>OX276415.1:16206738-17463487 GCA_946251805.1 Cybosia mesomella
GCCGTAGGAGTATATGAGTTTCATACTTAAAAAAAAATTCACAATTTGGATTAATCTGACCTGAAAGCTAATTGTAGCTGAGTCGTTGAGAACTATTTTAATTAAATTCAATATCGTAGCGATGATGCAAATTTTTAAATTAAACTATGGTCTTTTGTGTTATTACCTTGACATTTCTAAGTCTAGTAGAAAGTGTATAATTGAATTTCTACTTCAGAATTTGCAGATTACTAACTTGGGAATATATCTAATTACTTGAAACTAAATCAATAGCTAAGCTTTCATCTGATTGTAAGAAAACAATCATATTTATTGTTACTTATAGTTCGAGACTTAGTTCAATATTGTAACTAATATGATAACTTTGAACAAATTCAAATTGGGTTTGCTAAAATTGTTTAAAAGGAAATCGCGCTAATTCATAACCCAATCAAGTGGCAATTACCTATTCAAACATTTGAGGATTTAATATAAAGTGATTTTATTAGTTTTAGAGATCAAACTTTATTTAACTTTAGTACGGATTGAAATGATAAAACCAATTCGGTTTGGCCTTAATGAAGTAAATAGTTGTATAATTAACAAGCCTATGAAAATGATTTTGTGTGTGAAAAAGTTCTTAAAGAAATGAATATAGGTTACAAGTATATTTGAATTTTTGTGACTTAAAAATGGTTGTTATTTAGGATGTCCGTTACATGTACAAGGTTTATATAGAAATGTTTTTTTTACTTTTATATTTATGAATACACTATGAGTAGTTAAAGTTCAGGCAAAATTTGTGCAAGGCGCGAAGGCAACTCAGGCGTTGGAGATCGCTATACGACCTCCATCCTCCATGAGTTCAGTCCTGGGGGTGACAGTTGGAGCCGCCTGTCAGCCTAGCAGAAACAGGCCGGGGTGGCGGCGCGTTGCAAGTCTTTCCGGGGGCAAGACGGGAACACCGTGGTTCCCAAACCCGAGGAGGTCATCTCGAAACCGGAGATGGGGTGACAGATATATATCTTATGGGCCACCTTACACCCCGGCATCTGATGGCTGATGGGGGGTGGGGGATCCGGGGGGATTTCCGCACAAAAAAAGGCTAAATCTGCGCAAATAAGCAGACTTTGGAGGCTTATACTGAATTTTTTTCTTCAAATTTGGAATTTTTGCTTCTATCGGAACTTAAATTTAGTGCACAATAGACTTATAACTCCAAAAAAATCAAAGATGTTACCACAACGACATAATCACGTACGCGGTACGAGTGTTTGTATGATAATTGCAACTGGTTGGCTCTTAAGTTAGTACGATAGCAAGGAGAAAAAAAAACACTACTACACTTTCCCAAGTCCAAGATATTAGGGCTTTCTTCACAAATAGCGTCTGCTTGTAAGTTATTGTTATAATATATCAAATGTAATAAAAACCGAGCAAGCGCGTACCGGTTTCACGCACAATGGGTTCCGTACCATAACTTATTTAGTAGGAACCTGTTTATAGTTTACTTTTGCGCCTACCTACCTTAAAAGGCTAGGCAGAAGTATATTAAACAAACATCACTTCGTTTTGGGGAAATGCCAGCTTCGTACTTTTACAAGTCTATTTTCATGTTTGTTAATTACATGTTTTAGATATTCATTGTTTAAACGTTGGAGATTAAAAGTAAAAGTTGGACATTATAAGTACCTACCTTTGACGACCTCCGTCCTCCATGAGCGCAGGCCTGGGGGTGGCATGTGAGGCCACCGGTCACCCCAGCAGAAGCACTGGCAACAAGCGCCCCTCCTCTAAACTGGGGCTAGACGGGGACACTGTGGTTCTCAAACCCGAGGGGGCCATCTCGAAAGTGGAGATGGTCCAGGGTAAGTCGGGGTGCGAGGGTTATGCTCTATGGGCAACCTCACACCCCGGCGTCTGTAGACCCGCGACGGCGACGACGGTTCAAGCCTAAAATAGGCTATTCTCTTCGTCTTGCCTCCTATTTATTGGTTTTTTGGTTGGTCAGTAAGTTGTTCAATATGTTTGCTGGCACATATACAAAAGACAGTTGTTTTCTTTTCAAAATCTGCATAAATCATTTTACTCACGATTAAAATATTCTGGCACACATTATTTTTCTCGGAACTCAAAGAGCGACACGCTTGAAATTTTCAATGATCGGGCTAACTGTATCCAAGCCTGTAGTGTAGTGTAGTTGTGTAGTGTAGTAACAGGATACAGTTGGCCTTTTTTGTCGTATGGAAACTCCCACGGGCTTCACACCACTGGTGCCAGCGATAAGGTGGGTATGTCGGAATCGAAACGACTAAAACCACACGTCCATTGCCAGGCACCCCGGGTACGCCCTCGAAAGGATAACCCCAGGGTTCCCGGCGGACTTCTGCTATCGCGGCCTTGCCTTTGGAGTCGGGTTTGATCCCAGGTCGGTGAGTTGGCAGGCTTTTGTAGGACATACACACGACACGCCTCCGTCTTTACCTGCCTCTGTAAGGACGGCGAGTCGGCGTTCTACCGTCCTCAGGGCCCGATCATGGAGGTCGGATAGTCCTGAGCGTAGACAAGTCTGCCTCCTCGCAGACTGCGGAATTCAGGGGGCATAGTTCTCTCCAGCCGCCTCTTTCACGCGCATTACTAGCTCGCAGAAAGAGGCGTCGGCGTGCCACTTACTCCCGTCGGAGACCACGGCTCGCACCATGGTCACCAGTGACAGAACTTCTACGCCCAGGACCGCAACGAGATCCCGGCGTTGACTCGCCCACGCTGGGCACTCCACCAATGTATGGAGCGTCGTGTCTAGGATACAGTTGGTTTACCTTAACGTGCTTATAAGCCGGAAGCCATTGCTATGGGTCACTATCATGACCAACTTGAAGCGCGGCGGCGGTCTAGAGGAACAAGGTTGGAGCCATATATGGTATAATGCTCCTTCTTTATCTCTCTGGACCGCGCTTATAAGCATGTCTTGGTAAGACAATAGCAGTCGCATGCCGTCTAGAAATACATACATAACTTCATAACTTCACGCCTGTATCCCCGAAGGGGCAGGCAGAGGTGTCTTACACACCCACGACTCGCCAGTTACGTTAAGGTTCCAATGTCAATGGTCAAGCGTCGGTAGCTTAGTGGTTAAGGAGTCGACCTTACGATCGAGAGGTTCGAATCCTGGCCATTATACTACCAACGTGAACCCACTCCTAACACAAGCAATTTAGCTTAGCTGGAGGGGTTAGGGGGAATATTAGTAATTTCGGCTACGAATATTCTATAAAAAAAAAATTAATAGGGAGAGAGCCTATTGGCATCTACCGGGCACATTATTAAGCGAGCGATAATTATCATTTATTAATGCACACAACTACGAAAAGTCCGAGGTGTGTCCCCGGGGCGACTGGGAATCGAACTCGAGACTTCGTCTCAGCAGTCCGTTACGTACGCCACTGGGCTATCGCCATCTAGAAATGAATTAATTCAAATAATATCATAGTTATGATATTTTAAAACAAGCGCCATATTGGGACTAATTACAAACAATTTAAACTGCCTCAGTTAGTTAATAGTAATATATTTTCTCAAATGTTGCAAAGTCTGGAACTCTCAACAAAAACGTTTACTCGTTCAAATATTATAATGAGTAAAGTTTAGTTTGTTCGAGTACCTACAACAAAAACTGCTTAGTCGATATCAAAACCTTGTACTTTACGAGCTTAGCTTGGTGATGTTGGTTTTATTTCTAGTTATAGTGCTCGTCGTGCATTTAACGCGGTGATTGAACTCAATTAGTTTGGCTTTCGATTTTTATTATACCTTGTTTCGTAGCCAAATGGCAAAAAAACGTAACCCTTATAGATTCGTGATGTCTGTCTGTCTGTCCGTCCCTATGTCACAGCCACTTTTTACCAAAACTATTAGAACTATGCTGTTGAAATTTGGTAAGTACCTAGATAAGATTTTCACACAAAAATAGAAAAAAAATGATATATTTTGGGGGTTCCCCATACTTAGCACTGAAACTCTAAAAACTTTTTTTCATCACACCCATACCCATCTATGAATAGGTCTTCAAAAATGATAGGTATTGAGGTTTCTAATTTTTTTTAAACTGAATAGTGCGAAAGATACTTCCTAAGTGGTAAAACGTGCCACCCCCCCTGTAATTTCTAAAATAAGAGAATGATAAAACTAAAAAAAATATATGATGTATATTACCATGTAAACTTCCACCAAAAATTGGTTTGAAGGAGATCTAGTAAGTAGTTTTTTTTTAATCCGTCATAAACCGTAAACCGCAATTTACCTTTCATTCAATCAACTCAAATATAAAAATTTTACTTGCTGCCACGGAACCCTTCATGGGCGAGTCCGACTCGCACGTGGCCGGTTTTTTCTCTTTGTTACATTGTATCATTTTCTTTATACCTACTGGTATGTTAAGATTGTTACTTGCAAGTTGCAGACATAGAGCTGTAAAGGAACAGGAAATTGTCATGAAGCTTATAAGGAGGTGTATATTTAACTATATACTTAATACATACATACATAACTTCAAGCCTGTATCCCCGAAGGGGTAGTTAGAGGTGTATTACACAATCACGATTCGCCAGTTATGTTTAGGTCCCAATGGGGGCGAGCCAATTGCCATCTACCGGACACATTACTAAGCGAGCGATAAACAACATTTTCAATACACGCATAACTACGAAAAGTCAGAGGTGTGTGCCTGGGGCGACTGGGGATCGAACTCGCGAACTCGTCTCGGCAGTCCGTTACGTACGCCACTGGGCTATCGCCGCTGATCGTAATATACACTTGATATACACTAGGTCTGCAAGGCGAATCGCTGCTTGCAATGTTGAGCTGAGTGAGACATCGTGATTCTTGTCCAATAGATTTGACCACTATTGCGGAATCAGATTTTGAAAATTTTGAACAGTGATCATTCCTCCGTGGCAAGTCCGATTTTGAAAATTCTTTTTGAAAGTCACAACTTTGGACATGCTTTCTGAGCTAGTAAAGTTTGGTCACAGTGTCTCGAGCGGTTATTATGGAATTCCATCTGGAATTTTTTGAACGGTGATCATTCCTCTATGGTAGCATTATTTTTTTCAAAATATATCCATAAACCTCCTCTGATTGACCTCTTTAATCATGCCAAATTTGGTTCTGATTGGATTAATAGTTCAGGAGGAGATCTATGACAAAGAAAATCCTGAAGTCTGGTATGAGGAGCTTTCGCTCGACTTTTACTCACTCAGCTCAATAAACATAGTAGCTTCTGCCATTAGATTCGCTCATGTGGAATTTTCTTCCCGTTCCTGCTATACAATATACTTCAACACTTTTATTTCGGTTATCTTACGTTAGGTGAAATTCACTGTCACTCCAAATATATTATCTGGTTGTGAGATAAACGGATAGTTTTATTAGATGCCTATTTTAATTGAATAACTTTAGAACTTGATGCAATTTCACAAGGCGAGAGAGTTGTCAATCGTGAATTAATTAATAATTTTAATCAGTTATTCACACTTTCAATTTTTAGACACTAAACTGCAGCTATTAAAAGCGACGATAGCCCAATGGTCTACGTAACGGACTGCCGAGACTAGGTCTCGAGTTCGATAACCAGTCGCCCCGGGCACACACCTCTGACTTTTCGTAGTTATGTGTGTATACAAAATGTTGATTATCGCTCGCTTAGTTAATTGCCCGGTAGTTAGCAATAGGCTCGTCCCTCCTTACATTGGAACCTAAACATAACTGGCGAATTGTGGGTGTGTAATACACCTCTGCCTACCCCTTCGGGGATACAGGCGTGAAGTTATGTTTTTTATGTTAATTTTTAGAAGTCAAAGTCAAAGTCAAAAATCATTTATTCTGTATAGACCATTAATACGGGACTTACTTTACGTCAAAAAAAATAATTAAACGAATGTTTGGCAAATGGACCACCGGTTCGAAACGCGGCCCTCTCCTGAGAAGACTCCGGCAAGAAACTCAGACACCCAACTACAGCTGTTAAATTGCACCTTTTAAATGATTTAGTCTATAGTATAATATTTCATTATTAAGTACTTACATTGAAAGCCGGGCGAGCTCAAGAATAATAATTTTAATGTGATATTTTATAATATTAATCCATAATTTTTCATTATAATCCCCTCTGTGACGATTTAATTACAAAAATATATTTTCCAAAGATATTAAAATTCATTTCTCTTTTTTTCAGGACCGAATGAAATACGACTAAATATGTTTTAAAGAAAATTAAGTTGGTGTCGTGCAAAACCAGACCATAGTGAAGTTAGTGTGTTTAGTGGTAATGGTGTGATTAGTGCGCCAAGCTGACACGAGATGGCGTTAAAAGCAGTTTTGATCATTCTCATTTTGGCCGTCATCGAGGGTGGACGTGCTGCAGCTGAAAGAGGTAAGAACTTCTATTATATTCTTTTTTAAATTCCTGTACAGATATTAGGTACGTCATAGGAGTATTTAGTAAATGTGTAGGAACAGCCTGCAGTAGAAGTTCGAACTCTTTAAAAGCTAAGGGCCATCATAAATAAATAAATAAATCAATATTCTAGGACATATTACACAACGCCATCTAGATCTAAACTAAGCAGAGCTTCTCCAGCAGTCTCCCCGTAACGATGGCTGCTGAAAAGCAACCGAAACGTCGGGATCAATGTAAAATATAAAATAAGATCAAATAAATCGCGATAGAATCCGATAAAAATAGTTTTATTTCAATGAGCAGAGCTTCTCTTATGAGTTCTAGAATACGGATAATCGTACTTAAATACTCTTCTTTTTGTAAATAAATACATATCATACATAGAAACACCCAGACCAATGCAAATATATATATTTGCAATGAGCGGGAATCGAACCCGCGACCTCTGACTAAGCAGTCGAAAGCTCTACCGCTACGCCACAGAGGTCGTCTAAAATTAAAGGACAAATTCCTTCAATATCATTTTACACTTATGGCCTTTATTACCCGCATATACGAATCGTATTTGCCATTAACACCTTCACAAATATTTTGCCAAGAATTTCACAATTTTCTCTTCCCTGAAAGACTTATTTATAGCTCTTCCATTTAACCGTATGTATATACGAGACGTCAATAGCATCCGCTTTACTCCCTATGCTTGTATCCACATAATAAGTGACATATATACGAGTAGAATTATGTATTACGGACAGGATTCGGCTGGAAATACACCTAATCTTGTTAGATTAATACCTAATACTAACTGGTGGTACAAAATTAGATGACACAAATTTGTCACAAAATTCGGCCGGGTAGGTACGGTGGTACCTACCTAATATGTGTTTTATATTATTAATACTTTGTACTTCAGACACAATTGTAACAAATTGTTAATGAATAAATGAAATGAAACTGATTCATCAACGCAGTCTAAACCGCTGTAGAGACAAACTAAAAATTTATATTTAAAGCAGGGGATGCTTTAAATATAAATTTTTAGTTTGTCTCTTAAGGAAGGATTTTTGAAATTTATCCCCTAAGGGGGTTGTAGGTTAGGAGCGTAACCGTATATTTGATGTTTCCACGTGTATGGTACACGTGCGTTTGAAACGCTGCGGTTGGGACGCTGAATGGATGGACTAAGTACTTGTTTATATACTAATTCCTTTGAGAGTTAGGGTTTAGGGGTTTGAAGTTCACATCACGCATTTACACTCAACCACTAAGGCGTAGAATATCGTAGAGTACAGTCAGCGTCAAATGTGTGATGATTGCACAGATTTTTAACGTAAAAAAAACTAATACAAAATTCAAAAATATTTGAATATTTGAATAATAATTGAATACCTACTAAATAATTAAACAGCGTGTTCATTAAAAGTATTGTTTCTATAGCTGAAAAATTACTTTTAAAATCTCAAAATGATATTTGGCAAATGCTGGGGTCTTGTAGATTTGTACTTAATAAAAGGCAGACACTTCCAATATTCGTATGTAACATAACCGCCCCCGCTGGCCGGCGGGGGGGTATCCGGAGGGATTTCCGCACGCAAAAAAAAAAGGGACGACGGCCCGATTAATCATCTACTTTGGACGCTGACTAACATCACATCAACTACACGCTGAAGGCGCAGTTGTTGGAATGGTACCGCAATGCCAATTTAGATTTTTGTGGTGCAACTGCCCAACTTTTTCCTACATCTCGTCATGGAGGTAAAGTTTCGACCACAGGGCGTTGGTATAACCCAGGTGGTTTACTGGGGTAGGGTTAGGAAATAAAGGTTGTTAAAACCAGTCATCATCATCACAGTGACAGTTCCGGTTGCATCCAAAAAGCTTGTACTTTGGAGCCTAGTGACCCTTTCTCTTGATTTGGCTTATGTTCGCTTTTGCGGGAGCGATTGCCGTCTGAAACCGAAAGGAACACCTGCTCCAGAGCCTACTTCGTTAATCAGCAGGTGTACTGGTTAGCAGGTGAGTTGGGATTGAACTCCAAAGGTCTTGGGGTGTGTCCCCAAACGTGATGGGGAACATATGGGAACTTGTATGAGAACGTGTATAAGAACATGTATGGAAACGTGTATGGGAACGAGAACGTGTGTGCACGACTTTTACATATCGTACTAAAGACATAATATTACTGCTTTAGCTCGTTATTCTATAAGAGGGTGACGCTTCCCGGGTCATCCTACGAAGTCAGCTTTAAATGAATCAGACGATACACAAACAAAGAAAATATATCAGTGAAATTAAAATCAAATTTCAAAATAATGTAACTACTTGGACTAAAAGTTTCCAACTAGTTACATTAACGTAACAACAGAGTAACAGACTTCAAATGCATTCAAATTGTAGTTACTTGTAACCTGAAAATGCCTTAGTTCGTTTCACTGTGTATTTGAAAAAAGAACACTTTTCGGAATTACTTTTTAATATCGCCCGTCTGTGGAAACGCCAATCAGTTTTGTCCAAAACCACGGTGACGTGAGCTTAAAAGCTTTCGGAGCTTTTTTAGTGTCGCTATATCTCGTACTGATACCACCACGAAAACTTTAGACTTTAATATTTTTTATGACACAGTAAAATTTATAAGAATTATCGTGATTATGTGTATGTTTTCATACCTTACAAATGCCTGACGATTGAACCACATTACACTAGTAGTAGTTGACCTGCGACATTGATCAAGTTGACTCTAGATTATCAAAAGAATATTTTTGCCTGATGGATTCGGGCAAATAGTGAAGGTTTATTATGTTTGTATAGGATTTTAAGGGTTTGTGTTTATAATGGTGGGTGACGTAGATAAATATGTAGTGTGTGATATTCTGTGGGCTGAATACAGAGAGCTTATTATGCGCTACCGTTGAACAAATATATCAGCTATCAGGATACAAATGGTTTATCTGTTTTAGAGGTATTAGCCCAACTACACCTGGGTCGATTTTGCTTGTTCGATCTTTATTTTGGGCAATTTATTGAATGTTTTGCAGATGCTTTGAATTTATGTATACACTGCTTCTATTAATAATAAAAGTCTGTGAGGTTTCAGAGACATAATAATAATAATTAAGACCACTTATCATCCGGTGTGGCTCGTGTTGATAGTATGTGCGTAACTGGGGGAGAGGGACAGGATTGAGCATCCAAAGCATTCACCTCATGCCTCTGAAGTGAATGTTTCAGATGTAGCCGGGAAAATCGCTAAGATGAAGATAAAGAATAATGTCATTTTTCAAGCCCATGGTTTGTTGCCTTACCTTAATAGTAATAAAAAGAGTAAAACATCATAAAATATATTACAGAACTTCTAATACGGAATTAATATAATACTAAATTTAGATTAGACAGTATTATATTTACATTAACCTTAACACAACTCAACTCAAAACTGTCTGAAGTTCATAATGTCTGCAGCTGAAAATGGCCCGTGGCTGCGATATTCAATTTTTGACCAACGTCCAATACAAAAGTCTCTACTCCATGGTATATGGAGCTTACACGGCATCTGATCTATGGACCGACTGGTACAGTTTCGATATTCAATTTCAAGTGTCCAATACAGAGCTGGACAGACTTAAATTGTGAGCTTTTTTCAGTTCCAGGCTATTTTAAGAATAGAAAGTCTATGGTATGTACTTATTTTATTTGGGGATTTATCACTACAATTTTAAAGAAGAAAGAAAAGAAAGAAAGAAAGAGGGTCGGCCGACTCGCCGTCCTTACAGAAGCAGGCCGTGGCAGAGGCGTGTCGTGTGTGCCCTACACACGCCTGCCAACTCACCGAGGCGGGATAAAACCCGACCCCACCAGGCGAGGCCGCGGTGGCGGCCAAAGTTTTTTTTAATTTTTTTATAAAGAATATTAGTAACCGAAATTACTAATATTCCCCCTAACCCCTCCAGCTAAGCTAAATTGCTTTCCGCCGGTAACCCTGGGGTTATCCTTTCGAGGGCTTACCTGAGGTGCCCGGCAATGGACACTTGGGGAGGACAACGTGTGGTTTTAGTTGGTCCGATTCCGACACGCCCACCCCATCGTCGGCACCGATGGGGTGAAGCTCGTGGGGATTTCCACGCGTAAAAAAAAGCCTTATGGGGTTGAACCCCTAGAGATGCTAATATAAACCCAGTCTATACACAAATAATTTAGCTCAGCTGGTTGGGGTGCAGGGCCCTACCGATACCGTTGGGGCCCTGCACCTGCTGAACCATGGACGAAGCTCTGGCGCAGGCTTTCCTCTCAGGGATCGGAGGTTAGACGGGAGTCACTCCCGAAAAAACCGACATACCCATCAAAAATAACAGGTGAACCTAGGGCTCCAAAGTGTAAACTTTGAAATCATTACGAGAAAGATAATGAACGTATTTATATTTTTCTTGCTACAAAAATTCTTTGACTTTATTTCCACAGGGACCAACACATGAGCAAATTCCACTTTGTATGAAGCGCGCAGGTGTTAATAACCTCAAGGTACAGTCAACGAGGGGAGGCAGGCCGCCTGTCACCCCAGCAGAAGTAGGCCGGGGTAAGATGGGGACACCGTTCCCAAACACGAGGGGGCCATCTCGAAACCGGAGATGGCTCAGGGTCTTGCCTTACACCCCGGCGTCTGAAGACACAAGTCGGCGTGCGGTTTTAGTCGGTTCAAGCCCAGCATATGCCGGTCAGCGGGGGAGGGTATTCAAGGGGATTTCCGCACGAAAAAAACAAAAGGTACAATCAACGACAAATGTTCATTAACACTGAAATCGATAAAAAACTTTTTTATGATGTTATGTATAAAAAAGTTTGGAGCCATTTTATAATCCTCAGAAGGCATAGTTAAAATATTTTATGTTTTATTTATAATTCTATTAAAGGTTTAAGAGCTCAGGTGATGATGAATTAGAATTTGTAAAGCTACTTTTGTCGTTGACCGTACCTATGTTATTTAAAAAAGCTTATACTAAAGTCTTTTGGGAAAACCATGGCATACATTTTCACAATTTATAACTCAGGAGAAAATACCTTCCGAACTTCAATCGGTCACGTATCACAGAGTACGTGACCGGTCACATTTTAAAGTGAAGAGGTGTGGCATAACAGGTACAACATTAATTCAATTGGTCAGCTAAATCCTATTTCCCACTAACTACCACTGGTGGTAGAAATTTGATGACACAAAAATGTCACAAAATTCGGCCGGGTGGGTACCACCGTGCACGATTCAATCGAAAAACCCTCCATGGTAATCCAATTTCGGTTTGATTGCGTTCAGGGGTCAGCAAGTGCATAGCCGGGCAGGGGGATTGTGGTCGCAGCACTAGTGGGACCGGTGGGTGTCACGCGGTGCTGCGACGACAATCCTCTTCTGATGAGGCCGTCAAGCTGAGTACCACCATTGGTAACATGGTACGTGTATGTAATGGTGACCCTCTTTCCTGAGACTTTACCTTCAGCTTACCATCAGGCGAGGTGAAGTCAAATTGACGTGTTCTATACACATAACACATAACATAACATAACTTCACGCCTGTATCCCCGAAGGGGTAGGCAGAGGTGTATTACACACCCACGATTCGCCAGTTATGTTAAGGTCCTAATGTAATAGGGGGCGAGCCTATTGCCATCTACCGGGCACATTATTAAGCGAGCGATAATTAACATTTATTAATACACACATAACTACGAAAAGTCAGAGGTGTGTGCCCGGGGCGACTGGGGATCGAACTCGAGACCTCGTCTCAGCAGTCCGTTACGTACGCCACTAGGCTATCGCCGCTTTTTTTTATATTCTATATATAAAAAAAAAAATTATAAATGCGACAGTTTAATGGATGGATGGATGGATGGATTTTTTTACTCAATCACGCTCTAAAGGCGTTCAGCCGAAAGGCTCAAATAAAAAAAAAATAAAAAAAATTGGTACAGGGATAGATTATATAGTTTGGAATACATTTTTATCCTTTGAATAGGTTCCCATGAGAAGCGTAAACGGGAACACAATTCCACGCAGGTGAAGCCACGCGCAACAGCTAGTATTCTAAGTGAATAGTGGTAAAGTCTAAAGCTAAGTGGTTAAGGAGTCGGCCTTACGAGCGAGAGGTCCCAGGTTCGAATCATGCCCATCACGGTACCGACGTAAACCCTCTCCTAACAGAAGCAATTTAGCTTAGCTGGAGGGGTTATGGGGAATATAAGTAATTACGGTTACTAAAATTCTTAAAAAGAATGACATTTTTAGAGTAGTATGACAGTGACTATAACTATCGAATTAAAATACAATAAGACTTCATGACACTGTGAGCTCATTCTGCGTAAATAGTAACACCAACAACTCAATATAGTTCGGGGACTTTGAGATCACTTACATTTCAAACTATAAGGCAACCACCATCTTCAGTCTCCCCGTTTCCATGGCTGCTGAAAAGCAACCGAAACGTCGGGTTCAGTGTAAATATTAAACAAACATCAAATAAACCGCGACAGAATCCGTTAAAAAATAGTTTTATTTCAATAGAGTAATATTTAGCAAAGCACCGATTCGAAACACGGCTACGTCCTGAGAAAACTCCGGCAAGAAACTCAGCTGGCTTTCTTCAAACTTGCTTACATATGTAATCTAACGGATTTTTTGTATATGCACAGGGTGGATTTGGAGCTTAGATTACAAGGATTTCTTTTAATTAATTTACTGTCTTTATTAGATTTCAGAGATTTGTTCCTTATGATCGATTGATCACATAAAGCTACAAGATGGTCAATTACCGAATGTGGCAAGCGAAATTCCGAAAATAAATGCAAATTTAGTTATTTTTAAAAAGAAAGGAAAGTTTCCTTTGTATAAATTTGCTTACTCTAGTATTACTATCCCTCCAGGTAGCGTTATAAAGTTCCACTTTATATACAGAACCCATAACGAACATGCTACGGTCACAACTCAAAATAAAGGCCTCGAAGAGTACCATTGCTCATGTCATTTGCTAGTGCGTTTTGTTGGGACATTTGTTTAATTAAAGTTTCGCCATCGCAAGGTCTATATTTGTAGCTCTCTGGGGACCAGTACAGTTTGCTCCAAGCCTCGACATAGGTACTCTCAATGTACTTTATAATATTATGTTTGTCCTTGACTAAAGTATTACTACACTTATCTAAATGGATATTATAGTCCTTGTAGGGGTATATATCTATGCGTGGTATGTGTGTGTGGACAGGAGCGATGTATGCGAGACGAGTTGGCTAGTTGCTGCGCAATGGTCCGACAGAACGCTAGGTACTAGATTGTGTTGTCCGCCGAGCCCGCAACTTGCTCGCCGCGCGTCGCAGGCGACTCAGGCGCCGGAGGTCGCTTAACGACCTCCGTCCTCCATGAGCGCAGGCCTGGGGGTGGCGGGTGAGGCCACCTGTCACCCCAGCAGAAGCAGGCCGGGACGGTGGGGCGACTAGCGCCCCTCCCCCAAACCGGGGCAAGACGGGGACACCGTGGTTCCCAAACCCGAGGGGGCTATCTCGAAACCGGAGATGGCCCAGGGTCAGTCGGGGTGCGAGGGATATGCTCTATGGGCAACCTTACACCCCGGCGTCTGTAGACCGGACACGGCGTGCGGTTTTAGTCGGTTCAAGCCCGACATAACCGCCCCCGCTGGCACGCGGGGGGGGGGGGGGGTATCCGAAGGGATTTCCGCACGATAAAAAAAAAAAAAAAGGTACTAGATTGTGTTGAATTAATGAACGAAATTTTATCTGTAATGTAACTATTAGTAATTGTGTTTACAAAAATAAATAGCATATATATATACGCCGCCACGATAAGGTGCTTACCATCATACGTGAAGCAATGAGTCTGGCAGTAGCTAGAGCCCAAAAAGGATTGACTACTAACAGACGTCATATCAACTTTGTGTCTGAAGGTTCATCCATAACATCCAGGAACAAACCTTATTCAATCTTAGATACTGCCCCAGATTGGACTCTCCTAATCGACACGTATGTAAAGCACTATAAAATTCCGGAGGATGTTGGGGTTTCGTCATCTAGACCTGACATATTCCTATATTCTAAGAGGTTAAAACATGTGGTTCTTGTGGAACTTACTGTACCGTGGGAAACAAATATACCGAAGGACCACACAATAAAGAAAAATAAATACTATGATCTCACAAACGAATTAACCAAAACGGTTACGTGGTTAATTTGTATGCAGTGGAAGTGGGAGCGAGAGGTATACCAGCAAAATCTCTCTATAACCTACTTAAAGATCTAGGCCTATCGAGAGCTATAATAAGCTCATTACTAGGACGAATGTCTAAAGCGGCACTAGTAGGTTCGCATCAAATTTGGTTAGGCAGGGAGGGGAACTTGGGTAGTGAAGGTGAGTGTTGATGTACATCAACAAAAGGGGCCGCTTCTAAACCTAAACTTGGGTCGCAAGTCCCAGGCACTGTCCCGAGTTCCCAACTCAGCAACGCGGACCCGGCACCCGCACGGAGAATCCATGGATTGCTAAGAATATCGGTCTCATACCCAAAAGTGTTGTCTGTCGGACCAGTGCCGTTAACTCCTTGTAGCGGCTTAGCAGTCTCACATTTATCCAAAGTTTAAACCAAAACGATTAGTTCAGGCTCGAATTCGATACTCGCAGCATATACAAGTGTTGAAACAAAATAGGTATCCGTGCAGTAAAGTAACCATTCAAGACGATAATCTTATGGACTCATGTACCACGACTGTTGTTAAGTGAAGGGTAAAAGAAACTAAACAGAATATCGTTCTTTTTCTTACTTATAAATTGAATTAGGTTGCTTAGTAGCGAAGGAGCAATTTCAAGTTATAATTTGTTGTGTCCTGGAGTTATACAGATATAATATAACATGCTTAAAACGTAACAGGGACGCCTGTGCTTCAAAACGTTTTTAAAAAAATGTACAAAAGCGACGCTGTCGTAGAAAAGGCATGGCGGAGGCATACCTCTTGGTCGCCTGTTCCACGTCGGTAGTAGGTGGGACTGGAGCGATATGCAATAGGCCAGCAAAAGACTCGCTCTCTGCCTTTTCTGTAAGCCGTATAAGCTAAACCAGAAGAAAAGAAGGATCGAGTGGACCCTGGCGCCATGGTGGTAGAGTCAAGCAACAGTAATTTTGGCCGTTGCATGAATGGGCCGACTCGACCAGGGAAGCACCACCCTCTCACAGAATATCGACGCGAAGTAACAGTATTTGAACTGTTGCGTTCCGTTTGGTGAGTGAGAGTGCCGGAGCCCAAACTCCTTTCCCATCCCCTCCCAAACTCCTTTCCCATCCCCTCCCATACTCCTTTCCCATCCCCTCCCAAATTCCTTTCCCATCCCCTTTCCTTTACAGGGTCGGCAGAGCGAGTGTGACGCCACTGGTGTTGCACACGTCTATAGGCCGCGGTAACCGCTTCCCATCAGGTGGGCCGTGTGCTTGTCTGCCACCTTAGTGGTATAAAAAAAAAAAAAAAAAGGTGAAAACCTCGGATGCAAGCGAGAACTTCGCTGAAAATGATATTGAGTATACTAACTTTTCCTATATAGGTATCTACGGGACTCGCTTAACGACCTCCTTCCTCCATGAGCGCAGGCCTGGGGGTGACAGGTGAGGCCGCCTGTCACCCCAGCAGAAGCAGGCCGTCACGGTGGGGCGGCTAGCACCCCTCCCCCAAACCGGGGCAAGACGGGGGGACACCGGGATCTCGATACCGGAGATGGCCCAGGGTCAGTCGGGGTGCGAGGGATATGCTCTATGGGCAACCTTACACCCCGGCGTCTGAAGACCCGAGACGGCGTGCGGTTTTAGTCGGTTCAAGCCCGACATAACCGCCCCCGCTGGCCGGCGGAGGGGTGTATCCGAGGGGATTTCCGCACGAAAAAAAAAGGTATCTACGGGACTAGAACGGTAGGACGGGACTTGAACCCATGACGTTCAAAGTTCGTTTCATTTTAAAATCTAACTTTCAGCTAAAAATAACACAAAATGCATATTTTTCATTGCTACGTTTGGGTCCCGCAAATTAATGCCCCACTTTCTCGAAATGTAGGTCGTCAATTTACCCGCCAAATTATCCCAAATATAAATAAATAAAAATGACATCCATATTTTATTTCCTTCCCAATCTCCCTGAATTCTTTATTACATTTACCAAATTAAATATTACCAAATGGATTTTATGCAGATTATTAACGTGGCAACACAGATTTGATGTCGCGGTTCAGGAGAACGGGCCCTTGTGGTTAACTTTGAACAAATAATTATGAATATTATATAACTTTTAAAGGTTCCAAGTATAAATTTAGGCTTCAGGAGTAGAGGTAGACCAAGAAACGATTAAAGGGTTATTTGAAAGAGGATATGGCAAGATAAGAATTAAGTAAGGAAACGGTGCAAGCTTAGTGGTTATGGAGCCAGCTGTCTATCAAGAGGTCCCGGGTTCGAATCCTGGCCATTACACTATCGACGTGAACTCAATCTTAACACCAGCAATTTAGCCTAACTGGAGGGGTTAACGGAAATACTAGTAATTTCAGTTATTAGGATCTACTCTTTAAAAAAAAAACCGGCCAAGTGCGAGTCAGACTTGCGCACGATGGGAATGAGTAACAAGTAAAGGGAAAATTCCGAAAAATAAAAACTGTTGAAAAAAAAGGTAAATTTTGTTACTTACAAGGTTACGTGAAAATCCAAATTTGCCCGTATCTTTTTATCGCGTCGACTCAGAACCTTGAATTTCCTACACCCAGTAGGAAGTATAGACCTCAGTATCTGATATAAATTTCAACTTGCTAGGTCCAGACGTTCCTGAGAAAATCGGTAGTAACACACGGGCAGACAGACAGACGGAAACGAGAGCTATAAGGGTTCCTTTTTTGCGTTTTGACGTACGAAACCCTAAAAATACTTAAACAATTGTACACTAAATTATAATTGGTCTAAAATGTTTAAAGCACAGTCCATAAAGTCACATTTTTCTTTTTAACTTTCAAAATGATGTAACAATACTCATTAAAATATTTACTGGACACAGTATTCAACAAAAAATTTCAAAAAATTCACAGTCATTTAATTTACATGAACAAAAAATTCACAAAATGTTTGGCTTTGATCGTTTATTCCGAAAGTTTATCTTTTGTTATCTAAGACAATCAGATCAAAGCTTTGTGATACAATGCTGATATGAATACTTTTCAACCTTTCATAATCTGGCAGTGTGTGAATAATTTATATTAGACTTACATAACCGTTGTATTTTCGGTGGAGAAGTCTTAACGCCTGCGGACTCTGAAAAAGATTTCGTGTAGCCTATATTATATTTAAATACTTATACTTTACTTAAAAAGAACAATCAATGCCATTGCATTAATTTTCGCGGTAGCCTAGTGGTATGGGTAAAGGACTGCTGAGACGAGGTCTCGGGTTCGATCCCAGGTATTACCATGGCACATACCAATGACTTTTCGAAGTTATGTGTATATTTATCTCAGGTGCCCGGTTAATGGCAATAGGCTCGCCACCTATTACATTGGGACCTAAAACATAAACTGGCGAAATGTGGGTGCTAGCACCTCTGCCTACCCCTTCGGGGATATAGGCGTGAGTTTATGTTATGTTATGTTAATTTCACAACAAGCGAAAGCTTCTTGAGAAATCTATCTTCATATCCTTCTTTATCTATCTATCTATATACTACTGTAAAATTGTAAATCATCTGTGTTTGTATATTGGAGATATTAAAAAAATATACTGGGTTATGTTAAATGAACGATACTGAAGACAAATTTTTTTTTTTCGAATTCTCATCTGTTCGTTAGCGATGCACGCAAAAAATTGGTCGTTCTATAAAATAAAAGAAACATAACATAAACATTACTTCACGCCTGTATCCCCGAAGGGGTAGGCAGAGCGTGTTGCTCTGCCCACGATTCGCCAGTTATGTTTAGGTCCCAATGTAATAGGGGGCGAGCCTATTGCCATCTACCGGGCACATTACTAAGCGAGCGATAATCAACATTTTTAATACACAAATAACTACGAAAAGTCAGAGGTGTGTGCCCGGGCGACTGGCGATCGAACTCGAGGCCTCACCTCTGCAGTCTTTTACGTACACCACTGGGCTCGCCGTTTTTAGTTAATAGATATTTTAATTAAAATCCATTATTAATTTGGGAATAACTTTAATAATCTATTTTGTCACAATAATAGGAATTTGAAATTCATTCACTGAATTGTTCTCTAATTTATTGTTTATTCACAAAACTGCTTATAATAGGCTCTCGTAGTCTAATTAAATGCCAAGTTATTAAGGAGATTCTTTATCGCTATTTACTTCTAAGAAAAAAAAAACTCACTGCGTTTCATCTCTGGGTTCAGGCCCAACATCCTTGAGGCCCATAGCAACCTCACTTGGAAGTCGGTTTATCCTTTTTCCCCTCGGATACCGCCGGCCAGCGGGGTTATGTCGGGCTTGAACCGATGAAAACCGCACGCCGTCTCGGGTCTTCGGGTCGTAAGGTTGCCCATAAGGCATTCCTCTCGCACCTCGACTGACCCTCCTCGGGTTTCAGAACCACGGTGTCCCCGTCTTGCTCCGGAAAGGGGGTGGGGGGCTAGCCGCCCCTCCGTCCCGGTTGGTTGCCTGCTAAACAACAGTCGAGGTCTGGCACACACTTTCCTTTCAGGGTTAGAAGCTCAGACGGCTTTCGCTCCCTGAAAAGCCGTACTGAAAAAACGGACCTTGAACTTCGTAGTATAAACTTCGTTTCATCTCTGATAAAGATTATTCCCTGGACCCGGCTCAGGTAATCCTGGTTTTGAATAACCAGTACAAAATATAAAATACCTCCCCACACTGGCTTAACAACCCCAATTTCCCTGCCAATAAATACCTTATTTTAATGAACAATATTTTGCGAACCGTATCCAGTAATGCGTTATTACCCGGAGCCCTGGGGACACGATTCACATGTTTTATATATTAAATTTACAAAATATTTTGGCTAATGCGCGTAATATCCAGTTCTGAATGAGGTTCCCCTGATGTATTTATTACAAGTATTTTGATGTATAAATTGTATAAAGATTTAGATCGGAAAAAGAGAACATCTAGAACGGGACTTGAACCCGCGACCAGTCCCTTACAGGGGGAATGCTCTGACCAACTCGTCAAAGACGTATTAATGTATCGGAGAATTTCGAATATCTGGGACGTGTCTAGGTGGCTCAGTTGGTCAGAGCATTCCCCCTGTAAGGGACTGGTCACGGGTTCAAGTCCCTAGATGTTCTCTTTTTCCGATCTAAATCTTTAGAAAAAAGTAAGCATACAAAATGCTTAAAAAATTTAATTGTATAAATTGTATGTTTCATTGTAGCGTTGACTAGCTAACCGTCACCTCGCTTCGCTTCACTTTATTTGAGCTTTTTTTTGACTCATGTCATTGTAATTTAACATAACATTACATAACTTCACGCCTGTATCCCTGACGGGGTAGGCAGAGGTGTATTACACACCCACGATTCGCTAGTTATGTTTTAAGGTCTCAATGTAATAGGGTGCGAGTCTATTGCTATCTAACGGGCACATTTGTAAACGAGGGATAATTAATATTTATTAACGCACACATAACTACGGAAAGTCAGAGAAGTGTGCCCGGGGCGACTGGGGATCGAATTCGAGACCTCGTCTCAGTAGTCCATTACGTACGCCACTGGGCTATCGCCGCTGATCGTAATAAATATTCTACGACATTCTACACAGCGCTTTCTAGACCCAAAGTAAGCATAGTTTAACTAGCTTGTGTTATGGGTTCCAGAATGCGGATAAACATACTTATATACTTTTTTTTTTGTAAATACATACATATTATACATAGAAACACCCAGACCAATGCAAATAGACATATTCATGCATACAAATATTTGCACTGAGCGGGAATCGAACCCGCGCCCCCTGTCGTAGCAGTCGAATGCACTACCGCTACGCCACAGAGGCCGTCAAAATATATACACAATACAAAATATATAATATACACATAACCACAGTAGCTTCTGCCATCGGATTCGCTCACGTGTTTTCTCCCCGTTCCTGCTTCGCATGGGAATCTATTATAGGGAACAATAGTGCCCTAAGTGTTATTCCAGATATAATCTTTTCCTGTAATAAATGTCTTTTTGAATGAAAGAGTAACAAACATTCATATTTATATCCTCATAACCTCTCGCGTTTATTATATTAGTTGGAAGTAGGATATCCCACTAGCTGTGGCCGCGATTTCGTCCGCGTTGACTTCGATCTGAGTTTTATTACTTTTGCGAACTCTAATACTATACCTGAAATAAAAGTAACCTAAGTTACGCTTTATAACATCGACTATCTGCAGTAAATATTTCATCAAAATCGGTTCAGCCACTTGGAAGATTACCCGGTACAAACGCCAGAAAGACAGACAGCCTGAAATTACTGAAATCAAAAGTTCATGGTTCATGTACATTTAATACTGTCTTTGCCCCTCTCACTTCATTTCAAAAGTTGAAGTGTAAACTGCCGTGTGACTAGATTTGAACATAACATGGGTCAACACTAATTTTGTCGTTGCTTAGAGAATATTTTATGAAATTCAATAGACTTTTCGATAATTTAGATAAAACATATATATATGGCCTGAAAAAGTTTGCTTTTTTATCAAGGAGAACGTACCCCTCCCTCCTCCCCCATAGATCGTTGTACGGGCCTTGCTAACGATGTTCGAATGTCATGAAATTTAAAAGTAAACTTCTTAAGGAAAAACCGGCCAAGTGCGAGTCGGTCTCGCACACCGAGGGTTCCGTACAAACCTGTAGGTATATAAGTAAAAGTTCACCCATCACGACAATCGAGTCATAGTTATGGTATTTTTATTGCAAAATGAAATTTATAACATTACAATATTAGAAAAGAAGTAGTAACTTTAAAATTTAAAAAAAAAATATTTTATTATATGATGTAACTAAAAATTTACGGTTTTCGCAATTTTTCCTTTATCTGTACTATAAGACGTTACTTCGTACCAAATTTCAAGATTCTAAGTTCACGGGAAGTACCTACCCTGTAGGTTTTGATTCCCGTGCGAGTTTCGAAAATTTGCGGAAATTTGCGGTATAAACGGCTGTATCTTTTGATTGCTTTGGCTAAGAAGTTTGATTTCTTCACAGCTCCAAGGGACAGTAGACCTGAGTATTAGATATTAATTTCAGTTTGATACCTACACGCTATCCTGAGAAAAACGGTCTTGACAGACGGAAGGACGGACGGACAACGAAGTGATCCTATAAGGGTTCCGTTATTTTTAATTTTGAGGTACGGAACCATAATATATGTATTTTTCTTTATTTTAAGTATAATGAATAGAAAAATCATAAAATAAACTACGACGAAATTATACAGATTGCAAAGTCTGTCTCTTTCTAAAATGACTCAGGTTCAAAGTAATACTGCTACAAGATGTGACAGCATCTCCTGATAATTGTTAATAACCCTACGTAGAATTTCATCCGTAAAAATAGTCTTGTTTACCATCATAGTAGAGTTAAAAAGAAATCTTCAAAAACCATAGAATGTAATTAAGCCCCGGAACATAGCCCCTCATACCATTAGCCCCGAGCTCCGGGGGCCAAAAAGGCCGCAAACAAAACTGCTTCATTTCGAATACTTGAATAACTATTCCGTCTAATATTATGAAGGCTGGAAGTGGCCTTGAAAAGTTACGCCATTGGAACATCGGTTTGTTGTTTTGCCTTAAAGTTGCTTTTTGCTTGGCTTATAAACGAGGGATGATGCCTTTTTGTTTTCGAACGTTGTTTGTTTATTTACTTGTGATTCAAATTATTTAAAATAGCTATGAAAATTCTAATCCTATTTAATCTACGGAACTCATTCGACACCATATTATTCAGCATTTTTAGTGTTCAGTTTGGTTTGGTTTTTAATCAAAATAATAATTATCTACTTTGAAGTACTTAATAATATTTTAATAAAATTTTGATGCAAATAGACTATCTATATATTATAGATAGATAGCTGCAAAGTATTCTTATAGATTTAGATAGGAAAAATTCAACATCCAGGGCGGTATTTAAACCCATGACCAGGCCCAAGCGAAAGTCAAGCTATGTCTTGGGGCGACTTTCAAATATCCAGGACGTGTATATGAGAATTTCGAATATTTAGAACGTGTCCAAATAGCTCAGTTGGTCAGAGGATTCCGCCTAGAAAGGCATAGTCACGAATTAGAGCCCCATCATAGATGTTGACTTTTTCCGATCTTAATCTTAATATTATTGTTACACAGCCAGCCCATTCCATTAAAACATTTGGTCATCTGCAAGAAAGAAAGAAATAAGATGGAAAGAAGGAAGAAAGAAAGAAAGAAGAAAAGTAAGAAAGAAAGAATAAACTAAGGAAAGAAAGAAAGAAAATATGTTTAAATTTTTGATCACTCAAATTAAGGGCAACGGTGTTAAAACGTAATGTAAGATTGAGGACAGTATATAATATTGTTTCACAAAGCACATCTAGTATATTGCCATCTAATAAATCAAACTGTAATGTTGTTCGACCTCCATTTATGTATGTAAGTACAAAATTTGACACGCAACTTTCATACATCGGAACAACTTTCTTTCCATACCAAACATTTTGCCAAGTAAAAATGAACGATAACTTTTGAGCTATACAGTTCGTATGCCGTTGTAAGTTTCGAGAAACTAGCTAGGCTGGGCAGCGTTTGGGAAACTACGTCGGGTCTTCACGTCATCCATACCGCAGTGTTTGAAAATGAAAGTTTTCAATCAGTGCGTCCTACCCGTAATGACCTACGGAGCTGAGACGTGGACACTCACCAGTTCAAAGTCGCTCAGCAAGCTATGGAAAGAGCTATGCTCGGAGTTTCTCTGAAGGATAGGATTCGTAACGAATACATCCGGCAGAGAACCAAGGTTATCGACATAGCTCAAAGAATTAGCAAGCTGAAGTGGCAGTGGGCCTGCAATATCTCGCGAAGAACCGACAACCACCTGGGGTAAACGTGTTCTTGAGTGGAGACCGCGACTCGGCAAACGTAGTGTAGGACGCCCTCCGGCCAGGTGGGATGACGATCGGCGAAAGACTGCGGGCAGATGCTGGATGCGGCAAGCTGAAGACAGGACGCTATGGCGCTCATTAGGGGAGACCTATGTCCAGCAGTGGACTAGAATAGGTTAATGATGATGATGGGTTGCGGGAACTCGATCAGAATTTTTCACAGGTGGAGCCGCGGGCAACAGCTAGTGTTTACTAACCACCGGTTCACAAATCGGAGTGCAGATTTTTTGACGAGTTTTTAATTTACATGTTTCTTCACTCTTTGATTTAATTTATCTGAAAAAATATATGTAAATAATTTAAAATAAATCAAGGCTGTGCTCACAACATAGACCTTGATCTAATACCGAAAAATTAGTTTATATACTTTACTTTATTATATAATTTACAATGAAAGAGAGAAAAAACATATTTATGAGTTAAACAACAAAACATATATGAACTAAATAATTACATCATAAAAATAGAGAAGGAAGTATGTACAAAGTAAAAAGTTTAGGTGTCGAAAAATTCCATGCCATCGATGTCGACTGGTACGAAAAATTTTTTGCCACGAAAAATTGGATAGCAAAGCAGTGAAGCATGCATCATTTCTTAAATGCAAATGGGGGGCGATCACATAACGAAGTTATGTTCGGACGCACGGGGTGATGGGTCCGGTAAGTGAATGTACATGGTGCTCTGATTTAGTGAAAATCGAAAATTTGTTTGGTAACACATTTTTGATTAACTGTTAATTTTAACGCCTTAAACTATTCGTTGTTACTAAATGCCTAAAATTTAGTCACAAATTCATTTTATTCGTACACTCCAAATTTATAGGGCCCTACCAAGATCTTTGAGTCTTAAGCTAATCTCATCTGTTAAACAAATAACGAGGCTCTGGTGCATTCTTCCTCTCAGGGTTGGGGGTTCAGACGGCATTGGCTCCCGGAAAAGCCGATATACCAATCAAAAACAGTAAGCGGACCCCGGGCTCCAAAGTGCAAACTTTGGACACAACTGGGTAATCGATTTGACAATAATAATGATTTGACTATAATAATGATTTGACAATAATAATGATTTGACAATAATAATGATTTGACAATAATAATGATTTGACAATAATAATGATTTGACAATAATAATGATTTGACAATAATAATGATTTGACAATAATAATGATTTGACAATAATAATGATTTGACAATAATAATGATTTGACAATAATAATGATTTGACAATAATAATGATTTGACAATAATAATGATTTGACAATAATAATGATTTGACAATAATAATGATTTGACAATAATAATGATTACCGATGAGCCCCCCACACTTTTTAACAATAAAATAAGTCTCAGTCATTAACAATTATTAACATTAATAAATAAAAATTATTATTGAGCTGAGTGAGACGAAGTCGAGCGCTCCTCAAGACTTCAGGATTTTCTTTGTCACAGGTCTCCTCCTAAACTACTAATCCAATCAGAACCAAATTTGGCATGATTAAAGAGGTCAATCAGAGGAAGTTTTATGGATATATTTTGAACAAATTAATGCTACCACAGAGGAATGATCACCGTTAAAAAAAATCCAGATGGAATTACATAATAACC
This sequence comes from Cybosia mesomella, assembly GCA_946251805.1. Lineage (NCBI taxonomy): Eukaryota > Metazoa > Arthropoda > Insecta > Lepidoptera > Erebidae > Cybosia > Cybosia mesomella. Next base: position 16,231,930 of record OX276415.1, read on the forward strand.
GCTCGAGACACTGTGACCATACTTTACACGCTCAGAAAGCATGTCCAGAGTTGTGACTTTCAAAAATAATTTTCAAAATCGGACTTGCCACGGAGGAATGATCACTGTTCAAAATTTTCAAAATCTGATTCACGATGTCTCACTCAGCTGAACATGCTAGCAGCGATTCGCCTTTCAGACCTAGTTATTTTTGGTTTCAGTAAAATGTGTTATTTTTTTTGAAAACTATTATTTTACACCTATTGATGATAATATAAAAACAATTAACTATAGCTAGCCCCATATAATTAACTGAAATGTTTTTATAGTATGTAATGTTATCAACTGTATACAAACTGAAACAAACCCTTAAAGAGCGATGACTAATACGAGTATTATCCGAGTTACACCGTAACTAACCCTTTCAGCGCTACGGACGCAGTCGCAGGTCAAAAGTCGGGTTGTATGGGTATCCGGCGCCATGTTCGGACAACCGGTCACTTGTTATTTAGTACATTACGAAAATAAGTGAGTTGTGTATTCGACGGGTAGGTTTGCTTCGTGAATTTGGCTCTTGCGGTCTGACGGACGTGATTTGTTGCCTTCTGGTTGCGAATAGTTCGTTAAGACCTGTATTTTGGAAGTTGATTTATACGAGCCGATATTTTGGGTATTTAACACAGAGCTAAACGAATCATCATTGTTGCCTGTGCAATGTTACTCTGGCTTCATATACATTTTGTTCTCACTAGTTCGATTCATTAGTTCGATCGTCGAACTATTGAGATTTTTTTTTCATTAGTTCGATCGTCGAACTATTGAGATTTTTTTTTCATTAGTTCGATCGTCGAACTATTGAGATTTTTTTTCTCATTTGTTCGACCGTCGCGCGCCCCGACACGGATAGATATAGGTTAGAAGGGTTACCCTTCGTTTTAGGTCACTTGGGGTAATGCACGAAATAGGAGCCCCGCAGCGGGGCTCCGTCGAAATCATTAACTAATAATCGAACAAATGAGACAAAAAGGTCTCAGTAGTTTGACGGTACAACTAAAGAGAAAAAAAAAGTTGAATTCCTGAGACGAGCTCAGCCGAATACAAGGGTTTTTTTTTTTGTTTTTTTTTTTTTTTTTTTATCTTGCAATGGTTCACCCCAGCACGAATCTATTACCGAAAATAGCAACTCGATAGCTCATCTCCTTCATACCCAAAACCGTGACAGAAAATTGGCAACGACGACCCCGACGACAACTCGATAGCAATAGGGCTTTTCTAAAGAAAATCCCTAAAAATCTCACTAGTTCGTCGATCGAACTAATGAATCGAATAAGTGAGAACAAACGTCATATACCACACGAGTATCAGTCGGGGTCTGTTAAACCGAGCGACGGCGCGAAGAAATCTCAAATTGACTTCTAAAAAATTATATTGAAAAATGACCTATAACGAGAACAAAATGTCATTTTTCGGAAAGAACAGCTTTTATGTAGATTTTCAAATAACGGTGCATATATTTTTGCTGTGCTTAATATAATATATGACACAAATATTGCCATTCAAGACAATCACTACCGAAATCAGTCAAAACAAATAATACCAATAAATTCCAATCCAATCCAGTTCCATCTAGAATATTGATGACGGTATATCGCCAATATCAAACAGCCAATATTTGAACCATTATTTGTTCACTGACCGCCTCTCGTTTACCGTAATTCTTGGGTAAACATCGAAATACATTTATTTAATGGCAACCGTCGGATCCAACTAAATCATGGGAGATTGTCTATACAAAAACATAAAATTGAAATGTCTGTCTGTAATATTAAAATAACGGCTTTTTAATAAATGTGTAGTATGGGTGTGCATACGATACTGATAAAAAAGATACTTGTTTTTTTTTTAAATTGTCTGTGTATTTGTCTGTCTGTTTTTCTGTTTGTTTGTTCTGGGTAGTATCCTCAGTGGCTAGGCCAATTCCACGGGTTTTTTACGGGCAAAGTATACGGAGATCACTCAAGGCCTATTTGAACCTAGGCGGCGGTTTTTTCTACCGCAGACTATAGCGAATACTGTCTGCCGAGTGGGTATGCGGTTTTACTATTGTTCACACCTAAGCGGATTTCGCTATCCTTGTGGGTAGAATAATTCTACCCTTTTTTTCCCACTCCCGCCGGCCAGTGGGGGTGGTTAATAATGGTGGTGAATTAATAATTCTTCCGACAGTGGTAACAAATTACCGCTCAGGTTTGAATAGGCCTTCACTTGAACAAAACAACTAATTATGTAATGTAGTTATAAACTCGAAGGCATTTAACACGATAACATAATATTACATTTATTTACGTTTAAAAACACAGCTGTAGTCAAGCGATGTTTCTGCTCGAATTCTCTCATTTACATTAGGAAATTGATGCAGGTCATTATATTTTAATCAACTAATGGTTGATTAGAGATTGTTCCGTACTAGTACTGTTTTTTTCTATATTTATAACACAGAAAGTGAATATTTTTCTCGTAGCTACTTACATAGCTCTTATACCTGGCATAGCCGTATGTGGCTGGCTGAACTCCTCCGTAACCATTCGCGCGATCTTGACCAAAATTACCACGGTGATAGTGTGGACACTGAGGAGTGTTTTGAAGCGAAGTGGTGCATGTCCTATGTACCATTGAGGAATAATCACCGAAAAACAGTTTCACGAGCGCGCGGCCTTATCTAAGCGCGCGACCGTAGTAAGATGTTTTATTTTCAAGTAAGAGTCCTACTGGCTCAGCTCAATTTATTTCAGTCGCATCCTGCACTGCATTTTGTGCACTTTCGAGGGTCGTAGCTTTAGGTTAGCATTTCATTCTATACATCGAATGTTGCAATGGCTGCGACTAACTTTACACCCACAATTGGTGTGAATATTGACATATTGTCAATCTGAGAGATCGTTATACGCATTCCCACTGGACGACCGTGTCGCCTGCGCATCCCAGCGATTGTTGATAGACATTTCGAAAACCGTGCACTACATCATAGTGTTCGTGAATGGACTATAATCTCCAAAGACCTACGGACTCCCTATGTTGTGATACTGTGGCTATCCGACTCCTGCAGAATTTTTGAAGACCTTTCGCCGGGCCCGATGTGCGCCTTGCAATCTGAAGAAATCAGGTGAGTGTTGGCTAGTTAGACTCGCTACGCGACAAAGATTAACTGCTGGTTTTCCGATTAGACAAAATACAAGGTAATGTTCTATTTGGAACTAACAGTTTGTTGGTTTAGATATTTGGAACGAGGTTAACTGTTTTTTTTTCTTAGTCGCTATCTTCATTGCTTGTAACGGGAAATGGCCTTTAAGGCTATCTTCGTCACTAGCTTGGCTGTAATCGTCTAAACCTAACTAAACATAAAACTAAACTGTGAAATTAAATTCCTAACCGATTTATTTTAAATAATGTACGCCGTGATTATTCTCCTCACTGAATTAATTTAACCTTCGGTTTATATTATATATTAACTAATGTTCTAATCTTTTGAGTTTTGTTGAAATAAAATGAACTCTATCTGCATAAAATCTAGTTTCTATATACGATATTGATTTAAATGTCAAGTTATCATTTACGGTCGTAGATTGTATCTACCAGGTAACTGAGGTTTTCTGGATCCAGATTATATGATAATGGCCTGTATTTTTTTATATTTCATATGTTTTGTCGTGAGCTCATATATATATTTTTTTTGGTGGTTGATATTAAATCAACATATTTTCTCCTCCTCTCCTTCAAGAGTAATTTAATTCTGTTATCAGTACCTCCACTAACGCTAAACGTATAATAGTATTCTTCTCCTTTTTTTTTATATTAGTATTCACTAATTAATACCATTACAAGTTTAACCGACCCGTCGTAAATCGCCTCACATATCTAGGTTTGCCTGCATTCCAATGTAGGTTTCGTTCGAGACTGGTATAAATACTGATTTAGCACGAGTTCATCTGTTTTAGCTTGTAAATATAATTTATGGATTTCAGGCAGACCCCAGAAATGTTACACACTGATAACTTGCTCAAACTGAAAACCCAAATGGTTCCAGGAGCTAAAATTCTATTTAAATTATCTATTAAGTGAGCTGATTGTAACACATATATTTATTTATTGCTGTATTCGACTAAAATACTCCCTCTCGTTAGAAAACTGTGTGCAAATAATGATATTTCAGATGTCTCTGAATGAACCTACTAAAACCACACGTCGTCTCTTATGTGTTCTTTGCACTTTACAAGTCGAATATTAATTGAGTTCACCAACGACCATCTCTTTGTATTACTGATACTATTTCCTTGTGTTACTCGATATATTGCAAATGTTAGATGAATAATCAGCCACTTAGATAATTTACTCTATTATATTACTCGTCAACTTCTGCCCACTCAAATCAATGTTCTATAACTGATAACGGAATAATTATTTATACTTGCTCTAATTCTCGAATGATGTATTCAGCCATGTTATAATGCACTTAATTGTTTGATTACAGTGCCTAGATAAAATGTTATAATGATAATGATATTTCACGTAATCATTTAAATCACTTCCAAACGTAATTTTATATAAATTCAGACCACAGTTCTTTATGTTGCTATTCAAACCAATATACTATAAAATAGTAGAAATTTACCAGAAACCTTCAATTATATTATTTAGTAATATATTTAAAGTTATATAACAAACTATCACGATTTATTCAGACAATGTTCTGGAACTATTTTCGATATATCTATTTTTAATTATTGAATAACGTATTTATCCACAACTTTACTATAAAATTCACGGTTACTTTAATTAAAACACAATGGATTTGCTGTTGGATTGATTAAGTTATTTATGATAATTATCTTGTAAACAAAGACTTAACGCGATATAATTTACGTAACACTTCACTTCGGTTAGTTATCACTTTAATAAACGTATTTGGTATGATGTTACCTACGAGTCCTATTAATCCGCCTCGACAGATTAACCTAAATAATTCTAGACTCAAATGGCTAGTGTTTACCTCGGTCTACTATCCCGTACCAAAGATAGCAGGTGTGTTTGATTTGATATGTGTTGTGTGCGAATTGTGTGTAGGGGAATAACAATGCGAACTAAACTAAGGAAAAGGAATGGAATAGCTTGCGAAAACCCCTAAAACTATTCCACGGATCCTAGATTATAGGAAATAGGTGGTTGAAACGCTTCCGAAATCAGACTCAATTCCAGAATTTAAGGCTATGTTACCTACCAGTTCTTTTTTGCCACGTTTCAGGAATTTGGGTTTTATTGAGAAAGGTATTTATAAAATATAGGAATCTTTAGATATTCAATCCAAAGAGCGTTATCATTTGTCACTGTCTAGTATGCACAACTCGCCAAAAGAATCACCAATTATATTAGCATAACACAGCCAACAAAATTACCAACTATTTTAACAGAGCGTGTGCACTTCAACCAGCTACAATGAAAACTATCCCATGTCCCCGTTCGAAATCAGTTTTTATATTCCACTGACTCCCCGCTTGTTGCGTCCAAATGACGTCACACGCCGCTTCATCACTTGGGTATCAGGTAGTATTTTTTTATGAGAAATGACCCACGCATTGGATCTTTAGCCAAACATTATAACTTTTTGTATTTAAAATAGCGTGCCAATATTATTTTAAAACAAGCATCTTAACTAGTTCAAATTAAGCATATTTTAATTATATACACACCATTAACCTTAAATTACCATCCCTCCATGCAACATGCCACGCTTAACACTTAAATCTCAATCTACGTAATACAAACTCATTGTCAGGCAAAGCATAGCGACATTCAATCGTGCAAAATTTGGTAAACGCGTCCGTTTACTAACCAACAGTCTCGTATCAAAGCTTGACAAAGAAATCAAATTACATCTTATTTGGTTCTTAAAACCCTTTATAAATTATTTTAATACGCATTAAACAATGAGATAATGTAAACGTCCATAGAGTTCATTTTGCAATAATTAACACGTGTCAATATTTCTTTATTTAAAATACGTCGTGAAGACGAATCATTTTTTATGTTGTATGAATGGTATTTGTATTGTTAACAGATGTGAGGTAAAAATTCTCAGCGTTGTTTCGCCATCGTGGCGATATAAATAATACCATTTCAGTCGCCTCCTCAGACTTCAAATTAAGTTGATTCGCTTAGAAACAGACTTCTTTTGAAGATCTGCTTCTAGGATTAGTTCCCAGATGCATTCCTTTGACTCAATCTCTTTACTCTTAATATATTATCACGCTAAATTAATAGTGTTGTAAGTTCCTTTTATTTTATTAGTTTTGGGTTCCATGAGGGCATAACAATTAGTGGATGTTATGTAACTCGTTCTGTAAGATTCAGCAATGTATATAATCGTTTAACTTTACCATAGGTATCCTGCATAGAATATATGTATTTATAACAAGATTTACCTGCATCTAATAGACCTGTTAAATTAACACCTCCTATACTGACGTTAATCTCCGGTAATGTTAAATACCTATGTGAATCCTCATCGCAGTCTAAAATGTCAGCGTCCTTAAATAATGTTTGTATCGATTTATTATTTCGCGTAACACAATTATTCTCATTAGGTTTCGATAAACATATTGGAAATTTTTCTGATTTATAAGTCATTAATTCGACAAACTCGTTTACACCCACAGCTGGTCTTATTGGAGCTATTTTGTGAAATGCTACCTCTCCTTCAATTTTTCCTAATTCTAAGCCGTATTTTAGTAAATATTTTAATGGAAAACTTTGAAATGTTGGGCCCACATACCCTTCCTTAATCACTAAATTTTTTGAATAATTATTAATGGTTGGTTCCGTATTACTATTCCCGCTATTATTCATGTTTTGATCTTTCGTTTCCAGTCTAAATTCAATTGGTTGAACGCCTCCCCGTATATTAGAGTATTTACCGTTTCCTATACCTCGATCCCTCTTGTTATAATTCCTATAAGGATAACCCCGTGTATTATTGCCTCTTCCGCGATTCGTGGAATTAAACCGTATTGTATTTACTCGCACCGAACTGTACCTCGTGTTAATGTTTGCACCGTGTGGTCTTTTATATCTATTTACTGTAGTACTCTGTGATTGTGAATTACCGAGTCTATCTTCACTTATATTTCTTTCTAGATGTCGTAAAAATTCAAATGCCTCTCTTACTGTCATAGGTTGGTGCCTACTAAAATATGCTACTTGTATATGTTCAGGTAACTGCCCAAAGATGGTATTTATCTTTTCTGCATCCGTAAAAGGCAATGATAAAGCATAAACTTTATCCAACTGCTCCGCGAAATATTTCTCCATACTCCTGTTCTGTTTATTATATTTTGAAGTCATAAATCTAGACTTTACTACTTCCTGTTCTGCCTGGCTCCAAAATACATTCTGGAAATCCGATTCAAAATCACTAAACGACTTCCAATAATCTCTATAAATATTCATACGAATTTTAGCTTCCCCTGATAATGATTCTATTGCTAAACTTTATGTTCGTTCTGTATTTAGGTCTTGTCCCATCATAGAAAAATAATCTTTAAGATCCCTCAAGAAACTCATTGGATTATGCATCCTATTACCATCAAATGTAGGTAATTTTTGTTTTACCTGTACAATTACCGTTTGACGTGTTGTCTCACTACTAATATTGTTCGTTTCCGAGCTAGTCAATGGTACTATTGGAGAACCTAAACTATGACCACTATCACTTTCAATTCGCTCGTTTTCCAATCTCGTAAGTCTATTTAATATTTCAGATAACAATTGATTAGTCTGATTTGCACTATTCATGTTATTAGTACCGCTAGTCCCTCTACGACTATTACGCATGTTCTTTCCGCTCATGGTTTGTTATTAAAATATATTATTTCCCACGTGAAAATAAATACTCTCAATTCTGTATTGGTTATTTGTTGTTAGAATTGCTCTTAAGTATTCACTTAGATACGTTATCCGAATATATTTTTCGAGTAGAAGTTAAGTATTTGAAATTTATCGTTTTGAATATTTTTCGAGTGTTCAAAGAATATTCTTAAGATTAAATAACACCAAGTGTGTTAAGTGCGCCTAACCTTTTTGAGTTCGTTTATTATCTTATCCTAATAAACTGTCAAACCTTTTTGAAATTAATGATTTTCAAACTTCTAATATTGCTAAGTGTCTTGTTTTCACAAGTGCGTTTTTAAGTTTTTACGAATGTCAGTTTCGTACGTGATAAACGGTCCTATTTTAAGACCCCTTGAAATGTCCAAATGTATCGAGTTATTGTATTTTTTTTCGTTTTGTTAACTATGTCTATGAGAATCGTAAGGCAAAAAAAATTATTGTTACGAGTTTACACGTGCGTCAACAAAAGTTTTAGTTTGCTTAAATATAGACAAGACTGACCCAAGTTTTGCCTATGTTTATGATATCCGTAATAATTTTCGGTGTATTGTGTATTGGACCCTTTTTAGAAAGTCTTACTATTTTAGTAATTGCCTACGTTGTGTAATATTTTTTTTAAACAATAGATAAAGAATAGATTTTAAACAATGAATACGCGTTTTGTACTCTTTTAAAAGTCTATTTCTGTGAGTGTCGGACGTAATAAATAAAAATTTGATATTCTGCGTGGTATGTTTTGTAGTAATTTATAAGTTGGTTCTTTTCTCGTTGTATTAAAATGTAATACTAGACAAGAATCCTGGTCACGGCACCAAAAACTGTAACGGGAAATGGCCTTTAAGGCTATCTTCGTCACTAGCTTGGCTGTAATCGTCTAAACCTAACTAAACATAAAACTAAACTGTGAAATTAAATTCCTAACCGATTTATTTTAAATAATGTACGCCGTGATTATTCTCCTCACTGAATTAATTTAACCTTCGGTTTATATTATATATTAACTAATGTTCTAATCTTTTGAGTTTTGTTGAAATAAAATGAACTCTATCTGCATAAAATCTAGTTTCTATATACGATATTGATTTAAATGTCAAGTTATCATTTACGGTCGTAGATTGTATCTACCAGGTAACTGAGGTTTTCTGGATCCAGATTATATGATAATGGCCTGTATTTTTTTATATTTCATATGTTTTGTCGTGAGCTCATATATATATTTTTTTTGGTGGTTGATATTAAATCAACATATTTTCTCCTCCTCTCCTTCAAGAGTAATTTAATTCTGTTATCAGTACCTCCACTAACGCTAAACGTATAATAGTATTCTTCTCCTTTTTTTTATATTAGTATTCACTAATTAATACCATTACAAGTTTAACCGACCCGTCGTAAATCGCCTCACATATCTAGGTTTGCCTGCATTCCAATGTAGGTTTCGTTCGAGACTGGTATAAATACTGATTTAGCACGAGTTCATCTGTTTTAGCTTGTAAATATAATTTATGGATTTCAGGCAGACCCCAGAAATGTTACACACTGATAACTTGCTCAAACTGAAAACCCAAATGGTTCCAGGAGCTAAAATTCTATTTAAATTATCTATTAAGTGAGCTGATTGTAACACATATATTTATTTATTGCTGTATTCGACTAAAATACTCCCTCTCGTTAGAAAACTGTGTGCAAATAATGATATTTCAGATGTCTCTGAATGAACCTACTAAAACCACACGTCGTCTCTTATGTGTTCTTTGCACTTTACAAGTCGAATATTAATTGAGTTCACCAACGACCATCTCTTTGTATTACTGATACTATTTCCTTGTGTTACTCGATATATTGCAAATGTTAGATGAATAATCAGCCACTTAGATAATTTACTCTATTATATTACTCGTCAACTTCTGCCCACTCAAATCAATGTTCTATAACTGATAACGGAATAATTATTTATACTTGCTCTAATTCTCGAATGATGTATTCAGCCATGTTATAATGCACTTAATTGTTTGATTACAGTGCCTAGATAAAATGTTATAATGATAATGATATTTCACGTAATCATTTAAATCACTTCCAAACGTAATTTTATATAAATTCAGACCACAGTTCTTTATGTTGCTATTCAAACCAATATACTATAAAATAGTAGAAATTTACCAGAAACCTTCAATTATATTATTTAGTAATATATTTAAAGTTATATAACAAACTATCACGATTTATTCAGACAATGTTCTGGAACTATTTTCGATATATCTATTTTTAATTATTGAATAACGTATTTATCCACAACTTTACTATAAAATTCACGGTTACTTTAATTAAAACACAATGGATTTGCTGTTGGATTGATTAAGTTATTTATGATAATTATCTTGTAAACAAAGACTTAACGCGATATAATTTACGTAACACTTCACTTCGGTTAGTTATCACTTTAATAAACGTATTTGGTATGATGTTACCTACGAGTCCTATTAATCCGCCTCGACAGATTAACCTAAATAATTCTAGACTCAAATGGCTAGTGTTTACCTCGGTCTACTATCCCGTACCAAAGATAGCAGGTGTGTTTGATTTGATATGTGTTGTGTGCGAATTGTGTGTAGGGGAATAACAATGCGAACTAAACTAAGGAAAAGGAATGGAATAGCTTGCGAAAACCCCTAAAACTATTCCACGGATCCTAGATTATAGGAAATAGGTGGTTGAAACGCTTCCGAAATCAGACTCAATTCCAGAATTTAAGGCTATGTTACCTACCAGTTCTTTTTTGCCACGTTTCAGGAATTTGGGTTTTATTGAGAAAGGTATTTATAAAATATAGGAATCTTTAGATATTCAATCCAAAGAGCGTTATCATTTGTCACTGTCTAGTATGCACAACTCGCCAAAAGAATCACCAATTATATTAGCATAACACAGCCAACAAAATTACCAACTATTTTAACAGAGCGTGTGCACTTCAACCAGCTACAATGAAAACTATCCCATGTCCCCGTTCGAAATCAGTTTTTATATTCCACTGACTCCCCGCTTGTTGCGTCCAAATGACGTCACACGCCGCTTCATCACTTGGGTATCAGGTAGTATTTTTTTATGAGAAATGACCCACGCATTGGATCTTTAGCCAAACATTATAACTTTTTGTATTTAAAATAGCGTGCCAATATTATTTTAAAACAAGCATCTTAACTAGTTCAAATTAAGCATATTTTAATTATATACACACCATTAACCTTAAATTACCATCCCTCCATGCAACATGCCACGCTTAACACTTAAATCTCAATCTACGTAATACAAACTCATTGTCAGGCAAAGCATAGCGACATTCAATCGTGCAAAATTTGGTAAACGCGTCCGTTTACTAACCAACAGTCTCGTATCAAAGCTTGACAAAGAAATCAAATTACATCTTATTTGGTTCTTAAAACCCTTTATAAATTATTTTAATACGCATTAAACAATGAGATAATGTAAACGTCCATAGAGTTCATTTTGCAATAATTAACACGTGTCAATATTTCTTTATTTAAAATACGTCGTGAAGACGAATCATTTTTTATGTTGTATGAATGGTATTTGTATTGTTAACAGATGTGAGGTAAAAATTCTCAGCGTTGTTTCGCCATCGTGGCGATATAAATAATACCATTTCATGCTGAAGGTCGTGTCCAGTAGTAGCAGTCTCTTCGACAACCCGATGCACTAAATTTCTCCATCTGGTTCTATCCGCGGCGGTCTTGATAGCTTCTGGTATTGGCAGGCCAGTAAGTTTCTTGACTGCGTCCGACCAACGAGTAGGTGAGCGACCGCGTGGTCTTTTCCCGTCAACCTGTGCAACTACCATCAGCTTTTCCAAGCTATCAGGGTTTGCACTGACCTAACTGTTTAATCACTGACAGTTGAACTATGTTTGTATGTAGTCGTTTGAGTATTGTGCATTCAGATTTTAAATCACTACCTTTATTTCATTACTAGCGTTCCGCCCTCCCTTCGCTTCGGTTTATATGTATTTTATTTTAACTCAAGCCATCATAATTTATGCATAATATGTACAGCCTATATCCATCGGGGATACTGTAACTTTAAATGATGATTTTTTTTGTAATAAGTGCAGTGGTTCCGAATATTACCGCCAACAAACAAACTCGCATCGCTAGCTTGGCACCAACTTCAACTGAAGTCTGAAATGCATTGCTATCTTTTGAATTCAATCTTTAATTCATTTATTTTTCCCTGTGCAGTGGCTTGGTGTTTTTGAATTTCCTTCCTTCCTTCCTTTCTTCTAGTAGCAAATAATCATTTCTACTGTCAGATTTTTGATATACTGCTTTTTTTTCTTTTTTTTCTTTCCTCTTCTCTTCATCTGTAGAGATTCTACTAACGATACCAATACAGCATCAAAGGACAATGCCCATGTCAGTATGGAAGTCGGTTGCACACTTTTTTTTGCTATGTCACATAAATATAAACTGCATTAAAAAGCCTGCATTAAATATTATCTGAAATATAAACGCAAATTGTAACAGAACTTGGGGTTATTGAGAAATTAAATGATTACAACGAGAATTGTAATAGTAATTAATAGTTAATGGCTTCTGCAGTAGAATCACCGCAATTTAGCCAATGTCAAGTAAAATATAATAACTGTCTATAAAATTATTAATGGCGAAGACGCCAATGTCAAGTCTCGAAACAATAATCTTACAACGAGAAAAACAACAAGAACAAGAAAATATTGTGACACTGACTGTTTAACTGACGTTTGAGTTTTCTTTTGGAATGTTTTAAGACAGGTATACCATGTATAAATTAAGAGAAAAGTACCACTTAAGCATACATTATTTTACAACTTTAACTGATTATCACTAATAAACTACGAATACATACACGAAATATTAAGATTACATAACTGCAATATATTTGAATGTCACATTGCGAATTATTATCACGTATTATTATTTAACCATTTTATTTTAAAAAGATTGGTATATTTGCATTCTACCACCAATGGTTTATTTTATATAATGGTAACAATTAAATTAAAATGGAAACGATTATTCATTCAAGTTTTATATCTTTATAATTTAAATTCAAACCCCAGGTTCTATAGAAGCGATTTAGTGTTGAAAAATCATACTATAATCATATTATTTTTTAATATTTGAAATATTGACGCGAACGTCTGAAAGCGCAACCAAGAATGGGCATTCTCTTTTTGTAGGCTGTACCTTACAACCTACCAGATGACTTATTTTTCCCTCCTTTCTCATTCTTCCTCTCTAACTCTGAAGTCCCTACTTAGTGCATGATTTGTTATAAGATAATTTTGGATGGTATCTTTTGCATGGGGAAAATACCTAGCTGTTCGGTTCCAAATTGGCAAGTGATAATGGTATTCCCATCTTATATAGTATATCAAAACATCATCCCCAATCCATCTTAACATCGAAAGTTTTGTCAATACTATTTCATGAAATCGCTCATGAAATTTATCTCAAAACTACTCACGATATTTCTAAAAAAAAACAACCCTCTAAAAGTGTAGTCAACAAAACTTAAACTTATGCATTTATAAGCCTTAAATCAATACGAAAACGATTGCTCCTGCCCCTTGAGGCGTGAAAATGGTTAACTTTCTGCGACATATCCAACTATATACCCTTACTGACATTCGGTACGTTCTCATGAGGCAAACTATTTGTGGCTGACTGCCAGATGGTCGTTATTTTTCCGTGAGAGTGGCTTTACGCAGTTCTGGCAAGAAACAATATTTATCTGTATTGAGTGTTTCACAATATTTTGTTTGACACTTTCGTAAGTTTATGAGAATATTATTTTTAACGATTTTTATTGCAATTTATTTTATTTATCTGTTATTTCAATTTATTTCGCAGTTACAATTAATGAAAACAAATAAAAGATACTACTGTTTATAGATGTTTTAATTTTTATCTTGCGAGATCTTTCTTGAATCTATGTCTATGTTGCTTGTTAGGTTTTATCGAACAAACTGCAATCCAGTTAGATTGTTCAGGATCAATGACGATGTCCCTAGTGACTTACCCATGCTTTTGCCATGGGCGACTTCATCATCTATGCGATAGTGGCGGTCGTATTCGAGGTTCTTACTTTTACTTCTCCACTTCACACGGTTATGGGCATCTATGGTAGCGAGACAATTGGACGATAAACTTTGCAAAGTTATCCATTAAATATAAACTTAATCGGAAATTCCAATTTGTTCACGAACTATTTGTTCAGTGAGAATGCGCCCTTCCCACCCCTTACTGACTTACCATCAATCTTGTACTAGGGGATTAAAAGGCTCGTCCTCTGGCCCTTTGGCCCTCGGGATAAGAAATAAATACCGTAAGGTATATCGAGCCCTGAAGGGATGCGCGGATTATGAGGGATTCAACTCTATTGTGGGCTGTAGGACTATTTGAGTGTGCTAGTTTAAGTGAAAGCTTTTAGTTATTGATACAATTTCACGTCTATATTATTTAAAAAATATATACGGTCCTAACAAAACATTCATCCAGTATTTTCAAATTTAGTTTGGGACTTCATCGTCATGCTAATATATGTACATAGACACTATTGTTATTATACTATACTATATCTTTACAGTTTGGACGACTAAAAATTGTCTAAAATCCGTAGTGTAAGAAGGGTTTCCATAAATTTATCTGGGCCTTGATTCTTCTATTTTATATTAAAGCAAGCCAGTCGTGTTACTGTCACTTTAATAAATGCCATTTAATTTTAGATATTACACAGATACAATTAAAGTCTAAAATTAAATGTAGAGATTTTACCCAAGAGTCTTTACTCACTTCAGTCATTAACAGCAAAAAAAAACAAATTCCAAAATTAAATAGCATTTTTAGAGTGTCAGTCGCTTGCTACATCAAATCGAAGAAGAATCATCGAAGAAGAATCGAGGGCCAGACTTTGATTATGTATAGTATACATCTATCATCTTGTATAAATAAATATATACATATTCTACGACATTCTACACAGCTTTCTAGCCCCAAAGTAAGCATAGTTTAACTAGCTTGTGTTATGGGTTCCAGAATGCGGATAAACATACTTAAACATACTTATATACTTTTTTTTTGTAAATACGTACATATTATACATAGAAACATCCAGACCAATGCAAATAGACATATTCATACAAACAAATATTTGCACTGAGCGGGAATCGAACCTGCGCCCCATGTCGTAGCAGTCGAATGCACTATCGCTACGCCACAGAGGCCGTCACGTACACTGAAACCTATTATTACTACTAAAACCCTGTTATTTTGATGGAATTTCATGTATCATCATCATTATTGTAGACGACGGGCCTCGCGATGAACCTGCGAAATAAAAATATTATTAGTTCATAAGAATATATATTCAAAATTCAACCTTAATGGAACCACAGTAGATATTAATGAATTGTTTGGCCACACTTATAAAGATGTAGACTTACTATAATGTTGTACCTACCTACATACCTGTTTTTATTATAATAATGTTTTTATTATAATAAAGAGAGTTTATTACCTGCTCGCACACTACGTCATACGTTTGAGATTGAATGCACCGTAGATGGCGCGTCAGTCGCATACATCAGTAGCTCGAAGTAACACGTTGACATAGTTTGCGCACAGGCGATACTTACCTACCATCCATAAATCTTCTTGCTTATTTACACGAACTCGTAACCACTCCACGCTTACCTGCATCCCGTACAATTATCATCATCATCATCTTCGCATTAGTCCTGATCACTCCCGAGGCTGTCACCTAGGAGTCCATGGTACTTTTCGGCTTTTACTTCTCGACTCTGCATGGTCTTGGGCATCCATGGTAGTGAGACCATTGGCACGCCTGTCATCTTCAGCACTTCTTGGGACTACCCCTCCTACCAGGGCCCGGTAGAAGCGACATTTGTTACCTACGTAGCCTAGAGATGACTGCACCAGAATTTCACGTGTATAAATATTGTGACTGAATACTACCCTCACTTTTTCTTAATTTTTATTCGATTGCGCCAGAAGGAGGATTATCTTTTTCGAGAGTCTGTATGTATGTATAATTGTCGTTAGATTCGTATTTGTTGTGAGAATGCTAACTATGTATATCAAAATAAATAAATAAAACAATTTGTAGGATTTTCTGCCCTAAAATGTATGTTGTAAGTAGGGAATCAAAGAGCTTTAAATTGTGATTTCAAAAATATATATATCATAACTGAAAAGTGTATACAACAAAATTAATAATTAAAAAATCAACAAAACCCGCCTGGCTTAAAAAGACCGAAACAAGTTTGATAGCAGACGGGACCCATTTGCAAATGGTAAACCGAAAGAAAATGAATGGGTCCCGCCTGCTATCAAACTTGTTTCGGTCTTTTTAGGGCGGTCGGGTTTTTGGTTTTTTTATTTAATATTTTATTACATGAGGCAAATACCTACCTACATAAATATTCTGGTATTAGTGCTTTTTGAATCCATAAATTGTAGATATGTAGTACTCGTGTTACGTGGATATAAATCCCTGGTGTAGGGGTTTACTAAATACAGTAAAAATATACGTAAACAACGTGATATGCTTGTAAAAAAGAATGTTACCTACATTTATTTTGATGATTTTTTATGCCAGGGTCAGGATATGTTTAGACAATTGTGTTTACGAGAACTTATGTATGAACATGCAGGCAACTTATCGATTGTGCTCCCCTAGAATTAAGATACTTAGAAATCTGTTCAATCGTATCCGACGTCATGTCATAACACAATAATAACTGAACGTTAATCTTTCTTTTAAATATCATTGATTGCACTGCAACTTCAGCAATTTTTTATATGGGTAATAAATTTTACCGGAGTCATTTTTTGTGATATTTAATAGGCGTGAAGTTATGTCATGTTAATGGTCTAGGTAGAGCACGCCTGTAGCCCCGAAGGCAATGGTGTATTACACACCCACGATTCGCCAGGTATGTTAAGGTCCCAATGTAATAGGGGCGAGCCTATTGCCATCCACCGGGCACATTATTAAGCGAGCGATAATTAACATATATTAATGCACACAACATCAGAGGTGTGTGCCCGGGGTGACTGGGGATCGAACTCGAGATCTCGTCTCAGCAGTCCGTTACGTACGCCACTGGGCTATTCTATTTATTTTTTGAATTGAATCATTACCTACATGATTTATTCATTAACTACCATTATTTCTGATTACAAAAATGGCAAGTACTATCGAGCACAATAGCTGTGTGCGGACAATGGCTGGCATTCACCCCTATTGTTTAACACCAACCCTCCGATACAATGAAAAGAGACAATGATAGTTTTCACTTATTTACTGTTATTTGTGTTGCGGAGAATCTACAATTGGTTCGAACCTTTGCTTTGTCGACCTATTTCAACTTTTATAATGATGTAATTCATTGTAAGAATCGATTCATTATAACATGTATTTAATTATTATCGAATTAGTTTATTTTTGTGATATGGTAATACTGCCGATTTAGTAAGTTCACGAATGTGAATGTTGAAGTGACATCTATGACTTTGACATAAGATGTCACTCCAACATAGACTAGAGAGACAAACGCCATTAATGGTTTTTGGGACTTGGAGTTGACATCCCCGTCTTCGCCATTAATTATTTTATAAACATTTATTATATTGTACTAGAAGATAAGGAATAAATAACCGGAAAAACTTGACATTGGCGTCTTCGCCATTAATAATTTTATAAATATTTATTATATTTTACTTGACATTGGCGAAATTGCGGTGATTCTGCAGAAGTTATTAACTAAAAGAAGAAGAAGAAACGCCATTATTGAAAAACCAGATGTCGATGTCGATGTTTATAACAAGACAATCTTGCATTATTTCATCGAATACTGTAAAGATATATCATAATGTTTACTGAAATCTTTTTACGGTAGATTGGTACCATCTTATTATATTAAAATAACCAGTAGCGGATAATTTGTGCAGGGACAATATTGATTATTTTCAAAAATAGCTTTTGACCGCGATTCCACCCCGTAGAATTCTAATTCCGCTCCGACAATCCATGGGAACTTATACCAGGGATAAAAATTTGCTCCAGACTAAATTTACCCCTGTTCCAAACTTTAGCCTCAGCCTAACCAGTGTGATTGAATTGCAAACATTCGAACAGGATCGGGTGCTATGGCGTAAAATGGGAGAGGCCTATGTCCAGCAGTGGACTGCAATAGACTAATTGATTGATTGATTGATTGAACATCTTCAGAAACTTTCACATTTTTAATATCCTATTTGCCCGCCTATGTAACTGAATCATACCAATCCTTATAAAGATTACGAGTGCAATGACCTTAGACCACAACGTCTCGACCTTCAACCTAAATACATAAGCAGTAAGGTTAAAGTTCACATACTATATTTAACAGCATCCGCAGCCTTATTCATATGCAGTATGCAGGCGCCCTCATCATCCTCATCATCATCATCATCATCTTAGCGTGGTTCCTGGTTGCATTCAAGACTTTTATATCGGAGCCCGTGGTCCGCTTACTCCTTCTCCTCCTCATAGTTTAGTTTATACGGTTTTATGAGAGCTACTACCTTCTGACATCCCTGAGAGGAAAACCTACACCTGGAAATCAGCAGGTGTATCGGCTTGCAGCTTTGGTTGGCTTAGGCCCTGAAGAACTTGGTCCCGACCAAGTTCTCCCCAAAAATACACTGTTGCATGCATGCTGGCAATATTATTTGCATGGAACAGGTGCCGGTAGGTGTGCACACGCATGAGGCAACGGCAGCCTAAGCCTCCGTAGATGAGCTAAATAATTATATGTAGCTAGTAATTATTAACTGGAACAGGAAACTAAAATTTAAATAACTAACCGGTCTTTCACTTCTTTGAAATAATTAATCCACGAAATTGTTAAAGAATTATTATAGATGGCTCTAGCGTCGCCCCGAAACGTATAATATATCTAAGAATTTCGAATATCTATAACGGGTCCAGGTAGCTGAGTTGGTCAGAATATTCCCCCTGTAGGAGACTGGTCGCGGGTTAATTATCCACGAAATTGTTAAAGAATTATTGTAGATGGCTCTAGCGTCGTCCCGAGACGTATAATTTATCGAAGAGCTTCGAATATCTAGGATCGGTCCAAGTAGCTCAGTTGGTCAGAGTATTCCCCCTGTAAGGGGCTGGTTACTGATTCAAGTCACATCCTAGATGTTCACATTTTCCGAACTAAATTTATTAAAATAATTATGTACACAAAAATTTCGTTACTCAAGTCTTTA
This sequence comes from Cybosia mesomella, assembly GCA_946251805.1. Classification (NCBI taxonomy): domain Eukaryota; kingdom Metazoa; phylum Arthropoda; class Insecta; order Lepidoptera; family Erebidae; genus Cybosia; species Cybosia mesomella. The sequence continues at coordinate 16,251,186 of OX276415.1, forward strand.
AAAAAAAATCACAATTAAAATAACGGTGGTGCTTTTTGTCAGTGGCGAAATAATATTTTATAAATAACGTTACAAATACCGAAATGTAAATGAAACGCTTTTTGTCTCCGACTAAAAAGATTAAAAAACTTCAAAGTAATGGTTCTTCGTTAGCGCCATTGAGGGTGACAACAAACGGTCTAATTTAACGAATTCTTCGAATCACAGCGGGAAAATCTTTTTTAGGGTTGGCGTACACTTGTTAACTAATTTAAGCAATATCGATTGATAATGGCCATGGGAAATATCACTCCAATAGTATTATTTGTAACCGTCTTCAATAGCACTATAGTGACTACAAAAATATCTGAAATGAGAACCTTTTCCTTTGTAGAATTCGGTTAATACAGATCGCAGGTGGCCTAAAAAAAATTTACTATCGTATATAAACCACCGTAGCCACTTGCAGCCGGTGGCATTATGAACATGACCATAGCATTCGACCACGTAGATTGAAAACTGCTTGTGCATAAATTAGACATATACGAAAATAGAGGAAAATATGTTTCCCTACAAACAGGAAATTAACAGTAAAAAATACCAAGATTGGTCCATATTTGTACACTGTAACCAGAGTACTATCTTGGGTTTGGTTTCGTATAGAGTACCCCAAGGAAGTATACTCGGGCCTTTATTGTTTCTCGTAAATATTAACTATCTTCCGAGGGCAGTAAACGAACGACTAGTCTTATTTTAAGTACATAGCTTTATTCGTAAGCTTATAAATATATAATGTTAAGTTGACAGTATTAATTCTTTAAATATAAGCTGAAACGTATGATTACGAGAAAATGGGTAACTATTTAAGTCTAGACATAAAAATATTAAGTCAAACTCAAAATCATTTAGACTGTAAAGACGGCATTAAAATGGCACTTTCAAAACGTCAAAAAAAAACTAGACTAATTTGTATCAAAAGGAACAGTTCAAAACGCGGCCCGATCTTGAGAAGACTTCAGCAAGAAACTCATCGGGCTATTTTTTTGGTGTATTTACAAACATGTTTACTTAATCTAATTACAATGTTTTGTTTGAGTAGCATAATGAGAAAGCAAAAAGTTCATTTCCAAACTTGTTTGTCGTCTAAATATTCTTGAATGTTATGATAGGCTTTTCGGCAAAGTTTAGTTTTGATTTGGCTTTTGAATTGTATTAAGAGGCCAATCATTAATTTGATTAGGGAGCTTGTTGTAGAAGCATATACAGTTACCCTGGAAGGAATTACTAATCTTGTGGAGTCGAGTATGACATGAGTGTTTTTGTGTGTATTGATTGCATTGTAATTATTTCCATGTTCGGCATCTATATTGTAGCACTTTAGTTCGGTCTGCACCGTAAAACGACATATTGTAAGTTAACGATTGGAAAAGAGTGTCCGTGAGTTTTTATTACTCTTTTTCCATAGGCCAACATTATGCAGCAGGCGTTCAATGTAAATACTGAACATAATAAGTGCCACATTGTGACTTAATTCTTTGACTTATTACCTACAACTAGGTTCTCACGGTAATACCTCAGCACTTATACAGGTTCACATGGTATTGTATTGCAATTTTTTACTGGATAAACTTTATTTATTTATTTATTTAAAACTTTATGCCCATGGGGATGTACAAAGGCGGACTTGAAGACGGCCAAAGGCATTATCTACCAGTCTACCTTGGGGTGATGCAGAGATAAATTGAAGTAGGTGCTCGTATAGTTTTGATGAAACATTATTATCATTAGCTGATACAAGAAATATCTATATAAATAATATACAACAACACACACATATAAATATATATACATTGAATGATAATATAATATTGTAAAACTCGTTAATATTGTAGTAATAATGTTTTAACTACAATGAGTTACTGTAGAGCTGGCGTACTTTATATTTGAACGTAGCACGGTTAGTGGCCATCTTGACTTCAAGTGGAAGCGCATTCCAGAAAAGAATAGCTTGCACAAGGAAAGACGAATGAACTAGACTAGACCTATGAGTGGGACAAAGGAGAAGAAGATGGTTAGCTGAGCGTAGATTTTTGTCGTGATTAGAGCTCAGTAACTGTATCTGAGATGTTAGGTAAGTAGGGGCGTTAGGGGAATTCAAGAAAGGCGTCTCTGACGTATAGGCAACCAACCCAGCTGTGATTGATGAGTTGAGACGTGATCGTATCGAATACATAATAATGCAGACATGAGCCATAGAATAATTCACACACTGTTAATACTTGAATACAAGTTTCCGATGGACCACGACCAAACGGGCTGTTGAAGCAGTATATTCTACATGCAACGCCGGCCGTGAAAGCCTTAAGATTTATACTGTTAATACTGCAAACAACAGGGGCCCAAGCCAACCTTATCTGCTAGTCGATGCGGCTCAAGCGCAGGCATTCCTCTCGGGGTTGGACGGCAAGATGGTAGTTGTAATAAGTGGACGCCGGGCTCCAAAGTGCAATCTTTTACCTGGAGTAGGTTCCCATGAGATGCAGGAACAGGAATAGAATAGATAGAACAGCTAGTAATTTTAGTCAAACTCAAAATCATCAGAATTAAGTTTCATAGCAAATTATGAACACACAGAAGTAAGATTCGTAGCAAAGGTAATTTACAGAAAAAGGATCAATTGTCTTTTTTGAAGTAGAACAATATAACTTTAGTCCCCTCAATCAAAACAAATTATACCGCACCATCGCCCAGTGCGTGTTGTTCTTACGAAGGCATTCCCATTGAGTTGTATGTGATTAAATCAATCAAAAGAAAGCTAATAATGAATCAAAACTCATAGAAGTAAGATTCGTAACAAAAGGTAATTCAAAGAAAAAAGGATCAATTGTCTTTTTCGAAGTAGAACAATATAACTTTAGTCCCCTCAATCAAAACAAATTATACCGCACCATCGCCCAGTGCGCGTTGTTCTTACGAAGGCATTCCCATTGAGTTGTATGTGATTTGTAGCGGAACAAGGAGACAGAACGAACCGCCGAGTGCGGAGCTAAGTGCTGAGGAGGGTGGCCGACCTGCTAGGAAGATTTATCTGCTCATGATAGTTAAATACAACATCGCTTTTAATATGGCGCTTTTTATCTACTTTTATGTTTTAATTTTCACGGAGAGTATTTTTTTACATTTATCATGATGATAATACTTTATTTGTATTTATGCGAAGGTTTTAATAGGTTTAGAGGACCTTATCAACATCCATGAGGCCTTGTTGAGGCCCAAGATAACCTCGCCTGCTAAAATAATAGACGACCTCTAAGCGCAGGCGTTCCTTTCAAAAGCCGACATCAAATACACTAGCGGACTAAAAAGTGCAAATTTTGGACGTAGAGAAATCGATATGAAAATGAAAACACTAGGGGTTGGTAAAGGACACCGTGCGGTTTTAGTCGATATCGATACACGACATAACCACCCCCGCTGGCCGGCGGGGGGGTATCTGAAGGAATTTCCGCACGTAAAAAAAAAAAAAAGAGGGGTTGGTAAAGCTCAGACTATTACACTCAACATTCAGATACGGAATCAGGGGCATATAAAGTAGCATTTTTTTGAGCTGAGAGTGAGATGAAGTCGAGCGAAAAGCTCTCTGTACTCCACTCGGTGTATTTCGGTTGTGACGCTACTCCTCCTAAACTAATTGATCAATTTTGAACAAACTTGGCATGTAAATACAACTTGATACCCGGAAGGCTTAGAAAAACTAAAATTGAAAATCGGACATACCATCGACGAATAATAACCCTTCAAAATTTCGAAATCATATTTCTCCAAAATGCAGCTCAACATTGCAACAGCAGAATGCATTGCGCCCCTAGTTATATACCGATTTTTATCTCCTTCTCTTTTCCCTCTTAGAATTAGGACGTAAGATGAACGTCGCTCCTGGAAAAACCGACATACCAATCAAAAGCAATAAGCTCCAAGGTGGAAACTTTAGACGCAATTGAGTAATCGCTATAATGACAATGATTCCTTCTATCAAGGTACAAGCAAATTGTTCTCTTGTTAATTAGTGTAGTACGTAGCTGAACAACTTACAGTATTGAAATAAAACTATTTATTAACGGATTCTATCGCGATTTTTGCAATTATTTTATAATTTACATTGAACCCGACGTTTCGGTTGCTTTTCAGCAGCCATGGTCACGAGGAGACTAAAAATGGTTGTTGTCTTGTAGTTTGAAGTGCAAGTTGTCTCAAAGTACCCGAACTATGCTTTTGTTGGTGTTACTGTTTACGTAGAATGAGCTCACAGTGTCATGGAGTCTTGTTGTATTTTGATTTTTCTTGGAATTAATTAAGTGAATGACTGGGTCCCAAGCTGGTGGTACATTCCAATCATGTTCTCTATTAAAATTGGGTTTTTTTTTAATTTCAATAGCTTCGCGGGGCATCCTAGGTAGGAATCGATTACCTATCTTTGGCGAGTATCTGTGGTTTATCAACTTCGATATTTTCTGATAACTGCCATCTAACCTACACAACCCACTGGCGATATGAAAGTTTTATATTTAGAGTATTACTTTAGTCCATTAATCAGCTAGTATTACTATATTTCCAACATCTTCCTCATTTTTCAATATACAAAACTTCCAAGGACTTTTAGACCAATACGCTTCTCCCTAAATATCCTTCTTGAATATTCCTAAGACGCCATGAAAAGCTTTTTTATCGTTGCTCGAGATAAGTTTACACAAACAGATAAATCATATTGTCAAGAACAGATAATCCTACTAGAATGCGTCAGTTGGGAAAGAATGCCCCTAGCGAGGGGTCTGGGGTATGAATCGCAAGTGAAGCAGACTGAAACAATTTGATTTGAGTAACACGCAATAGGGGATGAAATTTGACAGAGGGGCTTTTAGTCTCCTTTGAATTTGAGGGGTGAATTAAAATAGTGCGTATTTGCTTAATTTTAATACTTATTTCGTACCATGTCAAGTATAAGTAATCTCTATTCGCGTTTACAGTGATGTATATTGTCTGTATTTGAGTATGAATATTGAGTGATTGCATTTTTAAAGTGTTTGAGCTGCTGTCGTTTTTAACCGACTTCGAATAAAAGGTAAGGTGCTCAATTCGTAGAAATACTTTTATATATCAATCATTTTAAAATTCTTCTTCCATTTGAGCGACATGTCCTAACATTAGAAGTGCAAAGGCGAGTTTGTTCATTTGTTACTTTTTCATGAAAAACGACTAGGGTTAGCTGAAATGTTGCACAGAGGTAGACAGGGATAGGACATAGGCTACATTTGAACCCGGTTAATGACTCCCCCCCCATCCCCTACGTATATAGGTAACATTCGTTTTGTGACCGTTTAAATGGTAAAGGCCTTATGATTGAGAGTTCCAATCGAATTCTGGCCATTACACTACCGACTTGAACCCAGTCTTGACTTAGCTAAGCTTAGCTGGAGGGGTTAGGGGGATTATTAGTAATTTTGGTTACTGTTATTCTTTATTATCGTGATCATGGTATAAGTGTATACATTTTTTTTTTCGTTCGGTAATCGCCTCGGATATCCCCCCGCCGGCCAGTGAGGGTGGTTATGTCGGGCTTGAACCGACTGAAACCGCACGCCGTCTCGGGTCTACAGACGCCGGGGTGTAAGGTTGCCCATAGAGCATATCCCTCGCACAACGACTGACCCTGGGCCATCGCCGGTTTCGAAATGGCCCCATCGGGTGTATACATACCTTTGGATTGAACTTGTTTGCAACCGCATTAGAATAGAAAAAGCTACTTGAGTATACAAACGTAAGCTGGGAGTATTAGCTTGTGAAAGTATCGAAAGTTCTGCCACCGTTCCTGTTCCTTTTTAGGGTTCCGTACACATTTTAAAACGAGACCCTAATACTAAGACTCCGCTGTGCGTTCCCCGGTTCGTCTGTCACCAGGCTGTATCTCATGAACCGTGATAGTTAGTTGAAATCTTCACAGGTGATGTATTTCTGTTGCCGATAACAACTAATACTATATAAGTAAAACAGGCCTGAAAAAAGAAAAATAATTGAATTACAGATTTAATTCAAAAGACAAAAATACGCGTAAGACATTTTTTCTGAAGTCGGTGCCAATATTTGACTCATTGTAACCCTTTTTAATTGAATGTAACTTAATTCATATGGCACTACCGTATATACCGATCATGTATATTGAAATTTGGCCCCATTTCTGAATATAGGCGTTATGTTATGTTATGTAATAGCATAAACAATGCCTAAATACGCGATAGCAGCAACCACGGTTGACTTAGGTACTAGCATTTATTGAAGAGTTCCGTTGTCTCTCTCCGGAACTTACCATCAGATCTTCATGAAATATAAATGAGATCACCTGGGAATTTTACTCTTTAAAACAAAAATAAGCATTTCCCAAATCGGTTCAGGCGTCTTCGAAAAACATATAACATATATAAAAAATAAAATAAAAAAACATTCCGACAAGAACTTTCCTCCATTTTGCAAGTCGGTTAAAAACAAAATAAAATATATATTTAGGGGGCTCCTATATACAACAGACATGTTTTTTTTGCCATGTTTTACAGAACACTTAGTGCACGACCCGGACTCGCACTTGACCCGTTTTTTTTATATTCTCCTTTAATCTCTTACCCTTTCGTGGGTAGATAGCGGTGTACCAGTGACAGCTCTGATAACTACCATCAAGTAGGTCCTGTGTTTATTCGTAGCTTATCATAACACCAAAAATATCTGTATGTTTGTTCCAGCACCACATAAAAACTATTGTTACGATTTCGAAGAACATTTGTACATTCAAAAGACTTGAACAAAGCTGGCCTTACAACAAATGTATACAAGTCATGTACGGTTCGAGTATTTTTGAGAACATTGGTAATAAACATCATAATAAACAAAATAAAAGATTTCTTATCCTCTTCCTTGCAAAAATATACGTTTTTTTTTCTATTTTTCCTCGACCAACATCCAAAATAAACAGATAGACATAAGACAAATCAACACATACGCAATAAAGCATACATTCAATTACGTACCACAAAATAACTCGCCATAATATGATTATATCATTACAGCTCAGTGTGACACTGCCTTTAGGGGAAGCTGAGGAGCATTATCTCGAACAAAACGAGACGATTTCGCTACACACCCCGCCTTCCCTTACAACCCACGCTCGTATAACAAAACGACAGATCGCTATAAGACGTTTGTACAAACCGCGATATACATTGACGATTTCTATGTCTACGCTTCCTTTTACCAAAGTGCTAAAACCGTGATGTATGTTAATTTTTAAGATGTGTTAGTTTCCCGCGAAAGTGCTGATATGAGTATTTTAGGGATCTATAGTATCGTGGTGATAAATGTTTTTTTTTTCTGTCGTGTTATGCGTAGGGGATGTTAGTGTTATTTCCTCGGTTTTATTTTCGTAATGTGCTATATATGGTTTTGGCAAATTGAAGTATTATTGCGAATTGTTGGTAAGCCTGATATGCTGAGTATGCACTTTGGTTGAAGAGTGTGGAAGGGTGTGTACAATAATAAAATACGGGAAAATAAGAAAAACAAAATGGTTTGTATGTATAGTCACCCTTTTTCTTTGCCGAAGTGTTAGGTCGGTAAAACTATGTATCTAGATTAGTGAAGAATTTATAGTATGTTTACATGTTCTTCATACCGAGACGGCGTCCGGTTTTAGTCGGTTCAAGCCCGACATAACCGCCCCCGCTGGCACGCGGGGGGGTATCCGAAGGGATTTCCGCACGATAAAAAAAAAGGTACTATTATAAAATTGTAAATATGTTGTGTAATTAAAAAATATTTTAAAAATACGATTATGAACACAAAAATATTTCTTTTTGGAATTCATGTCTGTTTGTCTGTTCGTTCGTGATGGATGCAAAAACAACTGAATAGATTTCGATTCGGATTTATTAGAAAGATCTTGGTGCGAAATGTCTGGAACACAAGTTTCCTATGGACCACCGCCAAACGGCCCGGAAGCAGTATATTCTACATGCAACGCCGGCCTTAAGATTTATATTTAACTTGCAAGATTTGATTACAGACAACGGACAGGTGATAGTAAATAAAAACAGTCATTAACTCGCGTTGAGGCTACCCCTTCGCTACCAGCAATTAACTACAGCATGGACAAAGCTAAAATTACCCATATATATCCAACTCAGTATGTGATTTAAATTTGACCTGTACAAATAAATTAGGTCAAAAGTTACACAAATATCATTATCTCCACCTGCTGTTAACAATTTATGTATAAGCTTGACGGCCTCTGTGGCGTAGCGGTAGTGCATTCGACTGCTACGACCGGGGGCGCGGGTTCGATTCCCGCTCAGTGCAAATATTTGTGCATGAATATGTCTATTTGCATTGGTCTGGGTGTTTCTATGTATAATATGTATGTATTTACAAAAAAAAGTATATAAGTATATTTATCCGCGTTCTAGAAACCATAACACAAGCCAGTTAACCTAGAAAGCGCTGTGTAGAATGTCGTAGAATATTTATTTAATATTTTATATTATTAGATTAAAATTAGAATAGGCACAGGGGTACTCATCCTTCTAATAATATAAATGTCAAAGTGTGAAGGTGTTTGGATGTTTGTTAATCAATCACACTCTAAAGGCTGAACAGATTTGGCTGAAATTTGGTACAGAGACAGATTATAATCTAGAATAATAGACAGGTGACTCCTTATCAATGGAATAGGTTCCCATGGGGCGCGGAAACTGGAACAAAATTCTATTCGGGTGAAGCCACGGGCAACGGCTAGTAACTCATATATTCGTAACAAATATTTAATATTAATTTCGTAATAATAAAAATATTAAAATCGTAAGAAACATTTAATAATTCGTGCCTCTGTGGCGTAGCGGTAGTGCGTTCGACTGCTAAGTCAGAGGTCGCGGGTTCGATTTCCGCTCAGTGCAAATATGCATATTTGCATTGGTCTGGGTGTTCCTATGTATAATATGTATTTATTTACAAAAAAAAAGTATTTAAGTAAGTGTATCCGCATTCTAGAACCCATATGACAAGCTCTGCTTAGTTTGGGTCTAGATGGCGTTGTATACTTTGTCCTACGATATTTATATTTATTTATTAACTAGCTGACCCGGCAGACTTCGTACTGCCTCAATCGATGACAAACCTTTTAAACCTTCCCTGGACCTCCACAAATAATTCAAGACCAAAATTAGCCAAATCGGTCCAGCCGTTCTCGAGTTTTAGCGAGACTAACGAACAGCAATTCATTTTTATATATAAGAGAAGAAGAAGAAAGATGTTACCCGTCAAAATTTACATCTTCTAAGCATTTTAACACATTTTATCATATAGATAACTGTTTAGCATAGCATTAAATATGTATACTAATATTATAGCGAGAGACGCCGATTTTTTTTTTTTTTTAATTTAGGACACGTCAAATTGACTTCACCTCGCCTGATGGTAAGTTGAAGGTAAAGTCTCAGGAAAGAGGGTCACCATTACATACACGTACCATGTTAACAATAGTGGCACTCAGCTTGACGGCCTCATCAGAAGAGGATTGTCGTCGCAGCACCGCGTGACATCCACCGGTCCCACTAGTGCTGCGACCGCATTTTGTGAATTTGTTTTTACATCTGGGGTAATCTTCGGATATACTGCACTTATTGAATAAATTCTTTCATCATTATTAGCGGCGATAGCCCAGTGGTGTACGTAACGGACTGCCGAGACGAGGTCTCGAGTCGGTCCCCAGTCGCCCCGGGCACACACCTCTGACTTTTCGTAGTTATGTGTGTATTAAAATATTGATGATCGCTCGCTTAATAATGTGCCCAGTAGATGGCAATAGGCTCGCCCCTTATTAGATTGGGACCTAAACGTAACTGGTGAAACGTGGGTGTGTAATACAGCTCTGCCTACCCCTTCGGGGATACAGGCATGAAGTTATGCTATGTTATTAAAAGTTACGAGCTATCTTTATAAAGAAAAAATAAAAAACTCTAGACTTGAGATGAAGCTTACCTCCTGCAACACGATAAGCTGTCATCGTTCGCGTTATCATGATATATGTTCACCCCCGCGGTACAGGGGGGAGGCAGTAATGTGTGGATGGATGCTTTTTATTGGACACGCTATTGAGGGGTTAAACGCGTTGCAGTTTAGGAATTGACATCTTTATTTTGTTTACATTGTGAGTATAACAATTGTCGTTTTTTTTTAACAATACAATAGGACATGACGGTATTCCCGTCCAACTGAGCAGTCCGACTGGGGAAGTACCTCCGCCCTACAGAATACCGCGGCCATAATAACCTCGTGTTGTGTTCCCGGCAGTGAGTAGGGTAGCCAGAGCTCACTGAGAGTTTTTGTGCTGTCAAAGGGAAGAGTCTTCCTTCTGACAGCACAAAAACTAAAAAAGAAGGGAGAGGCGGGAGTAGCCTTTGGTCTTCCCGGAAGACTAAAGGCTATTCCTGCTTTAAAATTTCTTTTTTTTAGGGTCGGCAGCGCGAGTGTGACGCCCCTGGTGTTGCACACGTCCATAGGCCACGGTGACCGCTTCCCATCAGGTGGGCCGTGAGCTTGTCTGCCACCTAAGTGGTATAAAAAAAAAAAAAATGGTTGATTGCCATGTAGGTCTCTGCTTAACCTGAAAGGGAAATTAACCGTTAAATTATTAGTATATATAGTGGTGTACGTTACGGATTGCTGAGACGAGGTCTCGAGTTCGATCCCCAGTCGCCCCGGGCACACACCTCTGACTTTTCGTAGTTATGTGAGTATTAAAAATGTTAATTATCGCTCGCTTAGTAATGTGCCCGGTAGATGACAATAGGCTCGCCCCTTATTACATTGGTCCTAAAAACATCACTGGCGAATCGTGGGTGTGTACTACACCTCTGCCTACCCCTTCGGGGATATAGACGTGAAGTTATGCATAGTATAGTATTTTATATAGATAATAAAGATATGTATAGAGATTGCTCTAGAAGTTCTACTTGCAATAAGAATCACAACACATTGACAGTCTCTGCGGCGTTGCGGTTGTGCATTCGACTGCTACGACAGAGGGCGCGGGCTCGATTCCCGCTCAGTGCAAATATTTGTATTCATGAATATATCTATTTGCATTGGTCTGAGTGTTTCTACGTATAATTTGTATGTATTTACAAAAAAAAAATGTATATAACTAAGTTTATCCGCATTCTAGAACCCAGAACAGAAGCTAGTTAAACAATGCTTACTTTGGGTCTATTTAATTGAAATTTAAAATTTATATTATTTAATTGTAGTTTAACTCCACATTCTCTAGGACCTCTTTAAAATTATTTACGTGTAGGGTATGCATAAATAGATTTATTTTTTGTTTGAAAAGAATATTAGAAACTGAAATTACTAATATTCCTCCTAACCACTCCGGTTAAGTTCAATTGCTTGTGTAAGGAGTGCGTTCACGTCAGTAGTGTAGTGGCCAGGATTCGGATCTGAAACCTCTTGATCGTAAGGCCGGAATCCTCAACCGTAGGTTTATGGGGAATTCTAGTAATTTCAGACACTAAAAGTGAAAAATATTTCGGAAGATTCCTTCGCTGGCTTAAGTCTTTCACACCAGCCCCTTTTTCAAGATATACTAATAATATGTGATGCCTTAACCTGTTCGGTTCATGCCCGACATAACCACCTCCGATTGGGGTAACGGAAGGAATTTCCGCACGTAAAAAAAAGCCTTAACCTGTGTTTTAAACTAAACTAAACTAAACTATAAAGAAATACTGGTGGTAGAAATTTGATGACACAAATTTGTCACAAAATTCGGCCGGGTGGGTACCACCGTGCACGATTGCGAAAAGCCCTCCATACAAATCAAATTTCGGTTTGATTGCGTTCAGGGGTCAGCATGTGCATAGCCGGGCAGGGGGTTTGTGGTCGCAGAACTAGTGGGACCGGTGGGTGTCACGCGGTGCTGCGACGCAAATCCTCTTCTGATGAGGCCGTCAAGCTGAGTGCCACCATTGTTAACATGGTACGTGTATGTAATGGTGACCCTCTTTCCTAAGACTTTACTTTTAGCTTACCATCAGGCGAGGTGAAGTCAAATTGACGTGTCCTAAATATAAAAAAAAAAAAAACTGATCCCGTTCCCGCTACCCATGGGGCCCTATTCCACCACCACAACCTATATATGATACACAATTCGGTCATACATAATTTTGTTATATCTCAAAGGGTTTAGGCATCGTTTTCTTTGAAAGGTCCTAGACGACTTATTTTTTTCTGATACCTCCAACGAATATGATTATATTTTAGCCAATGTATACGAAAACTTGACAAATTCTATACTAAAACCTTCCTCAAAACCATATTGAAATAAATGTATCACTTGTACTTTTCTACTATTATTATAGTGGAAAGGTACATTTATTTCAATATATGTAGCAAGTTCCACCAAGTGCCATCAATCAACAGTACAAATAGTTCCTCAAAACCACTGTATCCATTAGTGAAAACTATATGAAAATCGGTGCAGTAGTTTTTGAGTTTATCGCGAACAGACCGACAGACACGGCGGAGGACTTTGTTTTATAATATGTAGTGATAGTGATTTATCTTTCGAACAATACTTATTCTTAGTACCTACGTACCCTTTTTTTTCGTGCGGAAGTCCCCTCGGATACCCAGCCTACCGGCCCCCGCCGCCAGCCAGTGAGGGTGGTTATGTCGGGCTTGAACAAACTAAAACCGCACGCCGTCTCGGGTCTTCAGACGCCGGGGTGTAGGTTGCCCATAAAGCATATCCCTCGCACCCCGAAAATATCTAATATCCGTAGTACGTACCCAAACTCACAAGCACTAACAACTCCTGGCTGCCGCGGGTCGTCCATCATTTCCTTCTACCACTTTCTTCTTCAGTTTCTTCACCTTTTTTACACCTTAAACTATTTAAATTTAGCTACTCATCCCTGAGACCACTTTTATAATTTATTGTCATATTATTATATGCTTTTCTAATATATGAAAGGTAAAACTATTTTCATGTTTAATTTACTATATAACCTTTTATCAAACCTTTAAATAACTTTAATTAACTTATAAACTTACTATAGGTGGTAGAGTCAAGTTGGTAGGTGGTAGAGTCAAGTAACAGTCATTTTGGCCGTTGCATGAATGGGCCGACTCGACCGGGAAAGCACAACCCTCTCACAGAATATCGACGCCAAGTAACAGTATTTGAACTGTTGCGTTCCGTTTGGTGAGTGAAAGTGCAGGAGCCCAAACTATTTTCCCATCCCCTTCCAAACTCCTTTCCCATCCCCTTTCCTTTACAGGGTCGGCAGCGCGAGTGTGAAGCCACTGGTGTTGCACTCGTCCATAAGCCGCGGTACCCGCTTCCCATCAGGTGAACCGTGTGCTTGTCTGCCACCTTAATGGTATAAAAAAAAACTACCTATAAATCAACTTACTATAACTTCAAATTAACTATCAATGTTACAAATGGCGTGTAAGCATTTCTATTTCATCTCTATTTCTACCATCTTCTTTCAAGTTCGTATCCTCTCTCATAAATCTGAAAAACCTCTTCCCATTAAGTAACAACCCTACTCTACACATACCTACAGTACACGTTAAATATATTATATTACTCAATATTTATCTACACGTCATCAAATAAAAAATATATGTCTTGTTCTAATCAAAACCAGCCATATCCACACTGCTGCTCTCTCTACCATCATATAATAAAACACAACGTCATTACCCATACAATTTGCCTTCAGGCTTAACTGCCAGTGCGCATCGCTCCCCTCACAATAATCGCAGTTTATCTTCAGTGCCCAAAAAGGTGGACGCAGCTTTAGCTTTAAGGAGAGATGCGATAAGTGTATTTAGATGGAGTTAGTTCGTATTAAGATGTGGAATTGGATTGAGTTGTGGTCTGGAAGTGTAAGGGGTAGATTCCAATTCATTTGTTGTAACACGATGCTTTACTGTTACAGTTTAAGATATACAGAGATCATGTTTACACGAGTTATATTTACTTATATAAGGTGTCACAAAATTAGGTCTCTGAATTTGGTGAGATGACTTGGTATCGACAAAATATGTATTTGAAACAAAAAAAAAATATCGGGTAAAATAAAAAACAAAAAAAAAAAACACCACCAGCGACCAGCGTCACGTGACACTACGAGGACACGTGACGCTGATCGCGATTTAGGTATTTTCCACACATACGCTTGGAGAATACTGCGAGGAGAAGGACTGCACGCCTACCACGTGCGTCACGGGCTCATTTTTTCATTATTATATTTTTTATTTTTATATATTTTTTTATTGTACCCGATAATTATTTTTTTTTGTTTCAAATACATATTTTCAAGTCATCTCACCAAATTCAGAGACCTAATTTTGTGACACCTTATATATCTTCACTGTAGGTAATATTTGAACCCTATTAAGCCTTTTTCGGGATAAAAGATAGCCTATGTCCTTTTCTGACGATACCACATATCCCCAGCGCCATCTAGTGACAACAAGTTGAACTACTTCGATACTACTACGTCACTACCGATCCTGAATCGCGAAATTGAAGTTCGCGCGCTGGTATAACATATATGCAACATCCCAACGGCAGCCGTTGGGCTGCGACCCGCCAGGCGTGATCGCCTTGCCTGGTCGGAGGATCCTTTGTGTTGGAGGAACATCACACCCCTTTCCTACATACTTTCCCAGCTCTAGTCCATTTCCGTATTAATAATAATTTCATCAAAATCCGTTGAGTGATTTAGGCTTGAGAACGTAACAGATAAATAGGATTTCCTTTCAAATTTATGATACTATAATAGTATGGAATCAAAGTTTTCGACACAAGATACTGATTCCCACTCAACCGTGAAAATTAGCATGATGTTTGTCTGCGAGTTGCTAACTGCTCAATTATTCTTCAACGCTAACGCATTCTGAACATGTCTTTGTTCGATAAGTGGTTACAACTTGAACGAGCACTCTTTACGCTATTACTTGTGATGAATATCCTCGATACTTCTTCAAATTTTAATAGGTACTGCGTTTGCGAAGATTGTTATGAATAGGATTTAATTAATTTCCATGAATGATTCATCAAAGCTGGGGCTGCAAGTATTAAATTTTGGTATTTGATACCTTTTATATTGTAAGCATCCACTAAGGAAGTATTATTGGCAATTTCAACACTATGGGCGTGGGTAAAGTGTGACCTTTTTCCGTGCGAACTATTGGTTAGTAATATTGAATAAATATATTTTTCAAGTTATTACACAGCCCCGTGTGCACTTAAACTAAGTATAACTTGTTACATTAATTAAAACAAATAAACATACATTGTTTTTTTTTTGTAATTAGTGCATTCGACTGCTACGACATGAGGCGCAGGTTTGATTCCCGCTCAGTGCAAATATTTGTATGCATGAATATGTCTATTTGCATTGGTCTGGGTGTTTCTATGTATATTTACAAAAAAAAAGAGTATAAGTATGTTTATCCGTATTTTGGAACCCATAACACAAGCTAGTACAATTATACTTACTTTGGGCCTAGAAAGCGCTGTGTACAATGTCTTAGAATATTTATTTATATACAAACATAATAATATCACACATCGAAATGCTCAACATCGACATATTATTCATGCACACATATGTTTGCACAGAACTAAGATCTAACCAATGACCTCTGAGGCAGCAATCGAACGCTCTACTGGCACGCTACACGTGCCATGAGATCTATAAATAGCGACAAATTAAAAAAAAACTGCCGATCTTTTTGCTCAAACATCAAAAGCAATTTGAGCACGTTCGAGGAAATGTGTCGATAATTGAGTGTTCGTAATGATTTAGAAATAATTTAGTAAAAGTTACTATTAGTACTAATATTTATGTAGAATTTATCGCTTCCGGGCTGTTTGGCCGTGGTCCATATGAAACTTGTGTTCCAAACGTTTCGTCGATCACTAAGGTCGATATCTCCAGTGGATAGATCCGGGCGGTGACGAGTGCGTAGTACCACTAAAGATATCGACCGCAGTGATCGACGAAACGTTTGGAACACAAGTATCATATGGACCAAACATCTCGGGGCAGTATATTCTATATGCAACGCTTGCCGTGAAACCTGAAGATTTATAGTACTAGTATTAGTTTTGTATTATTTTCTATTTAATTCAATTGTTGATAATTTCATTATTTAATTCATTCATTTATTATATGTGTCCAATTTCATATATACAATTTCTTAATAATTATAAAGTTTATTGTTTATCTTTGATTGATGATTTTTTATTATATTAAATAACGTTGGGCTTTGTGGTTTTTACTTCAATACATTTTGTTACTTACTAGCCATTTTGAGTGTATGACACTCGTGGGTTGCAACTGAAAATGAGCGTTGGGTACAACCCAACGCGGGGTGTGTGTTGGGTAACCTCCTCGAGTGTCGCTCCGATTCCGATCCCGCTGCAGTCCGGGGGGAGCGGAATCGGAGCGGCCGGTACACCCTGGGCGGCGGTCAATGGCTTCCCCTTCACCCCCTTCATAGGGTTGGCATTGATCGTCGGCCAATACCCAACGTGGCGGGAACACATCGCTCTCCGTACTCCTCTGCTTTCAGAGGAGACAGGATGAGCGATGCTGTTAGTGGTGAGATGGCCCAGGGTCAGCCGGGGTGCGAGGGATATGCTCTATGGGTAACCTTACATCCCGGCGTCTGAAGACCCGAGACGGCGTGCGGTTTTAGTCGGTGCAAGCCCGACATAACCGCCCCCGCTGGCCGGCGGGGGGGTATCCGAAGGGATTTCCGCACGATAAAAAAAAAAAAAAAAAAAGGGTACAACCCAACGTTATGATGAGTTTTTGACCCTTTATCAATTTCTGTACGAAACATTATAAAGTGTATCTACCTATGAATCTTTAGGCTTTCGCGGCCGGCGTTGCATGTACAATATCCTATGAAGAATAATAACGTTTGGAACACAAGTTTTATATGGACCACGGCCAAACAGCCCGGAAGCAGTATATTCTACACGTATCTATCTATGCCTATTAGAGTGTTAATAAATCTTTTTTCATTGAAAGTAGTATGAAACATATTATTAAAAAGTTCAACAACCGGATCTAACTACAAATCTTCTACATTGCCAGCTGGTTGTGGAGGTCAGATGGCAGTCGCTTTACAGTAAAAATCAAAGTTCGGTAATTTGATAGTTAGACGCCGACCCAAACGGAATTGGGAAAAGGCTCGAAGGATTATGATACTTCTCGAGGATTTCTGAAGTTTCTAATCACCCTAGGCCAGTAAAAAAGCAGAACGATCTCCGTGCTCCATGAGTGCGGGCCTGGGGGTGACGGTCAGGGCTAGCCGTCACCCAAACAGAAGCAGGCCCAGGGTGACGGCGCGTTGTGGTTCCGCGCGCGCTTCTCTTAAGGAAAGGGGGGATTAGATCCCCAAACACGTGTCGGGGTCGCCAGCGCTGGCGACCGGAGCCGGTCAGGGTCTCTGGGATATCCTTTCTAGGGCACATCAGATTTCCTGTACCACATGGCTGGCGCAAGAGACACCGTGCGGTTTCAGTCGGTCTAAGTCCATCATACCCATCTTACCGTTAGCTCCAGTGGGGTAAAGGGAGACTAAGGGGCTGTGTTCGAACATTCTTTAAAAATAGGGCTGATATAGCCAACACTAATCTTCCACCATATTTGAAGGGTGTTTATTTAATGACCTTCTCGAAAATGTACCGATCTGGCAACCCCTAAATCGTTCCAATGTAATCTTAATAATAGATAAGGGTGAGTTCAGGGTTGGGCAATTTATGGTAATTAAATTTTTGTTAAATGGTTCAGGGTGATTACAGTTGTAATTTAACAAGAGAATTAACGTAAAATCTGTCATGGGTTTTATAATAATTAAATTTGGCTCTCAAATAGATTACCTACTAAGCTGACCTTGTTTTGTAACGTTAAGAGTTGATATTACCAAGTCGTGGTTTACTTAAAAAATCGATACTTTAATTTGAAGCGTAGCTTTTTTTCAGAGCATCTAAATTGGAGTTGGAGCCAAGTGTTTTGGCTGACTACAAATATATTATGTAGAAATTTAAAAAAAGCTTATTTGGGTGACTGATAGATTGTTCGACATTATTATTTTCTATATACCATGATCTTTATCCCTTAAAACCAAAATGGTCTCCCACTGTGCAAAGGAATTTCCTGCCACCGAAGATGAATTAGCTACCAAACTCCTTTTTATAATGATTTTCCCAAGACACTACACTGAGGGGTAATCCAACAGAAGTTTTCACAGCGCTGAACATTCATAGGTGTAGGAAATATTCTTAGATTGTAAGATATTTTTTGTCCGTGGGTGTTGGTTGAGTATAACCAGAGATATGACCAAAAACGATAACTGTCCTCTGCATGGGCAGAGCTGCGGGCATTAGCTAGTGTTACTAAACGTTCATTGTGTGTGTCCTGAATTAAATGCTTTTCATCTCTTTTATTCGGAAAGTGTCGCTTTGTTCATCTATAAGTGGGGGCAAAATAGCTCTTTTGAATTTGGAACCTATATCATTCGTGGTAATAGAATGAAAATTGTATGAATTACTGGCTGGTACGTGTTGGCTGCAAGGCGCGGAGACTCGCGCTTACTAAAAAAAAAACAAAACCGCGCGAATTACGCATCTGTTCTTAACACATACATATTTTCTCATAGGGGATGAAAAGTGAGTATATGACTCGAGAACAAATTACTTTTCCCTCGGGCGATGTACTTTAAATCCCTCGCTGTGTTCAGAATTCTACGTTAGAATTCTAGAATCCTTCGCTTTGCTCGTGATTCAAAGTAGTCGCCCTCACCGTAAAAATATTATTTTGCTCCCTTGTCATACAATATAACTAGTCTGGCCATAAATACTGGTACATCAAAATTTTTCTTTCTTTTTCAACTTTTTAATAATTATATTGAATTTGGAACACGTATATTATTTTAAAAACTTCTTTCGATTTCGCGCCATATCACATATTTTTTCGTTTTCATTATCAAATTACAATATGGAATGGGGTGTTAAAGAAAATAGGATCGCAGTGATCGCCTTGCACAAAGTGGGTATGGAGCCGTCGGTCATATTCCAGACACTTCAAAAACTTGGTATCAGCCGTATGTTCGTATATCGTACGTACTATCAATAGATACAACAACACTTCGTCTGTCGAAGACAAAAAAGATCGTGGCGGCTGCGTGCTGTTAGAACTACAAAGGCTATTAATGCTGTTAAAGCGAGAATTCGTCGAAACCCCATAAGGAAGCAAAAAATCTTATCGCGAGAAATGAAGATTCCCGCTAGGACTCTGTCACGTATTATAAAACAAGACCTGCAGCTCGGTGCTTATTGTCGATATACAGGACATGCCCTAAATCAATCTTTATGATTAAAGAGAGTGGATCGATCAAAGCGTTTCTGTCGCGATACGCAGGTGAAAGGCACTGAAATATCCTCTTTACCGATGAAAAAAATTTCACGATTGAAGAAGCTCACAGTTCAAGGAAGCTGCTCAAGTGGTCGGAAAGGTACAACGTGGTCATCATCCTGCGTCAGTGATGGTTTGGTGGGGCGTGTCTTATCAGGGAGTCACAAAGCTACATTTTTGTGAAAAAGGAGTGAAAACTTTAGCCAAAGCGTATCAAGATACTGTCTTGGATCATGTTGTGAAACATCTTAGCAATACACTTTTTAAAAATATACCGTGGACTTTCCAGCAGGACTCTGCTCCTGGTCACAAGGCACGAACTACCCAAGCCTGGCTAGAAACCGTTCCGGACTTTATAAGAGCTGAAGACTGGCCCTCATCTAGCCCAGACCTCAACCCTTTAGACTACAAATTATGGTCAGTTTTAGAGGACATGGCCTGCTCTAAACGACACGGTGACATTGAGTCTCTTAAAAAAACTTTAGAGCAAGCAGTGGCAAAATTTTCAATATTTTCATTTTTTGCTAAGACTTTAATAAATATGTAGGTATATATTTTAATAATATTACATTACTTCATTTAAAAAAAATTACATTTTCATTTGTCACAAAACATATGGCTGGACTAGGTAATATTTCTTACTTTCTTCTTCTTTATTTAGTAATTTTTTACGCGCCTGTCATGCGTCCTTATAACTAGCAATTCATCGATTGCAAGACCAATACACCACCTACTTGATAAACTCATTTACAAAACACACTATTAAATTACCATTTATTTTTAAGAACAGCTATAAAACAAAACCATTTTCTCACCCCAGTATTATTTTCCCTCGACCTCCCCCAGTTAAAGGAGATAAAGAGATAAACTCGACAACGTGTCGACATGAATGATTGTTTACGCTATCGACTTTTTATGGTAAGGGACATGGTTCATAACTCATGGCGATAGTTCATTACGATTCAGTTGATTGGATTTATTTTGTTCTAGAGACAGATTGATTGATAATGTACAAACTTAAGACTGCCGATAAAATTGAGGAAGAATACAGAGTGTTATTTCCCTCATGCCTTATTATTTTCTCTATAACCTACTTAAAGATCTAGACCTATCGAGAGCTACAATAAGCTCATTATTAGGACGGATGTCTAAAGTGGCACTAGTAGGTTCGCATCAAATTTGGTTGGGCAAGGAGGGGAACTTGGGTAGTGAAGGTGAGTGTTGATGTACATCAACAAAAGGGGCCCCTTCTAAATCTACACTTGGGTCGCAAGTCCCAAGCACTGTCCCGAATTCCCAACTCAGCAACGCGATGGACTCGGCACCCGCACGGAGAATCCATAGATTGCTAAGAATATCGGTCTCATTATTCCAGTTCGCTTAATAATGTGCCCGGTAGATGGCAATAGGCTCGCCCCCTATTACATTGGGACCTAAACATAACTGGTGAATCGTGGGTGTGTAATACACCTCTGCCTAACCCTTCGGGGATACAGGCGTGAAGTTATGACGATGATTATTCCAGTTATATCCCATACTAGCTGGGAATTCTCATCCCATTTCCATGGGAACCGATTCCATGGATAATAGACAGTAATCTAAGTTGGAATAACTCCCAGACTATAGTCTATCCCGGTACCAAATTTCAGCTGGATCCATTCAGGTGTGTTTGCGTAAAAGAGAAACAAACATCCATCCATCCATCCAAACTTTCACGTTCATAATATTAGTGGAATAGTCCTGTATGTAGTTCAGAACAGGCAACGTGCTAGGTTGAGGGGGACCTTACCAAGAACCTTGAGCCTCAAGTCAACCTCACTTGCTTGTCGGTGCACCTGATAAATAATAAATAAATATTCTCGGACATTCCACACAGCGCTATCTTTTTTTTTTTTTATATTTAGTCCGTCCAATTGACTGTACCCCGCCTGATGGTAAGCTGAGGTAAAGTCCAAAAAGTAGTGGCCACCATTTCTAGAGTTTGCCCCTAGAATGGTGGCCCCTACCTAGACGGCCTCAACAGATGTTTTTTCACGCCCCGCTTAAAGAGCCCAGGATTGTAGGTAGAAGGGAACACGTGAGTGGGTAAAGCGTTCCAGTGTTTTATGGTCCGACAAAAAAAGGAGTCACCAAACCGCTTGGTTCGCGATGGTATAGATTGCACTGTATGAGGATGACACCTAAGTCCTGCACGTGTTGTTCGGGACAAGAAGGGAGAAGGAGGAATCAATTGGAATAACTCATCGGAACATTCACCATGGTAAATGCGATAGAATACTGCCAAGGAGGCTATATCTCTACGCAGCTGCAGAGATTCTAGAGAGCTGGTGACCTCAGGACTATCAATGATCCGGACTGCCCGTCGCTGCAATCTATCGAGAGCGTCTAGTAAGTACTGAGCGGAGCCATCCCACAGGTGAGAACAGTATTCCACGCAGGGACGGATTTGAGTCTTATATAAAAGACACCGCTGCTCCGGCGTGAAAAACCGCCTCACCCTGTTCAGCACTCCGAGTTTACGAGAAGCTGTTTTAATAACGCTCTCAATGTAATTTTTATTATTAAGTTTGCAGCGAACATCCATACCGAGCATGTTGATACTGTCCTGCAGTGGTAGTGGTGTGTTCAGAAGAGTTGGGAGGGGAAGGAAAGGAGATACCTTTGCTGTAAACGCGCATGCCTGTGTTTTCTTGGCATTGAACTCGACCAGGTTCTCAGATCCCCATTGGGAAATGTGGTCTAGGTCCTGATCGAGCTCAATGACAAGTTGCCGTCTTCTCTCCTCGATGTCAGTCTGCTTGGCCGCTGAATGTCCGAGATAACGCCCATGCAAAGCTAGCTAGTGTTATGGGTTCTAGAATATTTATGCATACAAATATTTACACTAAGCGAGAACCTCTGATTCAGCAGTCGAACGCTGTACTGCTACGCCACAGAGGTCGTAACGGACGAGACTTACAGGGCCTATTTTATCATCCGCTTAGCGGTTCCTCGATTGCGTCCAATTACACTTTGGTGTCCGGACACCAAAGTGTAATCTATAGTATAATATGCGAAAATCCGGTTTTCGCATAATAGTAGTTTGTTGACTTTTACGAGAACCACTGCCATCTGACCTTCCAACCCAGCCAGCGCCAGCGACTGGAGATGACATGGCTTGAGGTGGATATCTGTGTCGCTCTTCAATTTCTTACTGATTGGTCATAGTAACTTTAAGAGCAAACTGCATTCGTTCAAGCTAGTCGAGTCGCCGCTTCGTCAGTGTTCAAAACACCTTCTTTTAAATATGACCTAACTGCCCATCATATATAATTCTTTAAGCTTTCACGGCTGGCGTTGCATGTAGAATATACTGCTTCCGGGCTATTTGGCCGTGGTCCATATGAAACTTGTGTTCCAAACGTTTCGTCGATCACTGCGGTCGACATCGTCAGTGGTACAGGTACAAGTTTCATATGGACCACGCCCAACCAGCCCGGAAGCAGTATATTCTACATGCCCATCGTATACTTTGGGAATGTAGTATTTGACAAAATGAACGTGGTGTTATATTGAATAGTTTACAGATAACAAGTGGAGCGGTACACTATGCGGATCTCGTATCAACTGCGGTGAATTTCCGTGCATTTAGGCGTTTCAGTCATACATATTATTGGAACCAAATATAGCTCACTTAGATCCCATAATATACGTGTCCGTGGTGTTTATTCCTTTTATAGGTAGTTTGCCTATTTGTGTCTATTATCTCCCATTTGCTGAGGAGGGAAGTGGATTTATTATATTTCTAACACCTCTAATTTATAAAAAAGCGGCGATAGTCCAGTGGCATACGTAACGGACTGCTGAGACGAGGTCTCGAGTTCGATCACAAGTCGCCCTGGACACACACCTCTGACTTTTCGTAGTTTTGTGTGCATTAATAAATGTTAATTATCGCACGCTTAATAATGTGCCCGGTAGATGGCAATAGGCTCGCCCCCTATTACATTGGAACCTTAACATAACTGGCGAATCGTGGGTGTGTAATACACCTCTGCCCACCTCTTCGGGGATACAGGTGTGAAGTTATGTTATGTTATGTTTATGTCTAATTTTATTCAATTAAATTTTTAAGCTATTAGTATGTTTACTTTTCTTAGAGATTTTGATCGGAAAAAGTAAAGTAAAGTAGAGTCGGCTGTAATATATCGGAGAATTTTGAAAATCTGGTGGAAAAGGTGTCTAGGTGGCTCAGTTGGTCAGAGCATATCCCTATGAGGTCACGGGTTCAAGTCCCGTCCTCGATGTTCTCCTCCAATTTACTTCTGTTTATTTCGATGCGGGTTCCAAGACAGTTTTACTTTCCCTGGGACTTCCCGAGTGTCATCACTCAGTGTGTTCGTGGGTCACTTCTGTTGTATTGTACAGGAGTTATAGGAGTGGGAATGAGGGTGGGATTAGTCTCGAAATAAATAACCCCTCCAACCTCCATAAGAGGAAAGCCTGCGCAAAAGCCTCGTCCGTTGCTTAGCAGGTGCACCGTCTAGCATGTGAGGTGGGTACTGAAAGTGTTGATAGTAGCCCGTACGCCCTGTACAGCAGGGCTTTAATCATACGTGTAAACCGTAAAAATAGTCCTTTGAAATTATCCAATATTTTCTTATTTTTTTAAAGAATATTAGTTAACGAAATTAACAACAAACCACACTATGCAACAACAATAACAAGCCTTAAGCCCTAAGCAAAATACTTGTATAGGAGTGGGTTCTCGTCGGTAGTGGAATGATTAGGATTCGATTAATGCCTGGTTATGCATTGAGATCAGGTAATGTATAGTATGGGTAATGTTTCAGAATTTTCCTTTCCTCTATAGTTTATTGCACAGAAATATGCAGAATCACGCCTTGATACAAAATCGAGTAAACAGAAAACGAAATAGAAGATACTGAATTTTATTTTGGCAATGATTGAAACCATGGAAGGGCCTTATCGAATCCACTGTGTCAGCACCAATTTATATTTTCCGACACGCGCACCTTATTTCCAGTACAATAGAGGCCAAATTTCCTTGATAAGATACAGGAAAAAATTGTCCGAAAATGTACCGACAATGTTTTTATTTATCATCGAAATACTCTTTATTAGATTGCGATAAGATCTATTTTCGTTTAAGTCACGTACAAACTGAGTTTGTCTAACAAAATACTGAAACAAATCTCAATTTACGGTTTAAAAGGCCTTGGCTTAAAGGTGCTAAGACTTACTTTGGCGTGACAAGCATTAAGATTAATGTTTGTTGGTGGAAATCGCTTTGTTTCTTCTTAATTAGGTCACGTACTGGCAAAGGCCCGGCTGCATTCAGCCTTTGAGCTAATGTAATACATTATAGTTTAGCATTGATTCGTTTCGTACCAAATTACGTTCCGTTTCATCTCTTGTCGCCATTACGAATGTTCACGTTTGTAGATAAATCAGATTTATCTCATATCTTCATGAACTTTGTCATATTCTACTCGCATTATTTTTCCCCAAAAGTGAATTAAGTATCGGATTTTCTATTGCTATTATTATTTTAGCAAAAGGTTACTGCTTGATCGGTTGCTTAGTGGTTAAGAAGTCAGGCTTATAATCGAGAGGTCCCGAATTCGAATCCAAGTTATTACAATACTGACGTGAATCCAATCCCAACACAAGCAATTTAGCTTAGCTGCAAGGGTTAGGAGAGATACTATAAATTTATTTCTCAAATTAATTTTTCGAACAAAATTTATCTTTTTACGCAATTCCTGTCTTCCTAGGTAGGTTAGGTACTAATATTCACTGAAAAAAGTGTATTAGAATCTTAACCGAAGCTGACCATAAAAAATAAACTAATCAGTGACTGGATTCTTTTTTTTTGTTGTTTATTTCTAAAGACTTGTGTTCCAAACGTTTCGTCGATCACTGCGGTCGACATCTTCAGTGGTATACGTCCGGGCGCCAACGAGTGCGTAGAACTCTCCTCGGTGGCGACTTCTCTGCGGCTGATTCTTCACATACATATTTCTAATCTGTCATTTATACGAATAACATTTTTTTTTATTTGGTTGCGTCAATATGAATTCATCTTGCCTGATGGTAAGCTAAAGGTAAAGTCTTAGGAATGAGGGTCACCAATACAGACACGGATAATGTTACAATGGTGGCTCTCAGCTTAACGGCCTCATCAGACGCTTTTGCAAGCCCCGCTTAAAGGACACGAGACTGTAAGAAGAAGGAAACACGTGTGCTGGTAAAGAATTCCAAACCTTGATAGTAATTAGGTTCAATTAAATTTTTCAACATTTTGTACGCTTACTTTTTCTAAAGATTTAGATCGGAAAAAGAGAACATCTAGAACGGGACTTGAACCCGCGACCAGTCCCTTACAGGGGGAATGCTCTGACCAGCTGAGCTATCTAGACACGTCCCAGATATTCAAAACTCTCCGATATATTCTATACGTCTTAAGGCGACGCTGGAGCCATCTACCATAATTCATGCGAACTACGGAAATTATGGAAATTAGGTTACTCCTCCACCTATATATTCAGTTTATTCCAATAACCTACTAGGCATGTATAAATTGTATACAGATAGTGCAGAGTCAGCTGAACTAACACGACCGGACCATCTTGTACGAAACGTGCGAGCTGACGTAGCAATCCTAATGTGTAAGGAACAGGTAGAAAAGATAAGGTTTGCATTCCGGATCAAATTCTTATTCATATCTGGGTCAATAACATTTGTGTGTTATTAGATTTGTGATGTTTTTTTTTATACCACTCAGGTGGCAGACGAGCTCACGGCCCACTTGATGGGAAGCGGTTACCGCGGCCTATGGACGTGTGCATCACCAGGAGCGTCACACTCGCGCTGCCGACCCTGTAAAAGCTTTCTAATGCCCTTCTTGAAGAAATCCATATTGTAGTCGCTTAGGAAAACCACAGCAGGGAGATGGAGGGGGCCATCTCGAAACCGGAGATGGCCCAGGGTCAGTCGGGGTGCGAGGGATATGCTCTATGGGCAACCTTACACCCCGGCGTCTGTAGACCCGAGACGGCGTGCGGTTTTAGTCGGTTCAAGCCCGACATAACCGCCCCCGCTGGCACGCGGGGGGGTATCCGAAGGGATTTCCGCACGATAAAAAAAAAAAATGGGAGATCATTCCACAGTCTGTTCGCATGTTTGTACTGTAATGTCATATTCGTATTTTTCAGTATTCATTACCGTTTAATTGCTATAACTTAATTAAGTGCTTCGTTTTTCCCTTTGTAAGAGACAACACACGTAATATTTTTTTTTGTTGCGCCAGTTTAGTATACCTAGGGCCTTTAGCTTAGTTCTGTCGCATGAAGTCCCTGGGGCTGAGAATAGGAAAAAAACAGTTGGTGGGAGGGCAAGTTGGTGACAGCGGGTGACCGGGGGCTCCGGCCTCGACCCGCCGCACGAAGAGAGTTCCAAGCAAAGTGATCGTAGGCTCAATCTCTGAGCAGAATCCGCGGCCCTCTTCAGTTCGCATATTAAAGTTAAAGAAACTCGCGTAAAATTCCCTCAAACTCGCTATAGAAGTTTTATGTGAAAAATAAATGCTATTTAAATTATAACTACTTGTGTTATCATTTATTTAACACGAGGAGTTGTGACGCCAGACCCCAGACGTCACAGTACTGCCTAACAATCGAGAGATTTGAATCCTGGCCATTACACTACCGACATGAACCCATTCCTTATACAAGCAAATTAGCTTAGTGGTTAGGTGCTCGAGCCGTTCATAGAAGCAGGCCAACATGGACGGCGTGTCGTGTTGAATCAGACCCGACCCATAGGCCAGATTGCGATGGCGACCAAAGTCCGCCGGTTACTTTGGAGTTAAACTTTCGAGGGCTTACCCGTGGTGCCCGGCAATGGATACTTGGGGAGGGTACCGTGTGGTTTAGTCGGTCCGATTCAGACGCATCCATCTCATCGTTGACACCGTTGGGTGGAGCGCGTGGGGGTTTCCACACGTAAAAAAGTGGTTTGGTGCTACCTTTCTGTGTCGCACGTTAAGGAACTGGAATGCTCTACCCCCGTACGTGTTTCCTTCTTCTTACAATCCCGGGTTCTGTAAGCGGGGCGTGAAAAAGCATCAGTTGAGGCTGTCAGCGTAGGGATCACCATTTTAATATCGTCAGCATCTGGGATGGTGACCCGTATCTTCCGGACTTCCCTAGCTTCTTACCAGTCAGAAGAAAGAAAGAAAGACACATTTATTACTGCGAATTCCGCGATATACAGTGACAAGTAAAACAGAAGGAGATAGACATAAATATTATTTGAATAATAATAGCATATTACGTGGTTAGGTACAGATTACAGTCGCTTAACGACCTCCGTCCTCCATGAACGCAGGCCTGGGGGTGGCAGGTGAGGCCGCCTGTCACCCCAACAGAAGCAGGCCGGGACGGTGGGGCGACTAGCGCCCCTTACCCAAACCGGGGCAAGCCGGGGACACCGTGGTTCCCAAACCCGAGGGGGCCATTTCGAAACCGGAGATGGCCCAGGGTCAGTCGGGGTGCGAGGGATATGTTCTATGGGAAACCTTACACCCCGGCGTCTGTAGACCCGAGACGGCGTGCGGTTTTAGTCTGTTCAAGCCCGACATAACCGCCCCCGCTGGCCGGCGGGGAGGGGTATCCGAAGGAATTTCCACACGAAAAAAAACAAAAAAGGTAGACATAATCTGCTACCGACCCTTTTCGTCCCGCTGTCAGAGAATCTTGCCTCGGATCTGACCTATAGCCCAAGTGGAAATCTTTAAACAGAATATAGACTCAGTTCGTTAGCAAGCAAGGATGGTCTAGGTGGGACTTTTCAGACAAGCCAGATCTACAGTACAAATATTGAGATTCTTCAGATATTAGTGTATTTTTTACTGCGTGTTTACGTTGAATGAGTCATCTGAGCATCACCAGCTTCTATAGGTATACTGCACTTGTATCGATATAAACGCAATTGGAACGTGATCAATGGAACAAGTGAGATAAAAATATTCTCAGTAGTTCCATTGAAGTAAGATGGAGTAACTATTGTGACATGTTAATTAAAGTTTAGTTTCATTTAATCCATTTTGAAAATCAATGGAACAAGTGAGAAAAAAAATCTCACCAGTTCCATGGTACAAATTCACACAAGAATTAGTGAGAAAAAGCCCTTTCAAACAGCCAAAGCTGCCAAAGAGACGGGTTATGGAGGTAGGCATAAACGCGAAGATCGTGTGCAAATATTACACCTTTCCGACTGCATTGCATTTGCACAGCGTTGTAATCGCGTTAAACGTGGGAAGTCAGTACGTTTAAGAAACGTCGTGTATAAAGGCTTTTACTTTGTCAAATTTTCTTCAACAGTAAATTCTAGAACAGCCAAGCTTCTCAGATTTAACACGACATCGTAAAGTTGACATTGTGCTTACTAATGGATCCAGAATCTGGAGTTTAAAGGCATTTAGTCTCGGTCTGTTTACTCTGTATTTTAATCTAAGTTCATCTCGTTAATCTAGCCGTATATGCAGATTTGCTAGTAAAAATTATGACTAAAAGACTTCTCTGACATAAGACTCTGAGAAGAAGAATAATCTACTATTTATAAAGTATGAAGTTTGAAGATACTGAAACTGTCAAAAAATCTTGAGATCTGCTTACACATAAGAATATAAAAAGAACCGCCGCTCCCAAAATGGCATCAGAATAAAGAACTAATAAAAAAAACGCTAAAATTCGTCACGTAACGGCAATATTTCAGTTATTGGATAAAATTCAGACATAATAGTTCGTACGTGCCCGCTGGGGCACCAACCGGAATTTTTCATAGACCAGTGGAGGGTATTTAAAGGTTCAAAACTCGATTTCTGGGTAATTAGTATGCAATTTTCATTTCTGTAAAACACAATTCGAGCACCATTTTGTTTCAAATTTGATAAACATACCGGTCAATATGTACATAGTTTTTTGAGATTATCTCGAGGACGTCATGATATTAAATGCGACTATTGTGCCTGAGATCCCAGGTTCGATTTCTGGGTCATGTGAAATTTGAAATTGAAAAGAATATACTTTCATACATACGACCACCTGTCTAATCAAATCAGCCAATCTATCCTACTAATATTATAAACGCCAAAGTTTGTGAGTGTGTAATGTATCTTTGTTGCTCTTTCACGCAAAAACGGCTGAACGGATCTGGCTGAAACTTGGTAAAAGGATTGACTATAGTCCGGAATAAAGTATAGGCTACTTTTCATCTCGGGAATAGGTTCCCATGGGTAGCGGGAACGGGATTAGAATTCGAGAGGCCGAATTTTGTGGGTGTATTCTGTTTGGAGTAATCTTCAGAACCACTGCACTTATTGGAAAAATTCTTTCACCACGTGAAAGGTACATTATACCCGACGGACATGGGCTATATTATGTGTAAATTATGATGAATTGATTTAGATCGGAAAAAGAGAAAATCTATAGGAAAGGTAGGCATACTAATTACTTAAAAATTAAATGTGGCGGAGTTATCAAAAAACCGGCCAAGTGCGAGTCGGCCTCGCCCTTGAAGGGTACCGTATAGTACCGTAAGGGAATGAAAGCTAAATTGCGGTTTACGATTTATGACGTATTAAAAAAAAAGTACTTACAGAATCTCGTTCAAACCAATTTTCGGTGGAAGTTTACATGGTAATGTATATCATATATTTTTTTTAGTTTTATCATTCTCTTATTTTAGAAATGTCTCTCGCGCAAACTATTTATTTTAGAAAAAAAATATATTAGAAACCTCAATATCATTTTTGAAGACCTATTCATAGATAACCAGACACGTATGGGTTAGATGAAAAAAAAAATTGAGTTTCAGTTCTAAGTATAGGGACCTGCAAAATTTATTGTTTTTTTTTCTATTTTTGTATGAAAATCTTAATGCGGTTCACAGAATACATCTACTTACCAAGTTGCTGCGTGAGAGACACTTCCAACGTGGTAAAATGTGTGCCCCCCTCCCCCTCCTGTAACTTCTAAAATGAGAGAATATAAAGCTAAAAAATATATATAATGTACATTACCATGTAAACTGCCAACGAAAATTGGTTTGAGCGAGATCTAGTAAGTAGTTTTTTTTTAAAACGTCATAAATCATAAAACGAAATTTACCTTTCATTCAATCAACTCAAATATAAAAATTAAAAAAAATCATTATCATGTTACTTGCCGGTACGGAACCATTAATGGGCGAGTCCGACTCGCACTTGGCCGCTTTTTTTTTCAATTGGATACCATTGAATGGTTATTTTGGTGATTATTCCTTCGTTGCTAGACCGATTTTTAAGTAATTGTCTTTTTCTGTCGCAAGCCAATAGTTAAGTTGCACATTTTGCCGGCAAAATCGTGGTCTCAACATTGATCATTTTGGAGAAATCAGATTTTGAAATTTTTGAAGAGTGATTATTCCTCCATGGTATGTTCAATTTCCAATTTTATTTTTTCTAAACCTTCCGGGTATCAAGTTGTATTTACATGCCTAGTTTGGTCAAAATTGATCGATTAGCTTAGGAGGAGTGGCGTCACAACCGAAATACACCGAGTGGAGTATAGAGAGCTTTTCGCTCGCCTTCGTCTCACTCTCAGCTCAATAAACCGAAGCGAGGCGAGGGCGGGTTGCTTGTCTACAATAAGGATATCCTGGAAGAGATTCCATCCAACGATAAGATAGCCTCTATGATCATTACCGTTGCGACAAATACGTGTATTTAAATTGTAATGATTGCGTACAAATGAGATGTAATTTATTTATCTCTCTAATGGAGAAGCGAGCTCTTTAAGCGGTCCATATTTACGGAGTGGTATGCATCACGCTAACTCGTAATTATAGGGTACTGTACTTAAATATAATATTACCCACGCTTTCAATTATTTTATTTCAACGGCCTCTGTGGTGTAGCGGTAATGCGTGCGACTGCTATGTCCGCGGGTGCGATTCCTGTTCAGTGCAAATATTTATTTCGTAGGTAATGCTTGAATATGCCTATTTAAATTGGTCTGAATATTTCTATGTATGATATGTGTGTATTTACAAAATAAAATGTACCCCAGTATGTTTATCAACATGCTTACTTTGGGTCTAGATAGCGCTGGTTTTTTTTAAAGAGCATCGCACATGACATACTTTGGTTCCCTGTGGCAGCTATTTAATCCAAACATTCCCGTAATTGTCCCGATTAATTGACATTTAAGATAACTGCTCCGCTCTCCTGGTTGTAGTAGCGTGATGATATATAGCCTATCTCGATAAATGGGCTATTCAAAACAAAAACAATTGATCAATTCGAACCAGTAGTTCCTGAGATTAGCGCGTTGAATTAAACAAACAAACTCTTTAGCTTTATAAAACTATAAAATAAATATAGTATAGATAAAATTGAAGTATCTGTTTGTAATGTTAAAATATTAGCTTTTTAATAAATGAATAAATGTGTGTATGTACAATACTTACATTTAACTATTTTTTTTACATATGAAAACCCCCACGGGCTTCTCCTTACCGGTGCCAGTGATGAGGTGCGTATGTCGGAATCGAACCAACTAAAACCACATGATGACTTTCCCAAGTGTCCATTGCGGGGCACCCCGGGTACGCCCTCGGAAGGATAACACCAGAGTTCCAGGCGGACTTTTGAGTAAAACCCTTGAGTAAAAGCGCTTTTTGAATTTATAAGTTTGGATTTCTTCATATTTTACTAACCATGTTTGTTAAAGAGATTTCAACCTTTTGATTAAACCTTTCGATTGATGTCATGAAAGTACAGTATGTTATTTTCGTATTTTAACCGGTTCGATTACCGAGCGTGGCAAGTGAGTTTCCGAAACTCTTTGAATGTAGATTTGTTTCTTTTTAAAAAATGTTACCTTTGAGTAATCTATATTTGAGTATCTATAGTGCCTATTTAGAGTACTTTCTTCCTGGGTTGTGTTAAAAATTCCACTCAGTATATAATAAGCCAGCAACGAAACGAGGTGTCATCCGCGTAAGTCCTGATCCCGTGGGAATATCGCCATAAAACGTAGTCTATGTTACTGTAGTATTAAGAATATATATAGTAAATTGCAGGTTTAAAATATACCATTATAAGTGGGCATATTTCGTTAAATTACTACTTAAAGTTTATTGAGCTGAGAGTGAGACGAAGTCGAGCTAAAAGCTCTCTATACTCCACTCGGTGTATTTCGGTTGTGACACTACTCCTCCTAAACTAATCGACCAATTTTGACCAAACTTGGCATTTAAATACAACTTGATATCCGAAAGGTTTAGAAAATATAAAATTGAAAATCAACCTTAAAAAATTTCAAAATCTGATTTCTCCAAAATGATTAATGTTGAAACCACGATTTTGGCGCCAAAATGTGCAAATTAACTATAATATTGGCTTCAGACAGAAAAAGAAAATTGAAAATCGGTCTAGCAACGGAGGAATAATCACCGAAAAAACTATTGTAATCGGGGGGTAGTTGTTGGGCAGGTTTTGTAGGTAATCATGTAGTGCACTCTCAGGTCAACATTGCAACAGCAGAATGCATTGCGCCCCTAGTATACGGTAGACCCACACGTTTCCGAGTCAGTGGGTCTATTTGTACTGGAAAAAAACCTTATAAATTTCCTGTAAAATGAAATTGTATAACGTTTTTGCCAATTAAAATTTATAATCCCAAAAATGCTTGCAGGTATTGATTATCAAAGTTACCCAATACATAATTTTTATAGCCTGTATACGTTCACCAGCCCCTACCAACACACCGGCAACTCCAAAAGGTCCATTATTAATTAAACTTTCCTATATTCGCATGTTCCCTTATAATCAAGCTGTGATAAAGCGAGTCCATTACAAAGAAAAATACCCAGTCGCTTTATTTTTTAATTTAATCAACATTATATGAAAATGCTCTTTCAGTTTAATGTAGCTCTCAAGGCAATGTGTTACTTGTTTATATATGTGTTAAGGTTGAATTTTGTGTGAGCTGTGTGTTATGATAGGTTGGTTTTTGGAAGGTTGATTGCGAATCACTCGTGCAATGAGAATCTCTGGGAAACAGCGAAGATTGTTCTGGAAAAATTGAACAGATACGCTCTGGAGCGCGAATAAGATTCCTGTTTTTTATCGTAAACAAATTGATATAGCAAATATATATGTATTTATGGCTTGACGGCCTCGTCAGATGCTTTTTCACGACCCGGGACTGTAGGAAGAAGGATACACGTGTGCTGCTAAAGAATTCCAAGTCTTGATGGTGCAGTAAAGGAAAGAGGTGCCGAAAGACTTCGTCTTCTTCTTCAAAAAAAATGTGGCCAGCCTTTTTCTTTTCAGTTTGCTTATGCGTGCTATATTTGTAAAAGCCAGTTTTTCAATAACCACTTTAAGTATGTCCTTAAAACCAGCTTTATACGGAACCCTGAATGCACGAGTCCGACTCGCACATCACCAGTTTTAACAAACTTTTATTCACCTGTCCGTTATCTGTTATCAAACCTTGCAAGTTAAATTTGACACTTCCCAGTTTCCGATTGATATGAAATTTTGCACGCAAATGTGCCTTTTTTTTCGTGCAATCCCTTCGGACTCCCCCCACCGGCCAGCGGGGGCGGTTATGTAGGGCTTGAACCGACTAAAACGGCACGCCATCTCGGGTCTTCAGACGCCGGGGTGTAAGGTTGCCCATAGAGCATATCCCTCGCACCCCGACTGACCCTGGGCCATCTCCGGTTTCGAGATGGCCCCCTCGGGTTTGGGAACCACGGTGTCCCCGTCTTGCCCCGGTTTGGGGGAGGGGCGCTAGTCGCCCCACCGTCCCGGCCTGCTTCTGCTGGGGTGACAGGCGGCCTCACCTGCCACCCCCAGGCCTGCGCTCATGGAGGACGGAGGTCGTTAAGCGACCTCCAGCGCCTGAGTCGCTTGCGACGAGCGGCGAGCATGTTGCGGGCTCGGCGGGCCGGGAGAGCTCTGAACCTCTCCCGGGCGCGCTCCAACATCTCCTTCGTGAGCATAACATGTTCGCAGAAGGAGGTGGGTGCGGCCCACGCGCTCGCGCTCCGCACCATTGCCGCAATCACATTGCCCACTCCGCACGCAAATGTACCTATATAGTGTGACAAAGCAATATTATTTAATAAAAAATTGCTTAAAATGTTCTAAGATGAAGTTAAACAAAAAATTAATACAAATTTATTAAGTTTATGTACATAATATTGAAGCATACTTTATAATTTAAACGTATATCGGCCTTTTTCTTTTAAAATATCTTTATATCTAGTAATACGAGGGTCAAACTGAAAGTTCTTAGAACTGGCCACTTATAAACAATATAATAAAAAAATAATTCTAAAATTTGAAAATAGAACTCTTTGCCAATATTACTGAGTATATATTTCATTCATTTATCATTTGTTTTACGATTTGGCGGCAAATTGAAAATTGTCTGTGTCACGTTAACATGAATTTAACACGAGAAAATTTTCGTGCAATGATTTTTTATAACTTTCGATGTCATTTAAGTCAACAAGAAAGTTATGATAGACTACGATTGGCCTTTCACGATGAAGCCCCATCTCGTGCGACTGTTTACAACTGGTTTAATGAGTTTAAACGTGGTCGCACTAATCTCACTGATGATTTACGTGAGGGACGGCCTTCTACGCCGACGACTGAAAATAACATCTGTGTTGTGCGGCGTATGATAGAGACTGACAAAAGAGTGACCTATCAGCAGATTCGGACAAGCTTAGGCATCGGTATGAGTCAAGTGCACAAAATCCTCCACGAACATTTAGCGGTCAGGAAGCTTTGCGCCCGGTGGATACCTCATAATTTGACTGAGGCTCAAAAACTCCATCGTGTGGATTGGTGCCGTAAAATGATTGAAAGATTTAACGGAGGTGACTCTAATGCTGTGTTCGACATACTAACAGGTGACGAAAGCTGGATTTACTATTATGATCCTGAAACCAAAAGACAATCTGCTCAGTGGGTGTTTCCTTTCGAGGAGTTGCCATCTAAAGTGAAGAGAGATCGAAGTGCGGGAAAAAAAATGGTGGCCTCGTTCTTTGGAAGGATAGGTCATTTCGTAACAATTGTGTTAGAGGATCAAAAAACAGTTTCTGCAGAATGGTACACTACCAATTGTTTGCCACTTGTCTTGGAAAAAGTTCGAGAGAAACGACCTCGCAGTAGGATCCTCCTTCACCACGACAACGCCTCGTCGCACACCGCCAAGCGAACGATCGACTATTTGGCGACATCAAACGTTGAATTACTGGGTCACCCGCCGTATAGCCCCGACCTCGCGCCTTGTGATTTTTATTTATTTCCAAAAATTAAAAAAAAACTTAAAGGAAAGCGGTTTATGAATGCTGAAGAAGCGGTGGCTGCGTATCGCGATGCCATTGAAGAGACCCCTAAGGACGAGTGGGCAAAGTGCTTTTCCCAGTGGTTCCATCGCATGCAGCGGTGTATTCACGTGAATGGACAATATTTTGAAAAGATATAATAAAACTAATAACTGGCTAATGTAATCAGTTTTTGATTTTCTAAGAACTTTCAGTTTGACCCTCGTATAGGCATCAATGAGTAAACAAGTTAAAACGAAAAACACAATTATCTCTCTAGACTTAAAATACCTACAGACATTTTTGAAAAATAACAAAGTCCCTTTCCACACATTTGGGAGGGTGTTGGCGTTATCTGGTCGGTAAATAATGAAAAACATTCCTTATAAATGTAATCAGAAACGTTCGGCTGTGTTCCGGGCTGCGATCACTCGGTTTGTACAAGGTCCGGTTGCATAACAATTTTTGCTTTCAAAAATAACAAATGGAAGTGAGAGTTCTTAGGTCTGATACAGGAAAGGTAAGAGGCATAAGGTGAGCTTCAGGCATTCAACTTTTTTTTTTAATTTTCCAATATGTTAATGAAAGTTCTTACCGTTAAATTGGAAAACAGAATATTTTAAGACTATATCAGTAATCCTCTCGGGTGGAGCTGAATGCAACAATTTTTTTTTAAGAATATTCGTAACCGAAATTACTGGTATTCGTCTTAACCCCTCGGTAATGACATGGCCAGGATTCGTATCCGGGATCTCTCGGTCGTAAGGCTGACACCTTCACTACTAACCGACTTGTTTTAGCTTCTAACTGCGACTACGATTGCGTAAACTTCAAAATTAAGTCCAGAGGGAAATTAATAATGTTGTTTACCGGGATATTGTCTATCCTACAGGGTATACCCTAATCTGTGTGGCGCAGTAATCAATTCGATTTGTTGGGAACTTAGGCCTTCTTCAAATTCTTGCAGACAATAATATGTTCGTTTTTTATCAAGATTACTTCTTTTACTAATGTACACGTCAATATGACTTTACCTCGCCTTTTTTTTTATACCACTAAGGTGACAGACAAGCACACGGCCCACCTGATGGGAAGCGGTTACCGCGGCCTATGGACGTGTGCAACACCAGTGGCGTCACACTCGCGCTGCCGACCCTGTAAAGGAAAGGGGATGGGAAAGGAGTTTCGGAGGGGATGGGAAAGGATTTTGGGAGGGGATGAGAAAGTAGTTTGGGCTCCGGCACTCTCACTCACCAAACGGAACGCAACAGTTCAAATACTGTTACTTGGCGTCGATATTCTGTAAGAGGGTGGTGCTTCCCCGGTCGAGTCGGCCCATTCATGCAACGGCCAAGATGACTGTTGCTTGACTCTAACACTCTAAAAATCGCCTAATGGTATGCCGAAGGTAAAGTCTCAAAATGAGGGTCACCATTACAGACACCGATCATATTACAATGGTGTATCTTAACTTGACGGCCTCATCAGATGCTTTTTCGCGCCCCGCTTAAAGAACCCGGGACTATAGAAAGAAGGATACCCGTGTGCTGGTTAAGCCCATAGAGCATATCCCTCGCACCCCGACTGACCCTGGGCCATCTCCGGTTTCGAGATGGCCCCCTCCAGTGTTGCACGTGTTGTCCTGTATAGGAAAGGAGAGGGTGGAACTAATTGGAAAAGCTCATCGGAACACTCGCCATTACGATGGTATTTATCTTTTTTATCTGGTCTAATCCAGCATCGGTAGCTTAGTGGTTAAGGAGTCAGCGTTATGAGCGTCCCGGGTTCGAATCCTGACCATTACGCTACCGGCGTGAACCCACCAATAAAAACAAGCAATTTAGCTTCACTTTTTATATACCACTAAAGGGCAGACAGGCCCATCTTTTTTTTTTTTTTTTTTATCCTGCGGAAATGTTGGGGAGCGTTTACCTTGACCTATGTACGTGAGCAACACCCGTTGCGTCAGAGTCACGCTGCCGACTCTGTAAAAACCTTCTAATTTTTGAAGAACCCCATATTGCAGCAGCTGGAGCGGTCATCAGGAATACTACTAATTCTGGTTACTAGTAGGTACTCTTCAAAAAAGTAAGCATTGCTTAACTAGCTTGCGATGGGTTCTAGAATGCGGAACTAGTACTAACTAGTAGGTTCTAGAATGAGTTCTAGAGCCTGCCCGGTTTTGCTCACAGCTTTCTCAAAGATTTTTATGACACTTAACATTAAATGGATAAGCTACTTAAGAATGCAGTGATGTAAGCCGATTAGGTTTAATAAATAAATAAATTATAAATTTAAATCAAAATAAAATAACCGCGGTAGCCTAGTGGTATGGGTAATGGACTGCTGAGACGAGGTCTCGGGTTCGATCCAAGGTTTTACCATGGCACACACCAATGACTTTTCGATACTTTTCGAAGTTATGTGTGTATTTATCGCAGGTTTATAACATAACATAACATAACATAAACTCACGCCTATATCCCCGAAGGGGTAGGCAGAGGTGCTAGCACCCACATTTCGCCAGTTTATGTTTAGGTCCCAATGTAATAGGTGGCGAGCCTATTGCCATTAACCGGGCACTTATGAACCTGCGATAAATAACACAGATAACTTCGAAAAGCATCGGAAAGTCATTGGTGTGTGCTATGGTAAAACCTGGGATCGAACCCGAGACCTCGTCTCAGCAGTCTATTACCCATACCACTAGGCTACCGCGGCTTATAAGTTAGGTTTATAAGTGCCCGGTTAATGGCCTTTGACTTTGACTTTGAAACTGACGAAATGTGGGTGCTAGCACCTCTGTCTACCCCTTCGGGGACTTAGGCGTGAGTTTATGTTATGTTTATGTTATGTTATAAATTTAAAAATACTTCATAAAAAATAAGTTTTCTAGAAGTGCCAAACAAGACGAATCAAATGGGTTCAATCTTGGCCTGTTTATCTGTAGTTCAGAAGTTCCTATGAGCACCTATATAGTCTCCATCTTCAGACCCTGGGTACCATGTAGCATCAGAGTATTAGTAGACGAAACAAATGAGCCCAAAGTCGATTGGTTTAACTTGTTTAGTTCAGGAGTTCCTATGGGCACCTTCCGACTCCATTGTCAGACCAGCTTCATAGTACCATATTATCGCATTGTCACCAAAGATACGCAAGCATTACAAATTTGAATCCAATCTAACGAGAGGAAGTGGTTCAAATTGGGTTTCAAAGATTTGACCCACTCCAAGTAACAAACTCACAAGTTAAATAAAAGCATGTCATATTGTGGAAAATTAAAGCAATATTCTTCAATATTTGTAGTTAGTTCCACCAAGTGCCATTAGTCAACAGTATGAATAGTAGTAACAAGAGTAAATCTTAGGAATTTGCTTACTATTGTTAGACCCGTCCATGTGGTGTGAGTGTATTGTTGGTTCACAGCGGCATCGCATCGGTGTGCTGACCTATAGGACGGATCTCGTTGTGGGTTTCGTATGTACGCCCATTTGTATATTTGTTCACTGTCACTTGTTCTTATAATAACGCTCACAAATCGCAAAGTACAATCGTTCATTATACTTACTGCATTGCATGATGGGTATCTGGACATAGCGCGCCGCAGGTGAATGATGAGTTATTCAGTACTTGTGCTGGCACATGGTACCGTAATACGTTTTAACTTGAATTGTCTCTTTTTTTCTTTTGGAATACGGATATGATGTGTCCAGTGTCAGTAATATGGCCGACCAAAGAGTACCTATATTAGCACATGCGTGGATTACGTGGCATAACCACACTGGCTTGCGCCGGAGTTTTGACATTAATGACATTTCGCCGGCGGAAGCGCGGGAGGCGTCCTGCAGTGTCAAATTGTTGCCAGTTCTCTTACTTTTTTAAATTTATTTTGTTTTCATTTTTTGTAATGATTTTTTGTTTGCCATTTTTTGTGTTTAATCTATCTGCAACTGTATCGTAATGGAAAAAAAAATGTATATTAGTCAAACCCACTGTCCGGCCGTCTCTGAAAACTAGCGCTGTCCGCTTGCACTACAACGCGGACAGCATTTAAGCTGAGAGGCGGCCTTTATTCCACCTAGCCATATAGATGCATATAACATTGTTGTGTATGCACAATTGTTGTAATCTTATTCTGGTTGCTAAGCTGTGTATATTTTTGTTTATGTAAGCTGGGTTGAATAAAAATATTTTCTATCTTTCTTTCTTTTAAATCAACATTTTAGCCCCTGATCACCGGTTTTAGCCCGTTACGAGAAAATCCACTTACTTAAGAGTAAAGCAACTCAGGTAATTGAAAATAATAAATAAGAAGGAAAACCATCAGAGTAAAAGAGACATTCCTATTGTTTTTGTAACAGCCCTTTAAAATGAAATCCATTAGAGTTACAATAATATTTCTCTTTATTTTTAATACTTACCTAAGATATAGCGTGTCTTTTGTGTTGTTCAACAATGTGTCTAGACGAGAAAAGTAAAAGACTTAGATATTAAGATAGTAATTAACATTATATTGTGAAAGTTTGTTTGGATGTTTGTTACTCAATGACGCTCAAACGGCTGGATGACTCTGGCTGGTAGCTAGTACAGGGATTTTTTTGTA
This sequence comes from Cybosia mesomella, assembly GCA_946251805.1. Lineage (NCBI taxonomy): Eukaryota > Metazoa > Arthropoda > Insecta > Lepidoptera > Erebidae > Cybosia > Cybosia mesomella. Next base: position 16,291,710 of record OX276415.1, read on the forward strand.
GAGTGTGGAAACCCGTGGGGGTTCGTGGAGCTTCGCACATGACATACTTTGTTTCCCTGTGGCAGCTATTTAATCCAAACATTCCCGTAATAATTATCCCGATTTGTTGACATTTAAGATAACTGCTCCACTCTCCTGCTTGTAGTAGCGTGATGATATATAGCCTATCTCGATAAATGGGCTATTCAAAACAAAAACAATTGATCAATTCGAACCAGTAGTTCCTGAGATTAGCGCGTTGAATTAAGCAAACAAACTCTTTAGCTTTATAAAACTATAAAATAAATATAGTATAGATAAAATTTAAGTATCTGTTTGTAATGTTAAAATATTAGCTTTTTAATAAATGGATAAATGTGCGTATGTACAATACTTACACTTAACTATTTTTTTTACGTATGAAAGCCCCCAAGTGCTTCACCCCATCGGTGCCGACGATGGGGTGGGTGTGTCGGAATCGGACTGACTAAAACCACACGGTGTCCTTCCCAAGTGTCAATTGCCGGACACCCCGGGTAAGCCCTCGAAAGGATAACCCCAGGGTTACCGGCGGACTTTGGCCGCCACCGTGGCCTCGCCTGGTGGGGTCGGGTTTATCCCGCGTCAGGGCCTGCTTCTGTAAGGACGGCGAGATGGCCGTACAGGGATAGATTATAGTTTGGAATAACATATCGGCTCCTAAGGGTTGAAGGAACGTCTTTGAATGAAAAGAGTTAATTCGTGACAGACCACGCTCACCGTTAACTCAGAACGGTGAGCGTTGGTAGCTTAGTGGTTAAAGAGTCGGCCTTAAGGTTGAGAGGTCCCCTGTTCGAATCCTGGCCATTACCCTACCCACTCCTAATACAAACAATTTATCTTAATAGGAGGCGTTAACAAAAATACTAATAATTTCGGTGACAAAAAGGGCTGTGGCACTCCGGGAGTGCTGACAGAACTGAACAATTACGTGTATTTTTTAATCGTCCTTTTTCTCTTCCTCTCTCCCTCCCTAATTCACTCCTACCAATCCCCTCTTTCCCTACCTACAACCCTTACAACCTACCTCCCTCTGTCCGGCCCTAACTCCCTCCCCGCATCCATCCATCCATCCATCCATCTACAACAAATTGCGATAAAATACGATAATATTAATATTACTCCAAATAAGTTGTGATCAATTTTCTAACCAATACCGTATTTCTTGTAAGCCTTCATATTTATTTACCTTATTTTACGTTCAAAGGAACTTCCCGATATGATCAGGGTTTAATGCGTTATGTGGTACGTGATTTGTAACACGGATTGAACGAATACACATCGGATTTTAACAGCTATTATTTTACAATAGGGTCGCGCCTATTACGGGGGACCGTTGACCAGAAATCGGTGATGAAATATGAGCTTAATACACCTCTGTTGATATACATACATACACTAGCGAATCGTTGAGGTTCGTAATGGAAAATTTGATAAAACAAATATTGTTACGTGAATTAACGCAGACATAGTAGGTATAGGATGAACGAGAAGGTTTCATGGCTAAGTGGAAATCGAGTGGGTTAAATAACAATTGCGAAGTTAACCATTACTAGACAGGATAGTCTTAGGATGGGTAACCATTGAGACCACTCTGTGATTCGGAGACTACGTTAAGCCGTCGGTTCCGGTTGCCATACAAACATCTATAGCAGTCTTTACGGTTAGTTGAAGCCCTGAAAAGTCCGACAACTGATCGAACTACAGAACTTCGAAATCGTCAGTGGGTTGCAGAGGTCAGATGGCAGTTTGCTCGGAGGATGACGATAATAGTATTTATATGACGAAAGAAAATTGACTAAACAGAAGCGATAGTGAATAGCAACACGGCACGGCCCGTCCACGGCCCGGGTACGGCCTGTCCACGGCCCGGGAACGACCCTGATGTGTGTGGACAGACCTTAATCGCTAACATTATTTAAAATAAACTGCAATTTAGTCTGATATCCATGACGAAGAGGGGACCAAAAATGTGTCACCGTTACTAGGTGAGGCAAGAATGAATTTTGAATTTCGAATGGACGCAGAAACTAGATACACTAATTAAAAAAAAACTAAAAGTTTATGAATTTTTACACCCATCTGTAAAAGAATAGAGCGCCTTTTTGTCATGGTGTCATGCTGTATGACAGCTATAAAAAAGTTAAGCATTGTTGCTTTAGTGAGTTGCGTACCCACATGACAAAATACGGAACCCTTATGGATTCGTCATGTCTGTCTGTCCGTCCGTCCGTACGTCACAGCCACTGTTTTCCTAAACTATAAGAACTATGCTGTTGTGACTTGGTAAATAGAGGTATTCTGTGAACCGCATCAAAATTTTCACACAAAAATAGAGAAAAACCAAGAAATTTTGGGGGTTCCCCATACTTGGAACTGAAACTCAAAAAAACATTTTTCATCAAACCCATATGTTCTAAAATGAGAGAATGATAAAACTAAAAAAATATATGATGTACATTACCATGTAAACTTCCAACGAAAATTGGTTTGAACGAGATCTAGTAAGTAGTTTTTCTGTAATACGATACTTCATAAATCGTAAACCGCAATTTACCTTTCATTCAATCAACTCAAATATAAAAATTAAAAAAAAACAATATTATGTTACTTGCTAGTACGGAACCCTTAATGGGCGAGTCCAACTCGCACTTGGCCGGTTTTTTGTTCTGTACATCAAGTCTAGTATACATACAAATCATTGTGTGGTTGGTTCCTACTCGCCATTTTTGGCTCCTAAATTTTCGAATTATTTATTGATGTTTATCAAAAATCGAAAACGCTCATCTCTTAAAGTGGTACCACAGTCAAATATACCCAGACTTTGCACGGAAAATGTAAGTGATGGCCTAAGCAAACAAACTTCGGAGTCTGCTATACAGATATTCAGAAACTTGGCTACTCCATTCACATTTTGACGGTAACCTATTTAGGTGCCAAGTTAGAGATAACATCAGGGTCACACCTCATACATATTATTATCAATCTGTCATTGTCTTACAACGGAGTTAGGATCAATTTTTAAAAAGGGAGGGTACAAGGCCGTGGTCTATCCATCTTCAAGAAATATATTTTATAAGTAACTATTTTCTTTTTTATTTAAAAAACTAACTGTACCCGTTATTCGTCGGCGTGGGTTTAAATTTTTAAGGTTTTAATTTTTTTGCGCAGTACCCTAATTATTTTTCTGGAATAAAAGTAGCCTATGATACGCCTTTTAATATTAACTATCTGTCAGTGAAAGTTTCGTCGAAATCGGCACAGCTGTTCCATAGATTTTTCCAAATTCCAATTTTTTTGTTAAAATTGTTATTTTTATATTGAAATAAAACTATTTTTAACGGATTCTGTCACGATTCATTTGGTGTCATTTTATTATTTACATTGAACACGACGTTTCAGTTGCTTTTCAGCAGCCATGGCCACAGGGTCGCGATAGAATCCGTTAAAAATAGTTTTATTTCAATGTGTGACGTTCGCGTAAACTTCCGACAATATCCGGGGCGACTGGGGATCGAACTATCGACCTCGTCTCAGCAGTCCGTTACGTACGCCACTGGGCTTACGCCGCTATTCATATTCATGTATTCGAATACTCTTTTTTTTAGGGTTCCGTACCTCAATAGGAAAAAACGGTATCAAAAGAGGTATCAAACTGAAATTTATATTTAGTACTCAAGTCTACTGTCCCTTGGAGCTGTGAAAGAATCAAACTTCTAAGCCAAAGCAATCAAAAGATACAGCCGTTTATGCCGCAGATTTCCGCAAATTTTCGATACTCGCACGGGAATCAAAACCTACAGGGTACTTCCCGTGAACTTAGAATCTTGAAATTTGGTCCGAAGTAAGGTCTTATAGTACAGATAAAGGAAAAAATGCGAAAACCGTAAATTTTTAGTTATATCAATAAAAAATATTTTTGGAAATTTTCAAGTTACTACATACTTCTTTTCTCATATTGTAATATTATAAATTTCATTTTGCAATAAAAATACCATAACTATGACTCGATTGTCGGGGTTAACTTGGCCGGTTTTTTTTTATATTGGTCGCGTTAATATGACTTTACCTCGCCTGATGGTAAGCTAAGGGTGTCAGGAATGTGGGTCTACATTGCAGGCACGGATAATGTTACAATGGTGGCTCTCAGCTTGACGGCCTCATTAGATGCTCCTTCACACCCCGCTCAAAGGTCCCGGGACTGCAGGAAGAAGGAAACACGTGTGCTGGTAAAGAATTCCAAATCTTGATGATGCAGCCAAGAAAAGATTGCCGAACCGCTTGGTTCTTGATGGAATTGTTTGCACCGTGTGAGGTTGAGATTCATATATTTGACGGCCTCTGTGGCGTAGCGGTAGTGCATTCGACTGCTACGACAGGGGGCGCGGGTTCGATTCCCGCTCAGTGCAAATATTTGTATGCATGAATATGTCTATTTGCATTGGTCTGGGTGTTTCTATGTATAAAATGTATGTATTTACAAAAAAAAAAAAAAGGGATTTAAGTATGTTTATCCGCATTCTGGAAACCATAACACAAGCTAGATAAACTATGCTTACTTTGGGTCTAGAAAGCGCTGTGTAGAATGTCGTCGAATATTTATTATGTTATTTATTATATTTATATAAATCCAGAATAGGCGGACCCCGGTCTCCCTAGGAGAATAATACTAATTATGACAGGCTATTACTTCACACCTGTATCCCCGAAGGGGTAGGCAGAGGTGTATTACACACCCACGATTCGCCAGTTATGTTAAGGTCCCAATGTAATAGGAGGTGAGCCTATTGCCATCTACCGGGCACATTATTAAGCGAGTGAAAATTAACATTTATTAATGCACACATAACTTCGAAAAGTCAGAGGTGTGTGCCCGGGGCGACTGAGGATCGAACTCGAGACCTCGTCTCAGTAGTCCGTTACGTACGCCACTGGGCTATCGCCTATATACGCTATGGGCTATATAATATCGTCTGCGAAGTTTCTAATCTCACAATTTTTCACGATGACAACTTTTTACTATCGGATATATAATTCTTATGAGAATACGGTTACCTGCTTACCGTCTATCAGTTAAACACGCAAATATAGTCCATATCCTAATTGATACATAGCCTATAACTGGCTGCACTAGTCTAGAGAATATTTTCTAAGGAATTGATTCTTATGCTTTAAGCAATAGAGTTGTAATATGCTTGTGAGCAAGTTAGTGTGCGTTTTAACAATAGTGGGAATTTTTCATACTATTGTTTTTTTTTTCATTCTTCATATAGCCTTAGGTTCATTTTGGTTCATTGAACTCTGAGTCGGATATAACAGACCTCTTATCGTTTTACTGTATAACATAACATAACTTCACGCCTGTATCCCCGAAGGGGTAGGCAGAGGTGTATTACACACCCACGATTCGCCAGTTATGTTGAGGTCCCAATGTAATAGGGGGCGAGCCTATTGCCATCTACCGGGCACATTATTAAGCAAGCGATAATTATCATTTATTAATGCACACATAACTACGAAAAGTTAGAGGTGTGTGCCCGGGCAACTGGGGATCGAACTCGAGACCTCGTCTCAGCAGTCCGTTACGTATGCCACTGGGCTATCGTGTATAACAATTTCTCGAATATCGACTTTAAGTGCTGCTGTGCTGTGTTTCGTACGGTTTGTGCCCCATTCGCGTCTACTTTCTGATATTCCCACCGTGAAGCGCAGAGGCGACTCAGACGATATCCGTCCTCCTCCGTAGGTCTGGGGGTGACAGATGGAGCCGCCTGTCACCCCAGCAGATGCAGGAAGGGACGGCTGCGCGTTGCGCGCTCCCCTTTTTCCGGGTGCAAGTCAGGGACACCGTGGTTCCCAAACTCGAGGGGAATTCTCGAAACCGGAGATGGCCCTGGGTCAATCGGGGTGCTAGAGAAATGTCTTATAATGCTGGAATGTAAGGTGGCCCCACCTTAAGTTTCGGCATCTGAAGACCCAAGACGACGTGCGTTTTTAGTAGGCCGCTAGACGAGGCAATTTCTACATGAATAAAAAGGTGTCATTTCTCTTCACTTTCCATGTTTTTTAAAGGTGACAACGCGAATGTGTGCGTGCGCGCGTGCTAAAAATTATTTAAAAATTGTTTTATTTCAATGTGCAATAATATATTTGCATTATCTTTCGACAATATCATAATGGTAGCAATTCTGTTGTTCAAAAACTCTCTAAACTAAACTAAAAATCACTAAAATTTAGTTTAGTGATGTCAAACGACGTTTTGTATTCTGAAAACGTATGACTAAACTATTATTAGTTTGACACAACCAAAATTAGCTTAGTTACTCAACTTAGTCCAAATTTGCTTATTTGGTATTCTGTTGTACGTCCTAAACGTCTAAAATTAGAAACGTCACACTAAAATTAGACGCCATCTAAAATACTGCCGACCAGTTATAGTGATAATTGTAATTTCGTTAAAATTTTGTGGCAAATAACATTTTTATGATGAATAACATAACATAACTTCACGCCTGTATCCCCGAAGGGGTATTCAGAGGTGTATTACACACCCACGATTCGCCAGTTATGTTAAGGTCCCTATGTAATAGGGGGCGAGCCTATTGCCATCTACCGGGCACATTATTAAGCGAGTGATAATTGACATTTATTAATGCACACGTAACTACGAAAAGTCAGAGGTGTGTGCCCGGGGCGACTGGGGATCGAACTCGAGACCTCGTCTCAGCAGTCCGTTACGTACGCCACTGGGCTATCGCCGCAATGATGAATAACGATTTCGTTATTTTGGCTTTGGCCAGTCAAAGTCAAAGTCAAAAATCATTTATTCTGTATAGACCATTGCATAATACGGCACTTACAAAACGTCAAAAAATTAATCTAATGTTTGGCCGGTTCGAAACGCGGCCCTGTCCTGAGAAGACTCCGGCAAAAAACTCAGCGGGCTGTTTTTTTTGGTCTATTTACAAACATGTTTACTTAACCAAATTACAATATTTCATTTGAGTAGCATAGAGAGAGAGCAAACAGTTCATATCCAAGCTTGTTTGTCATCTAAATAGTCTTGCATTTTATAATAGCCTTTTTGGCAGAGTTTACTTTTACTTTTACTTTAGCGATAGTCCAGTGGTGTACGTAACGGACTGCCGAGACGAGGTCTCGAGTTCGATCCCCAGTCGCCCCGGGCACACACCTCTGACTTTTTGTAGTTATGTGTGTATTAAAAATGTTGATTATCGCTCGCTTAGTAATTTGCCCGGTAGATGGCAATAAGCTCGCCCCCTATTACATTGGGACCTAAACATAACTGGCGAATCGTGGGTGTGCAATACACCTCTGCCTACCCCTTCGGGGATACAGGCGTGAAGTTATGTTATGTTATGTTATGTTATGTTACTTTTACTTTGTCTTTTAAATTTATGAAGAGGTAGATTCTTCATTTCACTAGGAAGCTTGTTGTAGAAGCGTATACAGTTACCCTGAAAGGAATTACTAATCTTGTGGAGTCGACTATTACAAACCACAAGATTGTTTTTATGTCTAGTATTTACGTTATGTATATCACAAAGCCTTAAAAAATTGGAAATGTTTCTTCTAACATACAAAATATTTTCAAAAATATATTGAGACACTACAGAGACTCTTGGGCCCAACTTATAAATTGTCCGCACAGCCCGCTTTTGCAATACAAAGATTGTATTTAAATCTGCGGCATTACTCCAAAGGAGAATGCCGTAGCTCATAATACTATGGAAATAACTGAAATAAACTATTCTAGCGGTATCTATGTCTGTTAAAGTCCTAATCTTTTTCACAGACAAATGCGGGCAGAATTAATTGAAAGAAATTTTAATTAAAAACATATAATTCGTTTTAAATAAAGTTATTTTTTATACATATAATCACCAAAAATCACAATCAACAATCACAATCACAATCACATCAACCCTATGTCGAATAGTTTCTTGTAAGGTGCTTGCTTTCATGCAGGGCATTCACTAAGTTTTCATAGGCAGGAGGTCGTGAAGGCCTAGGCAAGATGCGGCGTCTCGGCACAATCCGATGGCGAATGGGGCCAGCTTCTGCCGAGACACCAGATTGAGGCAGTTGTGGCTGCGGTACCTCCTGAGGAGATTGTACAGAGGGCAGCAATAGAGATACAGGTGGCGAGCTGCTCAATGTAATTCCCTAAAATAAATATTAAATTGTTCATGTATTTCAAATCAAGCAATTATTTCCTTATAAAACTGAAATTTTTAACTGATCCGATATGTCAATTGTGTCATGTCACGTCAAATTGACTTTCACATATTCCAGCCAGAGATAGTTTAGTTGCGTAGATAACAAAGAGGTTTACACCGGGTTGCCAGGCTAGTGAACTGAATAAAACCGTTTCTACTTAGCTATGACTAAGAAAAATAACGGTTTTTTTACTGTTTGATCTATAATATGCATTAATAATCATTTTTCGGCATTCTAAAAACCTAAGAATATAGTTTTTAAAGAATTTATTAATTCACTCTTTATCATTCATTCTTATTTTTTTAATAACGGTAACACTTTCATATTTAAATTTTGGTGATGTCAGATTCAAATTTTGGTGCTGTCATATTGAACACCAAATTTAGTTCGACGTAACAACAGAATAGCATTCCCTCTAAATTTCTCTAAAATAAGAAAATTTTAGAGAAATTTTAGTTTAGTGATGTCAACAACAGAATTGCTACCAATGTATAAAAATTAGAAATTATGTGAAAAAAAAAAACAATGAACGTTCTTTTGTTGTGGAATAAATTATTCACATTTAAAAAATCTTCCTTTTCATTTGTTTAGGTATTTACTTTTGAAGGTGTCAAGTGTATTTTGTAATCCCCATGACACCACCGGTAGTGTATTCAGTTCCCATGAAACTACCTACCCGTATTTTCAAAGGCATTATTCTTTATATCATAACACCACCGAGTAACAGAGACTGTACGCATACTTGATCAATGAATAAATAATATAAACAAATTGCCGAACCAATATTTCATCAATGGTTTTTTTAAGTCTCGAGTTCCCATAATCACCTATAAAGGGGAAAAATAAACAAATCTGAGCACAGGTAAGGTACACAATAAATTATTCTACACAAATCCGAGGCTCGGCAAATGGGCGGCCATTTTCTTTTGAACGAGGCTCAATATAAAATCAATGAGTTTTTACCGCTGCTGAGACGATTCAGTTTCCTGCAACTCGATTGGTTCAATTCATAAGATAGTTAAAGACTTCAGGATTTTTTCTAAGTAGGTACTATTTCTTGGGGTGCTTGGTTGGGGACCTCCACGCGGTGCACCCTGGGCAACGGAGACGGCAGCGCCTCTCTCCTAGGGCGGGAGAGACGCTGCCGCCCACGGCCAACTCCGACCGAGGCGAGGACGGCCCTGTTGAGGGCTGTTCGGAAGCTTTCCACGTGTCCCTCTGATTAGCAGATGGCACAGTGGAGAGCAAGTAAGGGGGCCATCTCGAAACCGGAGATGGCCCAGGGTCAGTCGGGGTGCGAGGGATATGCTCTATGGGTAATCTTACACCCCGGCGTCTTAAGACCCGAGACGGCGTGCGGTTTTAGTCGGTTCAAGCCCGACATAACCGCCCCCGCTGAAGACCCCCGCTCTCCAGCGGGGGCGGTATCCGAAGGGATTTCCGCACGAAAAAAAAAAAAAAAAACAAAAAGGTACTATTTCTTATCGTAACCTATATATTTTTTTCTATTCCTTTCTCTAGTATACGCATTTTCTTTTTTTTCCGTGTGGAAATTCCCTCTGATACCCCGCGGCCAGTGGGGCTCGTTCTGTCGGGCTTGAACTGACTAATACCGTACGCCGTCTCCGGTCTTCAGACGCCGGGGTGTAAGGTGGCCCATAACGCTTCTCCCTCGCACCCCGTCTAGTATATGTACCTATATGCTTTATAGTAAATGCATTTGCACATATATGCAGGAGTCATGGCTTTTATAGACTAGAAAGCTGTTGCCTGTTGAATTCTGATCCCGTTCCAGGAACCAAATAACTCTGTACCAAATATCAGCCAGATCCGTTCTGCGGCTTGAGCGTAATAGGATAACAAACATTCAAACATCTTCACAAACTTTTCACACTTAAGGAAGTAGGATAGTGGGAAGTAGAATTTCATGACCAGATCTTGACCAGATCTTGACCAGATTTTGACCAGATCTTGACCAGATCTTGACCAGATCTTGACCAGATCTTGACCAGATCTTGACCAGATTTTGGCCAGATCTTGACCTGATCTTGACCAAATTTATATAAGACAAGATTTTACACACAGCGTCGCTCGCTTTAATATTTAATCATCGAAAAGTGGTTTTTATATTTCTAAGGGACTGTACTTTTTTCTAGATGAAATTATTCTATGTAAAATGTCGGTGATTACGTCAGGATTCACACGCACTGACTTAATTATTTAAATATATTCAATAAATATCACTCGTTTATTTTCAGACGATTATAAGTATAGAACTGTCTTACTTCTCTTTGAATACAGAACTGTTTTCCTCAAAAAAATGCCATCTTTTGTATAGTCACCCTCACAATACATTATAAGCGGATATAGCTTACTATTCAAAATAGATATTACTCTGAATCATTTACTTAAAAAATACATTTATTTCATATAAATTGACAATATTTTTAATTCATAACATGAAATCTAATTTATTTTATTTTGAATATTCAACAACTTTAGATTATCTATTTTGTATAAATTACATTTATATAATTCAAATAAACAGTAATGCTATAGATTTTTCTTATTGCATAGGTACCTTTTTTTTTTTCGTGCGGAAATCCCTTCGGATACCCCCCCGCCGGCTAGCGGGGGCAGTTATGTCGGGCTTGAACCGACTAAAACCAGTAATTAAATTTCAATTACAATTAACTGGTGCTTTAGGAGGGCTCGCGAAGTTTTTAAAGGACAGTTTCTTTGAATGCATGGATTATGACATGAATAGTCATTACTATGTGAAATCGAAAATCCGAAAGTGTGACAGTTTCTCAGTGAAGTGTACCACAAAAATGCATAGATTTTGGAATAGTGATATAACAAAAATAAGATTATTTCTAATTGATTTTAATAATAAAACTAAAAAGTTAAATTAGTTGAATTCCTGAGACGAGCTCAGCCGAATACAAGGGATTTTCGATTTAGCGTTTTTTTTTTTTTTGCGATTTTTTGCGATTTTTTCTTTATCTTGCAATGGTTCATCCCAGCACGAATCTATTACCGAAAACAGCAACTCGATAGCTCATCTCCTTCATACCCAAAACCGTGACAGAAAATTGGCAACGATGACGTCGACGACAACTCGATAGCAATAGGGCTTTTCTAAAGAAAATCCCTAAAAAATCATGTGATTATAATTTATACTTTTGCTGCTTCCATACATTTACTGTTGCAAAAGTACATTTTGCGAACAAAATGTCGATATATTTTTTAACTATTTTATTTTTATAATGTAATTTTATAGAATAAGCAGTTTTTCTATCAGTTTAAAGACTTGCAATATCTTTAAAATAACGAAATAATCGTCTAAACACACTTAGCGTTTCCACTCGGTATATTCAAGTACCGTGTCAAAGCAACATGTATGACCAGTGAAATGTAAAACATGAAAAATACGTTTTTTAAGGAGTACCTTTTTTTCGTACGGAAATCCCTTCGGATACGCCCCCCCCCCCCGCCGGCCAGCGGGGCGGTTATGTCGGGCTTGAACCGACTAAAACCGCACGCCGTCTCGGGTCTTAAGACGCCGGGGTGTAAGGTTGCCCATAGAGCATATCCCTCGCACCTCGACAATCCTCTTCTGGTGAGGCCGTCAAGGTGAGTGCCACAATTGTTAACATTGTACGTGTATGTAATGGTGGCCCTCTTTCCAGAGACTTTACCTTAGCTTACCATCAGGCGAGGTGAAGTCAAATTGACGTCTCCTAAATATAAAAAAAAAAGTGTCCCCATCTTGCCCCGGTTTGAGGGAGGGGCGCTAGTCGCCTCACCGTCCCGAAAAGAGTACCTACTGGTAATCGAAATTACTTGTATTTTCATCCAAGCGCCAATCCCGATCGTATCCAAAGCCTTGGAGCCCGGATGTCTGATCTTCTACATCTCCTTTACATAATTTGGTTAGTCCTGATTTTCACGGCAGCGACTGCCGTCTGTCCTTCCAAACCAGAACAGAAAGCCTTCACCAGGGCTTAGTCCGTCAATCAATAGGTGCAACGCATTGCAGATCAGGTTGGCCTAGCCCAAAAGGTCGAGTTGCTAAGTCAGGCTTAATTTTATCAGTAACTAGCCTGCTTGCAGCTCCGCCCCCACGGAATTCTGATCCCGTTCCCGCAACCTATGTGATTCCTGGGGATAAAAGCAGTAGCCTATCTGTTATTCTAGACATTTTAGCCAGATACGTTCAACTGTTTGAGCGTGATTGAGTAACAAACATCCAAACATCCACACATCTTCACAAACTTTCACATTTATAATATTTTTAGAATAAGTAAGATTGCTCTTTTTTTGTCGTGTAGAAACCCCCACGGGCTTCACCCCATCGGTGCCGACGATGGGGAGGGCGTGTCGCAATCAGACCGACTACATCCACACGGTGTCCTCCCCAAGTGTCCATTGCTGGGCACCCCGGGTAAGCCCTCGAAAGGATAACCCCAGGGTTACCGGCGGACTTTGGCCGCCACCGCGGCCTCGCTTGGTGGGGTCGGGTTTTATCTCGCGTCGGTGAGTTGGCAGGCGTGTGCAGGATACACACGACACGCCTCCGCCACGGCCTGCTTTTATAAGGACGGTGAGTCGGCCAACTGCCGGCCTCAGGCCCCGATCATGTAGGTTTTTCATTGTCCAATTAGTAATACCACTTTGTAAGCTATCTAGAAATTTCTTTAACTATCTTCCGTCTATTGTATTTTCAGAGCCAGCGTTTCCATACTTGTGCCGCCTCTCAGTGACGACGAGAACCAAATGAGCATCATTCAAAAGCCCTTTGGGTTCTTAAATAAATCGCTTTATCGTATTTGTAACATCAATTCCCTTAATAGGTGTACCTTGTGATTACAATTGAGTCAAAAAATACTACCTACAGAACATTTTAAAGGCTCAGTACAACTTGTTCGAGGGGACTTTTTATTATTTTTTGGAGGTTGACGTTGCTTTAGGACTGTAATAATATTATTGGGTAAGTAATAACCGCCTATAATGTTGCTTTCGAGGTAGTTACATATTTATATTTAGGGCGGTAACGATATTCTTTGTAAAACTCATTTTTTAGGGTTCCGTTGCCAAATGGCAAAAAACGGAACCGTTATAGATTCATCATGTCTGTCTGTCTGTCCGTCCGTATGTCACAGCCACTTTTTTTCCGAAACTACAAGAACTATGCTGTTGAAACTTGGTAAGTAGATGTATTCTATGAACCGCATTAAGATTTTCACACAAAAAGAAAAAAAGACAATACATTTTGGGGGCTCCCTATACTTAGAACTGAAACTCAAATTTTTTTTTTCATCTTACCCATACGTGTGAGGTATCTATGGATAGGTCTTGAAAAATGATATTGAGGCTTCTAAAATATTTTTTCTCTAAACTTAATAGTTTGCGCGAGAGATACTTCCAAAGTGGTAAAATGTGTGGGGGTGACACACATTTTACACCCCCCTGTAACTTCTAAAATAAGAGAATGATAATACTAAAAAAAATATATGATGTACAATACCATGTAAACTTCCACCGACAATTGGTTTAAACAAGATCTAGTAAGTAGTTTTTTTAATACGTCATAAATCGTAAAACGCCATTTACCTTTCTTTCAATCAGCTCAAAATTTTAAATTTTAAAAAAAGCATTATTATGTTACTTACTGCTACGGAACCCTTTATGGGCGAGTCCGACTCGCACTTGGCCGCTTTTTAAATTTATCACTAGTTACGTAAAAATATGAAAGAAGAAAGATAGACTTATTTTTACTGCAAATTCCTCGAGACACAGTGACAGGTAAAACAGAAGGAGTGAGACATAAATATTAATTAAATAATAATAGTTAGTTACAGAGTAAAACACGAGTCGAAAACATAGTTGTCACAATGCAAGGAAGGCACAATGCAAGGTGATTGTGGTCGCAGCACTAGTGGGACCGGTGGGTGTCACGCGGTGCTGCGATGATAATCCGCTTCTGATGAGGCCGTCAAGCTGAGTGCCACCATTGGTAACATGGTACGTGTATGTAATGGTGACCCTCTTTCCTGAGACTTTACCTTCAGCTTACCATCAGGCGAGGTGAAGTCAAATTGACGTGTCCTAAATATAAAAATAAAAAAATACTGGTCCATCACACGAAGCATTAAATAAAATAAATTAAATATATAAATAGTGTGTCTTGATGTTGTAGTTAAGGGGGAAATATGTAATAATAACAGGCATTCTGATAAAGGAACTACCGAACACTGCAGCGAAGTATGCAAGGCCGACGTATGAAAATTTGATAAAACAATATCACGAGACACACAACAATTAATTTTCTAGGTGGTTAAAAAAAAAATAACCACGAAGGCTAAGGCGGGAGCGAAGCGGAGCTTCGCTCCCGCCTTAGCCTTCTAACCTAACCTATCCGAGTCGGGGTACTCGGCCTTGCATACTTCGCTGCAGTGAACTTTCGAACTGGCGTACATCGAGATCCTGTACTTTAGAACTAACATACGTCGACATTTTAAACTTCGACATTCAGTAGCGGAGTGGCACCCAACATTCATAGCTTTTTTTTTTCGTGCGGAACTCCCTTCGGACACCCCCCCGCCGGCCAGACGGGACGGTAATGTCGGGCTTGAACCGACTAAAACCGCACTCCGAATGTTACTAGTTACAAGAAAGGAATAACCTTCTCCGTTATTTGAGTTGGACTCAACGTAGCTTTTCTGAAAACTTTCTCCCCTAAATGATACTATGTTTTTGTTTTGCTTTACTTTATAGGCTCACGTTTGACAATTATTTGATAGCTCAGTTTTTGTGGAACTATTTAATATCACGGTCTATACTTTAGAGCCAGGTAAAAATTAAAAATGGTTGAAGGAAGAAGAATACCTAGTACGATACATACCGTGGAGCAAGTCTAGTGTAATAATAAATAAATAAGTAAATATTCTACGACATTCTACGCAGCGCTTTCTTAACCCAAAGTAAGCATAGTTTAACTAGTTTGTGTTATGGATTCCAAAATGCGTATAAACATACTTATATCCTTTTTTTCTGTAAATACATTTATATTATACATAGAAACACCCAGACAAATGCAAATAGACATATTCATGCTTACAAATATTAGCACTAAGCGGGAATCGAACCCGCGCCCCTTGTCGTAGCAGTCAGATGCACTACCGCTACGCCACAGAGGCCGTCGGCCACAGAGTTTTAGTTTATGTATTGCGACAATATTGTCTTCTATTTTACAGCACAGCAATTTATGAGGTATAAGCGGTTAAAACACCAAGCTTGCGGTTGACTTCCAATAAGTAATTTCCCTAGAGAAATGTTATTTACCTGATCTTGTCGTTGTATCCTACGGGAAATGAATTTTGAGTTGCCAGTTGCCAATTTGTCAATGTTTATACACAAAAGTGTTAGGGCATTAAAAAAGACAACAAACTGTATACCATACAAAATAAAATACATCACCTATAGATTTAGATCGGAAAAAGAGAACATGCAGGACGGGACTTGAACCCGCGACCAGTCCTTTACAGGGGGAATCTCACAAAATTCGGCCGGGTGGGTCCACAGTGCACGATTGCGAAAAACCCTCCATAGTAATCCAATTTCGGTTTGATTGCGTTCAGGGGTCAGCAAGTGCATAGCCGGGCAGGGGGATTGTGGTCGCAGCACTAGTGGGACCGGTGGGTGTCACGTGATGCTGCGACGATAATCCTCTTCTGATGAGGCCGTCAAGCTGAGTGCCACCATTGTTAACATGGTACGTGTATGTAATGGTGACCCTCTATCCTGAGACTTTACCTTCAGCTTACCATCAGGCGAGGTGAAGCCAAATTGACATGTATAATTATTGACATATTAAACAAAAAAATGTTCTGACCATCTAAGCCACCTAGACACGTCCCAGATATTCGAAACTCTCCGATATATTTTATACGTCTCAAGGCGACGCTGGAGCCATCTACCGTAATTCTTGCGAACTACGGAAACAATGAATGACTTTACAATCATTTTTAAACAAGTTTGTAAGTGACTGCTCGCAGGTTCAAGTCCCGTCCTAGATGTTCTCTTTTTCCGATCTAAATCTATAGGAAAAGTAAGCATACTAATTGCTTAAAAATGTAATTGAATCATCATCATCATCATCCACCTATTCTAGTTCACTGCTGGACATGGTCTCCCCTAATGAGCGCCATAGCGCCCTGTCTTCATACAATACATACATTATTATCATTTTTAAGACATTATTTATAATTCTTTAATTAAATCACATCTGGAATATCTGATTGAAATATGGGGATCAGCTGCTGGAACCAATCTAAGCTCACTACAACGAGTTCAAAATAAAGTAATTAAAACATTATACCACGACCTTACTCCTACCAAACAGTTATACACACAAACATAACTAATTAACTTAAAAAAACTTGAACACACACTTGAACTTGAAAACACATGCACATTTATAAAAAATATAACATCTAAATCAATTCAAACTTATTAACAAATACAAAAAAAAACAATATCGCATAATATTGTCGGAAGTTTACGCGAATGTTACACATTGAAATAAAACTATTTTTAACGGATTCTATCGCGGTTTATTTGATGTTGTTTTATATATTACATTGATCCCGACGTTTCGGTTGCTTTTCAGCAGCCATGGTCACGGTAAAGCAACCGAAACGTCGGGTTCAATGTAATATATAAAATAACATGAAATAAACCGCGATAGAATCCGTTAAAAATAGTTGTATTTCAATATCGCATAATTTAAAAAGAAAACAACAATGAACTTGAACTAACGAGGGTACGCACTAAGTACAGGAAAAAAACGATATTGTTTGAGGGAGTTCAGCTGTTCAATCGATTACCAAATGATGTCAAGAAATGGAATAATATGAATATATTCAAAAAGAAACTTGTTTGTACACAGTTACACATTTCTACTATTAACTATTACTCTGTATCTCATTTTAAGCGAACTGTACCTTTTTAGGGTTCCGTTGCCAAATGGCAAAAAACGGAACCCTTATAGATTCGTCATGTCTGTCTGTCTGTCCGTCCGTATGTCACAGTCACTTTTTTCCGAAACTATAAGAACTATGCTGTTGAAACTTGGTAAGTAGATGTATTCTGTGAACCGCATTAAGATTTTCCCACAAAAATAGAAAAAAACAATAAATTTTGGGGGCTCCCCATACTTAGAACTGAAACTCAATTTTTTTTTTCATCAAACCAATACGTGTAGGGTATCTATGGATAGGTCTTCAAAATGATATTGAAGTTTCTAATATAATTTTTTTCTAAACTGAATAGTTTGCAAGAGAGACACTTTTAAAGTGGTAATATGTGCCCCCCCCCTTGTAACTTCTAAATTAAGAGAATGATAAAACTAAAAAAAATATATGATGTACATAACCATGTAAACTTCCAACGAAAATTGGTTTGAACGAGATCTAGTAAGTAGTTTTTTTTTTAATACGTCATCGTTTTTAATAAATCGTAAACCGCAATTTACCTTTCATTTAATCAACTCAAATATAAAAATTAAAAAAAAAAACATGATTAGTTACTTACTGCTACGGAACCCTTCATGGGCGAGTTCGACTCGCACTTGGCCGCTTTTTTATTTTTTTTCCTGCGGAATTCCAAGGGGTGGTTATGTCGGGCTTGATCGAACTGAAACCGCACGCCGTCTCGGGTCTTCAGACGCCTGGATGTAAGGTTACCGTTAAGGCGTTTCCCTCGCACTGACCCCGGGGAGGCGAACTGTACCTATGTTCTTATGACAAATAAATTCTTTAAACCCAATGATTAACATATGAGTTAACCGATTGGCACCATTTTGGAAAAGTCAATCTGGATATTGTTTTGTAATCCTTTCTATTAAAGTCTTCTAAGGATAATAAGTTTTAATTTGTGAAAAAATAATTTTATTTATTATTATTTATTTATTTTAAATCCCCAAACAACTTGGTATCCCCAATCTTCCATTTGGACCTCACTCATCAAAATCCGTTCAAGAGTTAGCCCTATAGAGCAAAGTGCATACATACCTACAATATAACCCTCGCTGGCGCAGTCGGGTAAAAAAGGGGTATGATTAAAAAGGAAAGGAAGAGGGTCGAGGCCTTCAGCACTCACAAACTATGCAGAATTTTATGTCAAGCAAGACGGTGGTACTCACTTACCATCATCTATACGATTATAAAATTGTAATTTTTTGGGTATTTAATAATTGTGACAACAAAATTCTTTTTTTTTGGAATTATTATCTGTTTGTCAGAGATGTATTTTAAAAACCACTGAACGGATTCTGATGTGGTTTTTTCTATTAGAAAGGTCTTAGTCACACTTAAATCTGCCATATGTTTGATTGCAATTGGTTATTTATTACCGGAGATATGATCAAGAAACGATGCCGAGCGGGCGAGTATCAGCTAATAATAAAATATCTCTAATAAATATTTCCTACTGAAAATGCCTGTTCGTCATAAAGAATTTCAAACTTCACAAAATACTCGACAAATATTATTGTTTGTTAAGTTATTCTTGGAGATTAAACAATATAATCATAATTTCTCTTTGAACTTTTCGAAGTAATTCCGTAATCCTCAGCTAAAATTAAACAACGTTTTACCCAATTTAACTGAGTAATTTCTGGTTTTTAACCGACTCAAAAAAGGTTCTTAATTCGACTGAATGATTTTTTTGTATCTTGTATTATGATAACATTCTCCAATTTTATTTTAAACCGATTTGATTCTTTTTTATTTGATAAAGTATTTTATGGTGTTGAACATCACTTTCCCTCGCCTGGTGGCAAGTTTTTTTTCTTTTTTTTATATTTAGGACACGTCAATTTGAATTCACCTCGCCTAATGGTAAGCTGAAGGTAAAGTCTTAGGAAAGACGGTCACCATAACATACACGTACCATGTTAACAATGGTGGCACTCAGCTTGACGGCCTCATCAGAAGAGGATTGTCGTCGCAGCACACGTGACACCCACGGGTCCCACTGGTGCTGCGACCACAATCCCCCTGCTCGGCTATGCACTTGCTGACCCCTGAACGCAATCAAACCGAAATTGATTTAATATGGCGGGTTTTTCGCAATCGATAAAATCACAGGAATGGGGGACACCAGTTGCTTACTGGATTGTATGCAAACAAAAAAAAAAGAAACGCAATTAAACTGGCGAAATGTGGGTGCTAGCACCTCTGCCTACCCCTTCGGGGATATAGGCGTGAGTTATGTGTAAACTTTCGGTCATCCTGAATGACATTTGATTGACGTTGCTAAGATCAACCATTGATTAACAAAATCCCTATCTCTCTGTATAGGGGAGGGAGGGATTTTGATCCCCAACAACACGTCGTGATCGCTAATGTTGGTGGCCAAGGTCGGGTCTCTGGGATATCCGTTTTGGGCGCACTAGATTCCTCGACCACACAGGTAGATGTGACGAAACACTGTGCGGTTTTAGTAGGTTCGAGTCCGACATATCCACCTCATCATTAGCTCCGATGAGGTGAAGCAAGAGGGGGGTTTAGCACTAGTAAGACGGGAAAAGCAGCTAACAAAACGGTCAAGGGTCTTGGGGTTCTTCAATAAGGGCCATTAAAAGGTTTTCACAGGGTCGCGTCGGCAGAGCGATTGGGACGCCTCTGGTGTTGCACACGTCCATAGGCCGCGATAACCGCTTTCCATCAGGTGGTATAAGAAAAACATGTTTTTCTAATTATGCATATAATTTCACATTACACGTTACATTGTGAAATCATTTATTCTTATAATATATTCTTTTATTTGAGAGGTAGCCGTAATTCATTAAAAGTTACATAACATATATAACATATCATAACATAAACTCACGCCTATATCCCCGAAGGGGTAGGCAGAGGTGCTAGCACCCACATTTCGCCAGTTTATGTTTAGGTCCCAATGTAATAGGTGGCGAGCCTATTGCCATTAACCGGGCACTTATAAACCTGCGATAAATACACACATAACTTCGAAAAGCATCGAAAAGTCATTGGTGTGTGCCATGGTAAAACCTGGGATCGAACCCGAGACCTCGTCTCTGCAGTCCATTACCCATACCACTAGGCTACCGCGGCTGTTTTACGTTAACGTTACGAGTTCTGTTAAAGTTACGAGGCATAAAATTGTATAAACAAACTGAAATGAATTAATACACATACGACACATATGAGTATATGTATATACTCACGCCTTTTTCCCTCCGGGGTAGGCAGCGGCAACAACCCGCCATCTGCTTCTGTCCTTACATACTTCACGAGCTTCCTTCACTGTCATTAAACCTTTCATGCAAGCCCGCCTGTTTTGAGTGCTTTTGACCTGCCCTTTTATCAATACCTTAATAAAAATCGGGTCAAATGAACCTTACCGTCTTTCTGTTGTCGTTTGTCGGCCTCTGTACCATAGCGGTAGTGCATTCAACTGCTACGTCATGGGGCGCAGGTTCGATTCCCGCTGAGTGCAAATATTTGTATGCATGAATATGTATGTATTTCAAACAAAAAAGTATGTATATAAGTATGTTCATCCGCATTCTGGAATCTATAACACAAGCTATTTAATAAACTATGCTTTCTTCGGGACTAGAAAGCGCTGTGTAGAATGTCGTAGAATATTTATTTATTTCTAGTGAAAAAATGGGACCCCTTGGTCTTGGTCCCGTTCGACCCATTTACTAAAATTTCACTGCAAGAAATTACATTTTTATATCAGACCTTTTACTTTCGTCTTATATTCGCTTACTAATGTACCTTGGTAGCAACAAATATACTTAGACCTTAGTATAAGTTAAAAAGTATTTAAATAGAAAATAGGATTCCTGTTCACCTAATACTAGCTTTTAACCTCTCTAGTAAGCATATACTTTAATACTCTCAAGACAATTACTTCAGAGAGCTTTTACTGGCAATTTTCTAAGAAAATGCTCCCGGCGATAATTTTAAATAACTCTCATTTCTTATTCTTAACAATTTTATGATAAAACTTCCGAGACTTTTTAAATGTCATCTGAAAAATTATACAATACTATTTAAAAATTAATACTACTATTAAGGTTAAGTGCGACAAATGTATCAATTAAATGACCATTAACCAAGGTTAACAGCTAGGACTATATTAAATTTCAAAAAACCTACGCCATTTTATCGGACCGATTCGATATCCCACGACACGACAAAAGTGGAATCAAAATATTAACCCACTAGCTGTTGCCCGCGGCTCCACCCGCGTGGAATTCTGATCCCGCTCCCGCTACCCATGGGAACCTATTCCCGGGATGAAAAGTAGCCTATGTGTTATTCCGGACTATAGTCTATCCCTGTACCAGATTTCAGCCAGATTAGTTTGGCAGTTTTTGCGTGAAAGAGCAACAAACATACATACATACTCACAAACTTTCGCGTTTATAATATACCTAAATAGGATATTATTTGGTGCGGGTTTTCCTATCGAGGGTGGGAGGGCAGACGGCAGTGGCACCTACAAAAGTCAAAAATAAAGCGGACCCTGGACTCCTATGCGAGAGCCCAGGATGCGTCCGGGACTTACGTGAAGATGATGACAATTTAGCCATATTATATCAGCGCTCAATTGAATTACACGTACATTTTACTGCCTACAATATACTTTTTCACAAGTCAGATTATAATTGAAGCGTCAATAGTTTAGTGGTTAAGGAGTCGACCCTACGATCGAGAGGTCCCGGGTTCGAATCCTGGCCATAACACTACCGACATGAACCCACTAGCGTTAGGGGGAATATTAGGAACGGTTCGGTTACTAATATTCTTTAAAAAAATATATAATTTTATCTTTACCTGAAACCCCTCGGAAACCTCCCCCCCCCCCCTTCGCCGGACAGTGGGGGTGGTTATGGCGGGCTTGAACCGACTAAAACCGCACGCCATCTTGGATCTTCAAACGCCAGGGTGTAAGGTGGCCCTAAGGTATTTCCCTCGCACCCCGACTGACCCAGGGCCATCTCAGGTTTCAAGATGGACCCCTCGGGTGATATGCGTACCTACTAAAATTTTCTGAAACAGCTGTGACTGGCCATTATACAGATTGTTTAACTTTACAACTTTTTATTAACAATTTTGTTTCATTTGTTTCAGGTATAACTCCAAAATAATTACTTATATTAGAATTACCGCTTTGCAAACAGGTGGAAGTTGACTTGGATCAGGTACGTTACATATTTTGTAGGTAAGTTCCGTATAAGGTGAAAGTTATTAGCAGATTATAAACAGTATTGTTATTCTATGTATAATCTGCTAACTTGTGAGAGTTGTAAGAGTGTTGTTATGCAGCGTTTTGAACCACATAAGTTAGGTAGGGGAATTACTTCGTGTTAAAATATGTTCTTGTAAAAAATTTCAATGTGTCTTGAAATCTGGGGGGCTATAATCATTCATCCGCAACTTCGAACCCCCACGAAACACGACTGAAAGACGTAGCAGCCATGTAGGTACCATGAAGTAGCTTCGGATTTCTACCGGTAGGGTGTAAGCCGAAAAAAGTGTCACGTGCCGTCTTCGGGTCCGATTGCGGGATAAATATGTTTCTTGGTACCGATTGCTGAAACGTCACCGATGTTTAAAATGAATGGTAATGAAATATTATAGTTAATTAATTTTGATGTAATAGGGCAATATTATGCGCGGAGGTCAATCAGACTAGGCGACGCAGACGTCAGAGGTCGCTCAACGGCCACCATCCTCCATGAGTGCAGGCCTGGGGGTGACAGGTTGAGCCGTCTGTTATCATAGCAGATGCAGGCTGGGGCGTTACGCGCTCCCCATTTTTTCGGGGGCAAGACGGAAACACCGTGGTTCCCGAACCCGAGTGGGCCGGGCGATCTCGCAACCGGAGATGACCCTGGGTTAATCGGGGTGCGGTGGAATTTCCTTATGGGCCGCCACCTTACACCCTAGCATTTGAAGACCCGAGACGGCGTGTGGTTTTAGTCTGACATAATCTCCCCCGCTGGCCGGCAGGGGATGTCCGAGGGGATTAGTGTAATTTTATGATGTCCTCCACACATTCCTGTCAGATGTCATCTCCTCAGTCACTCCCTTCCTTGCCGATACTCTTTCACGCATTCCTTCCATATTTTCTTAGGCCTACCTGTGTTATGTATCCAATTCTAATGGTAGATGAAAAAATAAAACCATTTATTAGCCAGCGGGCAGAAAACACATTTTGATTACGGAACCCTGTTGAAAATGGAGGATTTGAATTAAGATTCAATTTGTTTTTAATTTCGACTTGGTGTTGTGATTAATGAAAATGTTCGTTCGTTTTACCAATTAAGATATATAGACGGACGATGTTGTGAAAGGTGAAAAATGACGATGTACTTAATACGATGTACGTCGGGTTTGGTGGATTAGGGTGTCTACACACACCAAAGCCGCAATACCGCCGGCTTGTTTTGCGTTTAACCGTATCGTATTAAAACGCAATACAAACCGGAACAGGAGCCGGCGAGTTCCACCTACGGGCTGGCGGCTTTGGTGCGTAGAAAGCTGCAGTAGGCCTTGCCCGGTGGGTTAAACTGGCCTTAGATTTTTACGTAACAATCTTCGAGGCCCAATCCAATCTCACCTGGAAACCAATACACCTGCTGATTGACAAATGCTCTGGCGAAAGCTTCCCTCTCGAGGTTGGGAGGTCAGATCGTTTCCATAACAGCCTTTGTAGAGTATTTGACTGTTAAATCAGAATTCCCTGGTTCAATGCTCGCAAATTATATATATATATATACTACTCTGTGTAAAAAGTATCGGGAATATGTCAATAAAAAGACCCGCGTAAAAGAGGTCGTTCTAATTTTTTTACTGCATGTTGGTAGCACTGTACTGATTTAGCGCGCAAAATTTGAGCGGGATCTGTCATTCAATTTGTTTTAAATTACACTTTTTGTTGGTCATGGTTTTGAGTCCTCGGCGATTTTTACAATGGAAAATATTGTTGAACAAAGAGTGTGCCTTAAATTTTGTGTTTCGAATGATATTTCATGTGGTGAATCACTAAAAATGTTGCGAAATACCTACGGCGAATCGTGTATATCGAAAACAAGGGCTTATGAATGGTATAAGGCTTTTAAAGAAGGCCGAGAAGTAGTAGTAGACTTGCCTCGTTCTGGTAGACCTTCAACCGCTACGATCAAAGAAAACATCGACAGAATCAAGAAGCTAGTGCTCGAAAATCGACGTATGAGTCTGAGAGAGTTGGCTAGTGAGGTGAACATATCTTTTAAGTCCGTCCACAATATTCTCATTGACATTTTAGGCATGAAACGCGTCGCCACTCGACTAGTTCCAAAAGAGCTCAATTTTGTTCAAAAAGCGCAGCGAAAGCATGTCGCTGAAGACATGGTTTCCCGAGCTTCTACGGATCCGACCTTTATGAAACGTATAATTACTGGCGACGAGACATGGGTTTATGAGTATGACATCCAAACAAGCCAACAGTCTTCAGAATGGCGTCTCGAAAACGAGCCGAAACCCAAAAAACCGCGGCAAAGTCGCTCCAAAATCAAGGTGATGCTAACAGTTTTTTTGACTACCGTGGTGTAGTTCACTCCGAATTCCTTCCAGAGGGAGAAACAGTGAATAAAGAATATTATATAGGCGTCATGAAGCGTTTGCGTGAGAGTATCCGCCGAAAACGTCCAGATTTGTGGCGACACAACTCATGGATGCTGCACCATGATAATGCACCATCACACACAGCCATTATAGTGAAAGAGTTTTTAGCGAAAAATTCAACAAAAGTTCTCGACCAACCACCGTATTCACCTGATATGGCTCCGTCTGACTTTGATTAATTTCCCAAGTTAAAATTACCACTTCGAGGAAAACGTTTTGAGTCGATAGAAGCCATAAAAGAAAATTCGCTGAATGAGCTAAAGGCCATACCGCAAATAGCCTATGAAAAATGTATGGAAGACTGGGTGAAGCGGTGGAGATGTTGTATTGCAAGCGATGCCTAGCCGAAGTAGGCCCACTTTGAAGGCGATAAAATAAATTTAGATGATTAATTTGTATTTTTTGTTTTAATGACAAATTCCCGATACTTAGTATACAGAATGTAAATATATATATATATATACACTGGTCTGGATGTTTTTTTATACGTGTGGATACCCCCACGGGCTTCACCCTGTCGGTGACGACGATGGGGTGGGCGTGTCGGAATCGGACCGACTAAAACCACACGGTATCCTCCCCAAATGTCCATTGTCGGGCACCCCGGGTAAGCCCTCGAAAGAATAATCCCAGGGTTACCAGCGGACCATAGCGGCGATAGCCTAGTGGTGTACGTAACGGACTGCCGAGACGAGGTCTCGAGTTCGATCCCCAGTCGCCCTGGGCACACACCACTGACTTTTTGTAGTTATGTGTGTATTAAAAATGTTGATTATCGCTCACTTAGTAATGTGCCCGGTAGATGGCAATAGGCTCGCCCCCTATTACATTGGGACCTAAACATAACTGGCGAATCGTGGGTGTGTAATACACCTCTGCCTACCCCTTCGGGGATACAGGCATGAAGTTATGTGTTATGTATGTACCAGCGAACTTTGGCCGCCACCGTGGCCTCGCCTGGTGGGGTCGGGTTTTAACCCGCGTCGGTGAGTTGGCAGGCGTGTGTAGGACACACACGACACGCCTCCGCCACGGCCTGCTTCTGTAAGGACGGCGAGTCGGCCAACTGCCGTTCTCAGGCCTCGATCATTGAGGTCGGTAGTCCCGGGCGTAGACGAGTCTGCGGCATCCTCGCCGCAAACTGTGGAGCTGGGGGGCAGCGTTTTCTCCCGCTCCCTCTCCACCATCTCTTTCGCACGCATTACCTGCTCGCAGAAAGAGGCGGCGGCGTGCCACTAGCTCCACACTTGCTCACACCCTCACCATGGACTCCAACGAGAGAACGTCCACGCCAAGGACCGCAACGAGATCCCGGCGTTGACCCGCCCACGCAGGGCACTCCGCCAGGGTGTGGAGCGCCGTGTATTCGCCAGAATCCTCGCAGTGCTGGCACTGCGGCGTTGTCTCCCAGTGGATGCGCCATAGGTACTTACCGAAGCACCCGTATATCCGGTAGGAGAGGTCACCGTTGTGCCTCTCCAACCACTCCTTCACGATCGGCCCACCACCGAAATGGTGAATTCCCCCCACCTTGGTTGCTCCATGTCTCCATGAGTTCCCGGCGGAGCTTGGACCGCTGGGCACTGGTCTGGGTGTAATGTAAAATTGATACATAAAGATATATACACAGCTCAACACTGTCTAGATATATTTTACATTAATGGATGTAATTAAAAAAATATCAATTTTAGAATTGCCACGTTTTACAATCTTTTAAAGTGAAACTTCTTTAGAATCGTTGTGATTACAAACTCGATGAAACGAAAAAATATGTCTATAGTTTTTTTTTTATCAGGGACATTTCAGAGGGGTGTGTGTTGGGTAAGGGGTGTGTGTTGGGTAACCTCCTCGAGTGTCGCTCCGATTCCGCTCCCGCTGCAGTCCGGGGGGAACGGAATCGGAGCGGCCGGTACACCCTGGGCGGCGGTCAATGGCTTCCCCTTCACCCCTTCATAGGGTTGGCATTGATCGTCGGCCAATACCCAACGTGGCGGGAACACATCGCTCTCCGTACTCCTCTGCTTTCAGAGGAGACAGGATGAGCGATGCTGTTAGTGGTGAGATGGCCCAGGGTCAGCCGGGGTGCGAGGGATATGCTCTATGGGTAACCTTACACCCCGGCGTCTGAAGACCCGAGACGGCGTGCGGTTTTAGTCGGTGCAAGCCCGACATAACCGCCCCCGTTGGCCGGCGGGGGGGCATCCGAAGGGATTTCCGCACGATAAAAAAAAAAAAAAAAAAAAAGGGACATTTCAGAAGTTTCACTTATCACTATAAAAGGGTAAAAAGGGGAATTGTGTAAAGGGTAAAAAGGGGGAATGTGGAAAGCGTAAAAACGGGAAATATAGAAAGGGTAAAAAGGGTAAATGTGGCAAGGGTAAAAAGGGGAAAAGAGGCAAGGTTAATTTAAAAAAAAAAAAATTGATATCAAAATTAAAAATTGCCATCAACAATTTGGTAGGTAACATTTTTCTAGAATTCATACTTGTTTTAATTATGTACATCTATAAACGTAAAATATCCCTAGACAGTGTTGATATGTTACAAAAAAAGTGTTTTAGTCATTTCATCCGCATTCCAGAACCAATATAACAAGCTATGCTTAGTTTGAGTCTAGCTGGCGCTGGGTACCTACATGTTCGATAATATTTATCTATACTATTTTGTAAAGCTGAAGAGTTTGTGTTTCAGTTTGCTTGGTTGAACGCGATAATCTCAGGAACTACTGGTTCGAACTGAAAAAATATTTTTGTGTTGGACACATGCCGTAGGCGATCGAAGTATGTCACGAGCGAAGCCGGGAGGGACAGATATTTATTCAAAAAACGAAAACAAGTTGAATTCCTGAGACGAGCTCAGCTGAATACAAGGGATTTTCGATTTTGCGTATTTTTTTTTTTGCGATTTTTTGCGATTTTTTCTTTATCTTGCAATGGTTCATCCCAGCACGAATATATTACCGAAAACATCAACTCGATAGCTCATCTCCTTCATACCTAAAACCGTGACAGAAAATTGGCAACGACGACGTCGACGACGACGTAGACGACAACTCGATAGCAATGGGGCTTTTCTAAAGAAAATCCCTAAAAAAACAACCCATGTCTCAGCTTCGTTAAGTTTTCAAGCACATTATTAAAGTATCACTGAAAATCCTCATACAATCATACAATTTTCTCATCTCATTTGATTCAGTTTTAACATAACATAACATAAACTCACGCCTATATCCCCGAAGGGGTAGGCAGAGGTGCACGAAATATTCGTTCAACCACAAAACACGACAGTAATCACCGTGACACAGTTTACATTTGCATGTCATTGTTATAATTTATACTATCTACCCCCACATCAGAGGTATATTAATGACGTCTGATAAAAGAATACTCGTGAGGGTAGGATGAAAAATATCGTTTTATTCAAGTGGTTTCTTTGTGTCTTAAGAGATCTATGTATAATGTATTTGAGAGTTGATAGGTGGGAGGGAGATTATCGATGCATTCGACGACTTCTGTGGCGTAGCGGTAGTGTGTTTGACTGCTAAGTCAGAGCTCGCGGGTTCGATTCCTGCTCAGTACAAATATATACATTTGCATTGGTCTGGGTGTTTCTAAGTATAATATGTATTTATTTACAAAAAAAAGTGTTATCCGCATTCTAGAACCCATATGACAAGCTCTGCTTAGTTTGGGTCTAGATGGCGTTCTGTAATTGGTCCTAGAATATTATTATTCTGTGATACAGCGGTCTTTGTATAATAGATTTTTTTTACAACATTAATATGGAAAAATAATTCTGATTCCACAACTAGTTACAAAATAGCGAAAGAAAAATCTTCTCTCGTAACTGATTAGGTAAATCTAGTTACCAAAATGGACGAACGGCATTTAATTTTGCTTTGAACTTTATTTACAGCTTTGAAGAAGAATTTGTAAATAGTCCTTGTATTAAGAGTATTTGTAATAAGCGGTGATAGTCCAGTGGCATACGTAACGGACTGCTGAGACGAGGTCTGGAGTTCGATCCCAAGTCGCACTGGACACACACCTCTGACTTTTCGTAGGTAGATGGCAATAGGCTCGCCCCCTTTTACATTGGGACCTTAACATAACTGGCGAATTGTGGATGTATAATACACCTCTGCCTACCCCTTCGGGGATACAGGTGTGAAGTTATGTTATGTTACGTTAAATAGTTCATTATACTGACGGATGATTCATCATTCTCTGACCTTTTGCTAAACTTTGAAAGAAAGAAAGAAAGAAATATCATTTATTCGCATGAAATATGGTTAAAATTGGTTCTTAAATCTATAGTCCTTATCATATTTCGCCTATATTAGGCATGCAAATTTTTATTTATTCATTGTCAATTTATTTTCCAAATTTATTCGTTATATTATCATTTGTTATTCTTAAATCATTAAAATTGAATGTCATAGATTATACACAAAAAAATAAAAACTTAGTAAAATACCTATGTCAATTGTTAATAAGTAAGTATGTCCTTCAATAACACATTTGGGATAAATATGTGTTAATCTAAATAATGTCTTATTTTGTGTCATTCATGAACTCCTCTACCGTATAAAAACATTTGTCTGCTAACCACACATATAGTTTATTTTTAAATTTAGTTAGCGGCAGGTCTCTTATTTTATTTTTTAATTTGTTATATTTATTAATTGCCATAGGGTAGCAGTTGGAATGATAATATGCGGTATTTATATTTAGCAGAACTAGCCTATCAGGATACCTTTTTACTTTTTTTTAGCATATCCCTCGCACCTCGACTGACCCTGGGCCATCTCATCACTAACAGCATCGCTCATCCTGTCTCCTCTGAAAGCAGAGGAGTACGGAGAGCGATGTGTTCCCGCCACGTTGGGTATTGGCCGACGATCAATGCCAACCCTATGAAGGGGTGAAGGGGAAGGCATTGACCGCCGCCCAGGGTGTACCGGCCGCTCCGATTCCGTTCCCACCGGACTGCAGCGGGATCGGAATCGGAGCGACACTCGAGGAGGTTACCCAACACACACCCCAGCCTATCAGGATACCTTTTTTTTTTTTTTTTTTTTTTTTTATCGTGCGGAAATCCCTTCGGATACCCCCCCGCGTGCCAGCGGGGGCGGTTATGTCGGGCTTGAACCGACTAAAACCGCACGCCGTCTCGGGTCTACAGACGCCGGGGTGTAAGGTTGCCCATAGAGCATATCCCTCGCACCCCGACTGACCCTGGGCCATCTCCGGTTTCGAGATGGCCCCCTGGTATTAAAATTATAATGTTCGCCAAATGTCTTAAAGAGGTGACGATGGTTCTTTACAAATATTCCGCATTCAAATATATACATCGTCTGGGGTCGACTTTTTCAATCTAACTGCGAAGGGGCCTAACTTCGATAATCTCCATGAAGCGACTGCCTTTTGACTTCGACAACCAATTGGCGATATCGAAGTCCTGTAGTTAAAGTAGTTGTCAGAGTTTTTAAGGCCTTAACTAAACGTAACCACCACTAACTACCATAGCAAGACTTCACTTCACGCCTGTGTCCCCGAAGGGGCAGGCAGAGGTGTATTACACACCCACGATTCGCCAGTTATGTTTAGGTCCCAATGTAATAGGGGGCGAGCCTATCGCCATCTACCGGGCACATTATTAAGCGAGCGATCATTAACATTTATTGTGGAGTTGTGGAGATCCTTGGGGGAGGCCTATGCCCAGCAGTGGGCATCGTTTGGCTGACATGATGATGATGATGATGAATGCACACATAACTACGAAAAGTCAGAGGTGTGTGTCCAGTGCGACTTGGGATCGAACTCCAGACCTCGTCTCAGCAGTCCGTTACGTATGCCACTGGACTATCGCCGCTTATTATGTTATGTTAGTTAATATGTTGTTATGTTATTTTTTTGTTTAAATATAAATCTAATAAAATATGTAGAGTATAAACGTACAAACAAAAATTAAACTCTTATAATAATTACTAACGTTGTCAACTGCTCTGTTCCTCTTTAACGATAACAATCTTGTTGATATGGAAGTCAACCAGCCCTAATGCTCTACAAAGTGCAAACCAAATTGTGTTTCCAACCGTTTTATCCCCACAGTGGCACGCTGGAAATTTTCTAAAGCCTTCAACGATAACCTTAAAATAAAGTTTTACGATGTTAAAATTTAGTCTGTACGCTGTTACGAAATGTTTTTGGCTGAATATAATGCTATAGGTGTGATTACATTGAGTTATAATGATTCAAGATTAGTAACGCCTCATCTAGCTCGTGCAGTTTTTAATTTGTATTTTTTTTTACTAGTACAGTCAGCGACAAATGTAACTTAACAAATTCTAGTTTATAAATCCACTATTTCTATTTCAGTTATTAACCCATGTATTCCAATGTTAAATAAGGTTTGATCATATTTTATTGGTCAGCCACTTTTGTCATTGACTGTAGAACCAAAATAACTAGTATTCCCTTTAACTCCTCCAGATCAGCTAAATTGCCTGTGTCAGGAAGTTGGTTTACGTCGGTAGTGTAATGGCCAGTATTCGAACCCGAAACCTCTCGGTCGTAAGGCCGACTCATTACCGCTAATCTACCAACACTTTTTATTTGATTTGTATTGATTTAATATTATGCGATTTATTTTAGATTTTTTCTCGCAAGTTGCGCATCTCATGTTGAGTTTTAACTCGGCAATTTCATTCCATTCAGTGTGGATATTATAGAAGACTTAGTTTTCGAAGGAAGAATGATACTATTTGTTGTTAATAAAATTCATTTAGCTTTTACTCAAAATGGCTGCCTGTCTTGGATTATTCATTCATTTTAGTAAAGACTATTCGTGCTAGAAGTCCATAATCAATATGGGCTGTATTTCTTATACTATATACCGCGGTAGCCTAGTGGTATGGGTAATGGACTGCTGAGACGAGGTCTCGGGTTCGATTCCAGGTTTTACCATGGCACACACCAATGACTTTTCGATGCTTTTCGAAGTTATGTATGTATTTATCGCAGGTTTATAAGTGCCCGGATAATGGCAATAGGCTCGCCACCTATTACATTGGGACCTAAACATAAACTGGCGAAATGTGGGTGCTAGCACCTCTGCCTACCCCTTCGGGGATATAGACGTGAGTATATGTTATGTTATGTTATATACTTGGATATCATCAAAGGTGCAGTTGCGATAATAAGTTAATAGATAGTTTATAAATGCACTATGGCATTTTGTCACGTGGCATCTTATGCCAAGCCAATAAAAGCCATATCACATTTATGGTTCCACGTTAAAAAAAAATAGTTTTGAAGTTAAAAATTAAAATCTCTTTACAATATTTCCTTACATCTAGCCCCAGGCTTCAGCCTATTTTATGTCCGCTATTTAATTATCACGAAAAACCTTACATCATTATTTTACATAATTATGATGAAGATACCAATTTTCTCGTTGCTAGATTACTAAATTGCCTTCAAAATACTTTCATTCAAATTAATTGAGACTACTTTAAAAATAATTCTCAGCTTTATTCATGTAAGTTTTAAGGATCGCAAAACATCTTTCGTGCATGCAAATACAATTTTGTCAACTTTTCCCGAGAACTTGTAGCAAAAATGTTATTAGTTGTCAGTAGGGTCTTATTAAGACCAAATAAATGGTTTTTTTTTTAATATTTAGGACACGTCAATTTGACTTCACCTCGCCTGATGGTAAGCTGAAGGTAAAGTATCAGGAAAGAGGGCACCATTACATACACGTACCATGTTAACAATGGTGGCACTCAGCTTGACGGCCTCAACAGGCCTTGACAATCCTCTATTATCGTCGCAGCACCGCGTGACACCCACCGGTCCCACTAGTGCTGTGACCACAATCCCCTGCCCGGCTATGCAGTTGCTGACCCCCGCAAGCAAACTGAAATTGGATGACTATGGAGGGTTTTTCGCAATCGTGCATGGTGGTACCCACCCGGCCGAATTTTGTGACAAATTTATGTCAAAAAAAATTCTACCACCAGTAAACTAAATATAGTAACAACGGCTTACTCCAATATAAGTTACAATTTCCAAATATATTTTTCGAAGAGTAAACTCGATAGCAGTGTCAAGAGTTTTTGAATAATTAGCTGAAAAACGAGTGTATCGAAAATCTGTTGAACTCTTAAAGTGATTTGGAAATAATGAGGCATGAACAAGCCCTCTCGTTCCTGTATCATTTACATTATAAACATTGAGTAAGAGTAATTCAATTATATTTGAGAAAATAATTTCATTGCCATACAATGGTTTGTCTTTTGATTAATTTAATCTTTTTCTTTTGAGCAGGCAGTTCAGTAATGAGTTTTGAAGAATTTACTGTATTCGAGTTATCATCTATATTTTCAAGAAGATTCAGCCGTGTTGTCAACACGACTGAGTCTTCCTGACTGAAACAGATAGTTGACACCAATTCTTTATATAGTTTTCGACTGAGCCGTGGTAACCAATGCCTCCTTACTTCACATTGCGCAGTTACTCGGAAGCACATCAATCGATCTATCTTGGTCTGCATGTACCACAACCAACATTACATCGTGAAAGTCGATTAAAGAGCATAATTTATGTTCCCCAGTTGACTTCAGCCATAAAAGGGTATAACACCATGTTTTTACTCCTAAGCTACCTCTGAGGCATTTGTAAAAATATCTATACACATCCAAAATGTGTAATATCCCAAACATTCCCACAATATAACCTCACATCAGTATAAAACACATTTTTCGAAACGTTGCTTCTCTAGGGAGCAATTCTTGACATGAAACAATGTTTTGACAACATCCACTTAACATAGACCTACCCCTACCCCCCGCGTCAATATATACAACTCCACAGAATGGATGCTTGAAGCTTTAACTGTGGGTCAAGAAGTACTGGACATATGTAACATTCCATTTTATAAAGAACTTACGTTAAGAGTGAAATATTAGAAACAAAAGGTCAAGTTATAATAGACTCAGAAAGTCGGGCAACTCTTATATACGGTTCACAAAAGATTTGGTTTTATAGTTTAATATTGCAGTTATATTTCTTGGAGAATGCGCCATTTATGTGGATTTTTCTTTTCCCCTATATGGTGCAAGCGTTAATCTTTTTGGTAATTCGAGGTTCATAAGTCTGTCTGTGTTGAACAATATTGCCACAGAGATTTTGTGAGTTAGTAAAAGTTGCTTCAATTTGAACAATTTTAAAATATTAGAGGATTAAATGTGTTGTTAGAAAAAATTATTTGGATCATTTGAATAAATAAGAGAGATTCCGTAGGGTGAATTTTAGATAAAAATTTTGCGAAACGATTTCCTTTAGATAAAGAGGGTCTAGTCATAATAAAGAGCATTTTATGTTAAAAAATATTCCACAAGAAATCTTTTGTAGTCAACAAGTCAAGATTTCTAACGGTGTACTCTTCTTTGTTAGAAAGTTAAAAAGGACCGATGAATTGCTTGACACAAATACGTACAAAAAATTGCCATAGCTAACTTAACATATACAGTGTTTAGATTCATCAAATTGAAACTGGATATTAAGAACACAAACTAACATTTACTACATCTGAAGCAAAAGTTTCAGCAGATTTATACTGTAATCATTTATTAAGATAGAATTAATTTAAAACTTTCGATCCAATTTCTGTAAGTATGTTAAGTGAAGACATTTTTTTGGAATTTTATTTTATCCTTTTATCTGATTGTTCGCGATGGACGAAAAACCTATTGAACGGATTTTGATACGGTTTTTCTATTGGTTAAGTCGATCCGTTAAAATGATAACCGATGACTGGTGGAGCCGCGGGCAAAAGCTAGTAAGTAATTAAATTAATTAACTAAAGTCCGATTTTCTTTTGCTAAAATATTTAGCAGTTATACATTGCAATATACTTCTTATTAGAAACGGACTCCATGTCGAAATATATTTTCTCTTTTATCACCAGAAACTAGTTATTATAGTGCAAAATTCGCTTTATCTAGAGAAAACGATAAAAAACATAACTCAAGATGGGTCAGCGAAAAAAGAGTTCAATATAATGCATTTTATTACCGTGAGAACCTTTCTGCTACTAAAATGGATCCAGAAATAAGATAAAAGGGACGTCTTTGAATATCCATTTCTGAATCCATTGCGTTCTCTCGATAGGCTGTCAAGTAGTGATATCGTAAAAAAAAATGCGCTGAACACAAAAGTAAGAAATAGAACGTTGTGCTTCAGGGTCGTGTGCTGGGCCCGATAAAATAGTTTTATTACAGGAACACATAAAGCATTTGTGAAGAGGTTTATGAAGATTTTATGGTAGTGTGAAGGTATAAAATATTATCTAGTCGCCCTCGACTCACTGATTTTAAGGGTTTCTCTGCTGTAGGCAGTTATGACACTTGGAGGCGTGGAAGAGATATGACAGGCATTAGTGACTGGTGATAATAATTATATGATATTTGCTTTCTTAGCGTTTATTCTCGCAAGAAAGAGCAAATAAATTGTGGCAGATTTTATGACTGTTTCTTTTCTTATTTATTTCTGTATTATTAATTTTAAAGCCATTTAACATTGCATGCAAATTGTCATAAAAATTGTCAATAATGTCATATTTTAAAATAAATTTGTGATTATAAATTAGTATACAAGCTAGTTAAGCTATACTTACTTTAGGTTCTAAATAGCGCTATGTAAAATGTCCTAGAAAAATTATTTAATTATTTATAGGACTCAATGGCCTCAAATCCTGTTAATATTAGAAAGAAAGAAAGAAAGAAAGATTTTATTCAAACTTAGCCTACGTGATACAAGAAAAAAAAGCAGTATACAGAAATACAGGCAGAAATACTTCGCATGTATGCTGAATAGAACCTGGTTCAGCATATGCCTGGCGCTGATTTTCAACCAGGCCCTTCGTAACCCGCGTAGCGTATCATAAATAAATATATTAAAAACTAAAAGAAATACAAATAAAACATTTTAGTAATTTATAATATGTAAATATATTTGTTTTTTTTTTATACAGAATGTATTTAAAAATATAAATTATATGTATCTTAAACTTAATAAAGGAAATAATAATAAGGTTATTAAACTGAGAATATACATCGGTTTACATTTTAGTATGGTGATAGAAAAGGAACACAGCTGCTTATCCTACAGAACCTAAATTATAAATGTTCGTGTTAAATATAACAAAATTAACAGTACCTACCTATACAATTTACAAAACAAAGCCTCAAAAAGGATATTTAACATTCATTGAGAGCAGGCTGACGAGAATCTCACACAGGATTATCAGTTTACATGTAACAAAAATTGTAATTGCTAAGTTTTATCGCTATTGTATATATGTAGGTATGTAAACAAATACCTTTTTTTTTCGTGCGGAAATCCCTTCATATCCCCCCCGCCGGCCAGCGGGGGCGGTTATGTCTAGAAAAACACGCCGTCTCGGGACTTAAAACGCCGGAGTGTAAGGTTGCCCATAGAGCATATCCCTCGCACCCATACTGACCCTGGGCTATCTCCGGTTTCGAGATGGCCCCCTCGGGTTTAGGAACCACGGTGTCCCCGTCTTGCCCCGGTTTGGGGGAGGGGTGCTAGTCGCTCCACCGTCCCGGCCTGCTTCTGCTGGGGTGACAGGCGTCCTCACCTGCCACCCCCAGGCCTGCGCTCATGGAGGACGGAGGTCGTTAAGCAACCTCTGGCGCCTGAGTCGCCTGCGACGCGCGGCGAACATGTTGCGGGCTCGGCGAGCCGGGAGAGTTCTAAATCTCTTCCGGGCGCGCTCCGTAATTTCCTTCGCGAGCATTCAATCCTGACAGAAGGAGGTGGCGGTGGCCCACGCGCTCGCACTCCGCACCATTGCCGCAATCATGCTGCCGAGCGAGAGGACTCCCACCCCGATGGCTGCCACGAGGTCACGCCTCGGCGCCTCCCACGCCGGGCAGTCCGCCAGCGTGTGAAGCCCTGAGTCCTCGCTCGCGTCGCAATGATGGCAATCAGGCGTTGGCTCCTTCCTGATCCGATGCAGGTGGGCCCCGATGCTCCCCTTACCGGAGAACACCTGCGTAAGTCGGTGCGAGAGGCTTCCGTGTCGCCTCTCTAGCCAATCCTCCATGATGGGCCTTACCGTACTCATAATACTAGGACATGAACCATCCATACCCCTCATATAACATCACATCAAGGTCATTAAACAAAAGACATTAAATAAAAGATAGATTTACGTTGATCATACCAAATTCCCACTGTGCTTCAATCAAGTCTCGTCTTAGCTTTTAGCCAAAATGTATCGTTTTTAAAGTTCTTACAGTTGGGGGTATATTATTCAAAAATTTACACCTAGCTTATCGGAAGCTACCTCTGAATGCAGCCGTTTTTTGAGCTGGGATGGATAACTGCAGTGAGCACTGCCTCCTGTCACAAACAATGGTAGCGTATAAATTTAGTATTCGTATACCAAAATAATCAACCCTTCTCAGATATTATTTACAGTTTATTATTTAAAAACAATGAAAGTAAATACACGAAAGAGAAACCCATTACGCGAGTTTACGATATTTTTCATTGTTACAAGACGAATGATTGGCAAAAGTTGCTCAATTTTCTTCAAGTTTTAATGAATTTTGTTTGACATAGGACAATGTGACCTTTGAACTTATATTTTCGCAAATTTTCAAAGAAATTTATTGTTATGCGTCGATTTGTTATTATACCAAACTTAGGTCACCCCAAGAATCTTTACAATTAGGGTAAGCAGAGTCAATATCTCTCTACTTTCTATGATTCAGGCATACATACACCTTTCGTTTTCAATTCTTTAACTTTCATCATTAATTTTATTGTTTTCATACATACTCTTCGGTTGCGGGTATTCTTACCTAGCCTTTCCTTAATATTTTAATATTAACGGGACTTAACGCACATATGGTATAATTATATTATTATACAATTGAATTACCTACTACTTAGCCAGTCAGCCTGTGACCAGGTAAGCGCAACCTGGTCAAAAAGTCAAGCAAGGCAGTTTTATTTTCATAAGTTTCCGACAAAAACTTTATCTTTATTTACCGTTGATGCTTTTACCTTTTTATAAGCAGATGATCCTATTGTAAGGCAAGCCCGTGAAATCTGGTAAGTATCATAATTTAAGAGTATCTCGTTGTAGGACCCTATTTACTAGCAGTTTGTTAACATAAACAAAATTACTTCTGGCAATTGAAATGAATGTTAGGGAGCATTAACTCCGTGAATACTAAAGCAGTTTGGGTGCGTCGTTTTCAACTGTTACTGTGTGCGTGAGCTTTATTTATTTCTTTAGAAACTTAATAGCTATGATACATATGTCGTGGTAAATTAAGAATAACATTGGACTCTTAGCCAGTAACAAAGTATCCCGACAAGTAATAATTTGCATGCACTACTTAATATATAAGTAATAATATATGTCTTTATAAAATATTCTTACTATCTTATTCTAATAGTTCTTATACAATCTTTATTTGGGCAAGTATGATTATAACAAATTAATATTTTTTTTCTTAAAAATACTTTTTGTAAGGTGTAAGATGTCCCGTGGTGGAGGCGTGTCGTGTGTGTCCTCACACGCCTGCCTACTCACCGACGCGGGATACGAGGGTCAAACTGAAAGTTCTTAGAACTGGCCACTTATAAACAATATAATAAAAAAAAAAAACTAAAATTTGAAAATAGAACTCTTTGCCAATATTACTGAGTATATATTTCATTCATTTATCATTTGTTTTACGATTTGGCGGCAAATTGAAAATTGTCTGTGTCACGTTAACATGAATTTAACACGAGAAAATTTTCGTGCAATGATTTTTTATGACTTTCGATGTCATTTAAGTCAACAAGAAAGTTATGATAGACTACGATTGGCCTTTCACGATGAAGCCCCATCTCGTGCGACTGTTTACAACTGGTTTAATGAGTTTAAACGTGGTCGCACTAATCTCACTGATGATTTACGTGAGGGACGGCCTTCTACGGCGACGACTGAAAATAACATCTGTGTTGTGCGGCGTATGATAGAGACTGACAAAAGAGTGACCTATCAGCAGATTCGGACAAGCTTAGGCATCGGTATGAGTCAAGTGCACAAAATCCTCCACGAACATTTAGCGGTCAGGAAGCTTTGCGCCCGGTGGATACCTCATAATTTGACTGAGGCTCAAAAACTCCATCGTGTGGATTGGTGCCGTAAAATGATTGAAAGATTTAACGGAGGTGACTCTAATGCTGTGTTCGACATACTAACAGGTGACGAAAGCTGGATTTACTGTTATGATCCTGAAATCAAAAGACAATCTGCTCAGTGGGTGTTTCCTTTCGAGGAGTTGCCAACTAAAGTGAAGAGAGATCGAAGTGCGGGAAAAAAAATGGTGGCCTCGTTCTTTGGAAGGATAGGTCATTTCGTAACAATTGTGTTAGAGGATCAAAAAACAGTTTCTGCAGAATGGTACACTACCAATTGTTTGCCAGTTGTCTTGGAAAAAGTTCGAGAGAAACGACCTCGCAGTAGGATCCTCCTTCACCACGACAACGCCTCGTCGCACACCGCCAAGCGAACGATCGACTATTTGGCGACATCAAACGTTCAATTACTGGGTCACCCGCCGTATAGCCCCGACGTCGCGCCTTGTGATTTTTATTTATTTCCAAAAATTAAAGAAAAACTTAAAGGAAAGCGGTTTATGAATGCTGAAGAAGCGGTGGCTGCGTATCGCGATGCCATTGAAGAGACCCCTAAGGACGAGTGGGCAAAGTGCTTTTCCCAGTGGTTCCATCGCATGCAGCGGTGTATTGACGTGAATGGACAATATTTTGAAAAGATTTAATAAAACTAATAACTGGCTAATGTAATCAGTTTTTGATTTTCTAAGAACTTTCAGTTTGACCCTCGTACAACCCGACCCCACCAGGCGAGGCCGCGCTGGCGGCCATGGTCCGCCGGTAGCCCTGGGGTTATCCTTTCGAGGGCTTACCCGGGGTGCCCCCGGCAAGTGGCCCCGGAGTGGACACCGTGCGGTTTTAGTCGGTACATGCACGACATAACAACCCCCGCTGGCCGGCGAGGGGGGGGGATCCGAAGGGATTTCCGCACGTAAAAAAAAGAAGGTGTAAGATGTCAATGTCATCAAAGTTATCATTGTTATTGTGTAGTTTATATCTATCAGTTGAATAATAATAATTTGAAATCTCCGTATTGCAGTTCCCTATTGCAGAAGTTTATTATCCCCTCTTAATTAAGTCATATGCTCGCATAAATACTGCAATACCTTACTGAATATTCACTGCACTTCACGTGTGCAGTGAGTATTCAGTAACATTTAT
Source organism: Cybosia mesomella (assembly GCA_946251805.1). Taxonomy (NCBI): domain Eukaryota; kingdom Metazoa; phylum Arthropoda; class Insecta; order Lepidoptera; family Erebidae; genus Cybosia; species Cybosia mesomella. The sequence continues at coordinate 16,332,061 of OX276415.1, forward strand.
GTACAACAACTATAATTTAGATTCAAACTCCCCCTTGACTTCGTTCGTGAAGAGTACATATTTTAAACCACATATTTATTTTAAACCACATAATGATAAGCATTCGATATTAACCTATATCTAATCATATTATTAACCAAATCATAGTAATATTAGTTGTACCAAACTTAAGCCAAATTCATACAGTTCAGAGGTTTTTTCATGAATAAGTAAGACACAAACTCATTTACAAATAACAAACTTATAACACTTTTCTTCAATAACTTTAATAATATATGACTGATCATTCCGTATCAACATGGTCAAAGGATTTTTGTTTTTACTGAATCTGTATTTTTTTAAGTGACAATTAATTAGTTTACTACACTGACACATATTACACTTGGTTACACTTTGTTACACTGGGTCTGAGTTTCATACTTTTGTTTTTTTTTACTAGTTTGTAGTTCGATGCTAGAAGTTAGTAGTAGAAGAATCATAAGTAAATTTGGCCTTTTCTCTAATTTTATTATCACGTTTTGCTACTGACGTTGGGATCTTAACCCGGAGATGGCCAAAACAAAATAATTCCAAGCAGACATTAGTTAAAATTTACAAAGAGAATTGTCTTAATTTAAATTTATAGAGGGCACGAGGTCGTAACAAGCTTCCTTATTGGAAAAAGTATAGACAATTATATGTGTACTGTAATGTTTTTAAGTGTATAATTAGGAATAAGTTATATTGAAATAAAACTATTTTTAACGGATTCTATCGCGATTTATTTGGTGTTATTTTATTACACTGATACTATTTACACTGATCCCGACGTTTCGGTTGCTTTTCAGCAGCCATGGTCATAGGGAGACTGGAGATCTTAGTTATCTCATCGTTTGAAGTGTAAAGTACCCGAACTTTGTTGGTGTTACTATTTTTGGGCGAGTCCGACTCGCACTTGGCCGGTTTTTTTTATTACTTCATAATTTGAAGTAACAATGCGTCTCGTGACAGATAGGGGTGTACTAGCAATTTTTGTAATACATTTTATATCATCTGAAACACACTGTGTTCCGATTCGCATAATTTGAATGTTGTAAAAACGTTTGTAATCGTTAAATCGTTACATTTTAACAATATTCTAACTGTCAAACTTCAGAGCACATCCGCCGGAGACGGATTATATTATCAGATGTTCTACATGCAGATAAGAATTTTAAAAAAACCAACACTAGACTTTTATTAGGTACCTATCCAAAAACCTTCTGCTAACTATGATGTTTATCTGCATCCTAGAACCCATAACGTAAAGTAGTTAAGTTATACTTACTTTGGGTCTAGATATAGTGTTGTGTAGAATGTCGCAGAATATATGCAAAAATATCATTAGGTAATTTTGCATACCTCCCGTAATTCGATATATATTTGAAAGCCCGTAAACCAAGCTCTATAATGTTTATATAGAACAGGTAATAATAATAGCTCAGCTACATTACTACTTTACTGCAAACTTCTGTTGCGCAGGTTTTCAGCCACAAACTTTATATTTACCATAATCTGAAACAAGTGTAATAAAATAAATTAAGTAATAAATTTTTAACGTCGACAACAACCTTAAACTTATGCTGTACTTGTAACTCTGAAATTTTCAGACGACACTGCAAAAAATCTCTTCAAACTTCTGCAAGTGTCCTTTTTATATGTAACTGAAACTTCAGAGTACTTGAAATAAAAGAGAACATGTTACTTTCAATGAATTAATAGCGATGTGCAGTGCAGAAATAAACAAATATTCTAGGACATTTTACTCAGCATAATCTAGACCCAAACTACGCGACTGGGGAACTACCTCCGCCCTACAGAATACCGCGGCCATAATAACTTCGTGTTGTGTTCCCGGCGGTGAGTAGGGTAGCCAGAGTTCACTGAGAGTTTTTGTGCTGTCAGAGGGAAGAGTCTTCCTTCTGATAGCACAAAAACTAAAAAAGAAGGGAGAGGCGGGAGTAGCCTTTGGTCTTCCCGGAAGACTAAAGGCTATTCCTGCTTTGCAATTTCTTTTTTTTAGGGTCGGCAGCGCGAGTGTGACGCCCCTGGTGTTGCACACGTCCATAGGCCACGGTGACCGCTTCCCATCAGGTGGGCCGTGAGCTTGTCTGCCACCTGAGTGGTATAAAAAAAAAACATTTATATCACAAATATATTATACACTAGCTGAATGCGCGCGAAGGTTGTTTATCATTTTTTCGTCATATCTCCGGTTCTACTTAATCAATCGCCATGAAACTGATGCCTGTGGCTCCGCCCGCATGGAATTTTGACCTCATTCCCGCTATCCATGGGATTCTATGTGTTATTTCAGACTATAATTTAGCCCTGTACGAAATTCCCGCAGGATCCGTTCACCCATTTGTAGGTGCTTGAGTAACAAACATCCGAACGTCCCAACATCTTCATAAACTTCCACATTCATAATATTAGTATGTAGATAAAGCTATACAGATTACATATTGGTTGAAAGTTTTGCATATCTTGAAAAAGGCGAAATAATCGAGTGGACATAAGTTAACCAACCCAAATAAGGCCTGTTTCCTAATAAGTTCCCTGTTCAAAATTTACCGACTCGTGATTTAGAATGGCCGCTAAAGTTCGTAGTAGTGTTGGTAGGATTTCTTTTACACACATATTCATAGCGAACGCACCGTGGTACACGCTCGTTACACGGAGGCAGGGAGTATTTATAAAATGTTGGCCGAAAAAACGCTCAGTATTTTAATTTCTTTACTTGACTGACGTTTTTTACTTATTGTTTATTTAAACATTTAGCAACCTCCTCCTTTAAATTTGTGAGTTGCTCTATCAGTATATTAAAAGTAATAAAAATCTCGGCCTACAACGTAATTGCTCTGGCCTTATTAGGACTCAGGTTAGTTTTCATTTAAAAGTTGTTGGTTACTGCGCAATCACTTCCGACAGCAGGTCATTCTAAATCTTTACACGTAAAAAAAAGGCCTGAAAGACGATTATGTTAGTTTTGCTCACAAGAGTGTGTTATTTGTTCTTGAACCAATTTTGTTAACTTTTTCATAATGCTCATAACGTTCAATTATAAAATGGTTTTAACAGACTAGGTATGTTCCTCACATAAATCTATTAATGGGGTGACGACAAAGTTAAGGTAGGCCTTATTTGGTGTCCTTATCTTTCTTAATGTCTCCACCCTGTATAAATCTAATAAGCCTGTATCTTCACTTACCATATCTAAACCATTCCTCCTGAATTTAAGACCTTAGTCTTACTGTTACGGAAGGTTGTTTAGTTTCCTCGAGAGAGACAGAATATCCTCAGTAATTCCGTCAACCTTATCACGAACAAAACAAGATATATTTCCTTAAACAAAGTTGTGTCACTTTCTCTCAGAGAATTCTCTAGCATTAATTTCGCAATAGCATTCCTTCATCTATTTTTAGCAAATACAAGGGGCATTTTAACTGGCGAACTCAGCAGCCCCATTCTTAGCCGTGAGTCGTAACTCCTGGTTTGATCGTAAAATGGCTTGAAATAAAACCGACGTCCTTGACAGTTATTGGGTTGCAGGTTCGATCCGTAGTTTTTCTTAGGTTGATATAATTTCATATTTCACCGTGAATTATATAATATTTATTTTATATTATTATTTTATATTACTTACTAGCTGACCCGGCAGACTTCGTACTGCCTCAATCGATGACAAACCTTTTAAACCTTCCCTGGACCTCCACAAATAATTCAAGACCAAAATTAGCCAAATCGGTCCAGCCGTTCTCGAGTTTTAGCGAGACTAACGAACAGCAATTCATTTTTATATATAAGAGAAGAAGAAGAAGAAGAAGAAGATATTACCTATATAATAAAATCAAGAATTTTTTTTCTCTTTTTTTAGGGATTTTTATCCATTACGAATATGTCAATCCTATCGTAGCTTAAAACAGTAGACATACTTATACAGTATAACAAATAGAAAAATTTAACTATCCCTGATGGGGACCAAATAACCCAAACAAACTTGTAGCTGCTTCGCATCGAGGTGTTGCCAGTACATCATGGAGCATACCTATATAGACTTACTGGCAACACCTCGATGCGAAGGTTATAGATCCCAATCAGAGACTCTCGGGCTGTTTCATAGCGTACACAGTTCATTATATAGGTGTTGCACACCCTCTACTACGCCGCATATATCGCAGTTAGGGGAGTTTGCATGTCCTGCCTTCTTTACTGGCATGTGTCCAGACTTTAGCCAAAATGCTGTAACAAGTGATCAACTATCATCTAGTTACAAATACGTCAACGTCTAAATTTATGTCCATTTGGATGAGTTAGCATAGTATTAAAACTATTTTTAAAGGATTCTATCACGATTCATTTCTTGTTATTTTATTACATCATTTCCCGACGTTTCGGTTGCTTTTCAGTAGCCAAGGACACGGCGAGACCAAAGTTGTAGCTTGTCTCATAGTTTGAAGTGGATGACTCAAGATACCTGAGGTGTAATTAATAAATTAACACCAAGTGAATCACGACAGAATCCGTTAAAAATATTATCATTTTCAGTTTCGTGATAACGTAGTGGTAACCTAGTGGTATGGGAAGCCGCGGTAGCCTAGTGGAATGGGTAATGGACTGCTGAGACGAGGTCTTGGGTTCTATCCCAGGTTTTACCATGGCACACACCAATGACTTTTCGATGCTTTTCGAAGTTATGTGTGTATTTATCGCAGCTTTATAAGTGCCCGGTTAATGGCAATAGGCTCGCCACCTATTACATTGGGACCTAAACATAAACTGGCGAAATGTGGGTGCTAGCACCTCTGCCTACCCCTTCGGGGATATAGGCGTGAGTTTATGTTATGTTATGTTATGCAGTGTTATTATTTAGGGACTGGCAGAATTTGTTTGCCAAGTATGAATGCACCCTTATTTTTATTGTAATTCTACGAAAAGCGTGGTTTTATTTAAGTTTTATATGTTAACCGTGTAAAATTTCAGAAATATAGGCAGCTTTTAGAGTCTAAAATGTACGTGTAATGTTATTCTTACTTTAACCCTTCAAATTACTCCTGTACTTCTGTTTTATTTGATGGTCGTCTTGTTTTGAATTGTTTGGGGGACTTAATGTTGGTCGTTATTTGAACTAGTGCTTCAGTTTAATTATTGAGTAATTTACTTCTTACTGACTCCCTTGGTTTGTGATCTATCTTGAAATAATTGCTGGTCACTAATGTGATACCTACTTAAAGCAAAAGTTAGTATTTAGCACTGAAGATGTATGTTTAGAGGAATTGTTTAGAGAAACTATTCGATCTTGGCACATTCAGGAATTTATATCCTGCCATGCCATAACTATGGTTACTACTTAGTGTTACGAATCACTACAATGGGTATATCCTTGTACGCTCAACGACCTCCGTTGTCCATGAGCGCAGGCCTGGGGGTGGCAGGTGAGGTCGCCTGTCACCCCAGCAGAAGCAGCTTGCAGCGGAGGCATGGCCCTGGATCAACCGGGGTACGAGGGAAATACCTTATGGGGCCACCTTACACCCCGGCGTCTGAAGACCCGAGGTGGCATGCAGTTTTAATCGGTTCAAGCCCGACATAACCTGGGTAACGGAGGAGATTCCCGCACGAAAAAAAAAGGGTCGGCACCTAGTGTTTCACACGCCCATAGTATGCCTATCTGCCACCTTTTTTTTTTTTTTTTATCGTGCGGAAATCCCTTCGGATACCCTCCCGCGTGCCAGCGGGGGCGGTTATGTCGGGCTTGAACCGGCTAAAACCGCACGGCGTCTCGGGTCGGAAATCCCTTCGGATACCCCCCCGCCGGCCAGCGGGGGCGGTTATGTCGGGCTTGAACCGACTAAAACCGCACGCCGTCTCGGGTCTAAAGACGCCGGGGTGTAAGGTTGCCCATATAGCATATCACTCGCACTCTGACTGATGGGTCATCTCCGGTTTCGAGATAACATAATTGTTATAGAAAAAAAAAATCTAAAATTCTAAAGCCCACGCAGATAACTATTCTGTTTACATCACAACACTCTTGCCATATGTAATATCAAAAATTGCTCCAGGAAAATATTCAAGTATTGCTCGACTTACTGGTCGCTTGAATATTTAGAACGTGATATTGGTTCAAGCGATACGTAAAGTTTGAATATTTGATCTCGCCTCTTAGAGATCCGTCTTTCGAGAGGAACGGAACATTCCCATTCATAAATGTATTATTTTGTGTATCCAGTGGTCTTTTATCTCCTTGTCCGACTGCTTATACAAATACATGATTTTCTTCCATTTAGTGAGAGTATAAAGGGTCCTTACAACATCCTTGCGGCCCGAGCAAACCTCACCTGCAATTTGGTGCACCTGCTTAACAATGACTGCTTAACGTGATTGGTATATTGGTTTTTCCGGGAGCGACTACCGCCTTGGTAGTCGCTCCCGGAAAAACCAATATACCAATCACGGCCTCTGTGGCGTAGCGTTAGTGCATCCGATTGCTACGACAGGGGGCCCGGTTCGATTCCCGCTCAGTACAAATATTTGTATGCATGAATATGTCTATTTGCATTGGTCTGAGTGTTTCTATGTATAATAAATATGTATAAAAGAAGTATATAAGTATGTTTATCCGCATTCTGGAAGCCATAACACAAGCTAGTTAAACTATGCTTACTTTGGGTCTAGAAAAGCGCTGTGCAGGATGTCGTAGAATGTTTATTAAAAAAAAACAATGAGCGGACCTCGGGCACCTAAGTGCAAACTTGGGACTCAAATGGAAAATCGCTCTATGAGGAACTGTAGTGTCCCCGTTTTGTGATGGAGGGTAGTCTAAGGTCACGCTAATAAGATTATTTTCAGAATGTTTAATGAATGGGTATTCTATACACGTTCTGAAGAAATCCAATTAGTTAAATCCTTGCAAACTATTGATTTTAGTAAGATTCTAGAAGAAGATTCTCGAAGATCATGTGTTTATTTTTAAATTTACACAATGTATCCCCGAAGGGGCAGGCAGAGGTGTATTACACACCCACGATTCGCCAGTTATGTTAAGGTCCGAATGTAATAGGGGGCGAGTCTATTGCCATCTACCGGGCACATTATTAAGCGAGCGATAATTAACATTTATTAATGCACACATAACTACGAAAATTCAGAGGTGTGTGCCCGGGGTGACTGGGGATCGAACTCGAGACCTCCTCTCAGCAGTCCGTTACGTACGCCACTGGGCTATCGCCGCTTTTTTAAAATTTATAGTCAATATAACTTCATTTTTAATTAGATGTTATTGACATATATGACAACTCAATAGACTCTCATTGATTATTCTTTCACTGTAAAGGTTCTAAGATAAGGCCACCAATACATAACCAGAATTGATCCTCGCCTTCGGGAGCTGTGCCACACGGGTCGCCGCACAGCAACAAGCCAGTTTATTGTATATGTTATTATATATTATGTTTATTTTATAGTGTTTATGATCAAACTAGTCAAAACCGCGTTAAATCCATCTGCGCGAAGAAGCACGTAAACCGCCTTACCGCTGGCCACTACTACGAAATCCGCTCCGCCACCGCACTCCGTGGGGGTGCATATAATATCGACGATCTCTGTGGCGTAGCGGTAGTGCGTTCGGCTGCTAAGCCAGAGGTCGCGAGTTCGATTCCTGCTCAGTGCAAATATGTATATTTGCATTGATTTGGGTGTTTCTATTTATAATATGTATTTATTTACAAAAAAAAATTAAGTGTGTTTATCCGCATTCTAGAACCCATATGACAAGCTCTGCTTAGTTTAGGTCTAGATGGCGTTGTGTACTTTGTCCTGCAATATTTATTTATATTTATAATATAGACGACCTCTGTGGCGTAGCGGTAGTGCGTTCGACTGCTAAGCCAGAGGTCGCGAGTTCGATTCCCGCTCAGTGCTAATATGTATATTTGCACTGATCTGGGTGTTTCTATGTATAATATGTATCTTTTTTACAAAAAAAATTATTAAGTGTGTTTATCTGCATTATAGAACCCATATGACAAGCTCTGCTTAGTATCTTGGTATTGCTCAGCCCTCAGTGAAATGAAATCACACACAGTTTGTAACTGACGTTGGCCCTTAGTTCCTTAGTCGCTTACTTCAAACGTTTGCGATCAAAGCTGTCAATTGCTTTCAAATTGTTAGCAGTTTCGGTGTAATTGTGCTGCTCATTGATCTTTGTTCACTTTGTCGGCAGAAACGTAACTCAGCCACTTATTTTCTTTGTTTGGTTTATTTTATTTTTAAGATGAAATAGAAACAATACTTGTGTTTAATATAAATCTTTAGGCTTTCACGGCCGGCGTTGCATGTAGAATATACTGCTTCTAGGCTGTTTGGCCGTGGTCCATATGAAACTTGCGTTCCAAACTTTCTTTCGATCACTGCGGTCGACATCTTCAGTGAGAAGTCACCACCGAGGAGTGTTTTATGCACTCGTCGGTGCCCGGACCTGTACCACTTTAATAAGAAAGTTTCATATGGGCCACGGCCAAACAGCTCGGAGGCAGTATATTCTACAATACTTGTGCTCCTCAATTAAATAAGAGATTTATCGTCAGCTTATAAACTTTGCTGTAAAACATGTTTTAGAATTAGTATTGTAATGTCATCATCGTTATCATATCAGCATGGTTCTCAATTGCATCCAAGGTTTCCCGGGGTCCGCTTACACCTTCTCCTCCACATAGTTTGGTTTATACGGCTTTTATGGGAGCAACTGCCGTCCAAACTCTCAACCCCGAGAGGAAAACATGCACAAGAGGCTTGTCAGTCAAGCAGCCGTTGTACCGGCCTGGTTGAGGCATTCAGCAGGTGGGGCGGTATACCCATCTATTCAACGGATGGGAGAGTCCCACACGTGCCGTGCGTAAAAGCATTCCCCAGGTAAAAACAAAAATGGCGGCACGTGAGGTTGGTTTGGGTTTCGAAGATCTTGATGGAGCCTTGGTGGAGAATATCTAGATTTTATCCTTTTAGATAAGAAAATGCTTCACAAGCATAATACATATCGCTTTATTACGTGGTCTTAGGCCGTCCTAACTTCATGCATATGGACATGCGAACGAATAATTTCGTGCAAAAAATAAATACTATTTACTCGAAACTCTCTTTTTTTTTCTAGATTTGGCTTATATATCCCAAATCCCAAGAAGCTACGAAACTACAAACTGAAGAACTAGTTTAGTTCTAGAATAACATCTGTACCACTAGTTGAAAGTCGAGCCTCATGATTGGGTATCGTTCTAGAATACGGGCCTCAGAGACTTTGACGATTCATTGTGAACCAAATTGTGTTGGCGCCTTTCCTAATCCAAGGAAAACCGCTTTAGGCTCAACACGTCATATCTTTTGCATTTGGTGTGTTTTGAAAAGAAAAACTTAGGGAGATGGGGCGTGGGTCACACCGAAGCAAGGGATTAATGTAATAATAATAAAGAGTGGTGTTTTATATTCTGCTAAAACTATTTTAGATTCTCAACACGCAAGTAATCATCTCTAATTATTATACGAGTATAAATCTTAAGGCTTTCACGGCCGGCGCTGCATGTAGAATATACTGCTTCCGGGCTGTTTGTCCGTGGTCCATCGGAAACTTGTATTCCAGACGTTTCGTCGATCACTGCGGTCGACATCTTCAGTGGTCCAGGTCGGGACGCCGTCGAGTGCGGAAAACCTTCCTCGGCGGCGAACTTGCTGCGACTGATGTTCCACCACGGCCAAACAGCCCGGAAGCAGTATATTCTACATATTATACGAGTGTTTATGAACTTAACTTATAGTTCACCGTGAGTTGGGGCCCCATCCTGCTAAACAATGGATGAGACTCTGGTACAGGCTTTCTTCTCAAACGTCAAACGGCAGTTGCTCTAAGAAAAGACGATATACCAATCAAAAGGCAGACTCCAAGATCCTAAGTGCAATCTTTGGACGCAGCTGGGAAATCGCTATGAGGATAATGTTGATATTTACAATATCAGGTTCTTCAAGAAGGGCTTTTGAAGGTTTTTACAGGGTCAGCAGCGCAAGTGTGACGCCCCTGGTGTTGCACACTTCCATAGGCCACGGTAACCGCTTCGTATCAAGTGGGCCGTGTGCTTGTCTGCCACCTAATGGCCTCAGTTTTTTTTTTTCTAAAATTCTAAAGCACACGCAGATAAGTATTCTGTTTACGACACAACAATTGCCATATGTAATGTCAAAAATTGCTCCAGGAAAATATTGAAGCATTGCCCGACTTACTGGTCACACCACTGGTTGCACACGTCCATAGGTTGCGGTAACCGTTTCCCATCAGAATGAATGAATGATAATTTATTTGCACAATATACGGTACAATTAGATGATATGGTATACATAAGGCGTATTTCACCTACGTTGACATGCAAAACTGTACAGCAAGTACACACGATGTTAACATCATATTATAAGAAATGAAAAAATGTTGTTAAAAAGTGTCAAATGTACCTTTCTTTTTTTTTTTTTTTTTTTTATCGTGCGGAAATCCCTTCTGATACCCCCCCGCCGGCCAGCGGGGGCGGTTATGTCGGGCTTGCACCGACTAAAACCGCACGCCGCCTCGGGTCTTCAGACGCCGGGGTGTAAGGTTACCCATAGAGCATATCCCTCGCACCTCGACTGACCCTGGGCCATCTCACCACTAACAGCATCGCTCATCCTGTCTCCTCTGAAAGCAGAGGAGTACGGAGAGCATGTGTTCCCACCACGTTGGGTATTGGCCGACGATCAATGCCAACCCTATGAAGGGGTGAAGGGGAAGCCATTGACCGCCGCCCAGGGTGTACCGGCCGCTCCGATTCCGTTCCCCCCGGACTGCAGCGGGATCGGAATCGGAGCGACACTCGAGGAGGTTACCCAACACACACCCCAGTGTCAAATGTACCTACACATATTTCATGGTCATAATTAGTAAATTAAATTAATAAGCCAAAACAGGATCAATTAAAATTCGAAAATACTTTGGAAGAAAAAAAACTCCTGTATAGTGTAAAAGCATTTTTCTTGTAACCAAGCTTTGTGCTTGTACCTAAAAGCCCTAATGGGGAGTTCTCATAGTACTGGTGGTATTTTATTGTAAACTTTCATGCACATAAATTTCTTTTTATTTAGATTTTATATTGTCGGTCAGTTTTACATAAATCAACTTTTGTATATTTGACTTTGACGTACCTAATTCAGCGTATTGACTAATGTGTCACTCGTTCGGAAACATCAATAATGTATGTTTGAAAACTAGTATTTTTATCAACATTGTGCATGCTAGCGAGTGCATAGAGGACTGGAGAGGAAAGATTTTTTTATTTTTTTTTTTGAGTTTTAATTTTAGTATTCTATTTTTTTAAATTATATTATTTTATATATATTTTATATTATAGTTATTTATTTATGTTTGTAGGTTCAGATGATAGTTTTATATCTTGTTCTTCTTCTGTTGCGTCTAGTGACAGTTTTGATAGTGCACATAGTGATGGCGACTCCGTACAGCTCTGTGACAAACTGTCCTCTATTTTTTCACCCTTTCCTCATTTTTTCAATGTTGTGCATATAAATGCTCAGAGCATTCCTGCACACTATTCTGATCTTCTAGCTTCTTTCAATGCTAAGAACGTTCACGCTATCCTTGTCTCTGAATCTTTTCTTAAGCCTGTACTCCCTTCGACCCAATATTCACTTCCTGGGTATAAGCTTGTGCGTGTTGATAGAACGGGTAAAGCATGTGGCGGGGTTGCCGTGTATCTTCGTGGAGATATCTCTTATAAAGTTGTTGACCAGTCCCCAGGTGTATACTCAAATTTTACAGAATATCTCTTTATTGAAATTGATTTTAAGCACACTAAAACACTACTAGGCGTTTATTACAGCCCTTGTAGTAATATTAATTATTTCTCCGCTTTTGAAATGCAACTTGAAAATCTATCGTCACTGTATGAACATAGAATTATCCTCGGGGACTTCAACACTTGTCTTCTCAAAAATGATTCACGCAGCCGTCAACTCTGCTCTCTTGTCTCTTCTGTAGATATGCATATTCTTCCCCTAAATGCCACACACAAGGTTCCTAATACTAAGCCTTCTCTACTTGACCTTATTCTAGTTTCTAATCTTCATAAGGTGGCTTCACATGGACAGCTGTCTGCTCCCTTTTCATACCACGACCTTCTATACCTTTCGTATAAACTGCGTCCTCCGAAACGCAAGAGTAAATTTCTAGTTCTTCGTAATTTTAAAGATATTGATCTGGAGCGTTTGGGGGGTGACATAGATGGTATTGATTGGTCATCTGTTTATGACTGCAACAACCTGGATGAGAAGGTGTCTATTTTTACAAGCACGTTGTTGGCCATCTATGATGTACATGCCCCTCTTAAAAAGGTAAGAGTTAGACACCATCCTGCGCCATGGCTTTCTCCAGCCATCAAAAATATTATGTCGAAGCGAGATAAGGCCAAGCGTAAACATGTTAAATGTCCGTCTGAGGAGAGCTGGGATCTGTACAAGAGGCTACGTAATCGCTGCAATCGTATGTGTAGGGATGCGAGACGAGACCACATTCATAATTCTATGAAAAATCTTAACACTTCTCAACAATGGCAGTTTCTTAAATCTTTGGGTATTGGTAAGGTCGTTCATGACAACCTTACCGATATGGACCTCAATGCATTGAATGCCCATTTCTCTGCGCCTCCCACTACTATTCCTTGTGATGTTAAGTCCTCTACTCTAAATTTCCTCTCTTCTCTTCCACTACCTTCAAATACTTCTTTCTCATTTCAGCCGGTCTCAGAGGTAGATGTTAAGAAACATTTGCAAACCATATCTTCTAGGGCTGTCGGTGACGATGGCCTTCAACTTCAAATGCTTCTTCCCATCCTGAATCAAATTCTTCCTATCCTTACCCACATGATAAACTACTCCTTATATTCTAACTGCTTCCCTTCATCATGGAAGAAAGCTTCTGTTAAACCTCTGCCCAAAGTATCCAATCCTGCAACGCACTCTCAATTCCGACCCATTTCGATCCTTCCCATCTTGTCCAAAGTACTCGAGAGTGTTGTTCGCGATCAACTGTCCTACTACCTCTCCTCTAATAACCTGCTAAGTCCATTCCAATCTGGCTTCCGCCGCTGCCATAGTACTGTTTCAGCTCTAGTTAAAGTAACAGACGATATAAGATTGGCCATGGAGAACAAACAACTGACAGTTCTGGTTTTATTGGACTTCAGCAGTGCCTTCAATTCGGTTGACTTTGACATCCTCTTAGGAATTCTATCATCTTTTAACGTTTCTACTTCTGCAACTGCCTGGTTTAAATCCTATCTTGAGGGACGCTCACAATCAGTTCGAATGAACGAGGCCTCCTCCGATTGGTGCAACTTAGTGGCGGGCGTTCCTCAGGGTGGCGTTCTTTCTCCTCTCCTCTTCTCTGTCTTTATAAACGCCGTCACTAAGGTCGTAACCTCAAATTATCATCTCTACGCAGACGACTTGCAGCTATATCGACATTTCAAAGCCGATGAACTAGCTAGGGCTGTAGCTGCCATCAATAATGACCTTGAGAACATTAATGCTTGGGCTAAATCTTTTGGATTGTTAGTCAACCCAAAAAAATCTCAAGCACTCATTGTCGGTGGCAGATATATGCTCGGCCTCCTGGATCATGAGTCTCTACCTCCAGTTAAGTACGAGTCTGTGGCCATTGAATATTCCAAGAGTGCAAGAAATTTAGGAGTGCACATCGACTCCAAGCTTGCCTGGGATGTTCACATTGCGGAGGTAAGCAGGAGGGTATACTGCGCATTTCAATCTCTCAAACGTCTCCAGAAACTCCTACCTCTTCAGACTAAAGTTACTCTTGCGCAATCTCTTCTACTCTCAATATTAGACTATGCTGATGTCTGCTTTCTCGATGCTTCGGAGGAACTACTGAATAAACTGGAACGCTTGCAGAATTTGGGGATTCGCTTCGTATTTGGCCTTCGTAAATACGACCATGTTAGTGAATTTCGTAAAAGACTGAACTGGCTCCCTATTCGGCAGCGCCGTAACACTCACATCCTATCTCTTCTCTACTCTATACTACAAAATCCTAATTCTCCGTCATATCTGCGGGAACGTTTTGAATATCTTGTACCTAGGGGCAAACCCTGTCGTGTTTCTTCCTCTCTTCTGCTTCATACTCCTGCACACTGTTCTAGTTGCTATGACGGATCCTTCACGGTGCAAGCTGTTCGTCTCTGGAACTCACTCCCTCATACCATTCGGAGTAGTACCAGTCTGGACATCTTCAGAAGAAGAATTAAAGAATTTTTCCTTTCTCCATAATTTAGTGTGTATATATCTAACCTACGAATATATTTATGTATGTATGTATGTGTGTGTATATATGTATTCATTTTTTATTATAAGTATTGTAGCATGTTTCTCTTTTCTTTTTGTCTTGTAAACACTTCACAGCCTTTCGTAAACTATTCTTCCTCTATTACTCAAAGGTTTGCTGGGAGAGAACTCATATTGAGTTAAGCTCGCCTTTGTACATCTTTTTTGAAATGTTATTGTTACTATCATTTTCTTGTGTGTGCAAAAAGAATAAATAAATAAATAAAAAAATAAAATAAATAGGCAATTTTTGTGGTGACGTGCAGTTCAACACTTCTGTGCTACAAGTTTAGTTGGATCTCTTTGGCAATATTGACGTTTATCACCAATGCTCTCAAACATGGTGTTTCTTAACAAAGAATTTAGTTTTTTGAATATTTAGAAAGATCAGAGTCAGTATTTTAGTTCTCTTTATTAGGGTTCCACAGCAGATATTGCCCTTTTACATTTCTCTTGTGATATGAAGACTATGTTGTTATGCGTTGAATTTCCCCACAATATTATGCCGTATCGCAGTTGGACCGTGTGCTCGTCCGCCACCTAAATGGTAAAAGAAACATTTACATGACGTGCAGCGCTTGTTTTCAGCTGGCATTTGTACGGTGTGAGAGGCGGCTTCAATCCCCCCACTTAAAATAATACGTTCATTTGCGACATTGCATGCGTGGGGCTTACGTCGTCGCTCAGCTCCTTAAATTACTGTCGCGAGTATATTGCAGTTCTGTTCTGGAAGGTATATTTATGTATTGTTAGCTTACGCTTCATAGATAATATGGCCCTATTCAACCTATGTTATCTGAATATGAGTATTTTAATCTTCTTATCTGTAAATCGTCTTGTTTTAAAAATAAACGTATACCATTAAAATCCGAAAATATAGTTCGTATATGTATATGTAGTCCGAATATATAGTTTTCTAGCTGATGCCTGCGGCTCTACCCACGCACAGGTCGGTTATTGCGACTTTTGGTCATATCTCCGGTTCTACTTAACCAGTTGCAATCAAAGATATGACGGATTTTAAGTCTGACCAAGACCTTTTTAATTAAAAACCGCATCAAAAGACGTTCATTAGGTTTTGCGTCCATCGCGAACAAACAGACAAGAATTAAATAGTTTTGTGTTCGGAATCGTTCATATAACATAACCCACGTTTTTTTTAATATCTCCAAAGTACAGACACAGCTAATTTACAATTATATCATAGTATAGATAGATTTTCTCCAAGATTTCCTCGTTTTTGGTTTAGTTCGTGCACCCAGGTTCTACGCTTTTTCTTTAACACCAAACTAGCAACTTGACAACTTCCAAACTAGCAACTTAACAAATTCTTCCTCATCATAATATGAAAGCCAGGACTGGGACGAGATTCTAACGATGTCTTGCCAAAAAACTGAAGTAATAAAATAAATATGGAATAATAATATTTTACGACATTCTACACAGCGCTCTCTAGATCCAAAGTAAGCATACTTTAATTAGCTAGTGTTCTAGGTTTCAGAATGCGGATAAATATTCTTAAATACTTTTTTTTTGTAAATACATACATATTATACATAGGAACACCCAGACCAATGCAAATAGACATATTCATGCATACAAATATTTGCACTGAGCGGGAATCGAACCCGCGCCCCCTGTGGTAGCAGTCGAATGCACTACCGCTACGCCACAGAGACCGTCAAGTGTGCTGACGTTGTTGTGCAGATGTTTCGCTACGCAGTAGTTCCGCAGAGACTAGCTGTCGCATGCGAACGCGTAGGTGTACTAAAGATGTAAATACATTCAAATTGATAACATATAAAAAAAATACATATGTTAGCCACAAAGTATATTTCAATGTTTTCTTTCTCTGTCTACCCTTTCAAAGATACACAGCCCTTTGGTATTCCAACAAAGGCACAGAAAATATATAAAACATATAAATAAAAGAACACAACCGCAATCAAGCCTCTAATACTCGCATCACACCTGGCGTCGCTCGAGAAATTCCCATACATTTAAAACAAAAGTACGCAACATTATCGCCACACGCATTCATCGACCCTGCTATTTATTATGAACGTGTAAATAAAGAGTGGCACTTAATATGACGCTTTGGAACTTCATACCAAAAAAAACAATAGCATCTTAGCCCTAGCCCTTATCTAGGAGAAAAAAAGGAAAATATTATTTCTTTTCCTACAAAAATGAGGTAAATTGGAAAATGTCGAAAAACAATACTATTTCAGTAATCCATACGGACTAGAGCTAGTTATAAACAAGATTGAAGAAAGTTGGAGCACGCAAATTGACTCAGGGGAGCAAAACCATAATAGCTTATACCGTACCTCTTCTTTTTTCCCTGCGGAAATTCGACCGGATACCCCCCCGCCGGCCAGTGGGGGTGGTTATGTCGGATTCGAACCAACTAAATACGTACGTCGTCTCGTGCCTTCAGACGCCGGGGTGTAAGGTGGCCCCATGAGGCATTTTCCTCGCACCCGGGCCATCTCCGAGATGGCGCCCTCGGGTTTGGGAACTATGGTCTCCCCCGTCACTACGGTCTAAAAAAAAAAAAAAAAAACAAAAGGGGTACGCTACGGTCGCCCCGGCTTGCTTCTGCTAGGGTGACAGGCGGCTCTACCTGTCAACTCCATGCCTGCGCTCATGGACGACGGAGGTCGTTCAGCGACCTAAGACGTTTGACTCGCCTCTGCGCCTCGCGGGTTCTGCGAGGCTTACTCATTCTATCCGGTTTAAATTATTTTAGGCAAGCCAGGTCCCCAGAACGTGAGGGACACCTTTCACTCCTGCACCTGAAGACCCGAAAAGGTGTGGTTTTAGTCGGTTCGAATCTGACATAACCGCTGGAAAGTGAGGCGAGACTTCCACACCAAAAAAAAGCAAGCCTTGCTTTTCTTTTCTATTTTATTTAATTCTTACCTAAAATTAGTAACACATCAATAAACACTCCATGTATTTATACATGATCCCCGTGGTTTATAATTTGATGCAATAATCTACTTGGTGTAAATGAAGCCTAGCCGAAAACCGCTGCGGTTTATACATTTTGCAATAATTTATCCTATGAATATTAAAATAATTTATACAATGTTGTATTTAAATTATTCAATGTTCCGCGGTTACATTTTTAAGGTTTCATTGGCAGGTTTTGCAGCAGTTTGGCAGCATTCAATACTAAAAGTACTTCACAGAATAGATTTTCTTAAGCTAGAAACCCACTTCCACATAATTTAGGCCTCCCTCAATCTGTCTACCTTTCTTTCCTTTGCAATACATCCACCAATCTGTGACTAAAGAGTCAATGTCATCCGGCTAACGTTTCCTCGGCCGACCAGGGTTCTGTCTTCCATTTTCTGGGTTCCAGCGCAGGATGTAGCGGCCTGCATCAACCGAGTCCCTGCGCTCTTTGCTAGGTCGTCTGTGTCTAAACTATTATAAAATTGTAAACTAGCTGCGTCTGTGTACATTGGAGATATTAAAAAAAAATACTATGCGATGGATGCAAAAGCTAAGAAAAAAATCGGTCAAGTGCGACTCAGACTCGCCATGAAGGGGTCCGTAGCAGCAAGTTCAATGTTTATTTATTTGAGTCGATTGAATGAAAGGTAAATTGCGATTACGATTTATGACGTATTAAAAAAAAACTACTTACTAGATCTCGTTCAAACCAATTTTCGGTGGAAGTTTACATGGTAATGTACATCATATATTTTTTTTAGTTTTTCATTCTCTTATTTTAGAAGTTACAGGGGACACACACACACACACACACACTTTTTAACACTCTGGAAGTATTTCTCGCGCAAACTATTCAGTTTAGAAAAAAGTCATATTAGAAACCTCATTATCATTTTTGAAGACCTATTTGATGAAATTTTTTTTATTTTGTTTTAGTTCAAAGTATATCCCCCAAAATTTATTGCTTTTCTTCTATTATTGTGTGAAAATCGTAATGCGGTTCACAGAATACATCTACTTACCAAGTTTTAACAACATAGTTCTTATAGTTACGGAAAAAAGTGGCTGTGACATGCGGACGGACAGACAGACAGACATGACGAATCTATAAGGGTTCCGTTTTTTGCCATTTGGCAACGGAACCCTAAAAAGCGGTTTTTTCCATTAGAAATGTCTTAGTCAGATTTTAAAAAAAAACTTTCGATCATCAGCTAGTATAAATTTTTTTTTTTTTCTGATAATGTTATTTCTCCGAACTGCTAGGGCAGTTTGTAGGTATGTATGTATGTACCGATATGTATATATGATATTGTATTTACGGTTTGTAAATATATAAGATATATAAATAATATAAGAACTGCAATTGCGATATTTGCGGCATTATGGCGTTTTATATTACCAATCAATATTTGGCAAGAAGATCACATACTTAATGCACTAAACCGCAGCAGTATTTGCCAAGAAATGATTTCTTAAAATTAATCCATAAATTAATTTTTTTGGCTTAAGCATTTTTGTCTAGTAATACGAATATTACTGTAATAAAGTTTCTCTTGTAATAATGGCACGACTACTGTCATTATTTAATATTTCCAACTACATTTATTAGTTCCAACTTTATCTTTTGATCTAAAATATAATATTTTATACTTTAATATTTTGTTCGTTAGTCCTTCATTGATAAACTGAACCGATTTCAAAAATTCTTTCACGATTAGAATGCTACACTTTCTCTGAGTAACATAGGCTACTTTTATCCCGATATTCATACGGGATCAGGACTTCGGTTGAAACCACGAGGTCGCAGGAGCTCGGATTTGGGAACCACGGTGTCCCCGTCTTGCCCCGGTTTGGGGGAGGGGCGCTAGTCGCCCCACCGTCCCGGTCTGCTTCTGCTGGGGTGAAAGGCGGCCTTACCTGCCACCCCCAGGCCTGCGCTCATGGAGGACGGAGGTCGCTAAGCGACCTCCGGTGCCCGAGTCGCCTGCGACGCGCGGCGAGCAAGTTGCGGGCTCGGCGGGCCGGGAGAGTTCTAAATCTCTCCCGGGTGCGCTCCGCCATCTCCTTCGCGAGCATTACATGCTCGCAGAAGGAGGTGGTGGCGGCCCACGCGCTCGCGCTCCGCACCATTGCCGCAATCATGCTGCCGAGCGAAAGGACTCCCACCCCGATGGCTGGACCACCTGCGTCAGTCGGTACGAAAGGCTTCCGTGTCGCCTCTCTAGCCAATCCTCCACGATGGGCCTTACCACCGCTATTGCGGCGTGCGCTGCGCTTGGTCGCCCAAGTCGCTCCTTCCACTCCACCACGATGGCCTAAAAATGTTTCTATTTGTGTCTGCGGATTCGTTAAAGTATAAACTCTCATAGATTTAACTCGGAAAAAGTGAACATCCAGGACGGGACTTGAACCCGCGACCAGTCCCTTCAGGGGGAATACTCTTACAAACTGAGCTACCTGAACACCTGCCTGTGCGTTTATGTTTGCTTATTTATCTTAAAATGTCACTATTTGTGTCTGCGTATTCGTTAAATTATAATCTCTCATAGATTTAACTAGGAAAAAGTGAACATCCAGGACGGGACTCGAACCCGCGACCAGCCCCTTTGGGGAAATACTCTGACCAACTGAGCTACCTGAACCCGTGCGAGATATTTGAAATTCTCCGATACGTTACGGGGTGCCGCTGGAGCCGTCTACCGTTTTTTTCAATATCAGTTTATTCACGAGCAACATTTTAGAGGCCCACTGTTCTTACAAATATACTTATAGCATACACTCACAAAGACTGTTAAGAACTCCTCTGATATGTAAATGTGTTGCGTTCAGTTTTCCTGCCGTCTCATATTATTTACTTTGTCTTTGTGAATTAAGGCATGTTTGGGATGTTTGTGGCCTATCGTTCTGCAGCCATTACGGCTTAAAAGGTTTCTCCACTTGGTGATGAATGATAATGTAGATGTAATGTCTTGTTATTTAAAGGGCGACAAGAGTATTCTCTTATATAATTCTACTAGACAACATACTCCAAAATTTAATAAACCGTGAATACATGTGCTTGTATTATCTTTCGATAACAACCCGCACTAGCCTCGCTTCAATTGATTTGAGTATTTTTTTTACTCAAGCGATTGCTGCAAAATATAGGAAATAAATTTATTAATCTTTTAAGTGTCAGCTCCAATAGGCGGAAATTATACTTCTAAAGTTACGTTCCATAAATCATGTCTTAACCATTCAATATTTACTATTTTATAACTTTGTTTGTATACAAAAATTGTATAGCCAGTAATAAAAATATGAAATAACTTGAGAACATTAATATTCTTGAATAGAAAACAACAACAATATTTTATTCTTCTCACAGTTCATAGTTGTGACCTGGTGACAGTTCGCAGATGATATCTGGATGAAAATTATTGTATGTATGTATAATGCATATTAGTAAATAATAAATAAATATTCTACGACATTCTACACAGCGCTTTCTAGACCCAAAGTAAGGTAACGATGGGGTGGGCGTGTCGGAATCGGACCGACTAAAACCACACGTTGTCCTCCCCAAGTGTCCATTGCGGGGCACCCTGGGCAAGCCCTCGAAAGGACAACCCCAGAGTTACCGGCGGACCTTGGCCGCCACCGCGGCCTCACCTGATGGGGTCGGGTTTGGTGGAGTGCCCAGCGTGGGCGAGTCAACGCCGGGATCTCGTTGGAGACCATGGTGAGGCACGACGAGGTAATGCGCGCGAAAGAGACGGCGGAGAGGGGGCGGGAAAGAACCCTGCCGCCCGTAGTAAGCCTAGTTTATCTAACTTGTGTTATGGGTTCCAGAATATGGATAAACATACTTATATACTTTTTTTTGTAAATACATATATATTATACATAAAAATACCCAGACCAATGCAAATAGACATATTCATGCATACAAATATTTGTACTGAATGGGAATCGAACCCGTGCCCCCTGTCGTAGCAGTCGAATGCACTACCGCTACGCCACAGTAGCCATCAAATATATGCATATTATGTATGTAAACGGAAGGTAGGACGTCTCACAGCAAGATGAGGGAACGACCTAAAAATGGGTGCTGTGGAGTACATTAGAAAAGGCCTATGTCCAGCAGTGGACTGCGATGTGCTAATTGATATTGTGGCTCATGGCTAAGAAGAAACTGAGGAGGTTAACACATTGTAAAGTTAAGCAACACTAACTAGGTCAGTCTCAGGATGGGTGATCATTCATTGAGGACTCTATGTATATGGAAGAGTACGTTAAGCCGTCGGTCCCGGTTGCCATACAAACATCTATGGCAGTCCTTACGGGTAGCTCCAGCCCTAATAAGTCCGAGAGCTGGTCTAACTATAGAACTAAGATATCTAGACCCAAAGTAAGCATAGCTTAACTAGCTTGTGATGGGTTCTAGAACGCAGATAAACATACTTAGATACAATATAAATCTTAAGGCTTTCACGGCCGGCGTTGCATGTAGAATATACTGCTTCTGGGCCGTGGTCTATTGGAAACTTGTATTCCAGTCGACATCTTCTGTGTGTCAGGTCGGGACGCCGTCGAGTGTGGTCAACCTTCCTCGGCGGCGGATCAGTCGCAGCGAAGTCGCCGCCGAGGAAGGTTGTCCGCACTCGACGGCGTTATGTTCCTTTTTTTTTGTAAATAAATAGTAAAAAATAAAATAATTGAAATATTAAATAACAAATATTAGTAATTATAAATGTAAAAAAAATCTTAACACTATTGTAAAACTAATAAATTACGGGTATATATGGGTTAAATGAATGCCACGGCAGATTAATAAATAAATAAATACTCTACGACATTCTACATAGCGTTCTCTAAACCCAAAGTAAGCATAGTTTAACTTGCCTATGTTATGGGTTCTAGAATGCGGAAAAACATACTTAGATACATTTTTTGTAAATACATACATATTATACATAGAAACACCCAGACCAATGCAAATTATTATTATTCGTGAGCGGGAATCGAACCAGTGTCCTCTGACTTAGCAGTCGAACGCTCTGCCGTTAGTTTATACATATTTTGATTAGTGTACAATAAAGTTGGGGTGTGTGTTGGGTAAGGGGTGTGTGTTGGGTAACCTCCTCGAGTGTCGCTCCGATTCCGATCCCGCTGCAGTCCGGGGGGAACGGAATCGGAGCGGCCGGTACACCCTGGACGGCGGTCAATGGCTTCCCCTTCACCCCTTCATAGGGTTGGCATTGATCGTCGGCCAATACCCAACGTGGCGGGAACACATCGCTCTCCGTACTCCTCTGCTTTCAGAGGAGACAGGATGAGCGATGCTGTTAGTGGTGAGATGGCCCAGGGTCAGCCGGGGTGCGAGGGATATGCTCTATGGGTAACCTTACACCCCGGCGTCTGAAGACTCGAGACGGCGTGCGGTTTTAGTCGGTGCAAGCCCGACATAACCGCCCCCGCTGACCGGCGGGGGGGGTATCCGAAGGGATTTCCGCACAAAAAAAAAAAAAGTGTACAATAAAGTTTATTTCTATTTTATTTTCAGCGACATTTTGACCTCGGTGAAGAATCGAGTAATTATGAGCAAACTTGGAAGGTTTCCCGCACTGAGAAGCCTTGGAGTGGGCCATTCGAAAACTTTTTAGAGACATCATTGTTTGTGAGCTCCGCACATTTTGTTTTTCAAATATACAAGTGTTTTTTATAACAAGATCCAATACCTACTTGTACGACTATATAATAATGTCAACTAGTTATGCCTCTGATTTCGTCCGCATGGATGAAAAGTAGCTTATGTTACGGCTTAGCGATTACCTAATTTAAACAGACAGAAAGATAGACAATATACATAAAAAATATTTATTTTTTGTTCTAACATATTTACACTTAAATGAATTTATTTAAAAACTGTTATTTAAATGTTACAAACAGACACGTCAATTTAATTTATTTATGTAGATGGGTTTTTTTAAAGTTTTAATAGGAGTCTCTTAGTTTTCTCCATTTTTGTAAGTTTTCGATAGTTAGGTGCTATAATTATTATCGAACTAGCCGACCCAGCAGACTTCGTACTGCCTCAATCAATAACAAATTCCACATTTATTCACCTTTTAAACCTTCTCTGGACCTCCACAAATAATTCAAGACCAAAATTAGCCAAATCGGTTCAGCCGTTCTCGAGTTTTAGCGGGACTAACGAACAGCAATAAATTTTTATATATAAAAGATATCCGAAATTCATTTTGTTAATATCTTTAGTGTACTTATTTATACCCTGAGGTGATTATCAATACATTTCATGTGATTACACGTAAAATTGTGTTTTTAATTATTATCACTTAAAAACAAACAGTACACAAATTAGTTCTACATAACACATAAACCACTAAGGTTTGCATAGTGCTACACATTAACTTTAAGCGTTGCAGCTTACCACAAAGTATTTAGTATTTTAAACATTAAATAGAATAAATTATAAATATTCTAGGACAAATTACACAACGCCATCTAGACCCAAACTAAGCAGAGCTTGTCATATGGGGTCTAGTTAATACTTTTTTTTTTGTAAATAAATACATAATAACATAGAAACACCCAGACCAATGCACATATACATATTTGCACTGAGCGGGAATCGAACCCGCGACCTCGGACTTAGCAGTCAAACGCACTACCACTACGCCACAGAGGTCGTCACAGATTAAAGTATTGGGGATGAGAGAGTGTGACTTGGGGCCTGAAGATGGACCTTGGGACTAGGGGATTAGGGGACTCATCAAATCTTCAGGGCCCCAAATCGACCTCACCTGGTAACGGGTACACATGCTAACGGACTAGACTCTGGGACAGGCCTTACTCTCGAGATATGTAGATCAGACTACCATCGCTCCCGCAAAAGCCAAGCAAACCAAATCAAGAGAAAAAAGAGTGGGAGAGTATAAGCTTTGGACGCCTTAGTCCTTAGTCCCAACGTTGTGATGATGATGATTAAATTATAAGGATTGCAAATAATTAACTTATTTTAATCTATACTATTATAAAATTGTAAATTAGTTGTGTCTGTACATTGGAGACATTAAAAAAAAATTTAGTTATGTTAAATGAACGATTCTGAACACAAAAATATTTTTTTTGTCTGTTTATTCGTGATATACGCAAAACTACTCAACGAATTTAGATCCAGTTTTTTTTACAAGAAAGGTCTTAGTCAGTCTTAAAATCTGTTTGATTGTAATTTTCTTGAGTAGCACCGGAGATGTGACCAAAAAGCAATAACCTACCTCCACGCGGGCCGAGCCGCGGGCATCACTTAGTATACTGTATTATATGGCGCGTTGAGTAACGCTCGACAAATTTGAAATTAACAAACAGAAGAACTCGAGCAGAATTCAGAAGTATGAATAGAATTACACATTCTAACTTCTGCTTAAGGTGTCATAAATTTACTTTCCAAAAATTGCCCCAGTTTGTCAATAGCTATAAATACAAAAAATATAATGTCGAAAACAAAAACAATTAGACCGCTGAGCAAAATTTAAGAGATTTATAGTCTAACGTTACAAAAAGTGCCAGTCCCCATGTACGGAACAAAAAACAGGTCCACGATGACGAATCACCGGCTATTTAATTCAATCATTCACTCGCTCGGTCACCGCTCTGTCATTCATTCGTGGCAAGGGACGTCTAATTCCGTTTCAGTTTTTGTGACGATTTAAATCATTTTTGTTTTCGTGAAATTATTACTTTCGTGGTAATTCAGAATTACTGATATTGTCGGAAGTTTACGCGAATGTCCACATTGAAATAAGACTATTTTCAGCGGATTCTATGGCGATTTATTTGATGTTGATATTTGATATATCGCTGAGACGAGGGTCCTCATCGGCAAACTGATTAGTTTCAGGGTAGGTCACACCAGACCGAGAATCTTGCGGTTCGTCAAAAAAGCATTTGCGTTGTTTGGTTTAGGCTCTGCAGTACCAAATACTGAGCAACTGACGGACCGCATTGACACCCTGAAACAGAAGGTAGCAGCTTGCAGCAATCGAATCTGGCGGTACTCACAGCGAGGGAAGAGGTACCATCAGAATCGTCTCTTCATGAGTGATCAGAGGAAGTCCTACAGGTCGTTGGAACAACCTGGGGCCAACGCCGCAAAATTTATATTTTACATTGATCCCGACGTTTCAGCTGCTTTTCAGCAGTCATGGTCACGGGGAGACTGCTCCCCGTGACCATGACTTGCCCGCTGATCTGTAATTGGTTAGATTGCTAGGCATTCTTTCACAACAAATTCCAGACTATGTCTTAACATAACATAACATAAACTCACGCCTCTATCCCCGAAGGGGTAGGCAGAGATGCTAGCACCCACATTTCGCCAGTTTATGTTTAGGTCCCAATGTAATAGGTGGCGAGCCTATTGCCATTAACCGGACACTAATAAACCTGCGATAAATACACACATAACTTCGAAAAGCATCGAAAAGTCAATGGTGTGTGCCATGGTAAAACCTGGGATCGAACCCGAGGCCTTGTAGCCTAAAAATAAAAGATTTTTTATTAATTTTTATTTAGACACTTTTGTCCAATTTGTTGCTAGGTGTAAAACTTTTGGATGGCTTGACTCATTTTGATGTTTTTTTTTATAACGCTGGTAATTGTCAGTATAAGGTTTATTATAAAAGGAAATTTTGCAATATCAGTCATCCGGTATGGAACAAGATAGTTTGAAATTAATGAGAACTTTGACATAGATAATAACTGCATAAATTATATAAAAAAAATAAAAAACCCCCCAAGGATTTACATCAAAAATAGTACTAATTTACCCTTGAAACAAAAAGAAAACAAAACAAAAGCGATTCATCCGTTCGCGAGCTATATAAAACGCCGTCGTTTTAACGTCGGGAGTTAAAAACTACTTTTAACAGATTCTATCGCGATTTACTTATAACATAACATAACATAAACTCACGCCTATATCCCCGAAGGGGTAGGCAGAGGTGCTAGCACCCACATTTCGCCAGTTTATGTTTAGGTCCCAATGTAAAAGGGGGCGAGCCTATTGCCATTAACCGGGCACTTATAAACCTGCGCTAAATACACACATAACTTCGAAAAGCATCGAAAAGTCATTGGTGTGTGCCATGGTAATACCTGGGATCGAACCCGAGACCTCGTCTCAGCAGTCCTTTACCCATACCACTAGGCTACCGCGGTTTCCTTATTTTTCCTTTCCTTAGGTTTCGCGATTTACTTATTTAGTGTTATTTTATTATTTATACTGATCCCGAAGTTTCAGTTGCGGAAACTTTTAACAATATCAAAAAGAGAACTTAGGCAAGATATAACAAGCCGATGGCTTCCAATACCTTTCAAATATTCAATTAAATTAAGGATACAAGTTACAAAGCACTATATTTATATAAAGATTGACAAAGTATGTACTGTTACATCTTGCATTAAGAAGTAGGTATAGGTATTCGAGGTAGGTGCGACTTTAAATGTTGGCGATTCTAGATTGTTCTACACTAATCGGTATAGTACTTCGACACTAGCAATGCGTTTTAATTTCCTGAAGATTCGATCAGTAGTTTTCGAGATATCGATCTCGTTGTAACAGTACTTAAAAAGACTTATTTTAAAAAAATACTAAAGCGTTCCAGATGAACAATTTGTTAAGTAAACGAAATATGAAGTATAGGTAATTTCCGCACGAAAAAAAAAAAGGTAATTTCCGCACGAAAAAAATAAAATAAAAAAGGTACCAATATTTTCATTATTTTAAACTAGAAACTCGTTCTCACTTCGCTTCGGGTCATATGAATTTGTTTTGTGACGGAACAACGTTCGATTGTTCTTTCAGAGGTCACGGATTCGATACCAACTTAGCGCAAATATTTGTGTCTATTTGGGTGTTTTTATGCACAACTAGCAATTTTTCACTCCGCTTTGGTTTTTATCAGTTTTTTTAATTCAAGCCATCGTAATTTACACATAATATACTAACTGACGCCCGCGGCTCTGCCCACGCGGATGTCGGCTATCGTTTTTGGTCATATCTCCGGTTCTACTTACCCGATTGCAATAATACAATACAAAATTAAAAAAATTATAAGAATTCCAAAAAAAAAAACAAATTTATGAGCACAGTATCGTTCCTTTAACATAACTGAAGTTTTTTTTTTAAATATCTCCAATGAACAGACACAACTTATTTACAATTTTATAATAGCATAGCCTATATCCATTGGGGATAATGTGCCTTTCAAATGGTGGAATACTTTTCCCAGTAATAACACTGGTTTCGAAGATTACCCCAAACTCACAAAATTCGGCCTCTCTCCTTACACTTTTTTTAATTTTTTATTTGGGTCCCGTCAATTTGACTTCACCTCGCCTGATGGTAAGCTGAAGGTCAAGTCTCAGGAAAGAGGGTCACCATTACATACACGTACCATGGTAACAATGGTGGCCCTCAGCTTGACGGCCTCATCAGAAGAGGATTGTCGTCGCAGCACCGCGTGACACCCACCGGTCCCACTAGTGCTGCGACCACAATCCCCCTGCCCGGCTATGCACTTGCTGACCCCTGAACGCAATCAAACCGAAATTGGATTACTATGGAGGGTTTATCGTGCACGGTGGTACCTTTGTTTTTTTTTTTTTTTTTTTTTTTAATTTTGTGACAAATTTGTGTCATCAAATTTCTACCACCAGTAAGTTCTGGTAACCAGTCGGTGATGATGCGGAGGAATTGTGTGACGCAAGTATGTAAATATTTATCTGTCTTTTAGGTTTAATTTTGTGCCTTTCAAATGGTGAATGACTTCTTCCAATAAGTACACTGGTTTCGAAGATTACCCCAAACTCACAAAATTCGGCTTCTCTCTTTATAATTTTAGTATAGATTTGTAAATTGTTATTTTATATAACAATGTTATGTAATCTGTAATATCAATGTAATCAAGCCTCACCTTGTAGTACCAATTATAATCCTTCGTTCAATTTACACAATTCTAGTCACCAATATCTACTTAACTTCGGTAGACTTATTTATATTCTATGAATTTTGATAAGTTTATGTTGAGAATCATTTTATTATCTTGCTACTGTGCCTAACTCATTTATTCCATAAACTAAGAGCAATACTTACGGATGATAAAGTTAACTTGTCGATTTGTTTATTGAATGATGTAATATAAATGTTGCATCTTGCAATATAATTATCATGTTAACAACAATTAGTATATATAATAAATTAGGTGGATGGGTAGCATTTAATTGAGCTGAGCGAAGCATAAGCTTATAGCCCAGTGGCGTACGTAACGGACTGCTCCGACGAGGACTCGAGTTCGATCCCCAGTCGCCCCGGGCACACACCTCTGACTTTTCGTAGTTATGTGTGCATTAATAAATGTTAATTATCGCTCGCTTAATAATGTGCCTGGTAGATGTCAATAGGCTCGCCCCCTTTTACATTGGGACCTTAACATAACTGGCGAATCGTGGGTGTGTAATACACCTCCGCCTACCCCTACGGGGATACAGGCGTGAAGTTATGTTATGTAAATAAAAAAATGAAATGTTCATAGCGCAAAAACATCATAGGATCATCTTTGTATGTACCATGCACGTTGCTTTCACTGTAAATAAATTTCTAAGCATAAAATCGCGTCTACAGTGACACGTCCCAAGGGTGAAACCGTCCCATTGTTTTAAATTCACCCCTAATAACTGCGCTTAATTGGTATTGACGGATTTAGCAGACTGGATTCACGGTTTCACATTGTGATTTCGGAAAATATGGAATGTATTTTCCACAAATATTTTATTTACAAGCTGTTATTTTAACGCACAGAAACTTTTTATAGGCGGGGGGGTATCCGAAGGGATTTTTCGCAGGAAAAAAAAAGGTACTTTGTGACGGGGGTGCAACTGGTTGGATCACCTCCAAGTTTAGTGCACCCTGGGCAACGTGGGCGATGACGCATCATTGATTGCTCCTCTGGAGTAGCTGGCGTCAACGTCAACGGCCAAGAGTCTGACCAACCGGCCCTTTCCAGGACCAGCTGACCCCATTGCACGAGGGGGTCGGGGTATGGGGGGCCTGCAAGGCCCGCGGGGAGGGGTGGTCCTCCAGGTACCCCTCTGCTGTTATCAGAGGGGACACTGCGAATGGCCCAGGGTCAGTCGGAATGCGAGGGATATGCTCTATGGGTAACCTTACACCCCGGCGTCTGTAGACCCGAGACGGCGTGCGGTTTTAGTCGGTTCAAGCCCGACAACCACCCCCGCTGGCCGGCGGGGGGGGGGTACCCGAAGGGATTTCCGCACAAAAAAAAAAGGTACTTCGAGACGGCGTGCGGTTTTATTCGTCGGTTCAAGCCAGATATAACCGCCCCCGCTGCCCGGCAGGGGGGGGGGGGTATCCAAAAGTATTTCCGCACGAAAACAAAAGGTACTGTTTATTATAATACTAGCTAATGCCCGCTCTGCTCGGGCGGAGGTCGGTTTTTGGTCATATCTCCAGGTCTTGTAACCTATTGCAATCCAACATACGGCAGATTTTAAGTCTGACCAAGACATTTTTAATGAAAAAATCGCATCAAAATCCGTTCAGTAATTTTTGCACCCATCACGAACAAACAGATAAACAGACAAACGATATATCACCGAATATACTTTTTCATCAAAAAAATTCACTAAGTGTGGTACTTTTTCTTATATAGTGTATAAGGTGCTTTTTTATGATAATACTGAGTATGGTACTTGTTGTTGTATTTACATAGGTGCTACTGAAAAACAAACAATACATCGCCAGTCAGAGAGCGGCCTAATTGAAGCGTCGGTAGCTTAGTGGTTAAGGAGTCGACTCTACGACCGAGAGGTCCCGGGTTTGAATCCTGGCCATTACACTACCGACGTGAACCGACTCCTAACACAAGTGTCTAATATTCCCATTAACCCCTCCAGCTAACCTTAATTGCTCTTAATTTTTCTTTATAGCATTACTATTAGTATAGATATGAATTTATTTAACAAAAATCTGAACTGCTAGAACCAACACATAAGCCTAGTTAGCTGAACCGTAAAAATTGTGGAACTAACTAGAAATACAGACATTGGTTAACTTGTAATTAAAGTTCAACTTAAATTATTAGTTGCCTTCAAGGCTGTAAGTTTCACGGGAGTTAATAGAAATAAAACTAAAGGCTTTCTTGGCAACTTTCCCCGGCTTGCAATATCTTGATAAAGGTTAATTAGTATACCTGTCTGTTCAAGGTGCTTTAAATTTCTAAATATATTACAACTATCTGTGCCCGCAATTTATTTAGATCAGGGTTTTTTTTTATATTTAGGACACGTCAATTTGACTTCACCTCGCCTGATGGTAAGGTGAAGGTAAAGTCTCAGGAAAGTGTGTCACCATTACATACATGTACCATGTTAACAATGGTGGCACTCAGCTTGACGGCCTCATCAGAAGAGGATTGTCGTCGCAGCACCGCGTGACACCCACCGGTCCCACTAGTGCTGCCACCACAATCCCCCTGCCCGGCTATGCACTTGCTGACCCCTGAACGCAATCAAACCGAAATTGGATTACTATGGAGGGTTTTTCGCAATCGTGCACGGTGGTACCCACCCGGCCGAATTTTGTGACAAATTTGTGTCATCAAATTTCTACCACCAGTACCTTACAGAAGCAGGCCGTGGCCGTGTGTCACACACGCCTGCCTACTCACCGACGCGGGATAAAACCTGACCGCACCAGGCGAGGCCGCGCGGGCGATCAAGGTCCGCCGATAGCCCTGGGGTTATCCTTTCGAGGGCTTACCTGGGGTGCCCGGCAATGGACACTTGGGCAGGACACCGTGCGGATTTAGTCGGTTCATGCACGACATAGCCACCCCCGCTGCCGGGCGGGGGGGTATCCGAAGGGATTTCCGCACGTAAAAAAAAGGGTACTGTTTTATTCTGCTGTCTGTTACGACGTGTCAGAATTTTTGAATGACGATCTAATGTTTTTGAGGAAGTTGAAGATGATCCCAATGCTTATTCTGAAATAAAAGTAGCCTAAGTTACGCCTTATAACATTGGTTATCTGCAGTAAAAATCTCATCGACATAGGCCCAGCTATTTAGAAGATTAACCGGAACAAACAGACAGAGGTTCTTTATAGGTATCCTACATATGCTCATGTATTTATCGAAAAAGCTTTTATTTTAAAACTACGATACAACCACTTTTTTAATAAATAAATTAGTATGCCCCCAAATGTTTAACTATTATCGTAAAGTAATAAATAAAAAAATAAATATTCTAGGACATTCTACACAGCGCTATCTAGACCCAATGTAAACATAGCTTACTCGTAACTAGGTTGTGTTATGGGTTCTAGAATGCAGATAAACATACTTAGATACAATTCCTTTTGTAAATACATACATATTATACATAAAAACACCCAGACCAATACGAATAGACATTTATGCATACAAATAATTGCCCTGAGCGGGAATCGAACACGAAACCTCCGACTTAGCAGTCGAACGTACTACCGCTACGCCACAGAGGTCGTCAAAGTTTACAAATTAAAAATGCGTTTCAAAGTCTTCTCTTTGAACTTGAAGAAAAAATCTAGAACAAGTTAATTACACATTTATTAAGATAACATTTTATAAAATTAAATTACCATACATTTTTAAATATTCACAATCTTATAAACAGTATTTATGAACCCGCGCCCCACAGGAACCTAACTAGGCTGTTGAAACTTGGTTAAAAATTCTGTGAACCACATTAAGATTTTCACACAAAAATAAAAAAAAAACAATTCATTTCAGAACTGAAACTCAAAAAAAATTTTTTCATCAAACCTAAATTTTAGGTTAAAAACCTAAAACCTAGGTTTCTAATTTTTTTTTTCTAAACTGAATAGTTTGCGCGAGAGACACTGCCAAAGTGGTAAAATGTGTCCCCCCACCCTGTAACTTCTAAGATAAGAGAATGATAAAACTAAAAAAAATATATGATGTACATTACCATGTAATATTCCACCGAAATTTGGTTTGAACGAGATCTAGTAAGTAATTTTTTTTTTACGTCATAAATCGTATACCGCAATTTACCTTTCATTCAATCAACCCAAACATAAAAAAAAAACATTATAATGTTACTTGCTGCTACGGAACCCTTTATGGGCGAGTCCGACTCGCACTTGGCTGCTTTCTTAATTTTAGTAGGATTGTCAGTGGTAGTACTCAGGTGCATATTTCGTAGAAGAAAGTCAACAAAATTTAATCATATTTTTGAGCTTCAACTGGTTACTTTCTCAATTAGAAACATGTATTTACTAGGGGCGCAATGCATTCTGCTGTTGTAATGTTGAGCTAAAAATGCACTACATGATTACTTACAATTAATTTTTTTTTAAATTGGAAACCATTGAATTGTTTTTTCGGTGATTATTCCTCCGTTACTAGACCGTTTTTCAATTTTCTTTTTCTGTCTTAAGCCAATAGGTTAAGTTGTACATTTTGGCTCCAAAATCGTGGTCTCAACATTGACCATTTTGGAGAAATCAGATTTTTGAAGGGTGATTTCTCCTCCATGGTAGGTATGTTCGATTTTCAAGTTTATTTTTTTAAACCTTTCGGGTATCAAGTTATATTTACATGCCAAGTTTGGTCAAAATTGGTCAGTTAGTTTAGGAGGAGTAGCGTAACAACCGAAATCCACCGAGTGGAGTATAGAGAGCTTTTCGCAATTACCTTATAAATGTTAGAAGAAAAGCCCGTAGGAGTTCATTTGTATAAACCTCTCCCTTTGTACACGAGCAACACGCTGTCAACTGTCGTATTATTATCAACCAACTTGACTGAAATAATTAGGTACAATAAGAAGCTCTCGAATTTACTTACTTTCGTAGATTGAAATAAAACTGTAACGGATTCTATCGCGACTTATTTGATGTTACTTTGTTATTTACATTGACCCCGACGTTTACCCCGTGACCATGGCTGCTGAAAAGCAACCTAAACGTCGGGTCCAATGTAAATAATAAAATAATATTGTTACGTGCGCGGGGTACAAATTAAATGCCGTTTACACAACAAAGAGGTTTATTCGCTCACCACAAACTAGACAACTAAATAACTAGCACACACAGTACTCTTCAACAGTTCCAGTCGCTCAGCAGTTCACAGTAGTCCACAATCGTTGCTTAAGTCGCAGGTATAACTCTCTTGGTTCACTTCGGTAAGATGTGTTCACTTTCGCTTTCGAAAATTAACTGATTCGTGTCGATAGCCGGGCGTCCTTTTATAGCTCTTAATAAGCGGGGTAGAATATACTAGAGCGTTCGAGAATAGTAGGTATTTACTGGGGCGTTCGAGAAAATAAGTACCTACACAGTCGTGCCGACGATAGAGGTGAATGCCCTTTTTATCGCGATTTGTAGGTAAAGTTGGTATAGGTAGGCAAAAGGGCGTGTGATTTTGTATTGACTTTTCTGGATTTTTCTAAACGGATCGATAGAGTACTTCGACATTAACAATGCGTTTTAATTTCTAGAAGATTCGATCAGTAGTTTCCGAGATATCGACGATCGTTGTAACATTACCCCCCTCTTAATCATGCTCGTCCCGAGCATCATTTGTTCCATGATATCGCGTCAACCTATCCACATGGACTACCTTTGGTTTTCCCCTAAGGCCCTTCTTAATGCGGTAGGTGATGTCATTGATTCTTGTGACAACCGTATAGGGTCCTTCCCAGCGAGCTTGAAGTTTTGGAGATTTCCCTTTTCTGCGTAGCGGGTTGTGAAACCATACCAGTGTTCCTTCTTCAAAACCGTTGGTGTTTGCATTTCTATCGTACCGGGTTTTCATCCTTATACCTGTCTTCAAATTGTTTTCCCGTACCATTCTGTGCACCTCGTCCAGCCGGTTTTGAAGTTCACCCACGTAGTCCGTTACGGGCTTAGGACTTTCGGGTGGCGTGCCGGTTATTGCATCCACTGGTAGCCTTATCTCTCGATCAAAATTTACTTTAGCTGGAGTGTGTCCCGTACTGTCATGCACCGCAGATCGATAGGACATCAGGAACAGTGGGATGTACTGGTCCCAATCTTTTTGGTGTTCGTCGACAACTTTAGCCAAGTGATTTTCCAACGTCTGGTTAAACCTCTCGACCATTCCGTCTGACTGTGGGTGCGCTGGAGTCGTACGGGTCTTGTTTATACCGAGGAGTTTGCACATTTCTTGAAACAGAGCAGACTCGAAGTTCCGTCCTTGGTCGGAGTGGATCTCCATAGGTGCGCCATATCGACTGACCACTTCCTGAACTAGTTTCTTGGCTACAGTGACTGCTTCCTGGTTGGGTGTCGCAAATACTTCCGGCCACTTAGTGAAGTAGTCTTGCACTACTATGATGTATTTGTTACCCTCATCAGTCGTTGGAAAAGGTCCAGCAACATCAATGGCGATACGTTCCCACGGTGCTCCAACGTTGTACAGCTTCAATTATCCTTTGCTTCTTGTCGGCGGTCCTTTAACCGAAGCACATGCAGTGCATTTACGGCACCAATCCTCGACATCTTCCCGACAACGAAGCCAGTAAAACCGCTGTCGCACTTTAACCAGGGTTTTCTTGACTCCGAGATGCCCGCCAGAAACACCATCGTGGATGTGCCGTAAGAGTGGGGCCACCTTGCTTCGTGGTACCACTACTTGCATGGTTACTTCCTTACCATCGTTAGACTCCCATTTCCTATACAGGACATCTTCTACCAGAACTAAGCTGTCCCACTGGGCCCAATAGCTTTTGGTAGTTGAACTGTAAGCAGATACATCACTCCATCGGGGTTTGCTTCCAAGTTGTTTCCAGTGCAGTATAGGTTGTAGATCATCATCATCTTCTTTCGCCTTCTTCATACTGCTTCCACTCCATTCGTCGTCAAGTCCATTCACCTTTATGACTTTAATCTCTTCTCGGGCTTCGTTCCTCTGACAATGCTTGCAATCTTCGACACACGGCCTTCGTGACAAAGCATCAGCATTGCCGTGCCCTTTTCCACTTCGGTGTTCTATCACAAAGGGAAATTCCTCTAGTTGCTCGATCCATCTTGCTACTTGGCCTTCCGGATTCTTGAATTGCAGCAACCACTGTAGCGCAGCATGATCTGTCCTTAGTGTAAACTCTCGTCCTATAAGGTACTTATTAAAATGCTGTAAAGACTTCACCACAGCGAGAAGTTCACGACGAGTTACACAGTAATTCCTTTCCGGTTTAGATAGCGATTTACTGAAGTACGCTATTACAACATGGCGATCTCCCTGCACTTGTGACAACACTCCACCTATTCCGGTGTTACTGGCGTCCGTGTCCACAATGAATCTACCTTCCCTAGTAGGATAACCCAATATAGGGGATTCGCACAATCGTTGTTTAAGCCTACTAAAAGCTTGCTCGCAATCCAGGTCCCAAACGAAGTCTCGTTTATCTTCCGTCAGTCGGTGTAGTGGTTTAGCAATATCCGAGAAATGCTTAATGAAGCGTCTGTAATACGCGCATAGTCCCAGAAACGCGCGAACCTCCGTTTTGTTCTCTGGAACAGGCCATTCTTGAACGGCTTTTATCTTCTCGGGGTCGGTTTTGACACCTTCCGTTGAGATCACATGTCCAAGATAGCTGACCTCCTTTTTAAATAGAGCACACTTCTTTGGACTCAGTTTAAGGTTAGCCTCACGAATCCGAGTAAAAACTTTTTCCAGGTTCTTCAGGTTTTCTTTGAAGCTACGTCCCATAACTATAACATCGTCCAGGTAAACCAGACAGACGTCTCCAAGTAGACCCACCATTACTCTTTCCATGAGGCGTTCAAACGTGGCCGGTGCATTACATAAACCAAATGGCATGACATTAAAATGCCATAAACCGTTTCCAATTCCAGTACTAAAGGCTGTCTTCTCTTTATCGTCCGGACTGATCTCCACCTGCCAGTAGCCGCTTTTTAAATCGATGGTTGAAAACCATTTCATACCACTTAGCATGTCCAGGGTATCATCGATTCTAGGCAAAGGATAACTGTCTTTCTTTGTGATATTATTCAACATTCGGTAATCCACACAAAACCTTGTACTGCCATCCTTCTTTTTTACTAGTACCACAGGTGATGACCACGGACTCGTGGAAGGTTCAATCACCTTGTTATCGGCCATGTCTTTAATCATAACTGCTACCTCCTCTTCTCTTGCCCATGGTAAACGTCGAGGTCTTTGTTTTATAGGCCTGGAGTCACCTGTGTCAATCCGATGTTTCACGAGCCCAGTCCTTCCACAGTCATTTCCGGTTGCAAAGATGTCTCTGAATTGTAGCAAGAGGTCTCCGGCTTGACGCAATTCTGATGCCGATAAGTTTTCCTTTGAATTCTCGAGAAGTTGCTGGATGTGATCTTCGGAGATTTGTGTACCGCCTTGTTTAGTCGTAGTGTTGTTCAGCCGCCTCAGGTACTTTACTTCTTCACATTTTCCAACCACACTATTCTTCTTCAGGAGAACTATTTCGTCACTGAGGTTGAGGATTCTCACCCTAGCGATTCCGTTCGGCATCAGTAAGGTTCTCGCTGTTATTAAGTTTTCATGACTGCCGGTATCTTCCACAATAAGACATCTTCTTTGTTCAGTCTTCACAGGAAACCTCACTCTGACTAATGTTTCCGATTTAGGAGCTAACGTCGTATCCGTTAAACAGTAAAGAGTGCACGGGTGCGATCCTTGTAAACAAACTTCCTGATCAGGAAATCTCAGCACTCCTCTAGGTATATCCAAGACACATCGGTGATTCCTCAAGAAATCCAGTCCCAAAATGCAATCATCAGTAATATTAGCAATTAATACTGACTGGTGGTATATTTGGTCGCCAATTCTTACCTCCACATCTGTTTCACCGAGGACGGTCACTGGCTGGCCAGTAGCTGTCTGAAGCTGGCACCTCGGAGATCGTTTTTCCCACCTTATGGTGCGTTTCAGCAATTCCGGCCTTACAACTGTACGTGAAGCTCCAGTATCCACTGTTAAACTGCAAGGTTGATTGTCTAAGATGGCCTCGATGATCAGATTATTTCCATTGACAACTTGAGTTATTGTGATGGTTGGGGCCTCATGTCGACCAGCCAGCGCCCGCCCCGCGGCCCTGGCGACATTTAGTTTAACGGAACATCTTGATCGACTTGGGTCCCGGAGTCCGTGACCCTCCTCCGTTTCCTCGAAGGACACTCTGACTGGATATGGCCCCTTCCTCTACAGGAATAACACGTTGGGACATACCGTGGCTTCCTCTCCTCCTCAACTACCTCCTTGATCTCCCTGACCTTACTTATCCCGGCATTCTGCCGTACGGTTTCCACTTCAAGGGCATAAGCCAGTGCTTCTTTTAAGGTCTGGTGGTGACGCAACTGTACACTAGTTTTCACTTCTGCGTCCCGTATACCGTTTAGGAAGGCCTCCAGTAGAGTGGTCTCGATCATCACGGGTGTCGATGAGTAGGCCCGGCGAACGAGCCTTTCAACCTCTACAGCCCATTCCTGGAGGCTTTCACCAGCTTTTTGTTTCCTCTCGCGTAGCTGCGCTCGGTAGACTTTCTCCAGGTGCTTGTCGCCGTAGCGTGTGTCTAATGCTTCCATCAGGGACTCCAGTGTCCTTCCTTCAGGTGGCAGGTTTTCCAGTATTACTAAGGCATCTCCTCGTAATGCAAGTGTCAAGGCCATAAAAGACTCCTCGTTGCTCCAGCCTTTAGTTTTTACCAATATCTCAAATTGATACTTGAAGGCTGTCCACGAGGAGGTTCCATCGAAGTGTGGTAGGTCGAACTTCGCTGATGATGGTGAGGTCGCGACAACAGGTCCGCAGGTTTTTAGCCTGACAATCTCTCTTTCGAGCTCTTGTAAGCGGCCGTCCATGGTCCCAGTCTTCAAAGCCACTTCCTTACTGAGCATTTGCAAGCAGTCGTCAATGGTCCCAGTCTTCGAAGCCACTTCCTTACTCAGCATTTGCAAGCCGTCTTCGAGGTTCTTCACTTTATCTCCCAGTGCATGGATGCCTGCATCGATTTTACCCATGACAGCTTCCTGGTTGGCCTGTATCATCTCTTGCATGGAGGCCTGCATCGTCTGTCGACTAGCATCTTGGTTGGCCTGCATTTCTTGCAAGGAGGCTTGCATCGTCTGTCGACTAGCATCTTGGTTGGCCTGCATTTCTTGCAAGGAGGCTTGCATCGTCTGTCGACTAGCCTCTTGGTTGGCCTGCATCATCTGCTGTATAGAAGCCAATAGCGTCATCATGTTGATATCGGACGAGGTTCCATCTGGTGCTACCGTAGTTACCGCTGAGATAGCAGGATCGGCCTGACGCCCTTCCTCTTCAAGGCTCCGTTGACGTGCAGCATCCATTTCCACTTGACGTCTGGTCCGTGGAGTACGCCCTTCGTCTTCACGTGGTAATAACGGCATCGCACTTCTGACACCAGTTGTTACGTGCGCGGGGTACAAATTAAATGCCGTTTACACAACAAAGAGGTTTATTCGCTCACCACAAACTAGACAACTAAATAACTAGCACACACAGTACTCTTCAACAGTTCCAGTCGCTCAGCAGTTCACAGTAGTCCACAATCGTTGCTTAAGTCGCAGGTATAACTCTCTTGGTTCACTTCGGTAAGATGTGTTCACTTTCGCTTTCGAAAATTAACTGATTCGTGTCGATAGCCGGGCGTCCTTTTATAGCTCTTAATAAGCGGGGTAGAATATACTAGAGCGTTCGAGAATAGTAGGTATTTACTGGGGCGTTCGAGAAAATAAGTACCTACACAGTCGTGCCGACGATAGAGGTGAATGCCCTTTTTATCGCGATTTGTAGGTAAAGTTGGTATAGGTAGGCAAAAGGGCGTGTGATTTTGTATTGACTTTTCTGGATTTTTCTAAACGGATCGATAGAGTACTTCGACATTAACAATGCGTTTTAATTTCTAGAAGATTCGATCAGTAGTTTCCGAGATATCGACGATCGTTGTAACAATATCAAATAAATCGCAATAGAAGCCGTTAAAAATAGTTTTATTAGTCGGTTCAAGCCCGACATAACCGCCCCCGCTGGCCAGAATCCCTTCGGATACCCCGAAGGGATTTCCGCACGAAAAAAAAAAAAAAAAGGTACAATGTATGACATTCGCGTAAACTTCCAACAATACTTTCTTAGACTTCATTAGTGTATAATTTAAAAATACAAACTGGCCAAGTTTGAGTCGGGCTCGCGCATGCAGGGTTTCGTACCAACGGAAATCAACTCACGTTCTCAAATTACGTTTGTTGTATGGGACTCCTCTTAAGCATTTATTTTATTCTGTTTTTAGGGTTCCGTTGCCAAATGGCAAAAAACGGAACCCTTATAGATCCGTCTGTCTGTCTGTCCGTCTGTATATCACAGTCACTTTTTTCCGAAACTATAAGAAGTAGGTATGCTGTTGAAACTTGGTAAGTAAATGTATTCCGTGCACCGCATTAAGATTTTTACACAAAAATAGAAAAAAACAATAAATTTTGGGGGCTCCCCATACTTAGACCAGAAACTCAAAATTTTTTTTTTCATCACACCCATACGTGTGATAGGTCTTTAAAAATGATATTGAGGTTTCTAATATCATTTTTTTAAACTTAATAGTTTGCGCGAGAGACACTTCCAAAGTGGTAGAATGTGTGTCCCCCCCCCCTGTAACTTCTAAAATAAGAAAATGATAAAACTAAAAAAATATTAACCATGTAAACTTCCACCGAAAAGTAGTTTTTTTTTAATACGTCATAAATCGTAAACCGCAATTTACTTTTCATTCAGCCAACTCAAATATAAAAATTAAAAAATATATATTATTAGGTTACTTGCTGCTACGGAACCCTTCATGGGCGAGTCCGACTCGCACTTGGCCGCTTTTTATTTCTATGTGTAATATCTATATATTTGCAAATAGTAATATAAGAATGTTTATCCGCATTCTGGAACCCATAACACAAGCTAGTTAACCTATGCTTACTTTGGGTCTAGAAAGCGCTGTGTAGAATGTCGTAGAATATTTATTTATTTATTTTCACCCGACTGCCAAGGAGGGGTTATTTAGTATTTGTTTTAAAGCGGTAACAGAAATACATTATCTGTGAAAATTTTAGCTGTCTATACTATCACGGTTTATTAGCTACAGTCTGGTGACAGACGGACGAACAGCGGAGTCTTAGTAATAGGGTCCTGTTTTACCCTTTGGGTACGGAACCCTAAATATCATGTCAAATCTTGAATACATAACAAAGAAAATACTCAAACACTCCAACTCAAAGCCGTAGATGGTCCAGGGTCAGCCGGGGTGCGAGGGAATTGACTTATTGGCAACCTTACACCCCAGCAATAGAGACCGAAGACGGCGTGTGGTTTCAGTAGGTGCGAGTCCGGTATAACCACCTCCGCTGAACAACACTTTGTGAAGAAAACCAAAAATGACATCATTTTCAGTAACAATGCCCTCTATATAGGCTAATACAGTCCTACACTTTGGGAGCATAATGAAGCCATTTCACGAAACTACTACTCAGATTACTAAATACCTGGTCCACACAGCGTATAACCAAATTATACGGCGTTGCTTCCAACTATATTGTAAAGCTAACCAAATTGCGTGACCGTACTTTGGCGGAATTAAACTAAGTTCACATCACTTACACCAACCATTTGACTTAACATCTACAACTTTACACATTTGGCAACATTTTTGAACAATTAAACTTTTAAAATTGTACGATTTCAGAACGAAAATAGGTTACTATGAGACGTTCCAACAGATCTTGTTACAATACTTTTAAGTTATTTTGAACTTTAAGCAGTCGTGTTAAGTGTTAATAGTCGTCGTTTTCTTGGATAAACCAATCAAATTGTTAATTTGTTTTGTACGGAATGTGTGGGTACTGTTTTATTCTGCTGTCTGTTACGACGTGTCAGAATTTTTGAATGACGATCTAATGTTTTTGAGGAAGTTGAAGATGATCCCAAGGGTAATGAAACATTCCGTGAACAAAATTACGTAAGCGGTGCCAAATTGTTGAGTCTCTTTTTATTCAGAAGTTCCTAATATTGTTTTTTTTTTCTGTAAAAGGGAAAAGAACGAGTTGCTCAATAATAAATGCTGCTGGTTGTTTATCACTTCTTAGAACG
Organism: Cybosia mesomella; assembly: GCA_946251805.1. Classification (NCBI taxonomy): domain Eukaryota; kingdom Metazoa; phylum Arthropoda; class Insecta; order Lepidoptera; family Erebidae; genus Cybosia; species Cybosia mesomella. The sequence continues at coordinate 16,373,724 of OX276415.1, forward strand.
AATACAAAATACGAGGCGCATAAACAAGCAAAATTCAGATAGAAGGTAAATTTGCCCGATTTGTTGACATTTATGATTACTGCCCCGCTGTCCTGGGTAGTAGCGTGATAATATATAAATTATAACCTTCCTCGATAAATGGGCTATGGAATACAAAAATATTTTTTTTTAATTCGAACCAGTAACTCCTGAGATTAGCACGTTCTACCAACTAACAAACAAACAACCTATTCAGTATTATAAAAAGTACCTTTTTTTTCGTGCGGAAATCCTTTCGGATAATTATATAATAATTTTATTGCAAATTTTAAAGCAATTCGTTTGTTATTCCAATAGACGTCGCCCCGAGACGTATAATTATATCGGAGAATTTCGAATATCTGAGACGTGTCCAGAACTGATACTGATTAAGATACTGGTGGTAGAAATTTGATGACACAAATTTGTCACAAAATTCGGCCGGGTTTTTTTTAATATTTAGGACACGTCAATTTGACTTCACCTCGCCTGATGGTAAGCTGAAGGTAAAGTCTCAGGAAAGAGGGTCACCATTACATACACGTACCATGTTAACAATGGTGGCACTCAGCTTGACAGCCTCATCAGCCCTCCATGGTAATCCAATTTCGGTTTGATTGCGTTCAGGGGTCAGCAAGTGCATAGCCAGGCAGGGGGATTGTGGTCGCAGCACTAGTGTGACCGGTGGGTGTCACGCGGTGCTGCGACGACAATCCTCTTCTGATGAGGCCGTCAAGCTGAGTGCCACCATTGTTAACATGGTACGTGTATGTAATGGTGACCCTCTTTCCTGGGACTTTACCTTCAGCTTACCATCAGGCGAGGTGAAGTCAAATTGACGTGTCCTAAATATAAAAAAAATAAATAAATAAAGAACAGAAATTTACTCCTTCAAATTTAGTATTTATTTTTACGAAACTTTATGAGCGGGTTATGTCAAAACAGCCATCATAGCGTACCGCTAGTTTAGTAAAGATTACTAGGTCTGCAAGGCGAATCGCTGCTTGCAATGTTGAGCTGAGTGAGACATCGTGAATCAGATTTTGAAAATTTTGAACAGTGATCATTCCTCCGTGGCAAGTCCGATTTTGAAAATTCTTTTTGAAAGTCACAACTCTGGACATGCTTTCTGAGCGTGTAAAGTTTGGTCACAGTGTCTCGAGCGGTTATTATGTAATTCCATCTGGAATTTTTTTAACGGTGATCATTCCTCTGTGGTAGCATTAATTTTTTCAAAATATATCCATAAACCTTCCTCTGATTGACCTCTTTAATCATGCCAAATTTAGTTCTGATTGGATTAGTAGTTTAGGAGGAGACCTGTGACAAAGAAAATCCTGAAGTCTGGTATGAGGAGCTTTCGCTCGACTTCGTCTCACTCAGCTCAATGAACGGACAGCAAAATGCGACACGTATATTTGATAGCTATGATCGATTCCAACGAGAATGTCTCGAAATGCAGACGATAATTATCTGTTCAGAGACTTAGTTACGGACTTGGCTTAATTAGTCGGTACATTCCTCTACTCCACCATGTCTTCAGTTAGTCCGGGATGAAATTGTAAATGATTTTATTATGTTTTATTGCTTTGAGCATGATTAATTCAGAGTTTCATAAACATAACATAACTTCACGCCCTTATCCCCGAAGGCGTAGGCAGAGGTGTATTACACACCCACGATTCGTCAGTTATGTTAAGGTCCCAATGTATAACTGGGGGTAGCAGTGCTCCGGCTTAAAGCCCGGAAATGCACTGCCCCCGGACCCGACGGCATTCCAGGCCGAGCATGGGTCCTGGCCCTGGAGGAACTAGGGCCTCGACTGGTGGCGCTCTTTAGCGCATGCCTCGAAAGGGGCCAGTTTCCAAAGGCTTGGAAGACGGGGAAACTGGTCCTTATCCGGAAGGCGGGGCGGCCGGCGGACCAGCCATCCGGTTACCGGCCGATCGTGTTGCTCGACGAGGTGTGCAAGCTCTTTGAGCGGATTATTGCAGAGCGCCTCGTCAAGCATCTCACGAACGTGGGGCCAGATCTGGCGGACAACCAGTTCGGTTTCCGCCGGGGGCGCTCCACCGTGGAAGCGATCATGCGCGTTAGGCGCCTGGCGGAGGAAGTAGTCTCGCGGGGTGGGGTGGTGGTGGCGGTGTCTCTCGACATCGCCAACGCCTTCAACACCCTACCCTGGAGCTGCGTTAGGGAGGCGCTCGCGTATCACGGAGTGCCTCCTTACCTCCGCCGCATTGTCGAGGCATACCTATCCGAGAGGGCCATAGTTTACCCGAGCTGGCTAGGGCCAGGGCGGCGAGAAGTGTCGTGCGGTGTTCCACAGGGACATCGGATACGACTGGGTGCTTCGCGGTACGTTGCTCGAGGGTGTCAGCATAGTGTGCTATGCTGACGACACCCTCGTTATGGCGCGGGGAGCAACGTACCGAAGCGCGGCACTGAAGGCCACGGCAGGGGTTGCTCAAGTCGTGGGTCAAATACGGCGGCTGGGACTCGAGGTGGCTCTCCACAAATCCGAGGCTATGTGTTTTCACGGGCCTCGGAGGGGGCCACCTGCGGGAACCAGCATAACCGTAGGGGGCGTAAGCATCGGCATCGAGCCCACGATGAAGTACCTTGGGCTCGTACTCGATAGCCGATGGGACTTCGGACCTCATCTCCGAAGTCTGGTCCCGAAACTGAGGGGGGCTGCGGCCGCGCTATCGCGGCTGATGCCCAACGTTAAGGGACCCAACGCCCCGACTAGGAGACTGTACCTGGGGATCGTGCGAAGTATGGCCCTATACGGGGCCCCCGTATGGGCGGAGACTCTGGCGGCCCGCAACGTGGCTGTTCTTAACAGCCCGTTAAAGGCGATGGCCGTCGGAGTCATCAGGGGGTATCGCACGATCTCCGTCGAGGCGGCATGTCTCCTAGCTGGGACCCCTCCATGGGACCTGGAAGCGAGAGCCCTTGCGCTGCTGTACCAGTGGCGCAAGGAGGCGCTGGAGCGGGGCCATAGGCCGGAACCCCGAGAAATCAGAGCTCAGCGGTCCCTGCTCCGCCAGGAACTCATGGAGACATGGAGGGTGCGACTTGAGCACCCAAGGTGGGGGGAATCCACCATTGCGGCGGTGAGACCGATCATGAAGGAGTGGTTGGAGAGGGACCATGGGGACCTCTCCTACCGGATGTGCCAGATGGTTACCGGACACGGGTGTTTCGGTAAGTATCTGTGGCGCATCCACCGGGAGACAACGCCGCAGTGCCAGCACTGCGAGGATCCTGGCGAAGACACGGCGCTCCACACGTTGGTGGAGTGCCCTGCGTGGGCGAGTCAACGCCGGGATCTCGTTGCGGTCCTGGGCGTGGACGTTCTCTCGTTGGAGACCATGGTGAGGGCCGTGGTCTCCGACGGGAGCAAGTGGCACGCCGCCGCCCCTCTCTGCGAGCAGGTAATGCGCGCGAAAGAGACGGCGGAGAGGGAGCGGGAAAGAACCCTGCCCCCCGAGTTTCGCAGTCTGCGGCGAGGACGCCGCAGACTCATCTACGCCCAGGACTACCGACCTCCATGATCGGGGCCTGAGGACGGCAGTTGGCCGACTCGCCGTCCTTACAGAAGCAGGCCGTGGCGGAGGCGTGTCGTGTGTGCCCTACACACGCCTGCCAACTCACCGAAGCGGGATAAAACCCGACCCCACCAGGCGAGGCCGCGAAGGCGGCCAAAGTCCGCCGGCAACCCTGGGGTTATCCTTTCGAGGGCTTACCCGGGCTGCCCGGCAACGGACACTTGGGGAGGACACCGTGCGGTTTTAGTCGAGACACGACATAACCACCCCCGCTAGCGAGCGGGGGGGTATCCGAAGGGATTTCCGCACGTAAAAAAAAAAAAAAAAAGGTCCCAATGTAATAGGGGGCGAGCCTATTGCCATCTATCGGGCACATTATTAAGCGAGCGATAATTAACGTTTATTAATGCACACATAACTACGAAAAGTCAGAGGTGTGTGCCCGGGGCGACTGGGGATCGAACTCGAGACCTCGTCTCAGCAGTCCGTTACGTACGCCACTGGGCTATCATTTATTTATTATTATTATGTATTAGGTTCATACGGTGAACATACATAAACCGAATCTATACATCTATATCTATATAAATAATAGTGTCTGTTTGTAATATTAAAATAACAGATATTTAATGATTGCATGTGAATGTTTACACGATAGGTACTTATAACACGTGGCGGGAACACGCATCGCTCTCCGTACTCCTCTGCTTTCAGAGGAGACAGGATGAGCGATGCTGTTAGTGGTGAGATGGCCCAGGGTCAGCCGGGGTGCGAGGGATATGCTCTATGGGTAACCTTACACCCCGGCGTCTGAAGACCCGAGACGGCGTGCGGTTTTAGTCGGTGCAAGCCCGACATAACCGCCCCCGCTGGTCGGCGGGGGGGTATCCGAAGGGATTTCCGCACGATAAAAAAAAAAAAAAAAAAAAAAAAAAAAAAAAAGGTACTTATAACAAGACGGGGCAAGACGGGGACACCGTGGTTCCCAAACCCGAGGGGGCCATCTCGAAACCGGAGATGGCCCAGGGTCAGTCGGGGTGCGAGGGATATGCTCTATGGGCAACCTTACATCCCGGCGTCTGCAGACCCGAGACGGCGTGCGGTTTTAGTCGGTTCAAACCCGACATAACCGCCCCCGCTGGCACGCGGGGGGGTATCCGAAGGGATTTCCGCACGATAAAAAAAAAAAAAAAAAAAAAAAAAGGTACTTATAACAAAAAAAAATCAATTTTTAAATTTTTGTCTGTTTGAAGGAGGTAATATCTGGAACGGCTGAGCCAATTTTGACGGGACTTTCACTGGCAGATAGGTAATTTTAGAAGGCGTAACACAAGCTTATTTAATTTTAGAAAAATAAATAGGGTACCGCGAAAAATAATTAAAACCCTGAACATAGAACTCCCCGCGGACGAAGTCTCGGGCACAGTTAGTATTAAAATATAAATGTAATGCTTAGATACTTACTTGCTATTTCACGTACCTATTTGAAGTAGTGCTATTTTTGTCTATTCTTTTTATTTACTTTTAATTTTATGTAAATCTAATTGAACCTTCAATGTGTATCCTGTAATGTGGGAAAGTGCTGTCTCCCTGAGGTACAGGATATAGGCGACTCAGGCGCCGGAGGTCGGTTAACGACCTCCGTCCTCCATGAGCGCAGGCCTGGGGGTGGCGGGTGAGGCCGCCTGTCACCCCAGCAGAAACAGGCCGGGACGGTGGGGCGACTAGCGCCCCTCCCCCAAACCGGGGCAAGACGGGGACACCGTGGTTCCCAAACCCGAGGGGGCCATCTCGAAACCGGAGATGGCCCAGGGTCAGTCGGGGTGCGAGGGATATGCTCTATGGGCAACCTTACATCCCGGCGTCTGCAGACCCGAGACGGCGTGCGGTTTTAGTCGGTTCAAACCCGACATAACCGCCCCCGCTGGCACGCGGGGGGTATCCGAAGGGATTTCCGCTCGAAAAAAAAAAGGTAGGTACTGGATATATAACAACCCCAAAAATTAAATTAATATAATTGAGCTGGGTGAGACGAAGTCGAGCGAAAGTTCCTCATACCAGACTTCAGGATTTTCTTTGTCACAGTTCTCCTCCTAAACTTCTAATCCAATCAGAACCAAATTTGGCATGATTAAAGAGGTCAATCAGAGGAAGGTTTATGGATATATTTTGAAAAAATTAATGCCAGATGGAATGGAATGGATGGATGGAATTACATAATAACCGCTCGAGACACTGTGACCAAACTTTACACGCTCAGAAAGCATGTCCAGAGTTGTGACTTTCAAAAAGAATTTTCAAAATCGGACTTGCCACGGAGGAATGATCACTGTTCAAAATTTTCAAAATCTGATTCACGATGTCTCACTCAGCTCAACATTGCAAGCAGCGATTCGCCTTGCAGACTTACGGCCGGTTTTAATAATCCATCTATCCTTTACCAGCAGTTAAAATAGCTACCATTAGTAACTATCGGGGATTTTTTCTGTTTCAATAAACAAAGATAAGCAGAAAATGACTTTGATTAAATTGAAACCGCAGTTACAGATAGATCAATATTGACATGTTTATCTGGGATAGCTTCTACCTTTAACTGTAGGTAGATTATTGAGACTGGCCGCTAGTGTTACAACTACGATAGATGTCAATCGACAGCTGGGGCCCGATTCACTAACGCCACATTTTTAAAACGCGTGATTTCAATTCTATAAGAAAGAAAAACTGTAAAATAGTAGATTGTTACACAAGGGTTGAAAGTCAGCCATTTCACCCGAGATATTTCTGGCGCTCGAACGAAGTGAGAGCGCCAATAGTTCGAGGGTGAAATGGCTGACTTTCACCCGAGGTAAACACTCTTCTTTTCATTTCGACTATGTGAGAAAATTAAAATACCACACACACATTTAATGAAACAGGTATATTGATTATCAGTTAAAATTTAAAGTAAAATTAGAACAATTTGAAAATAGATTATTAACAACAGCTTTTGCCTGTTCTTCAATCTCATCGGGAGTTAAATTAATATCCATGTCACTGGAATCACTTTCCAAAACCATTTTTAACCACAATTAACACAAGGTATTTATTTATATTGAATCTCGTTTTCCCGCTAATTATTTAGCAAACTTGAATTGTTTCTTTTTAATTCTGAAAAAAAAATTCAAATTCACGTACATACTGCCAACATTAGAAAAGTTTTGAAAATCGAATCTATTGGTTACATTTGTAATCGAGTATCTAGGCGGCCATATAAAAAAAAGCGTCATGATATCAAGGCATTATGACGTAACTTAATTATCATGGACTCCATGGCAAACCCTAAAATTAAAAAAAAAATACTTTCGCCCTAGGAATGAAATAAGCTACTTTCCACCCGGCTATCTATATGAAAATTAAACTTTCCGAACAGGAGAGATGAAAAATATTTCATTATTCAGTAAGATCTGTTAAAACAAAACCTACCTTCACTTAACTGAGGTTATTAAACATTTAGAACCACATATAGTTGATTTCGTTTCCAATTACATTTTGAGATTTTAATGTTAGTTAGTATTGAAATCATACGTTTAGAAAACGTTATTTTACTGATTCGAGCCCCTGAATCAAATGAATATAATACGTACTTGTAAAGATTTACAGATGTGGACGTTATAAACTCGATAAACGTTAAACAGGCCTGATACCTCATGGGAAATGGAGCCGTCCAAATATTTCAATGTGCCGTTATTAATAACCTTGTGATGTATAAAAGCGACCACAAATTGATACGCATCAAACTGTGATGTATGTGCCGCATTGCAATCAGTACAACTGGTAAGGGTTATGTCATACTGACGTCGGCGATTGCTACTTTGATTCCGATACGACGAGACGGGGGCCGGGGGTCCAGGGGGGGCTTGCTAAACATTAGTCTATTTTTTTATCGTTTTGTACCGGGGGTCCCATTGCGTAACGTTAGTCAATTTTTTTTAAGCAATTAGTAAGATCGGAAAAGAGAACATCTAGGACGGGACTTGAACCCGCGACCAGTCCCTTACAAGAGGAATGCTCTGACCAACTGAGCCACATAGACACGTGCCAAACATTCGAAATTCTCCGTTGCAAAAAAAAAAAAAGCAATGTTTAAAAATGACTTTAAAGTTATTCATTGTTTCCGTAGTTCGCAAGAATTACGGTAGATGGCTCTTGTTTTATGACGTTTTGCGGTGTTCACTATCATCGATAATTAAGATCTATCTATATAATTCAATTAAATTTTTAAGCAATTGATATGCTTACTTTTCCTATTTAAGATCGGAAAAAGAGAACATCTAGACTAGAGGCATTCTCCCTGTAAGGGACTGGTCGCGGGTTCAAGTCGAATATTTTCTTTTCACCTTTTTAGTTTTAGTCATATCATGTAGCTCCAGAGTGACCCTGATTACCATGCAACAACAAAGAGTTCGCCAAGATAAAACAAATGAACCCAAACCTACTCCATCATCAGAACAGCTCCATGGCACCATATTTTTGTATTGTCATCCAAAATAAACGTGTATACAAAATTTTCGGATGTCAAAAAATTGTCGAAAAATGATTTGAAGATTTTGACGGACAACATAAAAGCTTCTAAATACATAATCACCATAATAAGATCAGTCTATTGATGGCAAATTAATGTATTGTCATTCGAATATCATATACTTCTTTTAGTTTTTATGGTTTTCTTACGTTCTCTCTCTCTATTCAGGTAAACTTAATGGTATTCAAATTATTGTCTAAAATTATTGTCACATTGTTGTCAAATTATTGTCTAAAATTATTGTCAAATTATTGTCTAAAATTATTGTCAAATTATTGTCTAAAATTATTGTCAAATAATTGTCTAAAATCTTTAGTCACAAATCTATAAGTGCCAGTTTGTCCATCTATATCTAGTTTTGTGCTTCAAAATGAATTTAGATGTGAAAAAAGACAGGCACAAAACTTTTTAAGTTTTTGTTTCTGACACAAATATAAAATTAATTCAATTTAAATTATATTGAATTAATTTATGGATAGAACACACCTTTATCGCATGGCGCAATCACCTATTATGGCAAATGTGGTAGCATAGGGATTAAATTTAATTTATTGGTATTATTCCTAGTAATTTCTCATTTGTAATTAACGAATAGTGTGTATGATATTATTAATAGACGTATAATGAGTTATATTTGTAACTCATTAAATCTAATGAATATTGTAAAGCTTTGTTTATCCACATTCTTGAATCTAAAACAAAAGCTAGTTAAGCCATGCTTATATCCTGGAAATATTTATTTAAAATGAAGCTGAAGAGTTTGTTTGCTGGTTTAACGCGCTAATCTCAGGAACTACCGGTTCGAATTTTTTTTTTTTTAGTATTTAGGACACGTCAATTTAACTTCACCTCGCCTGATGGTAAGCTGAAGGTAAAGTCTCAGGAAAGAGTTTTTGTGTTGGATAGCCTATTTATCGAGGAAGGTTATAGGTTACGCTACTACCTAGGGGAGCGGAGCAGTCATCATATACCTATGTCAAAAATTGGGGGAAATTTTCATACATTATTGTGAAACGCGGCGATAGCCCAGTGGCGGATGTAACGGACTGCTGAGGCGAGGTCTTGAGTTCGACCCCCAGTCGCCCCGGGCACACACCTCTGACTTTTCGTAGTTATGTATGCATTAATAAATGTTAATTATCGCTCGTTTAATAATGTGCCCGGTAGATGGCAATAGGCTCGCCTCCTATTACATTGAGACCTAAACATAACTGGCGAATCGTGGGTGTATAATACACCTCTGTCTACTCCTTCGGAGACACAGGCGTGAAGTTATGTTATGTGAAACTAATAAATTACAGGCATGTTTGGGTTAAATAGGTGCCACGGGGGATCGAAGTATGTCACCGGCGAAGCCGCGGGGAACAGCTAGTTAGAAACATTATAAAGAGGCCAAATTTTATGAGATTTTTTATATGTTTGAGGGAATTACACTACCGACGTGAATCCGCTCCGAACTTAAGCAATTTAGCTTAGCTGGAGGGGTTAGGGGGAATGCTAGTAATTTCGGTTACTATTATTGTTTAAAAAAAATTCTTCGGAACCACTGCCCACTTGCCCACTAAAGTTACATTAACCCGGCGTGCGGTTTTAGTCGGTGCAAGCCCGACATAACCGCCCCCGCTGGCCGGCGGAGGGGTATCCGAAGGGATTTCCTCACGAAAAAAAAAAAAAAGGTACATTAACCCAATGGACATGGGCTATATTTTATCTGCAAAGTACGATAAATTTAGTTTAAATTTAAAAAACTAAAAAAACACGCTTTTTATACAAAACTGAACTAAAAAAATAGAAAATAAGTTTTAATAAATATAAATTAATAATAGTGTAAATAAAAAAAATGTATTTTATTTAAAAAAAAGCGTGGGGTGCATGGGTCAATAGATATAAATATTTTATTGACAGACATGAGTACAGTGATTATCATTTTGATTATCTTAAAAAGCACCCACGCTTTATTTTAAATATTTTTTTTTTATTTACACTATTATTCATTTATATTTATTAAAACTTATTTTCTATTTTTTTAGTTTGGTTTTCTATAAAAATCGTGTTTTTTTAGTATTTTTTAAACTATTTTTTTTTTTTATTATAATTTTATCAAATTAATGTATTGTCATCGGTCCTCGATAAATCTACACAGTTTGAACGAAATCTCGCCGTTTAAAGTGGGTGAAAATCGCAACCAAAGGAGTCGGTTACAAACATACAAACATACAGGTGAAGCTAATAAAAAGCGTAAACTCATAAAAACCGAAGCGAAGTGAGGGCGGGTTTCTAGTGTTTTATATAGGACATTTTAGAGTACAAAAGTGGATCCTAGTATTTACATGTTTAAACTAGGTCTGCAATACATTCTGCAATGCAAAAATTGAGCAAAGCTCTCCGACTGATAACCGTCATCAGTGTAATTTGTTTGAATAGTTTATTAACGGTTAGTTTTTTAACCAGCCAGATATTTTGTGATAAGGGGCCATTCATAAAATTCGATTTTGCACGTGCCCTATTTGTTTACTCCGTTACAGATGGTAATTTTGGTGATTGTTCCTCCGTGGTACGTTGGATTTCTAAATTTCTTTTTTTGATCGACATTTTGAAAAACAATCGGTGATTAGTCCTCCGTGGTACTGTGACGTCTGGGGTCTCACCTTACAGCTCCTCGTGTTAATAAAATGATAACACAAGTAATTATATTTTTATAACATTTATTGTTCACACTAGACTCCTATCAACGAGTTTGAGGGAATTTTACGCGAGATTATTTAGTTTTAATATACGAACTGAAGAGGAACGCGGATTCTGCTCAGTGATTGAGCCTACGATCACTTTGCTTGGAACTCTCTTCGTACGGCGGGTCGAGGCCGGACCCCCCGGTCACCCGCTGTCACCAACCTGTCCGCCAACCAATTGTTTTTTCCTATTCTGTCTATTTTTTATATTTAAACAAATTTATTTTTATATCGCTCGCTGACGCATGATGGCCAGGGAATTTATTACAGTGTTCAAAGGAGTCCGAATACTACAGTACCTTTTTTTTTTTTTTCGTGCGGAAATCCCTTCGGATACCCCTCCGCCGGCCAGCGGGGACGGTTATGTCGGGCTTGAACCGACTAAAACCGCACGCCGTCTCGGGTCTTAAGACGCCGGGGTGTAAGGTTACCCATAGAGCATATCCCTCGCACCCCGACTGACCCTGGGCCATCTCCGGTTTCGAAATGGCCCCCTTACTTGCACTCCACTGTGCCATCTGCTAATCAGAGGGGCGAGGTAGGAGACGTGGAAAGCTTCCGAACAGCCCTCAACAGGGCCGTCCTCGCCTCGGTCGGAGTTGGCCGTAGGCGGCAGCGTCTCTCCCGCCCTAGGAGAGAGGCGCTGCTGTCTCCGTTGCCCAGGGTGCTCCGCGTGGAGGTCCCCAACCAAGCACCCCAACACTACAGTACCTTCACATGATTTTTTAATTACATAGCCTATGTCCTTCCTATCAGTAACATCTTAGCTTGTGTGATTTCATTAGAATCGGTTCAGCCGTTTGGGAGAAGTAGATGGTCTAACGAAATACATGAGTCATCTAAAAGAGAGCAAAGCTCTGACGAGCTTCGCTCAGTAATAAACTAAATGTTCTTTAGCGAGTCAATCAAGTCAGTCAAGTCGACTATTTGTGAGCTTAGAAAGTGCTCTAGTAGAGCAATCATTACAAGAGCTTTGATAAACGATAGATACTTAATAAAAAAACATGGGTTCCTTACCACGATGAAACATTTTATTTTTTTATTTTATATGATAGAGACCCGAGACGGCGTGCGGTTTTAGTCGATTCAAGCCCGACATAACCGCCCCCGCTAGCCGGCGGTATCCGGCGGTATCCGAAGGGATTTCCGCACGAAAAAAAAAAAAAGGTACAGAAACAGACAACAGATTGAGTGAATACAAAATGTTACGAACAGTGTTAAAAAAAGCAACCGAATCGTATTTTTACATTCACATAAAAAATGAAAAGTACAGACGAATTGAGAACCTCCTCCTTTTTTGGAGTCGGTTAAAAGGAGGAAGCTCGTGACGTGTGTAAGAATAGGAGCAGAGATGGTGGGCTCTAGTCTCTGCCTACCCCGGAGGGAGAAAGTTGTGAGTGTATGTATGTATGTATAAATGTCGATGCCAGTGGGTATATAAACTACTGTTTCTGAGTCTGGATGACATTTCATTTCCTATTTCTTGAAAATCCATTATTCATTCAGAAAACTGTTTTCAAAATCTCTGTCCGTAGATACTATTTTATCGTAGTAATTTCGATATAGATTTTTGTTTGTTTTTAGGGTTCCGTAGCCTAATGGAAAAAAACGGAACTCTCATAGATTTCTCATGTCTGTTTGTCTGTCCGTCCGTATGACATCAGCCACCTTTTTCCGAAACTATAAGAACTATGCTGTTGAAACTTGGTAAGTAGGTGTATTCTGTGAACCGCCTTAAGATTTTCAGACAAAAATAGAAAAAAAACAATAAATTTTGGGGTCTCGCCATACTTAGAACTGAAACTCAAATTTTTTTTTTTCATCAGACCCATACCTACTTGTTTGATATCTATGGATAGGTCTTCAAAAATGATAATGAGGTTACTAATTTCATTTTTTTCTGAACTGAATAGTTTGAGCGAGAGACACTTCCAAAGTGGTAAATTGTGTCGTCGTCCCCCCCCCCCCTGTAACTTCTAAAAGAAGAGAATGATAAAACAAAAAAAAAATATGATGTACATTACCATGTAAACTTCCAACGATAATTGGTTTGAACAAGATCTAGTAAGTAGTTTTTTTAATACATCATAAATCGTAAACCGCAATTTACCTTTCATTCAATCAACTCAAATGTAAAAATTTTACTCGCTGCTACGGAACACTTCATGGGCGAGTCCGACTCGCACTTGGGTGGTTTTTTTTTGTAGAACACATCAATATAACTTCACCTTGCCTGATGGCAAGCTAAAGGCGAAGTTTCAGGAATGAGGTTCACCTTTGTAGATACAAGGAATGCTACAACGGTGACCCTCAGCTTTACGGCCTCATCAGATGCCTTTGCACGCCCCGCTTAAAGAATTCTAAGTCTTTATGACTTGGTTAAGAAATGAGGTACCGAACGTGAGAGATTTCAAAATACATTATCGTAATTATTTAAACAAATGAAACATTAAATTTAATATCTAATCCGGAAACCTTATGACCATAATATCAGTCTTCAATTCTTAAAATTTATTGAAGCCCAAAAAATAAATTTCGAATAATAAACCAATATCTGTTCTAATAATCGTTACTTCTTCATTTCAAAGACTACTCTTGGATCGTAGCACTAAAGCTCTCTAAATATCCTAATAAACGAAATCCAATTATCCCATAAAACCTTCAGTTTTAGAGGTTTAATGCATACTGTGGATAGAAAATGGGCCAGAAAGGTGGAGTCGTAGACTATCCCCATCTGAAATTTACCCGATTCTTGTACTTTTTTTTTTTTTTGTGCGGAAATCCCTTCGGATACCCTCCCGCCGGCCAGCGGGGGCGGTTATGTCGGGCTTGAACCGACTAAAACCGCACGCCGTCTCGGGTCTACAGACGCCGGGGTGTAAGGTTGCCCATAGAGCATATCCCTCGCACCCCGACTGACCCACTGACAAAAAAGTCGATGTACCCTTTTTTTTTTCGTGCGGAAATCCCTTCGTATACCCCCCCGCCGGCCAGCGGGGGCGGTTATGTCGGGCTTGAACCGACTAAAACCGCACGCCGTCTCGGGTCTGCAGACGCCGGGGTGTAAGGTTGCCCATAGAGCATATCCCTCGCACCCCGACCCGATTCTTATACCTTTTTTTTTTTTTTTTTTTTTTTTTATCGTGCGGAAATCCCTTCGGATACCCCCCCGCGTGCCAGCGGGGGCGGTTATGTCGGGCTTGAACCGACTAAAACCGCACGCCGTCTCGGGTCTACAGACGCCGGGGTGTAAGGTTGCCCATAGAGCATATCCCTCGCACCCCGACTGACCCTGGGCCATCTCCGGTTTCGAGATGGCCCCCTCGGGTTTGGGAACCACGGTGTCCCCGTCTTGCCCCGGTTTGGGGGAGGGTCGCTAGTCGCCCCACCGTCCCGGCCTGCTTCTGCTGGGGTGACAGGTGGCCTCACCCGCCACCCCCAGGCCTGCGCTCATGGAGGACGGAGGTCGTTAAGCGACCTCCGGCGCCTGAGTTGCCTGCGACGCGCGGCGAGCAAGTTGCGGGCTCGGCGGACCGGGAGAGTTCTAAGTCTCTCCCGGGCGCGCTCCGCCACCTCCTTCGCGAGCATTACATGCTCGCAGAAGGAGGCGGCGGCGGCCCACGCGCTCGCGCTCCGCACCATTGCCGCAATCATGCTGCCGAGCGAGAGGACTCCCACCCCGATGGCTGCCACGAGGTCACGCCTCGGCGCCTCCCACGCCGGGCAGTCCGCCAGCGTGTGCAGCCCTGAGTCCTCGCTCGCGTCGCAGTGATGACACTCAGGCGTTGGCTCCTTCCTGATCCGATGCAGGTGGTCCCCGAAGCACCCCTTCCCTGAGATCACCTGCGTCAGTCGGTAGGAGAGGCTTCCGTGTCGCCTCTCCAGCCAATCCTCCATGATGGGCCTTACCGCCGCTATTGCGGCGTGCCCTACCCGATTCTTATACCTACTGACAAAAAAGTCGATGTACCCTCTAATATAAATTATCTGGTGTCAACTGCGTTCTATTTTATCCCACTAAACTTCTTCTCTACCTAATATCAACCTTATTACATAACGAAAAGCTTCTAATTTGCTCGTGATGCTTATCGTTATTTAAAATTGGAATTTACGCTTAAAGGCATAGATTCGAATTTAGAGTGCGGTACGAATGGGAGGCTATTTAAACGATTTACAGTTCTATTACATAGACAAAAGGCTGAGTTTGGATTCAGAAGAATGTACCAAGGAGTCATTTATCAAGTCGGATATAAGATGTCAGTGGGTGATATGGCGTTGTATTAAAAAAGGTGATGTTTCTACATGATGCGTTATTATGTAATAAATTAACATAAATAGCTCTGGATAGCCATTTACTGGTAGATTATGCTCGGAAGAGCAATTTAAGGTTACAAGAAGATTTACAACATTATCTTATTCTATATTTTATTATCATGGCGTATTATGTTGCCATGAACAATATCTAGTGTGAATTGGGGTTGTTTTTGAGCATTATCTAACCCAAATCACAATAGTTATTTATGCCACTGTCAAGCAATGATAGCTATTGCAACACGAGTGCTAGTTTGTGCACAATAGATCAGCACGAGTATTACAATAGCTGTTTGCGGCAGTGGCATACAATTTTTTTTCCACGACCATGAAATAAATAAATACAAAAAACCGTCAATGTTGAATTCTTTCAAAACAATTTTATTTAAAAGTGCAGATAAAAGTTAACAATGGCGCGAAAATAGCGCGGCGCAATGTTGTTTTGTTGTTATAATCCCACAAGTGAAAGGCAAAGGCAATTCATTCATACAGCCTAATTACATGCGATGTTTGGTCGTGAGTGTCGTGACGCAAATACGCGCGCTTTTTGGCATAATCTTATGTTGATTTTGGATGCCATAGCCATAAAAAAAAAAAAAGTTTGATTGTAGAACGGTTTACCCGTGTGGAAATGGTCATTGTAACACAACTTGACAGGAATGAGTACTATTGAGATAATGACTTGTGGTTATATATTAAGCAAGTTACCAAATGGTCGTAGAAAAACATTATTTCAAATCAAGAATAATCTATCTATACTATTATAAAATTGTAAATTAGTTGTGTCTATACATTGGAGATATTTAAAAAAAAATACTTGAGTTATGTGAAATGAACGATTCAGAACACTCAGAATTCTTGTCTGTTTATATGTTTGTTCACGATGGACGTCAAAGAAGGGAGAGGCCGAATTTTGTGAGCTTGTTTATATGGTTAGGGTAATCTTCGAAACCACTGCACTTATTATAAAACCTCTTCCACCATTTGAAAAGTAAATTATCCCGGATGGAAATGCTCTGTATATTATGTGTACATTACGATAGCTTAGATAGTCAACAGAAAGTGATATAAAATGAAGCGAAGCGGGGTCGGATTGCTAATCTATACATATATATAATTATTTGTCTCGACTGACTGACAGACTGACTGATTCATTAACGCAGAGCCTAAACCACTGGAACTACAAACTTGAAATTTCAGCAGTAGATGCGTTTTATATTGTAGGCATCAACTAAGAGGGGTGCTTGGTTGGGGACCTCCACGCGGTGCACCCTGGGCAACGGAGACGGCAGCGCCTCTCTCCTAGGGTGGGAGAGACGCTGCCGCCTACGGCCAACTCCGACCGAGGCGAGGACAGCCCTGTTGAGGGCTGTTCGGAAGCTTTCCACGTGTCCCTCTGATTAGTAGATGGCACAGTGGAGAGCAAGTAAGGGGGCCATCTCGAAACCGGAGATGGCCCAGGGTCAGTCGGGGTGCGAGGGATATGCTCTATGGGTAACCTTACACCCCGGCGTCTTAAGACCCGAGACGGCGTGCGGTTTTAGTCGGTGCAAGCCCGACATAACCACCCCCGCTGGCCGGCGGGGGGGTATCCGAAGGGATTTCCGCACGAATAAAAAAAGAAGGCATCAACTAAGAAAGGATTTTTGAATATTAATTTCACTTCTGAGGTGGCAAAATAAAGGAAGAACATTTGTATGGAACCCGTCATCTTCAAAGTTAGAAGCACAAAATTTCAAACACCTGCTTCTGCTTACGGGACCATATTGGCTGACCTAAAGTTCTTTACCCGAAATTGTTCTTCCTAACGATTTCTAATCCGAATGATCACTCGTCCTAAAATTTTTCATCCTAAAGTTTTCATTCATACTATTAGTAGTGCTACCGGCGATGTTCATAACACAAATTTTTCCGAAAATTGTAATTAATAACATTATATATGCAAATATATTAAAAATCCTACCGTTTTTTATGATAACGCTTTTATCCCTAAACGTAATTACCATAAGACCGATTCGGTTCGTTGTGGTCACAGTTCTAACCTAGCCTAAACCAATGACGATAAAATATAGTACCGTGGTATAAGGTGGGTAAAGTGTTATTGTTTAAAAATATATTCGTGAACATTTACTTACTTGCAGGATGTTCATAATGAACATAACTAAAACTGGAAAAGTTACGCAAAAGTAATGTAAATAATACTGATTATTATAAATAAAAAGAAATCTAAACAAAAGAGATATGACTTTGAATAATAGTGTAAAAGATGGTTATGTTGAAAAAAAAATAGGAAACTAATAAAAGTATAATAGATGTTTATTGCTACTGACATTATGAAGTTGAATGCTTCGAAATTATGAACCTTAGAGACAGAGTAGTTGGGGTGCTTGGTTGGGGACCTCCACGCGGTGCACCCTGGGCAACGAAGACGCCTCTCTCCTAGGGCGGGAGAGACGCTGCCGCCTACGGCCAACTCCGACCGAGGCGAGGACGGTCCTGTTGAGGGCTGTTCGGAAGCTTTCCACGTGTCCCTCTGATTAGCAGATGGCACAGTGGAGAGCAAGTAAGGGGGCCATCACGAAACCGGAGATGGCCCAGGGTCAGTCGCGGTGCGAGGGATATGCTCTATGGGTAACCTTACACCCCGGCGTCTTAAGACCCGAGACGGCGTGCGGTTTTAGTCGGTTCAAGCCCGACATAACCGCCCCGGCTGGAGACCCCCCGCTCTCCAGCGGGGGCGGTATCCGAAGGGATTTCCGCACGAAAAAAAAAAAAGAGACAGAGTAGTTAGGAATTGTGATTGTTAGGATGAAAAATGTTAGGAAGAACATTTTCGGATTTCCAATTATCGGAGTTGAAAGTTTAGGTGAACTTTGGCGCACCCTCTGGTTACAAATGAATTAACACGTATATGTCAACGTTTTTCAAAATTTTACCCTTATGGGGGTGAAATAGAGGTTGAAAGTTTACATGGGAAATTGGTCTCCTTTGAAGATAGAAGCATGAAATGTCACACAAGTACGTCTTATCAGAAATAAATGAATAAGTTTATCAGTGTTTTTCAAAATTTTACTCCTAAGGGGGTAAAATAGACGATGATCGGTTATATATGGAAAGTTCGAAGTCGAAAAGCCATTTTCGAAGTAAAAAGCACGAAATTTTATATAGCTGCTGTTGTATCAGCGTTTTTCAATATTTTGCTACTGAGGGGGTGAAATGAGGGATGAATGGGTATATGAAAGTCCGTTTTTTTCACAAAATTCAATTTTAAAGCTTCTTATACCTTTTTTTTTTTTCGTGCGGAAATCCCCTCGGATACCCCCCGCCGGCCAGCGGGGGTGGTTATGTCGGGCTTGAACCCACTAAAACCGCACGCCGTCTCGGGTCTGCAGACGCCGGGGTGTAAGGTTGCCCATAGAGCATATCCCTCGCACCCCGACTGACCCTGGGCCATCTTCGGTTTCGAGATGGCCCCCTCGGGTTTGGGAACCACGGTGTCCCCGTCTTGCCCCGGTTTGGGTGAGGGGCGCTAGTCGCCCCACCGTCCCGCCAATCCTCCATGATGGGCCTTACCGCCGCTATTGCGGCGTGCCCTGCGCTTGGAAGCTTCTTATACCTAGCTGGTAGCTACCATTGGACCCGAAAGGTGGCGTTGATGGGTTCCAGCAGCTAGTGTGTAATATACAAAAAATTAAAAGGTACAATAAACACAGTATTATTGCTTAAGAACCAGTAATTATAAGTGTAAAGCCACAACAACACTCGATAATAAAAAACTTATATTTATTGTTGAATTACGGTAGCCATAATAACAGTAATATAAAATACTGAACATAATACCATTAAGGCACGAATGTTTGCGCAGACCAGAGGCAATTTATAAGCGTCGACAGTTTAGTGGTTAAGGAGTCGACTTTATATTCCAGAGGTCAAGGGTTTGAATCCTGGCTCTCCTAACACAAGCAAAGCTTAGCTGGAGGGTTTAACGGGAATACAAGTAAGTTCGGTTACTAGAACTCTTTAAAAAATCTAGTGGGGTGGAAATCACACAGTGATTGTCAAACTTCGGGCCAAACTTAGATTTTTTAGGGACAATTTGTATGGTAGGTACCCGAAACCTTGAACGTACAAACCCCAAAATCTAATCAGTTCTTACCATCAACCAAACAAGATGATTGGCGAAAGAATTTGTTAAATCGGATAAGTGGTTCTTGAGTTATTGCGTAAACAGACATCCAGACCAACAGACAGACCGACACAAAAATTTCTTTTGCTTAATTAGACTTAGAATCATGTGAAACGTCGAGAAAAGTGATAAAAAGTGGGTGTAAGATTTTGATTTTTTTTGCGTGATTTTAAGACTTCGGTGTCCACCTGGTTGGTGGCCCGAAGTAAAAAACTAACAACTTTCTGCGACTGAGATAGCAACGAAGACTCACATAAAAGTTTATATTGGAGTAACTCGCGTTTTAAACATACCTACCTGCCTAAAAAGGTCTGATAAGAAGGTTCACTAGAAGGAGCAAAAGTATACTTCGAAAACTATCAAAAAAATGTATTGAACAACAACAATCCTTGTGATTACAACATACACAGATCGTGTACACGTACGGTGGTGTTGATGTGTGAGAAAAATTGAAATGCCATTTGTTGGTGAGAAAAATTGAAATGTCATTTGCTGGTGAGAAAAATTGAAATATCATTGGTTGGTGAGAAAAGTTGAAATGTCATTTGTTGGTGAGAAGAATTGAAACGTCATTTGTTTGCATTATTTAAAATTTTACATATCATCCAATCGAGATGCCACTATTTTTCGCGTGCGTTTTACTTTGTACCCTTGTTTAAGATACTTGAATTCATACTGATCATCGGGGTGGGGTGAGGTGGTAACTGATATTGGTGGGAGGGTGTGAGTTTCCATGCCGTAAGTCGGTACTACTATATACTCTGTGACACAAGTCATACTGCTTCCCGTACGGTGGAGTCATTTTTACCGTCAGCTGGCTTCCAATTTGACCAATCAACTCCTGATAATGCTTTATAAAATACCGTAACGTTCCTGAAACGAACTTAGATATTAGTATTAATAGTCGCTAAATAAATAAATCTGATAGTGACTACACTGAAATTTAGACCTTAGAAGTAATACTTATGGTAGTTTTTTATATAAACAAAGCTTCATACGAATGGTTTAATTGAATATTAGCGTGTCAAGAACCATTAGTAACAGTTAATTGGCCCTCCCAGATAATGATTTACTATGTAAACTGCTTGTCATTGTATTGTAAACTATGTGCTAACAAAATACGGTTGAATTCGTATTGACCAACATATTGTGCAGGTATTGTTCGACTTCGTTCGTACAGAATTGAATCTGCTTTTCAAATGTCAATTCCTTTAGTAGTTTATATGTTTTCAGTATTTTGATTTAATGAAAATAGTTCTTATAATGAACGCGCTCAGAGTCTATTATTAATCGTTTTTTCTTTCATTGATTTCAGGTAATCTATTGTTTTTGTTGAACTGAACGGCGACCAAGTTTTGATAACGATTTGGTGAGTTTGAGAATTTTAGTTTAATGAACAACTGGAAAGTCTGATTATCAAATATATACATGTAAAAGCTTTTTTTAGGGTTTTAATGAGGCGTTTGCATTTGCCGATTGCCGAAATTTTCTTACAAATTCATGAGTTGCATGCCGCTTGATAAATTAATTCGATCTTCAAAAACAGTACTTCCTAAATGCTATCCATTTTGATGATAAATTCCGTATTACTTAACAGCTGTCACTGTTCAATAATGTAATAAATGTTGCTGTTTGTTAGCTTAATGTCTCATTCATACAAAAAAAAAATTCATATAATTTGGGATTGTTTTTCCTAAAAAAAATGTTAGTACTGAAAATTGGGTTTTCTCCAATTTCTTCAAGAAAAACGGCAATTTCATATGTAACGCGATAGTTTGTACTTTAGTATGAATATTCGTAACTATTTCACGTAGCAACGGCTGAACTAATCTAGGTTAAAATTTGGCACAGAGATAGATTATGGCTTGGAATAGGACATAGACTTTTGCCAGCAATAGGTTCCTGTATAAATAAAGCTGAATCATGATAATACCAGGTCAGCGACTGTCTGTCTGTATGGACATATTATGAGAAGAGATGAAAGCAATATTGCCAAAAGGGTTGAAAGTATGAATGTAGGAGTAGAGGTGGGCCTAAGAAAAGGTAGTTTTTTTTTAAAAGAATATTAGTAACCGATATTACTAATATTCCCTCTAACCCCTCCAGCTAAGTTTAATTGCTTGTGTTACGAGTGGGCTCACGTCGGTAGTGTAATGGCCAGGATTCGAATCCAGGACCTCTCGATCATAGGCTCGACTCCTTAACCACTAAGCTACCGCTGGATGGCTTGAAAGAGGATATGGCAAGGAAGGTATTGACTGAGGAGATCTGACATGAATGTATGGAGGACCATGACATGTTGCGCCGACCACAAATAAGACAAAGGAAGGTAGATAGAGCAGGTAAGCATGTAATATTATTGTAAGTACAGACAGCTACTCTGTACCCATTATTTAAAGCTAATAAAATAAAATAGGTGGCATAATAAGATAAAGGTTCAGTGAAAGGAAGGATGATACAAAAAGTTATATAATAGACGGCATCTGTGGTGTAGCGGTAGTGCATTCGACTGCTACGACAGGGGGCACGGGTTCGATTCCCGCTCAGTGCAAATATTTGTATGCATGAATGTGTCTATTTGCATTGGTCTGGGTGTTTCAATGTATAATAGTATGTATTTACAAAAAACAAAAAGTTTATAAGTATGTTTATCAGCATTCTGAAACATATAACACAAGCTGGTTAAACTATAAGCATAGTTTAACTTGCTTGTGTTATAAAAAGTAAGCACTTTGGGTCTAGAAAGCGCTGTATAGAATGTCGTAGAATATTTGTTTATTATTTATTATAATGACACCAAGCATAAAACATATTTTACCCGCATCTCCCATTTCTAACTGTAAATATAACGGTTACAGCAGACCCGAAACTTTCTACTAAATCATTATTTCCCAATACAACAGAATAAAGAAAACAAAGTTTTGACAGAACTTCTGTACAAGTTGGTGAATAATTCTTAGCCTAAGCATTCATCGTTGAGTTTACAAAGGGTGTTCTCCAGGGAAGTATGAATCATATAAAAATTGAGGTGAAATAAAATTCTGTCAGTGGTAATATTGTGTGGCAGGGATGTTCTATATCAGAAAGTAAATACAGGTTTACCAGAAAATCTATAGTATTACTATAGATTAAAGGAGATATAAAGGAAGAGGCTGAATTTTGTGAATTTGTTTATATATTTGAGGTAATCTTCGAAACCACTGCACTTATTAGAAAAATTATTTCACCATTTGAAAGGTACATTATCCCCGATGGATATAAGCTATATAATATGTGTAAATTACGATGACTTGAGATTATAAAACTCATGTAAACCGAAAAAAAAACCGGTTTGGGTTGCTAGTGAAACATATAATAAGGCATACGACCAATGATATGAAAAATATAATGTATTAGTAAATAATAAATTAAATATCGCGGTAGCCTAGTGGTATGGGTAAAGGACTGCTGAGACGAGGTCTCGGGTTCGATCCCAGGTATTACCATGGCACACACCAATGACTTTTCGATGCTTTTCGTAGTTATGTGTGTATTTATCGCAGGTTTATAAGTGCCCGGTTAATGGCAATAGGCTCGCCACCTATTACATTGGGACCTAAAACATAAACTGGCGAAACGTGGGTGCTAGCACCTTTGCCTACCCCTTAGGGGATATAGGCGTGAGTTTATGTTTATGTTATGTTTATTAAGTAAATAAATTAATAATAGTAGGATAAAGTACACAACACCATCTAGACCCAAACAAAGCAGAGCTTATCATATGGGTTCTACAATGCTAACAAAACTTAAATACTTTTTTATCTGTAAATAAATACACATAGCCACACCCAGCCCAATGCAAATATACATATTTGCACTGAGCGGGAATCGAACCCGTGACCTCTGGCTTTACAGTTCTACGCACTACCGTTACGCCAATCGTGTTTAAGTACTACTGAAAAAGCTGAGATTCTCGTTGATAAAACAAAAAAGAAATATGTACGAGAGTCGTGAAGGAGGGTTTAGAGGGCCATCCCAACACCTTTGGACCCCAGTCAACCTCCACTGCTAGACGGTGCACCTGCTAAACAACAGACAAGAGCTGGCGTAGGTTTTCGTCTTTAGGTTAAGAGGTCAGGTTAGGTAGGCCGTCAGTCGCTGCTGGAGAACTTAACTTACCAATCATACGACAATGGGATCCTCAAGGCTCCATAGTGTAAACTTTATAGTACGCATTTGGGAAAAAGCTGACTTTTAAACGCCAAGCTACCGATGCGGTAGGCGGCTGGTAAGATTTAGATCCCCAACAACACGTCGAGGTCTTCAGTAGTGTTGGCGGCCGATACCAGTTGGGGTAGTCTTTCTAGGGCATACCAGATTCCCCGGCAATAAATAAATAAATATTCTAGGACATATAACAGGACAAGACGGAGGCGTGTCGTGTGTGTCCTAGACACACCTGTCAACTCAACGTCGCGGGATGCAACCCGACCCCACAGGCGAGGCCGCGGTGGTGGCCAACGTCCGCCGGTAACCCTGGGATTATTCTTTCGAGGGCCTGCCCAGGGTGCCCGGGACACTTGGGGAGGACACCGTGTGGTTTTTGTCAGTCAGATTCCAACACGCCCACCCTATCGATGGGGTGAAGACCGTGGAGGTTTCCACACGTTAAAAAAAAGGGACGTATAACACAACGCCATTTAGACCCAAACTAAGCAGAGCTTGTCATAAGGGTTCTAGAACGCGGATAATCATACTTAGATACTTTTTTTTCGTAAATAAATACATATTATACATAGAAACAACTAGACCAATGCGAATATACATATTTGCAAAGAGCGGGAAGCGAACCGTCGACCTTTGACTTAGCAGCCGGAAGCTCTACCACCGCTACGCCACAAAGGTCGCCACTGAGGACAATACAAGCCGATGTGACGAAACACAGTACAGTTTTAGTAGGTTCGAGACCGATATGCCCACCTCACCATTAGTTTCGGCGAGGTAAAGGCCGAGGGGGCTTCCGATCTTAAAAATAAATAAATAAAAAAGTGGCTGATAAGATATGATATATCTACTTACCAAATTTCAACAGCATAGTTCTTATAGTTTCGGAAAAAAGTGGCTGTGACATACGGACGGACAGACAGACATGACGAATCTATAAGGATTCCGTTTTTTGCCATTTGGCAACGGAACCCTAAAATGTTGCACAAAAGTCGGTTGCAAAGTTTATGCATTTATTTACAAGTACTAACACATATTATTATAACCAACAGTAATTCCATGGCTCAGTTCAAACAACTGTGCTCGTAAGGCAATATATTAGAAACTTTCGCAGTCAAACATCAGAATCTTCTGACAAGAATGATGAGGGTTAGCAGAAGTTTTCAACCCACACCCCAAGGATATAGACGGTGATCTATATAAATATAAAATACTAGCTTGCGCTACCCGGCTTCGCCCGTGGCGTATTTCGAACCTCCATTGCGCCCTTAAACCCATATATGCCTGTGATTCAATAGTTTCATGTAATGAATGGGAATCTGCCGGATTTGTTGACGTTTATGATAACTGCTCCTCTCCTTTGAGTAGTAGCGTGATAAAATATAGCCTATGACACTCACAAAGAATTTTCAGGATCGGTTCAGTAGATCTAGAGATTACCCCCTACAACCTTTTTTTTTTCTTTAGCGTGTGGAAACCTCCACGGGCTTCACCCCATCGGTGCCGACGATAGGGTGGGCGTGCCGGAATCGGACCGACTAAATCCACACGGTGTCCTTCCCAAGTGTCCATCACAAACTTTTCCTCTATATAATATTAGTATAGATATAGAAATTGTATTTTTAGAAGTATTGAGATTATACTTAATCAAGTATCATATAAAAAAAGCAACAACGGGGGCGTCTCGAATGGGGGCGTAGCAAAATAACATTCTTTTCACCATGAGGGCGTACCGGAATAGGAACCTGACGATCTGTTACAATTATAATCACATTGTAAAGAAAAAATATTTGTTTACTAAAAGGGAAAAGCTCTTAATTTGTTTTGTTTCTTTAAATGTAATATTTACCGATTGTGAACAAATTTTATTTATTCTATTTATATAAAAAGTCCCTCAGGGCTTGTCCAGAGGAGGAATTAGTCTCGCGGGGTAGTGTGGTGGTGGCGGTGTCTCTCGACATCACCAACACCTTCAACACCTTAGGAAGGTGCTCGCGTATCATGGAGTGCCTCCTTACCTCCGCCGCATTGTCGGGTATACCTATCCGAGAGGACCATAGTTTACGCGAGCAGGCTAGGGCCAGAGCGGCGAGAAGTATCCTGCGGTGTTCCCCACCAGACTCGTGTCCACACCGTTTTACCACACTAGTGTGTCGATGGTCCACAGGGGTCGGTCCTAGGGCCACGATTGATACGACGAGAGATACTATTGGGTGCTGCGCGGTTCGTTGCTCGAGGGCGTCAACATAACATGCTATGCTGACGACACCCTCGTTATGGAGCGGGGAGCAACGCACCGAAGCGCGGCACTAAAGGTCACGGTAGGGGTTGCTCAAGTCGTGGAACGAATTCGGCGGCTGGGAGTCGAGGTGGCTCTGCACAAATCCGAAGCTATGTGTTTTCATGGGCCTCAGAGGGGGCCACCTGCGAGAACCAGCATAACCGTAGGGGGCGTAAGCATCGGCATCGAGTCCACGATGCCCCTTGGGCTCGTACTCGATAGCCGATGGGACTTCGGACCACATCTCCGAAGTCTGGTCCCGAAACTGAGGGGGGCTGCGGCCGCGCTATGGCGGCTGATGCCCAACGTTAAGGGACCCAACGCCCCCACCAGGAGACTGTACCTGCGGATCGTGCGAAGCATGGCTCTGTACGGGGCCCCGTATTGGTCGAGACTCTGGCGGCCCTCAACGTGGCTGTTCTAAACAGCCCGTTAAAAGCGATGGCCGTCAGAGTCATCAGAGGGTATCGCACGATCTACGCCGAGGTGGCATGTCTCCTAGCCGGGACCCCTCCATGGGACCTGGAAGCGAGAGCCCTTGCGTCGTTGTACCAGGGAGGCGCTGGAGCGGGGCCATAGGCCGGAGCCCAGAGAAATCACGAAATACATTGTCACGAAGTTTGCCGGTCACTATATTGAAAACAGTGACTTTTCTTCCATCATCATCGTTATCATATCAGCCGTAGGAAGTCCACTGCTGAACATAGGCCTCCCCCATTGACTTCCATTTCGACCGGTCCGTAGCAGCATGCATCCACCGAGTCCCTGCGGTCTTTACTAGTTCGTCTGTCCATGTCTGTCCACCTTGCAGGAGGTCTTCCTACGCTGCGCTTGCCGTCACATGGTCTCCGTGGGACTCAAGAACCTTTCTGCCCCATCGGCCATCGGTTCTCCGGGCTATGTGCCCTGCCCACTGCCACTTCAGCTTGCTGACTCGCTCTGCTATGTTGGTAACTCTAGTTCATCTACGGATCTCCTCATTTCTGATTCGATCTCGTAGAGAAACCCCAAGCATAGCCCGTTCCATAGCTCGCTGTGTGACCCCGAGATTCCTTATGAGGCCATAATGAGAAACCACGTTTCAGCACCATAGGTCATCACTGGTAACACGCACTGATTAAAGACCTTTGTCTTCAAGGACTGTGGTATTTTGGACGAGATGACACTCCGCAGTTTTCCGAACGCAGCCCAGCCGAGTTGGATTCTTTAGTTTCCATATATTATTACATTGCAACGGATGAATCTGTAATAAAAGCTTTCATTGCATTATAAACGCGACACCAAAAACTGTAAACTGTATTCATGTTCTTTTATAAAGCAGATGAATGAAGGTGTTTTAATTTCAGCGTTAATGCTCACCCGGTCCAGATAATCAACGAAGGCACTTTTTACGTAAAGCCCACTGTACACATTGACTCAACATTCTCTCATATTGGTCACAGAATATTATATTATCATGAAAAGTTCACGAAAGTGGCGCCGGCTAACCACACAAATCTTTCAACTTTTCAAACACGATCGTGACAAGTTAATTATATAACCAACGTCAATGAAACCAGTGTATAGATAAAGAGTTATTCTAGGATGTAGTGCCCTGGGGTTATCCTTTTGAGGGCTTACCCGGGGTGCCCGGCAACGGACACTTGGGGAGGACACCGTACGGTTTTAGTCGATTCACTACATTACCACCCCCGCTAGCCAGCGGGGGGGTATACGAAGGAATTTCTGCACGTAAAAAAAAAGGATGTAGTGCCACTGAATTGGACATGGTAATTTTATTTTATTTTATTTTTTAATCAGAAAGTACATTACAGTATGCTTTTTTTTAAAGAATTATATAGCTAAGAAATATATATATTATAAACTAGCTGTCCCCCGCGGCTTCGCCCGTGGCATACTTCGCCCCGTGGCACCTATTTATCCCAAACATGCCTGTAATTATTTTTTATGCAATTTTTTAAACTTTTCTCTCCGTAAAACCCATCCTTGGACTTCAAGGAACATTTAAAAAAAAATTGGTGAAATTGGTCCAGGCGTTGTTAAGTTATGCGCTTACCAACACATTTTTCGATTCATTTTCATATTTATAGATTAAAATGTAGTGTTAACAAATAAATCATTTAAATTGTATCATTTTCATATACTGAGAAAAATCGTCAAAAAATCGTTTATGCATATTATTTAAGCATTTTAACTCTACGGGCGCATGAAGACATTCAAATAACATCGTAATGCTGGCAATTATATTGATGATATTGATATTATTGACACAATATTGATGTGCAAATGCGATTCGTGCCCAAATTATTGGGTCTTGATAATCAATCGCAATATTGAATCGCAATATATATTGACTGTCTATATGTGCCCTATGACATGTGTTATACATTATATTGTTGGAAGTTTACGCGAATGTCACACGTTGATGTTATTTTATATTTTACATTGAAGTTGTTGATACATTGAAGTACAACTGCGTCATAAGTACGAATACATAATACCGTGGCGCACATTGGCTTACGTTGGCCCAACGTGTACAGCCGGCATAACATTTTCAATCTTGTTTTTTGTTCACTGCTATTTATTTAAAGTCAATAAATGCACGTACACCGGTTCTTCATTAAATCAATTATTTACTCGTCCCAATATTATTTATATCCCTGCATCCGCACACAGAGAACTTAATTATTCACCTTATCATTAACAAGTTGCTGAAACAGTGAAGTAAATTCGCAAAATTTCGTATCACAGCAAAAGTCACAAATTACACTACAGGCCACACGAAAGTGCACACCGAAAGTATTCGAAATTAAACGATCTATAATTCAATTGTTAATTATAAACGTGAAAGCATTGCACCAAAAGTGCTTAATTGGTAGGCATTGTATTTAATGCTCAGTACGATGTGTAATTCGTAAATAATTGGAGAGAATAGGGTGTCATTATTTTATCTGACTGTGAACTGGATTTCATTTAATTGAACATCTGTTTTAAATGAATTAATTTACGGAAATATTAAATAATACTCTTAGGGTGTTTTTGGGACCCCACCGAGATCGTTGGGCCTGTCAGCCGGCACATCTGCAAGCCGGTACATCTGCAAGCCGGTACACCTGCAAGCCGGTACACCTGCAAGTTGGTACACCTGCTGATTAAGTTCGAGGCTATAATAACTATTTTAACGGATTCTATCGCGGTTTATTCGATGTTATTTTATATTTTACATTGATCCCGACGTTTCGGTTGCTTTTCAGCAGCCGTTGTCACGGGGAGACTAAAGATGGTTGTTGTCTTGTAGTTTGAAGTGAAAGTTATCTCAAAGTACCCGAACTATATTGAATTGTTGGTGTTCCTATTTACGCAGAATGAGCTCACAGTGTCATGAAGTCTTGTTGTATTTTGATTTTTCTTGGAATTAATTAAGTGAATGACTGGGTCCCAAGTTGGTGGTACATTCCAACCATCTTCTCTATTAAAATTAGGATGTTTTTTTAATTTCAATAGTTTCGCGGAGTATCCTACCTATTATACTACCTATTAATTGAATTGATACACCTACACCCTCGATCCTTTGCAGTTGCGTAGAGATATTGCCTCCTTGGCAGTATTTCACGGCCTCTACCATGGTGAGTGTTCCGATGAGCTCTTCCAATTAGTTCCACCCTCTCCTTTCTTACACAGAATAACACGTAAAGGGGTGAGGCGTCACTCCAATAACGTGCAACTAATTGACGACATTTGTGGCGTAGCGGCAGTGTGTATGACTACTAAGTCAGGGGTCGCGGGTTCGATTTTCGCTAATATGTATATTTGCATTGGTCTGGATGTTTCTATGTATATTTTTACAAAAAAAAAACTATTTAAGTGTGTTTATCCGCTTTCTAGAATCCATATGACAAGCTCTGCTTAGTTTGGCGTTGTGTAATTTTCCTAGAATATTTATTATTTATAATTCCATTCAGGGTCATGCGGTTCAGCATCTCTTTTCTTTGCCGTACTATAAAAAACGTCAAATTCTTTACCAGTACACGTGTTTCCCTTTTCCTACAATGGGACATAAAAAAAGCATTTGAAGACCCCCCCAAATCTAGGGCCACAATTACAGCAATGGTGACCCTCATTCCTGAGACTTTAGATCCCATCTTAGAATCAGGTGTTTTTTTTTTTTTTTTTTTTACGTGCGGAAATCCCTTCGGATATCCCCCCGCTGGCCAGCGGGGGTGGTTATGTCGTGTCTCGACTAAAACCGCACGGTGTCCTCCCCAAGTGTCCGTTGCCGGGCAGCCCGGGTAAGCCCTCGAAAGGATAACCCCAGGGTTGCCGGCGGACTTAGTGATAGTCTATAGCCGCGGTAGCCAAGTGGTATGGGTAATGGACTGCTGAGACGAGGTCTCGGGTTCGATCCCAGGTTTTACCATGGCACACACCAATGACTTTTCGATGCTTTTCGAAGTTATGTGTGTATTTATCGCAGGTTTATAAGTGCCCGGTTAATGGCAATAGGCTCGCCACCTATTACATTGGGACCTAAACATAAACTGGCGAAATGTGGGTGCTAGCACCTCTGCCTACCCCTTCGGGGATTTAGGCGTGAGTTTATGTATGTATGTATGTATGATAGTCTATTCATGTGTCCTTCGTTAAAGAAAATATACTAAAATGAGACGTTTCAACTTAATTTCCCGTTCAAATGTGATAAAATAATTTGATGTCAATTTTACTCATATTTTATTACAGACTAGCGGCCCGGTACGTGCTTCGCTACGTCAAAATGATCCGCCATGTATTGAATTCAAGGGCTTACCCGGGGTGCCCGGCAACGGACACTTGGGGAGGATTCCCCCCACCGGCCAGCGGGGGTGGTTTTGTCGTGTATCGACTAAAACCGTACGGTGTGCTCACGAAAAAAAAATTCTGAGAGATTTTCTTAATATTTTTTTCCGTAAGAACCTTGTACAGAGTATTAGAAAACTACAAAAAAAAAAAAACAGCCAAATCGGTCAAGCCGTTTTCATGATATATCGTGACAACGGAAAACGGGTTTCATTTTTATATATATAGATAGTATTCACACCACGATCATGTTACGAGCATTTAACTGTACCGATAATTATTTAAACAAAAGCTTACTCAATTGTCTTCAGTTTATATAGTTGCACAGATTACCACGAAAGTTGATACAAGTTTGTATAGCGATTGAATGGAGTCTAGTCTCGGCACAAGATTGATGCTCTAACTGTCTAGCAGTAGATAAATTATGTGAGCTGAGTCTGACAGAAACACACTTTTAGATTATAATACATTATGGTTGTTTTGTTTTAGTTTAAGCTATGAAAGCTTTGTTTTAGGGTTGTATTTAAACATAACATAACTTCTTCACGCCTGTATCCCCGAAGGGGTAGGCAGAGGTGTATTACACACCCACGTTTCGCCAGTTATGTTAAGGTCCCAATGAGGGCGAGCCTATTGCCACCTTCCGGGTACATTATTAAGCGAGCGATAATTAACATTTAATAATGCATACAAAACTACGAAAAGTCAGAGGTGTGTGCCCGGGGCGACTGGGGATCGAACTCAAGACCTCGTCTCAGCAGTCCGTTACGTACGCCACTGGGCTATCGCCTCTTATAATTTATCTTCTCGCGAATCCTATCGCGAGTCGTATTTAAGCGTAACATAAAATTTAGTTCGTCTAGACGATGTTACGTTACGATATTGAGCATCGTAAAATAAAAAGTTAAAGCACTAGCGATTATAAAGTTATGTACACGATATGGTAGAAATAATAATGATATGTAATGTCTTAGTAAAATTAAGTGCGAAGTGACGTGGCTTCATGAAATACGAAAAGATTGCAAAGCTTTAATTGGAATACAATGAAAAGGAAATCTTACAACTTAAAAATGGGCCTTTTATTTCTAAGAGGGATGGAAACTGGGGGATTAAAAAAATTGTCTCTCCTTCATCTGTTTTTTTTAAATCTCTTTTGATACGGGGGTATCCGAAGAGGGATTTCCGCCAGCCAGCGGGGGAGGTTATGTCGGGCTTGAACCGAATAAAACCGCACGCCGTCTCGGGTCTTCAGACGCCAGGGTGTAAGGTGACCCCATAAGGCATTTCCCTCGCACCCCGACTGACTCAAGGCCTACTCGGGTTTCGAGATGGCCTCCTCGGGATTGGGAACCACGGTGTCAACCACGGGGGAGGAGGGGGGAGGGGGTAAGGCGCGCAATTTGCCACCACTTCCACTTTTAGACCCTAAGTCCGCTTTCTACGCCTTCTAACCATATTTGTGTGGTGAAATTAAAATTGATTTCAAAATTCAAAATATAAACTGAATCTACGTGACAAAACTCCGAGTTCGACAATCAATGGTTCCACTAATCCAAGAGGAAAAAACTCGACTAAAATTAGTCGTGAAATTAAATAAAGCAATTATGAAAGGGAGGTAGACCTTTTATTTCCGTTTCTAATGGAACATGGCCGGCTCCAACCTGTATCCAGTGACCAGTGAGTAGAGTATTGCGAAAAAGAACATTGTTTTATGGGGAAATTGGGGAAAAATTAGGATTGAAATCATGGAATGTCCCCTATATTTAATGAGAGTGTTCGATATAGTGAAGTTTCCAAGTGCCTAATATTTTATTCACATTGAAATATCTATATTCTTTCAAAAATAATCGTAAATTAGTTGAGTCTGAACACAAAAATATATTTTTTTGTGTTTTTGTTCGCGATGGAAGCAAAAACGACTGAAAGGATTTTGATGCGGTTTTGGTCAGACTTAAAATCTGCCGTTTGTTTGATCGCAATTGGTTTAGTATAACTGGAGATATGACCAAAGACTGATAACCGACCTCCACTCGGGCGGATCCGCAGGCGTCAGTTTGTAGTAAAATAAAATGAATTAATTATCTGAATCTATGCTATTATTATAAAGAGAATAGCTGACCCGGCAAACGTTGTTTTGCCATGTATATTATTTCTAGGTAAACATTTTTTTACTTCAATAAAAAAACTATCTATTATAAGTGTGCTAGGATTTACTTATAATCGAAAGCCTTGTAGACAATGAAAGTATGCCGAAAACTGTATAGTGAGTAAGACAGGAGACCGGCTTCGTTCTCATCCCTACTCCGTGATGTTTGCTGGATGGAGGTGACAACGGTAGACATCTAGCGGGGATAACTGATCGATTGATAGTTGATGGGTTATCGACCGGCGAAGGCGGAAGATCAAATTGAATTGAGAAAAAAATTATAATTGAAGGAAATTATAAAAAAAAGCGATGGAAAAATAGGGGTTCATCGTAGAAGGTTGAAAATTCAGGGTTGTATGTATTTTATAATGCTGTATCATAACAAAATTAAAAAAAAATATCTAAAAATTAAAAAATATATTTAGGGGTATACCCTTTGCGGTCCTGGGCGTGGACGTTCTCTCGTTGGAGACCATGGTGAGGGAGGGAGTGGGAGAGAACCCTATTCTTTTTTTTTTTTTTATTAATATTAACGTTTAGGATTAGTAACCGAAATTACTTATATTCCTCCCAACCCCTCCAGCTAAGCTTATTTGCTTGTGTTAGGAGTGGGCTCCCGTCGGTAGTGTAACCGCCAGGATTCGAACCCGGAACCTCTCGATCGTAGGGTCGAATCCTTAACCAATAAGCTACCGACGCTTTTTACCTTTCTTCGGAAGAAATAATGGGGAATAGTTTATTGAATTCAAACTTGAGGGGCTATTGGTCACCAAGTGGGTTAACACATTGCACAGTTAAGTAGTACTAGGCAGGTCAAACTCAGAATGAGTGACCATTCTTAACACATTGTGACCATTTCGGGACATTTTTTCTTTACCTGGTGCAAAAGTGCCCACTAGCTGCAATATCGATGCAATATTGAATAGCGATGGCTTACCTTTGCACCAGATACGATTATAAATAAATTATCTTCGTTTCAATTTGTCAGTTACATTTTTAATCTCTTGAATCTGGATACTGTGCCTTTTACTGTGACTCAACAAATTAATGTTTCATTGTCTCTGTCATTCTGTCTATGCTTCGCTATCTTTTTTTTTCCTTCTTATTTTTATCAGTTTTTTTTTTTTTTTTCGTCCGCCTTTTCTTGTATAGACAATCTTTGTATAAATATTTCAAGCTTTCGTAGCGTCCCGTCGATTCCTTTTAACAATGTAAGAAAGAGCTATTGAAACATTTTTTATCTTTTGCAATGGCAACATTGCTAGTGTTTGTTTATACCACTAAAAAAACAGGCAAGCACACTTTTCACCTAATTGTAAACTGTTATATATGAACTTTTGTAACATTGAAGATCTGACTAGCACATTGCCATTTTTGAAGTGAAACTTCTTTAGAATCGTTGTTTTTTCAAACTCGATGAAACGAAATAAAACGAAAAAATAAATTCATTGTTTTTTTTAATCAGGGACTTTTCAGAAGTTTCACTTCTACCGTGTGTGACTTGCACACACACTCACACTATAAAAGGGTTAAAAGGGGAATTGTGGAAAGGGTTAAAAGGGGAAACGTGGAAAGCGTAAAAACGTGAAATATAGAAAGGGTAAAAAGGGGAAAAGTGGCAAGGGTATTTTTTTAAGTTTTGTTTTTTTATCAAGAATATTAGTAACCGAAATGATCAAAATTCCCCCTAAACCCTTCCAGCTGAGCTAAATTGCTTGTATTAGGAGTAGGTTCACGTTGGTAGTGTATTGGCAGGCTTCAAACCAGGGATTCAAACCCGGGTTCTCTCGGTGTTGAGGCCGACTCTTCAACCACTAAGCTACCGACTTCCTGGGGAGAAGGAAGAACATGGAGAAAAAAAGATAAATGAAACAAATAAGGCCTCAGATACAATAATGAACTGTACAGAATGCTGCATACTGCCACTTAAAGTCGATGTTAAGTGAGTGATACTTGCCCGGTGACGCCGATAATCTGTTCTGGTCACGACATAACCGCCCCCACTGGCCGGTGGGGGTATCCGAAGGGATTTCCGCACGTAAAAAAAAAAAAACTGGGCTGTCGCCGCTATAATTTCAGTCACTCCCTTACAAAATATCCTCTTTCATACATTCCATTCATCTTCTCTTAGGCCTTCCTCTGCTCCTAAGCCGGCAGTACTTTGAACCATTTTAACAACATTAATTTCGTGTGAATTATAAAAAGCTACCGTTTCTACAAAAGAATTGTGGAACCCTATAAACACCTGGAAGAAACGTAACTAGTTGGAAACATCAATATATAACCCGACCGCGTAGTATGACGCGACTTAAGCACCGTCTTCAAATTGATGGGGTGCTACTAAATTCCGACGGGTTATTGCCGAAGTTCGGGTATTATGGAAGTTAGTTTCTGTTGGGAAAACTATAGTCAGTTTAAATTATATCCGTTTTTTTTACTAAGAAATGGTAAAAGAGTACATAGTTTTTGTAGAATATTGAAGATCTTGAGATTGAAATTCTAATATATTTTTCATCACTCCTGTTTGGAAAGTTGGATTTTTAGGGTAGAGCCGGGTGGAAAGTCGCTTATTTCATCCCTAGGGTTGAAAGTATTTTTTTAATTTTACGATTTCCATGGAGTCCATGATAATTACGTTACGCCTTGATATCATGACGCTTTTCAGGGTTCCGTTGTCAAATCGAAAACGTTGTTGAAACTTGGTAGGTAAGTAGATGTAGTAGAGTAGATTAAGATTTTCACACAAAAATAGAAAAAAAAACAATACATTTTGGGGCTCCCCATACTTAGAACTGAAACTCAATTTTTTTTTCATCAAACCCATACGTGTGGGTATCTATGGATAGGTCTTCAAAAATTATAACGAGGTTTAAGATATAATTTTTCTCAAAACTGAATAGTTTGCGCGAGAGACACTTCCAAAGTGGTAAATTGTGTCCCCCCCCCCTGTAACTTCTAAAATAAGAGAATTATAAAACTAAAAACAAATATGACGTACATTACCATGTAAACTTCCACCGAAAATTGGTTTGAACGAGATCTAGTAAGTAGTTTTTTTTAATACGTCATAAATCGTAAACCGCAATTTACCTTTCATTCAATCAACTCAAATATAAAAATTTTACTTGCTGCTACGGAACTTGCCCGGTTTTTGTTAATATTATCTTCACACCTTACAATTTGGGCCTTAAGTATCCACAATATTTTATATCCAAATATTTTCCACCCTAATATAAGATGACCCAGCTGAAACTAATTTTCTATCGGTACAAGTTGATTTATGTGGTGCCGGGCGTTCACCGAAACTACTGTCATTACTCACTGGGGATCGCTTTTTATGCTAACCGTACTTGACTGATTGTTCGGGACACGGTGGCACGGAGAGGACTATGTATAGAGGTCATTACGTTGAATGAGGCCGTTTTAGTAAGGACGTAAGCAGAATTAGAAAATTACGGCTCAATTTACGGCGTCGCTATTGGTCTATGTTGATAGATTTTTTTATAACATAACATAAACTCACGCCTATGTCCCCGAAGGGGTAGGCAGAGGTGCTAGCACCCACGTTTCGCCAGTTTATGTTGTAGGTCCCAATGTAATAGGTGGCGAGCCTATTGCCATTAACCGGGCACTTATAAACCTGCGATAAATACACACATAACTTCGAAAATCATCGAAAAGTCATTGGTGTGTGCCATGGTAATACCTTTTATTTATTTTTTTTCGTGCAGAAATCCCTTCGGATACCGCCCCCGCTGGAGAGCGGGGAGTCTCCAGCGGGGGCGGTTATGTCGGGCTTGAACCGACTAAAACCGCACGCCGTCTCGGGTCTTAAGACGCCGGGGTGTAAGGTTACCCATAGAGCATATCCCTCGCACCCCGACTGACCCTGGGCCATCTCCGGTTTCGAGATGGCCCCCTTCCTTGCTCTCCACTGTGCCATCTGCTAATCAGAGGGACACGTGGAAAGCTTCCGAACAGCCCTCAACAGGGCCGTCCTCACCTCGGTCGGAGTTGGCCGTAGGCGGCAGCGTCTCTCCCGCCCTAGGAGAGAGGCGCTGCCGTCTCCGTTGCCCAGGGTGCACCGCGTGGAGGTCCCCAACCAAGCACCCCACGCCATGGTAATACCTGGGATCGAACCCGAGACCTCGTCTCAGCAGTCCATTACCCATACCACTAGGCTATCGCGGTACCTAAGTACGTAAGCAGAATTAGACAATTACGGCTCGATTTACGGCTTCACTATTGGTTTATTCTGATAGTTTTTTTTATGACGTATGGAAATAGCCCTTACGATAAGTGGTTAATGTTATCTATTGACGCCTACAATAATGATATTGTTCACGCTTTTGAATAGGGCAAAAATCTTGACATTATACTCCAGATGCTTAGTACCAGGTTTTAGGTCTCTTTGGGGGATGGCGGAGCGCGCCCGAGAGAGGCTCAGAACTCTCCCGGCCCGCCGAGCCCGCAACATGCTCACCGCGCGTCGCAGGCGACTCAGGCGCCGGAGGTCGCTCAACGACCTCCGTCCTCCATGAGCGCAGGCCTGGGGATGGCAGGTGAGGCCGCCTGTCACCCCAGCAGAAGCAGGCCGGGACGGTGGGGCGACTAGCGCCCCTCCCCCAAACCGGGGCAAGACGGGGACACCGTGGTTCCCAAACCCGAGGGGGCCATCTCGAAACCGGAGATGGCCCAGGGTCAGTCGGGGTGCGAGGGATATGCTCTATGGGCAACCTTACACCCCGGCGTCTGCAGACCCGAGACGGCGTGCGGTTTTAGTCGGTTCAAGCCCGACATAACCACCCCCGCTGGCCGGCGGGGGGGTATCCGAGGGGATTTCCGCACGAAAAAAAAAAAAAGGGTGATGCGCAGGAGGCGCGCCAGTCAACCGATCATCTACTATTATAAAATTTTGTAGGCATTAAAAAAAACTTGGCTTTTGTTAAATGAGCGATAATTTTCAAAATTAGCGGCGATAGCCCAGTGGCGTACGTAACGGACTGCTGAGACGAGGTCTCGAGTTTGATCCCCAGTCGCCCCGGCCCCACCTCTGACTTTTCGTAGTTATGTGTGTGCATTAATAAATGTTAATTATCGCTCGCTTAATAATGTGCCCGGTAGATGGCAATAGGCTCGCCCCCTATTACATTGGGACCTTAACATAACTGGCGAATCGTGGGTGTGTAATACACATCTCTGCCTACCCCTTCGGGGATACAGGCGTGAAGTTATGTTATGTTTTGTATAATTAGGTACTAGATACATCTCATGCTCGTCGCTTACCCTCCACTGACATGTCGGGTCCACCTGACCGACTCGTTTAAATGATTGTAGCCGGTGTCAGACCATTTAAATTAAACCCTCGGCGTCATGTAACGTGACTGTGCGTGAACGCGTAACTCATGGCTAGGGTGGCACTGTCAGTTCAATCAATGGGACTGTCCTACTTATTGGATAACCATTATTTTAACATTTATTTGGACTTTTGTTTATATATTTAAATTAAATCTATGTAATTTAGGTAACTTCTAATAGGACTCATATGAATAATAGCAAGTTCGATACCTTGTCGGTCTTGGGACACACTTGCCTTGGCTTGTTTGAATGTGGGTGAAACGTTTCTGATGTGTGACTTTCTAACCAAGACCTTTATAATAACAAAAACCGTATCAAAATCCGTTTCGTAATTTTTCCGTCCATCGAATCCGAACGAACAAATAAACAGACAAGGCCTTTAAAAAAATGTGTTATGTGTTCAGAATACTGAATTTAACATAATTTAAGTTTAATAAAATATAAGTTCAATAATTTAACGGGGATTACGGCGATCGTGTATAGGTATATGTATGGATTGCCTGACGTTTCGACCAGGTTACAATGGCCGTGGTTACAGGCTGACTGACCTGTCAGCCTGTAACCACGGCCAGTGTAACCTGTGTAAATTATTACACAATATCATTGTAGTGGTACTTGTCTTAACGACATATTTAAATCGAAACTTCAACTTTAAACATAAATAATAGTCACCCTACAACCCGTTTATAAAGGCGTGATTTGTGGCACCACAGCGCTGTATATCAAAGTTTCGGTACACCTGGATTTGCGATACCCCCGGGACTTGAACCTGGAACTGTGGAACAGTTTTGTTACACTTTTTTTTTTTCTTTTTCCACTTATACTTGATAGATGGGTTCAAACTCGGAATGTATGTTTGACACTTTTTGGTTCAACCTTGAACTTTTTTATTGAATTAGGTTGTCTGTAAAGATGATATTTATCGTATTTTCGGAAATAAGTTGAAACTGATTCCTTCTTATATTAAATTTAATGGATTTTTTGAACATAGTGGTGAGTGGTTACTGAAGATCTGGCGATTCTGAAACGTACCTCCGACAGACGTTTCTCTGCCGAATGAGCTGCCGACAGAACGTTTCGATTATTAGTTGTTCACCGACAGAACCTTTCAACTACGAACGTTTCGCCGACATAACGATTAATTCATGAGTGAATCGACGACAGAATCGTTCACCAAATAAGAATTCGTCGACAAACATTATGTAGGCATGGTTTTTCACAAGTAATGACTAAATCTTTAAGGATGATACGTTTTGAAAGGTTTGGTGGCTTTGTAGTTAAATAGTGAAAAAGAAAATCGAAACCGAAATCGAACTTTCCGGAATAGTGGTTCCGGCGCTTCGTCGGCCGCTGCCGCGGCTCGCTCGCTACGCTCGCTCGGCTCGCGCTCTGTTGGGGTTACAGTTCTAACTTAACCTAACCCAGAAGCGCCGGAACCACTAGTCCGGAAAGTTGGATTTAGTAGCTTTTTGGTGGCTTTGTAGTTAAATAGTGAAAAAGCCAAGTCGAAACATCGTAGACAAAACGACCCGACGACGAATATTCCATAATTGAAAAGTCCTGTCGTCGAAACAAACAAAGGCGAACCATTCTGTCGACGAAACATCCATAGGTGAAACGTTCTATCGGCGAATGTCTCAAAAACGAAACGTCCTCTCAGTCCAACGGAGAAACGACTGTCGGAGACCTGGGCTATTGTATAGAGTAAGTTGTCTGATAACATTCTTCTAATATCTATATTATAATAAAAAGTTTAATAGTTGCGTCTGTTTGATTTACAAAAACCTTGGCTAATGTTAAATGAACGATTTTAAACATCTTTTTTTTTTCATTCTTGTTTATTTGTTCGCGATGGACGTAAAAACGCATTTTGATGCGTTTTTTTTCTATTTGAATTTGATCTCAATCGATGCAGATTTTTTTTGTGTTTTTGAAGCAAACTCTAACCAACTTAGCATTTCAGATTTAGGTGCTTTGGGTATGTATAACGAATAAGTACTGAGAGAATGACACACCAAATATGTGCTGCACATGTAAATGAGCAGGGAAGCCAGGGTCGACGTCGAAGATTTCATCTTCATCATATCAGGCGTAGGAAATCCACTGCTGAACATAGGCCTCCCCCATCGACTTCCATTTCGACCAGTCTGTAGCGGCCTGCATCCACCGAGTCCCTGTGCTCTTTACCAGGTCTTCTGTCCGCCTTGCGGGAGGCCTTCCTACGCTGCGCCTGCCATCACGTGCTCTCCACTCAAGAACCTTTCTACATCATCGGCTATCAGTTCTCGGATTTACAGTGGCCAAATTGGTTTATACCTATTGAAGACATGCCAAGTCAGAAGCGCTCGAATCCGGCGAGTTTGTATGAAAGGTTTAATAAAAGTACAGGAAGTGAAGTGTGTAAGGACAGAAGTAAATAGCAGGCTGTTGTCTCTGCCTATACTGGAGGGAGGAAGACAGAACAAGAGTAAATAATTATGTCTATGTATACAATATGTAACAAAACTAATGTCTGATCCGTTAAGGTGTAAATTGGTATCAATATCAGGTTTTATTTATGTAATACTTTTTGGAAAATAGGTTAAAAAATTTGCCCTGCAATACCTGCAATAAAATTGAGGTCAATGCAGAAACTTATAAAAAAAGGCCACTTTTTGAACAAACACGCATTAAAAATAAAAAGAGAAACACAAAAGGGGGTAGCGGTCCAGCTAGCAAGGGGCGGTGTTGTAAGCCGCCGCTAAATTTTATTGAATATCTACTAAGTGGTGTTGTCACATTCT
This sequence comes from Cybosia mesomella, assembly GCA_946251805.1. Taxonomy (NCBI): domain Eukaryota; kingdom Metazoa; phylum Arthropoda; class Insecta; order Lepidoptera; family Erebidae; genus Cybosia; species Cybosia mesomella. The sequence continues at coordinate 16,414,687 of OX276415.1, forward strand.
TAGATTTTGGGTAGATATTAGGTAATTATGATCCAGGAAATGGTATCTTAAAAATTCCAATAGTACATTTATTTTCATTAATATATTAGTTTTAAATTCATATTTGACTATGTATTTAGGATACCTATGTGCGCTATATTGACCGGACACTAATTTTGTTACACACTGTATAATGTTATATATAGATGCCAATGTGTCACCGCTTCTACCTTTTTTTTTTTTTTTTTTTTTTTTTATCGTGCGGAAATCCCTTCGGATACCCCCCCGCGTGCCAGCGGGGGCGGTTATGTCGGGCTTGAACCGACTAAAACGCTTCTACCTAAGCTTCTATTTGTATATTTAATCCATCTTCCGAGATCATTTCCCGCTAATACAGGTTACTAAGTATATTAATGTGCCTCGGAGAGTACGTTAAGCCGTCAGTCATCTGTGGCATTCGTTAGCCGCGAATTATACAGGAAAGGCATAATCAAAACAAAATCGACGCTTCCAAAATCGAAAATTCCATTGTTTGCCTTACGTCTTATAATTTTTTTGTATAATTCATGCCTTACGGGTAGTTGGAGATCTAAAAAGTTCGATAACCATCTAACAACTGAACTTCTATATCGCCAGTCTTTAGGTTATGGAAGTCAGATAGTAGTCGCTTCACAGAAAATATCGAAATTCGACCGTTTCGGATTCGGATTTAGATTGGAAGCTAACTTGTGAAGTCACTAGGGCCACTTACTCGCGTACAGGTCGCACTCTCCGCCATCTTCTCTCTCGCCGCAGCTGCAGCGCAGAAGGTGATTTGCTCAATTTTACTCCTCGTGTCCAGCCTAGCACCTTCATAAGCCTCATGCCTTCAAACCCTCGACCTTGATCACAATATGATACGTAATAGTGTGATTGTAATAAACTAACATCTGCTTTTTACGTACATGTATTTCACATATCTCCGTTACCTAGATATCACACTAATTACCCTTAAGGTACTGGCACTAAACCCGAGTGGGCCATCTCGAAACCGGAGATGGCCCAAGGTCAGTCGGGGTGCGAGGGAAATGCCTTATGTGCCACCTTACACCCCGGCGTCCGAAGACCGGAGACGGCATGCTGTTTTAGTCGGTTCAAGCCTGACATAACCTCCCCCGCTAGCCGGCGGGGGGTATCCGTGGGGACTTCTGCACGAAAAAAAAAAGAAAAATGTACTGGTACCGTAGGCACTGAGTAACAAACATACATACATAACGTCACGCCTGTATCCCTATAGGGTTAGGCAGAGGTGTATTACACACCCCCGATTCGCCAATTATGTTTAGTCCCAATGTAATAGGGGCCGAGCCAATGGCCATCTACCGGGCACATTACTAAGCGAGCGATAATTAACATTTTTATTTATCTAAGTAAAAAAAACAAGTTGGGAAATAGCTAGGAGGAGGATTGACAATGTAAGTACACCGCTAATGAAGGCAAAACCGCACGTAATCCAATTAGAGAACGCGTGACAGCCTCCCAGATGATTAAGTACTACTAGAAATAAAGCAGTAGGTATTATACGGCGGAATGGCGTATTTACAAATGCTTCTTTAGCCCAAAACTTGAATAGTGTTGGTTTAAAGAAGTTTTGCCTCTTTGGCGTAGCGGTAGAACGTTCGACTGCTAAGTCAGTGGATAGGATTCCCGCGCAGTGCAAATATTTGTGTGCATGAATTTGAATATTTGCAGTGGTCTAGGTGTTTATACATGTATGTATTTAAAAAAAAATGTATGTAAGTATGTATATCCGCATTCTAGAACCCATTAAACAAGCTAGTTAAGCTATGCTTACTTTAGGTCTAGATAGCGGTGTGTAGAATGTCGTAGAATAATAATTTATTTTGGGCAGACAAATTGTGAGTACGAGCCACGTATCCTTCTTTAGCATAATACACATACCATGTTGGGCTAAAGTATGTAAATACTATATATATATATATATATATATATATATATATATATATATACTGTAGTTAAGTACACGGCAAGCAACAGGGACAACCAGGGCGAGGGAGTGCGGGGCTGTGTGAGCAACGTTAGCCCAAAGAAGCATTTGCAACGCAACAACACAATTTTTCTCCCCAACCCCAACAAGGTGCGTGTGTTGTGCTAAAGTAGGATACGTGGCTCGTGTGCACAATTTGTCTGCCCAAAAGCTTGTTTAGCCCGACACTATAGAAGTATTGGGCTAAAGCAGCATTTGTAAACACGCGGCGGAATGTGTTTACAATGCGGCGCTATGCCGCAGTCCGCGGAACCTTCCTCAGTTATTGGTTGCACGTGACTGGTATGTCTGCTGGCATCTTCAAATAAAATACAATATGCAATCATTTCAATACTTTACGTCATAGCTCATACGGTGTCCTTGATGCGAGTACTTCTTTAATATTGGGTTGAAATTCAGGAAACTTGATGATAACAAAATCGTGGGATAAAGTTTGATGTTGATGTCATATATCTATAAGTACAGATAACCGACCCTCACCCTGCCTATACAGGACAACACGTACAAGGCAGGGTACCACGTTCACATGGTGCAAACAATTCCATCAAAAAACAAGCGATTCGGCACCTCTTTTCTTTGCTGCACCATCAATACTTGTAATTGTTTTACCAGCACACGTGTTTCCATTCTCCTACAGTCCCGGATACTTTGATCAGGGTGTGAAAAAGGGGACTACCGACCTCTATGATCGGGGCCTGAGGACGGCAGTTGGCCGACTCGCCGTCCTTACAGAAGCAGGCCGTGGCGGAGGCGTGTCGTGTGTGCCTTACACACGCCTGCCAACTCACCGAAGCGGGATAAAACCCAACCCCATCAGGCGAGGCCGCGGTGGCGGCCAAAGTCCGCCAGCAACCCTGGGGTTATCCTTTCGAGGGCTTACCCGGGGTGCCCGGCAACGGACACTTGGGGAGGACACCGTACGGTTTTAGTCGATACACGACATAACCACCCCCGCTGGCCGGCGGGGGGGTATCCGAAGGGATTTCCGCACGTTAAAAAAAAAGGGTGTGAAAAAGCATCTGATGAAGCCGTCAAGCTGAAGGCGACCAATATAGCATTATTGGTGTGTGTAATGGTCACCCTGATACCATCGGGTGAGATGAAGCCATGTGGACGTAAACATTATAAAAAAAAAAATAGCAGTTGGTTGCAAACAATAAAAAAGTTCATTACGAAAAGTAAGGGCTTTAGGAAGCATGTGATGTGTATTTTATTTTATTTTAAAAATGTACCGTCATGGATGCCCCGAGCGAGGTTTGCGAGTTTTTAGTTCAAGCCCGACATAACCGCCCTCGCTAGCCGGCGGGGGGGGGGGGGGGCATCCGAAGTGATTTCCGCATGAAAAAAAAAGGTATATCACTCTAATTTATAAATCTTAAGGCTTTCACGGCCGGCGTTGCATGTAGAATTCCGATGGATCACGGCCAAACAGCCTGGAAGCAGTATATTCTACACACTCTAATTTAATATCTAAATTTAACCTAAAGCGAATTCAACTAAAACCTACGTTCTTTTTAAGTACGTTCTTTACTAGGTACGGACTTTACTAGGTACGTTCTTCACTAGGTACGGTCTTTACTAGGTACGTACTTTACTAGGTACGTTCTTTACTAGGTACGGTCTTTACTAGGTACGGACTTTACTAGGTACGTTCTTTACTAGGTACGATCTCTAGGGAGATCTCCTTCATATTTCCTCCTTCACCTTGATAGTTTTGGTTATACCGCGGTCTGTCGAGTTTACTATAAGTTACGTTATATTCTCAAAACTTTATATTAATTTCCTGTATTTCAAAACTAGATCCTGCAGTAACCTAATTTCAGTGCACAAAGCTTTATTTTTCTTATACTTACTACGTTGCTTTTTAGTCTGCTTCAAAAAGTTCTATTTGAGAAGCACTGAGTTTGAAAACACCAAAAACAAAAACCCAGAATTGTTATATTTTAAGTTTAAAAGTACAGTTCTTTTTTGTTTATACTTAAGTGCTTTGAATGTTGAAAAATTGTGTAGTGTTTCATTCTTGATATTATTTTGTTTTTATTGCTTTCAGAGTCGTATATACATTTTTAAATTCAGAATGGAATAGAAGGGGATTAAATAATATTAAAATAATATTTTTCTTTTCAAATAGCAGCAGCACTAATACATTTCTCAGATCTATGAATTAAATTGTCAATACCTTTATATTAAAAAATAAATAAATAAACCATTGAAAAGTACGCTGAAACTGCATCCTTCACTTTTTCATCGGTGGAAAATTTATTTCCTCGAAGTTTTTTTTTTTCAGATTTAGAAAGAGATATTAAATACATGATATATACTTGAATAAAATGTAACCACTTTTCACTAGTAAGTACATAACCAGAAAAATCAAATGAGTTCAAACTTGACGGGTTTATCGTGTTTAATTCAGAAGTTCCTATGACCACTTACCGTCTCCATCTTCAGACACTGGATATCATGTAGCATCAGAGTATTTGCCAATAAATGAGCCCAAACTCGATTGATTTATCTTGTTTAGTTCAGCGGTTCCCATGAACGCCTTCCAACTCCATCATCAGACCAACTTCATAGTACCATATCATCGCATTGTCACCTAAGATACGAATGTACACCAAATTTGAGTCCAATCTAACGTCAGGCAGTGTTTCTAATTGGGGTTCCAAGATTGGACCCATACTAACAGGCACCGACTAGCAGGAGATGTTACCTTGAGCCCCAAAAATATCTGTAGTGTTCTGTACACCCGATTAATCTTTCCGTGTACGTTACGTAAGTTTAACGTAAGTTGTACGTGATATTGTCGGAAGTTTACACGAAAGGCACACATTGAAATAAAACTATTTTGAACGAATTTATTTTGTGTTATTTTATTATTTACATCGAACCCGACATTTAGGTTGCTTTTCAGCAGCCATGGTCACGGGTTAAACGTCGGGTTAAAAATAGTTTTTTTTATACCTCTCAGGTGGCAGACAAGCTCTCGGCCCATCTGATGGGCAGCAGTTACCGCGGCCTATGGACGTGTGCAACACCAGGGGCGTCACACTCGACCCTACATACCCTACCCTACCGTTATTTCAAAGTTGTACGTGTTAGATTCACCACCTACGCAATACATTATACAGTTAATTTATTCTGCTCTGCCCAAGATTGTAGTCAAATAGACTTTGTAGCCTCGGTGTCGAGACAAGAACTGGTTGGTTCATGAAATTGAATAAGTTTTCAAAAGATAAAATTCTATTATAAGGTAATTTTTTTTAAATTGCTATTTTCGTCAAGTAAAGCGAATATTATTTTCACACTAGCAACCCGCCCTTGCTTCACGTTGGTTTATTTGAGTTTTTTAACTCATTGCATATAATATTATAGGCTATGTCTAAAGGGGTTAATGTATCCTTCAAACGGTGAAAGAATTATTCCAATAAGAATCATATCAAGGTTCCAAAGATTACCCGAAACGTATAAACAAACTCACAAAATTCGACCTCTCTCTTTATAATATTAGTATAGTCTAGTGTATCGAGGGGGCCATCTCGAAACCGGAGATGGCCCAGGGTCAGTCGGGGTGCGAGACAGACAATGCAAATAGACATATTCAAGCATGCAAATATTTGCACTGAGCGGCAATCGAACCTGCGCCCCCTGTCGTAGCATTCGAATGCACTACCGCTACGCCACAGAGGCCGTCAAATAACTCATGTAAACAGAAATAAAGCGATGGCAGGTTGTTCGTTGCTAGGGCACGCCGCAATAGCGGCGGTAAGGCCCATCATGAAGGATTGGCTAGAGAGGCGACACGGAAGCCTCTCGTACCGACTGACGCAGGTGATCTCCGGGAAGGGGTGCTTCGAGGACCACCTGCATCGGATCAGGAAGGAGCCAACGCCTGAGTGTCATCACTGCGATGGCGGCGAGGCTGCACACGCTGGCGGACTGCCCGGCGTGGGAGGCGCCGAGGCGTGACCTCGTGGCAGCCATCGGGGTGGGAGTCCTCTCGCTCGGCAGCATGATTGCGGCAATGGTGCGGAGCGCGAGCGCGTGGGTCGCCACCACCTCCTTCTGCGAGCATGTAATGCTCGCGAAGGAGATGGCGGAGCGCGCCCGGGAGAGATTTAGAACTCTCCCGGCCCGCCGAGCCCGCAACTTGCTCGCCGTGCGTCGCAGGCGACTCAGGCGCCGGAGGTCGCTTAACGACCTCCATCCTCCATGAGCGCAGGCCTGGGGGTGACAGGTGAGGCCGCCTGTCACCCCAGCAGAAGCAGGCCGGGACGATGGGGCGACTAGCACCCCTCCCCCAAACCGGGGCAAGACGGGGACACCGTGGTTCCCAAACCCGAGGGGGCCATCTCGAAACCGGAGATGGCCCAGGGTCAGTCGGGGTGCGAGGGATATGCTCTATGGGCAACCTTACACCCCGGCGTCTGTAGACCCGGGACGGCGTGCGGTTTTAGTCGGTTCAAGCCCGACATAACCGCCCCCGCTGGCACGCGGGGGGGTATCCGAAGGGATTTCCGCACGAAAAAAAAAAAAAAGGTTGTTCGTTGCTATATAAAGTATTTACTAAGAACACATTCACCCATAACAATGTAACAAACATAAAACCAATCAACTATCACAAATATATAACATGTGTACAAAACTGGAACTAATAGACTTTGTTGAATGTTTAAAAAATGCGATAGGATTTTTGTGACCGACTATACTGGAAAACGCAATGTGAATACGATTCAACATTGGACGTGACTGTATGCGTTTCGAAAAGCTATCTGGATTCGCTTGTTAGGTACATTCCAATGTGTATTCTCTCGCCTCGTTGGTCATTGTAGGGCATTATACAATATGTAACAAACTAGTGTCCGATCCGTGAAGGTGATAGGTATCAAGATTAGCATCTGTTCATGTAATCCGTTTTCGAAAATAGGTTAAAAAAAGACGAAACAAAAACTACAATAAGATTTAGGTCGATAAGGAAACTTACATGGTAATACAGGTGAGCCACTTAGTACTTTGGTAGGTGGTAGAGTCAAGCAACAGTCATTTTGGCCGTTGCCGTTGCATGAATGGGCCGACTCTACCGGGAAAGCACCACCCTCTCACAGAATATCGACGCCAAGTAACAGTATTTGAACTGTTGCGTTCCGTTTGGTGAGTGAGAGTGCCGGAGCCCAAACTCCTTTCCCAACCCCTCCCAAACTCCTTTCCCATCCCCTTTCCTTTACAGGGTCGGCAGCGCGAGTGTGACGCCACTGGTGTTGCACACGTCCAAAGGCCGCGGTAACCGCTTCCCATCAGGTGGGCCGTGTGCTTGTCTGCCACCTTAGTGGTATAAAAAAAAAAAGTGCCGCCAGCGGGGAGTAGTATTGTGGGTTGCCGTTTAATATTATTGGATATCTACTATGTGGTGTTGTCACATTCTTGGATTTTGGGGAGAAATTGCGCAATTATGATGATGATAGTAAATGACAATTAAAATTGCAATAGTACATTTATTTTTATTAATATACGTATTATTTTTAATATCATATTTGGTTATGTATTTAGGATACCTATGTCCCTCTTACTGATCGGACACTAGTTTTGTTGCAGACTGTATGCGCTTATATTTTGGAGTACAATCGTGAGGTGTTGAGATCGATTACCGCCGCCGATTTATAGGGGTTAGATACCGTATGGTAGTAGAGGGGCTCGTAGTTAAGTGGTAATCTAGTAGTTAACGTACTAGATTACCACTTAAGTACGACCTAATTTTGTGACACCTTATATAATTGGTTATTTATATAGATACGGTTATCAAATTGTACATCAAGCTCTACCCTAGCCGTTACAGACACTTCTTATACATAAATAGTTACTTTTGTACAACTCATTAAACCCATTTAACCTTTTATTAACTTCAATTTACAATAAGAAGAAAAACTGAATCTCTTACGTTTCAATGGGCATCTGAATGGCAGCCGCTTCACGGAAAACATCGAAGTTTAACGAACTATGTATATGTTGTTCGAATATTGTTTTACTAAATTAGATTAGAATTAGATTAGAAAAAAAAAAAAATATAACCACGGTAGCCTAGTGGTATGGGTAAAGGACTGCTGAGACGAGGTCAGGTATTACCATGGCACACACCAATGACTTTTCGATGCTTTTCGAAGTTATGTGTGTATTTATCGCAGGTTTATAAGTGCCCGGTTAATGGCAATAGGCTCGCCGCCTATTACATTGGGACCTAAAACATAAACTGGCGAAACGTGGGTGCTAGCACCTCTGCCTACCCCTTCGGGGATATAGGCGTGAGTTTATGTTATGTTATGTTTTGCCGACGGCTCCTGTGTACAATTTCCTATCTTTCAACCCCGTACCATAATGTTCATAATACACAAAAATTCAAAAATCAGTAGCCTAGCCTGAGGCGAGAGTATTCACTGATTCAAAATTTATGTTAATGTTGGATAGTTTCGCCACCACTGCGAAACTAGTTAAAACTGGTTCCAACCACATTAGGGCTGCCACTGGGGACTTAATAAATATAGTTTAAACTTGTCATTCAAATGTTTTTAGTAAAGTTTAGAATAGTTTTGATGATTCAAATCTAAAGAGAGATATTCTCATTGCTGGTAGTTTAATAAAACGGTTGATTATTAAAAATTGTGAATAGAGCAGAAATTCGAATAAAGTTTACTTGTAATTTGAGATTTTAACCTCAATTATACAACGTAACCCAGCAGTCGCTTACGTTGTACATCTGAGGTCGCAGGAATAGGTCCTGTGTTTGAGCTCGGGATGGGAGTAGTAATATTAGATTTATAATTACATTCTCAGTCTGAGTCTCTGATGCAATAGACTCAGCTTTTATAACGTGGCATCAAAATATGGGTATTATTTCATTTCTTCCTATACCTTCAACGATACATATAATACTAGCTGACCCGGCAAACTTCGTTCCGCCTTTTAATCAAGTTGTGTTGGTTACCTCATAAGCTGAATTTATTTCGTGAATGCCTCAAATTTTTATTTATCCTACACACACAGTTCAGCACAGTATCCCGAGTAAGGCCATCTCAAAGCCGTAGATGGCCTAAGGTCATTCGGGGTGCAAGGGAATTGCCTTATTTGGCCATCTCATATCCCGGCATTAGAGACCCGAGACGGCGTGCGGGTTTAACCAGTTCAAGTCCGATATAACTACCCCCACTGGCCAGCGGTGAGGTAACCGTGGGGACTTTCACAAAACAAGTTTTTTTTCGGAGACGAATCTAAAAAAGTTAGGGCCTTGAAAATTGGTCCACCCGTTCTCGAGTTATAAATGGTAGGTATCACTAACACGGTCGCTCCGATTCCGATCCCGCTGCAGTCCGGGGGGAACGGAATCGGAGCGGCCGGTACACCCTGGGCGGCGGTCAATGGCTTCCCCTTCACCCCTTCATAGGGTTGGCATTGATCGTCGGCCAATACCCAACGTGGCGGGAACACATCGCTCTCCGTACTCCTCTGCTTTCAGAGGAGACAGGATGAGCGATGCTGTTAGTGGTGAGATGGCCCAGGGTCAGCCGGGGTGCGAGGGATATGCTCTATGGGTAACCTTACACCCCGGCGTCTGAAGACCCGAGACGGCGTGCGGTTTTAGTCGGTACAAGCCCGACATAACCGCCCCCGCTGGCCGGCGGGGGGTATCCGAAGGGATTTCCGCACGATAAAAAAAAAAAAAAAAAAAGGTATCACTAACACGACTTTGTTTTATATTTTTAGATATGTGAATATATCATAATTTTACGAATTCGAGTTTATTGCAAAAATAGTGCCTTAGACTACATTTTAACTTCGCTATAGCACACCTTTTTACGGTATGGCATTTCTAGTATATATCTACTAACAATTTCTTTTACTGAAAATACCGGTTCAAAAAACTGCTTAAATTTTCTCGCAAAAAACCACTCTAACTTACCTTTTTTTTTAATGTGTGGAAACCCCCACGGGCTTCACCCACCCATACCCATACCCATACCCATACTTATCATAAATCTAGTTGCGCTTAAACTCATTAAATATGATACCATCGATAGTTTACGACAATATCAAACACTGAAATCAGACAATTTTTGATGTTTTTATCGTTATTTTATGTAATAATAGTGTTTTTTTTTTATATTTAGGACACGTCCATTGACTTCACCTCGCCTGATGGTAAGCTGAGGGTAAAGTCTCAGGAAAGAGGGTCACCATTACATACACGTACCATGTTAGCAATGGTGGCACTCAGCTTGACGGCCTCATCAGAAGAGGATTGTCGTCGCAGCACCGCGTGACACCTACCGGTCCCACTAGTGCTGCGACCACAATGCCCCTGTACGGCTATGCACTTGCTGACCCCTGAAGGCCCTGTCTGGACGCAAGCTACCATAATTATGCTTATTTTTTGTTTCTAAGATTATTTCTCTCTAAATGATTTATTTATCCGTTTGCCCCCAAACAAATCAAACAAATCAAACAGATAAATAAATAATTTAAAAAATATGACGGATTTGAGGATGTTAATTTGTAGATATTCCACTAGTTGATTAAATTTTCTTTATATTTGTAACAAAAAATATATATGTCATCGCTAAAAATATTAAGATAATTGAAACGAAAAATTTATTTCAAAGAGTGTTTCTTTGCAATTTTTTTAACAAGAAACTGCTCTATTTATCCAAAATGTTTTGGATGTGCGTGAACAGTAGATAATTAGCTGTATATATAAAAAAAATCAACTGTCTAGCATCAGTAATCTTAGAGAGAGAGAGAAATAATCTTAGAAACAAAAAATAAGCATAATTATGGTAGCTTGCGTCCAGACAGGGCCTGAACGCAATCAAACCGAAATTGGATTACTATGGAGGGTTTTTCGCAATCGTGCACGGTGGTACCTACCCGGCCGAATTTTGTGACAAATTTGTGTCATCAAATTTCCATAATAATAAAACAACAACACATAATAACAATAATAAAAAATAATAAAACATTCATTTCAATCACTGAATCATTTCTATTTTCCGTGCCAACCCTATCAGCTAACAAATATAGTTATCTTTAGTAATATAGACATCAATGGTTATATCGATAAAAAGTTTTTGCAATAGATTCATGTCAAACATAATTTAATATCTGAATATCAATTTTTCAGAGTAAAATTTCGGGGCAAAATTAGTAACACATCGTTTTCGGGTCAGCAGCCTTTCAGGTTAATAGGCCGGAAAAAATATGCTCGGCAAAGTTTTTTCGAGTTATCTTTTTTATATAACCTATATTTTTGTCTAGGAAAAAAGTTGAAGTAATCTCACGTATTGGGACTGTTATAAATTGAATTGGGTATTAGCATTGAGACTATATATCAAAGAAATAGGGACAGTGATATTAGAAGTTGTTTCGTTTGATAAATTACATTGGATTCTTAAATTTGTCCAAGATAAAGTGACCATATAGGATCACAGTAAGAGAAAAGATGTTGTCTCTGCCCACCCCAATAGTAAAGAGACTTGACTGTATGTATAAATAAAATTATTAGTTATTACATTCATATTTTACCCTCAATCAATTTATCACTACCGACTATTATTAATTAATATTACTCGTATAATTAATTACTTTATCATGTGTTTTTCTCTTTCAATTCTTATTCATGAGCTTTATACAAAACAAATTATTATATTTGGTATGAATAAATGACTTATGAATGGCATTTTGTTAGTTTTATAAAGTGAATAACGATGTACTAAAATGTTTTAAGGGGATTTAGTGTTTTTAATGGCAATACTTTTCGAATAATGTTGACTGACTGAGAGATATTACAATCTTAGAACCTAGGATTCTATCACGATTAATTTTTGGTTTCTCTGTGATCATGGCTCAAAAATAGTTTTATTTCAACATTTACATTGTGTTTAAATAAATAAATAATTATTCTAATAGACATTTTACACAACGCTTTCTTAACCCAAAGTAAGCATAGTCGAACTAGCTTGTGTTATGGTTTCTAGAATGCGGATAAGTATACTTATATAATTTTTTTTGGAAATACATACATATTATACATCGAAACACCCAGACCAATGCAAATAGACATATTCATGCATACAAATATTTGCACTAAGCGGGAATCGAACCCTCACCCCCTGTCGTAGCAGTCAAATGCACTACCGCTACGCCACATAGGCCGTCAAATGTGAGACTCAAATCAATTAAAGGTTTTTCTATTGGATCAGAAATCGGAAAGTTAGATCGGAAAAAAGGACAATTTTAAATATTCAGCATTAGTCCAGGTAACTCGGTTAATCCGAGTATTTCCCTTGTAAGAAACTATTTGTAGGTTCAAGTCCCTTCCCAGGATCTCAACTTTTTTCTATCTAATAATTCATGAAATTGTTAGTTTTGCACTAATTCAAGTGGCACACAGCTCCGTCGAATATCAACGCGGGCAAAGCGCCGTGAACAGTGCAATCCATCCAGGGGTACTTAGAATTGGTAATTTAGTGAATACATTTGCTGGCAAGCGCTGGAGCCGGGGTGAAAAGTGGGATAACCTTATTTGTTAACACTGTAACTTGTCTTAGTAAAAAGATCTTGTATACAATTGTTGTATAGTTTTTTTTCAAATGCAATTTTTTTTAATTGTTACTAGCTTTGTCCGCGACTTCGTCCGCACGAACTTAAATCATGGTTTTAATTTATTTATACTACCTATCCTAGCACATTTTTAAAAACAATGCACTATGTACTCCGTAGAAATATGCAGGAGACAAAAGTGTATGAAAATCCATTGTTAACGTGCTAAGCGGGAGACAAAAGTATATAAAAATTCATTGTTAACGTGTTTCGTTTTCTTTTTAATTTTCCTTGTAAAGTAGTATGTATCACTTAGCAGAAAGTGCGATTCCCAACTTGTGCGTATTGAGACCCTCCTCTGCGCGTCGGGCCCCAAACTACACCACTGTTAGTAATCGGTGCCTTTCTCCCCTAGATGAACAATGTACTATTACGCGACTGCCATCTAACCCCCCAATCCTGAAAGCAAAGCCTGCACCAGACCCTCGTACGTCATCAGCAGGTATATACCGGCTTATAGGTGAGGTTTGGGCCTTATCGATTATGATAAAGCCCTATATACTCCCAGTGCGGTGATAGGAGCGTTTGTGTGCATACACGTGCAAGTGTATGTCATAAACTCCAATTATTTCAGAAGTTCCGGGTTCTAATCCCGGCCATAACACTACCCACTAGAATCCGCCGAATCCGCCAAGCAATAGCAATTTAGCGTAGCTGGAGGGGTTAGGAGGAATACTAGTAATTTCTGTTACTAATATTTTTATTAAAAACACATATTCAAAAGTTAATGGGCAGGATTCTGCCTGATATTTAATCAGATTGGTTTTACCGGAAGCGGCCGCTGTTGCCCACCGCACCACCGCCCCGCAGTGATCGTGAATTGGACCGGAATCGTGAATTTGATATTTACTTCGATTGTTTTTTTTTTCTAAGGAGGTGAATCAATAAGCAGTCCTCGCCTCCAACATGAAAGACACGGATGCAATCGGTAACTCTAAGATTTTGATGATTATGAATTATGATCGTCAAGACCGACTCTAACCAAAATTACTCTAATCGGAACCCAAGTCAGAAACACCTCTGTGGCGTAGCGGTAGAGCTTTCGACTGCTAAGTCAGAGGTCGCGGGTTCGATTCCCGCTCATTGCAAATATGTATATTTGCATTGGTCTGGGTGTTTCTATGTATAATATGTATTCATTTACAAAAAGAAAGTATCTAAGTACGATTATCTGCATTCTAGAAACCATACGACAAGCTCTGCTTAGCTTTGGTCAAGATGGCGCTGGTACCAATTTTTATACTGTTTTCACCAATGGGTAGAGTTAAATAATTTGTCAAGTTTTTGTATACATTGGTAGAAATATAATGGTATTTGTTGGAGGTATCGGAAAATAAACCATCTGGGAATTTTCAACGAACGTTGCCTTTTTTATATTTAGGACACATCAATTTGACTTCACCTCGCCTGATGGTAAGTTAAAGGTAAAGTCTCAGGAAAGAGGGTCACCATTATATACACGTACCATGTTAATAATGGTGGCACTCAGCTTGACGGCCTCATCAGAAGAGGATTGTTTGCACCCACCGGTCCCACTAGTGCTGCGACCACAATCCCCCTGCCCGGCTATGCACTTGCTGACCCCTGAACGCAATCAAACCGAAATTTGATTACTATGGAGGGTTTTTCGCAATCGTGCATGGTGGTACCCACCCGGCCGAATATTGTGACAAATTTGTGTCATCAAATTTCTACCACCATCACCAGCCTAAACCCTTTGAGATAAAACAAAATGATGTATGATAGATTTGTGTATCTTATATAGGTTGTGATGGTGGAATAGGGCCCAATGGGTAGCGGGAATGGGTTCAGAATTCCACGTGGGTGAATCCGCGGGCAATAGCTAGTGTTCAATGTATTCCGGACCAAATTCCAAGTATTTTCATAACACCCTAAAGTTCCTCCAAAACTAGGTATGAGGTAGAATCTGGAAGAGAACATTATATAACGATATTACCTGCTGCAACGAGCAAATTACGAATCATATTATCTAAAACATACCAAATGCAACCCTATTTCCGTGAGCTAACGTTGAAAATAGCTCGCCAGGTAATTTAAGTCTGAGAAAATAGAAAATTAGATTCTGTAGCTGTAGTGTTAAAATTCAATTTCCAATAAAAGCTATTTCAATGTTGTTATGAAAAGCTAATGATTTTCCGATTGTCAGTTCTATCTTTTTTAGATTAGGATGCAAAATTATTTGTTTGAGTTGAACGTTTGTAAGTTTACTTACAAAATGCTTTAGAAAATATTTGTTTTCAATGTTTTCGTACAAATATGAAAAATGCCTTGCTTTGTATTATAATCTAATAAATGTAAATGTAAATCTATACAAATAATAAACAACCGCGGTAGCCTAGTGGTATGGGTATTGGACTGCTGAGACGAGGTCTCGGGTTCGATCCCAGGTTTTACCATGGCACACACTAATGACTTTTCGATGCTTTTCGAAGTTATGTGTGTATTTACCGCAGGTTTATAAGTGCCCGGTTAATGGCAATAGGCTCGCCACCTATTACATTGGGACCTAAACATAAACTGGCGAAATGTGGGTGCTAGCACCTCTGCCCACCCCTTCGGGGATATAGTCGTGAGTTTATGTTATGTTAAAATCGTAACGAGGTGAAAACTGTTTATTGAATGTTTATCAAAAAAATTATTGATGTGTGTTCTAGAAGCGACACCGATGCCGATAATGTGATTTTTAAAATTTTGATCTGTTTGTCTTGTTTTGATTATCGATGTCCGAGCATCACTTGAAAACCGCTGAACAAATTTGGCTGAAATTTTGCATGAACATTCTTCTAGGGCATGGTTATAAACTGCGCTATATGTATATCAATACGATATTATAGGTATGATAGGAGCAGTAGAGCAAAATGAGGCCTAAAATGTCAACTGTGTTATTAACTATTATTGATGTCAAGTTCAGCAGAACTCAGACATGGTAAAAATCCGGACTATAACTTATCACGCTATACCTTAAAGGTAATGAGCAGTAAAATGTAAAATTTCGATACTCGACAGAGTTAAACACGTATAAAAGATGGTTGATTATACACGCCTAAACATTTGATAATGAATATCACCACGCTATTAAGGAATCGGACAGAATTGATTTCGAAGTTACATTTCTCTATCTATTTCGAACGAATTGTCAATGTAAGACGAGTGTACTACATCAGCTCGTCCGGCCCCCCTTTTTTTTTTTCTTTTTTTTACGTGCGGAAATCCCTTCGGATACCCCCCCGCCGGCCAGCGAGGGTGGTTATGTCGTGTATCGGCTAAAACCGCACGGTGTCCTCCCCAAGTGTCCGTTGCCGGGCACCCCGGGTAAGCCCTCGAAAGGATAACCCCAGGGTTGCCGGCGGACTTTGGCCGCCACCGCGGCCTCGCCTGGTGGGGTCGGGTTTTATCCCACTTCTGTGAGTTGGCAGGCGTGTGTAGGGCACACACGACACGCCTCCGCCACGGCCTGCTTCTGTAAAATGGCCTAGGATATTTATTCATTTTTAAACATAACATAAATATAACATAACTACGCCTGTATCCTCGAAGGGGTAGGCAGAGGTGTATTACACACCCACGATTCGCCAGTTATGTTAAGGGCCTAATGCCATCTACCGGGCACATTATTAAGCGTGCGATAATTAACATATATTAATGCACACATAACTAAGAAAAGTCAGAGGTGTGTGTCCAGGGCGACTTGGGATCGAACTCGAGACCTCGTCTCAGCTGTCCGTTACGTATGCCACTAGACTATCATTAATTGCCGCTAATCTATCATTAATTGTTTCATATCATTGATTGTTATATTCATTTATATTTTATTATAATACGATGCGAGTTCCAACACAGTTTAACTTTCCTCGAGACTTCCCGAGTGTCATTACTCGGTGTGACCATAGAAAACTACTGTTGATCCTGGTGTACAGGAGTTACAGTAGTGGAAACAAGGGGGGATTAGTCCCTAGAAGGAAATGACTGTGATTAAGACAGTAAACGGTAAAACAACGCTTCAATCTTCATTTAATCCATCATAAATATTCTAGGACATTTTTAACGGCGCTATCTAGACCCAAAGCAAGTATAGTTGCACTAGCTTGTATTATGGGTTCTAGAATGCGGATAAACATACCTGAATACTTTTTTTTTGTAAATACATACATATTAAACATAGAAACACAAACATATACATATTTATGCATACAAATATTTGCACTGAGTGGAAATTGAACCCGTCACCTCCGAAATAGATGTTAAACGCTCTACCGCCACACCACGGAGGTCACACATTCCCTAATTCGACAAACCACACGCGCGTGCACAGTACAAAAATAACAGAACCGTCTGTTTCCCACGGGCCATTTTAATATTAATATCGGTGTTACGCTCCGCTTGCGACCTTTGCGTTGAACCCTGCTTACCTCCTGGGAAAACTTTTTATAGTAATAATAATGTGAATCAAAGGTTACAGAAGGATAATATATGGATAAATGATTAGTGGGATCGGGAATGGGTGGGAATTGTTTTTAAAAGCGTTCTTGCTCCCGTGATGAATTGAACGTTTTCATTGAAACTACATTAAAACATAACATTAACATAACTTCACGCCTGTATCCCCGAAGGGGTAGGCAGAGGTGTATTGCACACCCGTGATTCGCCAGTTATGTTAGGGTCCCAATTTACGTGTGTGTGCCCTACACACGCCTGCCAACTCACCGAAGCGGGATAAAACCCGACCCCACCAGGCGAGGCCGCGATGGCGGCCAAAGTCCGCCGGCAACCCTGGGGTTATCCTTTCGAGGGCTTACCCGGGGTGCCCGGCAACGGAAACTTGGGGAGGACACCGTGCGGTTTTAGTCGAGACACGACATAACCACCTCCGCTAGCTAGCGGGGGGTATCAAAAAAAAACTATTTAATAGTTTAATAGGGGGCGAGCCTATTGCCATCTACCGGGCACATTTCTAAGCAAGCGATAATCAACATTTTTAATACACACATAACTACGAAAAGTCAGAGGTGTCTGCCCGGGGCGACTGGGGATCGAACTCGAGACCTCGTCTCGGCAGTCCGTTAAGTGCACCACTGGGCTATCGCCGCTTTTATTAAAACTATTTGCTGTATATTCACCCCGCGGGGAATGATTTAAGGGATATTTTTTTACACGATTGTCAAAAAAGGAGTAAAGTTGTATACACATATAGGTCAAGACCACGTGCTGTAGGGGTGCCGACGCTAAGAATTTAGTGGGCGAATTAGTGCGTGATGGGGGCTCCCACTCCGGTTTGTATCTAGGTCAAAGGTTGGACATCACTATCCAGCGGGGCTATTCAGCCAGCGTGATGGGAACCTTCGCACCGGGTACGGTGAGAAGCGCGTTAATTAATTATATTTTAATTATATTATTTGTTTCGAATATAGTTACCTAATTATTTAATTATTAATATTGAAATATAAAAATCTATATATTATTTTCAGGGTTCTCGTGTAATATGTGTAAGTTTCTTTAATATACCGTAACATAAATAATGCTCAAACAAATTTGAGTGAAATGTTATTTTTTGAATCAGTCCTACTGGCTGTATTTATTACTTTTTCTTGGTAAGACAGTCATGTTTTGTACTAATTATTTTTAAATTCTATACACAAAATAAATATGTTAGTTTATTTTATTTTGTGTAGTTTGGTTTAGTTGGTTAAGGAGTCGACTTTCGATGGAAAGGTCCCGGGGTCAAATCCTGGCCAATACCTGAACCCATTCCTAATATCAGCAATTTACCTTCACTGAAGGAGTTAATTGGAATACAAGTACTCTTCAAAAAAACACAGAAGGTAGAACAAAACGAATGTAAACATGCAAGGATTTGAAACTCGCACTAAAACGAAATTAGTCCCAACTAAATACAAAAATTCTCATCAAGTCAGCCGTGTTGACCCCAGTTGGTACACCATCTGATACACCTTATGCCAACCACAAAACGACAGGCTCAAATCACAACCCACACAAGTGAACCCTACCTTCTTGAGGTTTCACCTATTAAATTTCAATACCAATATATTAAGAACCCACTACGTATTAACTTTCGCTCTTCTTTCTTTATACATTAGGTACAAAAGGATAATGGGTGAAGGTCAAATTACTTGGTTAATAGTGGAGTTGCCACCGCATGGCAACTGGTTATAAGATACTGTCTGTGAATATCTGTGATGCTTGAGAAAAAGTGGTCAGATGTTTGCAATATTTTTTTTAGTAGGCAGGTATAGTAATTCAAATTACGTTCGCCATAGCACCCGGTCTTTTTGGTACAGACCTATGTGTAGTAGTGGACTATAAAATAGGCTAAATGACTGTTCGACATTATTATTTTTAATCATTAATTAAATACAGTTATTATAAAACTATAATACCTACAGAAATAAGGAATTAGGGGATAAATAAAAAAAAATATTAGAGGACAAACACAACGCCATCTGAGCTGAGCTTGTTATATGTGTTCTAGGATGCGGATAAACATACTTAAATACTTTTTTTTTGTAAATATATACATATTATACATAGAAACACCAAGACCAATGCAAATATACATATTTGCACTGAGCGGGAATCGAACCCGCGACCCCTTTTTTTTTTTTTTTAACGTGCGGAAATCCCTTCGGATACCCCCCCGCCGGCTAGCGGGGGTGGTTATGTCGTGTCTCGACTAAAACCGCACGGTGTCCTCCCCAAGTGTCCGTTGCCGGGCACCCCGGGTAAGCCCTCGAAAGGATAACCCGCGACCCCTGACTTAGCAGTCGAACGCACTACCGCTACGCCACAGTAGTCACAGTACTCGTTCAAATATGGAATCGCCCGACTAGAAAGTACTTAATGATCATCATTAATATCTCAGCAACGTTGAGTCCTATACGCATCCGTGACTTTCATTTCGGAGCCCGGGGTCTGCTTTACGGCTTTTCCTCCTCCACTTCACTCCACACCAGGATATCCCTGGCAGACAGGTCCCATGGCAGGAAGGGTCTCAATATGTTAGGATTGGTCACCCATCCGTATGACCTGGTTAGTATTGCTTAACTTTGCAATGCGCTAACCTACTTGATTACCAATTATCCGCGAGTCCCTCAAAAATAAGTTAAAGAATAGTTAAGTACCTTTTTTTTTGCGTGTGGAAATCCCCTCGGATACCCCCCCCCCCCCCCAGTCAGCGGGTAAGTCATATTTTCAGACGCCCATAAGGCATTTCCCTCGCACCCCTACTGACCCTGGGCCATCTCCGGTTTCGAGATTGGCCTGGTCCCCCGCGGTGTCCCCATCTAGCTCCGGAAAGGGGAGGCGTGAGGTGTTAGTCGCCCCGCCGTCCCGGACTGCTTCTGCTGGAGTGACAGGCGGCCTCACCTGCCACCCCCAGGCCTGCGCTCGTGGAGTACGGAGGTCGTTGAGCGACTCCGGCGTCTGAGTCGCCTGGGATTAGTTATAAAGTATCTCAGTACTAACTTTCCCTCCTTACAATGTACCGTCTCAAGTCATTACAATACTGTCAAGGTATGTTATCACAAAAGGTGTAACGTACCGGAGCGTGGTTCCTTAAGGGTAACAGTATCGCAGGATATGACGGTTGGGTTCAGTCAGCCGTGAAGACGGAGTGGTTAAAAAATTGACGAATAACTAAAAAAAATGTTTTTTTACTACGTGCTTTGTGAAGTAACAAAGTTTCTTGCAGTAACTCAGAGCAGTAACTTGCTCGGACTCCTGATCGCATTAAATAAATAAATAACTAGGTCTGCAAGGCGAATTGCAATGTTGAGCTGAGTGAGACATCGTGATTTGAAAATCAGATTTTGAAAATTTTGAACAGTGATCATTCCTCCGTGGCAAGTCCGATTTTGAAAATTCTTTTTGAAAGTCACAACTCTGGACATGCTTTCTGAGCGTGTAAAGTTTGGTCACAGTGTCTCGAGCGGTTATTATGTAATTCCATCTGGAATTTTTTTAACGGTGATCATTCCTCTGTGGTAGCATTAATTTTTTCAAAATATATCCATAAACCTTCCTCTGATTGACCTCTTTAATCATGCGAAATTTGGTTCTGATTGGATTACTAGTTTAGGAGGAGACATGTGACAAAGAAAATCCTGAAGTCTGGTATGAGGAGCTTTCACTCGACTTCGTCTCACTCAGCTCAAATATTCTACGACATTCTACACAGCGCTTTCTAGACCTAAAGTAAGCATAGGTTAACTAGCTTGTGTTGTAGGTTCCAGAATGCAGATACTTATATACATTTTTTAAATTAATGTTAAAAATTTAAAATTAAATGAAACAAGCAACCAATGGAAATATACATATTCATTCAAGACCCAAAACGGTTTTAGTCGGTTCAAATCTGTAATTCCACTCCTGCTTGCCACCGTTGGGGGCCCCCCCGGCACCGGGGGAAATTCCACATGAAAAAAACAATATCTTCATTGGACTGCCGCTTAACAACCACTCCAAAACCCCGATAAGAAAGTCTGCTCCAAACTCACCGCCGTTAATCAGCAGGTGGAGATGAGGGGAATTCCCCCCCTACCATGCGATACCTGCAAAAAAAAAACACAAAAGACACAGAATAGACGGAGACAAAGTTTATCACGGTCATCACCAAAACGATTTTATTTTATAATAAAGTACTAGCTGTTGCCCGCGGCTCCAACCGCATAGAATTCTGAACCCATTCCCGCAACCCACGGGAACCTATTCCCGGGATGAAATATAGCTTATGTGTTATTCCGGACTATAATCTATCCCTGTGCCAAATTTCAGCCAGATCCGTTCAGCCGTTTTTGCGTGAAAGAGCAACAAAGATACATATATATATATATATATATATACTCACACAATTTCGCGTTTATAATATTAGTAGGATATAAATTATGATGGATAGCCGTATACCAATTAGTTACCTTAACACAATAAAAAGTAAATTTACATAAAATTATGAGTAAAATGTTGTTACTTGCGCTCCACAAAACACCCCGGTCCGGCTATGCAGAGGGTGAAGTGACCTTGAGCAAGAAGGATTCACGGACCAGTGAACATTCTTGCTATTTATAAGGGACGGGGACGACACGACGTTTTTATTGTACGTAGGTACTTTTATAATGATGTCCTGCGATACATATTAAATACATATTTATATTAAATGTACTATTTTATCACGTTTGCGAATACGATGTTATTGATTTATTAACGTTATGTAAGCAGTCACAAAATTATTGCAAAGTTGTTTATTATATAAGTGCTAAATAAGATATAGTTGGTGTACAGTTTTCAACATTCGTGAGGCCCAAGTCAATCTCACCTGCAAGAGCACCAGCTTGCTTTCCTCTCAGGGTTAGGAGGTCAAAGCTGACCTACCAATCTAAAACAATTAGCTGCCCACAGACTCCAAATTGCAAACTTTGGACGCAACTGCTACGACAGGGGCACGGGTTTGATTCTTGACATCGTAAGGAATGGTATTCTTAATGGTCTCCCATTGGGGATGCGGTAGACCTTGCAAAGGGGAGACGAAGAAGTAAAAAGGGGGTGGAAGCTTCTGATGCAACCGGAATTAAACGTCAGATGTTGATGATGACTAAATATTACTAATAGAACACACACAGCTTTAAAAAAAAAAGCACCTCGCAATACAGCAGAACATTTCCTCTTTCATTAAATACAAAGACTTATGACAGAGAGTTTTCGAGTAAATGAATATTTTAATAACTTGTAATGGGTACATGTAAAAATAAATTATTTCTCTCTCATAAACAAATTTAATACTTAATCATCGCCTCGATCGCTTTCACTCAGTATTTGGTTCCTTGTCACACTTTATATGAGTAGCGACTCGGATCCCGGTTTCGCCTAGAAATAAATTCGTAAAAATACTCTACAGATTACAGCGTCATCATAAAAAAAGAAAAAAAAGCTGCTTTGAAAAAGAAATTTGAGCTCATTCAAGCACTTTGAGATTTAGAAACGTACACAAACCAACTTAACATTTTTATATATTATACAGATGAGTGCTTTGGAATTATGGAATGAGTCATCTGGCCTGACTGTTCTGAGAAATTACATAGCACTACTATGTAATTTCTCAAAGGGTAAGTCGCAAGAGTCATGAGTGACCGCTACCTAATTGGCATAAAAATCGGTTGTCTGTAAAGTCGGTTTACTGACGATAGTTGAACATGACAACGTCATATTAAATGGAACGCCTCAGAGCGAGGTAACGCCGCACACGAGGTAACGCCGCATACGTCAGGTAACGCCGCATACGTCATGTTGTTTCGTGGCGTGCAGCCGGCTCCATCGAATTATAAGACGTTGTCACGTCAAAATATTATAAAAAAAGAATTAGCGAAATCGGTTCAGCTGCTTTCGAGATTTGCGCTTAGCAACACATTCAGCTATTCATTTTATATTATAGATTAAACGTAAATTGCAACTTTCAGTTGTATTTTAGGATGTCAAAACAAACAGACATTTTTTTCCAAATACATATAGTTAATAAAGTGTGTTTAAAATGACATCGCATCGGTTCCTTCGCACACAACGGAT
Source organism: Cybosia mesomella (assembly GCA_946251805.1). Lineage (NCBI taxonomy): Eukaryota > Metazoa > Arthropoda > Insecta > Lepidoptera > Erebidae > Cybosia > Cybosia mesomella. The sequence goes on from OX276415.1 coordinate 16,437,944, forward strand.
TCACGCATCGATGCACACTCCTTACAAACCAGTTTATAAGCAACGACACGAGCTTCATACGATTTAATTAATGAAAAACGATACTCACGTTTTTGCTAGAATACATAAGCTTTTAACATTATAATTATAAAAAATATAGATTCAAATAATATTGATTGTCTGTTTTTAATGCTTATTATTTGAAAGTTAGAGACTTCAATTTATTTTAAATAAGGTTTTATAAATACAAAAGTAAGTCACATTCGTTATTAGTCTAAAAATAACCTGCCCCTGAATGTTCCCGGTGCAAAAGTGCCCATCACACTCGCTGCGTTTCCACGCTGGATTGCGATGGCTAGCCTTTGCACCAAGAACGATCCGGAACCAGAGTTCTCAGTCGTTTCTTGGAGCCTTTGACCAATTTCCTTAATAGGAATTTTAGCCTCCCTGCCCCAACTCCCCAGGGTTTTCACCACGAGATTCAAATCGGAAAAATAATGAGACTTTAACGCGGGAAAGTCCATTTCTAGGTCTATTTCACAATATTCTGAAAACTCAGTTAAGTGGACCTACACATGTATCTTAAGACGACACTTAGTCATCTACCAAAATTAATGAGCAAAAATTGCCCTAAAAATAACTTAAAAATTCAAAGAATTTCATTTTTTCTTTCTTTTTTTATTAATTACAGTGTCACCATATTTCCCCATTATAGGAATACAGTGAGGCGGAGTAATCAAAAAAAGCATCCAAGTGCGAGTCGGACTCGCCCATGAAGGGTTCCGTAGCAGCAAGGAAAATAATAATGATTTTTTTAAATTTTATATTTGAGTTGAGCGAATGAAAGGTAAATTGGGGTTTACGATTTATGACGTATTAAAAAACTACTTACTAGATCTTGTTCAAACCAATTTTCGGTGGAAGTTTACATGGTAATGTACATCATATATTTTTTTTAGTTTTATCATTCTCCTGGGGGGGGACACATTTCACCACTTTGGAAATTTCTCTCGCGCAAACTATTCAGTTTAGAGCAAAATGATATTAGAAACCTCAATATTATTTTTGAAAATCTATCCATAGATACCTTACACGAATGGGTTTGAAGAAAAATTTTTTTTTGAATTTCAGTTCTAAGTATGGGGAGCGTCCAAAATTGATTGTTTTTTTTTCATTTTTCTGTGAAAATCTTAATGCCGTTCACTGAATTCATCTACTTACCAAGTTTCAACGGTATAGTTATTATAGTTTAGGAAAAAAGTGGCTGTGACATACGGACGGACAGACAGACAGACATGACGAATCTATAAAGGTTCCGTTTTTTGCCATTTGGCAACGGAACCATAAAAACAATATATAAAAATTATGGTAACATCATTCATTGTTGCCATACTCCATAAAAATAATCAATCATCGTTCGTAATAAATAACATTATAACATATAACATAACTTCACGTCTGTATCCCCGAAGGGGTAGGCAAAGGTGTATTACACACCCACGATTCGCCAGTTATGTTAAGGTCCCAATGTAATAGGGGGCGAGCCTATTGCCATCCACCGGGCACATTATTAGGCGAGCGATAATTAACATTTATTAACATTATAAAGAATTTTTAATCAATTCACCGTGTAAGTTAGTTTTTTTAAATTATATTTTCACTTTTATTTTTACAATCTATTTACAAAATAATATAATCAGTTATACCAAAAGCAATTTACATAACTGTAAGTAAGAAATCGCGTAATGTAAAACACCTCAAGTAAAACGTACCCACGGCGCAGACAACTGCGGGGTCCATGGACGAGTGGACATTCTTTGTATTATCATTACACGCACAAACACACAGGTGCACACACCAACTGATATAATGTCCGCATGTCTATACTATAGTACGTACAGATAGTTAATATTTTCATTTCTTTTTATAATATTTTAATAAAAACCGGCCAAGTGCGAGTCGGACTCGCCCACGAAAGGTTCCGTAGCAGCAAGTAAAATTATTATATTTGAGTTGATTGAATGAAAGGTAAATTGTGGTTTACAATTTATGACGTATTAAAAGAAAGCTACTTACAGAATCTCGTTCAAATTTTTTTTTTAGCCACCCCCGATGACCGGCGGGGGGGGGGGTATCCGAGGAGATTTCCGAAAAAAAAAAGGTACATTAACACATGAACACGTGCAACAGGGGACCAAACATTACTTAAGATTTGATAAACCACAGATACTCGCCAAAGAAAATCGATTCCTACCTAGGATGCTCCGCGAAGCTATTGAAATTAAAAAAAACATCCTAATTTTAATAGAGAAGATGGTTGGAATGTACCACCAGCTTGGGACCCAGTCATTCACTTAATTAATTCCCAGAAAAACAAAATACAACAAGACTTCATGACACTGTGAGCTCATTCTGCGTAAATAGTAACACCAACAATTCAACATAGTTCGGGTACTTTGAGATAACTTTCACTTCAAACTCAAGACAACAACCATCTTTAGTCTCCCCGTGACCATGGCTGCTGAAAAGCAACCGAAACGTCGGGTTCAATGTAAAATATAAAATAACATCAAATAAACCGCGATAGAATCCGTTAAAAATAGTGTTATTTCAAAGATACATTAAATGCGATGCTGTTAGTGGTGAGATGGCCCAGGGTCAGTCGGGGTGCGAGGGATATGCTCTATGGGTAACCTTACACCCCGGCGTCTGAAGACCCGAGACGGCGTGCGCGGTGCAAGCCCGACATAACCGCCCTCGCTGGCCGGCGGGGGGTATCCGAAGGGATTTCCGCACGAAAAAAAAAAAAAAAAAAAAAAAAAAAAAAAAAAAAAAAGGTACATTAAACTAAACAGACGATATGGTACGGCGTGGCGTAGCGGTGGAGCGTTCAACTGCTATCAGGTCGCGAGTTTAATATTTGAATTCATGAATTTGTAAATTTTGCATTGTTCTGAGTGCTTTTACGCATAAATTATTTACAAAAATAAATCTAAGTTTGTTTAGTAATTAAATAGTTAGGATATGTTTACTTTATGCGTAGACAGCGCTGTGTAGAATGTTCTAGAACGTTTATTACTAAGTTTATAAACGGTGCAGTTCAAAGTTGAAATTTAATCAATGTTGAAACGTTCAAAAATAAAATGTCGTATTCGGAGTATCTGAAAGATAACAATTAGAGTATCACAAAAGATTCAGACTTCAAAAGATTCAAGCTATTAAAAACTAAACGACAGTAAAGATTGAAAAGTTTCAAACAACTCGCTTTAAACTCCATCATTCATTCATTCATCATTCGTTCTTATTAAACTCTGACAATTAATTCCAATGAATGAGTGAAATATTTTTGATGTCAGCTAATGAAATGTTTGAAAGTTAAAAGTTGTTAATGGGTGCCGGGTACTTCGCAAAAGTATTGTTGAATTGAATCAATGCGAATACATTTTGAAGAATTTTCAGGGTTCCGTTGCCAAATGGCAAAAAACGGAACCCTTATAGATTCGTTATGTCTGTCTGTCTGTCCGTCCATATGTCACAGCCACTTTTTTCCGAAACTATAAGAACTTGCTGTTGAAACTTGGTAAGTAAATGTATTCAGTGAACCGCATTAAGATTTTCACACAAAAATAGAAAAAAACAATACATTTTGAGGGCTCCCCATACTTAGAACTGAAACTCAAATATTTTTTTTTATCTAACCCATACGTGTGAGGTATCTCCCCCAAACCGGGGCAAGACGGGGACACCGTGGTTCCCAAACCCGAGGGGGCCATCTCGAAACCGGAGATGGCCCAGGGTCAGTCGGGGTGCGAGGGATATGCTCTATGGGCAACCTTACACCCCGGCGTCTGTAGACCCGAGACGGCGTGCGGTTTTAGTCGGTTCAAGCCCGACATAACCGCCCCCGCTGGCACGCGGGGGGGTATCCGAAGGGATTTCCGCACGAAAAAAAAAAAAAAAAAAAAAGGTATCTATGGATAGGTCTTAAAAAATGATATTGAGGTTTCTAATATAATTTTTCTCTAAACTGAATAGTTTGCGTGAGAGATACTTCCAAAGTAGTAAAATGTGTCCCTGTAACTTCTAAATAGGAGAATGATAATACCAAAAAAAATATATGATATCCATTACCATGTAAACTTCACCCGAAAATTGGTTTGAATAAGATCTAGTTAGTACTTTTTTTTTAATACGTCATAAATCGTAAAACGCAATTTACCTTTTTTTCTTTTTCGTGCGGAAAGCCGTTCGGATACCCCCCCGCCAGCCAGCGGGGGCGGTTATGTCGGGCTTGAACCGACTAAAACCGTACGCCGTCTCGGGTCTACAGACGCCGGGGTGTAAGGTTGCCCATAGAGCTTATCCCTCGCACCCCGACTGACCCTGGGCCGTCACTGACCCTGGGCCATAACGCAATTTACCTTTCATTCAATCAACTCAAATATAAAAATTTTAAAAAGCATCATCACTGCTGCAGAACCCTAGTCCGACACGCACTTGACCGCTTTTTCTTTTCTAAGAGTTGTCCTCAAATTATATTACGGTAAGTGGATATCTAATGATCTAATATTAAAAATTACTTATTGCCCGCAATCCACGGGAACCTATTCCAGGGATAGGGATAGCCTATGTGTTATTCCAGACTATAATCTATCTATATATAATCTCTTTCATGCAAAAACAGCTGAACGGATCTGACTGAAATTGCGCACAGGGATAGATATATAGTCCGGAATAACACATAGGCTACTTGTTTATCCCTGGAATAAGTTCCCATGGGTTGTGGGTTATAAGTAATTGAGCTGAACGAGCGAAGCTCTTATACGCGGCTTAGCCGTTTGGTGTTGGCTGAACTCCTCCGTAACCACTCGTGCGATTTTGACCAAATTTACCACGGTGATAGTGTGGACACTGAGGAGTGTTCAGAAGTCCACGCGGGTGGAGCCGCGGGCATCAGCTAGTTTATAATATAAGTTGGAGTAGGATTACAGTGCTTCTCTGTTTAACACATGAACAATTGAAAGAAGGTAAAAAAAAAGCGACGATAGCCCAGTGGCGTACGTAACGAACTGCCAAGACGAGGTCTCGAGTTCGATCCCCAGTCGCCCCGGGCACACACCTCTGACTTTTCGTAGTTATGTGTGTATTAAAAAAAATGTCGCTCGCTTAGTAATGTACCCGGTAGATGGCAATAGGCTCGCCCCCTATTACATTGGGACCTAAACATAGCTTGGGAATCGTGGGTGTTTAATACACCTCTGCCTACCCCTTCGGGGATACAGGCGTGAATTTATGTTATGTTATGTTATGTTCAATTTAAAAGAGAATGATAATTAACCTTTAACCTTCTCCAAGAATTGAACACTATTAATGTAAGAAGATTACAAATCTCGCTCTTAGTGATCATCATCATCATCATCATCATCCTCCTTCGAGCCTTCTCCCAACTCAGTTTGGGTCGACTTTTCAGTGTAACTACAAAAACAACAAGTTGAATTCCTGAGACGAGCTCAGCCGAATACAAGGGATTTTCGATTTTGCGTTTTTTTTTCTTTATCTTGCAATGGTTCACCCCAGCACGAATCTATTACCGAAAACAGCAACTGATAGCTCATCTCCTTCATACCCAAAACCGTGACAGAAAATTGGCAACGACGACAACTCGATAGCAATAGGGCTTTTCTAAAGAAAATCCCTAAAAACTGACCTCCACAACTCATTGGCGATATTTAAGTTCTATAGTAAGACCAGCGCCTCGATTCTGCTATTTTATGTTGAAGCAAGCCATTGTCATTCCACTGACACTTTAAAAAATGCTATTTAATTTTAGACTTTACGCATATGACTTAAAGTCTAAATTTAAATGACATTTTGTAGAGTGAGTGCAAAGTGTAATGAACTCTCATCATTTCATTTTAGACTTTAAGTGTATACCAATAAAGTCTAAATAACAGGTTTAGAGTGACAGTGGGATTACAGTCGTTTGCTTTAGCATGAATTAGTAGAATCGAGACCCTGTTGTCGGACTTTTTAGAGCTCCAACTACCCGTAGCGATTGCCATAGATGTTATTCAGGCAACTTGGACCGATGGATTAACGTGCTCTCCGAGGCACGGATGGTAGGTAAGCATTATGATATATGTGTCTACTGGTGGTAGAAATTTGATGACACAAATTCGTCACAAAATTCGGCCGGGTAGGTACCACCGTGCACGATTGCGAAAAACCCTCCATAGTAACCTTTATATTTAATATAAAGTATAAAATAAATAAATAAATAATCCATTTTGGTTTGATTGCGTTCAGGGGTCAGCAAGTGCATAGCCGGGCAGGGCCGTGCCACCGTGTGGTCGCAGCACTATTGGGACCGGTGGGGGTCACGCGGTGCTGCGACGACATTCCTCTTCTGATGAGCCCGTCAACCTGAGTGCCACCATTGTTAACATGATACGTGTAAATGGTGACCCTCTTTCCTGAGACTTTACCTTCGGCTTACCATCAGCCGAGGTGAAGTCAAATTGACGTGTCCTAAATATAAAAAAAAAAATGTATGTGAACTTATGTGAGAAAAAAAGTGGGTAAGTATCTTTTTTTTTGCATTTACGTATTGTCCTGTAACTATATGTTACAGAGTAGTTTGTAAAAGGAATGGAAAAGTCAAGATGACGATAATTTAGAACGCTATGGTTGTATAGATTCTTTCTGATGTATATAAATCTTTTTTAAGGAATGCATACTTTTTTTTCGTGAGGAAATTACACACTCCGCCCCGTCAACCAGCGAGATCGGTTATGTCGGGCTTGAACCGACTAAAACCGCATGCCGTCTCGGGTCTACAGACGCCGGGGTGTACGGTTGATGAAGCATTTCCCTCGAACCCGACTGACCCTGGGCCATCTCCGGTTTCGAGATGGCCCCCTCGGGTTTTGGAACCACGGTGTCCCCGTCTTGCCCCGGTTTGGGGCAGGGGTGCTAGTTGCCTCGCCGTCCCGGCCTGCTTCTGCTGGGGTGACAGGCGGCCTCACCTGCCACCCCCAGGCCTGCGCTTATGGAGGACACAAGGAGGACTAAATCTAAATGGCACTCAGGCGTTGGCTCCTTCCTGATCCGGCGCAGGTGCTCCCCGAAGCTCCCCTTACCGGAGATCACCTGCGATAGTCAGTACGAGAGGCTTCTGTTTATACCTTTTTTTTTTTGTCGTTCGCAAGTCCCCTAGGCTACCCCCTAGGCACCCAAAGCGGGGGCGGTTATGTCGTACCTAACAAAAGAGCAATTTTTTGTCTGTCATTCTGGCTTTGATTCTGTTTGTTCCGGATTATCTCTGAAGTGACTGGGTCGATTTTGACGGGATTTTTACTGTAGATAGCGTAACTTAATATTATAAAAGTGTATTCTTTTAGAAAAGTGTTACTGTGCGTACAGATTTAAGTCCACGCGAATGAATTCACGGGCACTAGCAGTATTAAATAGAATTTTAATTCATGTTCGACGAAATTTGGCTATCAATTCCTTGAGGCCATATGTTTCAAGTTTGTACCAGGGTGGGTGTATTTGTACCAGGGTGGGTGTATTTGTACCAGGGTGGGTGTATTTGTACCAAGGTGGGTGTATTTGCTCGGAAATATTCATGTCTTTGAGACGGTATCGAGTGGAATGTTTTTCTTTGAAATTGTTTACGTTTCATCTTTAGTTTTGTTTGTTACTTTGGATGTTAATTTAGCTGCTGGGCAATTTTTTGTTCTTTGAGAACCTTGTTGGGACATTTACGACATTGACACGGCACATTTTACTTAACATCAAATCCAGTATTATTTTATAATTAGCTGATGCCTACGGCTCCGCTCGATGCTACGGTCGCCGGTTCTACTTAACTAATTGCAATTAACGGTACGGAAGATTTTAAGTCTGATCAAGACCTTTTTAATTAAAAAACCTTTTCACAAAATTTCACATTTATAATATTAATATAATACTGTTCCCGTTCCCGCAACACATGGAACCTATTCCAGGGATATTAAATAGCTTATGTGTTATTTCATACTATAATCTATCCCAAATTTCAGCCAGATCTGTTTAGCCGTTTGAGCGTGATTTTGTAACAAACATTCAAAGTAGAAAGTTTTTTTTTTTAAGAATATTAGCAACCGAAATTACTAATATTCCCCTAGAATAATTTATGTATTATTCTCCGACGTAGACAAAAATCAAACAGCCTTGTTTTTAAAAGTTAAGTTTGGGTCACATCTTGGAAGTCCAGTTAGAACCACTTCTTGAATCGAGATTGGATTAAAAATTGGAATACTTATGTATCTTCGGTGACAATGCGATAATATGGTATTATGAGGCTAGTTTGATGATGGAGTCGGAAGGTGTCCATAGGAACTCCTGGACTAAGTAAGATAATATACTGCTTCCGAGCTGTTTGTTCGTGGTCCATAGGAAACTTATGTTCTAAACGTTTCGTCGATCACTGCGGTCGACATCTTCAGTGGTACAGGTCCGGGCGCGGACGAGTGCGAAGACCTACCCTCGGCGGCGACTTCTCTGCCAAACAGTATATTCTACATGCAACGCCGGCCATGAAAGCCTAAAGGTTTATAAACAAAATAAATTAATCGAGTTTGAACCAATTTGTTTTGTTCTGACAAATATTCTGTTGCTACATGATATCCAAGGTCTGAAGCTGGAGACGGTAAGTGGTCATAGGAACCATAAACCCGTTATGTTTGGGCTCATTTGATTTGTCTGTTTATGCACTTACTAGAAATCTTGTTGTTTTAATCTTATATATGAAAAGCCAGGAGGGCCTTCACCAGAGCTCATCTTCGTCTAATTATGTGGTAGATGGGCGTGGAAATAGAAATAAATGTCTTTCGATTACAATCACCGTATTTTAATCAATATGCACAGAAATCACAAATAAATTAGGTAACTAGTGATCACTACAACACGAAATCAACTTAATTAAATAATAACGTAGCGTGATAATGAAGATATACAGCGATTCGTCAAAAGCGTGGTGCGCGGGCGCTGTCTCGATCCAATGTGTTCGTATCAAGGTGGCCGCCCGTCACCATCGACAGTGACGCTCCGCTAGGTTGACATCGACTATCTCCTGTCAACCTGAAGTTTGACGTAAACGCCGTCACGGCCGGACTGACACACGACCGTCCTCGGGCGATTAATCTGCAACAAATTAGGATGACTGCACAGTCCGTTCGCTCATCCTGACTTAATAATTTTCATCAGTGCACCAATACTAAAATCATCTTTATAAACGTCTAGACAGGCCCCGATGTGACCCGGACGAAACAATTCATCTCACTAATAACAAGCAGTCATCCAGGACAAGTCAGCCCTCTCGAGGCGCCTGACTCGGACGACCAATTTCATCGGATGATGCTCTGACAAGCCAACCCGACCGGCAGGTATGACTCGGACGACACGTTTCGTCTATTCACTGTGACAAGCCAATCCGACACGCGGGTATGACTCGGACGACACATTTCGTCTACCTTCCGAGACCAGTGAAGTGTGCCCTCTAACTAATCACTCTGGAGTAGTAAGGACGACACTTCTCCGCTCAGGATCGACCATTTGTAGAATTATCACATGTGTATGTTACAGTACCTATAACGATAGTTTTACTATACCTATAATAGTGAATTGTCTTGCTCCGTGTGTACTTCAACTTCATGTAGGACTTCCCATGTTTCTGGGTCTGAGTGTGCGCTCAGGGTGTCTGAATACGCTGTGACAGTGCGCGAGTCAGCGGAAGCAGTGTCTGAGCATACGGTCAAAGTATCGAGACGGTCTACTGACTCGTTGTCATTGTTCGAGCACCAAGTATTGTCTACATCATCAGACGCCGTCTCGGCCTCAACTTCATTTAAAAGACTAGACACGATTTCGAGTAATCCGTCATGTCCCTGGGGTACTGCGCGCAAATTTTCGTGGGAATATTTGAGAGTTCGACAGGAAGCACCTAATACGCTTTTAAGTTCATAGCGATCATTATTTAGAACTTCTGTAATCACGAATGGACCCCTAAATTTCCTATCTAGTTTGGTCTGATTCCGCTCACAGTTTTTGATAAACACGTAATCTCCTTTAGAAAATGGTGTAATTTTTGCGCGACCACGATTAAACCTAACAGTTTCGGATTCAGCAGCTTTTTGAATGTTTGCTGACGCATCTACTCTAATTGAATCAAGATCCAAGCGAACCTCATTGTCTTTATCATTACTGTTAATTTTGGACATACCCAGCGAATCAGAACGAATCCCGAACATAAGCTCTGATGGGGAATACTTGGTTACACTAGATTTTGTACTATTTAGTGCAAGCTGAATATTTCCTAATTCGTCGCGCCATGTTTTATTAGGATCATTTTCGACTATAGTTAAAAGGCTTTTTAATGTACGCATCACTCGTTCAACCTGGCCATTCGCTCTGCTTGAACCCGTCGCGATGAAGTGAAGCTCTATTTTATGCTCATCACAAAAAGTTTTAAAATCAGAACTCGTATAACAACGGCCTTGGTCTGCGATGATTCTTTTTGGCGCTCCAAAAAGGTTAACTGCCTTTTGCAGAGCACATATCGCACTCTTCGCATCAACAGACAAGGTGTGTTCGAGTAAAACGTACTTCGTGAAACCGTCAATGATAACTGAACAATACTCCTTTCGGTCGCTCTTCCCGCTAAGCTTTCCCGTGAAGTCTATATGAATTGTGTGCCAAGGCACAGACACTTTCGGTATCGGGTGCAGCTGAACGGGCTGAGCTCCCGACGGACCTTTGGAAGCCTTGCAGATTATGCACGAATCTATGAATTTTCGAACACATTTAGACATATCTGGAAACCAATACTTCTCATAAAGCTTGTCTAAGGTTTTATCCCTACCTAGATGCTGCAATTCATTGTGGACATGATTTATGAGTGTCCAAATAAGAGATCGTGGAACTACTGGCAACTAGGAGACCACTTTATTACGGACAATTTTCCTATAGAGGATGCCTTCTCTGACATCATATGTCTGCCCTACGCTTTCGGGAAAACTGTTATTGTGGAATTTTGTGATAAGATTTTGGATTTCTGCATCCCTTTTTTGTTCCACTGATAACCAGCCCTGGTGGAGTTCAATAAATTGAACGGATTTAGTTTGCATCTTTTCAGATTCTAAGGGACTAACTGTATCGGAATTTGGTAAAGGATTTCGAGACAAAAAGTCAGCGTGTTCCATTCTACTGCCTTCGCGGTAAACAATATCGAAGTCGTAAGCCTGCAGATATGCAGATATGCACCAGCGATATACACGGGGAGTTAAATCCTTCTTAGACTTCGACGCCTTTAATGAATTGCAGTCTGTAACAACTACAAAACTCCTACCATAAAGATAGTGTCTGAAATGTTCTACCGCCCTGACTACTGCTAAAGTCTCTAACTCATAAGAGTGGTAGCGAGACTCTGCATCCGATGTTCGACAGCTAAAGTATTCTACAACGTGGGGTAGGTTGTCTTTCTTTTGTAAGAGGATTGCTCCATAACCGTCCGAGCTAGCATCTGTATGTAGCTCTACAGGTAGATCTGGGTCAAAAATGGTAAGTACGGGTTCAGATGTAAGAATGTCTATTAACTTTTTACGTATTCTTTCATGTTCAGAAGTCCAAGTAATTCGCCCTTTCAATTTTGTAAGAGGATATAAGGGACCCACAATCCGTGTGAAGTCGGGGATAAATTTCCGGAAATAAGACGCTAACCCAAGGAATTGCCGGACATTCGTAGCTGTTTTTGGTTCAGGAGCTTCTACCAATGCTTGAATTTTACGGGAATTTGGTTTAATCACACCTGATTGCACAGAATATCCCAGATAATCAATCTTTTGTTTCATGAATTTACATTTTTTAAGGTTTAATGAGAAGCCAGCCTCCGATAATGCGGCCAATACATCGTCAAGACGCTGGAGACCCTCAGAGACGTCCGCAGAATAGCAAAGTACATCGTCCATATAAATTAAAGGTTTATCTTTTAAATGACTCATGGCTTTTGTGATACATCTCTGAAAGACTGAAGGCGCATTTCGTAAACCAAATGGCATGGCAAGATATTCGTATTGGCCCTCATTTGTCACAAAGGCTGTCTTCTCCACTGAATCGGGATGGACAGGGATCTGGTGGAAGCTAGCAGCCATATCTAACGAGGAGAAGAAGTTGGCCCCATTGAGCTGATCAATTTGTTCCTCGATACGGGGCAAAGGGTAACGTTCAGGCACGGTATTAGAATTTAGCTCCCTATAATCAACACATAATCGGTCCGTATTGTCCTTTTTTTTAACAAGGACAATTGGGCTTGCAAAAGGGGAAGAACTTTCCCGAATCACTCCTGCATCTAATAATTTTTGGACCTGTTCCCTGATTATTTGTTTTTCTATTGGGGCGCGTTTGCCGGGACACCTATAAACGACTTTTTGCGAATCTACTAATTTAAGCTCACAAGCCCCAGTCTTAACCCGTTTGGTAGGTATACCTCCGATAAAATGATTCGAAAACTTCTTCAAAATTGAAATCAACATTTCTTTATCAAGTCCCTGCAAATCTGTGTCAATCTGATTAAAATCTAATGAATCTAAATTCTTACTACAAAAATGAGATTGCTCTTTAGTGTATATGACAAGGTTATCATTATCAATTTTCACGCATAGCCCTAAATCTAAAATATCCCTACCAATAATTATAGGATCTGATATATTACAATCCGGAACCACATGGAAAAGCAAGCTTATTAAACGGTCATCAATTCTAACCTCGCTCTGGATTTGTGTAGTGCATTGAATGTCATTGCCTCCGATACCACTAAGATAAACAGTATCTTTACGCACAGTACCCGAGAGCTTATCACAAAAGCTTTCCTTTAAAAGTGAACAAGACGATCCACTATCGAATAAAAAAGGGACAGGCTCACCGGATGATGTTTCCAAAGTGCCCCTAGAAGGGCGGTGCTCACAATGCTGAACCTCCTTGACCGCAGCCTTGCTTCCGTTCTTCTTGTCGGGGCAGTTAGTTGTCACGTGCCCCTTTTGTCCACACGTGTAGCAGATCACAGAAGGTACGTTATCCGAAGTTCGTGATGAACTTGGGGTGTCTTGAGAGGGCCCGGAGTTTTCACGACGTTTTCGACACTCTACCAAGCGATGACCTATTATTCCACAAAAGTTACATCTGCCTGAGAATCTTTCAATGGGGCGGTGGCGCTTGATCTCTGGTTCGCTGATTTCTCCACCATCCGACCGACGCTTGAGAGATACACCTCCAAGTATTCGGAATAGTTGGATGCGAGTGGTGATATTGTGAGCGATTAATTCGCGACGTATCAGGCCATCCTTTTGACAAAGTACTGAAATCACGAATCCAGTCACCGCTTCTTCGGGCATCACAATCTTTGGAATTCGTTCTATCAAGTTCCACAGGCGAAGTGCGGCCTCCGATGCTGTTTCTTTTGCTCCGATTTGGAAACGAAGAATGTCATCAAAATAATCTTGATGTAATTTAGGTTTTGAAAACATCGCTAAAAGAGACTGCTTGACAACGCTCCAGGTCATTTCGTGTAGGTTTAATTTGGTAATACAAGATGCAGCTCGTCCTTTTAAAGCACTCGTAAGAGCCATGAGTAGATCTATTCCGTCCAAACTCCTTTTTTTGAACGATAGCTTCAGTTATATTGCACCAACCATCCACGTCGGCCTCTGGATCGTCTGGGTTGAAGGGTAACAATTGCGTAGAATGACTTGGGTTAACTGTTGGTATTTGCTGAGACGCGAGGACTCGAGATAACAGCGTTTCCATGTGAGTGAGTAGTTTCTCGGCATCCGTTTTGGTCCGCTGGCCCTCAACTTGGACCCCGTCGCATCCCACTTCTGATGAAAAGCCAGGAGGGCCTTCACCAGAGCTCATCTTCGTCTAATTATGTGGTAGATGGGCGTGGAAATAGAAATAAATGTCTTTCGATTACAATCACCGTATTTTAATCAATATGCACAGAAATCACAAATAAATTAGGTAACTAGTGATCACTACAACACGAAATCAACTTAATTAAATAATAACGTAGCGTGATAATGAAGATATACAGCGATTCGTCAAAAGCGTGGTGCGCGGGCGCTGTCTCGATCCAATGTGTTCGTATCAAGGTGGCCGCCCGTCACCATAGACAGTGACGCTCCGCTAGGTTGACATCAACTATCTCCTGTCAACCTGAAGTTTGACGTCAACGCCGTCATATAGGCGATGTTATAAGTCAATCTTCGATTTCTATTTTGACTACAGTATTAGATTCTGCAATAATGCTATCAGGAAGTTTTGACCTGCTGGCAACACGTGACTGATGTTAATATCGTTCATAGACAACGATGACCATTTTCTGTCAAGCATGCTTCTTTAGTAGTAAAAACCATTCACATTAACTTTTATGTATAATCATAGACAAACTGTTAAAAAAAATATTGTGTCACTTTCTGGGTGAGGCGGGAATGAATTTTGAATTTCGTATTTGGTACGGGACGTAGAGACTGGATACGTAAATTAATTAATGAATTTTGACACCTATCTGAATGGCGTGCGGTTTTAGTCGTTTCAAGCCCGACATAACCGCCCCCGCTGGCCGGCGGGGGGTATCCGAAGGGATTTCCGCATGAAAAAAAAAAAAAAAGTTATGGCGTGCCTTTTTGTAATGTCATCTGTTTGACAGGTACAATAAGTTAGTCAGATTATAGTGTTGAATTTTTTTTTGGATATTGTTTTTTTAAAATATATTTAGGACACGTCAATTTGACTTCACCTCGCCTGATGGTAAGCTGAAGGTAAAGTCTCAGGAAAGAGGGTCACCATTACATACACGTACCATGTTAACAATGGTGGCACTCAGCTTGACGGCCTCATCAGAAGAGGATTGTCGTCGCAGCACCGCGTGACACCACCGGTCCCACTAGTGCTGCGACCACAATCCCCCTGCCCGGCTATGCACTTGCTGACCTCTGAACGCAATCAAACCGAAATTGGATAACTATGGAGGGTTTTTCGCAATCGTGCACGGTGGTACCTACCCGGCCGAATTTTGTGACAAATTTGTGTCATCAAATTTCTACCACCAGTAAAATGTTTCTTTATTATTTTTTGTCAGATTGAACTCTGACGACTGCAATACTCTGGTGACATATCTATTATATGCTAAGATTATAAAGAGGAAAGATTTGCTTGTTTGAAATCGATAAACTCATAAACAACTGAACCGATTCCAAAAAAGAATTCTTTCACCATTAGCAGACTAAATTATCCCCGAGTAACATAGGCTACTTTATATCCCGGTATTCCCACAGAATCAGGACTTACGCGGGTGAAACCGAGAGCGATACTAGTATGAGATTAATAAAACATTATTATCACGTAAAATAATTTAAATCAATATAAATCTTAAGGCTTTCACGGCCGGCGTACGTAGAATATACTGCTTCCGGGCTGTTTGGCCGTGGTCCATAGGAAACTTGTATTCCAAACCGCAGTGAACGACAAAACGTTTGGAAGATAAGTCTCCTATGGACCATGGCCAAACAGCCCGGAAGTAGTATATTCTACATTAAATGAAAATGTAAATATAATAAATGAACTGAATTTTGATTTAAGCTTTAAACTTACATTCAAAAGCTTTGCACAAACAATATACCCATGATCTATTGTCACACAAAATAATTGAACCAATAAATTATACCCGGATGATGTAAACAAGCTTTCAGTCGACCGACAAAACACGTAAAAGTTTAAATCTCTGTACAAAGTAAGCAATCGTTACCTGACAACTTTTCTCTTAGCAAATTGAAAACAACTTGTGTTGGGGACGTGAATCTAATTTAACAGCTACTTGAAGTAATGCAAAGGAATCTTTTAATGTATTATTCATTATTTTAGGGGATTCTCGTACCCAGAAGGATCGAGTTCACGTGGGTGCTGGGTGTCGGCCTGTTGTGATAATTCTGTGTTTTGAATAAAATATTGATCCAATTTCAATAAGCCGCCTGCCTCGATTCTTAAAAGGTCGAGACGCATAAGGCCTAAGGCATAATCAAAGCAAAATCGTATGTATGGACGTGATCACAGAGCAAAATCGCGTTGATACGTACGATTTTGGCCTTAACGCATATACAAATACTGTGATTTGTATATGCTAAGTTCCAAAACCACTCAACCGATTAAAAAAAATATATTATCAAAGGATTAGTTTTTTTTTCAGAAAAGCTTATCTTTGTCTTCAACTTCTAAGTATCTTATTAATAAATATGTCACCACGAAATATTTACAGTATCAGAAAAATCAAATTTCATTCTCAATCTCTCTCTCCTGGAATATTTACCAAATAGAATTGTAGTTCATTCCATGAATTAACATTTTGTGCCCAAAATAAAAGGATTACCTCATAAATAATAGTTTGGTACTTAGAATGGTCGCCAAATATATCGATTGTCGCAGATTACGACACCACGCGCCTCGATACGAATAGATGTAGTTAATAATTGTATGTGCACGAAGTGTATAGAGGAGGTTTTGAATAATCCATTAAGACATATCGGCCCATCTAGCGGCTCCTTGTTGCATCTCCCACAAATGTCACTTTTTAATTGATATATTTTAATGACCAATTCAATGATTTTTAAATATGTTTAGTGATTTTATGGTAGTGCGTTCGACTGCTACGGCAGGGGGTGCGGGTTCGATTCCCGCTCAGTGCATATATTTGTATGCATTAATATGTCTATTTGCATTGGTCTGGGTGTATCTATGTTTAATATGTAAATACAAAAAAAAAGTATATAAGTATGTGTATCCTCATTCAAGACACCATAACACAACCTAGTTAAACTAAGCTTACTTTGGGTTTAGAAAGCGCTGTGTAGATTGTCGTAGAATATTTATTTATTTATATTGCCTGTCTAAATTTCAAGGGAGGCGCATTCCACAGGCGATACGCACGAACAGTAAACGATTAACCATCACAATTGGTGGAGTGTCAAGATGTATGCCGATCATTATACGTCACTTTAATATGTTTGTAGTCAAGCACTACATAACTACATAACTTAACAGTTAATGTTTAGTTAAAACAAGTCTTTCAGGCATTTATTTCCCTATGCAATAGTTTACTGCCATCGTTCCACCCCAATTATCAGGGCAAACTGCCTGCGCTCACAGACTCATAATTAACAAGCCTACGCGGAAAAAAGATGATGAAAATGCGCCTGCATTTTTCTATTTTTCTTAAGGCTTCAAATTGTAAAAGGCTCTTACTGAATAATAGGGGGTAAGCAAGAGTGGTGCTTGTGTCGAGACCGCTACTGAATGCGAAGGGTGCTTGTATACCAGACATTTGCAGCGAATTTTTTTATATTTAATTGGTAGGTGACGACGGCACTTCGGATTTTAAAATGAATGATTAATTTCACAACATTTTAGGTAGATTTCGATGAAATCGATCTACCTATTTGTTTCTTAACTACTGTCGAGTTTTAAAAAAAAATCTTCATGGTCTAGTTAAGACCCCCTGAGTCCAAAATGACCACTGGTCAAAAAGTTTATATATATATATATATGTATGTATATATTATATGTATGTATGTTTCCACTTCCCAAAATTTGCGGCACTCTCACGGTCGCATTTTTGGCCCGATCGCTTTCAAACTGCGGTCAAAAATTGCTTGGGTGTAAACTTAGTTTAAGTTCGTGAACGAGTGGAATCCGGCCTAAGGGGACGGTAGGGCCTCACTTTTTGTGAAATCAGTTTTTCCTCAAAATTTCACGTTCCATGTAAGATATTCGAACCGTTCTAATTTTATCCCATAGTATACATGAATACCAACAACTTTTAATTAAAAACCTATAAGATTAAAACTTTAACTAAAAGTGGAGGGGGGAAAAACCAAATTTTTTTCGGGAAAAAAATCATAACTTCTAACCGGTGAACATTCTTGCAGTCAGAAACATTTTTAATCGATAGGCCATTTTTAAGTCTAAAATAAATGTCTGAAAAGTTTTTCGCTAAAAGTTACCGTTTTCGAGAAAAAATCCGTCCGTAGTTCTCTATATAAAATAATATAAATTGCTTCACGAAATCTACCTGTGCGTTCCCCCTGCGGGAACGGATTTTTTTGAGATAATTTTAAGGGTTTTAACTTATAAGTCATACATACATATAGTCACACCTCTTTCCCATTGGGGTAGGCAGAGACAACATGTTTCCAGCTGCTACAATCCTGGCATACGCCTTTCGCTAATCTACTTTCATAATTGTTTTCATACATACACGCCTGTTACAACTCACATCCGTTAACGTATTTACATACATTAACTATGCTACATCTGAATAAATAATAAATAAATATTCTACGACATTCTACACAGCGCTTTCTAGACCCAAAGTAAACATAGTTTAACTATCTTGTGTTATGGGTTCCAGAATGCGGATAAACATACTTATTTACTGTTTTTTTGTAAATACATACCTAATATATAGAAACACTCAGACCAATGCAAATAGATATATTCATGCATACAAATATTAGCACTGAGCGGGAATCGAACCTGCGCCCCCTGTCGTAGCAGTCGAATGCACTACCGCTACGCCACAGAGGCCGTCAAGAGTATAAATGACAGACTTACGTACGTAATTTACTATTTAATATTTGTAAAATACGTAAATAATATTTACATTTAATGAAACCTGTTATTAACAGTTCACTAGTACTTCTAACATCATTAATTACAATGCTTGGTTTATAAATTATTAGGTAGCAACCCGCTTTCGCTTTGATTCGGTTTTTTAAACTCAAACCATGGTAATTTACACATGATAAATAGCCTATATCCATTGAAGATAATGTAATATTCAAATGATGAAAGAATTTTTTCAATAAGTAGGTATAGTAGTTCCGAAGATTACCCCAAAAATATAAATAAACTCACAAAATTTGGGCTCTCTCTTTTTGCGCTGACAGTAAGACGAAGTCGAGTGAAAAGTTCTCTATACTCCATATCCTCCTCCATCCTCCTAAACTAATCGACCAATTTTGGCCTAACTTGGCATGTAAATACAACTTGATACCCGGAAGGTTTAGAAAAAATAAAATTGAAAATCGAACATACCATGGAGGAATAATCACACTTCAAAAATTTCAAAATCTGATTTCTCCAAAATGATGTTGAGACCACGATTTTGTAGCGCTACAATGTGTAACTTAACTAATGGTTTAAGATAGAAAAGAAAAAAGAACGGTCCAGCAACGGAGGAATAATCACCGAGAAAACTATTCAATGGTTATTAATGGTTAATATTCAATTATCGCGTGAATTGTAGGTAATCATGTAGTGCACTCTCAGCTCAAC
Source organism: Cybosia mesomella (assembly GCA_946251805.1). NCBI lineage: Eukaryota > Metazoa > Arthropoda > Insecta > Lepidoptera > Erebidae > Cybosia > Cybosia mesomella. The sequence continues at coordinate 16,457,345 of OX276415.1, forward strand.
ATTGCAACAGCAGAAAGCATTGCGCCCCTAGTAAATTAGTATAGATATCGAGAAGTAAAGTACGACATCAAAAACGCCATATGCTTGGGTATTAGAGTAACAAGCTAATGTATAATTATATGTTTAGTGTCAGTAAATGATTGTTAGAAGAGTAATTATGTTACGAGTATGTGGGCATGTGGCGGAGGCGTGTCGTGTGTGTCCTATGTGTAGGACACACACGACACGCCTGCCAACTCACCGTCGCGGGATAAAACCCGACCCCACTGGGCGAGGCGGCAAAGTCCGCCGGTAACCTTGGGGTTATCTTTTCGAGGGCTTACCTGGGGTGCCCGGCAATGGACACTTGGGGAGGACACCGTGTGGTTGAAGTCGGTCCGATTCCGACACGCCCGCTCTATCGTCGGCATCGAAGGGGTGAGCGTGAGGGGGTTTCCACAAGTAAAAAAAAAATAAAAAATGTGGGCATGTGGGGTCTCATCAAAATCTTCAGTGCCACCCTATCTTACCTGCAAGCCGGGATAATCATACTTAGGGAATATTTTGGAGCTGTAGGGAATTAAATTGTTAATATTGCTTTATTAATTATTTTAATCTATAAATCCTTGGAGAACCTCGTAATAGATGTATGTAAAAATGAATTTTGGAGAACAATAGATTTGGAGCGCATGGCAATAAGCCATTTAATAATTTATATCGACGCTTATACGCTTTATGATGAAAAGTTTACAGTGTTACTCTTTCAAAGTGTGAAGTTATGAGGTATGTAAAGTTACCGAGCAAGTTTACAGTGTCTGTGTTGTACTTAGGATTTCTTCGCAGAATACAAATATTAGCATCTCAGCGATGTCCCCCCGATTGCATCACCACCACCACGGACCACGGGCTCCTAGGTAAAGCCCGTTACCTAGGAGCCCGTGGTCCGCTTTCTAGCTTTTTCTTCTCCACTTCGTATGAACTTAGGTATCCATGGTAGTTGGGGTGCGAGGGATATGCGTCGGGGTGCGAGAGATATGCTCGTTGGGCAACCCTACACTCGAGACGGTGTTCGGTTTTAGTCGGTTCAAGCCCGACATGACCGCCCCCGCTGGGCGGCGGGGGGTATCCGAAGGATCACGAAAAAAAAAGATATCCATGGTAGTAAGACCATTGTAGAAAATTATAGGGACATATTTCTGGGATTTTTAAGACAACATAACATAACTTCACGCCTGTATCTATATAGGCAGAGTTGTATTACATACTCACGATTCACCACTTATGTTTAGGTCCCAATGTAATAGGGAGCGAGCATATTGCCATCTACCGGGCACATTACTAAGCGAGTGATAATATTTTTTTTTAAGCTTCAACATAAAGTTGTTATTTTTATTCAGATTATTTTTCTTATAAAACTTTATCTATCTATACTATTATAAAATTGGAAATAAGATATGTCTGTACTATGGAGATATTTAAAAAAAAATTGGGATGTTAAATGAATGATTCTGAACACAGAAATATTTTATTGGAATTCTTGTCAGTTTGTTCGCTTTGGACTCAAAAACTACTGAACGGATTTTGATTTGGTATTTTCCATTAGAAAGGCCTTAGTAAGATTTACAATCGGCTATATGTTTGATTGCAATTGGTTAAGTAGAACCGGAGATATGAAGAAAAAACCATAACCGACTTCCCAATTGGTGGAGCCGCGGGCAACAACTAATTTGTCTATATAATTGTGGTTAGTGACCAGTTTCAGGCATGGATTTAAGGGGCCTCTACAATCTCTATTCGATTCTAAAACATATAAATTACATTTCAGGTCTATGGGAATAGACCTCACATGTAATCATACTAGTAGTATTATAAATTTACCCAATTTTTATCCCTAGAATAGGTTACGCATGTGGGGAACAGCCAGTTTATTATAATTGAGAGTGTGCTCTGGAGTTGCAAAACTTGTTACCTCCAAGCCCCTTCCACCAAGGAACTACACGCTACATGGTGGATATTCCACTCATACGCACGAAACGTAACGGTGACACGATTAATATGCGTACAGCTAAGGAGTGGAATTGCCTGCATGAGTCTGTGTTTCCGGAAAGCTATAACATCGGAATCTTCAAATCTCGAGTGAATAGGTTCCTTCTAGGCAAACGTGATCCATCGTAGACTACATCGTCACTTACAACCAGGTGAGATAGAGGTCAAACGTGAGCCTATCATTCACCAAAAAAAAAAAAATTGTAGAGGCATTTGAATTTCTGAGCTACTCGTATGTTTCACTGAAGATATCACAGTACATCAAAACTCACACAATAACATCCAAGGAAAAATAATAAAACCAATCTTTATTAATAGCCATGAAGAACCACGTACATAAAACCTGAACCTATAAATCGTCGACCCTTTCAACTAAACGTACCTATCTGTATATATCTAAAAGACATTGGATGTAGGTATGAGAATTCTACGTTTTATTGTCCAATTTTATGGCCTAGGGTCAGGCCACCGTCACTCGCTCAAGGCCGCACTGCACGTTTCCCGCGCTTACGCTTCGAAATGCAAAAACCACGTAATTATTGTGCAGTGGATGGGTGTAAAAGTGAAACGAAAATTTAAAGAATGAAAACAGGAAAATTTATCGTATTTTTCATTGCCGAGAGACGAAGAAAGGTGAGTAGTATTTTAAATCTTATCTATATAAATGTTGTCACCATTCGTTTGAGTCAGGGTATTATAGTGTTGTTTTATGGGTAACTAGCGACCCGCCACGGCTTCGCACGGGTGCAATGGATGTTATTATACATATAAACCTTCCTCTTCAATCACTCTATCTATTAAAAAAAACCGCATCAAAATCCGTTGCGTAGTTTTAAAGATTTAAGCATACATAGGGATATAGAGAAAGCGACTTTGTTTTATACTATGTAGTGATTCTAATACTGTAGTTACCTAGTACTTACGCAATAGGTAATGGTAGCAATTCTGTTGCTGACATCACTAAACTAATTTTTCTCTAAAAATTTTTTATTTTAGAGAAATTTAGAGGGAATGCTATTCTGTTGTTACGTCGAACTAAATTTGGTGTTCAATATGACAGCACCAAATTTGAATCTGACATCACCAAAATTTAAATATGAAAGTGTTACCGTTATTAAAAAAATAAGAATGAATGATAAAGAGTGAATTATTAAATTCTTTAAAAACTATATTCTTAGGTTTTTAGAATGCCGAAAAATGATTATTAATGCAAATTATAGATCAAACAGTAAACAAACCGTTATTTTTCTTAGTCATAGCTAAGTACAAACGGTTTTATTCAGTTCACTAGCCTGGCAACCCGGTGTAAACCTCTTTGTTATCTACGCAACTAAACTATCTCTGGCTGGAATATGTGCAAGTCAATTTGATGTGACATGACACAATTGACATATCGGATCAGTTAAAAATTTGGCAAGGAAATAATTGCTTGATTTGAAATACATGAACAATTTAATATTTATTTTAGGGAATTACATTGAGCAGCTCGCCACCTGTATCTCTATTGCTGCCCTCTGTACAATCTCCTCAGGAGGTACAGCAGCCATAACTGCCTCAATCTGGTGTCTCGGCAGAAGCTGGCCCCATTCGCCATCGGATTGTGCCGAGACGCCGCATATTGCCTAGGCCTTCACGACCTCCTGCCTATGAAAACTTAGTGAATGCCCTGCATGAAAGCAGTAGCACCATACAAGAAACTATTCGTAACATATTGTTGATGTGATTGTGATTGTTGATTGTGATTTTTGGTGATTATATGTATAACAAATAACTTTATTTAAAACGAATTATATGTTTTTAATTAAAATTTCTTTCAATTAATTCTGCCCGCATTTGTCTGTGAAAAAGATTAGGACTTTAACAGACATAGATACCGCTAGAATAGTTTATTTCAGTTATTTCCATAGTTTTATGAGCTACGGCATTCTCCTTTGGGGTAATGCCGCAGATTTAAATACAATCTTTGTATTGCAAAAGCGGGCTGTGCGGGCAATTTATAAGTTGGGCCCAAGAGTCTCTGTAGTGTCTCAATATATTTTTGAAAATCTTTAGTATGTTAGAAGAAACATTTCCAATTTTTTAAGACTTTGTAAGGGCCGTATTAATGGTCTATACAGAATAAATGATTTTTGACTTTGACTTTGACTGGCCAAAGCCAAAATCACGAAATCGTTATTCATCATTGCGGCGATAGCCCAGTGGCGTACGTAACGGACTGCTGAGACGAGGTCTCGAGTTCGATCCCCAGTCGCCCCGGGCACACACCTCTGACTTTTCGTAGTTATGTGTGCATTAATAAATGTTAATTATCACTCGCTTAATAATGTGCCCGGTAGATGGCAATAGGCTCGCCCCCTATTACATTGGGACCTTAACATAACTGGCGAATCGTGGGCGTGTAATACCCCTCTGCCTACCCCTTCGGGGATACAGGCGTGAAGTTATGTTATTCATCATGAGACATGGAGGGTGCGACTTGAGCACCCAAGGTGGGGTGAATCCACCATTGCGGCGGTGAGACCGATCATGAAGGAGTGGTTGGAGAGGGACCATGGGGACCTCTCCTACCGGATGTGCCAGATGGTTACCGGACACGGGTGTTTCGGTAAGTATCTGTGGCGCATCCAACGGGAGACAACGCCGCAGTGCCAGCACTGCGAGGATCCTGGCGAAGACACGGCGCTCCACACGTTGGTGGAGTGCCCTGCGTGGGAGAGTCAACGCCGGGATCTCGTTGCGGTCCTGGGCGTGGACGTTGTTAGCCATTTTATATAATTAGCTGGTTTTGCGATGGTAACATAAATAAAACTGGCGAGATTATAGATCTCATAGTAATTTATTGATTCGACTACACAGTACAGTACAAGCGTACAGAGTGAGTGTTTAAAGTAAAATGTTCGGATACTTGTATCGAACAGACGTTCTCTCGTTGGAGACCATGGTGAGGGCCGTGGTCTCCGACGGGAGCAAGTGGCACGCCGCCGCCTCTTTCTGCGAGCAGGTAATGTGCGCGAAAGAGACGGCGGAGAGGGAGCGGGAGAGAACCCTGCCCCCCGAGTTTCGCAGTCTGCGGCGAGGACGCCGCAGACTCATCTACGCCCGGGACTACTGACCTCCATGATCGGGGCCTGAGGACGGCAGTTGGCCGACTCGCCGTCCTTACAGAAGCAGGCCGTGGCGGAGGCGTGTCGTGTGTGCAACCCGACCCCACAAGGTGAGGACGCGGTGGCGGCCAAAGTCCGCCGGCAACCCTGGGGTTATCCTTTCGAGGGCTTACCCGGGGTGCCCGGCAACGGACACTTGGGGAGGACACCGTGCGGTTTTAGTCGAGACACGACATAACCACCCCCACTGGCCAGCGGGGGGGTATCCGAAGGGATTTCCGCACGTAAAAAAAAAAAAAAGAAATGTTATTCATCATAAAAATGTTATTTGAATTGAAATTTTAACGAAATTGCAATTATCACTATAACTGGTCGGCAGTATTTTAGATGGCGTCTAATTTTAGTGTGACGTTTCTAATTTTAGACGTTTAGGACGTACAACAGAATACCAAATAAGCAAATTTGGACTAAGTTGAGTAACTAAGCTAATTTTGGTTGTGTCAAACTAATAATAGTTTAGTCATACGTTTTCAGAATACAAAACGTCGTTTGACATCACTAAACTAAATTTTAGTGATTTTTAGTTTAGTTTAGAGAGTTTTTGAACAACAGAATTGCTACCAATGTCCGTTAATTTTAGATTTCTTTGATATTTTAGCTATGGGTAGGAATAAGCGTCTATATATAGGTATTTAAAGTATCATGGTCATTCACATTCGTATTAAAGTTATCGGGATATTTACAATGTTGTATTAGGCATTGCGACAGCTTCCAAACAATACAACATGGTAAGTATCTCGATAACTTTAATACGAAAGTCTATATATAGGTCATACCTACTGTAAATTATTTCGTATTTTTATACCAATGGTTGAACTGACTTTTTTTTTTTTTTTTTTTTTTTTTTTTTACGTGCGGAAATCCCTTCGGATACCCCCCCGCTGGCCAGCGGGGGTGGTTATGTCGTGTCTCGACTAAAACCGCACGGTGTCCTCCCCAAGTGTCCGTTGCCGGGCACCCCGGGTAAGCCCTCGAAAGGATAACCCCAGGGTTGCCGGCGGACTTTGGCCGCCAACGCGGCCTCGCCTGGTGGGGTCGGGTTTTATCCCGCTTCGGTGAGTTGGCAGGCGTGTGTAGGGCACACACGACACGCCTCCGCCACGGCCTGCTTCTGTAAGGACAGCGAGTCGGCCAACTGCCGTCCTCAGGCCCCGATCATGGAGGTCGGTAGTCCCGGGCGTAGATGAGTCTGCGGCGTCCTCGCCGCAGACTGCGAAACTCGGGGGGCAGGGTTCTTTCCCGCTCCCTCTCCGCCGTCTCTTTCGCGAGCATTACCTGCTCGCAGAAAGAGGCGGCGGCGTGCCACTTGCTCCCGTCGGAGACCACGGCCCTCACCATGGTCTCCAACGAGAGAACGTCCACGCCCAGGACCGCAACGAGATCCCGGTGTTGACTCGCCCACGCAGGGCACTCCACCAACGTGTGGAGCGCCGTGTCTTCGCCAGAAACACCCGTGTCCGGTAACCATCTGGCACATCCGGTAGGAGAGGTCCCCATGGTCCCTCTCCAACCACTCCTTCATGATCGGTCTCACCGCCGCAATGGTGGATTCCCCCCACCTTGGGTGCTCAAGTCGCACCCTCCATGTCTCCATGAGTTCCTGGCGGAGCAGGGACCGCTGAGCCCTGATTTGGTTGAACTGACTAATAAAAAGATGGTTGATTCGTAATATTCGTTTTATTACAATAATCATCATAGGTACAACCCTAGCGCATTCTTACGATGGCGTCACTCGCACGGCGGGCAACACAGTCTCGACTCTATGAACGCGTGTTTAAGGAACAATTCTTTTCGTTCTGTGTAGCAGGTGTTATTATTAAACGGTGTAGGTTAGTATAGAGTAGGTATTTTTGCATTTGTATGGGAGTGATGTATCTGTTACGTAGTAACTATTTATTAATCTGTGCTAGGGTTTCGATGTCTCACAGTGATGGTGCGGAGTGCGAGAGCCGGTTGTGGTTTTACTCGGTTCGGGGCCGACATAACCACCTCTACTGGCCAGCGGTACCCGGGGGCTTTCCGCATAAAAAAAGGGTCTCAATTTAAAGTCTTCTTTTCATAGCCGAGCACTTTGAGGAGCAGAATAGTTGTACTAGATGATGCCAGGATCTCCGCCCGCGTGGAATGCTGAGCCCGTCCCTGCATGGCATGTGAGCCTGTTCCGAGGATAAATTGTATGTCTTATTCCAGACTATAATCTATGCCTTCAAAAAATTTTAGCCAGATCCGTTCAGCCGTTTGAGCGTGATTGGGTAACAAATATCTAAACAACAACAACAACACTACATTGGTAGAATAGTAGGATATTAGTATAGTAGGATAGTGGGATAGTGGCATAGTGGGATAGTGGGATAGTGCGATAGTGTGATAGTAGGATAGTGCGATAGTGTGATAGTAGGATAGTGCGATAGTGTGATAGTGGGATAGTGCGATAGTGTGATAGTGGGATAGTAGGTTGGTAGATCAGTAGGATAGTAGGATTATAGGATAGTAGGATTAAGATACATGCGCGTGATTAAACGGTAATACAAAGATGACAAACAGTTTATATTAGACATAATTTTTGACCTACTCATGCGGTGTGGGGACCTCTGAACAAATAATTATCATAATGTCCAATTATATAGCACCGTAAAATAGAAAATGTAAGTGTAAAATCCATTTTGTCTCTTTGGAAAAATACAGTCACGAGAACAAAAAAAAAGAAATATTATACAAATTATAAATGGAAATGATCACAGATGGCACAGTAGCAGCATCTTGTGGCAAAATACAAACAAGAAATATCTACATCTATTAATATTTAGATTAAGCTTTATAAATCATTCAAACTTAAAGAAAGCGTAGCCGTGGAAAATTGTCCTTAATTGAGCGGATACACCCAAATCTTAAAACGAAAAAAAAAATCAAGGTATTCATAAAACAGCGCCGTAATCTAAAACACGATAGTTAAAAAATTACCCAACAAAAGCCATCATTTTAAGTGGGGGGTTTGAAAATGAGCTTATTCACCCTCTTTTCCTCACTCCGCCACTTGAAGCTTTCAGGGGAGAATGGGGTGGCACGAATATTTGGGCAAGGTTTGATTTTTTTGCGATTCATTTAGGAAGGTATAGTTCTGAACGTATTGTAGGTAGTTTTTAAAGGGATATTAATGTTTACAATGGAAAAATAATTATGATGATATGCAAGTTTTTTAGTTGATGGTGGGCTTCAGTTATGAGTACAAAAAATCTTTTATTAAAACGGTAGCTACTTACGAAATGTAAAAAAAATTAAACTATTGTTTAACAAATGATGTAACACCGGTTTGAAACGCGGTCCCGTCCTGAGAAGAAATAAGAACAATCAACAAATAAATAAATAATAAATATTCTACGACATTCTACACAGCGCTGTCTAGACCCAAAGTAAGCATAGTTAAACTAGCTTGTGTTATGGGTTCCAGAATGCAGATAAACATACTTATATACTTTTTTGTAAATACATACATATTATACATAGAAACACCCAGACCAATGCAAATATACAAATGCATGCATACAAATATTTGCACTCAGCGGGAATCGAACCCGCGCCCCCTGTCGTAGCAGTCGAATGCACTACCGCTACGCCACAGAGGCCGTCAGAACAATATTATAAATGTGAAACTTTGTGCAAATGTTTGTATATTTGTTACTCAATCACGCTCAAACGGCTGAACGGATCTTGATTTGATACAGGAATACCTAGATTATAGTTTGGAACAACACAAGCTAAATTTTATCCCTGGAATAGGTTCCCATGAGTTGCAAGAATGGAATCAGAAATCCACGCGGGTGGAGCCCTACTTCAACTATAACTTTATTTAATTATTTTTTATCACTTTAACTTTAGACTGGAATAACACCTCTAGGCCACTTTTTATTCCAATGGGACCAATACCAACAATAGTTTCCCATAAGTTGCGAGCCACACGGGCGGAGCCTTACTTTATTTACTTAATTTTTTGAGTTCCGTAACTTTTTTTTTCGGTGGGGGGCCACCGGCCAGTGGGGGAGGTTATGTCGGACTTGAATCGACTAAAACCGCACACCATCTCGGGTCTTTAGACACCGGGATATAAGGTGGCCCCATAGGGCACCCCGGCTTACCCAGGGCCATCTCCGATTTCGAGATGGCCCCCTCAACGTTAAGTTTACACCTAAATCCAGCTTTGTACGAAATCCTCATGGGCACTCGCACTTAACTAGTATTTTTATTCTAAAGTGAGTAAAAACACTTCAAAGTTCTTAATACTTGAGTATGGAATAACATTTTTAGGCTACTTTTTAATGTCAATGGATTGCGAGAACGGAATCAGAAATCTACTAAGTGATTTGTTTTAAACCCCATTAGGTGTTACATCGTAGAAGTTTAACCACGTCACGAACATCTCAAGTACATGCTAATGCATGGCTGTATTAATAAGGGTGTTGTCGTGTTTAATCGATACACACCTCATTCATCATTACGTAGCAGTTTAGACATGCATATGTAATGACCTTAATGCCGTCATTACGCCTGCGACACTTTGTAGAGTGTATTGTAATGATGGGTGTGAGTGGATACATTAGCTAGAGCAATAATTACGGGTAAATAATATAGTCTATTATATACTGGTAGTACAAATGTGACGAATAACTCGTTGTTCATCATTATTTCATTTATTTTTTACGACTAGCGTTTCAGCTAAGTCTTAAAAAAGCTGACATCAGCTTTTTTAATTTATTGTTGTGTAATTGTTATGTATACATAACACATAACATAACATAACTTCTCGCCTGTGTCCCGAAGGGGTAGACAGAGGTGTATTACCCTCGACTTCCCCGGTCGTGTCGGCCCATTCATGCAACGGCCAAAATGACTGTTGCTTGACTCTACCACTTCAAAACAAACATTTATTAATGCACACATTACTACGAAACGTCAGAGGTGTGCCCGGGGCGACTGGGGATCGAACTCGAGACCTCGTCTCAGCAGTCCGTTACGCCCGCCACTGGGCTATCGTATACGTGTATATTTATTTATAACCATAATTATCAGCAGTTCTACGACATTGTACGACGTTTTACACAGTGCTTTCTGGTCCCAAAGTAAGCATAGTTTAACTAATGGGTTCCAGAATGCGGATAAACATACTCATATACTTTTTCTTTTGTGTAAATACACACATATTATTCATAGAAACACCCAGACCAATGCAAATAGGCATATTCATGCATAAAAATATTTGCACTTAGCGGGAATCGAACCCGCGCCCCGTAGCGTTGCAGTCGAATGCATTACCGCTACGCCACGGAGGCAGTTGCTCCCATAGTTTTCACTTTGCACCGCTTATTGTTTTTGATTGGTATGTCGTCTTTCCAGGAGCTACTCCCACCTGACCTCCCTACCCCGAAGGTGCGCCTGCGCCAGATCTTCGTCCGTTGTTTAGAATGTGCACCAGCTTGCAAGTGAGGTTGTTGTGGGTCTCCAGGATATTTCTTACCAGAAGCACGGTATATCTTGAAAATCTCAGTGGCGTTGCGGTAGCTCGTTCGACTGCTAAGTAATACGTCACGTGTTTGATACCCGCTTGGTGCAAATATTTGTACATCATGAATTTGTATTGATCTGAGTGTTATTATGCCTAGTATTATCTGGATTTACAAAATAAAATGTAGTTAATTATATGCATTATAGAACTCATATTGCAAGCTCCGATGCGAAGAATAATAAACATCTATTCAAGTATTCATCCCTTATTTGATCCCCTTCCTTAGTGATTGCTTAAATGGGATCAACTGCTACTATCTATCACAATTTATGGCTTTTACGGGAGTGACTGCTGTCTGATCTCCCAACCCCGAAACGACAGCTTGCACCAGAATCTGGTCCTTCCATCAGTAGATATGACAGCTTACAAGCGTGGTTGGTTTCACCCCAAAGATCTAAGTGCCCTATATAACTTTTAAGTGCAATTTTTAGGGTTCGGAAAAACCGAAAAACGGAACCCTCATATATTCGTCATGTCTGTCTGTCTGTCTGTCTGTCCGTATGTCCCAGCCACTTTTTTCCGAAACCAAAAAACCAAAATATCTTAAAAAGCAACTTAAGATATTATCAAAATGATAATCACTCTACTCATGTCTGTCAATAAAATATTTATATCTCTTGACCCATGCACCCCACGCTTTTTTTAAAATGAAATACATTTTAATATTTACACTACTAGCTGGCCTGGCAGACTTCGTACTACCATTCTGCAATCGATAACAACTTCCATATTTATTCACCTTTTAAACCTTCTCTGGACCTCCACAAATAATTCAAGACCAAAATTTGCCAATTCGGTCCAGCCGTTCCCGAGTTTTAGCGAGACTAACGAACAGCAATTAAGTTTTATATATAAAGATTATTAATTTATATTTATTGAAATTTTTAACACTATTCTTAATTTGAATTTATTAAAACTTGTTTTCTATTTTTTAGTGAGGTTTTCTATAAAAAGCGTGTTTTTAGTTTATTAAACTATTATTTTTATAAACAAAATGGTAAAATATGTCCCCCCTACCCCCTGTAACTTCTAAAATAAGAGAATGATAAAACTAAAAATAAATATATGATGCACATTACAATGTAAACTTCCACCGAAAATTGGTTGGATGAGATCTAGTCAGTAGTTTTTTTTAATACGTCATAAATCGTAAATCACCATTTACCTTTCATTCAATCAACTTACATATAAAAATTTTACTTGCTGCTACGGAACCCTTCAGGCACGAGTCCAACTCTCACTTGGCCGTTTTTTTCATATTATAACCATGTTTTATTATTAAACAATTGAACAAAAATTCGTACTCATAATTTTGTCTTAACTTTTTATTATCATAATCAAAACACGGGTATTTTAATTCCTTAATTCCAAGAAATAAATTAAATTATTCAAGTCGTATATCACGCACAATACTGTCATTACAACGGCCCTGTAAATAGAACCCACACATAATAGCTTCTCATTAACCCTTCTCTTGAAAAATAAAGCAAAAAGCTTCAGTTGGAATGACCACCGCTTAGGCCAAATCCTAATCGGGCGGACTGATTGCTTTTTAAATCTTAGATGAACGCAAACAATATGCTTGTAAATACACCACCGTACTTAGTGCTAAGTTAGCACAATGCCATGAAGGTGCAAATTCGCTGCGTCATGACAGTTTTCTGTTACCGACGTGACCGCCTGCTGGTGTTACGTGTCACTTGCAGCCAGCAACATGTGGCCAGCTGGATGAAGCCCGGTTTTATATAAAACTAGCTGATGTCGCGCAAACGGATAAACGGACAAACGGACAAACGGACAAACGGACAAACGGACAAACGGACAAACGGACAAACGGACAAACGGACAAACGGACAAACGGACAAACGGACAAACGGACAAACGGACAAACGGACAAACGGACAAACGGACAAACGGACAAACGGACAAACGGACAAACGGACAAACGGACAAACGGACAAACGGACAAGCGGACAAACGGACAAACGGACAAACGGACAAACGGACAAACGGACAACCGGACAAACGGACAAACGGACAAACGGACAAACGGACAAACGGACAAACGGACAAACGGACAAACGGACAAACGGACAAACGGACAAACGGACAAACGGACAAACGGACAAACGGACAAACGGACAAACGGACAAACGGACAAACGGACAAACGGACAAACGGACAAACGGACAAACGGACAAACGGACAAACGGACAAACGGACAAACGGACAAACGGACAAACGGACAAACGGACAAACGGACAAACGGACAAACGGACAAACGGACAAACGGACAAACGGACAAACGGACAAACGGACAAACGGACAAACGGACAAACGGACAAACGGACAAACGGACAAACGGACAAACGGACAAACGGACAAACGGACAAACGGACAAACGGACAAACGGACAAACGGACAAACGGACAAACGGACAAACGGACAAACGGACAAACGGACAAACGGACAAGCGGACAAACGGACAAACGGACAAACGGACAAACGGACAAACGGACAAACGGACAAACGGACAAACGGAAAAACGGACAAACGGACAAACGGACAAACGGACAAACGGACAAACGGACAAACGGACAAACGGACAAGCAGACAAATAAACAAGAAATACAAAAAAAAATTTAAGAATCGTTCATTTAACATGACCCAAGTATTATTTTTGTGAGAGTGACTGCTGTATGACAATTAGAAAATATTGGGTATTTATGTAGCCCCACCAAGATCTTCGGAGCCCAAGCCAACCTCACAAGTAAGCCGGTACACCTGCTGATTGAAGAACGAGGGGGAGACTCTTGGGGTTGGGATCAAAAGACCACAGGTCCCATTTGAATGCATCTGGGAATGACGATCGGATGATGATAATATCGATTTATAATACTGTAGCGTCGGGGCTGACGCCACAATACCTCGTGTTGATGAAAAGATAAAACACAAGGATTAATATTTATATTGGCATTTATTTATTTAAAAACTTCCTATATCGAGTTTTAGGGAGGTTTTACACGAATATATTTATGTTTAAAACGAACTGTAGGGAATCGCGGATTCTGCTCAAGGATTGAGCCTACAATCAGTATACTTGGAACTTCTCTTCGGACGGCGGAACGAGGCCGGAGCCCCAGGTCGCCCGCTGTCAGCCGCTTGTCCGCCAAGCGATTGTTTTTCTTCCCTAGTCTTATTTCAAATCCAAAAACATTTATTTTTAATCTCTGACACATGATGGCCAGGTCAACGAACTGTAGTGCTCGAACGAGGTCGGAACACTACAATACAAATGTGTGCGTGTTACCAGTGATGACCCACGGTGCCGAGACGTGGTCTCTCACTATGGGCTTCATAGGGAAGCTCGGGGTTACACAGCAAGCTATGGAACGTACTATGCTTGGGGCTTCTCTACGAGATCAAATCAGAAATGGGGAGATCCGTAGACGATCTAAAGTTACCAACATAGCAGAGCGAGTCAGGAAGCTGAAGTGACACTGGGCAGGGCACATAGCTTGGAGAACCGATGGCCGGTGGGCCAGAAAGGTTCTTGAGTGTAGACCACGTAACTGAAAGCGCAGCGTAGGAAGGCCTCCCACAAGGCGGACAGACGACCTGGTAAAGAGCGCAGGGACTCGGTGGATGCGGGCCGCTACAGACCGGTCGAAATGGAAGTCGATGGGGGAAGCCTATGTTCAGTCACAGTTCAGTCAGTCAGTCCACTGGGACTTCCTACGGCTGATATGATGATGATGATGATGATGATGATAATACAAATAGATTCTGACAAAGTGATTCAAAATAAAATTTTATTGAAATCTTTAGTAGCAAACCTCGTATGCTCATATAATATAGAATTCAATTGCTAAACGGACCTGTGGTTAACCACGAACCAGCTCAGAAATTGCTACAAACTAACAGCGTAGTGCGGACGTATCTTTACCACCTTTATGGAATATTTAACAGCGATCCCCATGTGTTTTGTGGCAAAGATTCATGGGTTTAATTGAAAATTCTATAGCGGAATGTTTTCAACGGACCGAAGCAAATGAAGGGGTATGATTTTGACGTGTTTTTTATGTGCGTGTGTGTGTTTTGTATTCATGACACTTGTGAACATATGGCATTTTAGGATTAATATCCCTATAAAGACCTATAAAGGCAGTATTAAACTTAAGTGTTTCATTATGGGATGTTACAACACTTAAAATATCGTTATAAACTGGTGTAAAGTGTTGGTATATCGTTATTTTAGTTGCGAAGGTCAGCTCAGTATCGTTTCGACTTTTAAAAGGGTGGCGGTTAAGCGGATTTCGTAGCGGTACACCGAGCGGTAAGCCGGGTTACGCACCTTCTTGCGCGAATAGATTTAACGTGGTTTTGATCAGTTCTATCACAAATACTGGTAAATTTGGCTTGTAGCCGTGCGTCAACCCGTGTGTGAGGCACCACTTCTCCACGTGGATGGCAGCGCGGTCCGCGCGATCGGGCGGTGTACGTCTGTTAAACGCCTTAGATTTATCCTCTGTTGAAAGTTATGGCTATTCTGTTGAAAGCTTAATCACTGTTTTGTGTGAAGTGATTGGTCATAATTTGTTAGAGTTTGACAGATTAAAGACAAGACGGTCTTAAGACAGGTGTGTTTGAACGTGACTTGTAGGTAAGACAGCTTTGCTTTGTTCTAAGTGTACGCTGCTCTATATATTTGTATCAAACGGCAAGCGGTGCGCATAGGCATAAGGCAGTGGATAGACTTAGTTCCCTTATTCAACACTCACAGCATATTAAGGTTTTTTTTTATACCACTAAGGTGGCAGACAAGCACACGGTCCACCTGATGGGAAGCGGTTACCGCGGCCAATGGACGTGTGCAACACCAGTGGCGTCACACTCGCGCTGCCGACCCTGTAAAGGAAAGGGGATAGGACAGGAGTTTGGGAGGGGATGGGAAAGGAGCTTGGGCTCCGGCACTCTCACTCACCGAACGGAACGCAACAGTTCAAATACTGTTACTTGGCGTCGATATTCTGTGAGAGGGTGGTGCTTCCCCGGTCGAGTCGGCCCATTAATGCAACGGCCAAAATGACTGTTGCTTGACTCTAGCACTCACAAAAACAACTATCTTTACCTTATTTATTTGACTACCCTTCATATATTAGAACAAAATGGTACAATCAATCCCTATGTGCTAATTGAAAGCGGAAAAATGTGTCATATGCTCTTATATTCCTCCAGCGTTCAAACTCCACATAGCGTGAAATCAGAGTTGTACTAAGAGATACTCTGCTTTTAAAACATTTAAGTCCAACATTCTGAAGAGCTGTGAAGCGTAAGCTGTAGGGCCTCTTGTGACGCTATCAACTTTATATGATCTTTGGTTCATTTGCTACATAACTTAATAGAGTAGAATCCGTTTATTCTCATAGCGATTTCCCAACTGGCTCCAAAGTTTGCGCTTTCGAGCCCGAGGTCCGCTTGTTGTTTTTGCTTGATATATCAGCTTTTCCGGGAGCGACTGCTATCTTCTTGAGTTATTGGTTCTTGAGTTATTGCGTAAACAGACATCCAGACCAACAGACAGACCGACAGACCGATTTTTTGCTTAATTAGACTTAGAATCATGTGAAACGTCGAGAAAAGTGATAAAAAGTTGGTGTAAGATTTTGATTTTTTTTTGCGTGAATAACATCAAATAAATCGCGACAGAATCCGTTAAAAATAGTTTTATTTATCTTTCTCACTAAAGCCTGTCTTCGTTTTCCTGAGCCTTTACATTGAGCTTAACAAACTGTATATTTAAAGCTTGAACAGATACGAATTGCCAGTTTCACTTAGCGAGTTAACATCTAAAGCCGCTGCACTATTCATGCAGCGATTATCAATCACGATCGGCGACTGACAATCGACTAATCGAATCATGTTACAGTGACTAATGATTGCCTGGTCTTAATCAAATAATCATGACTAATTGGTCGCGAGTTAAATGATAGACTACTGAGGCAACCTTGTAATCAATTGTCGCATTATGCAGATAAATTAATTAGATATTACCAGTTGTTACAAGTGTTCGTTCATTGGTCGAACTTCTACCATAATTGAAAATTTTATGAAGATATGATTTTTTGCTCATTGCCTACTAGTGGCCTGGTTCGGAATCACTATGGTGTAATTATAGCACTTTTCCGGTAGACTATCTAAAAACCTTGTTTTGATAATTCATGAATTCAGTCGAAATCAGCTCAATCAAAAAATTCAAAAAAAAAAACTTTAACGAAACAATACTAAATAGTAAAAAGATACTTAGATAAGACTAATAAATAGATACTAAATTTAAAAAAAAATGGATACTAAATAAAACATACATAACTTCACGTACGTATATCCGAAGGGGTAGGTAGAGGTGTATCACACACCTACGATCCGCCAGTTATGTTTAGGTCGCAATGTAATAGGGGGCGAGGCTATTATCATCCACCGGGCACATAACCAAGCGAATGATAATAAACATTTTTAATACACACATAACTACGAAAAGGCAGTGGCGTGTGCCCGAGTTGACTGGGGATCAAACTCAAGACCCCATCTCGGAAGTCCGTTACGTACGCCACTGGCCTATCGCCACTAAATGAAAATAAAAGAAAATCGATTGACAGTCACTGCAGACAAAAGTGTCCGAGTGTACTCTGGTACATGAATGCCGCCATTAACGCCTCAGTGACGTATTCCAGTTCGTTTACCAAATAATTGTAGATACATTTTAACAAAACTACTGTTTCGAAAATATAAAGTGCAGGAACTGTAAGCGCACACCTCAAACTTTTCGTAATGTTTCGCTTAGTAATGTGTCCGGTAGATGACATTAGACTCGCCCCCTGTTACATTGGAACCTAAACATAACTGGCGAATCGTGGGTGTGTAATCACCTCTGCCTACCCCTTCAGGGATACAGGCGTGAAGTTATGTTTATGAAAATGTGGTTTACAACTATCTGTGGATTTTATATGACACATTGCTCTTATACATTTCTTTAGGGCTTTGAATTCTTTTCATGCTGTCAGCTTTTCCGGGAGCGACTGCCATCTGACCTTCCAACCTCGAGAAAAATCAGAGAGAGAGCATCGTCCGTGCACCTACTTGCATTTGAAGTTCGCTTGGGCCCCAAAGGTGCTCTGTAAGATTACTTTTAATTCATGTACGCGTTCAACTGAGCGCAGATATCTAATTCTAATTCCACAGATATTAATAAACAAAAAAACGATTTCAAACGTTAAGTCTTTTATTTTTGAATGAACGAATGGAACAAATGAGCTGTACGAATGAAAACATTTTTTCTCTTAATTCAAATGTAAATGTTGCATTTAAATTTAGATGAGAGAACCGTGGAGTTATTACGGACGATTTGCAAATGAACAATTTATACAAAGCTCGTGTTTATGGAGGATGGGCAGGAATGTCTTTTTAAATTGTCAGTGGAGCGAAAGATAAGTGGAGGTTCACACTCCATTTCATCTTTCACCTGTAATCTTCTGGAGAAACATAATGTATGTACTAAATTTTTGTTGTAACGCGAAAATTTACGTGCGTTTACTGATAAAATGAAGAAAAAATCTTAAGAGCGAATTGAACTAATACTAGGAACGGTGATAGATTAAAAGTAAACAGCGTTTTCAAGTGTTACTTAATGAATTTCGTTGATATAATGTGAGAACTCAGGTTAGTTAAACGGTCATCTGAAGTTGATAGTGGAAATGAAATTACTAAGCCGCTAGTAGCACAAAGGAGATGAAATATACAACAATTGATTAGAAAAGGAGACCAGAAGGCTTGCAATAATGTGTTAAACTTTTTTTTTTTTTTTTACTGAAAATTTGAGTGCGTTTGACTGCATCTCACCTGATGGTAAGTGACGATGCAGTCGAGGATGGTACACGCAAACTCAAATAATGCCTATTCACTCTCGCCTTGAAGGTCCCCAAATTATAAGAATCGGGGAACACAGACGCAGGCAAAGAGTTCCACTCCTTCGCTGTCCGCATAATAAATGAGGAAGCATTGTTGGGAATAATATATATATTAAATATATAAATAAATGGGAAATTGGGCAACCTTACACCCCGGCGTCTGAAGACCCGAGACGGCGTGCGGTTTTAGTCGGTTCAAGCCCGACATAACCGCCCCCGCTGGCCGGCGGGGGGGTTTCCGAAGGGATTTCCGCACGAAAAAAAAAAAGGAACAAAGGAAGCCTAAATACATAGCCATATATTAAATACAAAATTATTTAAATAAAAAGAAATGTATTCTTTATAATTAATATGTCATGTCCTAGTATCATAATGGCTTACTGTCTTACCAAAATCTAAGAATGTGACAACATCACAAAGTCGACATCAAATAATATTTAGCGGCGGCCCACGACATAGCCCCCCGCTGGTTGCGCCACCACGCCCTCCTATGTACTTATGTAAGCTTCCTCACTGACCTAAATTTCATGGCAGTTTTTTGGGGGTAATATTGTTTTAAGATAACATAACATAACATAACATAAACTCACGCCTATATCCCCGAAGGGGTAGGCAGAGGTGCTAGCACCCACATTTCGCCAGTTTATGTTTAGGTCCCAATGTAATAGGTGGCGAGCCTATTGCCATTAACCGGGCACTTATAAACCTGCGATAAATACACACATAACTTCGAAAAGCATCGAAAAGTCATTGGTGTGTGCCATGGTAAAACCTGGGATCGAACCCGAGACCTCGTCTCAGTAGTCCATTACCCATACCACTAGGCTACCGCGGCTTCTGTTTTAAGATATTTCCAAAAAAAGTTACAATAATAGTTTTATTTCAATGTGTGATATTTGCATAAACTGCCGATAATATCATGTTCACATTACTCTTTACATCCTTACTTAATATTATAAATGTGAAAGTAACTCTGTCTGTCTGTCTGTTACGCTTTCACGCCTAACCCACTGAACCGATTTTGCTGAAATTTGGTACAGGGGTAGATTAGACCTTGGGAAAGGACATAGGCTATGTTTTGTCGCGATAACCGACAGCTACGCGGGCGGAACCGCGGGCAAAAACTAGTAATAACATAATTCTTTACTTCTTGTAAGTTATACTCACTCTTTAAGTTTTTGTTAAGTACTGTCACACAATTTTAAATTCGTTTTTTTTTCTTTACAGGTAAACATTTATCCGAGTGTAAAAAGGGCGAAAATTTATTCGTAAGTAGTAAAGTTTGACATAGATATGTAAGTGGCGGCAAACACCTTGAACCAAAGTCGGAAAGTTCGCACATGTGGACTATACGGACCAACCAAAAATGAATAAAAGGACTAATCACCGCGGTAGCCTAGTGGTATGGGTAATGGACTGCTGAGACGAGGTCTCGGCTTCGAACCCAGGTTTTACCATGGCACACACCAATGACTTTTCGATGCTTTTCGAAGTTATGTGTGTATTTATCGCAGGTTTATAAGTGCCCGGTTGATGGCAATAGGCTCACCACCTGGACCATTGGGAACTAAACATAAACTGGCGAAATGTGGGTGCTAGCACCTCTGCCTACCCCTTCGGGGATATAGGCGTGAGTTTATGTTATGTTATTTACATTATATTACTAATCAACCAATGAAACGAGCCCTTTGAGGGCATGGTTGATTTAATATAATCTATGATTGGTTAATTCAACGGCCTCTGTGGCGTAGCGGTTGTGCATTCGACTGCTACGACAGAATCGCGGGTTCGATTCCCGCTCATTGCAAATATTTGTATGCATGAATATGTCTATTTGTATTGGTCTGTGTGTTTCTATGTAAATATATATTTATATAGTTGACACAAATTTGTCACAAAATTCGGCCGGGTGGGTACCACCGTGTACGATTGCGAAAAACCCTCCATAGTAATCCAATTTCGGTTTGATTGCGTTCAGGGGTCAGAAAGTGCATAGCCGGGCAGGGGGATTGTGGTCGCAGCACTAGTGGGACCGGTGGGTGTCACGCGGTGCTCCGACTACAATCCTCTTCTGATGAGGCCGTCAAGCTGAGTGCCACCATTGTTTACATGGTACGTGTACCCTCTTTCCTAAGATTTTACCTTCAGCTTACCATCAGGCGAGGTGAAGTCAAATTGACGTGTCCTAAATATAAAAAAAAATGTATCTATTTAGAAAAAAAGTATATAAGTAAGTTTATTCGCATTTTAGAACCCATAGCACAAGCTAGTTAAGCTATGCTTACTTTGGGCCTAAAAAGCGCTGTGTAGAATGTCATGGAATATTTATTTATTTATTTAATTGGCGTGACTCAGCCGTCGCGCTGCGCACAAACACAAAAGAGACCTTAAAACGCGTTCTGCGCAGTTAAACTACATTGTCAAATGGTTTGACGGTAATTATACTATGTAGAAAAAATCGAAATAATAAAAATAATAAAAAATAAGCGGCGATAACCCGGTGGCGTACGTAACGGACTGCTGAGACGAGGTCTCGAGTTCGATCCCCAGTCGCCCCGGGCACACACCTCTGACTTTTCGTAGTTATATGTTAATTATCGCTCGCTTAACAATGTGCCCGGTAGATGGCAATAGGCTCGCCCCTTTTTACATTGGGACCTTAACATAACTGTGGGTGTGTTATACACCTCTGCCTACCCCTTCGGGGATACAGGCGTGAAGGTGTGTTATGTTATGTTAAAAAAAATCTGCGAGTCTTCAAATATATCTCTTCTGCTGTTTTGTTTTGATAACTCACATTGCATATGCAATTGGATAAGGGGAGAATGGGAAAAATGAGAGAACGTGGGGTAAAGCGGGAAGTGAATAAAACGCATTCTTTTATTTTTATTAATCTATTTAGTCCATCAATTATTAGTTTACAATTATGGCAACTAAATGCGATGGTAAATTAGGTATAAACTAAAGTAGCTTAGTGTATTATAAAAATAGAGTTAACAGGTGCAAATAGATTTTATATTTGAGTTGATTGAATGACAGGTAAATTGCGGTTTACGATTTATGACGTATTAAAAAAAATAACTTACTAAATCTCGTTCGAACCACTTTTTGGTGGAAATTTACATGGTAATGTACATCGTATTTTTTTTTTAGTTTTATCATCCTCTTATTTTAGAAGTTACAGGGGGGGGGGGCACACATTTTACCACTTTGTAAGTGTCTCTCGAGCAAACTATTCAGTTTAGAAAAAAATTGTAGCAGGAACCTCAATATCATTTTTGAAGACCTATTCATAGATGCCACACGTATGGGTACGATAAAAAAAATATTTTGAATTTCAGTTCTAAGTATGGGGAAAAATTTATTGTTTTTTTTTTCTATTTTTGTGTAAAAATCTTAATGCGGTTCACAGAATACATCTACTTACTAAGTTTCAACAGCATAGTTCTGATATTTTCGGAAAAAAGTGACAGACATGACGAATCTATAAGTGTTCCGTTTTTTGCCCTTTGGGAACGGAATCCTAAAAATGTTATTCACTTTACAAATTTATGGCGATCTACCAGATCTAGGTTTTTGTAAATCTGTGTTTCTAGCTATGTCTCTGCAAGGCTATTTATAACATCTACAGGGACAGAAGATTTCAGGCTATGTCTCCGAAATGCTATTTATAATGTCTACAGGGACAGACGAAAGTTGCTGAAAACGAATAAATTTACAAAATGATCTTTATTGAAATAAAAGTATTTTTAACGGATTCTATCGCGGTTTATTTGATGTTATTTTATATTCACGCATGCCATGGTCACGGGGGGTCTCCCCGACCGAAACGTGTCGGGATCAATGTAAAATATAAAATAACATCAAATAAACCACGATAGCATCCGTTAAAAATAGTTTTATTTCAATGTGTGACATTCGCGTAAACTTCCGACAATACCAAATGATCTTTACATAATAACTAGGTCTGCAAGGCGAATCGCTGCTTGAAATGTTGAGCTGAGTGAGACATCGTGAATCAGATTTTGAAAATTTTGAACGGTGATCATTCCTCCGTGGCAAGTCCGATTTTGAAAATTCTTTTTGAAAGTCACAACTCTGGACATGCTTTCTGAGCGTGTAAAGTTTGGTCACAGTGTCTCGAGCGGTTATTATGTAATTCCATCTGGATTTTTTTTAACGGTGATCATTCCTCTGTGGTAGCATTAATTTTTTCAAAATATATCCATAAACCTTCCTCTGATTGACCTCTTTAATCATGCCAAATTTGGTTCTGATTGGATTAGTAGTTTAGGAGGAGACCTGTGACAAAGAAAATCCTGAAGTCTGGTATGAGGAGCTTTCGCTCGACTTCGTCTCACTCAGCTCAATAAAGGCATACTGAAGTCTTTGTACCTATAATACTCAGATGATAAGATTAATATAATCATACTAGCGGTTCAGAACCCGGTTAAACGAGGAGAGCCAGAGACGGTAGCTAGTTTTATATAGCTACAGATGAAGATTACAAAGTATTATATTTTAGTTTCAAAAGTACTTAAATCAAAAGTGGAAGTAAGGAATTATTTTTAAAAATTTATAAAAAATAAATTAAATTGTCGTGTCTGTTTGTAATATTACAATAGCAGAGTTTTAATGAATTTATATATTATACGCGGTACATATAACAAAAAACTATTTGTTAAATTGTTGGCTGTCTGTTTGATTCGGGTAATCTCCAAAGTGGTTGCGTTGATTTTGACGGAACTTTCACTGGCAGACAGCTAATATTATAAGTAGTAACAACGACTTATTTTATTTTAAAATAAGTATCAGGGTTCTGCGTGAAAAAGGTCGCGGGCAAAGCTTGTGTATAATAAATTCGTAAATACCGCGGTCTAAGCTAGCCGTTAAGTTACAAAGTCGAACACGCCACATTGTAACATTTATACCAAGTTTTACGACTGGCGTGTAGATAGCGTAATACTATAAGGCTTCTTTCACATTGGTACTTATACATTTTATATCTAACGTACTTATCGGGAATAATGGATTCGTACATTGTGGTCCGGGAAATTACGACTAAATTTGAGTTGGGTAACCGCAATTATTAACCAGGAAGCTCGTATACGACTGAATGAGTAATGAAAATAACATCAACGCAGAGTTGCTAATGCGGACGCACTCGGGGGGGGGGGGGGGCAATGGAGTTAAGAATGTAATGGTAAATGAACTATATAGGTTAGCACCAAGTCCTCCAAACGACCAAATCTAGAAAGGAGAAAGAAAGAAAAATCGCTTTATTTCAGTGCAACGCATATTACATAACATAACATAAACTCACGCCTATATCCCCGAAGGGGTAGGCAGAGGTGCTAGCACCCACGTTTCGCCAGTTTATGTTTTAGGTCCCAATGTAATAGGTGGCGAGCCTATTGCCATTAACCGGGCACTTATAAACCTACGATAAATACACAAATAACTTCGAAAAGCATCGAAAAGTCATTGGTGTGTGCCATGGTAATTCCCGAACCCTTTACCCATACCACTAGGCTACCGCGGCTACGCATATTACACAACTAAAAAAAAGTCGATCCTGTACTCCGCATTGCACTAAAAAAGGAGCCAGTTCAGTATAATGCCAGGCACAAGTACCTGGCGCTGGTTTTCAACTAGCATCTATGTGGAGGACATCAAGAATATACATAAAAATGGAAACACTAAACATAAATAGAACCAAAAACAAAACAAAAAAATAACAAAAAAACAGCCATTTTTACGGTCTATAGAAAAAAAAAACCTGTCAACCACAGCTGTTCCCCGCGTCACTCCAGACTCCGAAGGCAGAAACCAAGAACATCCAAAGCCTTGTTTAGGGAGTCTGTGGCCCGGACCGCCCGGTGATGACAGTTCAACTCTTATATGTAGTCTGTGGTTCGGCTTACCACAGCCAGAGTTATATAATTACTTTACTATTACAAATAAAATTATCAAATTGTTAACAAAAACAATAACACACGTACAGTAATGTGCCACCGATACATGGTGGATACTCCACTCATACGCACAAAACGTTTCAGTAATACATTCATTTTATACAAGAGTGGAATGCCCTGCCTGAGTCTGTGTTTCCGGGAAGTTATAACCTGGGAGTCTTCAAGTCTGGAGTGAACAGGTTACTTCTAGGCTAGTGTATTTCATCATTAACCACATCATCACTTACCAACAGGTTAGACAGTGGTTAAACGCGAACCTGTAATTTTTGTCAATATTTTTGTCCTCATTTTTGTTGCACTAACTACGCGTTTCCGCTTCCTGCAATTCCGGGTCCTTTATTGGGGTGTGAAAAAGGAATCTGAAGTGTCGTCAAGCTGAAGGCCACTACTGTAGCATTTATAGCGGTGACCTCCGTTCTGACACTTCATTTTTATTATAGACTAGAATTCTGATCCCTTTCCCGCTACCCATGAGAACCTATTGCCGGGATGAAAAGTAGCCTATGTGTTATTGTCTATCCCTGTACCAAATTTCAGCCAGATTCGTTCAGCTGTTTTTGCGTGAAAGAGAAACAAACATACATACATACTCACAAACTCTCGCGTTTATAATATTAGTAGGATTTAGATCGGAAAGAGAGAACATCTAGGACGGCACTTGAATCCGCGACCAGTCCCTTACAGGGGGAATGCTCTGACCAACTGAGCTACCTTGACACGTCCCAAATATTCTAAATTCTCCGATATACGTGTCGGGGCGACGCTGGAGCCATCCACCGTAATTCTTGCGGACTACGGAAACAATGAATGACTTTACAATCATTTTTAAGCATTGTTTTTTGATAACTCCGCGATATTATTTCACTTTTAGCATAGTAATAAGCGAAATGAAATTAAAAACGACATAAAATAGATTACATAACAACACACATAACATAACTTCACGCCTGTATCTCCGAAGGGGTAGGCAGAGGTGTATAACACACCCAAGATTCGCCAGTTATGTTTAGGGCCCAATGTAATAGTGGGCGATTCTATTGCCATCTACCGCGCAAATTATTAAGCGAGTGATAATTAACATTAATTAATGCACACATAACTACAAAAAGTCAGAGGTGTGTGCCCGGGGCGACTGGGGATCGAACTCGAAACCTCGTCTCAGCAGTCCGTTACGTACGCCACTGGGCCATCGTTGCTTGTTTTGTATGATATATAGAGAATACTATATTCGTTTAAAGGGTGTTTATGGAGCCCAGCCTAGATCTTCGGGGCTTATTCTTAGGGCAACCTCACTTGCAAGCTTTGCTTAAAATAGATTAACATAACATAAACTCACGCCTATATCCCCGAAGGGGTAGGCAGAGGTGCTAGCACCCACATTTCACCAGTGTATGTTTAGGTCCCAATGTAATAGGTGGCGAGCCTATTGCCATCAACCGGGTACTTATAAACCTGCGATAAATACACACATAACTTCGAAAAGCACCGAAAAGTCATTGGTGTGTGCCATGGTAAAACCTGGGATCGAACCCGAGACCTCGTCTCAGCAGTCCATTACCCATACCACTAGGCTACCGCGGCTTTTATTTAAATTTTAAATAGATTAACATCATTATTATCATCTGATCATTATTTCCAGTTGAATACTTTCACCTCGGAGCCAGTAGTCCACTTATTGCTATTATCCCCTAATTACTATAGCAAAGCTTCTTGTATTAAGAGTGAATTCACAGTGTTATGGTCAGGATTCAAACCTGGAACCTCTCGATCGTAAACCACTAAGCTACTGTCGAAGCTACTGCCATCTGACCTTCCGATCCCGAGAGGAAAACCTGCGTTAGAGCCTCGTCCGCCAATAAACAGATGTACTGGCTACCAGGTGAGGTTGGTTTAGTTCCACCGTTCTGGTGGGGCTCCATACTCCTGAGGCTTTATATAGCTTACCATTAGGCGAAGTGAAGGTATATTGATATTACATAAAAAAGCTGCCAAGTGCGAGTCGGACTCGCCCATGAAGGGTTCCGAAGTAGCAAGTAACATATTTTTTTTTCTTAATTTTGATATTTGAGTTGATTGAATGATAGGTAAATTGAGGTTTACGATTTATGACGTATTAAAAGAAACTACTTAATAGATCTCCTTCAAACCATATTTTTTTAGTTTCATCGTTCCCTTATTTAAGAAGTTACAGGGGGGGGGGGAGGGCACATATTTTACCACTTTGGAAGTGTCTCTCGCGCAAACTATTCAGTTTAGAAAAAAATGATATTAGAAACCTCAATATCATTTTTGAAGACCTATCCATAGATACCCTACACATATAGGTTCGATGTAAAAAAAATTATGAGTTTCAGTTAAGTGGAACCCCCAAAATGTATTAAATGTATTGTTTTGTTTATGCGGTTCACAGAATACATCTACTTACCAAGTTTCAACAGCATAGTTCTTATAATTTCCATAAAAAGTGGCTGTGACATACGGACGGACAGACAGACGGACATGACGAATCTATAAGGTTTCCGTTTCTGCCATTTGGCTACGGAATCCTAAATAAGAACAATAATAAATTTAACCGCGTTCTTTAAATAATCTTATCACAAATAAATAAACTAATACTTCATACGAACCAATCCCAAGGATATTTTCTGTGCAAGCTACGAGCTCGTATTACAATTTCTCTGAAGAAGGCACAGGACAGGCAACCTATTACCAAATAGGTTGCCTGTAAGAAATTGCTTTTAGCAATAAGACCCCCCATTTGTACATATGTTGACGGTGTATTCCAAGTACCTTTTTTTTTCGTGCGGAAATCCCTTCGGATACCCCCCCCCCCGGGCAGCGGGGGAGGTTATGTCGGGCTTGAACCGACTAAAACCGCACGCCGTCTCGGGTTTACAGGCGCCGGGTGTAAGGTTACCCATACAGCATATTCCTCGCACCCCGACTGACCCTGGGCCATCTCCGGTTTCCAGATGGCCCCCTTACTTGCTCTCCACTGTGCCATCTGCTAATCAGAGGGACACGTGGAAATTTTCCGAACAGCCCTCAACAGGGCCGTCCTCGCCTCGGTCGGAGTTGGCCGTAGGCGGCAGCGTCTCTCCCGCCCTAGGAGAGAGGCGCTGCTGTCTCCGTGGCCCAGGGTGCACCGCTTGGAGGTCCCCAACCAAGCACCCCTGTATTCCAAGTACCTATGCATACTGTGATTGGTGTAAAATAATTTTATTTCTATTCTATTCTAATGGGCTGATACGCTCAAGATCTCAAGTGGATATTACGTCGTATTGTGTTATTACGTGTAAATTAAATAACCCTAATAATGGATAATATTTGGTAGGGAAATCCCTTCTTCATTCTTCATTCATCTTCATAACTTCACGCCTGTATCCCCGAAAGGGTAGGCAGAGGTGTATTACACACCCACGATTCGCCAGTTATGTTGAGGTCGCAATGTAATAGGGGGCGAGCCTATTGCCATCTACCGGGCACATTATTAAGCGAGCGATAATTATCATTTATTAATGCACACATAACTACGAAAAGTTAGAGGTGTGTGCCCGGGCAACTGGGGATCGAACTCGAGACCTCGTCTCAGCAGTCCGTTACGTATGCCACTGGGCTATCGCCGCTATCCCAAATCCCTGGTAATGAAAATACAAACTATCTCATAAAGATTGATGTATCAAAGTGAGAAGTTTCAAACTTGCAGCTGATTTCAGAACAGCAGCGTGTCGGTACAGTGCAAACTTTACATCTTTGACAGAAGCAGTGCACAAATTGTACACAAATTTGCTTAAATCTCGTGCGGAATTTCTGTGTTATTTATTATCGATGCAGTTTTTTGTCGTAAATAAAAAAACAGGCTAAGTGCGAGTTGGACTCGCCCATGAAGGGTTCCGTAGCAGCAAGTAATTTTTTTATATTTGATTTGAATGAATGAAAGGTAAATTGCGGTTTAAGATTTATAACGTATTAAAAAAAATTTACCACTTTGGAAGTGCCTCTCCCGCAAACTATTCAGGTTAGTAAAAAAATATATTAGAAACCTCAATATCATGGCTGTGACATACGAACGGAAAGACAGACAGACATGACTAATCTATAAGGGTTTCCGTTTTTTGCCATTTGGCAATGGAACCCTAAAAAATATAGACGCACCAATTTTTTTTTATAATGGTCTTGTCAATGTGACTTCACCTCGACTGATGGTGAGCTAAAGTCTCAGGAATGGGGTTCACCACTACAGACTCCAACATACCATAATGGAGGGCTTCATCTTGACTGTCTCATCAGATGCATTTTACATACATACATACATATATAAAATCACGCCTGTTTCCCACAGCGGTAGGCAGAGATCACGGATCTCCATTTGCCACGATCCTGACACACTTCTTTCGCCTCATTCACTCTCATAACATTCTTCATGCATGCTCGTCGGTTTAGGGTACTCCTGACCTGCCCCTTTTCTAACACTTCCCCGATTTGATCCAGGTATGTGCGCCTAGGCCTTCCCCTTCCGACGGTACCATCCACACTCGCCTCATACACCTGTTTCGTTAGTCTTCTTTCATTCATTCTCTCAACATGACCGAACCATCTTAACATACCTTTCTCAATTCTCGTCACTACATACCCCGCTTAAAGGACCTGGGACTTGAAGGATAAAAAATGAGGTGTCGAACCTAGTTTTAATTTACTATTCAAGGACATAACATATTACACAGCATCATCTAAACTAAGCATAGCTTGTAATATGGGATCTAGAATGCGACTAAACATACTTAGATGGATTATTTCTCTAACATATACATACATTTGAAATTAAAACTCAAACCAATGCAATTTACATATTCATGCATACACGAATTTTCACTGAGTGGGAATCGAAACCGCAACCTATGACCTAGCAGTCGAATGCCAGAGCATGCAATGGTAGACCATCACGCCATAGAGATCATCCTTTTTTTTTTTTTTTTTACTTGCGGAAATCCCTTCGGATACCCCCCCGCCGGCCAGCGGAGGTGGTTATGTCGTGTATCGACTAAAACCGCACGGTGTCCTCCCCAAGTGTACGTTGCCGGGCACCCCGGGTAAGCCCTCGAAAGGATAACCCCAGGGTTGCCGGTGGACTTTGGCCGCCACCGCGGCTTCACCTGGTGGGGTCGGGTTCTAACCCGCTTCGGTGAGTTGGCAGGCGTGTGTAAGGCACACACAACACGCCTCCGCCACGGCCTGCTTCTGTAAGGACGGCGAGTCGGCCAACTGCCGTCCTCAGGCCCCGATCATGGAGGTCGGTAGTCCCGGGCGTAGATGAGTCTGCGGCATCCTCGCCGCAGACGCCTAGAGATAGAGATCATCCTAATATATCTTTATCTCTCTCAACAACTTTTTTTACTACAAGTATGGTATTTTTTAAAGTATTAATAACAGCCTCCTCCTCCAATTCCCAACTCAGTCGAAGTCGACTTTCAGTCTAACTACGAAGCGGCCGAACTTCGAAATTTTCCGTGGAGTGACTGCCATCTGACTTCCACAACCCACTGGCGATATCGAAGTTCTGTAGTTCGTCCAGTTGTCGGACTTTTTAGGGCTCCATACCGGGACCAGGACCTTTTATTTTTTTCGTGCGGAAATCCTTTCGGATACCCCCCGCCGGCCAGCGGGGACGGTTATGTCGGGCTTGAACCGACTAAAACCGCACGCCGTCTCGGGTCTTCAGACGCCGGGGTGTAAGGTTGCCCATAGAGCATATCCCTCGCACCCCGACTGACCCTGGGCCATCTCCGGTTTCGAGATGGCCCCCTCGGGTTTGGAAACAACGGTGTCCCCGTCGTGCCCCGGTTTGGGGGAGGGGCGCTAGTCGCCCCACCGTCCCGGCCTGCTTCTGCTGGGGTGACAGGCGGCCTCACCTGCGACCCCCAGGCTTGCGCTCATGGAGGACGGAGGTCGTTAAGCGACCTCCGGCGCCTGAGTCGCCTGCGACGCGCGGCGAGCATGTTGCAGGCTCGGCGGGCCAGGAGAGTTCTGAAACTCTCCCGGGCGCGCTCCGCCATCTCCTTCGCGAGCATTACATGCTCGCAGAAGGAGGTGGCGGCGGCCCACGCACTCGCGCTTCGGACCATTGCCGCAATCATGCTGCCGAGCGAGAGGACTCCCACCCCGATGGCTGCCACGAGGTCACGCCTCGGCGCCTCCCACGCCGGGCAGTCTGCCAGCGTGTGCAGCCCTGGGTCCTCGCTCGCGTCGCAGTGATGACACTCAGGCGTTGGCTCCTTCCTGATCCGATGCAGGTGGTCCCCGAAGCACCCCTTCCCGGAGACCACCTGCGTCAGTCGGTACGAGAGGCTTATGTGTCGCCTCTCTAGCCAATCCTCCATTATGTGCCTTACCGCCGCTATTGCGGCGTGCCCTTGGTAACCGGGACCTACGGCTTAACTAACGTGCTCTCCGAGGCACCGAGGGGTCCCAATGTGTTAAAAATTGTCACCAAGACTAACTTGGAACAAACTAAGTAAAAAAGCGGCAATAGCCCAGTGATGTATGTAATGGACTGCCGAGACGAGGTCTCGAGTTCGATCCCCAGTCGCCCCGGGCACACACCTCTGACGTTTCGTAGTTATGTGTGTATTAAAAATGTTGATTACCGCTCGATTAGTAATGTGCCAGGCAGATGACAATAGGCTCGTCCCTATTACATTGGGACCTAAACATAACTGGCGAATCGTATAATACACCTCTGCCTACCCCTTCGGGGATACAGGCGTGAAGTTATATTTAATTAATACTACAACAAATGCAGAATGAGTATCTGTGTATACAATGTTTGTTCTGTTGTTATGTCCGGTACGTAGGTACTAATTGAAAGCACTTCTCTTCCAACTGCAAAGTAACACAATAATTTATTCACCTGAAACAAACAGAAAGCATTTTGTTTTTGTGCTCATAATGAAAACTGTGTGAATAAAGTTTGTAAATTCTAGCTAGTTTCTTCTTGTAAATAATTCCCTATAGACTTCGGGTCTTGTCTTGGATATTTAAATTTTTGAATATAAGTTTGCAAAAAAAAAGTACCTATAAAAAAATTTAATGGAAAAAATTAAATTAAAGTAAATTAATGTTTCTGGCCGTCGTTTTCTCCATAATTGTTAATATTTTTTATAAATATTCTACGACATTCTATACAGCGCTTTCTAAACCCAAAGTAAGCATAGTTTAACTAGCTTGTGTTATGGGTTCCAGAATGCGGATAAACATACTTGAATACTTTATTTTTGGTAAATACATACAAATTATACATAGAAACACCCAGCAGACCAATGCAAATAGACATATTCATGCATACAAATATTTGCACTGAGCGGGAATCGAACCCGCGCCCCCTGTCGTAGCCAGTCGAATACAATACCGCTATGTCACAGAGGCCGTCGAAATTTATTGTATTTGCTTGCTGCTTGCCAGCTTGCTTAATTGCTTGTATTAGGAGTGGGTTCACTTCAGTAGTGTAATGGCCAGGACTCGAACCTTGGACCTCTCGATCGTAATACCGAATCCTTAACCACTAAGCTACCGCCGCTTATAATATGTGGACGCTTATATAAAAAAAAAATTAACGTTATTTTTTACAGCTTGTAAGTTATCGTCACCGTATTTATATGTTTTCATTAAGTTCTGTCACACAATTTTGAAATATCTTTTTTTACAGGTAAATATTTTGTTCGAGTTTAAAATTGCGAAAATTGGCTTCGCTTTCTGTAAGTAGTAAGGTCTCATCATGTTAGGAATTTTCCGCCGGTAACCCTGGGGTTATCCTTTCAAGGGCTTACCCGGAGTGCCCGGCAATGGACACTTGGGCAGGACAACGTGCGGTTTTAGTCGGTACATGCACGACATAAGCACCCCCGCTGGCCGGCGGGGAGGGGGGGGGTATCCGAAGGAATTTCCGCACGTTAAAAAAAATGTTAGCAATTTCCCAGTTTCGTATAAAGTTTGCACTTTGGAGCCCGAGGTGCGATTTTTTTTAATTGCTAAGTCGGCTTTTCCGGGAGCGACTGCCGTCTGACCTCTCGACCCTAAGAAAAAAGCCTGCGCCTGCGCCTCGTCTGTCAATCAGTAGGTGTACTAGCTTGCTTAAAGTTTAGTTGATCTTATCTCTGTGGGGCCCCATAGACACATTTTGTTGAACAACATAAAATAAGACAAATTATTCACATTCCAGATTACAATGAATGGTTAAAAATAACGCATACCTTACTTAAAGTCTCAACACACTTCTCCAGTATCGCAGCACGAGTTTTGGCGAAATCGCTCAATTTAGTACAACAAGCAACACATAAAACATATTGTTCACTGTGTACGGTTTATTCTGTACTGTTATATGTTTCCACCTAGTGATGTACCTTCAGATATATTATTTTCTAGGAAATATTTAAGTTCCAGTTACGATATTTAAAACGATTTGCTGAAGAGCCCCATCCCATACAGGTATACAATATGTAATTGTGTTACCCGCGGAGCCATCCACATGGTATTTTAATTCCGTTGCCGCAACTCACGAGAACCTACTCCACTGATGAAAAGTAGCCTATCTCCGATTCCGGACCATAATCTATTTCTGTGCCAAATTAAATCCAGATCCATTCAACCGTTTTTGCGTAAAAGAGTAACAAATCCATTCGAGTTTTTAATTAAGTGTGATTAAAGGTAAATAATTTTAACACTGGCCGATATTTCGAAATTGTTATATTAGCAATGAAACAGATTTAATTGGACATCAGAGTGAGTATTTCTATTTATTTTGAAAGGAATTTAATCGTGATAATATCAATTCATATTTTAGTAAATATATTTAAATTACAAAGATTCTGATTCCAAATTTGAAGGATAAATTCAATTCTAAATTCAAAATATTTCGAATACTTCAAGTCTTACTTCCGGGAATCTAAAATGTCGTACATTGAACACCAAATTCAAATATCTAAATGCGCCCATCCCTATCGATGGGCAGATACAATCAAAAATAACCTCAATAGCTTTCATAATAGAGGTATAGTTGGCATATAGATATAATTTACGGCAGTCATGTAACTTTACGCGTCATTACGCAAGCCATAACTTGCAGAAAAGTAATAAACCAACAACCTTATATTAAGCTCCATTGACGATCTGAAACAGTGTGGTACTGCCTTAACCAAACTTTTCATGAATTTTTTTTGTCCGCGTTTTTAAGAACTTGTAAGGTCTTTTCACACATTTTCGAGTCTCTTTTTCATAGGGTCGCTATTTTTTATGGAGTTTGTAACAATATATTTTATGAGGAAATGTTTACGAGTAATGAAGAAATGGTTTTAATTAATTCTTTATTAGATATAGTAATCTGATTAACAAAAATCGAGGTTTGTTTGATCGTTTTTATGTACTGTCGTACGTTCATCCGATTCCAATTTTTTTTTTTTTTTTTTTTTTATATTTAGGACATGTCAATTTGACTTCACCTCGCCTGATGGTAAGCTGAATTTTTTGTATAAATTGTATATATATAAATTGTAAATTTATTACATTTGCTCTCGGTTATAGGCATAGTACAATAAAATTATTTAACATGGTAGGTGGCGCTGAAATTTTTTACGAAATTTCCCACGTGAAGCTGGAACTAATAAGCTAGTACAATAATAAAAAACTACTGAACAGGTTTTGATGCGGCTTTTATACTAGAAAGATGTTGGTCAGACTTAAAATCTGCCGTATGTTTGATTGCAATTCGGTAAGTAGTACCGGAGATATGGCCAAAAGTCAATAACCGACTTCCACGCGGGCGGAGCCGCGGGTATCAGCAAGTACTAAATAATAACAGTTGTTCTTTACATTAAATAACAGTTTTCTAACTTTTAATAAATTTTAAAATAGCCACCCTAATAGTTTTCGACGTTTTCATGTAGGGCAATTTTGCTTTTTCTCTCTCCATTTTAATTTCTTGTAACATGCACATACATGGATTTCAAAGAATCCATTTATATCAAATATTCTAGCGTATTTTTATTTACACTAACTGCAATTTTCAATTATCTGAACACAGACAGTGTATTTTTACTGAACTTGACCAGGTTCTGGAATCACATTTGTCATCGGAGTTTGAGAACCTAGTCGAGTTCAATGCCAAGATGACCCAGGTATGTGCGTATACAGCTAAAGTTTTTTTTTTTATGGAATATTAGTAACCGAAATTACTAATATTCCCCCTCCAGCTAAGCTTAATTGCTTGTGTTAGGAGTGGGTCCACGTCGGTAGTTTAATGGCCAGGATTCGAACCCGGGACCTCTCGATCGTAGGGTCGACTCCTTAACCACTAAGCTTAATACCTTCCTTCCTCTCCTGACTCTTCAGGATACACCGTATCCACTGTAGAACAACCTAAATATACTCGGTATAAATGTTCGCTGCAAACTGAACAAAAAAAAACTACATCGAGGCAGTCATCAAAACTAGTTGTACAAAAACCGGCCAAGTGCGATTTGGACTCGCCCATGAAGGGTTCCGTAGCAGCTAGTAAATTTTTTATATTTGGGTTGATTGAATGAAAGGTAAATTGTGATTTACGATTTATGACGTATTCAAAAAAACTACTTACTAGATCTCGTTCAAACCAATTTTCGGTGGAAGTTTACATGGTAATGTACATTTTTTTTTTGTTTATCATTCTCTTATCTTAGAAGTTACAGGGGGGGGGACACACACACATTTTACTACTTTGGAGGTATCTCTCGCGCAAACTATTCAGTTTAGAGAAAAATTACATTAGAAACCTCTATATAATTTTTTAAGACCTATCCATAGATACCTCACAAGAATGGGTTAAATGAAAAAAAAAATTGAGTTTCACTTCTATATATGGGAAGCCCTCAAAATTTATTGTATTTTTCTATTTTTGTGTGTAAATCTTAATGCGGTTCACAGAATACATCTACTTACCAAGTTTCAACGGCATAGTTCTTATAGTTTCGGAAAAAAGTGGCTGTGACATACGGACGGACAGACAGACAGACGGACATGACGAATCTATAAGGGTTCCATTTTTTGCCATTTGGCAACGGAACCCTAAAAAATATAAGACTTTAAATAGCACGCTATAAGTAGCTGTTAAGGCTGTTTTTATCCTCACACGTTAAATATAAGTGCGTGAATCGATTCCGTGAAGCAGATATAGTAAAACCTATTGTGTAATAAAATACTAGGGGAACATAACTCGTAAAGAGATATTTTATACCTTAGCGTAAAAATTCAAAATGGCGGCTTTATTTGCGATACTACAATACCATTGCCGTTTCTCATGATTATTGGACAGAAAGTCAACCTTATTTTCATAGACATACGATGGAAAATTAAACTGTTTGTGTGTGTAGGTTATACAGAGCTGTTTTTATTACATTTAATGTGCGTTTTTATTTGCTGCATTTCGGTTTGATGTGTTCAAATCTTGGACTGGGTCGAGAGATGTGAACGGTGATTGTGAACACTGGAGTTACGTTTAAATCATAACATAACATAACTTCACGCCTGTATCCCCAAAGGGGTAGGCAGAGGTGTATTACACACCCACGATTCGCCAGTTATGTTAAGGTCCCAATGTAATAGGGGGCGAGCCTATTGCCATCTACCGGGCACATTATTAAGCGAGCGATAATTAACATTTATTAATGCACACATAACTACGAAAAGTCAGAGGTGTGTGCACGGGGCAACTGGGGATCGAACTCGAGACCTCGTCTCAGCAGTCCGTTATGTAAGCCACTGGGCTATCGCCGCTTATATGTTTGTATTATATATTTGTATGTTTAAATCAAACCATTCTTATGCCAGAATTAATCTCTGGAGAGCACAAAACCCACTATTGACTCCTTTGTGTGACTTGAACACGCTGTCAGAAAAACTTACTCTTGGGTATGGTCTGTGGAAATTCTCAAACAGACGTCAGACACAGGTCAGTCGAAGAACGAAAGTTGGTCTAGGTAGGGGTTTCTTAGACGGCGCGTACATGCGGTGTGCCTGCCCAAACATAGTATGCCGGAGAAACTCATGAGCGCCTCTGAGTACGCAATTATGGTAGCGGCACACTGGGCGGATAAAATTTGATATGCTACCGACACGAGAGAAAGATTCAGAGGGAAGGCAATCAGTTTAGGTGAGAAGCTAAGTGAGA
The DNA here is from genome assembly GCA_946251805.1 of Cybosia mesomella. Lineage (NCBI taxonomy): Eukaryota > Metazoa > Arthropoda > Insecta > Lepidoptera > Erebidae > Cybosia > Cybosia mesomella. Next base: position 16,494,223 of record OX276415.1, read on the forward strand.
CTTTCTTTAAGTCTGCAGCCTCACTAAATATTTGTTTCTGCTCTGCAGGCCTACCATAAACCGTATGTCTAAAGTTATGGGCCGAAGATTCGGGGGATTGGTTCCATGAAACGCGTTTATCTCACAATCGGGCCTGAATACGGCACGTAATACCTCGTTTGACCTAAATCCTATCGAAAGAAATTTGAAGTAACTTCATAGTATCTGACTGCTACGTCTTACGTTCGTGTTTCGTTTGAAGTTTCGTATGTACATTTCATGATAGATATAACGCTAGCGTGTGATTGAGAGTTTTCACTAGCTGTATAGAAACCGCGCGGTAGCCTAGTGGTATGGGTAATGGACTGCTGAGGCGAGGTCTCGGGTTCGATCCCAGGTTTTAGCATGGCACACACCAATGACTTTTCGATGCTTTTCGAAGTTATGTGTGTATTTATCGCAAGTGCCCGGTTAATTGTAATAGGCTCGCCACCTATTACATTGGGACCTAAACATAAACTGGCGAAATGTGGGTGCTAGCACCTCTGCCTACCCCTTCGGGGATATAGGCGTGAGTTTATGCTATGTTATGTATTGAACGTTTGTACGTTATGTGGTACGTGACATAACCGGATTGGCACCATCCTAAAACCTGTGTTGCGCATATTCAAGTGCAAGTGCATTATTTATGTTTCCTGCCCAAGTGTCTATCGTGCGATCAAGTCACCGCACGATGGACACTTGGGCAGGACACCGTGCGGATTTAGTCGATGCACGACATAACCGCCCCCGCTGGCCGGCGCCGGCGGGGGGGGGGGGGGAGGGTATCCGAAGGGATAACCGCACGTTAAACAAAAAAAAAAGATGGCGACCATATTTAGGTTCGCACAATAGGCATAATCTATACAAATAAATAAAATTGAAGAGTCTGTAATATTAAAATTACAGATTTTTAATGATTGCATTTGAATGTATACACGATACTTATAACAAAAATACAATATTTAAAAATTTTATCTGACTTTCTGTCTGTTTGAAAGAGGTAATCTCTGGAACGGCTGGACCGATTTGGACGGGACTTTCACTGGCAGATAGGTAGTATTACAAGGCGTAACATAGGCTACTTTTATTTCAGAAAAAAAAACAGGGTCCCGCACAAAAGACTAAAACCCTAAAAACTAAATCCACGCGGACGAAGTTGCGGGCACATCATCATCATCATCTTAGCATTGTTTCCGGTTGCATCCAAGGTTCTCACCTCGGAGACCAGAGTCAGCTATCAGATTATTACTTATCCCATTCGCATGGTCTTGGGCATCCATGATAGGAGACCATAGGCACGCATGTCATATTTTGTTTGGTCTGGTGTTCGGTTCAAATGTATTTTATATCAGCAAAAACTTCGGGCAATTTATATTACTCCTGCAAACCCTTCCTTAGGTTTCGATACAAGTTTATTTCTCTACCTTTAACTTTGTCTACGGCAAGAAGTTTGTCTTCTACTCAAAGTTATTCAGCCTATATCGCGATAGCGAAGTTTATAATTATGGGAAGACTTCCTCATTGGTCTCACAGCATAAGTTTGTACATCATGTTTATGTGTGTCTTGGACTCAACACCCGGGTCGAGAGTGCATTGTGTCTGTTTGTATTTAAGTATGATTATCCACATTCTAGAACCTATATTACAAGGCAGTAAAGCGTTATGTGCTTACTTTGAGCGTTTTGCATTGAGTATTATTATCTCAAAATCAAACAAACTCAATCCACGGAACCAACGATAAAAGAAAAATAGCATGTTAAAAGTAGCTTGTAAAAAATAGCATGTTAAAAGTAGCTTGTAAAAAATAGCATGTTAAAAGTAGCTTGTAAAAAATAGCATGTTAAAAAAAATGTTACCTTTTTTACCCAATACAAATTATACAGATTTAAGGAGTCAATTTATTTATGACTAGCTGTACCCGCTACTTCGTTCGCGCAGACTTAATCTCTGTTTGCATTTCTTTTGTGCACACACCCTAATTTTTATTCAGAAATAAAAGTAGTCTAAGTTACGCCTTATGGTATCAGCTATCAGCCAGTGAGAGTTCCATTAAAATCGGCGCCTCTAGTTCAGAGATTAACTAAGCCAAACAGATATAGTAGTAGTAGTAGTAGTATCTCTTTATTGTACACCAAGAATAAGATGAAAGAAATACAAATATTACACTATGGTAACTACAATTGGCGGCCTTATCGCACTGTGGCAATTTCTTACAGGCAACCATTGGATGGAGTAAAATAATCGGAATTTGTATTTGGGTAGTGTGGTGTACTTGATCAATGTAGGTACCTAAAATATAGGTACAATTTACATGATATACAGACAACAATTTATAAAATTGTTTTATAATATAGTAAGATCCGTGTAGAGCCATATATCATCTACTTAATTGTATATTGATAAATTATGCAATAATTAAAAAGATTTTATTTTTATATTACAAATAGAAATTTCAATGTTATTTAATTAAATAGCGGCGATAGTCCAGTGGCATACGTAACGGACTGCTAAGACGAGGTCGCGAGTTTGATCCCAAGTCGCCCTGGACACACACCTCTGACTTTTGTAGTTATGTGTGGATTAATAAATGTTAATTATCGCATGCTTAATAATGTGCCCGGTAAATGGCAATAGGCTCGCCCCCTATAACATTGGGACCTTAATATAACTGTCGAATCGTGAGTGTGTAATCACCTCTGCCTACCCCTTCGGGGATACAGGCGTGAAGTTATGTTATGATGTTTATATTATATGTTAATTCTATAGATAGCACGCTAGCTAAATATAACACGACCTAGCTATTTGTACAGATGGTTGTGTCGTCCAACATTCTGCCTCTGTGGAACACAGCAGTCCTCATAGCTGGGGGCTAACCGCAGACTGCGGACGGACGAGTTCGCAGCATACAAGAGATTATTTTCTCAAATTCCATTTACTACGGTGCAAAACTCATCAAATTCTCGTCATTGCTCGCCATTATCTATTTACTCAATGAAATTCATTGGCAAAACATGATAACGCAATTTAGTTTTAATTGATCTCCGGTTCCCATTATTGGTTAAGTTCGTTCTAAGGGAGTATAATATCTTTTCGGCAAGTTTTAGTGCTCTCCAACTAAAGTGGTAATAGGTTGGCCACATGTATATGCCTAAGGACTAATAGCCCGTAGAGCAAGATAATCCTGGAGTGGAGACAACGAATCGATAAGCGGAAGGTAGGACGTCCCCAGCCAGATGAACTGACGACTTGAAAAGGGTGGCTAGACTGGATACGGAAGGCGAAGCATCAGGTGCTATGGTGCATATTGGCATAAGCCTATGTCCAGCAGTCAACTGGCTAATGATTGAACTGAAGGACAAAGCTGTTCACCAATTTTAGGTTGTAACGGTTAATAATTTTTTATAGATAGTTTTTAAATGGAGTTTATCAATGAAGTTGCAATAAAGTTAAGGGTGTGACTTATGCACTGTGAAAATTAATTAAGTGATGGATGTAATTGAGACTACTACCGGCTAGGGCGAGCAGAGTTAAATAAAAGGTTGATTATAATTGATTATAAGATTATAATCGTGAATAGAATGTTACATAAATTTATATCTGGTATTTGAGTAAATGAACCTCAGGGAATGGATTCATAATAAATATTCTGCCGTGGCGTTGTTCGGTCCGTTGTGCAAGATGTTAGTATGCACTTAGCTAGTGGACACGTGGCTGGTGGTGATGCCGGCGTGCCAGGGTCTCCGCTGGTGTGCCTCGCTACCGCTAAGATGGTGCGAAGCCCGGTGCGAAGACCCTGGAAATAGAAAAGGTGCGGGTCAGTTTGTCACTAGGTAACTACGTCCAAGTGACCCGCTAAAATAGCAGGTGAAGAGAATCTCCCAGCGGCAATGCAGCGTAGCTAAAAGCTATAATAAAAAGGAATATAAATAGGCAGCACAAGCTGGTGCCGCGACCTCTGACCGTAGGGGTCATCGGCCTCGTGGCACTAAATAGGTAGGCTGAAATAGCACACAGTATAAAATAAAATATAATAAGCCATGCATTTTAGCAGGCAATAAGCTGCACCGCTGGAAAGTCTTCACCTGTAGAAAGAAGTAGGAAATGTTGATCTCAAAACTTACCCGGAGCCGACAGCAGTTGGCCACGGGGTCAAAGTGACTTTCCCCGGCGAAGGTTACCAAGGAAAGGAACGATATAAGAGCCGTCAGTTTATAACTGGGCTAGTGCTGTCCAATCTCGCTCGCACAACCATAGATAATTAGTAATATATTATAGAAACATACTAAAATATCGATTAATTTACGGATATTGTTTTAATTAGATTTATAAAGAATCCACAACGTTACAATACCCCCTCAATTAGTTCAGGGTTTTTGTTACCCAAAAACCCGATACTGCACTGCTCAATACAATGCTCGACTTACGCTTACACATACATACTTTCTTACATACCTCCTCTATCATTTTCATCCATACTTTGCGGTTACCACTTAAATAATGTAGCACACGCTTCCTTCCGAAGAGAGTTTCCAGGATAATAGGCGCTGGAGACTCAGACGTAAATCTAACAAGATGGTAAATTTTGAAATGTCACAGACAACAATTTCAATGGGAAGAAAAAGAGCAATAAATACCACTATATATTTTCGACTATAAAAGATAAAGTGTTATGTTTTTAGTATAGGGCTTCTTTTAGATGTATACATTACCGCATCTGCAATAAGGCTTATTTCACGAGTTTGCAAACCGCTCGGAAGAGGACATAACAAAGATATGCAATAAGGCTTGTTTTTGGAACTGAGTTTGCACGACCGCTCAGCATAATAATGGTATAAAACCATAAGAAACAATACCCAGATACTGGTTATCCCAGCTCCAAGAAAAGGTATCCGTTGGTTTAAAACGCCAACGGACCCACAAATGGTATAAAACCATAAAAACTCCTGGTGACTGGTTCAATATCCCAGCACCAAGGTAAGGTATCCGTTGGTTTAAAACGCCAACGGACCCAAAAACAACATCAGTTGGTTTAAAACGCCAACCGACCCACAACAACCTTTACTAGACAAAGACTAATAATAAAAGAAAACGAACACGAACTTCAAAGTTCCATCTCAAAGAGAGGAGAAAAGAAGAAGAAAATATATAGTAGTGGTAGGGTAATATGATTTCAAACAATAAAGACAATTAATTTGTCAAAAAAATAGAATTAACAACTTTTAAAGTTATGACCAAGTCAATTTGTTATGAAAAGTGTTATTGTATAAAGAAAAATAGTTTATTATTTGACCCACGTCAGTGAGTATATATGCAAACATCAGTTGCAATTGGAACAACTAGTGTTCAAAAAAAAAATCGTTTTTTTTTCAAAATTTCAAAAAAAATTAAGAACCCAATGTTCAACAAGGTAAGTAGTTTCTCTAAAGTTTTGTAGTCGTTTATGTTTGTATTTATATTTTGTGGCAAAAAGTAAAAAAAAAATTTCAAGTTCAAAGTGACCATGAAGGCATTTTAGGGTTGATCCAACGGATCATACAAAAAATTGCAACAGGCAAAATAATTACGAAGTTGAAAACTAATAAGTTGAAATATATATATAATAAATTATTTTGGGGCAAGTTCAAAATAAATATTATTCTTTATTCACTAGTGAATAAATTTTAATGTTTTCTTCAAAACAACAGAAACAAAAGGGAACAGTCATCCTAAGAAAAGTATTACAACATGATAGAACATTAACCAATAGGTTAAAAGATTTTAATATTTAATATTCAGTAAAAAAGTCCAAAAGTTGGTATTCATCAAAGAATAGTTTTATTTTGTTTTTAAAAAAACAAGACAAATTTTTAAACAATAACTAGTAGTAATCTTATATGATACTATACTGGCAAGTTTTTTGATTGTCAAAACCATATGACGTTTGACAACTAAGTTGAATTCAATATTTCAAACAATTTCATATCAAACTTTTGATAGAAATCAAATGTTCAAATATACGAACCAAAGGTGTAATAACAATTGAAAAGTATTACATTATTTAGTAAGAAGACATAATTGACCTGTAGACCGTGTCTACCAACAGGATACATGAGTTATTTAAATTATAAAAGTTTTCGTAATATGTGAACAAGTTGGTAGGTACATGAAATTAAAATTTTATTGGTGACCCTTTTTTTAGGTACAAATATCATTATGACCATTGTAGTATTGAGATACAGGTAGTGTATTACCACAGTGCAATAATTATAAAATGCAAGTTTTAGTTACAAGTATGTGTAGGTATATACTTGTTTGCCACAATTGTGTATAATATTGTTTAAGTAATAAGCAAAGTTTATTAAATATTTACATATATTTACAACAATAGTGATTATTAGAACAAAACAAGTGCTGTTCATAGTTGAGAAGTTAGGTTGCTATTTAATTAATAAGTTTATTAGGTTAGGTTAGGTCCTTGTATTGTTTTATGTTTGATTAAAAATGTTTTATATGAATTATATTGATTATTTCACCTATATTTAGTTATGAAAAGCTCCATTATTACACAAGTCATTTTAAAAGGACTCGGGGGAAATGGCTAATGCATTGCTGACTTTGAACGGTCAATTTATATAATTGGTAATGATGTTATTGACTTTAAACTATACCAGACAAAACAATCCAACAATATGCAGAACAAGACGAAGTCTACAAATTTAAGTATTTATTATCTTTGTTGTTCTTTTCAAAGATTTTATTAGTTGTATGGAGATCTTTTATTCTTTGTATTTTTTTTCAAAGAATTGTTTTCATTTTTTTTTCAAATACAAAAGCTAATTTGGATACAGAAATCCGATAACAAGCAACACTGACTACAAAACAGTTGAGTAAGTATTAAATTTAAAAGGTAACCCAAAGTTAAGTAAAAATAAAAGCTATGGTGCGATGAGCGAGATTGACAAAAATTTAGTAAGTAATTTACTTCAATATAAGGTACTAGTAAAATCAAGTAGTATATATGTAACCTGTCAGTCAGTAATAAACTATTTGTGTATAATACATCAAAATAGTATTAATATATCAAAATAAAGAAAAATTTCAACCAGCAATAGGTTGATAATAACTTAATATATGTTATTATAATGCACATAAAAGGTAAGCATGTATAAAAAGTATAATAAATTCACTGACTGGGTACTATGTGTGCGACAAACACCTATACAAAAATGGAATTAAAATAAGTAGATAACGGTTGAGATCAACAAGTCCAAGAAACAAAAGTGAATAGATCCTTATTTTACCAGTGGTATAACAGTATACAGTTAAAATGACCATAAAAGGTATTAAACCAGTCTAGATGTTAAATGCAAAATAATTGAATAAGTAATGTTAATTAACCTTGTTGTTATGTTTAACACAGGTGCTTAGTTAAATGAATGAGTAATTTCACTAAAATAATGGAAATGTATGCATTATTCAGTTAATTATAAAAAAATTGAAATTAAAAATTATTTTCAACTACCTTCATTTAGTTAAAATGAAAAATAACAATAAAATTGGTGAAAAAAATCACCACACTGGTAAAATAAAGAGGAAAATAAGAAGAAATAAAGTACTTACGGACCAAACACACAATACCTACGGCAGAATAATACCTTGTAAGGCGCCAATGTAACGGTTAATAATTTTTTATAGATAGTTTTTAAATGGAGTTTATCAATGAAGTTGCAATAAAGTTAAGGGTGTGACTTATGCACTGTGAAAATTAATTAAGTGATGGATGTAATTGAGACTACTACCGGCTAGGGCGAGCAGAGTTAAATAAAAGGTTGATTATAATTGATTATAAGATTATAATCGTGAATAGAATGTTACATAAATTTATATCTGGTATTTGAGTAAATGAACCTCAGGGAATGGATTCATAATAAATATTCTGCCGTGGCGTTGTTCGGTCCGTTGTGCAAGATGTTAGTATGCACTTAGCTAGTGGACACGTGGCTGGTGGTGATGCCGGCGTGCCAGGGTCTCCGCTGGTGTGCCTCGCTACCGCTAAGATGGTGCGAAGCCCGGTGCGAAGACCCTGGAAATAGAAAAGGTGCGGGTCAGTTTGTCACTAGGTAACTACGTCCAAGTGACCCGCTAAAATAGCAGGTGAAGAGAATCTCCCAGCGGCAATGCAGCGTAGCTAAAAGCTATAATAAAAAGGAATATAAATAGGCAGCACAAGCTGGTGCCGCGACCTCTGACCGTAGGGGTCATCGGCCTCGTGGCACTAAATAGGTAGGCTGAAATAGCGCACAGTATAAAATATATTATATTTTAGCCATGCATTTTAGCAGGCAATAAGCTGCACCGCTGGAAAGTCTTCACCTGTAGAAAGAAGTAGGAAATGTTGATCTCAAAACTTACCCGGAGCCGACAGCAGTTGGCCACGGGGTCAAAGTGACTTTCCCCGGCGAAGGTTACCAAGGAAAGGAACGATATAAGAGCCGTCAGTTTATAACTGGGCTAGTGCTGTCCAATCTCGCTCGCACAACCATAGATAATTAGTAATATATTATAGAAACATACTAAAATATCGATTAATTTACGGATATTGTTTTAATTAGATTTATAAAGAATCCACAACGTTACAAGGTAAACATATAATCTATTTCTGGTCACAAGTTAGACATGTAATAATGCTTATTATACATACATATCGGCACGCCTGTTTCCCATTGGGGTAGGTAGAGACCTTTACACTTGCTACGATCCTGGCATACGCCTTTTGCTTATACTACTTACATAATGTTTTTCATACATGCACGCCGGATGCTCTTGATCTGGCCTTTTTCTTTAAACTGTCTTCGATCTGAATGCCCATCAGCTTCGATTAAACCCAATTAGCAGTCACAATTCATAACTATTTCGCTATTTGTGATACGGTATGCAGATTTTTAACATGGCAATAGCATTTAGTATGACGCTGACGAACGTTTTTATATAAAATGCAAATGCCACTCACTATACGGCCTACACGGCAAAAAAGGAAACTCAGCATATTTTCTCTATGTCCAGCACTGAAGCACGTTTACTGTCAACAATAAAAATGTGGTCATATTAAAAATATATTTTTTGGGGTTCAGTACCATCTGAAACAGGAAAACGGCACTCTTAAAATAAATTATCACATCGTTGTCCATCTGTCTATCAGTCTGTCTACCTAAGTGTCAAGAATTTTTACCGCAAGAAAACATGGAGGTGTTAAGTTCGCTTTCAACCCAAACTTAAGCGTAGCGAGATTTGCCTATCCAACGATAGGTCAACGTGACCGGTCGTCGACTTTTTCCATTGATTTGGTTTTTTGGTGATTATTCCTCGAAGGTAAGACCGTGGACATTCGACATTCGACCCCTTACGACACTCAGTAATGTCTACTTGATCACCGTGGCAAATTTGGTCGAGGTCGGTCAAACGGTCTCGGAGGAGTATCATTTGTTTGAAATGCAACTTTGAAACCAAAGACGCTTCGCTCGCCTTCGGCTCGCTACGCTTAATAAATGCGATAAAAACTTATTTCAAGTTTATCTGGCTGGGTCTGACTCGTTTACCGATTCGAGATCTCCACTCTAGCACTTGATTGCGGTTACCGGGTCAATGGTAGATGTGGCCAGCCTATTGTCACTTAAGTTTACTGCAAGTTATATTGGTATTTCCAATTTGCCAAAACCAACGCGAAGTTCGTCCCTTAATTCAGTTGTGTACAGAACCCTTATTGCGCGAGTTCGGCTCGCATATGTCCTATTTTTTTTTATATAGAACACTACTGTCACTAGGCGATCCAAATTCAAAACACTCGTGTATAACCGCTATTCGGTTCCAAATATATGTTCTGTATTCGAACATAATGTTATACGGCCGGTGGAAATAATTGCTTCTGCGTACTAGCACAGAGTAATGAGAAACCTTCGTAATTTTATTGTGTTATAAAATGCTATTTTGTTTTAGTATCACGTTGAAGTATCGGTGAGGAATTTCCGCTCGTAATATGCTGGCGTTAGGAGAATTTCGTACGTAATTTTTGGGTCACTGTCAGTCCTCGCAAAATAAGCAAACGTGTAATGTGATTTTGTAAGCTCATAACTGCTTATGTAGAGGGAAAAGAACGTTATAAAGAACCTTTACATGTATTGCGAACGTTTTGCTTTTATGGGGTATTGCATTTCATCTTTAAAACTATAATACGTTTTTTTTCGTGTGGAAATCCGAAAAAAAGGTACTATAGTTTCAAAGATGACTATTTGCTTTCAGCACTACCTGAACATTAAAAGGTACAGTCGCCATCGGTATTAGCTAAACATATCACAATTCCTGTAGGCAAATTGTGTAAACAGTTTTGTAGGACCAATGTCTACACATGTGTATACATTGTAAGAGTAATAATAAAAAATAAAAACAAAGGTTACCGATCACCATAGTTCTAAAACTTTACATAGAATAATAAACGAAAAATGACAAATATTAAGTTTGTCCTCTGAAGGTTAGAAAAATAAATATACATCAATTTGTTTATTGTTTTATGTCAATGTAACATTTTTAGTGTTCAGCTACTTCTTAGGGCGACTGTACTACTTAAATAGTATACAAAATAAATATTCTACGACATTCTGCACAACTCTATCAGGACCCAAAGTCTGCATACCTTAAATAGCTTGTTTTATGGGTTCTAGAATACGGATAGATGTACTTAGATACATTTAGGACCATGCAAATAGACATATTCATGCACACAAATATTTGCTCCGAGCAGGAATCGAACCCGCGACCTCAGACTTAGCAGTCGAACGCTCTACCGCCACGCCCCAGAGGTCGTTTAATTAATAGAGCTACGTAACCACCAACTCATCAATAATAAGTCAAATTTAATTTGTAATGGTCACACTGGTAAGTCAATATTTCCACCAATTTGTCTAGGACCGTCCTGACCAGTACTCTGTGGTCCTGACGTTAGGTCATTATATTATCTGTGTGCTTATAAAATAAACAATTATACTATGTACACGAATACAATTTATCTTATTAATTAAAAATGTTTAACCCATCAATTCTGACAGTCTCACAAACATATTTTTAATATTTTTTTAAGGTTTCCACATTTAAGATGACTTCAATATTAATTTAATTATGTTACTTGTAATGTTAAATTGTAATGAGTATGAAATGAATAAATGAAAAGCGGCGATAACCCAGTGGCGTACGATACGGGTTGCTGAGACGAGGTGTCGAGTTCGATACTCAGTCGCCCCGGGCACACACGACGACTTTTCGTAGTTATAAATGTTAATTATCGCTCGCTTAATGATGTGCCCGGTAGATGGCAATAGGCTCGCCTCCCGAATCGTGGGTGTGTATAATACACCTCTGCCTACTTCTTCGGGGAAACAGGCGTGAAGTTACATATATATATATATGTATATATATCATGTTTTATTATAAAATGAAAGAAAGTTCTAAACATTTACTATGCTTATTTTTTATGCATTCCGTAAAATTGTAAATGGGTAGAAGTTAAGATCAAGGATGGAACTCGAACCCGCAACATTCTAATGTCCTTACTTTAATCTTGAAACTATACTTACAATTTAATAAAAAAATAAACGGAATACGATGGTTTGGCAAAAAAATATGAGCAGTCAAGGTATTCTCTATGATGTGGCCGAAGAGCATTCGACTGCTACGTCAGAGGTCCCGGATTCGATGCGCGCTCAGTGTACATATTTATACTAGGGCGGTTACCAGCTTCGCAATCAACCCAAACTTAAGCGTAGCGAGATTTGCCTATCCAACAATAGATCAACGTGACCGGTCGACTTTTTCCATGCATTGATTTGGTTTTTCGGTGATTATTCCTCGATGTTAAGACCGATCTGGACATTCGACCCCTTACGACACTCAGTAATGTCTACTTGATCACCGTGGCAAATTTGGTCGACATCGGTCAAACGGTCTCGGAGGAGTATCATTTGTTTGAAATGCAAGTTTGAGACCAAGACTTAATAAATAATTATGTGTATTGTTTTAAACAATATTAGTAACCGAAATTACTAGTTATCAGTATCAGTAGTTGTGTCCCGATTGCATCCGTGGCCAATTCGGAGCCCGGGGTGCACTTTACGGCTTTTCCTTCTCCACTGTAAGGTTGATTCTTGGAGAGGAGCAATCAATACAATTCTAGATCTTCAAAGATATATTTTAATAATTTCAGCACAGGACACATTGAGTATATGATCGGATGCCATAGACTAAAGACAATTATACTAGTGTTGTAACACCTGACATCCACTTCGTACGATTTTGGGCATCCATGGTAGGGTTATCCTTTCGAGGGCTTACCCGGGGTGCCCGGCAATGGACACTTGGGGAGGACACCGTGCGGTTTTAGTCGAGACACGACATAACCACCCCCGCTGGCCAGCGGGGGGTATCCGAAGGGATTTATGCACGTAAAAAAAAAAATTAAACCATTGGCACGCATGTCATCCCTTACGACGTCAAACCAGCACTCCTTGGGTCATGCCATGGCCAGACATTTCTTACCAACGTAGTCAGGCGGCTGCCGCACAACCTGACCGCACCAGCGAAGGTGACATTCCTGCATTTTATCTACAATGTCACGGATATGGAGGCTGCCTCAGATGCGGGAGTTCCTCAAGCGATCTTTACGCGTGATTCCGCACATCCATCGCAGCATATTCATCTCCGTGACACGCAGCTCCTGTCTATATCGCTCCAGCAACCTAAATTACTAGTATTTTAATTAATCCCTCGAGTTGAGCTAAATTACTTGTTTAAGTACTGGATTCACGTTGTTATTGAACCCGATATGTCTCGATCGTAAGCCCAACTAACTACTGAACTACCGACAATAAGTGGGATTGTTACTTACATAACATCTTTTCAACCGACTGCGAAAAAGGAGAAGGTTCTCAATTCGTCGGAACCTTTTTTAATTTTTGGTAACAAAAACTTTTAACATAACATACATAACATAAACTCACGCCTATATCCCCGAAGAGGTAGGCAGAGGTGCTAGCACCCACATTTCGCCAGTTTATGTTTAGGTCCCAATGTAATAGGTGGCGAGCCTATTGCCATTAACCGGGCACTTATAAACCTGCGATAAATACACACATAACTTCGAAAAGCATCGAAAAGTCATTGGTGTGTGCCATGGTAATACCTGGGATCGAACCCGACACCTCGTCTCAGCAGTCCTTTACCCATACCACTAGGCTACCGCGGAATACACTATAATAATAATAACTTTTAACTCAAAACATAATAAATTTAAACAATAACAATTAACGAAAACATGTTAAAGAGTAATCTATTCGAATGTTGCCATCAAAATTCAAAAAGGGTCGCCAGCCATTAAAACGTGCTCGTTATTTCCACGTTATGCATAAAAATTATCAGGTGAACGGAAAAAAATGCATTGTGTTTCATTATTTATTTTATCTACACCCATGCTTTAAATTCTCTATAAAAGATTCTGAAACAGTTAGCTTATTGCCAACATTAATACATCCAATGTCCTAATAACCATAATATCATCCGAACGGGTGTTATAATGTTGTATGAAATTTCATAATAACACTCTTTTCGCTTTTTCAATCTCTTTCGCGCAAAGGGTTACTCATCAGACAGCCAAATTCTTACCGCTCGAGTTTCAAAAAAAGAACTGTCATTCATAAAAAAATTAAAGCTTATTCGTTCGAATTCGAATTCCCGCTATTTTTCTTCCCTATTACTTTTGCAAATTGTTTTGTTTACTTACGAAAATGAGCGATTCAAGTTTTGATAACACACCTCCAGACATTTCGAATGCAGCAAAAGACATTTCTAACAAATTACTACCGGAAAAATCTAGAAAACAGTATGAAAAGGCGTACCAAGATTTCATGAATTGGAAAATATCAAGGGGCCGTACATCATTCTCTGAAGATGTATTATTAGTTTATCATGGGTGTAGATAAAGTCTTGTATGCAACTGTATAATTAGGTATTAAAACACTCATGTGATACTATTATCACACTCAGCTTCGCTTCGTGTGATAAACCCACATTCATGTTTTAATACCCCTCATTATACCACAGTTGCATAAATAACTAGTATATAACTTGCTGCAATGTTATAATTTTTTGCTATCCTTTCGTTCGTGTGTTCGGTTCCGGTATCCGAATTGGATCCAGGGTCTGCGTTCCGGTAATTGCTTCTTCACTTCGCATGGGCATTCATGAAAGTGAGAGCATTGTCATCTTCTACAACATCAAGCGAGCACTTCCAGGGTCTACTGCTCCTACCAGGTCCCAGAGAGACGGTGGAGAGCAATAAAGAATATTATGTACTGTATTGTATAAAATTTGTGGATAATCATTTAGTTTCATCTGAAGTTATATGTTAATGAAATATCTAAGAAATTAATATGTTAATGTTGTCTATAGATTCTTCTTCGGAAAAAAAGACTTAAGCCCGCAACCAGTCCCTTTTTTTTTTTCGTGCGGAAATCCCTTCGGATACCCCCCCGCGTGCCAGCGGGGGCGGTTATGTCGGGCTTGAACCGACTAAAACCGCACGCCGTCTCGGGTCTACAGACGCCGGGGTGTAAGGTTGCCCATAGAGCATATCCCTCGCACCCCGACTGACCCTGGGCCATCTCCGGTTTCGAGATGGCCCCCTCGGGTTTGGGAACCACGGTGTCCCCGTCTTGCCCCGGTTTGGGGGAGGGGCGCTAGTCGCCCCACCGTTCGGGCCTGCTTCTGCTGGGGTGACAGGCGGCCTCACCCGCCACCCCCAGGCCTGCGCTCATGGAGGACGGAGGTCGTTAAGCGACCTCCGGCGCCTGAATCGCCTGCGACGCGCGGCGAGCAAGTTGCGGGCTCGGCGGGCCGGGAGAGTTCTAAATCTCTCCCGGGCGCGCTTCGCCATCTCCTTCGCGAGCATTACATGCTCGCAGATAGAGGGGGCGGCGGCCCCCACTCTTGTGACCCGCAACCAGTCCCTTACAGGGGGAATACTTTGACCATCTGAGGTAACTGAACACGTCCTAGATGTTCGTAATTCTCCGATACATTATACGTCTTTGGACGACGCTGGAGCCACTTACCGTAAAATATTACTTTGTCACTTGCAGATATATAGAACATTAGCAATTCGAATAATAGGCGAAAGATATGACAAAGAGGCCAATATTAATGTACGGGACTCGTTGAAACAAATCAGATACGCCCCAATACGAAGGGCGTTTTCTCTATAGCCAAGCTGTTTTAGTTTCTACTATTCAAATCTTGACTCCATTATCTTATCAGTTCGATGGTGTCTAATTAATGGCAATCCATCAATCATCACAGTCCATTGCTGGACATAGGCCTCTCCCAATTATTTTGCGCCATAGCAACCGATCCTCTGCCTTCTGCATCCAGTCTAGCCCAGCTACTGTTATCAGATCTGGGGGTATCCTACCTGCAATCTGCCGATTTGATGTCTCCGCTCTAGGACTCAATCGATGTAATCTCATTGATATATCACATAAACAAAGTTTGAAGTCAGTACGAAAGTTCAGAATTGAGTTAAATTTGACTTCCATTTTATTTACACATAGACTGTATTGCACATCGAACCAACAGTTTGATACATTTACACAGTACTTAAAGTTTGTGTTTACGAAATATTAGAACGGTAGCTTCGGTTTTAACTACTCTAAAAGATATCATGGTGTACACAGGCACTGTGCGATGGACAGAACGCTTTAAAAACCGAAGCAAGCGATCTTACACTTAGTTACTCTTCTTCTTGATGTTCAAAATTAAAAATCGACTAGGAACCGAATACAGGGGTGCGACTGGTTGGATCACCTCCATGGTTGGTGCACCCTGGGCAAAGTGGGCGATGACGCATCATTGATTGCTCCTCTGGAGTAGCTGGCGTCAACGTCAACGGCCAAGAGTCTGACCAACCGGCCCTTTTCAGGGCCAGCTGATCCCATTGCACGAGGGGGTCGGGGTATGGCGGGTCTGCAAGGGGTGGTCGCTCCAGGTAACCCTCTGCTGTGATCAGAGGGGACACTTCGAATGGCCCAGGGTCAGTCGGAGTGCGAGGGATATGCTCTATGGGTAACCTTACACCCCGGCGTCTGTAGACCCGAGACAAAGTGCGGTTTTAGTCAGTTCAAGCCCGACATAACCGCCCCGCGGGGGGGGGGGGTATCCGAAGAGATTTCCGCACAAAAAAAGAAAAAAAGTTACCGAATACAAAGATAGTTCTATTATTGGTGAAGCTACCAGAAGCATGCTCCAAAAAAAAAACTACGTTATTCAACACCGCGATATTGCAAAAAGCTTGAATATTTATTCTGTATTTCTGTTACGAATTCAGTCGCCGAGCGATTCATTGTCAACGTATTCAAACCTTGTTAAGTCTGACAATAGGTGGTGTTCAAAAAATGGTAGGCTGGAAAGTTTTGGAACATTGGGTCCAGTATGTGTAACTGGTATAACGTGAATTACCAAATGGTTAAAACATGAGTTGGAATTTACCCTCGACCCTTAGCAGAACTCCTGTGAAGGTGTATGTCAGGACATCGATCAGTTAGTAAATGGAGCCCGATCACCCCTAAGAACTTTAACGACCATTTATGACGTTTGGGATGGTCATGGCGGTCCACTTATTTAAAGTGCCTAGTATTGGATGCTGTAGGTTGTTTAAGTCTAGTGAGAGCTCCCACATACCCACATGGTACGTGATAGATACATTTTTTCAAAGAGCAGGCATACAATATTGCTTTATTTTGTGGTGAACTCGTTTATCGTTGTGGAAGTACTACAGTGAGTAGGTACCAGTTATTTTCCTTCTTCTCTTGATTTACCTACTTTTATGGGAAAGTTATGGCTTAATAAGCGAATTCATAGGCGTGTATTCTTGTAATGCCGCTTTCACAGTTTTATATACCGTTATCTTTATACGATATCTGTACGGTTCGAAATCCTATCCTACTAATATTTTATAAGTGTGAAAGGTTATGAAGATGTTTCTTACGCAATCACACTCAAACGATTGAAGGGATCCTTTTTTTTTTTTACGTGCCGAAATCCCTTCGGATACCCCCCCGCGTGCCAGCCGGGGCGGTTATGTCGGGCTTGAACCGACTAAAACCGCACGCCGTCTCGGGTCTACAGACGCCGGGGTGTAAGGTTGCCCATAGAGCATATCCCTCACACCCCGACTGACCCTGGGCCTTCTCCGGTTTCGAGATGGCCCCCTCGGGTTTGGGAACCACGGTGTCCCCGTCTTGCCTCGGTTTGGGGGAGGGGCGCTACTAACCGCCCCCGCTGTACGGCGGGGAGTAGCCGAGGGGATTTCGCACGAAAAAACAAGAAGAAAAAAATAGGTATGTAATATTAACTTTGCTGTAAGTTTATGTAACTACGGAACCCCAGAAAAATAAAAATTACAAATTCCCGACGCGTCGGCGTAACTGTAACAATGAACGCTCCTCGAATACCCACTGAATCTATTGTTTAGACGTTACTAACACTAGTTTGGCAGACTTTTTGATGTTTCAGCGCGCTTTTTCTGAGGTGTAACCAAAAATATAAAAGTTATTATCTATTAAAAAAAAACAAAAAAAAACACGTTTCAATAAAAGACCAAACTAAAAATTTTAAAAATGAGTTTGAGATTAAAAAGCGTATGATGCAAGATGATGATTATTGTAAACACCTCATTTTTTTTTAAATAAAATAAATGTTTTGGTATTCACTGTATTTTGTGATCTCCAACTCATTAACATATATTTTATACTTTTTGGTTAAGTCTAATAAAGTGTATTCTATTTTGTATATTTTAAATATTTTTTTTACATATTTATTGGCATCGGTCCTCAATAAGTGTACAAAATTTCAAATCATTTCAACGTTTATAAGAACTCCAAAATCGAGTTCAAAGATTTCGTCACAAACAAATATACAAACCAAGCAAAAAAAATCGTGTTAATATTATAGATATGATAGTATTATATTATACTCCCTGGGGTTATCCTTTTGAGGGCTTACCCGGGGTGCCCGGTGTGATAGTACACTAATCACGTAACAATATATAAATTAATAAATTCCAATAGGCGCATTTGAAATATCTTATTAATTTAATATTTTATAATTATTCTCATGTATACACATCTGGTGTAAATCGTTGCTATCGTTAACGATCATAAATTAGATAAACAACAGGACGTTGCATCTTGATTTTTTGTGAAGGCCATTGTTTAGCGATACTGGCACCGATTCTATACAAATGTACGACCCAAACAGATGCAAACTATTGGAGTCCAGTTTTGGTTAAGTGTCTGTAAATTACAAGCATAAATACGAGGTATAGGTTAAAAACGGCGTCGGATGGAAGAAGGTTGGGGAATGACGGGGAGTTAGTTTTGAGTTCGCGAGCTGGACGGACGAGATGGGCGCTCTGGGGTGACGACGGGCTAGAACCCCGACTAGGCTAGGCAAGTAAATTGTGGTGTGTGAGACTTGGTGAGTTAATTCCTTGTTTTCTACTATTATCATAATTAATGTTTTATATATTTATTATGTATTGCTATCCACGGTTGAGTAATAGAATACCCAGAGTACTTGTGTATTAATTAACTGTAAAATCTAAGAGTTGTTTGAATCGACACTGCGTTAATATTGGTTTACGGTACCTGTGTTAGAGATGTATGGTTGAGAGTCACATGTAACGAGCTAGACGGTAGACCAGGCTCTTGTATAAACGGAGGCTCCTGGTTACTCTTTGGAGTAGCCACGGGCCGTTGATGACATCTGCCCTGTAATCTTCAAGCGAAGTGGCGTTATTTGATGATTAGCGGAATACGAATATCGTATGAATGAGTGCAGAGGAAACTGACGTGCCGAGACTCTTTTCTACTGTCGTATAAGTTATTACAACCGTCTTGTCATTTGGAGGGCTCGTGGTTCAATTCCCGATGTAGTCTGCAAAGAGCGGCTAAAGCACAGAGGTGGTGCGCCAGTTATGGCAGATGGAAGATTGAAGTTAAAGTCTTTACGGTACGAATACGAGTTGTTGAGGAACGTTATTTTGTAAACTGTACTTAGGCGTGCGATTGAATAAGTGTGAGACAAGTAACCAAAATTTACGTATTTAACTGTTTGTTGTATATATTTTGACTGCCCTCTCTTCGCGTCCATTTTCATTATCCCTCGAAACAGCCAAGACCAGTGGAGGGATGTCCAAGTCTGGAGACGAGTCCCACAGCGTAGCGCAGTGGAGGGGCGCTACGTCCCCCTATCTGGGTAGGGGGCTGGAACTCTGGCACGGTTGGCGCGTCGAATAGATAAAAATGAATTTTACTCAGCTTTGGCTAGAGGTGGTAAGACTAAAACCTAAAAAGACTAAAAGACTAAAACCTTACGGTGTCCTCCTTGGGGAGGACACCGTAAGGTTTTAGTTGGCACCGATGGGGTGAAGCCTGTGGGGGTTTACACACGTAAAAAGAAAAGTATTATATTCTTCGTAGCTTCGCAATTCTGATTTATGGCCATTTTCGAATTATCTTCAATGTATAATTGCTTTTAAATATCTTATTTTAAACATACCAACCCTGAAAATACAATTATACATTTTAATTGACCTGTTTATTTACATTTCAAAATGGTCTGATAAATTTGAAAACCAAATACGTACTGGTTTCACATTTACGATCAAAGTATTTCATTTTATGTATACAACAAGATATTAAACGCATCGTTACACAAGTGTCTGCACATTGCTATTACTGCAATTGAAACTCGGCATAGTCCAACGAGTTCCTCTAAAAACCTGCCAGCAATCTCCATTTACGCATGTTATTCACCAACATTACTGAACCTACATGCGATTGTTAAAATTTAAAATGATATAAACAAAAAGATTTACAAAAGTATAACAATTCTGTACAACAATCTCAGAACGCGCTTTGGCACTGAAACTCTATAGCTGCCATTTTAGATATGCCAGTGATAAAATTTAGAACTAAACTTTTCAGAACATTTTTTTCCAAAAGATACGACTACTAGCGCCAATGCAAACTGCAAATATAAATTTGCAAAATCGTAGGTTATGACGTACCCACGCAGGATTATAAATTGTTGCTTTTAGCCAAATTAAATTCGGAACATTCAAGTATAAACGAGAAAGGTACATTCGAAGTGCATACGCGTGACAAGGATGGATAGATGTATGGTATTTCGCCTGTAAATCTCGTAAATGTGTTTATTGTAGGCAGTTCGAAATGATGTCTTTTAATAATGTCGTTGCTAGCGATAAAATTGTCCTTACGGCGATAATGTTGGTTGTGACGCTGATATGGTTAGCTCCAATGGGAGTGTGTTCCGGGGCTTGGCGATAACAATATGTGCGAGAAAGTTATTGGCTTATATGGTAGCGATAATAAATAGCCGAGTAAGATATAGTTAGTTGCGGTGTTGGGCTGAAGCTACTTAGATATGAGGGTTATTTTGTTGGGTTGCGACTGGTTGGATCACCTCCAAGTTTGGTGCACCCTGGGCAACGTGGGCGATGACGCATCATTGATTGCTCCTTTGGAGAAGCTGGCGTCTACGTCAACGGCCAAAAGTCTGACCAACCGGCCCTTTTCAGGGCCAGCTGACACCATTGCACGAGGGGGTCGGGGTATGGCGGGCCTACAAGGCCCGCGGGGGTCGGTCGCTCCATGTACCCCTCTGCTCTTATCAGAGGGGACACTGCGAATGGCCCAGGGTCAGTCGGAGTGCGAG
This sequence comes from Cybosia mesomella, assembly GCA_946251805.1. NCBI lineage: Eukaryota > Metazoa > Arthropoda > Insecta > Lepidoptera > Erebidae > Cybosia > Cybosia mesomella. The sequence goes on from OX276415.1 coordinate 16,515,055, forward strand.
GGATATGCTCTATGGGTAACCTTACACCCCGGCGTCTGTAGACCCGAGACGGCGTGCAGTTTTAGTCGGTTCAAGCCCGACATAACCGCCCCCGTTGGCCGGCGGGGGGGTATCCGAAGGGATTTCCGCATTGGGAAATTCTTACATTGGGACCTAAACATAAACTGGCGAAATGTGGGTGCTAGCAGGTGCTAGCACCCACATTTCGCCAATACCAATCGAGTGAATGAGGCTTGTTTGTTCATTGAGAAATCAGAATTTAAAAATTTTGTTCAGTGATTATTAATCCGTGGTACACATGAATTTTTAATTACTTAGCCTATTACCTTTCCATCAGTAACATCTTTGCTTGTTTGAAATTTCATTAGAATTGGTTCAGCCGTTTAGGAGGAGAAGATGGTCTAAGTCTAAGTAAGGTCAAGTTACCTTCTAGCACACTTATTTCCAACACAACAATGATTGTTGTAAACATTTCACGCTTTTTTAACAATAAAATAGATAATAAATAAATATTCTACTAGTCTAATCTAGTCCTAAACTAAGTAGAGCTTGTCATATGGGTTCTAGAATGCGGATAAACATACTGAGATCCATTTTTTTTGTAAATACATACATATTATACATAGAAACATTCAGACCAATGCAAATATTCATATTTATGCACACAAATATTTGCACTGAACGGGAATCGAACCGCGACCTCTGACTTAGCAGTCGAACGCTCTATTGCTACGTCGAACGTCGAATTTATTATGATTGTATTTGTGTATATTGTAGCACTATGCAAACCTTAGTGGTTTATGTGTTATGTAGAACTAATTTGTGTACTGTTTGTTTTCAAGTGATAATAAAAGAAAAAAAATGTATTTATTATTATTGTATTTGTGTATATATTATATGTAAAATGTATTTATTATTATTGTATTTGTGTATATACTATATGTATAATATATTTATTATTATTGTATTTGTGTAAATTGTATACTAGCTGACCCGACAAACTTTGTTCTGCCTTAGAATACCACCTTACCTTACCTTATCAGCTGAATTTATTTCGTGAATGTCTCCTTGTACCCCGGCATTAAAGACCCGAGACGTCGTAAGTTTTTGGTCGGTTCGAGTTCGACAATACCTTGGCGTATTCCGCAAAAAAAAATCCACAAAAAGGCACAGTATAGACGGAGACAAATAAAAAAATGAAATTGGTGCATCTGTTCTTGAGTTGATCCTGAACATCACTAACGGCCAGTCTCAATAATCTACCTACAGTTAAAGGTAGATAGCTATCCCAGATAAACAGTCAACATTAATCTATCTGTAACTGCGGTTTCAATATTATCAAAGTCATTTTCTGTTTATCTTTGTTTATTGAAACAGAAAAAATCCCCGATAGATACTAATGGTAGTGCGGACTGCCCGGCGTGGGAGGTGCCGAGGCGAGACCTCGTGGCAGGCATCGGGGTGGGAGTCCTCTCGCTCGGCAGCATGATTGCGGCAATGGTGCGGAGCGCGAGCGCGTGGGCCGCCGCCACCTCCTTCTGCGAGCATGTGATGCTCGCGAAGGAGATGGCGGAGCGCGTCCGGGAGAGGTTCAGAACTCTCCCGGCCCGCCGAGCCCGCAACATGCTCGCCGCGCGTCGCAGGCGACTCAGGCGCCGGAGGTCGCTTAACGACCGCCGTCCTCCATGAGCGCAGGCCTGGGGGTGGCAGGTGAGGCCGCCTGTCACCCCAGCAGAAGCAGGCCGGGACGGTGGGGCGACTAGCACCCCTTCCCCAAACCGGGGCAAGACGGGGACACCGTGGTTCCCAAACCCGTGGGGGCCATCTCGAAACCGGAGATGACCCAGGGTCAGTCGGGGTGCGAGGGATATGCTCTATGGGCAACCTTACACCCCGGCGTCTGTAGACCCGAGATGTGTAGTGTATTTATTATTGTTGTAAGAGTACCTATACTAGCACATGCGTGGATTACGTGGCATAACCACACTGGCTTGCGCCGGAGTTTTGACATTAATGACATTTCGCCGGCGGAAGCGCGGGAGGCGTCCTGCAGTGTCAAATTGTTGCCAGTTCTCTTACTTTTTTTAAATTTATTTTGTTTTCATTTTTTGTAATGATTTTTTGTTTGCCATTTTTTGTGTTTAATGTATCTGCAACTGTATCGTAATGGAAAAAAATATATACGTATAGTAGTCAAACCCACTGTCCGGCCGTCTCTGAAAACCAGCGCTGTCCGCTTGCACTACAACGCGGACAGCATTTAAGCTGAGAGGTGGCCTTTATTCTACCTAGCCATATAGATGCATATAACAATGTCATGTATGCACAATTGTTGTAATATTATTCTGGTTGCTAAGCTGTGTATACTTTTTGTTTAATGGGTGGAATAAAAATATTTTCTTTCTTTCTTTCTTTCTTTAAGGAAAATATAAAAGTACTAGCCATTGCCGCGTAGATTCTGTTCTCGTTCTCGTTTCTCATGTGAACCTATTCCAGGGATAAAAAACAAAGCCTATGTGTTACCATATTTCAGCCAGATCCGTTCAGCCGTTAGAGCGAGATTGCGTAACAAACTTTCTCATTTAAATATTAAGTAGGATTTTGGTAAAAATGAAATCTTTCCTTGTGTTTTCAGAATTTGTTCCTTATTAGCGGCACTATCGAATGGTGTAACAATACAGTGCGTGTGTTTTTTTTTTAACATCAATGGGTTCGAATCTTGGCTAGGAGTATTGATTTTTCATAATCCCATGATGCAGTTTCAGTTTTCATACGGTTTTGATGTCCCGAGACTCCTTTGAGCATTTGCTATTCCTCATAATTTCAGATTTGGCCGTCCACGCCAAGTTTTTTCTTTTTAAGAATATCAGTAACCGACATTACTAATATTCCCCCTAACCCCTCCAGCTAAGCTTAAGTGCTTGTGTTAAGAGTGGGTTCACGTCGGTAGTGTAATGGCCAGAGGATTCGAACCCGGGACCTCTCGATCGTAGGGTAGACTCCTTAACCACTAAGCTACCGACGCTTGTTGTTTGGAAGTTGACAAATTCACCCTGCATAAAAAACATTCCACACCATTTTGGGTCAGTCGTGTAAAAAGTCGTGTATAAACATCTTAACATCAAACATTGGTGACAAATGGCTGAAGCCCATAATATCTTTGTACCGTAAAAGCAAAAGATATTTCATTTCCCGCGCCATTTTTTCCAACATTTCCAAAGAGCACATTACGAAGCTATACTTTGTTATTTACACTATATTTTCCCAGTTTTTCTTCCATTAATCAGATGCTATTTACATCACTACATCCCTCAGGATACACTTCAAATAAATAGTCGACTCTTCATCTTGTCAAAATAATAAATTTCTGTCGCTTATCAAGAGCGGACAGTTAAAATATATATTCTTCTCTCTTTAGCTCAAGAACTGGATATATAGTGGTCTCGTTTTAATGCTAATGCCGTTGAGAGGAGCGATTTACAAGAATCTTGTCTGAATGGATCAATCGTGAAAGGAAATGCACATTTTTCTTACTGCACGGATAGGGGAAGTGGTCTGAGTGGTCGAAAATTGGTGGGGGCTTTATCCTGAAGAATGATTTGTATGATTCAAGGGCATATGATCTAAGTTCTAATTAAAAAAATACAAACGAGCTTCTAATGGAAATACATCATCAAATAATTGATGTCATCATCGTAATTTTAGTGTTTTACCCGCTTACACCTTTTGCATGGTTTGGCTTATATTGCTCATATATAAACCTCAAACTCGATGAGGTTGTGTCATTGGCCATCCTCCAGTTTCATCATCAAATCAGCACCATATCTTCATAATATAGCTCTAAAGTTTCAGCTCAATAGTTAACCGGTAACTGGATCAAATTTAATTTGCAAGATTTGATGACAAACATCGGGACAGGCGAAACTTAATAAAAGCTTATAAAAACCTCTTACAACTGTTAAATAGAACCAGGACAGTACATTTTAACACGTGGGGGCAAGACGGGGACACCGTGGTACCCAAACCCGAGATGCCTTGGGTCAGTCGGAGTGTGAGGGAAAGCCTTAGAGCCATCTAACACCCTCTGATGCCCTGAAACGGTGTGCGGTTTTAGTTGGTTTGAGCCCGACATAACCTCCCCCGCTAGCCGGTGGGCCGAGAGGATTTCCGTACGAAAAAAAGCCTCATTGGAAAATACAGAGTCATGTAACAACAGCTATTTTTAGTATATAACAATATATGCTTCAAAAATTTTATTGAATTAATGTGGCGGAGTAATCTGAAAACAATGTTTAAAAAAAAACCCTCCTAGTCCGAGTCAGACTCGCCCATGAAGGGTTCCGTAGCAGCAAGTAAAAATTTTATATTTGAATTACTGAATGAAAGGTAAATACCAGTTTAAGATTTATGACGTATTAAAAAAAAACTACTTACTAGATCTCGTTCAAACCAATTTTTGGTGGAAGTTTACATGGTAATGTACATCATATATTTTTTTTAGGGATTTTCTTTAGAAAAGCCCTATTGCTATGGAGTTGTCGTCGACGTCGTCGTCGTTGCCAATTTTCTGTCACGGTTTTGGGTATGAAGGAGATGAGCTATCGAGTTGCTGTTTTCGGTAATAGATTCGTGCTGGGGTGAACCATTGCAAGATAAAAAAAAATCGCAAAAAATCGCAAAAAAAAAATCGCAAAATCGAAAATCCCTTGTATTCGGCTGAGCTCGTCTCAGGAATTCAACTTGTTTAGTTTTATCATTCTCTTATTTTAGAAGTTTTAGGGGGGGGGGGACACATTTTACCACTTTGGAAGTGTCAAAAAGTATATAAGTATCCGCATTTTGGAACCCATAACACAAGCTACTTAAACTATGCTTACTTTGGGTCTAGAAAGCGCTGTATAGAATGTCGTAGATTATTTACTTATTTAATATTTATTATTACAAATGTACAGATAAAGTTAGTTTACTAATTTGCTTCAAAATTTTAATTGAATATTGTACACTAGCCCACGGTCCGCATATAATTCTGATACCGGTCTGCAACCCATGGGAACTAATTCCCGGGATAAAAAGCAGCCCATATATTATTCCAGGCTCTATTCTATCCCTGTACCATATTTCGGCCAGATTCATTAAGCCGTTTGGGCATGATCGAGTTTAAAATATCCAAACATCTTCACAAACTTTCACATTTATAATTTACGACAGGGGGCGCGGGTTCGATTCCCGCTCAGTGCAAATATTTGTATTCATAAATATATCTATTTGCATTATTCTGGGTGTTTCTATGTATAATATGTATGTAATTACAAAAAAAGCATATAAGTATGTTATTACTCAAGCTAGTTACAACTATGCTTACTTTGAGTCTAGAAAGCGCTGTGTAGAATATCGTAGAATATTTATTTAATTTCAGTAGGAAGTAGGATTCTCGAGGTACAGTTGTATGTAAGCTAGTCGGTTAAATAAAACTAATTACTACAGTTGCATCTTGAGAAAAGTCTGCAATATTTCACAGTGGCACTAAAAGTGCCGGCGAGGTGTCACGAAGCCTAAAGAAAGTCACCAGTCATGGAAACGGAACTACAGCGAAGTAGGTCGGACGCAGATGTGTTTCATTCTTTATCTGGAAGTGCCTCTAATGGGATTTATAAATCCAATATTTTTTTTGGGAGATTTACATTTTACATACATATACTCACACCTTTTTTCCTTCGCGGTATGTAGGCAGCTATATGCTTCTATCCTTACACTTCACGAGCTTATTAAAATACAAAATTACTCTTTAGATGTAAGCAATGTCTTTTGAAGTTATGATTTTATTATATCGAAACCAAATCGAACCAAAAAAAAAAAAATAATAATAAAAAAAAAATATTGATGAAAGTTAATAAAATAATTTAAATTTTCAATCTCATACCAATAGGGGTTATAGTGTTGGTTCACTATATAATTAAATTTCTGACGTAATTTATAAATAAAAATAAATAAATTCTAAAAGAAATACATTCTACACAGCGCTTTCTAGACCAAAAATAAGCTTAGTTTAACAACCTGGTTTATGGTTTCCAGAATGCGGATAAACAAAATTTTATACTTTTTTTTTGTTTGTAAATACATACATATTATATATAGAAACACCCAGACCAATGCAAATAGATATATTCAGGCATACAAATATTTGCACTGAGCGGGAATCGAACCCGCACCCTCATTCGTAGGAGTCGAATGCACTACCGCTACGCCACAGAGGCCGTAGTTATTTATTGGGAATAGAGATAATAATATTATATCAGACTAGCGCATGTTTCGCCTTATAATATTACTTATCTGCCAGTAAAAGTTCCGTCAAAATCAGCCCAGCCTTTCCAGAGATTACCAAATTTATACAGACACACATTTTTTTAAATTACCTTTTTGTTACAATCAATTACATTTATTTAAAATCTGTTACATTACAAATGTCACTTCAATTTTATTCATTTGTATAGATATATAATAAAACAAATCAATAAAATCCAAATATCTATATATAAAATGTTAGTAATCACTCACATTTTAACCTGTTTTTGGTTCGGACTTCACTTCTCCCAATCTAACGATGAGGTTGGTATGACAGACTCGGACAGCTGCTATACAATACCGATCTTAGTGGTTAAAGAAATAAAATTAAAGGAGAATGCCCATTCTTGGTTGCGCTTTTAGACGTTCGCATCAATATTTCAAATGTTAAAAAATAACATTGATTATATTATAACTTTTCAACACTAAATCGCTTCTATAGAACTTGGGGTTTGAATTTAAATTATAAAGATCTAAAACTTGAATAAATAATCGTTTACATTTTAATTTAATTGTTACCATTATATAAAATAAACCATTGGTGGTAGAATGCAAATATACCAAACTTTTTAAAATAAAATGGTTAAATAATAATACGTGATAATAATTCGCAATGTGACATTCAAATATATTGCAGTTATGTTATCTTACGTATTTCGTGTATGTATTCGTAATTTATTAGTGATAATCAGTTAAAGTTGTAAAATAATGTATGCGCTTCAGTGGTAGTTTTCTCTTAATTTATGCATGGTATCACTGTTTAAAAACATTCCAAAAGAAAACTCAAACGTCAGTTCAATAGTCAGTGTCACAATATTTTCTTGTTGTTGTTGTTTTTCCCGTTGTAATCATTTAATTTCTCAATAACCCCAAGTTCTGTTACAATATGCGTTTATATTTCGGATAATACTTAATGTAGCCTTTTTAATGCAGTTTATACTTATGTGACATAGCAAAAAAAAGTGTGCAACCGATTTCCATACTGACATGGGCATTGTCCTTTTCTTTTGAAAAATGCAACCATTCCATCAGTATTTTCTTATGACGTTCTCACGTTCAACTATCGTCAGTAAACCGACTTTACAGACAACCGATTTTTTTTTTCATTTTGAATTTTTATATTTTCTTTTATTCTGCCCAAAATAACATTTATACGCACCCGGGCGACACAAAATTAAAAATATAAAAATGTTCAACTAGAGAGACAGTATTTGGTAATTGAACCAATTAGTGTAGTTTTAATTGGTTCTATTCCGACATACCGTCTTAACAATTATTTTTTACATTTTACATGCTGGGTCTTCTATAAAAGCGTGTTATTAGTTTTTAAACGAATATCTATTCAATTTTGTTATTTTTGGGGTTCCGTTGCCAAATGGCAAAAAACGGAACCCTTATAGATTCGTCATGTCTGTCTGTCTGTCCGTCCGTATGTCACAGCCACTTTTTTCTGAAACTATAAAAGCTATGCTGTTGAAACTTGGTAAGTAGATGTATTCTGTGAACCGCATTAAGATTTTCACACAAAATTAGAAAAAAAAAAGTTTTGGGGGCTCCCCATACTTAGAACTGAAACTCAAATATTTTTTTTCATCAAACCCAAACGTTTGGCGTATCTATGGATAGGTCTTTAAAAATGATATTGAGGTTTCTAATATCATTTTTCTCTAAACTGAGAGAAACGCGAGAGACACTTCCAAAGTGGTAAATGTGTCCCCCCCCCCTGTAACTTCTAAAATAAGAGAATGATAAAACTGAAAAAAATATATGATGTACATTACCATGTAAACTTCCACCTATAATTGGTTTGAACGAGATCTAGTAAGTAGTTTTTTTAATACGTCATAAATCGTAAACCGCAATTTACCTTTCATTCAAACAACTCAAATATAAAATTTAAAAAAGAAAAGCATTATTATGTTACTTGCTGCTACGGAACCCTTTATGGGCGAGTCCGACTCGCACTTGGCCGCTTTTTTTAATACGTCATAAACCTCAAACCTCAATTTACCTTTCATTCAATCATTTCAAATATAAAATTTTAAAAAAAGCATTATTATGTTACTTTCTGCAACGGAACCCTTCATGGGCGGGTCCGACTTGCACTTGACCGCTTTTTTTGTATTGTCATCCGTCCTTGATGGTCCGAAATTTCAGATTAATTTGACGTTTAAATGTGCTTCAAAATAGAGTTCAAAGATGTTCTTACACACAAACAAACACACCAAGCTAATACAACCGTTTTAAAATATAAGAAAATGTTGACCTAGAAAGTCCGTGCACCATCTAGAGCATGAAACAAGTTGGTCCATGTTAGAACACAGAACACTGCGCATATTTCAGACAAGTTTACGATTTCAACGCTCTTGTCCGAGAATGTAGTTACCCGAGTTGTGTTTGCACACTGTAGGCGACTATGGACCTTACGTGTTATAATTTGTATACGTGTTTCCACGAATTTTGCAGTAGCTACAGTTGATGGGTAGTTATATCTACTGGAAGGGCAGGAAATATTCATATTGAAGCTATCAGCACTTTTTTGCCTGAATAATTTAACTATCATCATCCTAACATCCCAAACGGCGATAGCCCAGTGGCGTACGTATTGGACTGCCGAAACGAGGTCTCGAGTTCGATCCCCAGTCGCACCGGGCACACACCTATGACTTTTAGTAGTTATGTGTGTATTAAAATATATCCCAATAGTCAGTCAGTTCGTTGTTGGTCTCTCTGTCATCTCAGGAACGCGTGAAGGTAAATGAACTGAAATAAAACTATTTTTAACGGATTCTATGGAGATTTATTTAGTGTTATTTTATTATTTACTCTGATCCCGACGTTTCAGTTGCTTTTCAGCAGTCTTGGTCACGAGGTACTTAAGATGGCCAGCAAAAGCAGGCCGGGACGGTGGGGCGACTAGCGCCCCTCCCCAAAACCGGGGCAAGATGGGGACACCGTGGTTCCCAAACACGAGGGGGCCATTTCGTAACCGGATATGGCCCAGGGTCAGTCGGGGTGCGAGGGATATGCTCTATGGGCAACCTTAAACCCCGGAGTGTGTTGACCCAAGACGGCGTGTGGTTTTAGTCGGTTCAAGCCCGACATAACCGCCCCCGCTGGCCGGCGGGGGGGGTATCCGAAGGGATTTCCGCACAAAAAAAGAAAAAAGGTACTTAAGATGGTATTTATTTTATAGTTTGAAGTGTAAGTTATCTCAAAGTTCCTGAATTATGACGGCCTCTGTGGCGTAGCATTCGACTGCTACGACAGGGGGCGCGGGTTCCATTCCCGCTCGGTGCTAAGATTTGTATGCATGAATATGTCTATTTGAATTGGTCTGTGTTTTTCTATGTATAATATATATGCATTTACAAAAAAAAGTATTAAAATATGTTTATTCGCATTCTGGAACCCATAACACAAGCTAGTTAAACTATGCTTACTTTGGGTCTAGAAAGCGCTGTGTAGAATGTCGTAGAATGTTTATTATGTTATTTATATTTATTACTTCCCGTTGAGCCAGATATATAACATTTCTTAGGAAGCCTGATAGATCTTCACTGGTGGTAGAAATTTGATGTCACTAATTTGTCACAAAATTCGGCCGGGTAGGTACCACCGTGCACGATTGCGAAAATCCCTCCATAGTAATCCAATTTCGGTTTGATTACGCTCAAGGCTTAGCAAGTGCATAGCCGGGCAGGGTGGGTTGTGGTCGCAGCACTAGTGGGACCGGTGGGTGTCACGCGGGGCTGCGACGACAATCCTCTTCTGATGAGGCCGTCAAGCTGAGTGCCACCATTGTTAACATGGTACGTGTATGTAATGGTGACCCTCTTTCCTGAGACTTTAGCTTCAGCTTACCATCAGGCGAGGTAAAGTCAAATTGACGTGTCCTAAATATAAAAAAAAAAAATTAAAAGCAAGGTCTTACAGCACAGGTTAAAGATAAAGTATTAAAAGTGACTGCACTCCTCCTGATGGTAAGCTAAAGCGCAGTTCAAATAATAAGATCACCGCCAGATGCTATCATTTCTGATATACTAAACCAGTTGGTTTACTCACAGCATTCTCATGTACTCAACTGCTTTATATAAGAGCATGACAATCAAAATACCGTGACGTCATCAACTATGACGTCATAAATCAACTCTTTGTTAGTACATCTATCATCCGACTAATACGATTGAACTGCCCTCCCTCCTCCAATAATGGGCTCATGCCGAAACCTCTATGATTTATGATTGGCATCCTTTTCTCTATGATGATGTACTTTTTTTTATGAACTGACTAGATACTGTACTATGGTTTATAATAATAATCCAGATTCAAGTATATTTTGTTATTTTAAGGGTTCCGTACCGCAAAAGATAAAAAACATAACATAATATAAATTCACGCCTATATCCCCGAAGGGGTAGGCGGAGGTGCTAGTACCCATATTTCGCCAGTTTATGTTTAGGTCCCAATGTAATAGGTGGCGAGCCTATTGCCATTAACCGAGCACTTATAAACCTGCGACAAATACACACATAACTTCGAAAAGCACCGAAAAGTCATTGGTGTGTGCCATGGTAAAACCTGGGATCGAACCCGAGACCTCGTCTCAGCAGTCCATTACCCATTCCACTAGGCTACCGCGGCTAACCTAATCTAAGATAAAAAAGCTAAGATAAAAAAGGAAACTTTTTAAAATGATTCTTTTGTCGATCTGTCTGTCTGTCTGTCTGTCTGTGCGTGTGTCACCACCGATTTTCTCCGAAATAAAATACAGGAAGCTCTAACTGACAATTCAATCATAATTCACAGTAATTTTTGTAGTTTCTCATAGTTTCTTTCTCAATAACCGCGGTAGCCTAGTGGTATGGGTAATGGACTGCTGAGAAGAGGTCTCGGGTTCGATCCCAGGTTTTACCATGGCACACACCAATGACTTTTCGATGCTTTTCGAAGTTATGTGTGTATTTATCGCAGGTTTATAAGTGCCCGGTTAATGGCAATAGGCTCGCCACCTATTACATTGGGACCTAAACATAAACTGGCGAAATGTGGGTGCTAGCACCTCTGCCTACCCCTTCGGGGGTATAGGCGTGAGTTTATGTTTATGTATAGTTTCTATTGTCACTATTTCACAGAAAAGTCCCAATAAATATACGTTCTCCGTACGTAAAGATACGTACGAAATACGGTTTTTGGTGAGCTTCGTTCGAGCTGACGATCGGTCACTAAAACTTGCATAGTTACCTACTACCAATGCCTTTTTAAAATACCTAATCATCGGATTTACTAATTAAAATGTATGTGTAAATTGTAAATTAGTGATAACAATAAATATGTAAAATAAGGTTGAAAGCGTCGGTAGCTTAGCGGTTAAAGAGTCGACCCCCGGGTTCAAATCCTGGCCATTACACTACCGACGTGAACCCACTCCTAACACAAGCAATTTAGCTTAGCTGGACGGGTTAGGGGGAATATTAGTAATTTCGGTTACTAATATTCTTAAAAAAAAAAAAAAAACACTCCACACGAACCCCAGTGATGTATGGAATGCTATAATCTGTAATTTTATTGTGCGAATTTGTAAAATAAATAAATTACAAAAAAAACACTATATAGCAATTTCCTAGGAACTAAAAATTGTACTGTAATGACAGCTTCAAAAATTACAATTAGTTATTAATGGAACGTTTCAGGCACTAACATCCATTTGTTGTATGTTTTTTTTTAAATTATTTATAGTATACAACTAGCTGATGTCCGCGGCTCCACCCGCGTGAAGATTAGTTATCACTTTTTGGTCATATCTCCTGTTCTACTTAACCAATTGCAATAAAAAATACAGCTGATTTTATGACTAACACTTAAAATTAATTTTAAAAATCTCGCATCAAAATCCGTACACAAATTTTTGCGTCCATTGCGAACAAACAGACAAAAAAATTCAAATTCAAAAAAAAAATCGAAAATTTTTCATTTTTTTATAATTTTTGTAATCGTTAATTTAACATAACTCACGTTTTTTTTATATATCCCTAATGTACAGAGACAACTAATTAACAATTAAGATATAATAGTACATGGATTTCTTTCGCATATGTTTAAATAAATGAATTTCTATACAACATACATTCACGCTTGTTCACATTGTGGTAGGTAGTAAAATCTGGTGTATATTGGAGCCCCACCAAAACCTTCGGGGCTAAGCGAACTTCACTTGCAAGCCGGTACATCAGCTGATTGACGGACGAGGCTCAGGCGCAGAAGCACCTCTCGGGGTTTGGAGGTTAGACAGCAGTCGCTCCCATAAAAGTCATATAAATCAAATGAAAAGGAGAAGGAGGAAGTGAATACCAGGCTCCACGCTGAAAGCCTCAGATGCGACAAGGAACTATACAAAAATGATGACCAAAAAATTCGATAAAGACAAAAACAAAACTGGAGCGAGGCTTGATCGCGCTGATATATATTTTCTAAATATTCTACGACATTCTACACAATGCTATCTAGACCCAAAGTAAGCATAGCTTAACTAGCTTGTGTTATGGGTTCAAGAATGCAGATATACATACTTAGATACTTTTTTTTTTTGAAATACATACATATTGTATATAGTAAATACTACAAAGTGGCGAAAGCCCAGTGGCGTACGTAACGGACTGCTCGAGTTCGATCCCCAGTAGCCCCGGGCACACACCTCTGACTTTTCGTAGTTATGTGTGCATTAATCAATGTAAATTATCGCTCGCTTACTAATGTTCCCGGTAGATGGCAATAGGCTCGCCCCCTATTACATTGGGAGCTTAACATAACTGGCGAATCGTGGGTGTTTAATACACCTCTGCCTACCCCTTCCGAGATATAGGCGTGAAGTTATGAAATGTTATGTTAAATACTAAATTTACAATGAAAAACGTAATTAAGAAGCAACAAGTTGAATTCCTGAAACGAGCTCAGCCGAATACAAGGGATTTTCGATTTTGCGATTTTTTTTTTGCGATTTTTTTTTATCTTGCAATGGTTCACCCCAGCACGAATCTATTACCGAAAACAGCAACTCGATAGCTCATCTCCTTCATACCCAAAACCGTGACAGAAAATTGGCAACGACGACGACGTCGACGACAACTCGATAGCAATAGGGCTTTTCTAAAGAAAATCCCTAAAAAATAAATTCTATACCAAAAAGTTCACCACAATTAAATTGTCCAATGTGAGCCTACATAGCCGCAGTGACTGTGTAACCCACGACTACATTAAAGTAGTTTACTTTTTAGTAGATCCGTGTAGTGTCATTTACAATGTTGTTTAGTACCAGTGAGCCAGTCATCGCTTAGTGCCACTGGAATTATGTGTGGACTACTGTGTTGTATTTTATTTTTATGTGAGTAACGGAATTGGACGAGTAAGACATGCTTGTAAGACTTCGTATTAAATAAGAAAAACTTAAGTTGATAGTTCGACTGGTACGTTTAAGGTTCGATGCTTGCTCAGTGTAAATATGTATAAACGCATGACTATTCATGACTCTTCAGCTAGGCTAAATTGCTTGTGTTAGAAGTGTGTTCACGTCAGTAGTATAACGACCAGGATTCAAACCCGGGACTTTTCGATCGTAAAGCTAACCTCTCAACCACTAAGCTACCTGGGTGTTTATATGAGCTACGATAAGTAACAGTGTCTTGTGTTTCGAATAATTTGCTAAATTTCATTCCACTCTCTCCTTCGGCTAATCTCTGAAGTGGCTGAACCGATTTTAATGGGATTTTTACTGACAGATAGCTGATAAGGCGTAACTTAGGCTACTAGTAATTTGAAAAAGAATTAGTGTTCCATGCAAAAACAACATAGATTTAATTCGACTGCTAAGCCAGAGGTCGCGGGTTTGATATCCGCTTATTGCAAATACGTATGTTTGCATTGGTCTGGGTGTTTCTATGTATAATATGTATTTATTTACCAAAAAAAAGTATTAGTAGTAGTAGTAGTAGTATTAGTGCTTAGTTTGGGCCTGGATGGCGTTGTGTACTTTTTCCTACAATATTTATTTATTAAGCGAAGCGAGCTGAAGGCGAGCGAAGCGTCTTTGGTTTCAAAGTTGCATTTCAAACAAATGATACTCCTCCGAGACCGTTTGACCGATCTCGACCAAATTTGCTACGGTAATCAAGTAGACATTACTGAGTGTCGTAAGGGGTCGAATGTCCACATCGGTCTTACCATCGAGGAATAATCACCGAAAAACCAAATCAATGGAAAAAGTCGACTGGTCACGTTGACCTATTGTTGGATAGGCAAATCTCGCTACGCTTAAGTTTGGGTTGAGGCCAAGCTGGCAACCGTCCTAGTTTTAATTGTAAGTGTCACAAAGTTACGGGCACATCTAGTTCAAAATAGAAGTCTACATCTAAGTCTGACATTCAAGTAAAAAAGTAAAAACTTCAAAATGTCACTAGTTCAGAAACTAAGTCACAAAGGAACCGTTGATACTGCTCACACTTCGTAACACTAACTCGTCTCGTAAAACTTGTCACGAAGCATATAACTTGCTGGTTTTCTCGCTCATTAACTTGTTAAGGTATTGTTTTAGTTTAAATTACCTTTATACTAACATTATGTTTTGCCGCTAATGTAACGTATAGTTGCTGTTACCGCCTCGGTGTCTGTATACCACAATCAACGATTCGCGAAGAGGAGTCTATTGTCTTCTACCCGATATGTCTCCAAATTCCGTGCTACTGAATTCAAATCCATGCTACGAAGGATGCCTTGTGGGTAGAATAGGGAATGACCAAACATTTTTAAAGCTATGTTATATCTAATTGTAACTGTGTTCGCAAATAAATGATGATTATGATAATGATTATGTAGGTATTGTACCCGCGCTACAAATTTCGTAGCATGAATTTAGGTAATGAAATTTACTTATCCAATTTTCAAGCATATGAATGTTTTGAATTTCTATTTACTTTTCTTATATAAGGTGTCACAAAATAAGGTCTCTGAATTTGGTGAGATGACTTGGTATTGACAAAATATGTATTTTAAACCAAAAAAAAAATATCGGGTAAAGTAAAAACATAAAATAAAAAGAATATATAAAAAAAAATATTAAAATGAAAAAAAAAAAAACACCACCAGCGACCAGCGTCACCTGACGCGACGAGCCCATGACGCACGTGGTAGGCGTGCAGTCCTTCTCCTCGCAGTATTCTCCAAGCGGATGTGTGGGAAATACCTAAATTGCGATCCATATAAATATAAAGGGGTGGAAAATGTGTAAGAACCGTTTTTTCTACGAAGTGTAGAATACACACTTAGGGAGGACACCGTGTGGTTTTAGTCGGTCCGATTCCGACACGCCCACCCCATCGTTGGCACCGATGGGGTGAAGCCCGTGGGGGTGTCCATACGTAAAAAAACGGTTTGAATACACAACTCTATCTAAACCCAATGTAAGCATAGCTTAACACTAGCTTGTATAATGGGTTCTAAAATGCAGATAAACATACTTAAGATAATTTTTCTTTCGTAAATACCTAAATATTATACAAATAGATATATTCATGCATGCAAATATTTATGCTGAGCGGTAATCGACCCGCGGCCTCCGACTTAGCAGTCGAATGCACTACCGCCACGCCACAGATGACGCTCTTGCCTCTGCCTACCCCGGAGGGAAAAAGGCGTAAGTATACCCATGTGATAAATACGAAATTTTCTCTTGCAAAGCCGAGACGAGTTGCTATTAGTAGAATATACAAACTCATATACATATATTAGGCCTAAAATCATCATCTCATCCTCATCTACGCCCGGGACTTCCGACCTCCATGATCGGGGCCTGAGGACGGCAGTTCTCGGCGGAGGCGTGTCAAAGTCAAAGTCAAAAAGTCAAAGTCAAAAACCATTTATTCTGCATAGACCACCAATACGGCACTTACAAAACGTCATAAAAAAATAAATAATCTAATGTTTGGCAAATGGACCACCGGTTCGAAACGCGGCCCTGTCCTGAGAAGACTCCGGCAAGAAACTCAGCGGGCTGTTTTTTTTTGGTCTATTTACAAACATATTTACTTAACCTAAGTACAATATTCCATTTGAGTAGCATAGAGAGAGAGCAAACAGTTCATATCCAAGCTTGTTTATCGTCTAAATAGTCTTGAATTTTATAGTAGCCTTTTTGGCAGAGTTTACTTTTAATTTGGCTTTTAAATTTATGAAGAGGTAGATTCTTCATTTCACTAGGAAGCTTGTTGTAGAAGCGTATACAGTTACCCTGAAAGGAATTACTAATCTTGTGGAGTCGACTATTACAAACCACAAGATTGTTTTTATGTCTAGTATTTACGTTATGTATATCACAAAGCCTTAAAAAATTGGAAATGTTTCTTCTAACATACGAAAGATTTTCAAAAATATATTGGGAAACTACAGTTAGAATTTTTATTTCTTTGAACTTTTCTCGGAGGGAGACTCTTGGGCCCAACTTATAAATTGCCCGCACCGCCCGCTTTTGCAGTACAAAGATTGTATTTAAATCTGCGGCATTACCCCAAAGGAGAATGCCATAGCTCATAATACTATGGAAATAACTGAAATAAACTATTCTAGCGGTATCTATGTCTGTAAAAGTCCTAATCTTTTTCACAGCGTAGGTAGCAGAACTTAACCTACTAGCAATTTTTTCGATATGTGATCCCCACTGTAATTTAGCATCGATACTTAAACCTAAGAACACGGTTGATTCCACAAGGCTCAACAACTGTCCATTAAGTTGTACATTGGTTTCCACCTGTGTAACATTAGGTAAGGTGAATTTAATACATTTGGTTTTTTTTTCATTAAGGCAAAGATTATTTATATTAAACCAATGAACCACTCGTGAGACTGCGTTGTTCACTTCGTCATAATTATCTAATTGTCTTTTAATTTTAAATATCAAGGAAGTATCATCAGCAAACAAAACAATACTATTTTTATCCCTTACGTAGTAAGGGAGGTCATTTATATAAATTAAAAATAAAAATGGTCCAAGTATCGAACCCTGTGGAACGCCCATCGAAACCAAAGATCCTACCGAACGTGTACCGTTCACATCGACCTTCTGAATTCTATTGTTTAAATAAGAAGTCAAAAGGTCGAGAGCCTTGTTCCTTATTCCGTAATAATCTAATTTCCTGACCAATGTATCATGGTGGACGCAATCGAAGGCTCTGGATAGATCGCAGAAAACACCTAATGCATCCTGCTTATCCTCCCAGGCCTCGTAAATACATTTCAATAACTCTATACCAGCATCCGTCGTTGATCGTCCTTTAGTAAACCCAAACTGTTTATCATGAAATAATTTATATTTATTAAAATGGGTTAGCATTTGGTCTAGAATTAATTTCTCAAATACTTTACTCAAGGTTGGCAACACAGAGATGGGTCTGAAATTCGAGGGATCTGAGGCGCTGCCTGCCTTGAACAAAGGTATGACTTTACTGTGTTTCATTAAATCAGGAAATATACCGCAACTGACGCAGTCATTAAACACAGTTGCTAGATGGGGAGCAATGACATCAATGATGCTTGAAACAGTTTTGACTGATAATCCCCATAGGTCCGCGGTCTTTTTAATATCAATGGATTTAAACGATTTTGTGATGTCCTTGCTATCAACAACTGAGAATCTGAAAGCGTCCTCACATTTTGTAATTGATTCCATAAGCAATGACTCAGCGGAAGTGGAAGACGACTGAAGAGTTCGGGTAGTGGCTACAGGTATATTTGAAAAAAAGTGTTCAAATTCTGTCGCAACTTCCAGATCCTCCGTGACATGGCGACCGTCTATTTTTAAATGGTAATCTCTTACAACTGCTGGAGATTTACCACATTCGGAATTTATAATGTTCCAGGTAGTCTTAATTTTATTAACAGAATTTGATATTTTGTTTTTTATAAAGTTTGATTTAGCAAAGGAACAGGCTCGCTTAAATGTTTTAGAATAGTTTTTGACATAATTCTGAAAATCAGGGTTGAAATTGTATGATTTTTCAGAATATAATTCATACAATCTCCTCCTGCTATTATAAATCCCTGGTGTTGCCCAGTCACTGAAAACAGGACGGCTGCCAATCGATAATGTCTTTGGGGTAAAAATTCTCCCAAACTCAGTATTGATCAGGTTAATTAAGTCTGCATAAGACTTATCTACACTAGTGTACAAGGGCAAATCAGGTAGTTTATTAACTATATTTTCCTTGAAAGCATCTAAACGATATTGGTTTATCGGTACAAATTTAATTTCTTTTCTTCTTACTTCATAATAATTTCTGTAGCATTTTATAAATTGGCCACGATGATCCGAGTGTACAGCATCCACAATACATTTGTTAATAGGTTTAATGTCCGTGAAAATATTATCAATACATGTTGCACTTGTGGCAGTTATTCGAGTAGGTTCCAAAAATACATTACCAAGATTGAAGGACTTGAACAGATTCAACATTTTGTTTTTCTCTACTGGCGCTAAAGTGTTATCTAATATATTGACATTAAAGTCTCCACAAACTATTATTGACTTTTTAGAGCAACGGCATTTAAAAAGCGCTTCTTCCATCGTTTCTTCAAATCTTGCATAAGGCGCGTCCGGGGGACTGTACACGCTTAATACAATGAAGTGCTCAAACTCAATACCAGCTATCTCAATAACTCGCTCAATAGAGAGGCTTACTAGGTCTTTACGCTCTTTAAATTTAATGTTCTTATTAATAATAATTAAGGTGCAGTTGGCAGGCGTGTGTGCCCTACACACGCCTGCCAACTCACCGAAGCGGGATAAAACCCGACCCCACCAGGCGAGGCCGCGGTGGCGGCCAAAGTCCGCCGGCAACCCTGGGGTTATCCTTTCGAGGGCTTACCCGGGGTGCCCGGCAACGGACACTTGGGGAGAACACCGTGCGGTTTTAGTCGAGACACGACATAACCACCCCCGCTGGCCAGCGGGGGGGGGGGTATCCGAAGGGATTTCCGCACGTAAAAAAAAAGGCCTAAAATCATTATCCTTCTTTATTGACCGTCGTGTAGAAAGGGAAACGTATTAAAAATCACAAGTAATAAAAATGGCTAAATATTTTTGCTAACTTACAAATATGGAGGTACTTAACGGCCTCCGTCCTCCATGAGCGCAGGCCTGCGGGTGGCAGGTGAGGCCTCCTGTCACCCCAGCAGAAGCAGGCCGGGACGGTGGGGCGACTAGCGCGGACACCGTGGTTCCCAAACCCGAGGGGGCCATCACGAAACCGAAGCTTTATGGGTAACCTTACACCCCGGCGTGTGAAGATCCGAGATGGCGTGCGGTTTTAGTCGGTTCAAGCCCGACATAACCGCCCCCGCTGGCCGGCGGGGGGTATCAGACGGGATTTCAGCACGAAAAAAAAAATGTTCTCAACAAAAAGCATATTGCAATTTTTTTTAAATAGAAGTAATAATAATCATACAAATTGTATAATATGAAATTTGTAACTTAAGTTTTAGCATAAGAATGAGTCTCATAATTTTACAACTTTTTCGCCAAGTTGCGCCACTTGCATGCTCAACTTAGAAGTGTCACTTAAAACTGGTTTCAACTGGTTACAACTTGCATGCAGGGTTGGCGCTTAACTGTTTATGTTTTATTTACTGAAAAACAAACAAGCGTTTAACTTATAAGGCTACGATAATTTTAAAAGTTTAATAAAATATACTGCTTGTTTATGGTTTCCTTCATTTACAATTTTATATTGTTTTCTAAGTTTTTCATTGATCATCTTTTAAGAAATCGACGGTTCATATTCTGTTAACTTAGTAAAGAAATGCATTCTCAAATATAATATGAGTTTCATAAACTAAATTTTTGCCCTTTTACAGATCAAGGGATCTGTAAAAGGGTTTTTGTTAAGAAATTTGTAAAACGAATTCTGAATGTGTATGATTGACATGTAAACTAATACTTTCTTGATTTGTATCCCTATATGCATCACTATGTTTTATTTCATAGATTTTTACTTTAAAATAGAGAAATTTGAAAGATTTTTATTTTGCCTTATATAGAGTAAGTAACCGGAATTACTAGTATTCCCGCATACCCCTCCAACTAAGCTGACAATTGAATGATTCATTGCTTGTGTTAGGAGTTGGTTCACGTTGGTAGTCTAATGGCCAGGATTCGAACCCGGGATCTCTCGTTCGTGATATTGGACTCCTTAACTATTTAGCTACCGACACGTTTTTCGTATCAGGCATTAGACATTGATCATTCAAGTAATAATGTTGATGGAAATTGACGAGAGGCAGCCCTGCACCCAATCTCTTAACAGTACTGCTCATTGCGTCTTTTACAAAGTTTGTCGTGGACCAATCTTATATAATAAAACACTTTGTTCTGCCTTTGTATAATTTAAGGTGTAAATTACTGTTCTTCAATTTGAAAACTGAGTTACGAATAGATTATATAAATACCATTTGTTTTGTGGAATTCTTTATTTTTAAGGTTCCGTACCTTAAAAGGTAAAAACTAGCCCTTATGAGGTCACTCTCTTGTCCGTCTGTCTGTCCGTGTGTCACCATTTTCTCAGGAACGGGTGGACCTAGCAAGTTAAAATATTTACCGGGTACTAGGAAATATAGTCCCTATTAGGAGTCAACACAATAAAAAGATATGGGCATATTTTGATTTTCCTGAAAATTTGTAATTATCAAAATTTACCTTAAATTGAAAAGCATATGCTAAGGTGGTTTGGGCACTTGGAACGAATGAGTACTGAGTGAATGACACACCAAGTAAATAAGGCAAATATAAGTTGGCAGGCAAGCCGGGGTCGACCTCGCAGGACATACACTGATCAAATTAATGAGGTATTGAAAAAAGGGCAGGTCAAAAGCACTCGAAACCGGCGGGCTTGCATGGAAGGTTTAATGAAAGTGAAGGAAGCTCGTGAATTATGTAATGACCGAAGCAGATGGCGGGCTGTTGTCTCTGCCTACCCCGGAAGGAAAAAGGCGTGAGTATATGATTATGTATGTATGTTCTTTTTCGGAATTTATCTTTATTTGTGCTGATAGACCTTGCTTTTAACCAAAATTGAAAAGGTCAACCAAAAGTTCAACCAGACGTATCCTATAGGTTGTCGGTCGAAATGTATTTGTTAGTTCCCGTTGACCTAGAATCACGAAATTTGGCGAAAAGCAAAGGTACATATAAAAGTACAATTCCAAAAAATAAAAAAAATAAAAATTAAGGTAAATTTTGGTATTTCTACTTACATGTTTATATAAGTAATGGTACGGAACCCTTCGTGCGCGAGTCTGACTCTCATTTGGCCGGTTTTTAAATACCTTTATTCTTTTTCAACTTTTTAGGGATTTTCTTTAGAAAAGCCCTATTGCTATCGAGTTGTCGTCGTCGTCGTCGACGTCGTCGTTGCCAATTTTCTGTCACGGTTTTGGGTATGAAGGAGATGAGCTATCTAGTTGCTGTTTTCGGTAATAGATTCGTGCTGGGGTGAACCATTGCAAGATAAAGAAAAATTTCGCAAAAAATCGCAAAAAAAAAACGCAAAATCGAAAATCCCTTGTATTCGGCTAAGCTCGTCTCAGGAATTCAACTTAACTTTAAGTACAGACTTGCATGAAAGGTATAATGTCAGTAGAGAAAACTCATAAAACGTGTAACAAACCAATCGAGGGCTATTGTGTCTGCGTAGCCGGGAAGGAAGCTTCTGTGGCGTAGCGGTAGTGCATTCGACTGCTACGACAGGGGGCGTGGGTTCGATTCCCGCTCTGTGCAAATACTTGTATTCATGAATATGTCTATTTACATTGGTCTGCGTATTTCTATGCATAATATGTACGTAGTTACAAAAAAATGTATATAAGCATGTTTCTCTGCATTCTGGAACCCATAACACAAGCTAGTTAAACTATTCTTACTTTGGGTCTAGAAAGCGCTGTGCAGAATGTCGTAGAATATTTATTTATTTAAAAGGAGAAAGATGTAATTATGGATATTAAACGACTTTTTTGATCAAAGGCGTACAGGGCTCTTCCAAGGTCTCTGAGGCCTTAGCCAACGTCACCTGTAAGTCGCTACACCTGCTAAACAACGGACGATGCTCTTGCGCAAGTTTTCCTTTCAGTTGGAAGGTCGGATGGCAGTCGATCCCGGAAAAGTCGACATACTAACCAAAACAATAAGCGGACCTCAGGCCCCAAAGTTGATCAAGATTTCAATATAGGCAATATTCACGCGTAGGCAAACTATTCGTTAAGGGGTAAACAGTAAACAAGGCTCATCTTGAGCCCTTTGCAAATAGTAACTTTACAGTCTCGTACACTATTAAACACACACTGCCTTATTTCCATAACCTTTCAGCTCAAGTATATTAAACTTAGCAAAACATTACGTAATTGAAACTTTGCTGCTTTTGTAATAGAGCACAAATTTAATCGTTTGATGTGTGTAATAGAATTTGCCAGTAATGTGAGTGGGTTGCAATAATTCTTCAATTAACTGAGTCTCTGGGGCGGTTTAGACTGTGGTCCAAAGTAAAAGATATTGTTACAATATAGACAACAGGTGATATAAAGAATTATAGCCTAAGATGAGCTCAAAGCCCATTCAAAATTAAACCAAAGCAAACCTGAACTTTTAACTAAAGAAAAATTACTTTCAAGCTATATTATATTCAATAATGGAAGTGGCTGACGAAATGGACACAACATAGTATCAAACTAAAGTCGCCCTGATTTTGAAATATTATTCGTACTGTTAAGATGGCAAATAGACATAATTTTTATTTTAGAATATTTAAAATTCCTCATACGTTAAAAGAATGAAAAATATGTTCTAAAAATAAAAAATCAATAAAAGTGTGGGTCTCAGAGAGCTCAGCAGATACAGAGCCCGGAAGATATCTAGAAAATTATTTTATTTCAAAATTAAATTGCAAAGAAACTCACTAAAATTCTTATCATTTGTATTATAATTACGTTTACACAATCATGGTAATAGGTTACCTATGTATACCATCAAACTACCCGATGTGTCTACCTTTAAGCGTACAATATCATAATTGTATTAATTTTCATACACATAATTGTATAAATACATTATACAACGCAGAAGTTAAAACTCTAAATTCGAACCGGTGGTCCATTTGCCAAACATTAGTTTATTTTTTTTGACGTTTTGTAAATTTCGTATTAATGGTCTATACAGAATAAATGGACTTTGACTTTAAAGTTCGTCCTAAATTTTCAGCAGTCCCTCTCCCGCTCCACTTGAGAACTTAGACCATACACCATTACATCTACGGTGACGCACAAATCAGTCGTGAGCCAGCAATTCCCGAGTCTCTCACAGTTCTACCGCCTGAGACGATTACTTGTAAACAACACTAAATTGCTACACTAAGGCGAAAGGGTGACGAGGTCGTTCTATATATAGGTCCACATTTAATTAATGTAAATTTATTTTAAATTTACATTAATTAAAATTTATTACAAACAAAAAGTAAATTTATTACAACATGGTGTTACATCATGGTGTCCCAGATATTCGAAATTCTCCGATATATCATATACGTCTTAAGGCGACGTATATCGGAGAATTTCGAATATCTGGGACGTGTCTAGGTGGCTCAGTTGGTCAGAGCAGTCCCGCTGTAAGGGACTTGTCGCGGGTTCAAGTCCCGTCCTAGATGTTCTCTTTTTCCGATCTAAATCTTTAAAAAAAAGTAAGCATACAAAATACTTAAAAAAATTAATTGAATTACTTAGATTATGTTAAATAAACGATTCAAAACAAAAGTTTTTTTTTTGAATTTGGACGCAAAAATAAATGTACTGATTTTAATGCGCTTTTTTCTTTTAGCAAGGTCTTGGGCAGACTTAATAATAAATAATAATAAATATTCTACGACATTCTACACAGCGCTTTCTAGACCCAAAGTAAGCATAGTTTAACTAGCTTGTGTTATGGCTTCCAGAATGCGGATAAACATACTTATATACTTTTTTTTTGTAAATACATACATATTATACATAGAAACACCCAGACCAATGCAAATAGACATATTCATGCATACAAATATTTGCACTGAGCGGGAATCGAACCCGCGTCCCTGTCGTAGCAGTCGAATGCACTACCGCTACGCCACAGAGGCCGTCAGACTTAAAATCTGCCGTATGTTGGATTGCAATTGGTTAAGTAGAAATGGGGAATTGACCCAAATACGATAACGGCGAAGCCGCGGGCATCGGCTTATAGTAAAAGGTACACAGGTATCAAAGCGATCCCATAGGCGAGGCCGCGAAGGCGAATAAAGTCTGCCGGTTCCCTGGGGTTATCCTTTAGAGGGCTTTGGGTGCCCGGCAATGGACACTTGGGGGGGACAACGCTTGGTTTTAGTCAGTCCGATTCTGACACTTCCATCCTATCGTAGGCACCAATGGGGTGAAGCCCGTGGGGGTTTCCACACGTAAAAAAAAGGTAAGTACACGTGCAACAGGGGACCAAACATATCTATGTATAATATGTATGTATTTACAAAAAAAAAGTATATAAGTATGTTTATCCGCATTCTGGAACCCATAACACAAGCTAGTTAAACTATGCTTACTTTGGGTCTAGAAAGCGCTGTGTAGAATGTCGTAGAATATTTATTTATTTATTATTTATATTTATTAAACATTACTTAAGATTTGATAAACCACAGATACTCGCCAAAGAAAATCGATTCCTACCTAGGATGCTCCGCGAAGCTATTGAAATTAAAAAACATCCTAATTTTAATAGAGAAGATGGTTGAAATGTACCACCAGCTTGGGACCCAGACATTCACTTAATTAATTCCAAGAAAAAACAAAATACAACAAGACTTTAATGACACTGTGAGCTGATTCTGCGTAAATAGTAACACCAACAATTCAACATAGTTCGGGTACTTTGAGATAACTTTCACTTCAAACTTCAAGACAACAACCATCTTTAGTCTCCCCGTGACCATGGCTGCTAAAAAGCAACCGAAACGTCGGGTTCAATGTAAAATATAAAATAACATCAAATAAACCGCGATAGAATCCGTTAAAAATAGTTTTATTTCAATGTGTAACATTTGCGTAAACTTCCGACATTATCAAGTAATTACATACACACAACCCTGGAAACATTACACTTCGGTTTTTTTATTATTTCCTTAAATATAGATATAATTAAATTTACTTGCACATGTGAAATATAAACCAACACAGTTTAAAGTGTCTCTATTAATTCAAAACATCCTCTTTATAACTCACTTCAAGTAAAATGATAAAATTAAGAGCGAGCTAAATGGGTTGAAATTTTCTTGCCAGTGTCTTTAAAATGTAGGATAAAAGGCTTTTATTAATCTTTTTGTCTTTTTTTGATATCACCAGTGGGTTTTTTTCATGTGACTAATCCTACCCTTATTCCCACTACTACCGAAGCGTCGGTAGCTTAGTGGTTAAGGAGTCGACTCTAAGATCGAGAGGTCCCGGGTTCGAATCCTGGCCATTAAATTACCGTCGTGAACCCACTCCTAATACAAGCAATTTAGCTTAGCTGGAGGGGTTAGGGGGAATATTAGTAATTTCGGTTGAATATTCTTTAAAAAAAAACTACTTGAACTCCTGTACATCAGGATTAACAGTAGTGACCCTATACCTCCTAAGGAATGACACTCAGGAAGTCCCAGAGAAAGTTAAACTCTCTTGGAACCCGCATCGAAATTAACCAGAAGTAAATTAGAGGATTTTTAAAATAAAACTATTTTTAACGGATTCTATCGCGATTTATTTGATGTTATTTTATATTTTACATTGATCCCGACGTTTCGGTGTCAACTTATGTGTGACATTCGTGTAAACTTTCGACAATTTCATGTAAATTGGAAGAGTTCGGCACTGTTACAAGTGCCATGATCACGGATGTACTGAAGTTCTGCGAGCTAGTTGTTACTAGGCAAACCGTACTGTATCTAGTAACAACTAGCTTGCAGAAGTTCAGTACATCCGTGATCATGGCACTTGTAACAGTGCCGAAATATCGGATACTCGATGAACATAATAAACATGGTAAATATCCCTTTAATAATTACAATTTTAATGCAAATGACCATGTCAATCTAAAATCATATATCACACCTCTGACTTTTCGTAGTTATGTGTGTTTTAAAAATGTTAATTATCGCTCGCTTAGCAATGTGCCCGGTAGATGGCAATAGGCTCGCTCCCTATTAAACTGGGACCTAAACATAACTGGCGAATCCTGGGTGTGTATACACCTCTGCCTACCCCTACGGGGATACAGGCGTGAAGTTATGTGTTATGTTATAAATATAAATAATCTATTTCCTTCCTTGGCAAACGGGAGATAATAGACACAAATAAGTAAACTACCTGAAATATTAAATTTAAAATTTAAAATCCCCTATTTTAAATTTTTATTTATTTTAAATTAAACACCAAAAAATACTTATAGTGTAAGGAACAACCCTTAATCGAGTAATTATAACATAACTTCATGCCTGTATCCCCGAAGGGGTAAGCAGAGGTGTATTACACCCACGATTCGCCAGTATACGCCAAAAATGCCTCACATCATTTTTAGAAAAGACCTAATACTTTTACACTGCTGAACCGATATTAACCAAGCAGCCAAAAATTACCGCAAGGAAACTGATATTCAAATGAAGAACCCCATCGAAATCGTTCCATCTGTTTGAGAGTTACGATGCCACAGACAGACAAACACACACATAGACATCGACGTAAAACTTTGCATCGGGGGTTTAATAAAAGGGAAAAGCACCACGGTCACTAATATGGATTATGTTCCTAAGTATAGGTAGTATAATATACATCTACAGGTCCAGGCGCCAACGAGTCCGTAGATCCTCGGCGGCGACTTCTCTGCGACTGAAGATGTGGACCGCAGTGATCGACGAAACGTATAGAACACAAGTTTCCTATGGACCACGGCCAAACAGCCCGGAAGCAGTATATTCTACTTCTAAATTATGTTTTGCGGCAATCCCATACGTTCATACAATACATACGCCAAAATCTTTACCGCTAAAATACTCAACGCAAAGTTGCTTCCTACGTTGAAAGGATAAATTCACCATCCTCCATAAAATAATCTAAGACAAACATGCAATCCTTCCACAATAATATAAAAGGGTTAAATTGTACAACATGGCATAAATTATGCTGTGAAAAATACAAAAGAAGAGCACGCGGTAAGAACGTCTTATCTTAGGTGACACACAGTCAGTTAAGATTCAACAACATACTTGGTAGCTTGTTGGTGCCAGGCTGTAGACTGTGTAGAGGTACCAACATCTTCAGACCCAAGTCTATGTACCTGCTAAACAATGGACCAGGCTGGGGCGGAGGTCTCGGTTTTGGGAGGTCAGACGGCAGTTGCTCCCGGAAAAGCCGACATACCATTAAAAAAGAATAAAGCGACTTCGGCATTCGGCAAAGTGCAAACTTTTGACGCCCCTGGGAAGTTTCTTTGTTGATGAATTGGTGGCTTATTAGAACTGCGATTTAATACTAGTATGACAAAAAAAAAACGGGTTGCACTCCGGGAGTGCCGGCAGAAGTGAAAACTTGAATATTAACGTTGTGCATTTTTGATATTTTGGAATGGTTAGGGAATAATTTTGCACGAATTGCTTTAATTATTAGTATAAAAGTACTATCATTTATGCGGTAACATACAATATTCATTTATTGCGCATCGTACACAAACATGACAATTTTTATTACATTAAAAATTCAACACTTCAGAACTGTTACAATTATTTTACATTAAAAAGTTTATCTCTCAGAAAAATTAACTTCCATCCATAATTTCAACGACTTTTTCACCATCATTAATTCTAGAGCCATCATCATCATCATCATGATATCAGCTGTAGGAAGTCCACTGCTGAACATAGGCCTCCCCCATTGACTTCCATTTTGACCGGTCTGCCTCCCGCAAGGTGGACGGATGACCTGGTAAAGAGCGCAGGGACCAGAACCATCATCGCCAATATATTTATAAAGTACCCACTCAATTTCTTACGCTATTTCTTCGACACTTTTTTCATTAAAAGATGCACTTTGTTTAATTTCCATTTTATATCAATAGAAATATGGCACAAAATAGAATAAATATTACAAAAAGTTATATGATGACAAAAAGTTTTTCTTGCGCCTCGGTCGCAATCGATCTGTCTTGACGAAGTCAACGACCACTCATTAGACGAACGCGCCACCAAGGTTGTTAAGTAGAGTGTGAAATTAGCGCTTCTATTTTTATTGTCTTACGATCAGGTCACGTGTTTACTGACGCGAGTTTAACCTTTTTTACCCATTACAAAAAAGTGCACAACGCCGCCAAAGAAGTTTTCACTTCAAAAAAGTAACATTAGAAGTAAATAATTCATTTTTACGTAATAGCTTAGATTTTACTTTACAGTACAATGAAAACATTACCAGTAACTAATATACCAATACAATAACCAATAACGGTAACCATAAATTAAGAATTGAAAGAACCTCTGTTATAGCTAAGAACATTCCCGACTAATTCAAATAAAAAAAAACAAAATGACCAGGTGGCTCAGTATTCCCCCTGAAGGTGGGACTGGTCGCGGGTTTAAGTCCCGTTCTGGATTTTCACCTTTTCCGAATTAAATGTATTGGAAAAGTTAGCATAGTAATTGCTTCAAAATTTCAATAAATATAAATACAGAAGATGAAAATTTAAGATTAGATAAAATAGAAATAAACTTTATTGTACATCAATCAGAGTATGTATATGTACTTGGAATACACAGTAACATATGTACAAATGGCGGCCTTATCGCTTTTAACGATTTTCGTACAGGCAACCTTTAGATGGACATGAATTTGAACATTTATGGGTAGTTATTTGGTGTAGTTAACAGGAAAGGAAAAAGATAAAAATAAAATAAATAAAGCCGCGGTAGCCTAGTGGTACGGGTAATGGACTGCTGAGACGAGGTCTCGGGTTCGATCCCAGGTTTTACCATGGCACATACCAATTACTTTTCGATGCTTTTCGAAGTTATGTGTGTATTTATCGCAGGCTTATGAGTGCCCAGTTAATGGCAATAGGCTCGCCACCTATTACATTGGGACTTAAACATAAACTGGCGAAATGTGGGTGCTAGCACCTCTGCCTACCCCTTCGGGGATATAGGCGTGAGTTTATGTTATGTTATGTAAAGATAAAAAAAAAGATAAAATAAATAAATGAAAAAAATTGGCATATAAATATACATGCATAAACACATAAGATATGTACGAATTATGAAAAAGGTCACTATACACACGATATTCACAATATTAATAGGTTTCACAATAATTACATTGCACTTGGATCTTGGCCAAGTAGGTTTATTGCACGTTACAGTAGTAGCAACCATTAAAGGCCCTTTTTGGCAACAATTAGTGAAAAAATAGACTTTAAACGGAAATACAGAAGTATTCTGGGAAAACATTTCAGACGGATTTCAGACAGATATTTGTTTTTTGAAATAATGTGTGAATAATGTGCTTTGAAATAATATTAAAAAAATTTCTTTGAATGCATAACATTATATATTTTGAATTTTAAATTATCTCAAAGTACACGAATTACACTGAATTGTTGGTTGTTATTAACGCAGAATGAGCTCAGTGTCTTGAAGTCTTGTTGTCTTGGAAACGGCCTCTGTGGCGTAGCGGTAGTTTTCATTCGACTGTTACGATAGGAGGCGCGGGTTCTATTACCGATCAGTGCAAATATTTGTGTGCATGAATATGTCTATTTGCATTGGGCTGGATGTTTCTATGTATATAAATGTTTATCCGTATTCTGGAACTCATAACACA
This sequence comes from Cybosia mesomella, assembly GCA_946251805.1. Taxonomy (NCBI): domain Eukaryota; kingdom Metazoa; phylum Arthropoda; class Insecta; order Lepidoptera; family Erebidae; genus Cybosia; species Cybosia mesomella. The sequence continues at coordinate 16,545,337 of OX276415.1, forward strand.
ATCTAGTTAAACTATGCTTACTTTGGGTCGTAGAAAGCGCAATTAATAATATCGTAGAATTTTATTTATTATTATTTTATTTTATTTGTCATTATTTATTGTTGTATTTTTCTTTTTTTTTGGATTTGATCAAGTAAGGACTGACTTTTTATTCAATACCTAGCTGTTGCACGCGGCTTCGCCTGTGTGAAATGTTGATAACGTTCCCGCTACCCATGGGAACTTATTCCAAGTAAAAATTTAGCTTGTGTTATTCCCGACTATAAACTATCCCTGTACCAAATTGAGTGTGATTGAGTTTGTACTCAATCACACTAAATTTGAATAAAAAAAATCAATTTGAAAATATTCACAAACTTTCACATAATAAAAGTAAAAAAATCGGCCAAGTTCGAGTCGGACTTGCCCATGTAGGGTTTCGTAGCAGTAAGTAAAATGTTTATATTTGAGTTGATTGAATGAAAGGTAAATTGCGGTTTATGGATTTATGGCGTATTAAAAAAAGCTACTTACTAGATCTCGTTCAAACCAATTAGTTTTATCATTCTCTTATTTTAGAAGTTACAGGGGGAGGGGGACAGATTTTACCACTTTGGAAGTGTCTCTCGCGCAAACTATTCAGTTTAGCAAAAAAAATGATATTAGAAACCTCAATATAATTTTTGAAGACCTATTCATAGGTATAGACACACGTATGGGTTTGATCTGAATGCGGTTAAAGAATATACATCTACTTACCAAGTTTCAACAGCATAGTTCTAATTCAATTAAATTTTTAAGCATTTTGTATGCTTACTTTTTTCTAAAAATTTAGATCGGAAAAAGAGAACATCTAGGACGTTTTGAAATAAAACTATTTTTAACGGATTCTATCGCGGTTTATTTGATGTTATTTTATATTTTACATTGAACCCGACGTTTCGGTTGCTTTTCAGCAGCCATGGTCACGGGGTTTTATTTCATAAAACAGTTTTATTTCAATGTGTAACATTCGCGTAAACGTCCGACAATATCATCTAGGACGTTGTTTCCGTAGTTCGCAAGAATTACGGTAGATGGCTCCAACGTCGCCTTAAGTCGCATTAATGTATCGGAGAATTTCGAATATCTGGGACGTGTCTATGTGGCTCAGTTGGTCAGAGCATATCCCCTGTTAGGGACTGGTCGCGGGTTCAAGTCCCGTCCTAGTTGTTCTCTTTTCCGATCTAAATCTTTAGCATAGTTCTAAGTTCTTATAGTTTCAGAAAAAAGTGGCTGTGACATACGGACGGACAGACAGACATACAAGACCATTCTGTGAGGGTTCCGTTTTTTGCCATTTGGCAACGGAACCCTAAAAAGTACGATTTTTTCTTTGGTCTTTCTTAAGCTGCTGTAAGTGATTGCTCGACATTCTATCAAGCAGTGTGTCCGCAGTTATCTCTACTGTGGCACTGCTGCCGCTGGCGGTACTTTCTCGTGAAATAACATTTTTGATTGTCATCCCCTTTCTATTCTTTTTAACCCTTCGGGTGCTATCTAGATGTAGATGTTTTACAAAAATACTAAGTGGAGTGTTATGGCGGTGAATCTTATCGCGGTTGCAATAAAATCGCGCTATTGAATTACTGTTCTCATTTGTGGAAATGTTAAATGTTCTTTTGTTTTTTTTTGCGGTTTTATGAAAGTTGATTGGCTGTATTGGTATGATATTTTTATTAAAATAATTTAACCGAAATTACTAGTACTAAAAACTACCTAGGTAACTAAAATGTTAAACTTGCGTCAGTAAGCACGTGACCTGAACGTAAGACAACAAATATAGAAGCGCTAATTTCACACTGTACTTAACAACCTTGGTGGCGCGTTCGTCTAATGATTGGTCGTTGACTTCGTCAAGACTGAGATCGATTCCAACCGAGGCCCAAGAAACACCTTTTGTCATCATATAACTTTTTGTAATATTTATTCAATTTTGTACCATAAATCTATTGATATAAAATGGAAATTAAACAAAGTGCATCTATTAATGAAAAAAGTGACGAAGAAATAGCGGAATAAAATGAGTGAGTACTTTATAAATATCTTGGCAATGATGGTTCTGGTAATAATGATGGTGATAAAGTCGTTGAAAATATGGATGGAAGTTGATTTTTCTGAGAGATAAATTTTTTAATGTAAAATAATTGTAATAGTTCTGAAGTGTAAAATTTTTAATGTAATATAAATTGTCATGTTTGTGTACGATTGCGCAATAAATGAATATTGTATGTTACCACATAAATGATAGTACTTTTATACTGATAATTAAAGCAATTCGTTCAAAATTATTCCCTAAACATTCCAAAATATCAAAAATGCACAACGTTCAAGTTTTCACTTCCCGGAGTGCAAGTTTTTCGTTGGTAGTGTTATGGCCAGGATTTGAACCCCGGACCTCTCTATCGTAAGGCCGACTCCCTAAACACGAAGCGACCGATGACAAACACTGTCCCAAAGAAATGGTAGTAATGTTTTTAGAAAAGTGTGAAGTTTGAATAAAAGACATGTTAAGGAAATAAGTGATTGAGAAAATTAATTAATCTTTTACTCCGCCGTTTTCACACGTATAAAAAGGACCGAATCACAACATAACATAACATAACTTCACGCCTGTATCCCCGAAGGGGTAGGCAGAGGTGTATTACGCGCCGACGATTCGCCAGTTATGTTAAGGTCCCAATGTAATAGGGGGCGAGCCTATTGCCATCTACCGGGCACATTATTAAGCGAGCGATAATTAACATTTATTAATGCACACATAACTACGAAAAGTCAGAGGTGTGTGCCCGGGGCGACTGGGGAGCGAACTCGAGACTTCGTTTCAGCAGTCCGTTTCGTGCACCACTGGGCTATCGCCACTGTCACAAGCCGACAACCGAATCACAAGCTAGATATTATTCATATCAACTACCATTTTGTTTGTCCATTTTTGTGACCATTGGGTCATAGCCTGATGGTACATGTTTTTTTTTACGTGTGGTACCCCCACAGGTTTCACCCCATCGGTGCCAACGTTGGGGTGGGCGTGTCGGAATCGGACCCACTAAAACCACACGGTGTCCTCCCCAAGTGTCCATTGCCGAGCACCCTCGATAACCTCAGGGTTACCGGCGGACTTTGGCCACCACCGCGACCTCGCCTGGTGGGGCCGGGTTTTATCCCTGAGTTGGCAGGCGTGTGCATTTATATTTTGTGTTTAAAATATATTATTGTTAAATTTTGTATTCTTTGTTACAGGTAAACAAATACTCAAACAGATGTCATTCAACTTCAAGACACAGGTATCATATGCCTTGCAATTTCTAATGGGCCGAGCCACCTTACACCCTGGCGTCTGAAGACCCGAGAAGCCGTGCAGTTTTAGTCGGTTCAAGGCCGACATAACCACCCCCGCAGACCGGCGGGGAGGTATCCGTTTTTTTTTTAAAGGTATCCGAGGGGATTTCCGCACGAAAAAAAAGCTATACTAATTCTGAAAGAGTAATATTTACTGAAAGAAGTGTAGATAATATTAAATAGTTAATCACTTGTACCTTTCAAATATATATTGTTACTAGCTATGCCCCGCGGCTTCGCCCGTATCATACTTCGCCTTCTTGGCACTCATTTGTCCCATACATGTCCATAATTCATCAGTTCTACAATAATGTATGGAGATTTACCCGATTTCTTGATGTATACACCTCTGCCTACCCCTTCGGGGATACAGGCGTGAAGTTATGTTATGAAGTTATGTTTGTTTGATATTTATGATTACTCCACTCGTCTAGGTGATGATATGTAGCCAAATGAATGGAATCCAACGCAAAAATATTTTTTCAATTCAAATCAGTAAGTTCCTGAGATTATTGCGTTGAAACAAATAAACTCTTCAGCTTTATAATATTAATAACCAGTCGTTGCCCGCGGCTCCACCCGCGTGCAATTCTGATACCGTTCTCGCTACCCATGGGACCCTATTCACCACCACAATTTATAAAAGATACACAATTCCACCATACATCATTTTGTTATATTTCAAAGCGTTTTCGTTGAAAGCTTCCAGACGGCTTATTTTTTTTCAGACACCTCCAAATATTATTATATTTTAGCCATTGTATTCAAAAACTTGACAAATTATACACTAAAACCTCGACAACCAATCATTAGAAAACCGTATGAAAATCGGTTTTTTTTTGTATATTCATTCCGTCCATTGACTGCTCCCTGCACTTCCGAAACTAGGGTGAAGTCAAGAAGATATGGGCCACCATCGCAGATGCTGGCGATCCTAAAACGGTGGCCCCAACCATGACGTCCTCAAAGGATGCTTTTTCACGCCCCGCTTGAAGAACCCGGGATTGTAAGAAGAAGGGAACACGAGCGCGGGCAGAGCATTCCAGCTCTTTATCGTGCGACAAAGAAAGGAAGCACCGAACCGCTAAGTTCGGGACCGTATGGTTTCCACCATGTGCGGGTGGCATCGCAATCCAGCACGTGTTGTTCTGGATCGAAAGGGAGATTAGTTTTTGAGTTTACGCGAACAGACAGACAGAAAGACAGAGACAAAGTTTAGAGTGGTAGAGTCAAGCAACAGTCATATTGGCCGTTGCATGAATGGGCCGACTCGACCGGGGCAGCACCACCCTCTCACAGAATATCGACGCCGAACGTAACAGTATTTAAACTGTTGCGTTCTGTTTGGTGAGTGAGAGTGCCGGAGCCCAAACTCCTTTCCCATCCCCTCCCAAACTCCTTTCCTTTACAGGGTCGGCAGCGCGAGTGTGACGCCACTGGTGTTGCACACGTCCATAGGCCGCAGTAACCGCTTCCCATCAGGTGGGCCGTGTGCTTGTCTGCCACCTTAGTGGTATAAAAAAAAAAACGCGACGGGGGACTTTGTTTTATAATATGTAGTGATATACTCGTAGACTAGATAACACAATAACAGCATAAAAACTCTAGATAATATTTTATAGGTGAACATGAGCCGATAGTAACGGACTGCTGAGACGAAGTCTCGAGTTCGGTCCCCAGTCGCCCCGGGTACACACCTCTAACTTTTCGTAGTAATGTGTGCATTAATAAATGTTAATTATCGCTCGCTTAATTATGTGCCCGGTAGATGACAATAGGCTCGCCCCCTATTACATTAGGACCTTAACATAACTGGCAAATCGTGGGTGTGTAGTACACCTCTGCCTACCCCTTCGGGGATACACACGTGGAGTTATGTTATGTTCAGTATAACCTACAAAAAGCTTGGCCATAAAAGCCTGCCGTCATTTATCTAGATGGCTTTAAAGTACCCTGCATAATGCACCTCTCATATTTGCATGCCAGAGTTTGTTTCACTTACAAAGTAGGCTTTCAGGCAAGTGCTGAGGTCAACGGAGGCTCTTGTCGCAACATCTGATAAGTGCTGTTTCTTGTAAAAGTTCTTGGAATCGAAGTCTGAGTCTTGAACAGATTTGAAAAGAAAGTGGAGAGAATTCATTGGTGTGTTTATTTTTATGAATTTTTAGTTTTATATGCGTCTAGTAATAATTTATTAATATTCATAACTAGCTGTTGTCCGCTACTTTGTACGCGTTAAGGTATGTTTATTGCCGCAATCTCGATACTAACACGTAAGTAATAAGTTCTTTCACGTAAGTAATAAGTTCGTTCGAAATGGATATAAAAATATCTTATATCGAAATCAATTTTACCCGATTCCTTAATACAATAGCATAACGATTTTCATTATGAAATGTTTATGCGTCTTTTATACGTGTGTAACTAACTATATGGAGTTTCGAAATTTTACATTTTATTGCTCATTATCTTTAAGGTATAGTCTGATCAGTTATAGTCCAGATTTTGACCATGTCTGAGTTCTGCTGAACTATAAAATTCCGTAAAGATCTACCGGGTGCCGTCTATTTGGTAGAAACTTGATACTCCGAAACCTATTTGGGATAACTCACTTCGCAGAAACTTCTTTAATCGATCATTTATTAGGCATTAAAAATATTTGACATAAATATTTTTAGGCATAATGTGCTTATGACCGAATTTAGAATGGCATACATTTAAGATAGTAGAATTTTATTTGGCATAATTACCTTTGGCATAGTTAAAATTTTGTATAACTTCAGCAACGAGCGAAGCGAGCGTGCCGCGGAAGCGGCCGGCAAAGCGCCAGGATAGATAGTTGTTAACACCCCGACACAGAGTACCCCGACTCGGATAGGTTAGGTTAGGTTAGAACTGTGACCTCTGTGACGCCAGAAACGAGCATGCTCTCATAGGCAAGGATATAAAAACATTTTACAAAACAATACAAAATTCTGCGATGTGATGGTTATACATTATGATTATGATGGATACAAAAATTATGCGTACAGATGATTCTGACTTACAAAATTATGGGTTTCAATGTATGCAAAATGAGTTTATGCCAAACGATATTCTGCGAAAAGAGGTTTATGCTATTAGTTGTTATGCAATATAAAATTATTACTTAAAAAGTTCTACTATATGAGGTGTACCCAGATCCCCTCCGGACCATCTGACCACCATGAACTTGCCACCGGTTGTGAATTGAGACGGAAACCACCCCATTTTACCACTGGTGGTCAACTGGGAAAAACTTATTCCCAATTCACCACTAGTGATAAAATGGGACGATTTTAGTTCTAATTGACCACCGGTGTTAAGATGGTGTAGAATTTTACCACCAAGGGTGAAATGGGACAAATGGGACTAATCTGCTATACACTACCTAGCCTGTTACGATTTGCTTTGAGTAGAATCCTCCTTAATTATTTTATTGCAAAGTAAACATGACTATCACTCTAGTGTGTAAATACACACTAGAGTGACAACTTTTCCTGGGGTTATCTAACTCAAAGAAAATCATTTTTAATGATTACCTACTTATTAGTGCAGTATTTCTGTGAAAATGTGTGATCAAGATTCTGTGCCTGCATGTAGTAACCCAATTACTTACGAATATATATCAAGCCAAAGGGGGGAGAGCTACTTGTACATGACGGACGAAGATATCACCTAAAGAAGACCTACAAAAACAGTCACAAAATATTGGTGCGCTGTAACAAGAAGTACTGCAAAGGTAGTATAACGCTTAATGATAAACAAATAAAGGTAAAAGAATGTGTCCACGTTCCAAATTGTCAAATCATTTAGAGGGATGGCATTCAAAAATTACCAGATTCATAGGCCAAAAAAAAACTACATTACCACACTGTTAATTTTTTTAAAGAACGACGTTCAATATTACTCAATATTCGAAAGTAATAAAGATTGTAACATTACAAAAAAAAATCGTGATCGGGCCGAAAGCGATAAAAAATAAAGAGGGCTGTAGGAGCATTAAAGGATAACAATGTTACTGTCGGCCACTGTCTAGAGATAGTTAGCCCCTTTGCTTACTAATGCCAGAAACCCAGAAATAGATACTAAATATTTTTTTTAGAATAATATAAAGAATAATTTTTAAATGAAGTACCTAATTTAGATCCAAATAGTTTATAATATATATATAGGTTATGATAGCTAAGAGCGGATAGTTTGGTTTAAGTACAAATAAATACAAATAAATGTTTTGGTAGTTAACGGTATATTTATTCAAGTGGTTTAGATGATCTTGATTTTACTAAATTGAAACTGATCTTATAATTTGACCACTAATGGTAAAATGAGACAATTTTCACCACTGGTGGTGATATGGGAGTAGTACTATGTTATTTGGTCACTGGTAGTCAGTTGGGAAATAGAAATCCCAAGTCACCACCAGTGGCAAGTTCATGGTGGTCAGATGGTCCGGAGGGCCCAGATCTACCTTGTAATAATAAAGTTGTCATCAATTTTATTATAGTTAGTTGCACTAAACGTGTTTAGTGCACTCCTAGTCGGCTCATGTAAATATAAACAATCCATTAACAATTGACATTTAGTGTGAAGAAATAAAGTGCACGAGTTCCTGAACTCCTCAGCGCCACCAACCTGTAAGTACACCCCCTTTCCCATAACTCTCTACACATCCATGCATGTGCTGGCTCCGGCACATACAACCGATTTTGGTCTACTGCTCCTATCGTACCTTTAACAGCATGATAATATATAGCACAGTTGATGACTATGCCCTAGAAGATTGCTCATGCCATATTTCAGCCAAATCTATTCAGCGGTTTTCTAGTGATGCTAGGACGATGAATTAACAGCAGAAGGAAATTTTTAAAATCACTTTTTCGCCGGGTGAAGTTATGTTATGTTTTCGCAGTATAGAACTTTCGCGACAAAGTCAATGGTGTGTTGGTGTGACTATGGATCCGGTAAAATTATCAATAGCTATACCAATTTGACTACAGGTAAATAAAATTATCCATAATCACACTAGTGTGGCCACGGATAAATAAAATGACCATATTCACACCAGTGTGGTAGTAAGGTGTGACTATGGATCGGTCGTGTAAAAAACTCATATAAACTGAAGCGAGGGTGGGTTACTTGCTCTTGCTTGTTCTACGCTCATCTAGATTTAAAACATAATATAACATAACTTCACGCCTGTATCCCCGAAGGGGTAGGCAGAGGTGTATTACACACCCACGATTCAAAGTTTACAGTAAACAAATTCATCTCTGCTTCATCACCCTACATACCAAAACTGCAAGATTTAATTAATTACAGACACCTTTAAAATTGATTACTAATCGTTTTGACGACCTCTGTGGCGTTGCGGTAGAGCATTCGACAGCTAAGTCAGAGGTCGCGGATTTGATTCCCGCTCATTGCAAATATGTATATTTACATTGGTCTGGGTGTTTCTATGTATATTAAAAAAAAAGTATCCAAGTATGTTTATTCGCATTCTAGAATCTATATGACAAGCTCTGCTTAGTTTGTGTCCAGATGGCGCTGTGCAATATGTTTTAGAATATTTATTTATTTATTAACATTAAGAGGCTCTCTCTTATCAAACGACAATGAGGAGCAGCCTGCAGTGATCTACATAACAATAGAAAGTGTCACAACCTAACCTCAAATCAACAATAGGCATCAACGTTTGCGAGCTGGTGACAGACAATTTCAGCGGAACCATGTACATTTAACGGTAGTTAATAATTATTAGTTAAATACCATTCTAAATTGATAAATTAGTGAAGGGTTTGGGTCGATAGTGTTAATGTAACCATTAAATAATCATTCATCATTCATTTGCTCCGTTCGCGGTCGAGACAATGGGCAGTTGGGGTGCCGACGTTAAAAATTTTGTGGGTGAATTGGGGCGTAGGTTGAGGGACAAAACGGGTGACTCCCGCTCCGGCTCATATCTGGTGCAAAGGTTACCAGCCATCGCTATTCAACGGGGCAATGCAGCCAGCGTAATGGGCACCTTTGCACCAGGTACTGTGAGGGGCGAGTTAATTTAATTATTTATATTTAATGTGAATATACAAATGAATAGTATTTATGTATAGTGCCTTTTTTTTTTTTTTTTTTTTTCGTGCGGAAATCCCCTCGGATACCCCCCCGCCGGGCAGCGGGGGCGGTTATGTCGGGCTCGAACCGACTAAAACCGCACGCCGTCTTGGGTCTGCAGACGCCGGGGTGTAAGGTTGCCCATAGGGCATATCCCTCGCACCCCGACTGACCCTGGGCCATCTCCGGTTTCGAGATGGCCCCCTCGGGTTTGGGAACCACGGTGTCCCCGTCTTGCCCCGGTTTGGGGGAGGGGCGCTAGTCGCCCCACCGTCCCGGTATGTATAGTGCCTAATATTAATAAACCAGTGGAAACATTAGATAATATTATGAAATTGATTTATTTTCTGTTTTTAAAGGCACTGAAGTCATAGAATTAGACAGACCTCCCTGTTGGGGCTTCAATGATGATAATTAAAACTCCAAATCGAACTATTACATGGTTTAATGTCCATAAAACTATATTTTAACAAAAATTGGAGTGTAGAGTGCTTGTACGCAACTTAATAGAAAAAAAGTGATAAAATGTTACTGTCGGTACTTTGAAATAAAATAATTAACGCCTATCCATTTGGTGTGGCAACAAAACATGGCTCCTTCATATTACAGGCGTAGCAGGCGTTAACATCCTCCCCCGTTGAAACTCTTAAGGTTTCAACCGTCCAGGAGATCTTCTTCGGTTGGCAAGGCACAGATGCGAACCAGAGGTCGACGAACGGTTCCTCTAATTGTTTTGACGTCAGCAACACGCGATATTCTGTCTGGACCAGGAAACAGCCTTGTTATGCGTCCAAGTCTCCAGCATAAGGGTGGTACATCATCTTCTTGTAGCAAGACCATGTCTCCAATTTTCGCAGTTGCTTTATTGGTTTTCCATTTGCGACGGTGTTGTAACTCGGCTATGTATTCTCGTTGCCAACGCAGCCAAAAATATTGAACTATTTGCTGTAGTCTAGCATACCGCTGCAAGGTGTTTGAATTGCAATCTTGAAGTGCAGGTGATGATTTATATAAAAAAAAAACGTCAGAATAGGTCAAGCCGTTTCAAATGCTTTTTTTTTACGTGCGGAAATCCCTTCGGATACCCCCCCCGCTGGCCAGCGGGGGTGGTTATGTCGGGCATGAACCGACTAAAATCGCACGGTGTCCTCCCCAAGTGTCCGTTGCCGGGCACCCCGGGTAAGGCCTCGAAAGGATAACCCCAGGGTTACCGGCGGACTTTGGTCTTCGCAATATCCTCGCAGTGCTGGCACTGCGGCGTTATTTCCCGGTGGATGCGCCACTGATACTTACCCGAAACACCCGTGTCCGGGAACCATCTGGCACATCCGGTAGGAGAGGTTCCCATGGTCTCTCTCCAACCACTCCTTCGTGCTCGGCCTCACCGCCGCAATGGTGGATTCCCCTCCACCTTGGGTGCTCAAGTCGCACCCTCCATGTCTCCATAAGTTCCCGGTGGAGCTGGGGCCGCTGAGCCCTGGTCTCTCGGCGCTCCGGCCTATGGCCCCGCTCCAGCGCCTCCTTGTGCCATTGGTACAATGACGCAAGGGCTCTCGCTTCCAGGTCCCATTGAAGGGTCCTGGCTAGGAGACATGCCACCTCCACGGAGATCGTGCGATACCCACTGATGACTCTGACGGCCATCGCTTTTAACGGGCTGTTTAAAGCAGCCACGTTGCGGGCCGACAGAGTCTCCGCCCATACGGGGGCCCCGTGCAGAGCCATGCTTCGCACGATCCCCAGGTACAGTCTCCTAGTGGGGGCGTTTCAGATGCTTACTATATCAAATACTGTATGTAGAATATACCACACCAATATGAAATTAATATCACACAATATTATTAATTTTGCTGTATTGTGAAAATTGTAAATTGACTTCAATGAGTTTGTGTATACAAAAGATCAATTTTACTTATGAAATTGTATATTTTTTACGCCTATAAAAAATACTGGATCCAGTAATCCCGTTTAAATGAAATCTAGTATCATTTTTAGGGTTCCGTTCCTCAAAAGGCAAACTACGGAACTCTTATAGGATCACCTCGTCCGTCTGTCCGTCCGTCCGTCTGTCAAAACCGTTTTTCTCAGGTATCAAACTGAAATTTATATCGAATACTCAGTCTACTGTCCCTTGGAGCTGTCAAAAAAAACAAACTTCTAAGCCAAAGCAATCAAAAGATACAGCCGTTTATGCCGCAAATTTTCGAAACTCGCACGGGAATCCAAACCTACAAGATACTTCCCGTGAACTTAGAATCTTGAAATTTAGTACGAAGTAACGTCTTATAGTACAGATAAAGGAAAAATTGCGAAAACCGTAAATTTTTAGTTACATCATATTATAAAAAATATTTTCAAAATTTTAAAGTTACTACTTCTTTTCTCATGAACGCGTAGAGGTCTTCAATTGAAATTCATATCAAATACTCAGGTCTATAAAATCTACGGAAACCTTGGTGTGCGAGTCCGACTCGCACTTGGCCGGTTTTTTTTGTGTTGAAAATTTGTTACACACCAAAGAAAATCTAATTTATATTGTATATATAAACTTTTTGACCAGTGGTCATTTCGGACTCAGGGGGTCATAACTTGACCTCCTATGAAGAATATTTTTTAAAATTCGACAGTAGTCAAGAAACCAATAGGGATTTCCGCACGAAAAAAAAAAAAAAAAAAAAAAAAAAAGGTAGATCGATTTCATCGAAATGTACCTAAAAAAAGCTTAAGCCTCACACAAAATGAGTGGAGCTTTTATTTCTTAACTTTATTATGTAATAAAAAATAATTGTAGCAAGAAAAATCTCATTACAATATTGGGGCATTCATAAAATTTCAGAATAGGTATTTGATATTGATGAAAAGCCTCATAATACAAAATTGATATGAACTCAATTTCTTTTATAAGATACGATAGGTACGTGTTCTTTTCAATAACAACAAACTTATGTATCTTTAGTATTACTAGGTCTGCAAAGCGAATCGCTGCATGCAATGTTGAGCTGAGTGAGACATCGTGAATCAGATTTTGAAAATTTTGAACAGTGATCATCCCTCCGTGGCAAGTCCGATTTTGAAAATTCTTTTAGGAAGTCACAACTCTGGACATGCTTTCTGAGCGTGTAAAGTTTGGTCACAGTGTCTCGAGCGGTTATTATGTAATTCCATCTGGAATTTTTTTAACGGTGATCATTCCTCTGTGGTAGCATTAATTTTTTTTTAAATATATCCATAAACCTTCCTCTGATTGACCTCTTTAATCATGCCAAATTCGGTTCTGATTGGATTAGTAGTTTAGGAGGAGACCTGTGACAAAGAAAATCCTGAAGTCTGGTATGAGGAGCTTTCGCTCGACTTCGTCTCACTCAGCTCAATAAAATTCGTGTATGTACATTGAAGATTTATATAAAAAACTTGGGCCATGTTAAATGGACCATTATGAACACAATTAGTTTTTTGGAATTCATGTCTGTTTATCTGTTTATATTTCTCTGTTTGTTCGCTATGAATGCATAAACTACTAAACGGATTTTGATGTGGTTTTTTTTATTAAAAAGGACTTGTTTCGACCTAAAATCTATCGTATGTTTAATTACTATTGAATTATGACTTTTATAAAATTATAAATTAGTTCTGTCTATACAATGGAGATACTTTAAAAAATACTTGAGTCATGTTAAATTATCGATTCGGAACATTAAAATATTTTTATGGAATTCTGGTTTGTTTGTCTGTTTGTTCGTGATGGACGCAAAAACTTCATCCTTCATGAATAAACAGACAAACAGATAACCAGTTAAACAGACAAGAATTTCAAAAAAAAAATTTTTGTTTTCAGAATCCATATTTAGCATAACCCAAGTATTTTTTCAAAAATATCTCCAATGTAAACGGCTAATTTTCAATTTTATAATATTATTAGGATTTCTCTACGAGATCGATCAGAAATTAGGAGATCCGTAGACGAACCAGAGTTACCAACATAGCAGAGCGAGTCAGCAAGCTGAAGTGGCAGTGGGCAGGGCACATAGCTCGGAGAACCGATGGCCGTTGGGCAGAAAGGTCCTTGAGTGGAGACCACGTGACGGCAAGCGCAGCGTAGGAAGGCAAGGTGGACAGACGACCTAGCAAAGAGCGCAGGGCCTCGGTGGATGCAGGCCGCTACAGACCGGTCAAAATGGAAGTCGATGGGGGAGGCCTATGTTCAAAAGTGGACTTCCTACGGCTGATATGATAATACTATATAGATAAATGTATACATAAGATTATACATAAATGTGGGAAACGGAACGTATGAGTGAGCGAGAGTATATACGAGAGGGAGAGAGACACACTTGAACTTAAGATGGCGGCTAAGTAATGTACGGGTGCAGTTGGTGTTCTTTTAATAAATAGTTTTTTTATATTATCTCACTGTTTTACTCTGAGCAACAATCCCACATAATTTGGGGGCTCGTCCGGGATGCGCTCAGAGTCGGGAAGATAAAAATACGCAAGATTACGACGCAACAACCGGCCGGTGTACACCTAACGGACAAGACGCAACGTGGTTGGGCGGAGCACGCGGTCGACAACGACGAACACAGGACGGTGCACCCGAAGACGAAGACGTTATAAAGACGACAAAGAAGAATAAGACGTGCCGATCAAGATGCCGAAAGCTACCGATAAGCGCCTTAGCCTTAGCGGTAGTAGCGAAAGTAGCGTGCCCACGGCCGTTGAAGCGGCTAGCGGATCACAGACGACGCCGCCGCCGCCGGTGAACGTATTTTACAACTTCGAAGGAAGTGTTGCTCCATTCAGCGGCGAGGATAAAGCCTATTCCTCAGCAAAATGGGCACAGGACCTGGAGGACAACGCGGAAGTGTTCGGATGGACACCACAGCAGAAGCTTATAATCGCGCGCAGGTCATTGTGTGGAACGGCGGGTTTGTGGCTTAAATCGGAAAAAGTGTTTAAAACCTACGAAGAATTGAAGACAGGCGTACAGAAAGAATTTCCTGACGCTATAAACACTAAAGAGATGCACGAGTTAATGGCGGCAAAAAAGAAAAGCAAAGGCGAAACGTATTATCAATACATGCTTTCTATGAAGGAGCTTGGAAAAAGGGCGAAATTCCCGGATTATATTGCGATACAGTACATTATAGATGGCATTGAAGATTCGCAAACTAACAAGGTTATTTTGTATGGCGTCACAACATATCCTACGCTCAAAGAAAAGTTAGCCATTTATGAGAAGATGCAAGCGGATAAGCAGAAAGATACGCGGGCGGAGGCATCTGTAAGAAAAAAAGGCGAAGCATTCAATCGGCGCTGTTATAACTGTGGCGAAAAGACTCATCTATCGGCGCAGTGTCCAAACGGGTTAAAGTGCTTCAGATGCAACGGGTACGGCCATATTGGATCACGGTGTCCTTCGGTTGGTCAAGGCGGAAGCAGTGCGAAGATGGAACGCAATCTTCATAACACGTCGGTAAAGCAGTCTACATTGGGTCCGGCGCAAGTTCGTGTTATTAGCAACCACCGTGGCTCAACACAGTCGGTAAAGCAGCGTTCGGCCATGTTCGGAACGACGGGGATGACAGCAGCCAATGAGAGCGAGTGGAGAAGCGGCCATGACCGTGAAAATGTCATCGATGCGTCAACGTCAAATGACAGCTGTTCGGAGGTCATGCATGTTGTAAACAAAGACTTGCGGTGCGTTAAAAATGTCGGAAAACCGGTGAAAATAGTGACTGTAGCGGGAAATTGCAATTCTAGTGCATTAATAGACAGTGGCAGTGATGTAAACCTTATCTCGGCGGAGTTATGCGCTAAATTGTTCACCGAAAAGTGCGATGTCGGCAGCAGGCTGACATTAACGGGACTTGGACGTTCGCGAGTGCAATCTTTAGGCAAGATTACGACGATGATTACGATTGATGGACGATCTTACGACGGTGTTACGTTCCATATCATACCTAGAGACTGTATGCCTTACGATTTTATTATAGGTCAGGAGTTTTTGAAAGATGTGACAGTGTTAATGAGTGATGGATGCATTAACATTTTCAGAGATGAAGGTGAGTGGTTGAATAATGTCAATTGTTTCACAGGTGACACAGAATCTTTGCTAGAGCATATCAAGGATCCTGTTGTGAAGCAGGAGATGTATCAATGCATTGACAGTTATAATCCAGTCCAAGTAAAGGAAGCACCCTTGGAGCTCAAGATTGTGTTAAAAGATGAAGTGCCAGTTACACAGCGGCCACGACGATTGTCCTACGCAGAACAGGGTATTGTAGAAAAACAAATTGATGAATGGTTGAAAGATGGCATAATAAGGGTAAGTTTTTCTGAATATTCTAGTCCGCTGGTGTTAGTAAAAAAGAAGGATGGTACAACTCGAGTATGCGTAGATTACCGGCAGCTCAATATGAAAATTGTAAAAGATGAGTTTCCACTTCCAGTTATCCAGGACCTGATTGACAGACTGTCGCATGCAAAGATATTCAGCGTGTTAGATTTAAAGAACGGATTTTTCCACTTGAAAGTTAGCGAGGAGTCCATCCCTTTTACTTCGTTTGTAACTCATCACGGGCAATTTGAATTTATGCGAGCACCATTTGGTCTTTCAACCAGCCCAAAGTATTTCATGCGGTTTGTCAATGTTATCTTCAGGGAGCTGCTAGCTCAAAAGATAATGATGATTTTTATCGATGACATTGTAATTCCAGCTGAAAATGAGGAGCAAGCATTACAACGATTGAAGCAAGTATTGGGAGTTGCCTCGCAATACGGATTGAGGATCAATTGGAAGAAGGCTAAGTTACTGCAAGAGGAGATTGAGTACTTGGGTCATGTTGTTAAGAATGGTGCGGTACGACCAACCACAGAGAAAACAGATGCAGTCATGAAGTTTCCAGAACCGAGAACTGGTAAGCAGCTAAAAAGTTTTTTAGGTTTGACCTCATACTTCAGGAAATATATAGAGCACTATGCTACAATAGCAAAGCCACTGAATGACTTGCTAAGAAAAGACGTCCAGTTTATTTTTAACGAAGAGCAGCAAAGAGCTTTTTGTACCTTAAAAAAAAAACTGGCTTCAAGCCCAGTTTTAAAGATATTTGAACCTAGCCTGGATACTGAATTACATACCGATGCTTCAAGTATTGCTTTATCAGCTGTTCTTATGCAGTACCACCCTAACACTGGTTTGCATCCAGTTCATTATACAAGCCGTAAAACGAATGAAGCGCAAAGTAGGTACTCCAGCTATGAGTTGGAAGCCTTAGCAATTATTGAAGGGGTCAAAAAGTTTCGTCACTATTTGTATGGGAAACATTTCAAGTTAGTAACCGATTGTAAAGCTTTTCAGCAAACCCTGATGAAGAAGGACCTGACAGCGAAGGTGGCACGATGGGTACTTATGCTAAACGAGTATGATTTCGAAGTAGAGCACAGGGCTGAGCAAAGAATGAGACATGTCGATGCCCTCAGCCGCAACCCTTATGTGGCTACAGTAAGATCCTTAGGTGACCAGATTAAGCAAGCCCAGGACCAGGATGATGGGGTAAAGGCGATTAAAGATATACTGAAAGAAAAGCTGTACAAAGATTATTCAGTGGAAGGAGACATACTGTACAAGGGACCTGGAAAATTGCTGGTTATACCTAAACACCTGGAAAAGGAAATAATTATGCGAGTACATGGAAAAGGGCATTTTTCAAAGAAGAAAATGAAAGAGTTAATAGTTCAAAATTATTACATAAAAGACATAGACAAAAAGATAGATGAATCTGTAGTTGCTTGTATACCATGTTTATTGGCTAGCAGAAAAGAGGGAAAGCAAGAAGGATTTTTGCATCCTATTGAGAAGGAAAACATCCCACTTGACACACTACACTTGGATCATGTAGGACCATTGACAGCGACTAGAAAACAGTATAATTATATTCTTACTATGATCGATGCCTTCACAAAGTTTATATGGTTGTTTCCTACAAAAGGTACCTCGAGTGCAGAGACACTGAATAAATTAAGAATACACCAACAGACTTTTGGGAATCCAAGAAGATTAATAACCGACAGAGGGACAGCTTTCACAAGCCATGAGTTTAAAGATTATTGTAAAGAAGAAAATATGCAACATATAACGATTACAACAGGGATACCCCGTGGGAACGGCCAGGTTGAAAGAGTTCACAAAATTATCATTCCTATGTTAACAAAGCTGTGCATTGAAAATACAGGATTGTGGTATAAATACGTTAGTAGAGTTCAAAGAGCAGTGAATAGTACTTTTCAAAGAAGTATCAATACCACACCTTTCCATTTATTAGTAGGTACTAAGATGAGATGCAAAGAGGACATTGAAATCTTAGAGTTGCTTCAGGAAGAAACTGCTAAGCAGTATGACGCTCAGAGAGAAGAACTACGTCATAAAGCGAAAGACCAAATCCTGGCAGTGCAGGAGGAAAACAGGAAGTATTTCAACAGAAAAAGGAAGGAAAGTCATAAGTACAAGATAGGAGATCTAGTGGCCATCAAGCGGACTCAATTTGGAACAGGACTGAAGCTGAAAGCGAAGTACTTAGGACCTTATAAGATAACCAAAGTTCATATGAATGATCGCTATGACATGGAGAAGGCAGACTGTTCAGCGGAGGGTCCTAACCGCACTTCCAGCTCTGCTGACAACATCAAGAAGTGGCCAGAGGGTGAGTATGTGGGATTTCTAGTATGAAAGTTGAAGTATGTATATCTCATTTTATTTTAAGAACTATGTGCATGCTCTACTATATAAGCTATGTGTACGCCTACCTATGCTATGTTTATGTTAAACTTAGATATTAAGTGTTAAGCAAAATAAAAATGTTTTACTATTTCATTCACATTTGTGTGAATTTGAATGATGAATGAATGTGAAGTGAATTTATTGTTCACTGTAGTCTCTAATTGTTGTAATTTCAAAGAATAGCTATCTAATTCCTGATTAGTAATTATTTCAAATGTAAAATAGGGGACTGGTGAACAGATAAATAAAATACTGTTAAGTATAGTGATTTATTTGAGAAAAATTGTATACTTAAGAAATTAAGTTTAAGTAGTAAGAAAGTAAGACTGAGTGAAAGGAACTTGAAAGGAAAGGAATGCCTGAGACAGGCATGAGAGCAGGAGGGCCGAATGTGGGAAACGGAACGTATGAGTGAGCGAGAGTATATACGAGAGGGAGAGAGACACACTTGAACTTAAGATGGCGGCTAAGTAATGTACGGGTGCAGTTGGTGTTCTTTTAATAAATAGTTTTTTTATATTATCTCACTGTTTTACTCTGAGCAACAATCCCACATAAATTTTGGTTGAGAATCCCCAATCAGAGACACCATTTTTATTGAAGTTAAGCTTGAAATTTTAACTTTATGAATTATTATGATAACATTTTAAACTTCAGAACCATTTTAAGTTATTAAACATAGTTCGAATAAATAGAGTATTTTAAGACTTTATTGAATTGCTGAATATTAGCTCTTAGCAAAGTTCTTAAAAGGTTTTTTCCACTTTTTAAAACTTTTCAATAAGAATCTAAAATAGTTTAGCATCTTAGAAACATAATTATGTTAGACTAACAACTCACTCCTGCTACGCTTTTGTAAATATAAGTTTTTCTTAAAACAAGCCACATAATATATAACCTATATCCGTCAGGGATAATGTACAGTCGACGACAAAAGTAGCTAAACAAATTCTAATTCATTGATCGCCTTAGCTCCTATCTTTTCATCGAATAATAAACAAAACATAAAATAATTAATAAAAATATTAACTTTGTCCTACGAGGATTATAAAAATACGTATATGTCAATTATTGGCACATGTGTTTCAATGAAAAAACGGGTTAGTTAATATTTTAGTGTTTACCAACTTTTGTCGTTGGCTGTACCTTTCAAATGGGGAAATATTCTTTCCAACAAGTTCAGTGGTTTGTTGTGTTTTACAAGTTTGTTCATATGTTGAGGATAATCTCCGGAAGATTACCCCCAACATATTAACAAACTTGTCTCTTAATAAAATTAGGTCGTTACATATGAAATTGCTATTTTTCTTGAAGAAATCGAAGGAAACCCAATTTTCAGTACTAACATTTTTGCATTTTTTTAGGAATGACAAATCCAAATTTTATGTTTTTTTTTTGTGTATGAATGACACAACATTAAGCTAACAAACAGCAACTTTTATTACATTTTTGAAAAGTGACAGCTGTTAACACGTTCGTGCGCGGTAATTTTACTCTACACTATATCGAAAATCACTAAAAATTTCCATACATTTTAGAAGCACTGTTATAACCGTACTGTCGAAATACAATATACAAAAATGTCATCCTGAGATCAGTACGGGTATAACCGTTATACGGCTATGCCCGTACTGCCGTGTAACATGTTATAATATGCATTGTAGTACACCAGTACGGTAATAGCAGTATCAAAAATAAAAGTCTGTATTCGTAGAAAATATTTATTGAATCAATATTATAAATTTAAATCTTATTATAAATCAGTCTAGTCATTATTAGGAACTTACTTCAGTTCTTATTTTATAAACTAAAATAAAAAGCAAAACTAATTAAAAAAAATAAACCATTCGTATACAAATCAACGTAAAAAAGAGATAAAAAATAAAAAATACCTACAATTTTCTAGGTATTTTCTATCTTAGCATAATTTGCGTGCCATCCTCAAACATGTGGGCGTACTCTAGACGTTCCTTCTTTTTAGTGCACAGACTACAATCCAAATATTTTAAATTCCTCTTGGAATCAGGCGAACAAGGAATATCTTCAGGCCAGTGATCTTGACCAATGCTCACCAAATTTTCCTGTTCTTGGAGTACGTTTCTGGAAGGTTTAACCCTGTACGTCGACTGGAATATATGCTCCCAGGTCTTATTATGTCTCTACCAGTATAATTACTGTCTAGGTTTATCATTTGTTTGATCAGATCTTCATGATAATCCAGAAACTCGTACTTCTCATCAATTTTGAAATATTTTTTGTATAGAAAGGAGTTCCAAACTGATCCATCCAAGAGATGAAAGAATATTTTCTTGTACCATCTGATTGTTTTCTGTGGCGAGGAGTAATACGCAACCATCTGATCCTTACGATCTATTCCTCACATAATATATATTTGTTATATTCTGCAACTTCTGCAGGTTTCTGTGATGCCAAATCGGTTCGGGACACTTACGAGCTTAGGATGATTTCTGGTTGTAATCATGTAAACTGGACGTTTATCATTCCACGCTGATACATAAACTTGCTTTTTACAACTCCAAACATTATCCACACTTTTTTTAAAAAAAAAGCACTGACTCGCGCGTCGAAGTAATACACGTACAAACACAACGGTGACAGCCGTAGTGCATCTGTGTACACACTCACACATATCATATACCTGTCACGGTTCAATCCCGCCTAGAGCATTGCATTTTGACAGTACGCTTGTCCATCCCTTACACAGAATGCCAGTGGAAATGTGTTGTATAAATATCTCATTGAAATTTAACTGCTTAAGCCGTAGTGACCATACGAGGAATTTGAAAACTTACGGCAATAACCGTGCTGTCATTATTTGAAATAAAAAAAAACGGTCATAACCGTTACCGCGCGCGAACGTGTTAAGTAATAATACGAAATTTATCATCAAAATGAATAGCATTTAGGAAGTGCTGTTTTTGAAGATCGAATTAATTTATCAAGCGGCCAATAAAAACAAAATTTAATACAGAGTTGTAAAATCTTGAAATCAACTTTCAAACAAAATTTAAATAACGGAAATAGCTATTAAATTACAGGAATAACGAACTCATGAATTTGTAAGAAAATTTCGGCAATTTCATAGGTAAAGATCTATTATTAATAGATGATATATTTTGGTAATACATTCATTATGCGTACTGCTAAAGAGTGGAATGCCCTGCCTGAGTCTATGTTCTTGGAGAGGTATATATAAACTGGGAATCTTCATGTCTAGAGTGAACAGGTTACTTCTAGGCAAGCGTGCTCCACCTTATATCACTTACTAACAGGTGAGATAGTGGTCAAACGCGAGCCTATTACTAATAAAAAAGAAAAAAAAAGATGTATATTGATTAATATTATAAGCAATTTTTATAGCGTGTGGAAACCCCCCTTCAACCGGAAGGCATCGGACCGACTAAAAATAAACGGTGTCCTCCCCAAGTTACCGGGCACCCCGGGTAAGCCCTCGAAAAGATAACCCCAGGGTTACCGGCGGACTTTGGCCGCCACCGCGGCCTAGCCTGGTGGGGTCGGGTTTTATCCCGCGTCGGTGAGTTGACAGGCATGTGTAAGACACACACGACACGCCTCCGCCATGGCCTGCTTCTGTAAGGAGGACGAGTCGGCCAACTGCCATCCTCAGGCCCCGATCATGGAGGTCGGTAGTTCCGGGAGTAGACGAGTCGGCGAGGACGCCGCAGTTTCTTGCCGGAGTCTTCTCAGGACAGGGCCGCGTTTCGAACCGGTGGTCCATTTGCCAAACATTCGTTTAATTATTTTTTTTGACGTCTTGTAAGTTCCGTATTAATGGTCTATACAGAATAAATTATTTTTGACTTTGACTGTGGAAAACATAACTTAACGCCTGTACCCCCAAAGGGGAAAGCTGAGGTATATTACACATTCACGATTCACCAGTTATGTTTAGTTCCTAATGTAATACGGGGCGAGCCTATTACCATCTACCGGGGACTTTACTAAGCGAGCGATACTTAACATAACTACGAAAAGTCAGAGGTGTGTGCCGGACGACTGGGGATCGACCTCGAGACTCTGTCTTGGCACTCCGTTACGTACGCCACTGGGCTATCGGTGTAACTTATTGCAATAAATCAAATATGTTCTAAGTTTACACGTTTCTAGTAGTCGCTTAAGAGTCCCACTATTTGACGGCTTCTGTGGCGTAGCGGTAGTGCATTCGACTGCTACGACAGGGGGCGCGGGTTTGATTCTCGCTGAGTGCAAATATTTGTAAGCATAAATATGTCTATTTGCATTGGTTTCGGTGTTTCTATATATAATATGTATGCATTTACAAAAAAAAAGTATATAGTATGTTTATCAGTATTCTGGAAGCCATAACACAAGCTAGTTAAACTGCCGACTAGCCATCCTTACAGAAGCAGGCCGTGGCGGAGGCGTGTCGTGTGTGCCCTACACACGCCTGCCAACTCACCGAAGCGGGATAAAACCCGACCCCACCAGGTGAGGCCGCGATGGCGGCCGTAGTCCGCCGGTAACCGGACACTTGGGGAGGACACCGTGCGGTTTTAGTCAATACACGAAATAACCACCCCCGCTGGCCGGTGGGGGGGGGGGGCATCCGAAGGGATTTCCGCACGTAAAAAAAAAAGGCTAACTTTGAGTCTAGATAGCGCTGTGTAGAATGTCGTACAATATTTATTTTCATCAGTTAGCACTTAGTACAAATCGCTTCTACTAGTTAGCTCCGATCACATTTTAAAAACATCGACTACTAGGTACCTAACCCTAAAATTCCCTAAGTACACTCTTAACGGGTACAACATGAAGCCACGTCTTGCTGTCACCCGCAGAGCACTCTGTTAGACCGAGAGGAATAGCACTGTGATTGAGATGTGGCTATTAAACCAGCGGATTTTCACTTCGTGGGTTTTTAAAAAAAATATGCTGTTACGTAGACAGTGCTTGGGATGTCGAAATGTTTGTTTTGAACAGATCAACTTTCTAAATTTTGAGTATTGAAAAGGTTAACAGTTTGATTGAATTGCAATAAATAAATATTCTACGATAAACAATAATGTTAACGGGAATTAACGCGATCATGTATAGGTATATGCATGCCTTTGGGTTGCCTGACGTTTCGACCAGGCTACACTGGCCGTGGTCACAGGTTGACTTGCGCAGTGGTGGCGTGTAGGTATATCATGGACCGCGAAAGTTTAAAAATAAATAATCTATGACATATTACACACTAGCTTCGCCCACGTGGAAATCAGATTACGTTCTGCCTCTCACGGGAACCTATTCCAGGGATAAAAAGTAGCCTATGTGTTATTCCTGTCTATAATCTATCCCTGGACGAAATTTCTGACAGATCCGTTCAACTGTTTTTGCATGAAAGAGTAAGAACATTCATACATCGATACATACAAACTTTCACGTTTATGGTATTAATAGGATTACTAGCCTTCTAATATTATAAACCCTCCTTAGTTTGAGTCTGGATGGTAATCCTACCAGAATGCCATCCAGACTCAAACTAAGTAGGGCTTGTCATATGGACTCCACTACAGTTCCTCTTCTTCTTAACGACTGGTTTACCTTGGCTTTAACGGGAATGACTTTCATCTGACTCCCCCCCCCACATGAGGAAAGTGTGCGCCTGAGCGTCGTCCGTTAAACAGCAGATGTACTGGCTAGCAGGTAAGATTAACTTGGGCCCCGAAGGTCTATTCTTATGAAAATAACTGAAGTCGTTTAAACAAACCATTAACACCTTTAAACGCTCGCTTTAAAGCCCAACACTGTAATGTCAACTGGTTATTCTAGTAAAGATATCAAAGATATCAAAGGTTCCACATTTAGCTTTCAAAGAGTGTTGCAAATGAGAAAAAAAAAGTGTATATATATGAGTACCAACATCATGTCTCATACATGTCGAAAAAGCATAAATTAACTTACCAAAATGTGAAAGGACCCTCTTTTATTCTTATTTAAAATAGAATTACTTATTACTGTTATATTCATGCTAAGTCAGAGGTCGTGGGATCGATTCTCGTTCATAGCAAATAAAAAAAAAAAACAATGGCACTCCAGGAGTGTCAATGTTTTTTTATAATCTTGAACAACTCATTGCATCATAGCAACGCATTTAACACTGTGGATTTCGACGTTCTTCTTGCCATATTAAGCTCTCTCAACATATCTCCATCGGCTATTGAATTGTTTCGAAGTTACCTGTCTGGTCGCCGGCAGCGGGTCCGACTGGATGATACCTATTCATCTTGGTCTGACACGGCTGCGGGTGTGCCGCAGGGTGGCGTTTTATCTCCCTTGCTCTTTTCATTATTCATTAACTCTATCTCTAATCAACTTCTCTCTTCCTACCACCTTTATGCAGACGATTTACAAATCTACTACCAGACTAGTGTGGACGGACTGTCCCAGGGTATTGCCACGATTAATACCGACCTGGCCAACCTTAGTGCTTGGACCACCATGTATGGACTGAAGATTAATCCCGGTAAGACTCAGATTACTATAATTGGTAGCTCAAGACTTTTACCCAGAGTCGACTGGTCGGCACTGCCCCAAATTCACTTTGAAGGTACTACCATTCCCATAAGTGACACAGTTAAGAACTTGGGCATATATCTGGACAAAACCATGTCATGGACGGCTCAGGTTCAGAACGTTAGCCGTAAAATTTTCGCCGCCGGTGGAGCATTGAGGAGATTACGTAATTTCCTTCCTACCGCAACAAAAATTGCGCTAGCGCAATCCATACTTCTCCCTATTCTGGACTATGCCGATGTCAGCTATCTTGATCTTAATAAGGACCAACTTGATAAACTTGAGCGACTCCAAAACTTCTGTATACGATTCATTTTTGGTTTGCGCAAATATGATCATGTTTCCGAATTTCGTAAAAAACTCAAGTGGTTACCAATCCGCCTTCGCCGGAATACTCATATACTCTCTCTTCTTTTTAATATTTTGTTTAACCCGTCTACTCCTCTCTATCTAAAAAAACGATTTCAATTTCTGTGTGAGAACAATTCTAGACACCTAAGATCCACGGAAAATTTAACCCTGGAAATTGTGAGGCATTCTACAAGCTTCTACGATAAGTCCTTCACAATACAGGCTGCACGATTGTGGAACGCGTTGCCTATAAATATAAGACGAGCACAGTCGCTGTCTACATTTCAAAGACTGGTAAGGGAGCACTACCTAGCGTTATAAGTATTTTATGTATGTTCACTCTTTGTTTTTTTTTATTTTTTTTTTTCTTACTTCTAGTAAGTATGTTATGTAATTAGTGTGTATTTGCATGCAGTATATTTATTTATAATATATATTTAACTTAGGTGTGTATAAATGTAGCTATGGTATGTATATGTATGTTTATTTATGGTATATATTTTATGTATGTATGTGTATATATAGGCAGGTACTTATTAAATGAAATAATATAATCTCTTAGTCTTCTTCACTTCCGTTTTCTAAATACTATACTAGATAAAATATTAAATTATTATGATTTAGTGTACACCGCAAACTACCCTGAATACTGGCAGTATAGTCCATACACTGGTTGTCTGGAAGAGATCGCAGACCGCGATAAGACCGCCCATTGTACAACTTTCTAACATGTATGTATCCATCGTATATATTCTATGTTTGGTGTGCAATAAAGAGTATCTAAATCTAAACAACTACGTGTGCATACACGAAATCTCAAGAACCCCACGAAAGACTCAAAAACTCTGAAGAACCCCTTTAAAATGATGATTTATAAAAAATATCGGTAACGTAACGGTAACAGTATCTCGAATTGAATTGTTTTTTTCCATTCCTAAATTTCCCAACACGCCTAATGAAGTATTCACTTCAAAACTGCGATTTTATTTGATTCACTTTGATTTACGTTATTTATTGACTTTGATGTTTTAATATATTATCAATGAGTATAAAATATTTCAAAATTATCACCGTGGTTCCCAAACCCGAGAGGGCCATCTCGAAACCGGAGATGGCCCAGGGTGAGTCGGGGTGCGAGGGATATGCTCTGTGGGCAACCTTACACCCCGGCGACTGTAGACCCGAGACGGCGTGCGGTTTTAATCGGTTCAAGCCCGACATAACCGCCCCCGCTGGCACGCGGGGGGGTATCCGAAGGGATTTCCGCACGATAAAAAAAAAAAAGGTACAGTTCAATCAAATAGAACCTTTTCAAGTATTCGTTATGGAACTACTGCAGTTATGTTTAAAAAATTAACATTACTTATTAAAACTGAAGCCCAATTATGTGTATCGTAGACGCTCTACGTCGTAGTTCAGCTAAGAACTACATTGTAGACGATCTTCTTCGTAGACGCTTCAGATTTTAAACTAGCCCCGCTGGCCGATGTGGGGGATCCGAAGGGATTTCCGCACGTTAAAAAAAAAAATTTCACAGCGCCATCTAACCTAAAATAATCAGAGCTTTTCATATGGGTACTAAAAGGCGAATAAACATACTTAGATACTTTTTTTTGTAAATAAATACATAGTATACATAGAAGCAGCCAGACCAATGCAAATATACACATTTGCTATGAGCGGGAATAGAACCTGCGATCTTTAACCTGTGCCTTAGCAGTCGAACTCTCTGCCGCTACGCCAAAGACTTACACATTATGGATATTATTTAATAAATGAAGAAAGATATAAATTATAAATACTAATATAAGGTATTGAATATGGTGGGGGCCATCTCGAAACTGGAGATGGCCCTGGATCAGTCGGACCTGACCCCAGCGCCTCAAGACCAGAGACGGCGTGCGGTTTTAGTCGGTTCAAGCCCGACATAACCTCCCCCGCTGGCCGGCGGGCGGCTTATGTCGGCCTTGATTTCCGCACGAAAAATAAAAGGTACTAAAAATGGTTGGGCCGAAAGTTTTATTTATTAATTTGAGCCGCTGTTGGCGAGAGGCTCACAGCTATAATCCTTCGCTAAACCGAGTTAATGAAACGTCTGTCCGAATATACAGAGACTGTAAATATGTGCTTTCAGCAGCTATTTTTTGGTTCAATGGGCTCTTGGCTAAGTGGTGTGCAATTGTTGCAAAGTTAAGCAACACTAATTATGACAGTTTCAAGATGACTGACCATTCTAAATTCTAAATTTCGTAGTTAGACTGCAAAGCTGGGAAAACGCTGAGAGAGAGAGAAAGAACGAGGATGAGTAGTTATTTTGAGTTTATCCTATTTAAATACTAGCTATTGCTCGCAACTTCGACCGCGTTAAATTTGAAATAGATCAAGGTATAAGTATTAGAGTTAACGGGATATTTACATAACATAACATAACACAACACAACACAACACAACACCACACCACACAACACAACACAACACAACACAACACAACACAACACAACACAACACAACACAACACAATTTACCATGTGTTCCGTAATATGATGGCGTGGTGGTATTTATTATTAAAGGTTGAAAATAAATATCTTTGAAGGTCTTTTACACGTAGGTAACTCTAATTTCGAGATTTTATATTTTACTGCTCATGACCTTTCAGCTGTAGCGTGATGATTTATAGTCCGAACGTTGACCATGTCAAATTACTATCCAACTGGAGAATTTCGAGACGGTCTGCTTTTTAATAATAAAAAATTGCTTGATTTAATCCTACACCTGCTACACTGCACCTATAACACTTATAATGGCATGATGGTATGTAGCACAGTTTACGACCATACCTTAGAAGAATGTTCATGCAAAATTTTAGCTGAATCTGTTCAGCGGTTTTCAAGTGATGCTCGGATATCGATAATAAAAAGCAGACAAAAAGATAAAAAAACAAAGAGACAAAAAATCGTTCCCAGAACACAGCAATTTTTGCAAAAATATTAAATATATAGTTTCACTTCGTTACGATTTTATTATTTGTATGATTAGATTACTAAATGCTAGTAAACCAATATCAAAATACGAGGTATGATTCAGAAGAAGTAAGTAAAAAAAACAAGCAGTAACTTTATGATAAACTCAAAGTCAAAAATCTTATATTTTATTCTGGGCTAGCTGTAGGCCGCAGCTCCACCCGCTTGTAATTCTGATCCATTTACTGCAATCCATAGGAACCTCTGCAAAGAATATAAAGTAACCTATGTGTTATTCTAGACACCAATCTATGCCTTTGCCAAATTTTAGCCGGATCTATCAGCCGTTTGAGCGTGATTTAGAAACAAACGTGTTGAAACCCCCACGGGCTTCACCCCATCGGTGCCTACGATGGGATGGAAGTGTCGGAGTTGGACCGACTAAAACCACACGGTGTCCTCCCCAAGTGTCCATTGCCGGGCACTTCAGGTAAGCTCTCGAAAGGATAACCTCAGGGTTACTGGCGGACTTTGGCCGCCATCGCGGCCTCGCCTATGGGGTCGGGTTTGATCCCGTGCCGGTGGGATGACAGGCGTGTGTAGGACACACACCACACGCCTCCGTCATGATTTTTTCTAGTAATCTACGTCTGCTACTTCTGTAAATACAGCGAGTCCGCCAACTGTCGTCCTCAGACCCCAATCATGGAGGTCGGTAGTCCCGGGCGTAGACAAGTCTGCGGCGTCCTCACCGCAGACTGTGGAACTCAGGGGGCAGAGTTCTTTCCCGTTCTCTCCACACTGCCTCTTTCGCGCTCATTACCTGCTCGCAGAAAGAGGCGGTGGCGTGCCACTTGTTCCTTTTGGAGACCACGGCTCTCACAATGGTCTCAAGCGAGAGAACGTCCACGCCCAGAACCGCAACGAGATCCCAGCGTTGACTCGCCCACGCTGGGCACTCCACTAATGTGTGGAGTGCCGTGTCTTCTCCAGGATCCATGTAAATATCTTCACAAACTTTCACATTTAAAATATCAGTATGATAGTAGGATATGAAGGAGGATAGTAGAACGTAGGAGTAGAAAAGAAGGATAACACAGTTCTGGGCTAACTTTCAAATAACCATATACTGTATGATATAAATCACAAACCATCTTCTCAAAATAGAACACTGGTATATCTGCGTTGATGAAGAACTTTTCTCTTCAATAGTGGGTGAAGGGGGGTTCTATGCTGCCTGCTGAGATAGCCTATTTACAGGCGAGACGGCTTTAGGACTAAATTCGTTGCTTCGTTTACGAGATTACGTTTTGTGTATAAGATGCGAAGGACACAGATGTAGATATAATGGAAGTTATACATGTTCTGTAAGCACTTAATCCTCTTAGCCCTTTCTTATTTGTTCAAAAGCTGGCCGAAAGGGTTTTGCTTAAATCCAACTGATTGTTAAGTTAACAGACTTGCGATCGACGGGTTGTAGGTTTGGATCCCAGTTATAACTGACGTTTATCTTAACACAAGCATTTTATTGTAGCCTGAGTTAAGCTATAGGGTTTATTTTTATTAATAACTAGCAGTTACCCGTGACTATGTCCGCGTTAAATTCGGAATAGATGAAGGTATGTTTACTTCTAAGCCACTACTTCCTTTCTTCTATTCGATGATAGAATCCGGGCTCCAAAGTGCAAGGTTTGAGTGCAACTGGGATTGTTACTTGGATGAAGATACAGGACAGCTTTGTGGCCCACTGCTAAATATTATTGGATATCTACTATGTTGTTGGCGCCTATAACTTTGTTCACAGCTGCAATAAATGAACGATTATTATTTTACTAATTGTCATAGGCGTCCATTTTTTTTTTTTTTATCGTGCGGAAATCCCTTCGGATACCCCCCCGCGTGCCAGCGGGGGCGGTTATGTCGGGCTTGAACCGACTAAAACCGCACGCCGTCTCGGGTCTACAGATGCCGGGGGGTAAGGTTGCCCATAGAGCATATCCCTCGCACCCCGACTGACCCTGGGCCATCTCCGGTTTCGAGATGGCCCCCTTGGGTTTGGGAACCACGGTGTTTTTTGTGTACACCCACTTAAAACTAACATTTTTACTTGTCTAAAATGGAGTTTTCTGCTCCGCACCAAATATTGTAAAACTATTGTTTTATTATCTAAATACAATTTAAAACTCAAATCAGAGGTTTCATTTATGTCCAATACGAGACATATGTGACATTGTCATATTCTTAGATTTTAGAGAGATACTGGGTAATTATGATCTAGGAAATCGCATTTAAAATGCCAATAATAATATTTTCATTAATATACCATTTTTAATTCCATGTATGGTTATGTATTTAGGATACCTTTGCCCTGTATAGATCGGACACTAGTTTTCTTAATGTATACTGGCTTGGCGATCTCGGTTTACTAAGTCCCCTGCTAACCTCAGACTACGCCCGACCTCATCCAGCACTTCTTTATATCGGCACGTTCCCAAACTGTTAGTACGTATACGCCTCGCTTTATTAAATTTCAGACACTTTTGCATTGTTGGGGAAGTTTCAACAGATTATGTGCTTGTAATAAACTTGGTTCGGAAAACATGCCATGTATTGAAGACTCGTCTTAAATTGAGTTTAAAGGAGATGTAAGCAGTGTTCATTATTCTTGGGAGATTTACTTTGAAGTTTCACTTCGCAAGTTAAAAGCTAACATATTTTTAATACACTAGCTTTGTTTTGCGGCTTCGTCCGTAACATAGTCCTCCGTAGATCCAATTCAACCCATGTTTGTAATTTATTGGTCTTACAATAATGTATGGAATATTGCCTGATTTATTGGCAGAGCAGTTATTAAGTTACTGCTCTGCTCTACTGTGTAGTAGCGTGATGATTTATGAGTTTAGCCTATAGCATTCCTTGATAAATGGGCTATCCAACACAAAAATATTTTTTCAATTCGTACAAGTAGTTTCTGAGATTAACGCGTTCAACTAAACAATGAACAAACAAACTCTTCAGCTTTACTGGAACAGATAAGTATAGATTATCACTTTAATTAATTAAGTGCCATTTGACTGCAACCCACATGATGGTAAGGTACGGTGCACTCCCCGAGGGGGGCATCTCGGAGATAGCCCAGGGTCAGTCCGGGTGCGAGGGATATGCTCTATGGGCAACCTTACACCTTAAGACCCGAGACGGCGTGCGGTTTTCGTCGGTTCAAGCACGACATAACCGCCCCCGCTGGCCGACAGGGGGGTATCAGAGGTGATTTCCGCAGGAAAAAAAAACTTACGGTGCACTCCAAAAAGTAAAGGCAACCAATTCAAATGGTCTCATTTCCGAAATGGAGACCTGCTTGAAGTTGTACGCTGAGAGAGTAATTACAGTCACACGATAATATTGTTGTAAAAAAAATTCATGACTGCATTAATTATCTCTTGGCAACCCGCCCTCGATACGCTTCGGTTTATATCAGTTTTTTTACCTAAGTCATCTTAATTTACACATAATATATAGCCTATGTCCTTGGGGATCATGCACCTTTTAAATTGTCAAAGAATTTTTCGAGTAAGTGCAGTGGGTCCGAAGATACCCCCAAATATAAACAAACTCACAAAATTCGACCTCTCTCTTCGCCCAAGACTACCGACCTCAATCCAGGCGTGTCGTATGTGTCCTCTACACACGCCTGTCGACTCACCGAAGTGGGGACAAACTCGACCCCAGCGAAAAAAATGTATTGACGCTATTGAAAGTCAAGTTGAAATTACACATATCATGCCTACATATACTCACGCATTTTTCGCTCCGGGGTAGGTAGAGATAACAGCCCGTCATCTGCTTTCTGTCCTTACATACTTCACGAGCTTCCTTCTCCTGTCATTAAACCTTTCATGCAAGCCCGCCGGCTTCGAGTGCCGTTGACCTGCCCTTTTTCCAATACCTTGTTAATTTGATCAGTGTATGTTCTGCGAGGTCGACCCCGGCTTGCCTGCCCACTTACATCTGCCTTATATACTTGGCGTGTCATTCGCTTAGTACTCATTTGTTCCAAGTGCCCACACCACCTTAGCATACCCTTTTCAATTCTTGTAACAACATTCTCTTTCAGGCCACACCATTCTGGTATAACTGTATTCCTCTTCCTATCAGCCAACCTTACTCCACACGTACTCCAATGACCGTATCTCCACTGCATTCACTCTATTGTCATGATTTTTCTGGCAGACCCAACTTTCACTTCCATACATTCAGGTTTCCATATCATGCCCATGTCCCAATTATTTGTGGTCAGCGGTACGTGTCATTCTTCTCCATACATCCCTGTCAGATGCCATCTCCTCAGTCAACCACTTCCTTGCCATGCCCCTTTTTAATCAGTCAGTCAATTAGCCTATTGCAGTCCACTGCTGGTAATAGGCCTCTCCCATTTTACGCCATAGCACCCGATCCTCCGCCTTGCGCATCCAGTCTATCCCAGTTACCCTTTTTAATGCACCACATTAATTATTTTTTTGGGGCTTTCTCTGATCTTAAAAACCTTTGCATTCACAAATACATTTTAAAGAAAAATTAAGCGATCGGTTGAAGACAACGTCCGAACGAACTATTTATAGGTTTCATATATTAGCGTCGGTAGATTACGATCCTTACGATTGAAAAGTCCCGGGTTCGGAACCTAACACACACAATTTAGCTAAGCTGGAGGGGTTAGCTGGTATACTGGTAGGTTTTTGTTACGTTATACCCCTGCAGCGTACCACTGGTGGTCGGACGAGTAAAACTGTTATAT
The DNA here is from genome assembly GCA_946251805.1 of Cybosia mesomella. NCBI lineage: Eukaryota > Metazoa > Arthropoda > Insecta > Lepidoptera > Erebidae > Cybosia > Cybosia mesomella. Next base: position 16,578,269 of record OX276415.1, read on the forward strand.
TCCATGGTTCCCCTTAGGGTTGCAATGGAGAAAATATCTATACAGAATTTTACTAGTTGCAAGTACGTTTTATTTAAAAAAAAAGAATTTTCTCGAATTTTGGCTACCTACGACGTTCCATGGTTCCCCTTAGGGTACCAATGGAGAAAATATCAATAGTACATAATTTTAATAGATCCTAGTACCCTGTATAAAAAAAAAAGAATTTGCTCGTATTTGAGCTACCTACGACGTTCCATGGTTCCCCTTAGGGTTTCAATGGAGAAAAAAAAAGTATTTTCTCGAATTTTGGCTACCTACTACGTTCCAAGGTTCCCCTTAGGGTTTCAATGGAGAAAATATCAATAGTTCATAAGTTTACTAGTTCCTAGTACCCGTTATAAAAAAACTCGAATTTTGGCTACTGACGTCAAACTGTTTTAAAGCCATTTTCATGAAGGCTCTACCCAAAAGAGGTTGCTGCATTGTCTAAAGTATTTAAATACCTCAACCCGAGCAGCACTCAGGCACACTGTGGCTACTTGCATATGCATCAGCTGGCATCGACCCAGCTAATGTATGTAAGCTTACTGCACCGTTCTTTTTAATCATATATTACGTTTTACTAGGGTTTTAATTATAGTTATTAGTCGATGGCCTCTGTGGCGTAGCGGTAGTGCATTCAACTGCTACGAAAGGGCGCCCTAGTGTCCAATTCCCGCTCATTGCAAATATTTGCATGAATGAATGTGTCTATTTGCATTGGTCTGGGTGTTTCTATGTCGGTTGTGAAGCGTCGGTAGCTTAGTGGTTAAGGAGCTGACCCTATGATCGATAGGTCCCGGGTTCGAATCCTGGCCATTACACTACCGACGAGAGCCCACTCCTAACACAAGCAATTAAGCTTAGCTGGAGGGGTTAGGGGGAATATAAGTAATTTCGGTTACTAATATTCTTTAAAAAAAAAGTATAATATGTAAGTATATAAAAGTGCGTAATAATAAGAGCGGTGATAGCCCAGTGGCGTACGTAACAGACTGCTGAGACGAGGTTTCGAGTTCGATCCCCAGTCGCCCCGGGCACACACCTATGACTTATCGTAGTTATGTGTGCATAAATAAATGTGGCGAATCGTGGGTGTGTAGTACACCTCTGCCTACCCCTTCGGGGATACAGGCGTGAAGTTATGTTGTGTTATGTTATGTTAATAAATGTTAATTATCGCTCGCTTACTAATGTGCCCGGTAAATGGCAATATTCTCGCCCCCTATAACATTGGGACCTTAACATAACTGACGAATCGTGGGTGTGTAATACACCTCTGCCTACCCCTTCGGGGATACAGGCGTGAAGTTATGTTATGTTATATCATTGAAATTCCTCAATTTTCTCACACCAAAAATCTCAACGGCTTCTATTTGTTCAAGTTGAATGCTTCATTGCTAAGCTGCCTACTCTCAAAATACATAAGCGACTTGATAGACAAACAAAAACATGGGTTATCATCACGTATGTGTTTTTAGGACCGTGTTTGTTTAAATTGTATTTCATGTAGATCGGAAAATATATTATTTTAATGTTTGTGTTCTTGTTGGGCGAAAATCCTGAAATATTAAGGCTATATCGCTGGCCTCGGGCTATAAAGAGATAATATCAAAAATCAAATTTTACAGGAGAAGTAAGAAGGAATAATTTGTTTACAGTTCAACGTACAGTGGTCCAAAATGTTAAAATGATAGCAAATTTTTTAAAGCTAATTTAATCTTTAAAAAATAATTGTAATAGTACCTTTTTTTTTTCGTGCGGAAATGCCTTCGGATACCCGCATAATGGAGTAAGGTAAGACGCCGGGGTGTAAGGTTGCCCATAGAGCATATCCCACGCACCCCGACTGACCCTGGGCCATCTCCGGTTTCGAGATGACCCCCTCGGGTTTGGGAACCACGGTGTCCCCGTCTTGCCCCGATTTGGGGGGGGGGGGCGCTAGTCACCCCACCGTCCCGGCCTGCTTCTGCTGGGGTGATCAAATCAAATCAATTAGCCTATTGCAGTCCACTGCTGGACATAGGCATCTCCCATTGTACGCCATAGCACCCGATCCTCCACCTTGCACATCCAGTCAATTAGAGTATGCGTAGATGGAATACACAGTCAACATATGTACAAATGATGACCTTATCGCTAAAAGCAATTTCTTACAGGCAACCTTTTACCACCTTCTTCAGAGAAATTTTAATAGGTTGCACAGAAAAAATCCTTGGGATTACTTCGTATGAAGTGTTAAAGTTTATTTACTTGTGATAAGATTTTTTAAAACGCGGTTAAATTTATTATTGTTCTGCCAAATGGCAAAAAACGGAACCCTTATAGATTCGTCATGTCTGTATGTCTGTCCGTCCGTATGTCTCAGTCACTTTTTTCCGAAACTATAAGAACTATGCTGTTGAAACTTGGTAAGTAGATGTATTTTGTGAACCGCATTAAGATTTTCACACAAAAATAGAAATAATACATTTTGGGGGTTCCCCTACCTTAGAACGGAAACTCAAAAAAAAAAAAATTCATCAAACCCATACGTGTAGGGTGGAGTATCTATGGATAGGTTACCATAGATTCAAAAATGATTTAAAAAATAATTTTAAGTACTTAGTTGTTACCAAGTCCTAACAATATTATAGCAGTATGACCATCATTTTCGTCACGCATCCAGGACACGTAGCATTTTAGCGCGTGACGCGACTTCACGAGTAGGTGAACCACACTGTAACTTTAATTGAACTAAGTTCCGGATTGTTAATGTACAGTAAGGAATTACTCGATTAACTACTTTTATGTAGGAATAATAAGGCAATGAAAATATAATGTTAGTTAAAATATTTATTGCACGAAAAATATGTTTCTAAAAACGCACGGAACACATAAAACACGGAAATAAACAAGGCTCCCGCCAGCTAAAATAATAATCATCAATGAAACATCTAAAAACTGACAAATAATGGTTCCTTGGTTAAACTGTATACTACTTGGTTAAGGACATTTTTCTCTACGTAAGAAAGAGAATACTGGTAGATAAAGACTACAATTAATTTATCTAGCGGATAGAGTTTTTGTAGTTTCTGAGATCCGAGCGTCTAAATCTATATTTCTGATTTCATCTACAATTTTTTATCTATTATCAAATCAAATCATTATACTTGCATAAAACAGGTATAAAGCTAGTAGAAAATCTTAACCCCACCTGCTAGCCGGTATACCTGTTGATTGATGGACAAGGCTCTTGCTCAGGCTTCCCTCTTGGCGTTGGTGGGTCTGATGAGTACCATCGAAAGTCACTTTCATTCATGTAAAACTCAATATGTTTATTTTTTTATTTTTTATAACTTACAGTTAAGAAATAACAATGAAATGATAAATAACACACAAATAACATTTTGATTTTAAAACAGTCAAAAACTAAAATCGTGGAAGGATGCAGTGTGAGTGCGGATCCTGGGCTCCAAAGTGCAAACTTTGAATGGAACCAGGACTGGCGCGCGGATGAAAAAGAAAATCAAATTGTTTTAATATTATATCCACTAATAATATCTATTTGATACGAATTAAATTTTCGATTAGGTTACTTAAATATTTTTCGAATGAAACTCAATATATTCCTTGTAAATTGTATTTTTTTGTTAGGATTGTCCTGAAAATAAAGCGAAGACATAGTTCCACTACCGACAGCCGAGATTTCATTGCAACAGGATCGTGTCTATTGTTATATCGCATACAGGAGTAATTGTATCATTGTACATGTATTGTATGATTACATACAGCAGTTGTAGATGTAGCGATGTATTTCACTTGTAGTGATGTGCATTTACTCTTCTGAAAAATGATCTGGAAAGATTGGTGGGACTTGAAAAATGTATTGTGTTACAAGGTGCTATGGACTGCAATTTTTAATGCAAAATCAGTTAAGTCTATTATTATTATTTAACTAGTGGCTTCGGTCGTATAGAATTTAGATACCGTTAATGTACCCGAGACGGCGTGTGGTTTTAGTCGGTTCAAGCCCGACGTAACCGCCCCCACTGGCCGGCGGGGGGGTATCCGAAGGGATTTCCGCACGAAAAAAAAAAAAACATACCGTTCCTGTATTCCATGGGAACCTATTCTAGGGTTAAAGTGTTAGAGTGTGGCGTAGCGGTAGAGCATTCGACTGCTAAGTCACGGATTCGATTCCATTTCTATATATTATATGTATTTATTTACAAAAAAAATATGTATGTTAATCCGCTTTCTAGAACCTCTGCAAGCTCTGCTTAGTTTGATTCTAGATGGCGCTGTGTAATATGTCCTAGAATATTTATTTGTTTTTATTTACTTCTTTATTCCAGACTATAATTCATCCTTGTACCAAATTTCAGCTAGATCCGTTCAGCCGTTTGAACGTGCTTGAGTAACAAACATTCAATCATCGTCACAAACTTACATATGTATAATATTAGTAGATTAGACAGTAGAATTGTTCGAAGCAAAAAACCAATCACTACATCAGTCATCCCAACCATCAGAAACAAAATATCATCAAAAAGTTAAAACACATTTACACTGAACTTTTTGTTCATCCGAGCATCCATCCTGGCCGCACCTAAAGCTCGTATTTTGAAGCCTTGATTCCGCTGTCCTGCCTCAATCGACTGCCTTCAAACTCCTACAGGAAAACCTCCACGAAAGCCTCGTCCGTCACGTAGTAAATTTCACACCACACAGACGCATATATTGAAAGCAAAAATAGCACAAAAGCACAACTCGTTTGACGTAAAACTATTTCGAAACAACGAGGTATATTGTAAATTTCCTTTTCAGCTCAATAGGACATGTTGGTAGTTTCGCGTCTAGTTCAAACATGTCTATAGGTAGTTCACTTTTAGACAGTTGTTGCAAAGTTTGTAACTGGTCTGTCAGATACTTTTGCTAGTCTATTTTGAAATATTTTTCAACAATTAATTTTTGAAACATGCTGTTGTTTATTTTGGTTCGTGAAACCGAGCAGATAGAGGGTATATTGTCAATTAGGTATTTTTTGCTGAATACTTATGTTGTATATATGAATAATCTGATGTTTAACGTTTACTACATATGTATACAAGGTGTTTCTAGATTTTAAATTTCCATTTATCGTGACTTCTTTATATGAAAATTGTTCGCCGTTTCAGAGATTAGTCAAATAGACTGAAAGACGGACAGACATAAGTGGCTTTTTAGTATAAATACCGTTTACATTCATGTACTGTCATAGGGGCTGGTTCTTTATATTACAAACAGACGTCGGTAGCTCAGTGCTTAAGGAATATGTATCACGAATGCGTGGTTCGGGTTCGAAATGATGTGAATCCACGTCTAAAACAAGCAGTTTAGCTTAGCTGGAGAGTTTAGCGCGAATACTAGTAATTTTAGTTACTATTAGATAGTCCCATTTTGAAAAAAAAAGAAATTTATTATAATTGAATAAAATAACTAATGTGACGCGCGAGAGGGTTAACCGCGTGATGCGTGCGCGGTCGCAGGGTTAGGCAGTTCCCGGCTCGCGCCACAGACGCGCAACGCCAGTGGCGTTCCCCCCTCGTGCTGTTGTTGTTGTAGTCTTTCGTTGAAGTAAAATGGGTTAGGTTAGGTTAGAACTGTGACCCCAACAGAGCCGGAATTGATGTTTCAATTGATTGGGTACATATTTAATTAGGTAGGGCACATTTTTTAATACATTTCAGAGCATTATTATTTTGGGTTAATGTTAAAAAAATGTGTCAAACTAGTGGTCATTCGAAGATGTGTCTTGTCTAAGTATTGTCTGTCGAATAATCGTCTGTCGAAGTGGTGGTAATTCGAAGGTGTGTGTTGTCTAGTAATTGTCTGTCGAAGCAATGACTTGTAGATATATGTGTTTTCGAAGTTCGCTACATGTCGAAGTATTGTACTGTCTAAATTCAGTCCGTAAATGCTTTTGGGAACGTTACCAGTCGACATCGATGGGGAGGAATTTGACACCTAAACTTTTTTCTTCGTACATACTCTTTTTTAGGATGTAAATATTTTAGTTTGTATAATATTGTTTTTATTGTACAGATAGTTAATACAGTCACAAATTACACAACATGTTATGGTATGTATGTATATCCAATTTCTAAAAACAATAACTAAATGCCTGAAATAAAAGTTTATCTTTACAAATTTGATAAAAAAGCGATTTATTTACCTTTCATAAGATTTTTATCTGTATTTAAAGAATGTATTTCTCATAAGAACCTAATACAGTTTACTTACAATGAGATACAGAGTAATAGTTAATTGTATAAATATATGACTCCTCGGTGCACCAGAAGTCACTGTGTACTAACAAATTTTTTAATATTTTTTTTGAATATATTCATATCGTTACATTTCTTGACATCATTTGGTAATCGATTGAACAGCTGAACTCTCTTAAACAATATAGTTTTTTTCTCTATATAAACCTCATTAAACTTTTTTTATTTTTAAATTTAGGACACGTCAATTTGACTTCACCTCGCCTGATGGTAAGCTGAAGGTAAAGTCTCAGGAAAGAGGGTCACCATTACATACACGTACCATGTTAAAAATGGTGGCACTCAGTTTGACGGCCTTTTTTTTTTTTACGTGCGGAATGCCCTTCGGATACCCCCCCCCCGCCGGCCAGCGGGGCATCAAACTACACAGATTCTTTTAAAACTTTTCTTTATGTGGTCTTCAAAATATATACTCATTAGCCTATGTTTATATCAAAGTCTATGTCCATTGGGGATAATACCTTTCAAATGGTGAGAGAATTTTTCCAACGAGTGCAGTTCTTTCGAAGATTACCCCAGACATTTAAAGAAACTCACTAAATTCGGTCTCTCTCAGTACAATATTAGTATTGATAATATGATTATTATATGAATATCGTTGCCATCTGCCCTCCAAAACCTGTTATTAAAGCCTGCGCAAGAGTCTCGTTCATCAATCGTGAGGTTGGCTTGGGCTACAAAGATCTTGGTGCGGCCTCATATACTCATATTTTGTAAGTAGGTAGTATATAAATTCTGTGCTTAAAAATAAATATAAATAATAATAAAGAAGTGTCTGTTTGTAATATCAAAATATTTTTTTTAATGATTGCACTTGTATGATACTCACGATACTTATAAAAAAAAAACAATTTTTAAAATTTTGTTTGAGAAGGACGGGAATTTCAGTGGCAGATACGTCGTGTTGCAATGCGTAACATAAGCTACTTCAATTTAAGAAAAATAATTAGGGATCCGGGCCAAAAAATTAAAACCCAGGAAATTGAGAATAAAATTTAATTTCCTCTGGAACGGCTGTGTCAATTTTGACGGGACTTTCACTGGCAGATAGATAATATTTTAAGGCTTAACATAAGCTACTTGTATTTGAAAAAAGAATTAGGGTTACGCGCAAAAGAACTTAAACCCTAAAAATCTAAATCGTCGTGGACGCAGTCGCGGGCGCAACTAGATATGGATATAAATGCAAGCACCACTCCTCAATATTTCAAGTCGATCGATTATTTTTTGAGTTTTACAACCATAAACGTACACGAATATTCTCCTAATCATCACAAGGTCTAACTCAGTTCCATTCAAAGCTTGTACTTTGAAGCTCGGGGTACTCTCTCCAACTCCTCTTGATTTGGTGTTTTTGGCTTTTGCGGGAGCAACTGCCGTCTGTCTTCCAACCCCGAGAGAAGAACCTGCGCCAAAGCTTCGCCGATAATCAGCAGGTGTATCGGCTTACAAGTGAGGTTGGAATAAGCCCCGAAGATCTAGGTGGGGCTCCATAAACACCCTTTAAACGAATATAGTATTCTCTATATATCATATGAAACAAGACGCGATAGCCCAGTGGCGTACGTAACGGACTTCCGAGATGAGGTCTCGAGCTCGATCCCCAGTCGCCCGGGGCACACACCTCTGACTTTTCGTAGTTATGTGTGTGTTAAAAGTGTTTATTATCACTCGCATAGTAATGTGCCCGGTAGATGGCAATATTACATTGGGACCTAAACATAACTGGCAAATCTTGGGTGTGTAATACACCTATGCCTACCACTTCTGGGATACAGGCGTGAAGTTATGTTATATATCATGAAACCGAGTGCAATAAAAGTAACACATTTTCTTACTACATATCAGAGCAGACAGCAATCGCCGAGACAAATGGCCGCCGAGGAATAGTCGTGCAGAGTGGCGATTTGTCCACTTTTTTTCATCGCATCCTGTCGCGGTCTATATTTTAATGTCAGCTGTTTATGGGCACCAGTATGACTGCAGCGCTAGTTTTCTCAAGAAAAAATATGTAATTTATATCTTTCACTAACCAGTAGTAGTAACTAAAGTCGAATATTTTATTTCATGGAATTCTGACAGCAGCCTTTTTTGGAAGTTCAGAACAAATTCTTATCATATAGTAGGTACAGTCGCCATCTCAGTCGGGGTGCGAGGAATATGCTCTATGGGCAACCTCACACCCCGGCGTCTGTAGATCCGAGACGGCGTGCGGTTTTAGTCGGTTCAAGCTCGACATAACCGCCCCTGCTGGCCGGCGGGGGGGAGGGGGGGGTTTATCCGAAGGGATTTCCGCACAAAAAAAAAGAGATACATAACAATAGTCGGTGTTGTTGTGAATAAATGAGATATGACTATTTTCGCTGATATCAATATTTATTCACCTGTATGCTGATATTAACGAGTTTCCAAGTATTGTTTGCTGAATATACAATTGTTACAGCGCGGCGATACTAGGAATTTCATTATAATTGCTATTGTATTAGAGTTAATGGTATATTTACTCTGTGAAGTTTTTAGTGTTGCCATGATCACAGAGGGATTGAAGTATTGGCGGTTAACGGTGAGCGAATTTGAGAGTGCCGAAATATCTGATACTGAAAATGATACAAACATCCTACTTATATTATAAACGCGAAAGTTTGTGAGCATGTATGTATGTATGTTTGTTGTCCTTTCACGCAATAACGGCTGAACGAATCTGGATGAAATTTAGCATAGGGATAGAGCATACGACCTCTGTGGCGTCGCGATAGAGCATTCGATTGCTAAGTCATAGGTCGCGGGTTTGATTCCCGCTAATTGCAAATATGTATATTTGCATTGGTCTGGGTGTTTCTATGTATACCTAATATTTATTTATTTCCAAATAAAAGTATCTAAGTATGTTTATCCGCATTCTAGAACTCATATGACAAGTTCTGCTTAGTTTGGGTCTAGATCTCACTGTGTAATATGTCCTAGAGTATATTGAATAAATCACTTGTACTTAGTAAGTACAAGTGATTTATTCAATATGTGTAGCAAGTTCCACCAAGTGCCATCAATCTCCAGTATAAACATGTCCTAGAGTATTTATTTTATTTATAGTCTGGAATAACACATAGGCTACTTTTTATCACGGGAATATGTTCCCATTGCAGATAGTGATGAATATCCCTTTGATTCAATACTTATTTGAGTTCAAATATCTATACCGACATTGCAGCTAGTGATGAATATCCCTTTGATTTCAATACTTATTTGAGTTCAAATATCTATACCGATATTGCAGCTAGTGATGAATATCCTTTTGATTTCAATACTTATTTGAGTTCAAATATCTATACCGATATTGCAGCTAGTGATGAATATCCCTTTGAGTTCAATACTTATTTGAGTTCAAATATCTATACCGATATTGTAGCTAGTGATGAATATCCCTTTGAGTTCAATACTTATTTGAGTTCAAATATCTATACTGATATTGGTGTTCTAAATTTGCATTAAATCATTGATATTTGGGTAAAACTAGCTGACCCGGAAAACGTCATTACACTTTAGAATTAAGTTATTTTGGTAAACTTATTAGCTGAATTTATTTCGCGAATGTCTCATATTTTTAATTGTCCTAATTGCTAGTATAGGCACAGTATCCCGAGGGGGCAATCTTAAACCGTAGATGGCCCGAGGTCAGCCGGGGTGCGAGGAAATTGCTTTATTAGGTCACCTTACGCCCCGGCATTAGAGACTCGAAACGGCGTGGTGTGGGCTTTTGTTCGGTTCGAGTCCGACGTAACTAGTTTCCAACTGGTCGGCAATGGGAAAAACGTGGGGATATTCACAAAAAAAGTCAATAAAATACTATAAAATGGCGCAGTATAGGTGGGTCCGTAACTGGAGTTACGAACGGTATCACTAACATGACTATATTTTATATATATATATATATATATATATATATATATATATATATAGATTATTAGATATATAGAGGTTAGTTATCGTTTTTTGGACTTATAAGTTTTTTATTTAATTTATCAAGTTTGTTAGAGATTTGATCCTTATGACTGACCCTATCGTTTGATACCATAAAGGTATAGTATGTTATTATTTCAAATTTTAGCTGGTTCGACTACTGAGTGAGACGAGACATCCAAATAATTATTTTTAAAATAAAAATGAAGTCGCCTTATAGTAAAATAGTCTATCTACATTATTTAAGATACTTTTCCTCTATGTGGCATCGCCGTAGGACGCCCTGTATAATTGGATTGGTAAGAGCCCACCTACATCTTCTGGGGTCAAAAAACAAAATAAATCTTGTAGAATATACTGCTTCCGGGCTATTTGACCGTGGTCCATATGAAACTGACTGATCATCAGTCGCAGAGAAGTTGCCGCCGAGGAGAGTTTTACGCACTCGTCGGCGCCCGGACCTGTGCCACTGAGGATGTTGACCGCAGTGATCGATGAAACAATCGGAACGCAAGTTTCATATGGATCACGGCCAAACAGCCCGGAAGCAGTATATTCTACATGCAACGCCGGAAGTGAAAGCCTAAAGATTTTTAAAATAAATCTTGATCTCGAACTAACATAATGTTGATCACACGCATTTAAGAAATAGGTAACATAATAAATAGCAGGCACAAGACTAGTAAAACTATATAAACTTAACCCCCCTCAAAACAACTTGAAAACAGAAGTCCCTAGAAGTTTAACCATGCCCTCGTTTACCTTACCACTTATACACAACACGGACAGATTACCTCAATCCCTATTTAACCCTAAAATGGACAAGCCGGTAAATTACATTTTGTTATATTATGCAAATCCGAGATTAAGCTTTGCGTTTTAACTTGGCACGTGGCAAGTTTGTGCTTATGTTGCTACTCTAAGTTATGGGTTAAGTTATGGGAGTCTTAAGCGCTGTCGTGTGTTGGTATGAAGCTTCAAGCCTTGTTATAATGGCTGTAACAAGTTTTATAGCGGTTCATTAAATTTATTAGAGTTTGTTTTTGTTTGAGCTTACATTATCGATCCGATTTAACTTAAAACTTGATGCTATATTTATGTATGTTTTGATTTAACTATTCTGTAAGATGTGCTTATTAGCATAATATGTGGGTTATAAAGGCACCAGTGTGTGTGGCACATGCTGAACCAGGTCCTATTCACCATACCCGCGAGGTACAAGCCTGAAAATCATTCTTGATAGTTCAGGCCTCATAATTAAGTTTTATGCTGAATGTGTTCTTTTTTCTTATAAATATTCTTTAGTTAAAATAAATAAATTATATTTTCTTTCTGTATGTATTCTGAAATTATTGAAAACATTCGTTTTTTTTTAATGTTATTATATTATTGATTGCTGGGTGTATGAACCCCTCTTATACAGTCGGGGTCCATGCCAACCTCACCTGCAAATCGGTACACCTGCAGATTGGAGGGGCTGGTGCAGGCCTTACTCCAGTGAAACCAACCAACCAACCAACCAAACCAGATTATGCAATGGGAGATTTCTTTTTAAAGTATACTAGTGACCGAAATTACTAATATTCCCCCTAACCCCTCCAGCTAAGCTAAATTGTCTGTGTTAGGAGTGGGATCACGTCGGTAGTGTAATGGCCAGGATTTGAACCCAGGACCTCTCGATCCTAAGGTCGACTCCTTGACCACTAAGCCACCGACGCTTACTTTAAAAAGCGGACCCTGGGATCTAAGGTGCAAACCCTTGGATAAAAAAGAAACTAACCAACATTGGTTAGTCTTTCACCAAGAAACATATTTTTACATTAATAAAATAATAATTCGATTCTAGTTACTGTTAATAACACAGATCTGTGAACTGCAAGTTAAATAGAAGCTTGTAATAAAAATTGTTTCGAATCAAATTAAACTAACCCGGGGGCGTCAACCATAGGTGCGTTGACCACTGGGGGCTAGGCTATAAGCTGGGAACTCACACTGATATTCGTAAAATAATTTGTACGAAAATAGTCGAAATGTAGTCATAACTTAATATTTCATTACACTATGCAATTCACACTAATTTTAAGTTCAAATTGGTCCAAATATAAATCATTAATTTTACACACACAATCTCATATACATACACAATACGAACACAATTCAGATATAAGTTTCGCGTTCGGTTGGCTCGTTGAAGGATTAAATATCTATGAAACCCATTCGAGCTACACATTTAATTTAATATCTCATTTAGAATTATGCGAACGGCATATATTGCCACCTGAGCTGTTTTGGAGAACGTTCTCCCATGAGGCAAGTGGATGATAGTCAGGAGTTTGTTAAGCCTTTGCGAATTTCAATTTATATTTCAAAGTATAATACGTTTTACATGATATTGTCGTAGGTGAAGCGAATATATACCACAGAAATGAAACTATTTTTATGGATTATATCGTGGTTTAGTATATTATTTGCATTATTTTTTATGTTACGGTTACTTTTCAGCAGCCATGCGACGGCGCTTGAATAAAAATGTAAGGCTTTATTTTATAGAGTAAGTATAAAATTAAAAAAAACTGTAACCAGAGTACGATTAGGTTAAAAACATAGACGTGAAAGGGTTAAGAATATTAAAATAAAGTTCCAGCTCTTCCCCGATAAATGGTACCGGTGCCAACGACGGGAGGGGCGTTTCGGAATCGGACCGACTAAAACCACACGGTGTCCTAACTCAAGCGTGATTTGATACTAAATACGAAACTTCAAAAAAAATTGTGTGACACAATTGTTTTAAATGTGATGCATAGCCCGCTGATGTAAAGCGGTCACCGTACTTTGTCACGCACGTTATGTCGCTGACGAGTTGTGTATAAATATATAGTTATATGTATATAATATAGTTGTGTGTATGTACAAATATAAACACTGTTTTCTTCACGGAACTTGCAAACTTTTACCAGTACATAGGCCTACCAAGAAAAGTACTTCCAAAGTTTCGGACGATCGGGCTCGAAGAAGGCTCATGACACTTCGTTCGGCAACCTTACCAATAGAAAATTGAAGTAACTCCATGAGACCTACGTCTTACGTGCGGGTCAGATTAGGAATGAACCGAAGCTCCGAGCGGATATGCGTTTCATGGTAGTTCCGTGTCTGTGACGATCCCGAGCCGACGAGGCCAAGCACGATAACATCTTTATAAACTAATAGTACAAACTGACACATTAAAACTTCATTATCATCTTCACGTTGTTCCTGGTTGCATCCGAGGATTTCAACTCGGAGCCTGGGGTCCGACTACTTCTCGTTTTGTTTTGGCTTATACAGCTTTTAAGGGAGGGACCGCTATCTGACCATTCAACCCCAAGCACCAGTCCAAGCAATTATTCATTGCAGGACACCCCAGTAACCCTCGAAAGGATAACCCCAGGGTTATCGGCGGACTACGGGCGCCGTCGCAGCCTCGCCATGGCGGGGGGGGGGGGGAATCGGGTTTGACAATAAATGGCGCTAGTATTATTTTAAATCGCTGAAATATACAATATATATATATATATATATATATTTATATTTTTAAATTATTGTCCTCGAAATTTTCTCCCTTTTCATATGATATCACACTCGATACGATGGCCAATCGAGGAGAGAACCAATTAAGGCCCCACATGTTTGGACCTAACATCCGTTATGTTGATGTTATTCGTATAAAATATAATATTGCTGGTGGTAGAAATTTGATGACACAAATTTGTCTGTCACAAAATTCGGCCGTGTGGGTACCACCGTGCATGATTGCGAAAAACCCTCCATAGTAATCCAATTTCGGTTTGATTGCGTTCAGGGGTCAGCAAGTGCATAGCCGGGCAGGGGGATTGTGGTCGCACCACTAGTGGACCGGTAGGTGTCACGCGGTGCTGCGACGACAATCCTCTTCTGATGAGGCCGTCAAGCTGAGTGCCACCATTGTTAACATGGTACGTGTATGTAATGGTAAACCTCTTTCCTGAGACTTTACCTTCAGCTTACCATCAGGCGAGGTGAAGTCAAATTGACGTGTCCTAAATATAAAAAAAAAAAAAAACTTATTCATTATAATCTGATCATACATAAATACGTACGTAAATACTCTACATTAGACAGGCAAACACATAATCTTACTATGGACGCGTGGACGCGCGCACCGTTATCTAGTAATCAACACTTTTTATTTTGAATTTTTGCAGGTATTTTTGTGTAGGGTGTAATTTATTGAATTGCATTCATTCCGTAGAACAGTTGAAGCAGCAGCATCAGTACAAGGGTCCATAATGATAAATATATCACCGAAATAATTGCAGGTCCACTAAATTTGGTGAGATTACTTCACCAACTAGGAAATGAGCTGTTGATCTTCAAACACCTGCACAAATCTTTATACATTATACCTTGGAATCATCTTGAGTAGATCAGCTAAAACAAAAAACAAAACCCTCAAACAAAAACCCTCCTCAACCATCATCAGTCCAACCGTTTGCGGTGTCCAACCATCGGAGCTATGATGCCACAAATATATAGACTTTTTTGCGTCATGGTTAAATAGAAAATTACCTAATTAATGATTAATTATTATCTAGGACGAGGATAATTAACTATCGGCTAGTGTGTTACCCGATAATACATCTTATTTGTTATCTATGTGCTTAATTCGCTAATGACTAGTGAATATACACTAGGAAACGTGCCTTATCATATAGTGTATCGTAACTTATGATCTGCTGATACTTGCCCTTGCCAGTCTGGTGCCCGATTTGGTAAAATCCCTTTTTAGGGTTCCGTTGCCTAATGGCAAAAAACGGAACCCTTATAGGTTCGTCATGTCTGTCTGTCTGTCCGTTCGTATGTC
This sequence comes from Cybosia mesomella, assembly GCA_946251805.1. NCBI lineage: Eukaryota > Metazoa > Arthropoda > Insecta > Lepidoptera > Erebidae > Cybosia > Cybosia mesomella. The sequence goes on from OX276415.1 coordinate 16,593,434, forward strand.
ACAACCACTTTTTTCCGAAACTATAAGCACTATGCTGTTGAAACTTGGTAAGTAGATGTATTCTGTGAACCGCATTAAGAATTGCACACAAAAATAGAAAAAGACAATAAATTTTGGAGGTTCCCCATACTTAGAACTGAAACTAAAAATTGTAACGAGATCTAGTATTGTAGTTTTTTTTAATACGTTAATACGTTTTGTTAATACTGAATTGAAATGACGCGTTTTGAAAATTTGTGTTTTAGAATCAGACCCCTGGTCAATTCACATAACAATACTTGATAAAAACACGACGCCACAGAGTGGTGTAACGGTAGTGCCTTCGACTGCTACGACATGGGGCGCGGGTTCGATTCCTGCTCAGTGCAAATATTTTAAACATGAAGATGTCTATTTGCATTGGTCTGTGTGTTTCTATGTATTATATACATACATATTATGTATGTATTTACAAAAAAAGTATATAAGTATGTTTATACGTATACTGGACCCATAACACAAGCTAGTTAAACTATACTTACTTTGGGTCTAGAAAGCGCTATATACAATGTCGTAGAATATTTGCTATTTATTTTAATACATTTAACGAGAATATACCAACAGTTTTTATTAATGTTATAAGCTATTACGCATTTCCCTATATACAAATATGACGGGAATATATCGCCGGATCTTACCCTCTGCCGTCATTAGCACAAGAAACGCCATCACTCACGAATGACAGCAAAAAATTATTCTCCCGACAGATTATATATATTACTATCATCTCCCTGATGTGCAGCATCCGCCTATATAGCTAATATATTAATAACAAGGCTGGTAACATTCTGAGAACCTCACCGAAACTTACGTCATTTTAGTGAACTGTTGCCTGCCCGCGTAGAATACTGAACCCGTTTAAATAACCCATGGAAACCAATTCCAGGGATAACAGGTTAGCCTTTGTATTATTTTACACTAGAATCTATCCATATACTAAATTTCAGCCGGATTCGTTCAGCCATTTGAGCGTACTTGAGCAACAAATATCTTAACAAACTTTCACATCGATACAAATAAAGAAATTTGAAGTTTGTAATATTTAAATAACAGATTTTTAATAATTGCATATGAATGTATCGTACTTACAACAAAAATACATTTTTTTTTCAATTAAATTCTTAAGCATTTTGTATGCTTACTTTTTCTTAAGATTTAGAAAAAGTAAGCATACAAAATGCTTAAGAATTTTCGAATTTTCGAAAAATTTTCGAAAAAAGAAATTTCGAAAATCTGGGACGTGTCTAGGTGGCTCAGTTGGTCAGAGCATTCCCCCTGTAAGGGACTGGTCGCGGGTTCAAGTCCCGTCCTAGATGTTCTCTTTTTCCGATCTAAATCTTTAAAAATACATTTTTTTAAATTTTTGTCTGTCCTTCTTTCTGTCTGTTTGAAAGAGGTAATCACTGGAACGGCTGGACCGATTTTGACGGGACTTTCACTGGCAGATAGGCAACGTTACAAGGCGTAACATATGCTGCTTCAATTTTAGAAAAAGAATTAGGGTTCCTCGCACCAAAATTAAAACCAGATCAAAGTCCACGCGGATGAAGTCGCGGGCACAGCTAGTTTACAATATTAGTAGGATAGTAGGATAGGATAGTCGAAAATCCTATTGGATTCATCAATGGAACTTTCCCATGGAACCAACAGTGATAATCCGTTTTTATTCATTCATTTACAAATTCTTATAAATAAAGTAAATTTACTTTTAATTTACTTTATTTATAAGAATTTATAATTATATATATTATAATAATAAGTAAATTTATAATATACCTAATTACGGTTAATGAAAAATAATTTCATTCCAAATTTTTATAAAATTACATTAAAAAATTTAGTAATTATCTGCTAAAGTTAAAACCAACAAGAAAAAATAGAATTTGTTAAATGAAAAATAACTTTACAGCGGCGCCAAAATTTGACTAAGTTATCAATCACAAAGCGAGTCACATATCCATTTAAACTCGGCTTCAGCACCACAGTTAGCCAACAACTCGTATTAATCATAACATTCTTCCTACTTCATGAGGCCACGAAATCAGCGTTCGGGATTTAACGTGATAATGGTATATGGCGTAGCGGTAGAGCGTTTAACTGCTAATTCAGAGGTTGCCAGTTCAATTTTTACTATGTACAAATATTTGCATTGCTCTGGGTGTTATAACCTAACATAATATAACTTCACGCCTGTATCCCCGAAGGGGTAGGCAGAGGTATATACACACCCACGATTCGCCAGTTATGTTAAGGTCCCAATGTAATAGGGGGCGAGCCTATTGCCATCTACCGGGCACATTATTAAGCGAGCAATAATAAACATTCTTAATACACACATAACTACGAAAAGTCAGAGGTGTGTGCCCGGGGCGACTGGGGATCGAACTCGAGACCTCGTCTCAGTAATCCGTTACGTCCGCCACTGGGCTATCGCCGTATTCTGGGTCGTTTCTGGGTGATATATAAATGAAATATAATTATTATTATATTTGAAAAATGTATCCATTTGTAGAATGTCCAAGATATGTTAGCTTTGAATTAAGACATATGTGTGTATATAGGAACTGGCCTAACTTTTGTTTGCAGCATCATTCGCGTTTACGACTTACAAAAGTTTGAATGTTTTTTACTCAATCACGCTCAAACGGCTGAACGAAATTGGCTAAAATTTGGCACAGGAATACATTATAGTCTGAAATAACACATACATTTCCTTTTATCCCTGGACTAGGTTCCCATGAGTTGCGGGAACGGGATCAGAACTATACGTAGAACTGCCCACGGGGAACAGAGTGGAAAATATGACTGATTTATGAAGTCCTTAGTCTAAGGAGCATGACTTTTTAACTCCCGATACAAAAACAACAGGGTGTTATAAGTTTGACGTGTGTGTGTCTGTTTGTGGCATCGTAGCTCCCGAATGCATGCACCGATTTTGATTCTGTTTTTTTTTTGGTCTGAAAGGTGAATTAGTCGGTAGTATCCTTAGCTATGGCGGGGATTTTAAATGTTTATTATTTCAAGATAAAGATTCATAATCCGCTGTTCCTGTGACTCCACCACTAAAGATGCAAACAGCAGATTTATGTCTGTAGATTAGCAGCGAATTAAAAACTTGAGAGAATCCAACATCCAACCAGGAAGTGAAAAACTTTTGGGGTATGCTGATAAAAGTGTTCTCATGTTTGTTTAGAGATGACTTCTGTGACCTGGCAGAGAAGATCAGCGTGTCTGTTGAAAGAATAACCAGTTATTTTTTAAATTTATAAAGACCTTTATGGCGTAGCGGTAGAGTGTTCAACTGCTAAGTCAGAGGTCGCGGGTTCAATTCCCGCTCAGTGCAAATATTTGTATGCATGAATATGTCTATTTGCATTGGTCTGGGTGTTTTTATGTATAATTTTTTTTTTTTTTTAAAGAATATTAGTAACCGAAATTACTAATATTGCCCCTAACCCCTCCAGCTAGGCTAAATTGCTTGTGTTAGGAGTGGGTTCACGTCGCTAGTGTAATGGCCAGGATTGGAACCCGGGACCTCTCGATCGTAGGGTCGACTCCTTAACCACTAAGCTACCGACGCTACATTTTTTTGTATTTACAAAAAAAAATGTATCTATGTATGTTTATCTGCATTCTAGAACCCACAAAATAAAAGTAGTTAAATTATGCTTACTTTGGGTCTAGATAGCGTTGAGTAGAGTTTATTACTAGCTGACCGGGCAAACTTAGTTCTGCCTTAGAATCAAGTCATATTGGTCTCAAACGAATGTCTCATTGCACTCCGTCATTAAAGCCCTGAAACGGCGTGAAGTTTTAGTCGTTTCGAATCCGATATAACTACTCCCGCTGGCGGGAGGAGGAGGGCGGCCGGGGGTACCCGTGGCGATTTCCGAAAAAAAAACCCAAAACGGTATCATAGGCGGCGACAAATCTAAAAAATCACGAAAATCCGTCCACCTGTTCTAGAATTTACCCTGGTCATAAACACGAGTTTATTTTATATAAATATATAGATTATTTATTATAGTAGAAGTTTTGACTTAGTTCTAGAAGTACTATGAAATGATCCACCTTCTGTAGTTTTCCCAAGTGAATACAATATGGCGATATGCAAGAAGGGCATTAGAAGGTTTTTAAATGGTCGGCAGCATAAGTGTGACGCCCTTGGTGTGTGTCCATAAGCCATAATAACCACTCCCATCAGGTGGGCAGTGCTTTTCTGTCACATAACCTAGTTGATTAGTTAGATGACTATAGCAGATTTTCATAATTCTGAATATTTCCTAATCCTACAATGGGTGGATGTTTGTTACTCCTTAACGCAAAATCAGTTGAACGGATCTGGCTGGAATAGGTATAGATTAGCAGAGGGCACAGTGGAGAGCAAGTAAGGGGGCCATCTCGAAACCGGAGATGGCCCAGGGTCAGTCGGGGTGCGAGGGATATGCTCTATGGGTAACCTTACACCCCGGCGTCTTAGGCCCGAGACGGCGTGCGGTTTTAGTCGGTGCAAGCCCGACATAACCGCCCCCGCTGGTGACCCTCCGCTCTCCAACGGGGGCGGTATCCGAAGGGATTTCCGCACGAAAAAAAAAAAAAAAAAAAGGTATAGATTATAGTTATGAATAACACATTGGCTAATTTTTATTCCTGGAATAGGGAGACGTGAAGCCGCGGGCTGAATCCAGTTCTAAATATTGAAAATATCTGTATTGAATTCATAAGAAAAACTAAGCAGGGGAAATACTAGTTTCTATTATACATATAAATGCTTTTTTTGAAGAATATTCGTAACCGAAATTACTCATATTCCTGCTAACCCCTTCAGCTAAACTGAATTGCTTGTGTTAGGAGTCTCGGTAGTGTAATGCCCAGGATTCGATCCCGAGACCTCTCGATCGTGGGTTGACTCCTTAACCATTAGCTACCGACGCTTCAATAATTTTTCTCTCATTCGTCGATCAAGAGTTTTCTCTCACACCACCCCAAGTTTTCCTATTATTTTATTTCGGAATACAAATAAGATTTTACCATGCATTATGGAACTTTCCATAAACAAAATTGAGGCCGCATATTACCACTACTAGTAGGATAATGGCCATTAGAAGTGACGTCATGGTTTACGTCAACATTTTCTATTAAGAATATTCCATTAAATAATCATATAATGGCACTATAGAATTAGAAATCAACCCTTTATTAGAATTCTTACATAGTGATAATGGTAATAAAACAGTATGTCGTAATATCTATAAGTAAACTAATATTATATCTTTACTAAGATATCCCATCAGATATATTTTCAAGATATAAGGGATATCCTTTAAAAGGCTAAAACCGCACGCCATCTCGGGACTTCAGACGCCAGGGTGTGAGGCCCATAAGGCATTTCCCTTGCACCCCGACTGACCCTGGGCCATCTCCGATTTCGAGATGGCTCCCTCGGTATATAGGGCGTACCGTTTTTTTTTTCGTGCGGAAATCCCTTCGGATGGACGGAATTCCCTTCCTGGGAAAGGTCCTACTTAACCACAAAGCTATAGACATCTCGCCAAGACAGTTATATTTCACTTTTCAGTTATATTTCATTTATCAGACTTTTACGTCAGTTTAATTTTATAAAATTAAAATTCTAAGAAATATCATCATCACAGGTGTGTTATTTAGTTAATTGAACTTAAATTTATATTATAGTATCCAGTTAACATTAAACTATTAAACATCTATCTAGTAATAAATTATTGAGACAAACATAAATCGTTAAATTTGAGCATCTGAAATAATTCGATCTGATTAGATGTTAGTGTCAAACCATTTGAGTTATCTTGTTATAATGTATAGTAGTGATGGGTATTCATTAGTTCAGCAGTAAAGTTTATATTGCTAGTGTAATCAAAATGATGATATTATTATAGAGTCGTATTTCTTAACACAATTGATAATTAATTGAGATTTTGATGATGACGGCCTCTGTGGCGTAGCGGTAGTGTATTCTACTGCTACGACTGCTACGACGAGTTCGATTGAAGCTCAGTGCCAAATATTTGTATGCATGAATATGTCTATTTGCATTGGTCTGGGTGTTTCTATGTATGATATGTATATATTTACAACAAAAAATAGTATATAAGTATGTTTATCTGCATTCTGGAACCCATAACACAAGCTAGTTAAACTATGCTTATAGAATTTCAGAGAATCATCATCATCATCATCATCATCAACCTATTCTGGTCCACTGCTGGACATAGGTCTCTCTTAATGAGCGCCATAGCGCCCTGTCTTCAGCTTGCCGCATCCAGCATCTGCCCGCAGTCTTTCGCAGATCGTCATCCCACCTATTATTATATTATTTTATCGGTAATATGGAACTTCACTTAAAATAAAAGTATTTTAATGGATTCTATTGCGATTTATTTTTTGTTATCTTATTATTGACTCTGATCCTGACGATAGTACAGATAAACTTATGTTACTGTAGCTTATTTGTTGCCACCATTCGAGAGTAAAATTCTTATTTGTCCAATTAGCCCAGCACCCGAATTTGAAACACAAACATACAAACGCTTGCCATCACACACAAATAATGGTCCAGAAGTGATTTTAGTAAGCACTGCGACACACAGACGGAGCGGCTGGTCAGCTAATTTAAATTTTTTATTTTTATTTTAATTGAAGTGTCCTCTACTAAACTGAAGGGGATACAGATAAATAGAGTGGCCTAAAGTATAGGCCACATTGAATTTTCGAGGTTTCCAGGAAGTTAAAATCCTTAACCATCGTCTAGATTATCTAATAATGGAGGACTGTCGAAATTGTCACTTTAATAATAAGCTTTGACATCATACTCATGACCATGGTCTCACTGCCATAGAGGCCTAACTTTGTGCGTAGAAGAGATGGAAAAGACGACAAGCGGACTTCTGGCACCGAGGTGAGGGCCTTGGCTGCAATCGGGACACAATGCTGAGATGATGATGATGATGTGGATTTGTACTCTCGTCCCGAGGGTCCCAAACAGGGTGACCAAGACCTACCGTCTTCCTCGGCAATAGTCCTGATGTCAGAGACAGATTACATTTTTATTCGTTTTGATTCTAATGTAACTGCTTCGTGATGTCATCGCTGAGGGAATACAATCAAATCCATCAAATCAATTAGCTTATTACAGTCCACGAGTCCTAGAGTAGAGACCACGAACCGGTAAACGGTAGGTAGGACGTCCCCCAGCCAGATGGACAGATGACCTGAGAAAGGTAGCTGGGATAGACTAGATGCGTGCTTAGGCGTACAATGGGAATACAACACAAAAAAAGGATAACTAAAACTTTGTGTTTGCACAGTACTTTTTTTAATTTTTTTTTGTTAATATCACTCTGGTGGCAATCAAGCTCACGGCCCACCTGATGGGAAGCGGTTACCGTGGCTTATGGACGTGTGCAAGTACTTCCGCAATTGTTCCAAAAAACTTAGAAGGTTTGCTTTTTGCAAATATCCTCAAAATTAAAGGAATAGTTTGCAGTATTTTCATCGCCCTGGCCGTAAGAACTATTGTATGTATAACATTGCAGAGGTCAACTATCAAATATTACTGTACAAAGGCAAATAAAATGCCTCTGACCAAATTCTTGGAAATAAAAATACTTCTGACTCTTATAATATTCAAAATATTTTACAGTTTCAAAGCACACCATTTTAAGCGGCGGTATTCCTCGTCCCATAATTCGTCCGTCCACCATTGTCCAGTAAGTGTTTATCCATGTCCCGAGTTTAGCTAAAGCGGTCTGAGCATATATAGAGCCTCAAAAATGTGTATTTTGAGGTCAATTGTTGTCGCAATGAGGAAGGTCTGAGAATTTACGTGGAATGAATGTATGAAATTCCTCTCGTGCGGAGTTTCTTTTCAAATGGGTAAGTAGGGTGCAAATTTTTCCAGAAAAGTAAATGTTGCCTACTGAGTGACCTGAAAAAGGTAGTTGAGCTAGAATGGTGCGGGAATGTATATCGGATTGGTGGAAAAGTAACGTAAATAGGAATTGAGTGATTGAGGTCTAAAATGTAATTATGAATTATTCAGGTATATTTTGTAAATATACTTTTTACTCCTACGAGCTCTTTCTTTTTTCAACGTAATATGCACGTGCGAGACCGGGACTGGTTAGCTTAAAGTTTGTAAAATCTGTTTAAAAGCTAGTTAAGTAATCACTACTTAATTTAATAATGAAACTGCTTCAGGCACCAAAAGCTTTCAAAAACACGCTTTACAGAAGCTTACTCATAAATTTCCAAGTAGAACCTAGTATATTCTGCTGATAGAACCAATTTATTTAGCGCACATTTATTTTGCAGAAACCAAACAAATTATTACCTATTTTCTTGATACCTCGTAGACGAAAACAGAATGTTTCGAATTAATTTATATTTTGTACTAGCTGATGCCCGCGGCTCCGCTCGCGCTCTTCAGTTCCACTTAACCAATTGCAATCAGCATTGCACATACGGCAGGTTTTAAGTCTGACCACGACCTTTATGAATAGACTGGATGCTGAAGTCAGAGGATGGAATGATGTGACGCAGGCCATTTCTTTTCTCGTGCGGAAATCCCCCCTTATACCCCTCCGCGCTGCCGGCCAGCGGGGGTGGTAATGTCGGATTCGAGCCGACTAAAACCGCTAGCCGTCTCGGGTCTTCAGACGCCGAGGTGTAAGGTGGCCCATAAGGCAGTTAGCCCGCTGTGGCGCAGGCCTAATGTCCAATAGGCAATAGGCTAAAATTGACCGATTGAAAACTTCTGTGATGGACACCGTGGTTCTCGCATCCGAGGAAGCCATCTCAAAGCCGTAGATGGCCCCGGGTCAGCCGGGATTTGAGATAAATATTAAATATTTTACGATATTTTTACACAGCGCTATCTAGACCCAAATTAAGTATAGTTTAACTAGCTTGTGTTGTGGGTTCTAGAATGCGGATAAACTTACTTATATACTTTTTTTTGTAAATGCTTACATATTATACATAGAAACACCCAGACCAATGCAAATAGATATATTCATACATAAAAAAATATTTGCACTGAGCGGGAATCGAACCCGTGCCCCCTATGGTAGCAGTCGAACGCACTACCGCTACGCCACAGAGGCCGTCAAAATAACTATAATACGAGAGAATTGCCTTATTGGGCCACCTAACACGGATTCTAGCTCAACGGGATGTACCGTATAAGTTTTGATTCACTTGTGATTGTCTACATTATACTGCATAATTTTATTTTTATTTAAATTGGCTTGACTTAGAAGTTTTATTTTTCACAGCCTCATTCAGACCTAATCGTTATTTCAAGTCAATACCTCCACGCCTCCTGAGACCAAGCTCTTGACAGACAGACGGACAACGAAGTGATACTACAAGGATTCTATTTTTCCTTTTGAGGTACGAAACCCTTGGGGTGTGTGTTGGGTAACCTCCTCGAGTGTCGCTCCGATTCCGATCCCGCTGCAGTCCGGGGGGAACGGAATCGGAGCGGCCGGTACACCCTGGACGGCGGTCAATGGCTTCCCCTTCACCCCTTCATAGGGTTGGCATTGATCGTCGGCCAATACCCAACGTGGCGGGAACACATCGCTCTCCGTACTCCTCTGCTTTCAGAGGAGACAGGATGAGCGATGCTGTTAGTGGTGAGATGGCCCAGGGTCAGCCGGGGTGCGAGGGATATGCTCTATGGGTAACCTTACACCCCGGCGTCTGAAGACCCGAGACGGCGTGCGGTTTTAGTCGGTGCAAGCCCGACATAACCGCCCCCGCTGGCCAGCGTGGGGGTATCCGAAGGTATTTCCGCACGATAAAAAAAAAAAAAAAAAAAAAGGTACGAAACCCTAAAAACTGTAACTAATTACTGTCTATTTGACGAAAGGATATTTGTATCTACCTAATTAGTAGTTGAATATTTGTTTGATGGCTATATTTCGCTTATTTCCGAGGTTTATTCCGTGATAACACTTAACTATATCAACAAAACTAACACAGCAATAGCATTGAAGCAATGTATTTGCAGCATTGTAGCTCACGGTCAGCAACATAAACCCTGCGTTATTAGACGTCGTGTAAACAGGCGAGCAACTTGTAACACGTATACTGAGGGCCATTCAATTAGCGGGTTTATAAATACTGTTGACTTTTGAAACAAAAATTTTTTTCACGGATTCTATCGCGATTTATTTGATGATATTTTATTATTTACATTGAAAATCGATTCCTACCTAGGATTTTAATAGAGAAGATGGTTGGAATGTACCACCAGCTTGGGGCCCAGTCATTCAGTTATTTAATTCCAAGGAAAATCAAAATACAACAAGACTTCATGACACTGTGAGAGCTCATTCTGCGTAAATAGTAACACCAACAATTCAACATAGTCCGGGTACTTTGAGATAACTTACACTTCAAACTATAAGATAACAACCATCTTTAGTCTCCCCGTGACCATGGCACGTAAACAAAGCGCGGTAAAGCAACCGAAACGTCGGGTTCAATGTAAATATTAAAATAACATCAAATAAATCGCGAAAGAATCCTTTAAAAATAGTTTTATTTCTATGTGAGTATTCCGACAGTATTACACTGTTGAGTACATCACAAAATTCTAAATGTAAGTTACTATATTGCAAGGTTAAACAATACTTACTTCCTAGGTCAGTCTTAGGAGGCCATCTCGAAACCGGAGATGGCCCAGGGTCAGTCGGGGTGCGAGGGATATGCTCTATGGGCAACCTTACACCCCGGCGTCTCTAGACCCGAGACGGCGTGCAGTTTTAGTCGGTTCAAGCCCGACATAACCGCCCCCGCTGGCCGGCGGGGGGGGGTATCCGAAGGTATTTCCACACAAAAAAAAATAAAGGTCAGTCTTAGGATGGGTGGGATTCAGACTCCTCCGTGCCTCGGAGAGCACGTTGAGCCATTTACTACGGTTGGCATACAAGCATCTGTGGCATCCGTTAATGTTGTTGGAGCCCTAAAAAGTTTAAGGGCCTATAGAATTACGAAATCGCCAGTAGGTTGTGGAGATCAAATGGCAGTCGTGTCACGGAAAATATAGAAGTTCGGTCATTTCGCAGTTAGACTGGATGACAAAATTATAATAAAATTAATTTAGTTCCCTTCTGCTTTCGCCATATTATCGTGTTTTGTGGCCCAACCTACACATACAGACACGACAAATGAGTAAAGTTTTCTAATAAAAAGCTCTTACGGTGCGAGCGGGCATACGATTTGGGACTTTTTTCTGTGTAATGATATTATCACGCGCGCCATCACCCCTTCAAGCAGATGAAAACATTATTCGGTCCCATTGGAGAAAATTAGCATTGATATCTATATTTGTCTCTTGCACAACATTTCTGTAATTAACACGCTTTAATTATCTTCGCGTGTATATTAGCTTGTTATGTAGGTATGTTTGTAACGGAAGCTTTTAACTCGATTTTGGAGCACTTTAAAACGTCGGATTCATTTGAAAGTTCACACACTTCATCATCCTCCTTTTTAGGGATTTTATTTAGAAAAGCCCTATTGCTATCGAGTTGTCGTCGACGTCGTCGACGTCGTCGTTGCCAATTTTCTGTCACGGTTTCGGGTATGAAGGAGATGAGCTATCGAGTTGCTGTTTTCGGTAATAGATTCGTGCTGGGGTGAACCATTGCAAGATAAAGAAAAAATCGCAAAAAATCGAAAATAAAAAAACGCTAAATCGAAAATCCCTTGTATTTGGCTGAGCTCGTCTCAGGAATTCAACTTGTTTTTTATACGTGTGGAAACCCCCACGGGCTTCACCCCATCGGTGCCGACGTTGGGGTAGGCGTGTTGGAATCGGACTGACTAAAACCACACGGTGTCCTCCCCAAGTGTCCATCGCCGGGCTCCCCGGGTAAGCCCTCGAATGGATAACCCCAGGGTTACAGACGGATTCATCACCCTCCTGCCTTTATCCCAAATTTATTTGGAGTCAGCGTAACATGACATGTGTACTTTTTCCATTCATCTCTGCTTGCGAGTATCTCAATATTTACTCCCTCCCTAACCATATCCTTTTTCACACAGTCCATCCATCTTTTTATCTTTTTTTTTTATGCCACTAAGGTGGCAGACAAGCACACGGCCCACCTGATGGGAAGCGGTTACCGCGGCCTATGGACGTGTGCAACACCAGTGGCGTCACACTCGCGCTGCCGACCCTGTAAAGGAAAGGGGATGGGAAAGGAGTTTGGGAGGGAATGGGAGAGGAGTTTAGGATAGGATATGGGAAAGGAGTTTAGGCTCCGGCACTCTCACTCACCAAACGGAACGCAACAGTTCAAATACTGTTACTTGGCGTCGATATTCTGTGAGAGGGTGGTGCTTCCCCGGTCGAGTCGGCCCATTCATGCAACGGCCAAAATGACTGTTGCTTGACTCTACCACCATCTCCTCTTAGGTCTTCCTATCCCCTTATAACCGTTCACTTCCATATAACAGGAATGAGGATTACTATTACAGACACCGGTAATGTTGCCGTGGTGGCTCTTAGCTTGACGGCCTCATCAAATGGTTTTTACGCCCCGCTTAAACACTTAAACACGTGTGCGCGTAAAGAATTCCAAGTCTTTCCAAGGCAAAGAAGACAAATAGTGGGAGGAAAAATATAAGCCGATAATACTGACAGTAAAACACTTTCCTCTTGAACTCCTAAAGAGCGAACAATACCACTTATTCCGAATCGGATCCAGTAAATAATATCTGTCCGGGTTCGGTGCCAAATCGCGGCAACTTCTCAAATTAACCCAAAATTTATGTAGCGGTGAAAGTTTTAATGTACCATGTAATGTATCGCCAGACGTTTTGCCGGTTGTCTGGATTCATAGCTGTTGTGCTACTTGTTAGAAGTTTTTGTTTCGAAGATCTTGTTATGATGGAGTGGGTTTTCCTTGTCACGCAAGTTGACTGCGAATAGAGTTATACTTTTTTATTGTTGTCGTGTAAGACTTACAGTATATTGTATCTTTTGTTTTTTTTTTCTTCGTAAAAACAGATTTCGAGTATCTTAGTAGTATTAAAAGCCGAAAGCTGAGATGGACGAATCTTTTTTACTCAGTCATGCCAGAACGGCTGAACGACTCTCAATTTAATTTAGCATAGATATAGATTTTTTTTTAAATATTAGCAACCGAAATTAATAGTATTCCCCTAACCCCTCCCACTAAGATAAATTACTTGTAATGACCAGGATTCGAACCCGAGACCTCTCGACCGTGAGGCCAACTCCTCTACCACCTCTACCAATATAGCCTATAATGGCAAATTTTAAGAAAAACAAATGTCTGGATCTGGCGCACGAGGTAACCGACATGTAGGGGGTACGGTCCACAGAAATAGTCCCGGTTGTTATTTTAAGCCAATGGTTTGATCTCAAGGAGTCTCTCAGTTCATCTAGGGAGGCTCAGGATTAGTGACAACTCAGTGGTGGCCACGATGTAGAGAGCGGACTTGCTTAAAAATGCCCGAATAGTCCGGCGGTTCCTCTGCCAATCCACGTAATGCCCTGGCCGACTGCTGCTTGCCTCGCCAGGGTTATCTCGCCACCTCTCCCTTACTCTAGGAGGCGTGATATTTCTCGATCTATAATAATAATATCATTTATTGCAGACCATTTAAGTCCATAGTGTTAGTATATTAGTAACAAGTAAATTTATTAGTAAAAAGATAACATCTAGTAATTTAAAAAATTTAATAAGTCAATTTCTAGGATGGGACTTGAACCCGCAATAGTTCCTTACCTGACGTCGACCCGACGATCAGTGTGAGTTCATGTGTCTTAACCAAGGGCCGTGCCCAGCGCATGCGATAAATCGTGCCATCTCGCTCGGATCATATGTAACATTTGAAATAATACTGATGACATTTCTAATATTCCTTTTTATATATATATTTAGGACACGTCAATTTAACTTCACCTCGCCTGATGGTAAGCTGAAGGTAAAGTCTCAGGAAAGAGGGTCACCATTGCATACACGTACCATGTTAACAATGGTGGCACTCAGCTTGACGGCCTCATCAGAAGAGGATTGTCGTCGCAGCACCGCGCTACACCCACCGGTCCCACTAGTGCTGCGACCACAATCCCCCTGCCCGGATATGCACTTGCTGACCCCTGAACGCAATCAAACCGAAATTGAATTACAATGGAGGGTTTTTCGCAATCGTACACGGTGGTACCCACGCGGCTGAATTTTGTGACAAATTTGCGTCATCAAATTTCTACCACCAGTAAAAGAAAGCAAGAAAGAAAATAAGTTTATTAAGGACACGCACAAATAGGTTACAACAAATATATATATATATATATACACATATAGATAATAGGTGTCTAAGCTTCAACAGGTCGCCATCTCAGCATAAATGCTGCCCATCACATGCTAAACATATGATGAGCAGCCTACAATGATATGATATGATATTCCGATGGCGCCTTTGTAACGACGCGACACCACGCACGTGTACACAGGTACCTTTTTTTTTTTTTTTTTTTTTTATCGTGCGGAAATCCCTTCGGATACCCCCCCGCCGGCCAGCGGGGGCGGTTATGTCGGGCTTGCACCGACTAAAACCGCACGCCGTCTCGGGTCTTCAGACGCTGGGGTGTAAGGTTACCCATAGAGCATATCCCTCGCACCCCGGCTGACCCTGGGCCATCTCACCACTAACAGCATCGCTCATCCTGTCTCCTCTGAAAGCAGAGGAGTACGGAGAGCGATGTGTTCCCGCCACGTTGGGTATTGGCCGACGATCAATGCCAACCCTATGAAGGGGTGAAGGGGAAGCCATTGACCGCCGCCCAGGGTGTACCGGCCGCTCCGATTCCGTTCCCCCCGGACTGCAGCGGGATCGGAATCGGAGCGACACTCGAGGAGGTTACCCAACACACACCCCTGTACACAGGTACCTACACAAGGATTCACATTATTACTTACACACATCTACTATTATTTGTTACACACGATACTAAAAAAAAAAGGAAAAAAAAAACTAATAATTTAACACATTTAACATACAGGCGAATATAAAAATAACAATACACACCTAAAATTAACAATTGGTTTGTGTGCGTACTCCATAGATATAAGAAAAACAGTAATATCTTATTATTTTCTCACACTTATTTTTTATTTCAAAGGTGATTGTTGCATACATATTTTTGAGAGTTTCCGGGGTGCACTAGCATAACTTATTTGTAAGAAAAGGTAGGAGAGTCAAAACTAGGGCAATAATAAACTAAAACAAAAATAAAAGACGTTAATAAACTTAAAACTTATAAGACAATCCAACGCTGAAAACAATTAGGAATACGATTCTATAATAATGAATCCAAAGTGTCTTCTAAGAAATTCGTTAATTTCATTTTGGTAAATTGAAATGGTTACAGAAGATGACATTTAAAATTTGTTTTTGAACGAGTGCTCTAATTGTTTTTGGCGACGGTAATTTCCAACTTTGTTAACGGTTTCAGAACGAATCGGTTCGCGGGCGCACAATTTGTTGACGAATTTTAAAATGAATCATTGGTGTTGTTGTTCATTAACTGACTTGGCAAAAAGAGGAGGTTCTGACACAACTAATTTTTTGTATGTATGTTAAATGATTATCGTAACAGATTGTCAACCCGTTTCTTACGCTTGTAGATTCCCGAAGGACGTTTTTCAAT
Source organism: Cybosia mesomella (assembly GCA_946251805.1). NCBI lineage: Eukaryota > Metazoa > Arthropoda > Insecta > Lepidoptera > Erebidae > Cybosia > Cybosia mesomella. Next base: position 16,609,203 of record OX276415.1, read on the forward strand.
CATGGACCAAGTGTGGAACAGTGTGGTAAAGTACCGTTGTAGTATGGTAGAAGATGCAGTGACCAAGATAGGGAAAGGAATTTTTAGATAGTTTCGACGAAATAATGTAGTTTCGAATGCCGTCCTTGCGACGCACGCTGCTGCGAATTATTTTTCCACTGCCTCACAGGTTCGAAAGCTCATGGACTCGAATGAAATAGTTGCGAAAGACGCTGTTACGAAAAACATTTTCACTGCCTCTTAAACTCGAATATAGTCACGTTATCGACATCCAACTTTCCGGACTAGTGGTTCCGGCGCTTCGCCAGCCGCTGCGGCGGCACGCCCGCTTCACTCGCTCTGCTCGCGCTCTGTTGGGGTCACAGTTCTAACCTAACCCATAAGCGCCGGAACCACTAGTCACTCTAATAGGCACTCTAATCGCAACAATGTTTTTCGAAACAGCGTCTTTTGCGACTATTTCATTCGAGTCCATGAGCTTTCGAACCTGTGAGTCAGTGGAAAAATAATTCGCAACAGCATGTGTCGCCACAGCGGCGTTCGAAACTACATAAGACTACGGTTTCGACACGTACATAGGATTGACGAAGATGAGGGTAAATGGAAAAAGTAAAATTAATTTTAAAATACTTATCTAAAAGCCGGCCTATTTGACGGCCTCTGTGGCGTAGCGGTAGTGCGTTCGACTGCTATGACAGGGGGCGCGGGTTCGATTCCCGCTCAGTGCAAATATTTGTATGCATGAATATGTCTATTTGCATTGGTCTGGGTGTTTCTATGTATAATATGTATGTATTTACAAAAAAAAAGTATATAAGTATGTTTATCCGCATTCTGGAACCCATAACACAAGCTAGTTAAACTATGCTTACTTTGGGTCTAGAAAGCGCTGTGTAGAATGTCGTAGAATATTTATATTTATTTATTTATTTAAAAATGAGCTTTCTAGGAAGTGAATAACCAGACTAATCAAATTTGCCCAAATACGACAGGTTTATCTTGTTAAGATTACAAGTTCCTATGACCACCTACCGTTTCCATCTTCAGATCCTGGATATCAAGTAGCATCAGAGTATAGTCAGTTTGTTGCTGACATACTTACCTTAGCTTAGCTCCTGTGAGGTGAATATCCACACGTAAGAAATAGGATATATTATTTAAAAACACTTCTTTAATAACAAGCTTTTTAGTAAGTACATAATAGGACAAATCAAATGAGCCCAAACAAGACGGGTTTATCTTGTTTAGTTCAGGAGTTCCTATGGACACCTTCCGACTCCATCATCAGATCAGTTTCATAGTACCTTATTATCGCATTTTAAAGGCAAGTATACCAAATTTGAACGTCCAATATAACGTCAATAACTGGTCCTAATTGTACTTCCACGATTTACCACATACTAACAAACAAACTAACAGAATCAGTCAAATAAAATCTTGTATAAAGATGTGTTTTTATTGACTGTGGCGTAGCGGTAGTCGAATGCACTACCGCTACGCCACAGAGGCTATCAGTTACTGCTACGACAGGGGGCGCGGGTTTGATTCCCGCTCGGCAAATATTTGTATGCATGAATATTTTCTATGTATAATATGTATTAATTTACAAAAAAAAGTATGTAAGTATGTTTATCTGCATTCTGGAACCCATAACACAAGCTAGTTAAGCTATGCTTACTTTGGGCCTAGAAAGCGCTGTGAAGAATATCGTAGAATATTTATTTTTTATTTATTTATTTATAAACTGTCTTGTTTTGCCATTATTCGGTATATAAATTCAGGAATAACAGATTACTATTATTATTATAGTTTATTTAAAAAAAAACTACAAAACATTCACAAATAAATCAGTCATTTGCTACCAGGAAAAAACATCACTATTTTAGCTGTTCGAAACTTTTGTCAAGTACAAAAAAATCTTTCTAAGTTGCCGATTCCACCCGAAGAATCCCGAAGTATCTCGAACGCTACATAAATTTTAGTCCAATTACACACTACACGCTTATCGCCGAAGTTTTCACTCGAATATATCTTTTTTACTGTCGTAGTTTTAAAAAGGTCCAATGTTGCCATTATGAATGGCGGCCCTTATGTTTTGGCAGTTTTATTAAACTGTTCTAGGTAGAATCGAGTTTTATGATGGAAAATTTGTATAACTTTGTATGGGGTAATAAATACTGTTGGTACGCAAAGTTATAGGTAATGGACTGCTGAGACGAGGTCTCGGGTTCGATCCCAGGTTTTACCATGGCACACACCAATGACTTTTAGATGCTTTTCGAAGTTATGTGTGTATTTATCGCAGGTTTATAAGTGCCCGGTTAATGGCAATAGGCTCGCCTCCTATTACATTGGGACCTAAACATAAACTGGCGAAATGTGGGTGCTAGCACCTCTGCCTATCCCTTCGGAGATATAGGCGTGAGTTTATGTTATGTTATGTTATGTTATGTAATTATTTTTTTGTAGTGGAATATAACTCTGCATCATACTGCCTGCTAATTGTATTAATACCATAAATGTGGAAGTTCAGATTTTTTTTTATACCACTCAGGTGCAGACAAGCTCAAAGCCCACCTGATGGGAAGCGGTTACCGTGGCCTATGGACGTGTGCAACACCAGAGGCGTCACACTCGCGCTGCCAACCCTGTAAAAACCTTCTAATGCCCTTTTTGAAGAACCCCATATTGTAGTCGCTTGGATGTATAGATTTTTGTTATTCTTTCACTCAAAAACGGCTAAACGGATCTGGAATTATTATTCCAGTACATAATCTATCTCTGTAACAGTATATCCCTCGAATAGGTTCCCATGAGAAGCGGGAATGGGAACAGAATTCCACGCGGGCGGAGCCGCGGGTCGCAGCTAGTAAATATGAAAATAAGAAGAATACGCATAGTTATTTTTTAATTTCAAATTTTCTAAGTAATAACTAAATTACTTTGCACAGAATGATATTGCAAAAATACTTAGAATATAAATCTTATTAGATTTTGAAGGCTAAATTAACGCAGTAAGTAGTCGTACTAATGTATCAAAAATTTTCGTTATTTCATAATATTAAGCTTTCAACATAATAATAAATTAACTTCATAATGAAAGGTTATTAGCTCTTAGGTCTTGCTAAGACTTAAAGTAATGTAAATTACTTAGGAATTTGGCCGACGAAATTAGATTTTCTTGAGTTTGTGAACGAATTTTATAACTAGGACGGTTACCAGCTTCGCAATCAACCCAAACTTAAGCGTAGCGAGATTTGCCTATCCAACAATAGGTCAACGTGACCGGTCGATTTTCTCCATTGATTTGGTTTTTCGGTGATTATTCCTCGATGGTAAGACCGATCTGGACATTCGACCCCTTACGACACTCAGTAATGTCTACTTGATCACCGTGGCAAATTTGGTCGAGATCGTTTAAACGGTCTCGGAGGAGTATCATTTGTTTGAAATGCAACTTTGAAACCAAAGACGCTTCGCTCGCCTTCGGCTCGCTACGCTTAAAAATGTTGATATAAAAAAAGCGGTGATAATCCAGTGGTGTACGTAACGGACTGCCGAGACGAGGTCTCGATTTCGATCCCCAGTCGACCCGGGCACACACCTCTGACATTTCATAGTTATGTGTGCATTAATAATGTTGATTATCGCTCGCTTACTAATGTGCCCGGTAGATGTCAATAGACTCGCCCCCTATTATATTGGGACCTAAACATAACTGGAGAATCGTGGGTGTGTTATACACCTCTGCCTACCTCTGCGGGGATACAGGCGTGAAGTTATGTTATGTTATGTTATGTTGATATACATAAGTGGTATTGTAATGTAATGAGTGTACCGGGTGATAGGGAAACGTTTCCCAAAATCGAATTCTGGTTATCTGGATAGTACTGAAGAAAAATAATAAATTGAGTGATTTTTTTTTCGATCGGTTATTTTTTTATTAACTTTATTCACTCTCTGTCGTGTTAGTACAGCACAATCGTGAGGCGATCTTTTTAACTAATAAACTACCGACGTTTTTCTAACTTTTTCTAAGACTGCTTTTTAGGGTTCCGTAGCCAAATGGCAAAAAACGGAACCATTATAGAATCATCATGTTTGTCTGTCTGTCACAGCTACTTTCTTTCCGAAACTATAAGAACTATGCTGTCAAAACTTGGTAAGTAGATGTATTCTGTGAACCGCATTAAGATTTTACACACAAAAATATATATGTGTTATCTATGGATAGGTCTTCAAAAATGATATTGTGTTATCTATTTTTTTTTTTCTAAACTGAATAGTTTACGCGAGAGACACTTCCAAAGTAGTAAAATGTGTGTGTGTGTGTGTGTCCCTGTAACTTCTAAAATAAGTGAATGATAAAACTAAAAAATATATATGATGTACATTACGATGTACACTTCCACCGAAAATTGGTTTGAACGAGATCTTTTTATCATGTCCGCCTAGTATGAGTTGGTCGACACTTCTCTTTGAGGTCATTATAAGCAGATTCTTTTGTACCACCGAGTTTTAAGGGTAATTTGTCTTCATTTCAGATTGTGTGTGAGTGCCCATTGACTGCAAGCCTTTTACATTTCACTACCAATTGTAGTTACTAAAGCACACCATAACTTGCTGGAAAGGCCAAAAAGTTGCAATATAATGTGAAATCTAACATTATTACCAACTAGCAACCCGCCCTCGCCTCGCTACGTTTTATATGAGTTTTTTAAACTCAAGACATTATAATTGGCACATAATATAGCCTATGTCCATCGGGGATAGTGCACCTTTCAAAATGTTGAAAGGATTTTTCCAATAAGTGCAGTAGTTTCGAAGATTACCGCAAGCATATAAACAATCTCACAAAGTCAGCATAGAGACCAGAAACCCTAATTATTGTTCCAAAATCAAAGTATGCAAACTTATGTCTTATAATATCAGCTATATCTTAGTGCAAATTCTATCAAAATTCGCTCAGCCAACTTCGTAGATTTACTGAAACAACGACATATAGACTATAGTTTTATTAACAAATAAGGTTTTTTGTGATAAGTATTAAGTATACATTCAATAAAACGCTGGTATTTCAACATTACAAACAGACACTCCAATTTTATTTATTTATAGAGGTGTAAATATAATTCTAAAAAAAATTGAACCTTTAATTCCGTTGTAATGAATTACACATGTAAATAAAGACTTTGAATTACGGATTACAACCGTAATATCTTTATGCCATGACGGAATTACAATTTGTAATTTAATTCAAACAAATGACCTTGTTTTTAAATTAACACCTTTTGTTGACGATTGTACAAAAGGCCTATTATTATGCTTCGGGAACTCGGCAAAGGAATAAAGTACCTAGAGGTTTGGTTTTGGGGTTTCTACAATGAATTTAATGTGGAGTTCTGGTTGTTTATGAGATCTTTTTCTTTATACTTAATTTAATATTACAGAGCTGCAAGGAAGAAACGAAACTAGTGAGGCGGAAATCACACAGTGATTGCCAAACTTCGGGCCGAACTTAGATTTTTTAGGGACAATTTGTATGGTAACCTTGAACGTACAAACCCCAAAATCTAATCAGTTCTTCCCATTAACCAAACAAGATGATTGGCCAAAGAATTTTTTAAATCTGATAAGTGGTTCTTGAGTTATTGCGTAAACAGACATCCAGACCAACAGACAGACCGATACAAAATTTTTTTTTGCTTAATTAGACTTAGAATCATGTGAAACGCGAGAATTAGAATCGAGAAAAGTGATAAAAAGTGGGTGTAATATTTTGGTTTTTTTGATTTTGTGTGATTTTAAGACTTCGGTGTCCACCTGGTTGGTGGCCCGAAGTAAATAAAAGATTGAAGCAATTAGCCTGCACAGATCGGAAAACGCGAACATTCTGAATGACACTTGAACCTACGACCAGTCCCTTACAGGGGGAATACGCTAACCCCCGGAGCTATCTGGACACTTCCTAAATATTCGAAAACTGTCCTATACATTACGGCTTGAGGTGATGCTAGAGCCATCTACCGTAATTCGTAAGGGGCGAGACAAACAGATAAGACGTATGGCAAAGACGCGCCGTGGACGAGTCGTGGGCGCAGCGTGAATCAGCGAGTTGCATACACAATATTTAGAAGCGTCGCGACACAAAACAAACAGATAAGCGGGGCGCGGACGAGACATGGACTAGACACTTTCAACAACTGCGCCGTATTCTAAAACTTACAGAAATGACTAGGCGCCGATAAAATGCAGCTGAAAGGGTTGCTCGCGGGGAGGGGTAGCTTTGAATACGTGATACGCCTGCGCAGCTAAGGTCTTCGCGTCTCGTCTCTGAGATATAATTTAACCCCGAATACGTCTTCGACGTGTCCGTTGCGCGTCTTCGCCCCACGTCTTATCCGTTTGTCCCGGCTCCTCTAAGAATCCGTACTTTGACAAAAATATGGTAGAAAACGTCGCCCCACGACGTTATTCGTGCAAAAAGCGGTCAATTGCGAGTCGGACTCGCCCATTCAGGGTTCCGTAGCAGCAAGTAACATAATAATGTTTTTTTTTTAATTTTTATATTTGAGTTGATTGAATGAAAGGTAAATTGCGGTTTACGATTTATGACGTATTACAAAAAAACTACTTACTAGATCTCGTTCAAACCAATTTGAAGTACATGGTAATGTACTTCATATATTTTTTTTAGTTTTATCATTTTCTTATTTTAGAAGTTACAGGGGGGAGGACACACATTTTGCCACTTTGGAGGTATCTCTCGCGCAAACTATTCAGTAAACCTCAATATCATTTTTGAAGACCTATCCATAGATACCACACACGTATGGGTTTGATGAAAAAAAAAATTTTTTCAGTTCTAAGTATTAGTATTATTTTTGTATGAAAATCTTAATGCGGTTCACAGAATACATCTACTTACCAAGTTTCAACAGCATAGTTCTTATAGTTTCGGAAAAAAGTGGCTGTGACATACGGACGGACAGACAGACAGACATGGCGAATCTATAAGGGTTCCATTTTTCGCCATTTGGCAACGGAACCTTAAAAACGAAGTACTTATATAAGTCACACAGTACATGCTTATATTAGACTACGTTATTTTTTTACAAATTTGTTCATCTTTGGCCCCCTGTAATCATCCCAGTTCTGCGGGCTGTCCTGGCGTTGCTGCTGTATCTGTAGCCTTAATTGCGAAGTACGAATATTGACGACAACATTCTAGCGTAGGCTTTTCTGTCAGAGTTGAGGGGTCAGATGGCCGTCACTCCCGTAAAAGCCTACAAAAACTACATAATTGCCACATAGGAGTGGAAGAGCCAACCCCGCGTTTCAAGTTACAAGCTTTGTATGTAACCGAAATTGGCGTGCGGATAAAAAAGTTTCACCATCAGGTGTGGAGCAGTCAAATTACCCGATAAAACAAAAAAAAGTTTTGCGTTACGTTTCTGCTATTCATCTCACCGCAGATAGCAACCGAGCTTCCAAGTTAAACATAATCCGAGTTCAAGCTCGTAAAAACTTAGTTAACGCCATATTTTCTAAAGTATACAGGATTTTGAGTTGCACTTTGACTAGGGTTTAATACCGGTGCTCGGCAACCGTGGCAAGAAGCGAGCGGATTACGGTGCATTTTTCCCGCTACGAAATTATCAGTTGTTTCGCTAGAGCTAAGATTTAGGGTAAGCCTTTAGTGGCGCTGACAGCGATTTACATAATCATGTCTAAGGTATTATTACGGCCATCTATCTATCTAATTGTATAACAATATTTTATAATTTATTAGCGATCGTAAATTCAATATTTATAATTTCCATAAATAAGAGACGAAGGCGAAACCAGTGAAACTCCATTCAAGACGACCCCTGTGGCGTAGCGGTAGTGCGTTCGACTGCTAAGCCACAGATCGCGGATTCGTTTCCCGCTCAGTGCTAATATGTTCTTTTGCATTAATCTGGGTGTTTCTATGTATAATATATATTTATTTACAAAAAAATAAGTATTAACTAGACCCCATATGACAAGCTCTGCTTAGTTTAGGTCTAGATGGTGTTGTGTACTTTGTTCTACAATATTTATTTATTTAATTCTTAATTCTTTATTGTACACAAAAAATACATATATGTATATATTACATGTAGGATAATGTACAAAGGCGAGTTTAGCCCTATAAGAGTTCTCTACCAGTAAACCTTTGAGAAGTAGAGACAAAAAAATATAACTTAGGGCAGCAAAGTGTACGCACACACACAGTATAGTGAATTGAAGACATAGAAATAACTTCACGCCTGTATCACCGAAGGGGTAGGCAGAGGTGTATTACAGACGCACGATTCGCCAGTTATGTTTAGGTCCCAATGTAATAGGGGGCGAGCCTATTGTCATTTACTGGGCACATTACTAAGCGAGCGATAATCAAAATTTTAAATACACACGTAGTTATGTGTGCATTAATAATTGTTAATTATGTATATATTACATGTAGGATAATGTACAAAGGCGAGTTTAGCCCTATAAGAGTTCTCTACCAGTAAACCTTTGAGAAGTAGAGACAAAAAAATATAACTTAGGGCAGCAAAGTGTACGCACACACACAGTATAGTGAATTGAAGACATAGAAATAACTTCACGCCTGTATCACCGAAGGGGTAGGCAGAGGTGTATTACAGACGCACGATTCGCCAGTTATGTTTAGGTCCCAATGTAATAGGGGGCGAGCCTATTGTCATTTACTGGGCACATTACTAAGCGAGCGATAATCAAAATTTTAAATACACACATAACTACGAAAAGTCAGAGGTGTGTGCCCAGGGCGACTGGGGATCGAACTCGAGAACTCGCGTCGCCTCGCTATTGCCGCTATAGTGAACTAAAAGTGTAAATTAATAACCGAAAACTAAAGATTGTAAAAATAAATCAATAGAGATACATAAAATATACATTCAATAAGTAAATATAATATAGTATATATAAAATAAATCAATATATTATATACATGATTATATATATATATATTTTATACATAATTATGCATACATTTATAGGTATACTCTGTGGCGTAGCGGCAGTGCATTCGACTGCTACGACAGGGGGCGCGGTTTCGATTCCCGCTCAGTGCCAATATTTATTTGCATGAATATATCTATTTGCATTGGTCTGGGTGTTTCTATGTATGATATGTATGTATTTACAAAAAAAAGTATGTAAGTATGTTTATTCGCATTCTGGAACCCATAACACAAGCTAGTTAAACTATACTTACTTTGAGTCCAGAAAGCGCTGTGTAGAATGTCATAGTATATTTTATTTATCTATTTATACATACCTTGTAAACATACATATATACTTCTTAACTATATTCAACTAAATATATTGAGTACAACCGTTTATTTTTAAATGATCTCGGTTCCTATCACCGGTGAAATCCAGTCTAAGAAAGAAAAATATAATAGAAGTTTGCTAATAGATAATACGTATGTCGTTTTAAGGAAAGGCCAGCTCAAGAGTATCCGTGACCTGCGAGCATGTATGAAAACAATGATGAAAGTAAAAGAAGTGAAAGGCGTATGCCAAGATCATGACAAATGGAAACATGTTGTCTCTGCCTACCCCAATGGGAAAAAGGCGTGATTACAGGAATGTTTTCTGGATAAACCTTCGTCAGATTTCTTTATGGCTAATACGCTTTTCATACACCTCTCTGCTTACATCCTTACTTAAAGTTCAACACATACTCTAAGCTTTATATTAATATTATGCAACTTCAAAACAACCTTGTTAAAATAAGGAAATTTATTTAAGACGCGAAGCTATGTCTAATATTTTTATTAAGTCTCAGCAGAAATTTCTAAAGCTTTTAAATTCTTTTAACTATTTGATTAAAGTTTGTACGGTTTATGTATGGACCGAAGCAGTTTAGTAAAACGTATATTCAAAAGTATTAATTACTGTATTTCGATATCACTACATAGTATAACACAAAGTTGCTTTTTCCGTCTGTCTTGTCTGTCCCTATGTATGCTTAGATCTTTAAAACTACGCAACGGATTTTGATGCGTTTTTTTTAATAGACAGAGTCATTCAAGTGGAAGGTTTATATGTATATAGCCGCTGGCGTCCGCTAGCAATATAATGATACATACCAAATAAGCGGCGATAGCCCCGGGCACACACCTCTGACTTTTCGTAGTTATGTGTGCATTAATAGTTGTTAATTATCGCTAGCTTAATAATGTGCCTGGTAGATGGCAATAGGCTCGCCCCCTATTACATTGGGACCTTAACATAACTGGCGAATCGTGGGTGTGTAAGACACCTCTGCCTACCCCTTCGGGGATACAGGCGTGAAGTTATGTATGTATGTTATTTATACTTTTTTTTACGTGTGGAAACCCCCACGGGCTTTACCCCATCGGTGCAGACGGTGGGGTGGGCGTGTCGGAATCGGACCAACTAAAACCACACGGTGTCCTTACCAAGTGTCCATTGCCGGGCACCCCGGGTAAACCCTAAAATGTTTATTATCGCTCGCTTAGTAATGTGCCCGGTATATGGGAATAGGCTCGCCCCCTATTACATTGGGACCTAAACATAACTGGTGTATCGTGGGTGTGTAATACACCTCTGCCTATCCCTTCGGGTATACAGGCGTGAAGTTATGTTATGTTATGTTGTCTGTGTTTCCGGAAAGCTATAACCTCAGAATCTTCAATTCTCGAGTGAACAGGTTCCTTATAGGCAAACGTGATCTATCGTACACCACATCGTCACTTACGACCAGGTGAGATAGAGGTCAAACGTGAGCCATCATTCATAAAAAAGAAAAAAGTATTGTGTTTTAAAAATAACCTACTTTTCGGTGACCTTAATCACTCCGACCCGAATAGACGTATAGTAATACCTCTTATATGGTTACCTCCCATGTTTGAATTTGATCGAGAAAGCGACGTTGCGATTACAAGTTAATGTACCTCCTGATATTCATAAGAACATTTGAGTTTATGTTTGAGTGGTAATTTATCATAATAATATAAACCTAGTTTGATACCCGTTGTGTGGATTTTGTCGTAGTCGTGAGTTTAGAATTAATATTCGTTGTTGATGGAAGACAAACAGACGAGATTTTTCAAAAAAATAGTTTTGTTTTCAGATTCTTTCTCTTAACTTAACCGAAGTTTTGTTTTAATATTTTAAATCTACAGACACCTAATTTACCATTTTATAATTAGGTTTCTGTTGAATAGTCCATTTATCGGTTAAGTTAAGGTTATAGGTTTATATATCATCCCGCTACTACCTAGGAGAGCGGAGCAGTTATCATGTCATCAAATCGGGCAAATACACGAATAGATTAAGGGCATGTATTGGACAAATGGTTGCCACGAGGGCGAAGTATGCTACGGTCAAAACCGTGAGCAATAGTTAGTAACTAATACACTTCGAATTATAATCATTTCATTTAAATAAAATATACATCTCATTGGTCACAGAACGGTTTGTGCCGCAAAATGTTATTAAAATCAATTTTAAACGCTGTCCAATATTGTGAATAATTCGGGCGACCGGCTGAGTTATATTGGATAGTGCGGTTGGTCGAATGGTTTTGTAAAACCAGGGTGAGTGCTTTGTCATGCATCCTATGTAATTTCGTTTGGAGCGATATATTTATTCTCTTTGAGTTCTCATATTATCAAATAATTAAGTACCTTTCTTTTTTTTCGTGCGGATCTCTTCGGATCCCCCCCCCCCCCGGTCAGCGGGTGAGGTTATATCGGGCTCGAACCGACTAAAACCGAACGCCGTCTCGGGTCTTCAGACGCCTGGGTAGAAGATAAGGCATTTCCTCCGCACCCCAACTGACCCTGGGTCATCTCCGGTATCGAGATGGCCCCCTCGGGTTTGGAAATAATTAAGGACCTATAGTTTAGGATCGGAAAAAGTCAACTTACAGGGGGAATGCTCTAACAGAGCTATTTTTTTACGTGTGGAAATCCTTACGGGCTGTGTGTAGTGTGTGGTACTGGTGTTTAGGCATCGGACCGACTAAAACCACACGATATCCTGCCCAAGCGACCATTGCTGGACACCTCGGGTAATCCCTCGAGGACCCCAGGGTTACCGGCGGACTTTGGTCACCATCGCAGCTCCACCTATGGGTCAGGTTTGATCCCGCGTCGGTGAGTTGGCAGGCGTGTGTAGGACACACACGACAAGCCTCCATCTAGGCCTGCTTCTGTAAGGACGGTGGCTGACTGCCGTCCTCAGACCTCGATCATGGACGTATACATATAGACGTAGAGGTGTGCGGCGTCCTTGCCACAGCCTGCGAAACTTGGGGGGCAGGGTTTTCTCCCGCTCCGTCTTCACCGCCTCTTTCGCACGCATTACCTGCTCGCAGAAAGAGGCAGCGGCGTGCCACTTGCTCCCTTAATTGGTCACCTTGGTATCCAGCGAGAGAACGTCCTCGCCCATAACCGCAGTGAGATCCCGGCATTGGCTCGCCGATGCTAGGCAATCCACCAATATGTGGACCGCCGGCCGTATCTTCGCCGGGATCCTAGCAGTGCTGGCACTACGGTGTTGTCTCCTGATGGATGTGCCACTGTTACTTACCGAAGCACCCGTGTCCGGTAATTATATGTGACATCCGGTAGGAGACGTTACCGTGGTGTCTCTCCAACTACTCTTCCATAACTGGCCTTACCACCGCGATGGTGGCTTCTCCCCACTTTGGTTGCTCAAGTAATACCTTTCATGTCTTCATGAGCTTCTGGCGGAGCTGGGACCGCTGGGCTCCGATTTTTGGGGCCCCGGTCGGTGGCCCGGTCCAGTGCCTCGCTTCTAGGACCCATGGAGGGGTCCTGGTTAGGTTACATATCACCTCGACGTCGATCGTGCGATATTCTCTTATAAGCATTTCAATGGGGTGTGCAAAACAGCCACGTTTGGGGCCACCAGACATTCCACCCATACAGCGGCCCGGTACAGAGCCATGCTTCGCACGATTGCCAGGCACAGTCTCCTAGTGGGAGCGTTGGGTCCCTTCATCATAAGCCGTGAGAGCGCAGAGAATCTGGTGTGCCCTAGAAAGGATATTCGAGAGACTCTGACCGGCCTTGGTCACCAACATATGCAACTCTATGATTGTGTTGTTAGGGATCAAAATCTCAATCACATATAGAGAAGCGCACGCCGAAACACAAAGTGCCGCCACCCTGGGTCTACTTTTGCTAGAAAGGCAGCTGCCTTGACTATGAAATACATGTTATATTTTTTTTTTCAGATCACGCTTCAGCAATAGTGGGTACGACCGCTCGACTACGCTGTCGCATCGACGGGCGGTCCTGCGGCGCGATGCACAGCATCAAATGGTACAAGTCAGAGTCCCGGCTTTACGTGTATTCTATATCGGGGAACACCGCTATAGATCGCCCTGAGGGGCCTATGAAAGACAGGTGAGTTTGATTAGTTAAAAGAAATTTAAATTATTCTTTTTTCTTTCAATAATATTTAATTTCAATTATACTTCAAAGCTCTACTACCTGTAGGAAGGACATTTTGACGAGATTTAGCATTACAATTCAGCAGTATTTTAAGTATTTTGGCGAGATCGCTTATTATTATTCCGTGGTATGCTAATAGTACTGGTAAGATCATGCGTTATAATTCTATAATAAGTTGGGCATTCAGGCGAGATTGTTCAACATAATGTCGCGGCATTTCGAACATTTTGGTCAGATCACACAAAATAAAATTCTATCGTATAGGTATTGCGCACACGACATTTGACATCATAACTTCATGATGTAATAGGCATTTTGGACAAACAACGCAGGATTAGCATCGTAACAAGTGGAAACATTTACTTTGGTCTGCCCGCCCTAATGGGGAAGTGGCGTTAAGCAGCCATATATCATGGAGCAATGTGATGTTATTGTGACCTATACATCTTCTATACAAATAAATAAAATTGAAGTGTCTGTTTGTAATATTAAAATAACAGATTTTTAATGTTTGCACATGAATGTGTATACTTATACTTATATATTATTATTGTGTACTTATACTTATATATAACAAAATACAATTTTTAAAATATTTGTCTGTCTGTCTTTGTTTGTTTGTTTGAAAGAGGTATTCTCTGGAAAGAATAGGCCTATTTTGACGGGACTTCTGCTGGCAGATAGGTGATGTTACAAAGCTTATCATAAGCTACTTTAATTTTAGAAAAATAGTTAGGGATCCGCGCAAAATAAATAAAACCCACAAAACTGTGAATAAAATCTGATTTACCTGAGTCTGAGGCTGAGTCGTTTTTTTTCACCGGCAGCTAGATAATTTTAAAATGCGTAACATAAGCGACTTTAAACAAAATTCTAAATCCACGCGGACGAACAGTTAGTACAATTTTTAACAGGTTTGACTCAATATTATTGACCGTGTCCGGAGAACAAACAAAAAAAAAAAAATATGTAATGTAATATCCTATGACCTTCATGGACGTGCAATGGCGATGCCGACTGCGCTTTTATCCCTACAGAGGGCGCATCTTTGTTATTGTTTATGGCCTCCTTATTATTTGTTGTTTTGTTTGGTCATTTGCTGCTGCCATCTACAATTAGTTTTGCGTCGGAATCCCCATTAATACAAATATTTTTTTGGGTGCAATGTAAAATACTGTTCCGATGCTTTGCAATAAACTTTTATTTATTTATTTTATTTAACTATATGTACATAGTTTCAAGCCACATAGAATAATCCCATAGAGTACACACGATCAAAACTAAAATTCCCACATTTAAATTCATAAATGTTCCTCCCCTGTTATCTTTAAATCTGTTTGTGTTGTTCTAGTGAATTTGTTGTTAATTATTGTTTTGATAACTATCTCTGAGCTACTAGTGGATTCCTCCAAGCCTTCACATAACTCAGGGTTGGCTTTAAATCTAACCATGAAACAGCCGAACTGAATATTTGCCGTGAAGCAACTGCTATGGCGCACATTAAGAGGCGTATGTTCAGCAGTGGACTGCGATAGACTAATAAATACTCAACAACAATAGGAACATAATATAAATCTTAAGGCCTTCACGCCCCCCCCCCCCTCTCCCTCTCCAACTGCGCCTATAAATACGCCAGTGACTCGGGCCTCTACATCAGTCGCAGCGAGTTCACCGCCGAGAAAGGTTCTCCGCACTCGACGGCGCGCGGCGTCACGAGCACCCCATCGGTGCCAACGATGGGGTGGGCGTGTCGGAATCGGACCGACTAAACCTGTGGGTTTAGTCGGAATCGGACCGACTAAACCTGTGGGTTTAGTCGGTCCGGGCACCCCGGGTAAGCCCTCGAAAGGAGGTAGGGTATAGGAACAACACTTGTCAACTTTTTATTTGTCTATATATCTGTACAAAGAAATAAAATTGGAGTGTCTGTTTGTAATGTTAAAATAACAGCTTTTCAATTAATGCATTTATGCATGTATAAACGGTACTTACAACAGTAAAACAATTTCTTTTTAACTTCCGTCCGTCTGCCTGTCAGTGTGTTTGAATTAGGCAATCTCTGGAACAGCTGGGCCGATTTTTACATAACTTTTACTGGCAGATAGTGCTACTATTACAAGGCGCAATATAGGCTACTACAGTACTTATTAGAAAACTAGATTTAGATCGGAAAAAGAGAACATCTATGACGGGACTACGGATATAATATATCGGAGAATTTCGAATATCTATCACGTGTCTAGGTAGCTCAGTTGGTCAGAGCATTCCCCCTGTAAGGACTAGTCGCGAGTTCAAGCCCCGTCCTAGATGTTCTCCTTTTCCGATCTAAATCTGTAGGAAAATTAAGCAATTCCGTTGAATTAAAAAAATAATTTGGTTACGGCACAAAAAAAAACATTCATACCCAGATCTAAGTCCACGCAGACGGAATAAATAAAGATGAAAATCACCTGTAGTTTTCAAAAACCTGTACTTAATCTTTTGCGGTGTGTTATTTTCTGCGATCAGCGGCGATAGCCCAGTGGTGTACGTAACGAACTGCTGAGACGAAGTCTCGTGTTCGATCCCCAGTCGCCCCGGGCACACACCTCTGACTTTTCGTAGTTATGTGTGCATTAGTAAATGTTAATTATCGCTCGCTTAATAATGTGCCCGGTATATGGCAAAAGGCTCGCCCCCTATTACATTGGGACCTTAACATAACTTGCGAATCGTGGGTGCGTAATACACCTCTGCCTAACCCTTCGGGGATACAGGCGTGAAGTTATGTTATGTTATTTTCTGCGATACAAGTAAAACTGTGGAACATCTCACGTTGAGAGGACAAAGATGTATCGCCGTGTCATTTCGCACAATGGCCGGTAAGTGCGCTCGTTATGAACAATAACCGGATGATGCGATACTTTGCGGGGTTGTTGGGTTTATGTGTTTTTAGACGAATTTTAGAAGTAATACAGGCTGCATAACATATAGTTGTTTATGATTTGACTGAGACATGTATACTTATTATACTAATATTATAAAGAGAGAGATATAATTTTGTAAGTTTGTTTATCCCATAGAGCATATCCCTCGCACCCCGAGATGATGACATACCTTTTTTTTGTGCGGAAATCCCTTCGGATACCCCCCCGCCGGCCAGCGGGGGCATTTATGTCGGGCTTGAACCGACTAAAAACGCACGCCGTCTCGGGTCTACAGACGTCGGGGTGTAAGGTTACCCATAGAGCATATCCCTCGCACTCCGACTGACCCTGGGCCATTCGCAGTGTCCCCTCTGATAACAGCAGAGGGGTACCTGGAGCGACCACGCCCCCCCGCGGGCCTTGCAGGCCCGCCATACCCCAACCCCCTCGTGCAATGGGGTCAGCTGGCCCTGAAAAGGGCCGGTTGGTTAGACTCTTGGCCGTTGACGTTGACGCCAGCTACTCCAGAGGAGCAATCAATGATGCGTCATCGCCCACGTTGCCCAGGGTGCACCAAACTTGGAGGTGATCCAACCAGTCGCACCCCAGATGATGACATACCTACATACGACCTATGTGGCGTAGCGGTAGAGCATTCGACTGCTAAGTCAGAGATCGCGGGTTCGATTCCCGCTCATTTCAAATATGTATATTTGCATCGGTCTGGGTGTTTCTATGTTTAATATGTAATTAATTACGAGAAAAGTATCTAAGTAATTAATACCAAAGATGGATACACGCAACCTTTAAATTATGATGTGGGTTTGTTCCAAGGTTGCTGTTTATCACCTATAGTTTTCAATATAGTAATAAATATTTTAATAGACAACATTTCCACACACGACAAGAAGTGGGGCTATCGGTTTAAGCTAAACGGTAAATATACGGAGTCTATCCTCGCTTTCGCGGACGATTTGGCAATACTGACTCGTAACCCAAAGCAGTGCCAGGACCTACTGCGTAGAGTAGACGATTTCTGTACATGGACAGATGGAATGAGAGCAAAACCTAGCAAATGCTACTGTCTATGTCTGGGTAGGCGGGGTACCAGGTATACTTCATATGACCCAGGGCTTAGTATAGGCGGGGAAAACGTTTCAACTATATCTGAAACCGTGCCTTTTAAATTCCTCGGAAGAAAGATTGACAACAGAGGTTGCACTCCAGCTTTGGACGAATTAATTGATAGTTTCATTATCGATTTAAAAAAGGTAGACCAACAACCAATAAGTAATGTTAAAAAAGCTTGGATCTATGACAATTATTTAACCTCGCGTCTTAACTGGCCGTTTCTTATATATGATATAAACCAGAGCCTCCTCAAAAAACTAGATGCGAGTGTCACGAAGACACTGAAGTCGTGGCTAGGGCTAGCTCAGTCGGCCGACCCGTCGGCACTATATAGATCCGCGAATAATTTTGGAATGACGCTTAAGAAGCCATCAGAACTCTATAAACACCTAAGAGTAACTAAAATGCACGTCTTATCGGAATCTAAAGACGAAATAGTAAAAGTCCTTCCAAAAGATAAAAATGCATCGGAGCTCGAATCACGCCTCCAGTTCCATAAAAGATTCATGATAGGCTCGCAGACTGGTAGAGTAGGTCTAGGTAATATTCAGAGACAAACAGATAAAGAAATAACAAAATCTTTTCTTCAAGCAGACGAAAACAACACCTATAAGGTGCACGCAATGAACCTAGAAATGCAAAACGAATGGTTGACTCTAGGTGAATTTTGTATTCCCATAGCCTTAAAATGGCGTACCATAATATACGACTGGTCACCGGCCTTACTTAAATTTTACCTGAATGCATTCCAGTTGACCCTCCCCGACCAAAGCAATCTGGTCAGATGGGGAAAAGCCACAGATAAAACATGTAACTCATGTGGTGAAGCAACTGGTACGGCTAGGCACCTACTAGTGGGTTGTAAAACGCTATTAGACCGGGGTCATTACTCGCGCCGTCATGATAAGGTATTAGAAATCATACGTGAGGCTGTAAGTTTGGCGGTAGCTAGAGCGAAAAAAGGATTAACCACAAACCAAAGAAATGACATTGCGTTTGTAAAGGAAGGCTGCTCAAAGAAATCACTTCAAAAGCCTTATTCAATTTTGATAGCTGCCGTTGACTGGACAATACTCGTAGACACGTATGAGAAGCACTATAGGATACCGGAGGATGTCTGTGCCTCATCATCCAGACCCGACATATTCCTTTTTTCACGATCGCATAAGCGTGCAGTGCTTGTAGAACTCACAGTACCGTGGGAAACTAATATACCTAAAGACCACGCTATAAAGACAAACAAATACTTTGATTTGACTAACGAGTTAACCAAAAACGGCTACGTGTTTAAACTCTATGCCGTAGAAGTAGGAGCAAGGGGAATTCCAGCTAAATCCCTGTACAACTTACTTAAAGACCTCGGATTGCCAAGAGCTTCAGTAAGCTCTTTATTAAAACGTATATCAAAAGCGGCATTGTTAGGATCTTACCAAATTTGGATAGGTAGGGGGGGGAACACTACTGACGGTGGAGGTGAGCGCTGATGCATCACAAGGTGGCCACCCTAAACCTACATCTGGGTCGCAAGTCCCAGTCGCCGTCATGGTGTTAATCTCTGTTCCACGCTATGGACCCGGCGACCGCACGGTGAATCCATGGAGTGCTGAGAATCGGATCTCCGCTTTCTAGAAACTGTATGACAAGCTCTGCTTTGTTTTAGTCTTGATAGCGAAGTCTAGAATCGAACCCGCGACTTCTGACTTAACAGTCGAACGCTCTACTGCTACGCCACAGAGATATATACACATTTATTTTTTAATATAAATGCATAGAAAATAATTACATAACTATCGTAGCGATCCTAAACATTAAACATTAAAACTTTCTTTTCTTTCTTTCAAAAAGTAGGTACCTACATGTATTAACATATTATAATATTTATTGCAAAATATTCTTATAGTAAGCAGTTTATATTGAGTCTGGCGGCCTCGAAATAAGATCATTTTACTCATAAAATGTTGTAAAGTACCAAGATTTTCATGCGGTTACTTCATTCGATTACAGTCCTTATTTTGAGATGCTCAAGGTCCGAATGAAAATAATATATTTGTTAACATCATTCACGGTAAAACTGATTGAATTTATAATAGGATAAGAATGGATTTTCTATTTCGTCTCGTGTGAATTTCCAATGTGTTGTGAATTTAAATACTAAGTGTATTTAAATTCACAACACTTGAAAAAGTGAATACATTAAAATATAAATATGTAGTAAGTAGGTTTTGTATAAATTGATTTTGTAACATAACATAACATCACACCTGTATCCCCGAAGGGGTAGGCAGAGGAGTATTACACACCCAAGATTCGCAGGCTATGTTAGGGTCCCAATGTAATAGGGGGCGAGCCGATTGCCATCTACTGGGCACATTATTAAGCAGTAATTAACTTTTTTTTTAATATTTAGGACACGTCAATTTGACTTCACCTCGCCTGATGGTAAGCTGAAGGTAAAGTCTCAGGAAAGAGGGTCAACATTACATACACGTACCATGTTAACAATGGTGGCACTCAGCTTGACGGCCTCATCAGAAGAGGATTGTCGTCGCAGCACCGCGTGACACCCACCGGTCCCACTAGTGCTGCGACCACAATCCCCTGCCTGGCTATGCACTTGCTGACCCCTGAACGCAATCAAACCGAAATTGGATTACTATGGAGGGTTTTCGCAATCGTGCATTGTGGTACCCACCCGGCCGAATTTTGTGACAAATTTGTGTCATCAAATTTCTACCACCAGTGTACAACATTTATTAATGCACACATAACTATGAAAAGTCAGAGATGTGCTGATATTTATTTGAATATAAAGGTGTTTATACACCAGTATGATTTTTGGGGTCTAAGTCAACCTCACCTGTAAACCGGTACATCTATTGATTGATGGATGGCTCTGTCTGGTTTTTAATTATCTATTTCTTATATTCAGCTGCTTCAGAATATATACTTAACTCAATTCGACCCAAAACTTGAGTAATTACATAAGGGTGACAGATACCGTTATTTTATATAGTTGAATTATTTTATTATACATTATTATATAGTTTTTTATTTATAGTTAGAATTATGTTATTATATAGATTGTCTGGAAGAGATCGCTTTAAGCGATAAGACCGCTCATTGTACATAATTATATTAAATAGCTAAGTTAAGCAATTGTGAAATTTCTTTGTTGGTGTACAATAGAGTATATTCTATTCTATAATTCAGCAATCGTGGTTAGAACCAATGTAAAAACAGCACCAACTTTGAACTTTTATTATCTGTGTTGTTTTAACGTATACTTCACACTCGTTGATTATCATCAATTAATCAATCAGCCCATTGCAGTCCAATGCTGGACATAGGCCTCTCCCATTGTACGCCATATCACCCGATCCTCCGCCTTGCGCATTCAGTCTATTCCAGCTACCTATTTCAGGTCGTCCGTCCATCTTGCTGGGGGACGTCCTACCTTCCGCTTACCGATTCGTGGTCTCCACTCTAGGACTCGTTTGCCCCATCGGCCATCGGTCCTTCGGCAGATGTGGCCAGCCCATTGCCACTTCAGCTTGCTTATTCTGCGAGCTATGTCAGTGACTTTAGTTCTTTGTCGGATGGCCTCATTTCGATTTTTATCTTTTTTTTATTTTTTATACCACTCAGGTGGCAGATAAGCTCACGGCCTACCTGATGGGAAGCAGTCACCGTGGCCTATGGACGTGTGCATCACCAGGGGCGTCACACTCGCGCTGCCGACCCTAAAAAAAAGAAATTGCAAAGCAGGAATAGCCTTTAGTCTTCCGGGAAGACCAAAGGCTGCTCCCGCCTCTCCCTTCTTTTTTAGTTTTTGTGCTGTCAGAAGGAAGACGCTTCCCTCTGACAGCACAAAAACTCTCAGTGAGCTCTGGCTACCCTACTCACCGCCGGGAACACAACACGAGGTTATTATGGCCGCGGTATTCTGTAGGGCGGTGGTACTTCCCCAGTCGGACTGCTCAGTAGGACGGGAATACCGTCATGTCCTACCTCTCTTTCAAAGAAACCCCAAGCATAGCTCGCTCCATAGCCTGTTGATTAACATATTCTTCCTCTGTTACTCATAGGTTAAGCTCGCCTTAATACATCATTTGTATTGTCTATGCACAGCCATATTACTTTATTACATGTCATGAACTAGCTGCCCCTGTCCCAATTATTGGTGATTTAGACCGTAAAAAGAGAACATTTAGGACGGGATTTGAACCCGCGACCAATCCCTTACACCGTGAATGCTCTGACATTATCATACATTCATACATTCATCTCTTCACCCAAGCACATCCTGAAATCTCAAACAAATAAAAAACAGAAGTATATCAAACATATATATTACACTAGCTGTTACCCGCGACTTCGTCCGCGACCAAATTGTGAATCTAAACCATCCTCGAATCCCCTGGAATCCACACAAAAAATTTAATCAAAATCGGTCTAGCCGTCTAGGAGGAGTTCAGTTACATACACACGCACACAAGAAATATATATATAAAGATGTAGAACAATTTCACTTATAATTCTAATGTAAATGTTAACGGCTATATTACCTTCCCGGTAAAGCCCTACCCACGACTCAACCAAATGACATTTACGACGAACAAAGGAATAAAAGCAACAACAAAGATTTATTAATTTCGAAGAGGCCGTCAGTTCTATTCCCGACTGTGGCGTTATTAAAATTTCAGGGATTGTCGGTGCCCCTCTGCTATAGAGCTCGTAATTTGTTGAGACTGGCTGAAGTAGGGGTAACTTTTAGAAACGTTTCTTATATTAGTATATTTAAGGGATTAAATATAGGGCCTCTGTGGCGTAGTGGTAGTACATTCGACTGCTATGACAGGTTCGATTCAAGCTCAGTGCAAATATTTGTATGCAGGAATATGTCTATTTGCATTGATCTGGGTGTTTCAATGTATAACATGTATGTATTCACAGAAAAAAATGTATATAAGTATGTTTATCCGCATTTTGGAACCCATAACACAAGCTGGTTAAACTATGCTTACGGTCCAGAAAGCGCTGTGTAGAATGTCGTAGAATATATATTTATTAAATATTTAGACTATTATGAAATTGGCAGATAGAGTTTGTGACTGATAAACAATTGAGATTTGTGTGTATATTTTTGGTTTGTATTTGTATCTATATACCTATTTAAAACAAAGTCGTGTTAGTGATACCCTGGATAAACTTGAAGACGGTTGGATCGATTTTAATGATCTTATTTTTTAGATTTATCTTCTACATTTTGTGGGATTTTTTTGAGGAAATCACCACGCTTACTCCCCCTCCCCCCGTTGGCCAGCTGGGGTTATATCGGACTCGAACCTCATCTCGGATCTTTATGCCGGGGTCAAAGAGGCATTCACAAAATAAGTTCAGCTGATAAGGTTACCATCATAACTTGATTCTAAGGCGGAACGAAGTTTGCCGTGTCAGCTAGTATACAATATATGTAGATGCTTTTAGGGTTTTAGGACTAAAATGATCTCTTTATCATCACAGACATGAGTTTCGGTTGCATCCAAACTTGAAGTTCGGATTCCTCTCCAGTAATCCTCTATAATTTAGTGACTGGGCTTTTAAGCAGAAACTGCCGTCTAACTCCCTAACCACGACAGAAAACCTGCACCAGAGCCTCATCCGTCAATTAGCTGATGTACTGGCTTGCATACCATGCCCGAGGAGATCTTGTTAGACCCCATACATGTAAAAGTTTGCGAAAATGTTTCAATGTTTGTTAATCAATCACTCTCAAACATCTGAACGAATCTGGCTGAAATTGGGTACATAAATAGATTTTAGTCTGCAATAATACAAAAATTACTACTAACATTTTATTCCGGGAATTGGTTTCCTTTGCAGGAACAGGATCAGAATTCCACGAGGGTGGGTTCACGGGCAACAGCAATTATTGAACGAATTATTGAAGTCACTGAGGATGACACGTTATCAAGGCATGCATAAAACTTCCAAATTAAACTACATAGATGTGTATCTAAGCTATAAACTAAAGGCGCATCTGGCGATTTAATACAAGCACGTAATAGTGCTTCTACATATTTATGAGTCGACCCTTTCCAAAATATAATTTGATTATATGAAAATCCTTTTTGTCTTCGTACGCCATTAAAACTTAATAAGGCAATATAATGGGTTATGTAAGTGATATTAATGTTTAAAGTAATGTAAAGAATAAATATTTGTCTTGCATATGTGATGTACTGATGTAAGGAACACTTTAAAATATAAATACGGATGCTATGGCACCTGTCAGAATTTCAAATATAAGAGACTTACAAAGAGAGAAGAATTAGAGTAGGAGTAGAATCAGATTAAAAGCATCGATAGCTTAGTTATTAAGGAGTCGGCTTTAGGATCGTGAGGTCCCAGGTTCGAAGTCATAATACAACCCACTCCTAACAGTCACTAGCAGTTTCGGTTACTACTACTCTTTGAAAATAATATATTTTTGTAAATACATGACATAAAATTATACATAGAAACGCTAAGACTAATGTCAAAAGACTCTAGCCTAAAAATATTACGATTAAGCGGGAATCGAACCCGTGACCTCGAACGTAGACGTTGAACCTTCTGCCTCCACTTTAAACTACTTTAAAATATTATCAAAGCACCGCTTCGCATCAGGTGGGCCGTGTGCTTGGTTGTCACCTAAGTTGTATAAAAAAAATGCCATGTCAAAATTGTAGAAGCATTTCCATCTGGATTATCTAATTCGAATTAGATTCGTAGCAAGAGCTATTTCGTAGAGGGTCTATATTGGCTACGGCGTAGTAATATGCTACGTGATCAATTTTGAGTCACGTAGGTAGTTAGTGTCGTTGTGAAAATGGGACAGATGCATGTTTATTATGGTGCTGAAATACAAAGGGGACTGGCAGAGTTTATACATAGTAAAGAACCAGATGCGGCAGTGCTTATTGAAGTCGCAAGCAAGTACACGACCTGCCTGATAGTGGTTGTTCTTGGCTTTTACGGGAGCGAATGCTGTCTGACCCCTCAATTCAGAGAGGATACATCCAATCAAGAGGTGTAAAAACTTGCAGGTGAGGTTGGTCCCGCTGCTGTAAGGGCCAGGTCACGGGTTCACGTCTCGTCCTGAATATTCTCTTTTCCGTCGTAAATCTATAGGAAAAGTTAAGACTTTATGTTAATTATGTTGTTTTTTTTTTATATTTAGGACACGTCAATTTGACTTCACCTCGCCTGATGGTAAGCTGAAGGTAAAGTCTCAGGAAAGAGGGTCACCATTACATACATGTACCATGTTAACAATGGTGGCAATATGCGTACAGGTGTAGTTGAATATGCGTACATGGTACTATGGATTTCTGAATTATGAACGCGTATTCGAGAATCGGCTAGCCATTACCCGCCATATAGTTGACTGGTGACGACTCACCGCGAGGCGGGAGTCGACACGCGTACCCAAATTGTATATGCCTCCTGTAGATACGGACTATCGTTCCTGTGTACGCGTAACCTATTACGCGTACATTGGAATGCTTAGTCCGTACAAGGCTTTAGTGTACTAATTGCTTCAAAATTTTATTTAATATGTATAATATGGGTGTTCCGTATTCTAGACCTAACCGCGGTAGCCTAGTGGTATGGGTAATGGACTGCTGAGACGAGGTCTCGGGTTCGATCCCAGGTTTTACCATGGCACACACCAATGACTTTTCGGTGCTTTTCGAAGATATGTGTGTATTTATCGCAGGTTTATAAGTGCCCGGTTAATGGCAATAGGCTCGCCACATATTACATTGGGACCTAAACATAAACTGGCGAAATGTGGGTGCTAGCACCTCTGCCTACCCCTTCGGGGACATAGGCGTGAGTTTATGTATGTATGTATGTATGTATTCTAGAACCCATATAATAAGCTCTGCTCAATTTGATTCAAGCTGGCGCTGTGTAATATGTCCTAGTATAATTTATACATCGCCACTAACTCTATGTTAACGTGAATTAAGGGCACTACCTCTGGCCTTTACGTTCCATGCTATAACCTATTAAATTCTCAACGTTTGAACTTCTAAATGCAGTTAGTTAATATGTAAACTGCGGAGTAGTTCATTGGTTTATGTCAAGCCGTGGTGCAGTGACTTGTTGAAAGGGGTTTGGTTCGAGCATTGTCGACTAATGAATACGAATATTGGAAACTATTTCTGAGTTTGTGGTTAGAAAGATGAATGTATAGAATACTAGCAAACCGCCCTCGCTTTGCTTCGGTTTATATGAGCTTTTATAACTCAAGCCACATAATATATAGACTAAATCCATCTGGGATAATGTACCTTTTAAATGGTGAAAGAAAAGAAATAAATAGCTAATAATCCAAAAAAAAAAAGTTTGTTTTTTCAATGAGTGCAGTTCAGAGTGGTGCCGAAGGGTACCCCACACATATGTATCATATACGAAGTGTGGAATTGCGTGACACGATGTGTTATGGTATGATAGAAAATGTAGTGACTTCGAAAGAAAAAGGGATGCCTGGAAGGTTTAAAGAGAGTATAGACGAAATAAGAGATATGATACATATTTATGAATTTACTAACGTATGGCTTTTTAGTCTAATCAGCGGATCCAGTTGCAACCTTAATGGAACTTTGAATAGGTCAACTGAGTTCATTGGTAATTTTGCGATTTGTACAGTCATGAATAAAATGGTTTGAGGTTAATATTGCGAAAACTAACTGTTGCCTGCGACTTCGTCAGTCGTATGTTCGGAACAGATCAAAGCATGTTTACTTGTACAGACTCGAAAACAATATGGCTACTCAAATACCCAAGTAATTCATCATTATCTTAGCATTGTTTCAAGTTCCATCCGAAGCATTTATTTTTATTTATTTATTTATTTATTTATTTATTTATTGATTTATTGCAGAAACATGGTTAGGTACATAGATATTAGATACATTTAAATTATTGTCCAGCACGTTTCGCCGTTTTACCAGCATGCAAATGTAAAATTAAATACAAATACAACAATTAAATAAAACAGAATACATGCAATTATTATGGGCAAACAGAGATGGGTGGTGCCCCATCTCTGTTTTTCCATCTCCCAGCCCCGTTTTTTTTTGTATTTTGTATTTTTTTGTTGGAATCGGACCGACCGAGCACCCTGGGTACGCCTTTGAAATTATAACCCCAGGGTTACCGGTGGACTTTGGTTGATATCGCGGCCTCACCTATTGGGCCGGTTTGATCCCGCCTCGGTGAGTTAGCAGGCGTGTGTACGACACATACGACATGCCTCCATCTTGGTCTGCCTCTGTAAGGACGGCGAGTCGGCCGACTGCCGTCCTCTGGTCCCCTACCAGCCCCGTGAGGATAACAGCCCCCTTCCAGCCCCCTGTTTCAGGGCCTCACCCGTCAATCAGCAGGTGTACTGGCTCATAGGAGAGGTAGGCTTAGCCCCAAAGGCCAAGTAACTAGAAGTAAGAGAGCAGAGAACATCCAGGACAGGACTTGCACCCGCGAACAGTCTCTTAGAAGGGGAAATACTCTGACCATCTGAGCTACCTGGATACATCCTAGATATTTGAAATTCTCCGATGAATTATAGGTCCCGGGGCGACGCTGGGGTCATCTACCATAATTCTTTCGAACTACAGAAATAATGAAGGATGTTAAAATAATTTTTAACCATTATTTTTAGATTACACTTGGGGAGGACACCGTGCGGTTTTAGTCGAGACACGACATAACCACCCCCGCTGGCCGGCGGGGGGTATCCGAAGAGATTTTCGAACGATAAAAAAAAACCCAACAAATTAATGCAATGATAATTGGAAGCAATTAGTATGCTAACTTATCCTATAGATTTAGATCAGAAAAAGAGAACATCCAGGACGGGACTTGAACCCGCTACCAGTCCTTTACAGAGGAAATACTCTGACCAACTGAGCAACCTGGACACCTCCTAGACATTCGATACTCTCCCGTTCAAGTCCCGTCCTGAGTATTCTCTTTTTCTGATCTAAATATATAAGAAAAGTGAGCATATACTAATTACTTCCAAATTTCATTGTACTCTGAAAATTACGAAAATAATAAAGATCATTTGTAAATGTGTTAGTAACCAGCAACTTTTGAAGGCGACTGTATACA
Organism: Cybosia mesomella; assembly: GCA_946251805.1. Classification (NCBI taxonomy): domain Eukaryota; kingdom Metazoa; phylum Arthropoda; class Insecta; order Lepidoptera; family Erebidae; genus Cybosia; species Cybosia mesomella. Next base: position 16,636,912 of record OX276415.1, read on the forward strand.
ACAGGATAAATAATTTTGTAAGCAGATTCGCTTTAAAGCCTGGCCTGCTGCGGTTGAACATGCCATCTAACCGCGACGTCCGCATTATGGGAAGATTGGCGGTTCCACACGCTCGCCTAGGCAAAGTGATAAAGACTGTAGCATTGCCGGTATGTCGATCGATACGCTTTGAAATGTGGGTGAGGTTTCGTATATACGGAGTGAAATACTTAGCCATGTATGAAAAGACGAGATATATTTTTCGTATATTAAGAGATTATTATTACTAACGTTAGTAAGTCGGGTTTCAGTTCCCAAGAATAGGTTGCAGTAGTTATAGAGACGTGTAAATTATGTTAAATCGTAATATCATAAATGTGAAAGTTTGGATGAATGTATGGATGGGTGTTTGTTACTCAATCACGTCAAAACGGCTGAATGGATCTGGCTGAAATTTGGTACAGGGATAGATTATTTTTGAAGGCTATTTTTTATTACTGGAATAGGTGCCCACGGAAATCGGAAACGGAATCAAACTTACATGCGATGGAGCCGCAGGCAACAGCTAGTGATTTTATAAAATTTTGTTACCGAAATGACTAAATATTCCCGCTAACCCCTACAGGTAAGTTATCTTGTATTTTTGTATTTATTTACGTCGGTAGTGTAATGGCCAGGATACGAACCTGCCACCTCTCGATCGTATAACCAGCTCCTTAACCAGTAAGCTCCCTACTTTCCAGAATAGTTTTCATTATAAACTCGCCGGTTGAGGGAGCTCTTGACCTGACATCTCCTTAAAACGTCCTCGATCTGATTGATATAAACACACATGTTACGTCATACATACTGAAATGTAGGGGATTAAGTTTTACTAGTTGATTTTATTAAAAATATATCACGGCGTGGAGTACGTGACCTCCAGCCGATAGAAGAAGAATTTGTCTTGATGAATATGTATCTTGGTGGAACAGCCCGAGTGGTGAAGGTGGTGGAGGCACTTAGCTTCGCTGGTGGCTTCCGGTCTGGACAAACACGTGCCGCGCTGATGCCTAAGCCGTCGCGTGGCCCGCTCTGTGTCACCCAAGCCTTAGAGTAGGAAGCTGATGTCAATAGAAAAGGCATTGAAAATGAGACTGCAGTACGAGAAGATTTGCATCGTTACAATGCACTAGGAATTCAGTGCAGGGTGCGACTGAAATAAATTGAGCTGAGCGAGCAGGACTCTTACTTGAAAAATAAGGCATCTTACTACGGACGCGCGCTTAGCTAAGGCCGCGCTCGTGAAACTGTCCGTCGATGATTATTCCTCAATGGTACATTGTATTTGAACAATTGACCCCTCTAAACACTCAGCGGTGTCTACACTATCACCATGGCAAATTTGGTCAAGATCGGTATTGTGGTTCCGGAGGAGTACAGTCTCGACCAAACGGCTTAGCCACGTATAAGAGCTTCGCTTCGCTCAGCTCAATTACAGTTTTTTTTTTATATACCACTAAGGTGGCAGACAAGCACACGGCTCACCTGATGGGAAGTGGTTACCGCGACCTATGGACGTGTGCAACACCAGTGGCGTTACAGTCGCGCTGCCGACCCTGTAAAGGAAAGGGGATGGGAAAGGAGTTTGGGAGGGGATGGGAAAGGAGTTTGGGAGGGGATGGGAAAGGAGTTTAGGCTCCGGCACTCTCACTCACCAAACGGAACGCAACAGTTCAAATACTGTTACTTGGCGTCGATATTCTGTGAGAGGGTGGTGCTTCCCCGGTCGAGTCGGCCCATTCATGCAACGGCCAAAATGACTGTTGCTTGACTCTACCACCTACCAATTTCTATATCGCCAATGGGTTGTGGAGGTCAGATGGTAGTTGCTTCAAGGAAAATATCGAAGTTCAGCCGCTTCGTGGTTAGACTGACCAGCTGACCGTACTTGAGTTGATTCATGATGATCTGACTGACGTACATACGCCTAGTTCAATATTTACCAGGTTACCCATTCTCTTTTCTCATTAATAACTTTCATATAACATAACTTCACGCCTGTATCCCCGAAGGGGTAGGTAGAAGTGTATTACACACCCACGATTCGCCAGTTATGTTTAGGTCCCATTGTAATAGGGGGCTCGCTTGCCATCTACCGGGTACATTATTAAGCGAGTGATAATTAACATTTATTAATGCACACATAACTATGAAAAGTCAGAGGTGTGTGCCCGGGGCGACTAGGGATCGAACTCGAGACCTCGTCTCAGCAGTCCGTTACGTACGCCACTGGGCAACCGCCGCTTCCGCTATTTTTAATTTTAATTTTAATAACTTTCGTGAATATGCTTTCTCTTAAAACTCGTATATACATAAATATAGTGATACCTTTTTCCCTCCAAGGTAGGCAGAGACATCAGCTCGCCATCTGCTTCTGCCCTTACACACGTCACGAGCTTCCTCTACTGTCATTAAACCTTTCACTCACGGTTTGAAGTGCTTTTGACCTGCCCCTTTTGACCCCGGCTTACCAGCCCACTTACTTGTACCTTACATACTTGGTATCATTTGCTTAGTAGTCGTTCGATCTACGTGCCGTAACCAGCTTCGCATATCGTTTTTAGGGTTCCGTTGCCAAATGGCAAAAAACGGAACCCTTATAGATTCGTCATGTCTGTTCGTCTGTAAATCACAGCCACTTTTTTCTGAAGCTATAAGAACTATGCTGTTGAAACTTGGTAAGTAGATATATTCTGTGAACTGCATTAAGATTTTCACACAGAAATAGAAAAAAAACAATAAATTTTGGGGGTCTCCATACTTAGAACTGAAACACAAAATTGTTTTTTCATCGAAGCCATATGTGTGAGGTATCTATGGATAGCTCTTTAAAAATGATATTGAGGTTTCTAATATCATTTATTTCTAAACTGAATAGTTTGCGCGGGAGACACTCCCAAAGTGGTGAAAAGTGTCCCCCCCCCCCGTAACTTCTAAAATAAGAGAATGATAAAACTAAAAAAAATATATGATGTACATTACCATGTAAACTACCACCGAAAATTGGTTTGACCGAGATCTAGTAAATATTTTTTTTAACACGTCATAAATCGTAAACCGTAATTTACCTTTAATTCAATCAACTCAAATATAACAATTTTACTTGCTGCTACGGTACCCTTCATGGGCGAGTCCGACTCGCACTTGGCCGGTTTTAATTTTCGTTCAAGTCACACCATTCGCGAGTATCTATATTCCTTAATTTTATAAGTGCATATCCGAAATGAAGCCATTGACAAACCTTTACGGCAACAACGAGCCATAATTAGACTGCGAACTTACTAATTGCTTGCGTTAGCGTAAACTTGAGGCAGTTCCAACCCTAATAATGTCGGTTACGGCAGAACCTTAACACAAATGAGCCGTACTGCGCCAACGATAGCTAATTTTACGACGCTTTTATTGACGAATTAAAAAGATAAAATTATAAGTACTATGGTACAATAAAATGGGCTACATACCATTTGAATCTGAAGCTGTGGATAGCTGTGATCTTAGCGTTGTTCATGTTATACAGGTGTGATAAAAATGAATATGTGTAATGTTATGTTGTTGTTTAATAAATTGTTAATTTAGAAAGATATTAATAATAATAATCAGACCAATCAAATGAGCCCAAACATGACGGGTTTATCTTATTTAGTTCAGAAGTTCCTAGATAGGGTAGGGAGGGATATATGGAGGGATGGAGAGATGGAGAAAGGGAGGAAGGGAGGGATGAATGATGACGATTAAAAAAACGACGAGTTGCACTCCGGGAGTGCCGGCAGAAGTGAAAACTTGAATATTAACGTTGTGTATTTTTGATGTTTTGGAATGGTTAGGGAATAATTTTGCACGAATTGCTTTAATTATCAGTATAAAAGTACTATCATTTATAAGCTGAAGACAGGGCGCTATGGCGCTCATTAGGGGAGACCTATGTCCAGCAGTGGACTAGAATAGGTTGATGATGATGATAAAATATTCATTTATTGCGCTATCGTACACAAACATCACAATTTATATTATATTAAAAATTTAACACTTCAGAACTATTACACTTATTTTATATTAAAGCGCATGACACGCTTTAACATAAACACACACGAACATTCGCGCAAGCACCCGGCGCCGTCTGAACGAAACAGCAGGCGCAGGCATACATTTTCGCCGCGCAATAGAAAGAGATGGGGATACTTCCTCTCCTACGCCGCGCCAGCGATCTACTCTCCCTCCGTCTTACGAATTTTCGATCAGGTCACGTGTCCTGACGCGAGTTTAACCTTTTTTACCCATTACAAAAAATGCACAACGCCGCTAAAGAAGTTTTTTTCTCTTCAATAATACACGTAATTGTTCAAGTTTTCACTTCTGTCGGCACTCCCGGAATTTCACTGCCTATTTTTGTCAACTCGCTGATCCTGATAACTGACGTATTTACGTACAGTCAACTAAAAAAACGTTTTAAAAAGAAAATTTCAATTCTATTTCTAAATTTACATTTGGTGGTATTAACTACGAGTATCTATGGAATTTAGTACGGAGACAACTAATATAGAATTCGTGCAGAATTTCTGAATAGGTGGCATAATTATATCTGGTATGAGGTGTGTGCTGGTATTCAATGCAAACGTTCAAATGAATAAATTTAATAGTAAGGGATATTTGAATACCGCATACTCATGTAAGGTAAGCGCGCCTTACACAAATGAAATGAAATTATAGAGGAAATAATGTAAAAATGCAAGGTATTATAGTATTGGGGTGCTTGGTTGGGGACCTCCACGCGGTGCACCCTGGGCAACGGAGACAGCAGCGCCTCTCTCCTAGGGCGGGAGAGACGCTGCCGCCAACGCCAACTCCGACCGAGGCGAGGGCGGCCCTGTTGAGGGCTGTTCGGAAGCTTTCCACGTGTCCCTCTGATTAGCAGATGGCACAGTGGAGAGCAAGTAAGGGGGCCATCTCGAAACCGGAGATGGCCCAGGGTCAGTCGGGGTGTGAGGGATATGCTCTATGGGTAAACTTACACCCCGGCGTCTTAAGACCCTAGACGGCGTGCGGTTTTAGTCGGTGCAAGCCCGACATAACCGCCCCCGCTGGCCGGCGGGGGGGTATCCGAAGGGATTTCCGCACGAAAAAAAAAAAGGTATTATAGTATTATGGGGCCATCTCGAAACCGGAGATGGCCCAGGGTCAGTAGGCATATGCTCTATGGGCAACCTTACACCCCGGCGTCTGTAGACCCGAGACGGCGTGCGGTTTTAGTCGGTTCAAGCCCGACATAACCGCCCCCGCTAGCCGGCGGGGGGGTATCCGAAGGGATTTCCGCACGCAAAAAAAAAAGGTATCCGAAGAGATTTCTGCACGAAAAAAAGGTGTTATAGTATTTTATATGTGAAAACTTATAAATGGCAATGGAAGTGACTGCTACTACAGGAGGCGTGGGATCGATTCCCACTCAGTGCAAATATTTGTATGCATGAATATGTCTATTTGCATTGGTCTGGGTATTTCATGTGTAATAATTATTTAAGTATGTATTCATTCTGGAACCCATAACACAAGCTACTTAAACTATGCTTACCTTGGATCTATACAGCGATATGTAGAATGTCGTAGAAAAAGAAAAGAAAAAAGAAAAGAAGTAGTAGTTTTATATATCCAAATAAAAAATTATGATAATTAATCAAAATGGTGTTTGACAGCTGTAGTCTTTGGTTGGGCGTTAATTAATATACGAATCGATATTGACAATAACCGATTCCGATCACCAATGTTCAACTCGTGATTGATTATTATTTTTATTTTTTTATCTATTCTATATATAAAATAATATAACATAAACTCACGCCTATATCCCCGAAGGGGTAGGCAGAGGTGCTAGCACCCACATTTCGCCAGTTTATGTTTAGGTCCCTATGTAATAGGTGGCGAAGCCTATTGCCATTAACCGGGCACTTATAAACCTGCGATAAATACACACATAACTTCGAAAAGCATCGAAAAGTCATTGGTGTGTGCCATGGTAAAACCTGGGATCGAACCCGAGACCTCGTCTCAGCAGTCCATTACCCATACCACTAGGCTACCGCGGCTATATATATATTCTATATATCTATACTATTATAAAATTGTAAATTACTTATGCTCATACATTGGAAATATTAAAAAGCGGCCAAGTGCGAGTCGGACTCGCCCATTAAGGGTTCCGTAGCAGCAAGTAACATAATAATGTTTTTTTTTTAATTTTTATATTTGAGTTTATGGAATGAAAGGTAAATTGCGGTTTACGATTTATGAAGTAGGTATTAAAAAAAACTACTTACTAGATCTCGCTCAAACCAATTTTCGTTGGCAGTCTACATGGTAATGTACATCATATATTTTTTTGAGCTTTATCATTCTCTTATTTTAGAAGTTACAGGGGGGGGGGGGGACATTTTACCACTTTGGGAGTATCTCTCGCGCAAACTATTCAGTTAAGAAAAAATTATATTAGAAACCTCAATATCATTTTTGAAGACCTATCCATAGATACTACACACGTATGGGTTAGATGAAAAAAAAAAATTGAGTTTCAGTTCTAAGTATGGGGTCCCCTAAAATTTATTCTTTTTTTTCTATTTTGTGTGAAAATCTTAATGCGGTTCACAGAATACATCTACTTACCAATTTTCAACAGCATAGTTCTTATAGTTTCGGAAAAAAGTGGCTGTGACATACGGACGGGCAGATAAACAGACATGACGAATCTATATAAGGGTTCCGTTTTTTGCGATTAGGCTACGGAACCTTGAAAAGACTGTGCTCGTCGTAGTATATTACTTCTGTCACCGCATAAACAGGTGTGAATGATTCTTTAGTAACATACTCCCACACCGGGCTTCATTCGAATAGAACGTTCACTCGTCAAGCTGAGGCCTCATCAGAAGAGGATTGTCGTCGCAGCACCGCGTGACACCCACCGGTCCCACTAGAGCTGCGGCCAAAATCCCCCTGCCCGGCTATGCACTTGCTGACCCTTGAACGCAATCAAACCGAAATTGGATTACTATGGAGGGTTTTTCGCAATCGTGCACGGTGGTACCTACCCGGCCGAATTTTGTGACAAATTTGTGTCTTCAAATTTCTACCACCAGTAAACAGTACAATAACAGTCTTGTTGGTTGAAGGCGCTAATCTCAAGAACTGATCGTCCGAATTGAATAAATATTTTTGTATTGAATAGCCCATTCATCGAGGAAGTATAGGCTATAATGTAATCAGGCTACTACCCATGAGAGTGAAGCAGAAATTATAAATATCAACAAATCGGGCAAATATCTACTACAAACCAATAAATTACGAGTATGTATGAATTAAAGTCGTAAAATTTAAGCGTCGGTAGCTTAGTGGTTAAAGAGTCAACCCTACGATCGAGAGGTCCCGGGTTCGAATCCGGGCCATTACAGTACTGACGTGAACCCACTCCTAACACAAGCATTTAGCTTAGCTGGAGGGGTTAGGGGGAATGTTAGTAATTTCGGTTTATAATAATATAATAATAATATTCTATGACATTCTACACAGCGCTTTCTAGACCCAAAGTAAGTATAGTTTAACTAGCTTGTGTTATGGGTTCCAGAATGCGGATAAACATACTAATATTCTTTTAATAAAGAAAAAAAAAATGTGCCATGGAGGATGTATGTCAACGGGTGAAGCCGCGGGGCATAGCTTGTTGACATGTATTGGTTGAACCTGCTTTTTATAACTGTGCATACAGTGGCTGCCTTAAAAGGTTATATAACCAAAATTATTAATTAATTGTATGTGTTAAAATCAAAAATAAAAGTTAATTATCGCTCGCTTAGTAATGTGGCAATCAGCTCGCCTCTTATTACATTGGGAACTAAATTTAACTGGCGAATCATGGGTGTTATATGTTATCTGCCTACCTATACTCTATACCCTATACAGGCGTGAAGTTATGTTATGTTAAAATCATGTATTAACCAATATATCGGTTCTAATAAATAAATAGATTTGAAATTTACAGGAAATATTAGCATACTGATTGCTACAAAAATTTCATTCACAACATTCACAAATTAACATCTCCATTTAAACTGAAACTACAATAACGTCTAAGCAATTCAGGAATAAATCCACGGTATCAATATCCCGTACATCCAATGTCCACAGTCAGCGAGATCGATAGCGTGTGCACGCCGATATATCTGTACGGGACAGTTAGACTCGATACAGCAATTTGTGCGAATAATTGACATGTTCGGCTCTCATCCGACACTGTTCGAAGACTTGTTGGAGTTAAGCAGTTTGGTAAGTCGTGGGACTTAAGAGTTATCGTGAAAAGTAGGTATAGTTTTCAAGATATAAACTTGTTTTGTTTAAAAGCCGCGGTAGCCTAGTGGTATGGGTAATGGACTGCTGAGACGAGGTCTCGGGTTCGATCCCAGGTTTTACCATGGCACACACCAATGACTTTTCGATTCTTTTCGAAGTTATGTGTGTATTTATCGCAGGTTTATAAGTGCCCGGTTAATGGCAATAGGCTCGCCACCTATTACATTGGGACCTAAACATAAACTGGCGAAATGTGGGTGCTAGCACCTCTGTCTACCACTTCGGGGATATAGGCGTGAGTTTATGTCATGTTATGTTATGTTTTGTTTTGTTTTTTAATATGGGTCGAAGCTTGGAAGCCCAATTAGAATCATTACCTTTTTTTTTTTTTTGTCGTGCGGAAATCCCCTCGGATACCCCCCCACCGGCCAGCGGGGGCGGTTATGTCGGGCTTGAACCGACTAAACGCCGTCTCGGGTCTGCAGACGCCGGGGTGTAAGGTTGCCCATAGAGCATATGCCTCGCACCCTGACTGACCCTGGGCCATCTCCGGTTTCGAGATGGCCCCCTCGGGTTTGGGAACCACGGTGTCCCCGTCTTGCCCCGGTTTGGGGGAGGGGCTCTAGTCGCCCCACCGTCCCGGCCTGCTTCTGCTGGGGTGACAGGTGGCCTCACCTGCCACCCCCAGGCCTGCGCACATGGAGGACGGAGGTCGTTAAAATTAGAATCAATACCTGAAGTTAGATTGGACTCAAATTTGATATACTTGCGTATCTTGGTAACAATGCAATAGTATGGTACTATGATGCTGGTCTACTGATGGATTCGGAAGGTATCCATAGCAACTTCTGAACTTAACATTACGAGATAAACCAATCGATATTGGGCAATTTCTTTTGGTCTTGGTGAATACTCCCATACTATATGATATCCAGGGTCTGTAGATGGAGACGGTAGGTGGTCACAGGAACTCCTAAGCTGAACAAGATAAGCCCGTCATGTTTGTGCTCATTTGGTTTGTCTTGTTATGCATTTACTAGAAAGCTTATTGTTAAAGAAGTGTTTTTAAAAAATCCGTTTCCGCAGGGGGAACGCACAGGTAGATTTCGTGAAGCAATTAATATTATTTTATATAGAGAACTACGGACTTTAAACAATATTTCGTGAAGATTTCCGTAACGCACAATTTTCTTTCTTTTTCTCAAAAACGGCAAATTTGAGCAAAAAACGTTGCGGACATTTATTTTAGAGCAAAAAATAACCTATCGGTTAGAAATATTTTTTTTTGCTCCTCTATGACCTATGCTTCTTCTATGACCCACGCCGAGCGCATTTTTAACATGTTTAATTTTTTTTTCTCGAAAACCGTAACTTTTAGCGAAAAACTTTTGAGACATTTATGACTTAAAAATGGCCTATCGATTAAAAATGTTTCCGACGGCAAGAATGTTCACCGGTTAGTAGTTATGATTTTTTTCCCGAAAAATTTAGGTTTTTCCCCCTCCACTTTTAGTTGAAGTTTTAATCTTATTATTAGAAAAAAAAATTAAACTGTTTAAAGTCCGTAGTTCTCTATATAAAATAATATTAATTGCTTCACGAAATCTACCTGTGCGTTCCCCCTGCGGGAACGGATTTTTTAAACATTGTTTTTTTTTTAAGCAATGTTTTTTTTAGTTCGCAAGAATTACGGTAGATGGCTCCAACGTCGCCTTAAGACATATTAATGTATTGGAGAGTTTCGAATATCTGGGACGTGTCTAGGTGGCTCAATTGGTCAGAGCATTCCCCCTGTAATGGACTGGTCGCGGGTTCAAGTCCCGTCCTAGATGTTCTCTTTTTCCGATCTAAATCTTTAGAAAATAATTCTTATTTCTTAAGTGTGGACATTGACCTCCCTGGAGCTAATGGTGAGGCAGGTATGTCGGCAACGAACTGACTATATCTGAGTGATTCATTCACGTCTGTCTGCGTTGCTAGGAAGCCATTGCGTTCTAGTAAATTACTTAATATTATAAAATATTAATTTATCAGTAAAAATATGGGGCCATTTCGAAACCGGAGATGACCCAGGGCCAGTCGGGGTGCGAGGGATATGCTCTGTGGGCAATCTTACACCCCGGTGTCTGAAGACCCGAGATGGCGTGCGGTTTTAGTCGGTTCAAGCCCGACATAACCGCCCCCACTGACCGGCGGGGGGGGGGTATCCGAGGGGATTTCCGAACGAAAAAAAAAAAAAAAAAAAGGTACTAAAATATAAGAAATCTAGTGAAATTTTACAAAGGCTAACTACATACATACACTAATTGACCCGGCAAACTTCGTTCTGCCTTAGAATCTAGTTATGTTGGTAACCTTATCAGCTGAATTTATTTCGTGAATATCTTATATTTTTAGTATCCAAATTGGTAGTATTTACACAGAATCTCAATTACTTAGATGACTCAGGTCAGGTCAGCCGGGGTGCGAGGGAATTGCCTTATTTGACCACCTTACACCTCAGCATTAGAGACCCGAGAAGGCAAGCGGTTTTGTTTGGTTCGAGTCCAACATAACTACCCCCACTCTGTCTGGTGGGAGGTAACTTTTTTTATAGATATAGATGTCACGCCTCTTTTCCATGAGGCTTGCGGAGACAACATCTTGGCACGATCCTGGATCCATTCATATGATATATGCATATTATATATGCACGCCGGTTAACCTGGTACTTTAGCCCAGTGTTGTACGTAACGGACTGCTGAGACGAGGTCTCGAGTTCGATCCCAGGTCGACCCGAGCACACACCTCTGACTTTGCGTAGTTATGTGTGTATTTAAAACGTTTATTATCGCTCGCTTAGTAATTTGCCCAGTAGATGGCAATAGGCTCGCCCCCTATTACATTAGGACCTAAAGATAACTGGCGAATCGTGGGTGTATAATACACCTCTGCGTATCCCTTCGGGGATACAGGCGTGAAGTTATGTTATGTAGAACATATTCTATCTGATTAACATACGTAAGCTTAAGAGCACCCCACGCGTGCTCTATTAGGTTTAAGTCAGGCGAACCGGCAGGCCAGTCTAACCTTGTGATGTCGTATTCTCAGAGAGTAGCATTGACTGGTTGAGTTCGATGGGCGGGCGCATTATCTTCGACCAGTATCAATTGGTACCCATGGTTTACTCGGAATGGTCCGACAATTCCATCAACAGCAACTGCTTTATACATACAGGATCAAAGGCCAATATCACCCCATAAGGACACCGATTTCCCGCCTTGCTGAACTGTTACAGTGGCAGTTCATTGCCTTTCAGTCTCCTGGTCTTCTCCAGAAACGGACACGTCGGTTATCTGAATGAGTACTGATTCGCGATTCATCAACGAAGAGACAGTTTTGCCAAATGTTTCCTTCTTCATTTTGCTAAAGCCTAGCCCACTGCAATCTCCGACGTTAAAGCTGCCGGGAATTCATAGGAGCTCGTCAATACCTCCGTGCTCGTAATCCAGCCTTGTGCAAGCAATTCCGAATGGTCTGAGTGCTAACTTCAAGCCCAGAGGCGGCCTGAACTTCTGTTTTTTTTTAGTAGCGTTGATTGTTGGGTCGTTTGGGCCTTTGGGCGGCCAGCAATCTAATATAGCGTTTTTGGGCAGCAGTTAAAACAGTTGGGCGACCACTGCTTTTTCAATGACAACTTTCCGCGAAAAAGTACTTTAAATCCGTTATACCTAATTTACTAAATCAGATTTCTGAATGAGCGTAAGCTAGGACTGAAAGCCTTTTTATATGGAAAAATATATTAAACTGTTTAATTGCTTTGCATTCTAATTCTATATTTTTAAATTAAGAATCTAAAAAAAGAAGAAATCATAATATAATCTACCGTAACAAAAAAAAAACATTTTTCAAAGGGATCGCAAACTTTTTTGATTCGTGTACGCCTAAGTTGGCCTTTACCGAATTGCCTATTTACTTATAAATCTGTTTTGTCAATCTTTTTTCATCCATCATTGCCCTTATTAAATCCACAAAGCCATCTGTCCAGTCCAACACAAGGAACAAAACCGATCTATTTTTTCAAAGACTAATCGAACACCAAATTGATGCCTCCCAAACAAGATACAGTTCATCCTCCAAAAATAACCGTGGCATTTCACTTATCTTGCTCGTTCCAAATCGAAATATTGAATCCGGCAACCGACCGTAGCCGGTGTAAACTGCTTCGATCCGCTTCGAACTGACTTAGGCAGTCTGCACACACATTCTAACGTAAACTTTTAAAGTTTAAATATTTATAATGTCGAAAGTTTACGCGAATGTAACACATTTCGACACTTTGAGTTCATTCTGCGTAAATACTATTTACCAAAAATTAAACAATGATCGGATATTTCAAGATAACTTACACTTCAAACTATGAGACTGCTACAATCTTTAGTCTCGCCCAGACTCTCGATAGAATCCATTGAAAAAAAATTCTACACTAATATTTTAATATTTTAGAGAACTTTAAAAAAAAAAGTTTATACAATAAGAATTAATATATTCCTATACTACCTGATGCCTGCGGCTCCACCCGCATGGAGGACGGTTATCGTTTTTCAGTCATATCTCCGGTTCTTCTTCTGCAATTAAACATACGGCAGATTTTAAGTCTGACAAAGATCTTTCTAATAGAAAAAACCGCATCAAAATCCGTTCAGTAGTTTTTGCATCCATCGCGAACAAACAGTCAAACACACAAACAAGAATTCCAGAAAAGAAATATTTTTGTGTTCAGAATCGTTCATTTAACATAACCCAAGTATTTTATTTAATATCTCCAATGTACAGACAATTTTATAATAGTATAGAAGTTTCAATCAATAAATTCAACATCTAGGCACTTGAACTCACGAAAATTTCTTTCTAGAAGGAATATTCGACTTAAGCCGATACACCTGCTGACGACAGAGGAGGCTCTGGCGAAGGATTTCTTCTAAGGGTTGGGAAGTCAGACGGCAATCGCTTCCATAAAAGCAATATATAAATAAATAAATAATGAATAAATATTCTACGACATTCTACACAGCGCTTTCTAGACCCAAAGTTAGCATAGTTTAACTAGCTTGTGTTATGGGTTGCAGAATGCGGATAAACATACTTATATACTTAAAATACATACATATTATACATAGAAACACCCAGACGAATGCAAATAGACGTATTCATGCATACAAATATTTGTACTGAGCGGGAATCGAACCCGCGCCCCCTATCGTAGCAGTCGAATACACTACCGCTACGCCACGGAGGCCGTCAAACCAAAAGCAGGACTGCACTCCTTGTAAGTAGACCCCGCGCTCCAAGATGAATGCCACTGACGCAACCGAAACAATGCCAAGATGATAAGGATATTAATCTTTAAGCTGATACCCGAGGGTTCAGCCACGTGGTATTCTGATCCCGTAACCCATAGGAACCTATTCCAGAGACAAAAAGTATTCCACATTATAATCTATCCTGTATCAAATTTTACTCAGATCTGTTTAGCAATTTGAGTGTTCTTTTTTTTATACCACTCAGTTGGCAGGCAAGCTCACGGCCCACCTGATGGGAAGCGATTGCCGTGGCCTATGGACATGTGCAATACCAGGGGCTGCCGATCCTGTTAAAACCTTCTAATGCCCTTCTTGAAGAACCCCATATTGTCGTCGCTGGGGTAAACCACAGCAGGGAGATCAGTCCACAGCCTGAGGGTGCGCGGAATAAAGTGCCTTACCTAACTGTACGCACCGTTTCTGGTCACAACGTGTGAGGATGAAGTCCCTGTCTGTGGCGAGCAGTGCGGTGATAGAATATGGCCGTGGGCATCATATCATACAATTCTTCTGAACACACCCCATTATAAAGGCGAAAAGTGTAAGTGAGTAACAAACATCTTCAAAAAATTTCACATTCATAATACTAGTAAAATAATAATAATAATAAATAATAATAATAAATATTCTACGACATTCTACACAGCGCTTTCTAGACCCAAAGTAAGCATAGTTTAACTAATAGGATAGGTAGTGTGATATATTTGACAAACTCAGTAAAATTTCCACCAGGAGAGGCCGCGGTGGCGGCCAAAGTTCGCCGGTAACCCTGGGGTTATCCTTTCGAGGGCGTACCCGGGGTGCCTGGCAATGGACACTTGGGGAGAACACCGTGTGGTTTTAGTCGGTCCGATTCCGACACGCCCACCCCATCGTCGGCACCGATGGGGTGAAGCCCGTGGGGGTTTCCACACGCTAAACAAAACAGTAGAAAAGCATTCAGTTAATTTATTATCTGACGGATCGTGACCTTCTGATTTAGTTGCGGCTGTCAGGTTTAATTCAAATATTATATCATAATCCCAGATTTACGCTAATCCTGCTATTAGTGGAGTTCTAATGGCAGTGATGGCTTCATATTAAGCTTACGGGATTAAAATTGAAAGCCTGTGTCAATACGTTCTTAAATAAGAAGGCCTAATAAGTGGTTTGAGCACTTTAATAAAATGATGAGGCTTGACTTAAACTGACGAGGAATGTTATCTATCTTCATAAAAATAGTAGAATCCTACACACATAATAACATTAGCTCGCGCCTGTATCCCACAAGGGGTTGGCAGAGGTGTATTACACACCCACGATTCGCTACTTATGTTTAGGTCCCAATGTAATAGGGGGCGAGTCTTTTGCCATCTACCGGGCACATTACTAAGCGAGCGATAATTAACATTTTTTAATACACACAACTACGAAAAGTCAGAGGTGTGTGCCCGGGGCGACTGGGGATCGAACTCGAGACCTCGTCTCGGTAGTCCGATATGTATGCCACTGAGCTACCGCCGTTAGTTCCCGTATCCCGCCGTGTACAATCCTATAAATATTATAAATGTGAAAGATTGTGAATATGTTTGGAAGTTTGTTACTCAATCATGCTCAAACGGCTGAACAGATCCGGCTGAAATTTGGTACAGCGTACTATAATATTTCATCATCATCATCATCATGTCAGCCAAACGACGCCCACTGCTGGGCATAGGCCTCCCCCAAGGATCTCCACAACGATCGGTCCTGCGCTGCCCGCATCCAGCGGCTTCCTGCAACCTTGGCTCGCTCGTCGGTCCATCTTGTAGGGGGCCTGCCCACGGAATGTCGTCCGGTATGCGGTTGCCATTCGAGAACCTTTCCGCCCAGCGGTCATCGGTTCTCCGCGCTATGTGTCCCACCCACTGCCACTTCAACAATGCAATCCGTCGAGCGATGTCGGCTGTTTTAGTTCTCCTGCGGATCTCATCATTTCTGATTCGATCGTGCAGGGAAATACCGAGCAATATTATATAATAATAGAATCAATGTGTTCGTCTACATGTTTGTCATTCGTTCTTTTTACCCGACTGCGCCAGCGAGGGTTATGTGTTACGCGCGTATGTATGTATATAGTAGCTTTCTTTATTCCCCTGTATAGGCCTAACGGCTTGACGGATATCGATTTCATCTCATCTCCCGGTATTCATCTCCCGAGTGTCATAGGGTACATAAACTGTGAACAAAAACCATATTTTAGATTTTTTGCGCTAAAATATATAACGTCAAAAATATTTTGACTCAAACTTATCGAGTAGGGTATCAAAATGAAGGAAATTAGAAGGAAATTAAATATTATGTGTCATAACTAAAAAGTATAAAATAAAATAAATGATTAAAAGATCGAAACCCGACTGCTGCTAAAAAGACTGAAACAAGTTTGAAGGCAGGCGGTACCCATTTACAAATCATAAACCGAAACAAAATTAATCGGTACCATATGCTATCTATCTATCTATATACTTGTTTCGGTCTTTTCAGTAGCAGTCGGGTTTTTGACTTTTTTAATCATTTATTTTTTAGCTCCATACTTATATATTGATTGATGAATCAACTCAAACTGAAGCAAGTGTGTAACCAGCCTAAACTTTGAAACCGGTTCAGATCGGTTTAGAGCCAGTGTATATTTATGCGCTATAAAGGAGCTAGCAGTAAAATTGCGGTTTATGCAGTTTTTATGCATTACGGTCGTTGGGATGATTTGTAGAGTATTGTCTCTGGCTTGTATCGGACTCAGTAGAGTTATTGGATGAGACAACGCTTTTGTTAGCACTTAAAAGTGTTAAATACATTAAATTTATAGTATATTAACGGAGTTTAATGGTATTTTTTATATTCTAGGACATATTACACAACGCCATTAGACCCAAACTAAGCAGAGCTTGTCATATGGGTTCTAGAATGCGGATAATCACATCTAGAACCTTTTTTTTGTATGACCAATGCAAATATACATATTTGCGAACCCGCGACCTCTGGTCTTCTTGGCAGTCGAAAGCTCTACCACTACGCCACAGAGGTCGTCAAATTTACTATAGTATACCAGTTTATCCTTTGCTAATATTCTATCTACCAAGCGGTATGGCACCTTTTTTTTTTTTTTTTTTTCGTGCGGAAATCCCCTCTTTTCTTTGCCACACCATCAAGATTTCCGAATTCTTTACCAGCAAACGTGTTTTCTACTTTTTATAGTCGCGGGCCCTTTAAGTGGGGCGTGAAAAAGCATCTGATGAGGCCGTCAAGCTGATAGCCAACATTGTAACATTATCAGTGTATGTAATGGTGACCCTCATTCCTGAGACTTTACCTTTAGCTTACCATCAGGCGAGGTAAAGTGACATTAACAAGTCCGTTATTAAAAATATATATATATAATTTTATAAATGTGAAAATTTGTGAAGATCTTTGTGAGTTTGGATATTTAGATGTTTATAACTCAATCACGCTCTAACGGCTAAACGGGTTTGGCTTAACTTTGAACGTAAAGAGACAGGCTATGGTCAGGAAATACCCATAGGCAATTTATATCCTTAGAATGGGTTTCCATGGGTTGCGCGAACGGGATTCTAACTCACTCTCTTCACTTGTATTCCACCTTACACCTTCAGTTAAGCTAAATTGCTTGTGTTAGGAGTGGGTTCATGACGGTAATATAATGGCTAAACTTGAACGTGAAATCTCCTCTCGTGGGACCTCTCGATCGTAAGGGTGACGACGTAAGAGCATAGAAGAAGGCTAAACTACTGGTTTATACGAACCTAAACCGTAAAAAATATAATATAACTTCACGCCGGTATCCCACAAGGGGTAGGGAGAGGTGTATTACACACTCATGATTCGCCAGTTATGTTAAGATCCCAATGTAATATGGGGCAGCCTATTGCCATCTACTGGGCACATTATTAAGCGATAATTAACATTTATTAATGTACACATAACTACGAAAAGTCAAAGGTGTGTGCCCGGGGCGTCTGGAGATCGAACTCGAGACCTCGTCTCAGCAGTCTGTTACGTATGCCACTGGGCTATCACCGCTAAATCGCTAAACCGAAAAATAACAGCGATGTTCCAGAACGCATACGATGAATATATTAACCAACAGACACACTCTCATGTTGAAAATACTAATGCAGATGCAATTTACGGCACTTAACAGTCAGCTGGACACCGTTTGTGTTTAAAATTACGTTATAACAAATAAATTTAACTTGTAGCGCTGTGTGTGGAAAATTTTGGCATAACATTACATCTAGGCGAGCTCGTCTGTCGGACAGCTTCGTGAAATACTTCACGTAAATTATGCATTTAGTTTTGGTATATACTACCATTTCCAACAATATTATTCCAATCTTACTTTGTAACTGTCATAGTGTAAATTGGACCGTTGAAGTCTGTCAGGATACTTTTTTTTTTTTATACCACTAAGGTGGCAGACAAGCACACGGCCCACCTGATGGGAAGCGGTTACCGCGGCCTATGGACGTGTGCAACACCAGTGGTGTCACACTCGCGCTGCCGACCCTGTAAAGGAAAGGGGATGGGAAAGGAGTTTGGGAGGGGATGGGAAAGGAGTTTGGGCTCCGGCACTCTCACTCACCAAACGGAACGCAACAGTTCAAATACTGTTACTTGGCGTCGATATTCTGTGAGAGGGTGGTGCTTCCCCGGTCGATCTAGTGCTATCTGGCCAAACTGAGTCAACAGTATCTCTTCTTACGTAATTTATTTTCTTTAATTTGCTAGATTTACAAGCCATAGAACACTAATATATAATATATAATACTAATAAGTTCGAGGTTGCGGGTTCGATTCCCGCTCAGTGCAAATATTTGTATGCGGGTTGTGACTGGGTTGTGACTGGGTGTTTGTATGTATAATATGTATGTATTTACAAAAAAAATGTATTTAAGTATGTTTATCCGTAGTCTAGAACCCATAACACAAGCTAGTTAAGCTTAATTTGAGTCTATCTAGACTCAAAGTAAGCTTAACTAGCTTGTGTTGTGCTTATGTCAATCGGACTTGGACTGTCGTTGTCTGTAAATTTATTTCAATAATTTTTATTTTTAATTTTTAATCGGTGATAATACCTTAATTTTCTATTTTAACATCAATTATAATTGAACATAGAGCCAATGTAATTTTTACTAACATAATTTTAAGTATATATATTGTAACTAACAACATATAAATAAATGAACATTCTAGGACACTCTACAC
Source organism: Cybosia mesomella (assembly GCA_946251805.1). NCBI lineage: Eukaryota > Metazoa > Arthropoda > Insecta > Lepidoptera > Erebidae > Cybosia > Cybosia mesomella. The sequence continues at coordinate 16,655,844 of OX276415.1, forward strand.
AGCGCTCACTAGATATGCTGTATATATGATAGAGAATGCGGATAAACATACTTATATACTTTTTTTGTAAATATATACATATTAATCATAGAAACACCCAAACCAATGCAAATAGACATATTCATGCATATAAATATTTGCTCTGAGCGGGAATTGGACCCGCAGTCGTTGTCGTAGCAGTCGAATGCACTACCGCTACGCCACAGAGGCCGTCAAATGCACCGTGGTTTATCAGAACAACCGGCCGGCGGGGGCGGTTATATCGGGCTTGAACCGACTCAAACCGCACGCTGTCTCGGGTCTTCAGATGCCGGGGTGTAAGGTTGCCCATAGAGCATATCCCTTGCACCTCGACTGACCCTGGGCCATCTCCGGTTTCGAAAGCATCCCGCTGCTTCTGGCCTTCAGGGCCTGGCCTACGGCGACAAATCCAAAAAGCGTCCACTAATGCATCCTAATAAACTTGGGGGACAGCTCACAGTGCCTGAAAGCATTCGTCGAATAAAAAAGCGGCGAGTTATCTTTGACCAGTAGGGTCGGTAAGATGGCTGACGACAAAACAACAAAAGTGAAATTACTGCACTGGAAGTAGTACCTCGCCTGCTACGTAACTCCAGCACATCTGCTCACAGTCACTGACTGATCGCAAGATAAATGAGAGAAAAAGGATAGTGAATAGTGTTATTGGTAACTACACATTTTATTAATATCACTGGACACTTCACATGGACTTAGATCCGAATTTGAATATTGCGCGAAATCCTTATAATTTAAAAAAAGTAGGTCAAGTTACGTCCGTAATGACATAAGCTGCCTGTAATAAAAGTGCTTTTAAAAACGGCGCAGCCATTTTGGAAATTGCCCAGAACAAACGAACAGGTTTTTGTCATCGGTATCGTACAGACACTCAGCATTAGCATGCTTTAAAAATCTGATACGTATTAATGTCGGCGAATAAAACTCGTTACAATACTCTTAAATATTATTGTAGACCCGATGCCTGTATGTTTAATACAAATGTTTACCTCTAATTCATTAAAATATATAAATAATTATGGTAACGAATGGTTGGTTTTGGGGTGAGATTTGCTGAAGTCTTTTAACATTACAAGAGACACTTCAAAATTTATTTATTTGCATAGATGTATAGATAAATGTTAAAGTAGTGAGGATGGTGCATATCATAGTTTATAATTTACTGAATCTGGCTTTTGCGACTGTCGTCTGATCCCACCCTGAGAGGAGCCTACGTCAGGACCTAGTCGGTCAATCAACAGGTGTACAGGTTTACAGGTGACATTTTCTTGAGGCCCTATATGCTCAAGTCAGATAAACTTCATTGCTATGTTGTTTTTATTACCTTAGCAGTACAAAAAGTACAAATATTGTATTAAAAAACGCCACTAGCGAAGTAATTTACATTCAGCCTTCATGAACACAAAGGCTGTCGACATAAAACAGAACTTCAAACAATAACCCTAAAAAATACAATTAAAAATTTAATATTTTCCAAGTATAAAAAAGCTAAAAAATATTTGATACGGCCTCTCATAAGTAAATAATAATATCCACCCTTTCGACTCGACGCGCGGTCGTCTGGAAAATGCGAGTTTTAACCAGTAATGTCCGGTACGGGCCGGTTTGAACTCGACCGAACCGGAAAGCGGTGGTACACTTGCCTGTATATATGGATATTTCGACGGCAATGTTCACTGTCTCTCTGTTTGTATGTAAATATACCGATGAATTTAATCACTTTGATATTGTATTGTTTTGAAAACCAGTAAATATACCGTAACAGACAAACAAAGTCGTGTTAGTGCTGACCACGATGAGCTCGAGAATGGCTGGAATTTTTGTAGTAATATGTTTTCTTTCCTTCCACAGGTAAGACAGATACGAAAAATGATGCTAGAAAGGGTGAGCTAGCTTTGATAATTTTATTTAAATTTACACGTTGGTATATTCTCGGAGGTATAACAACTCATAATTCGCAAGCTGTCTTTGGTCCTAACGTAATAGGATACAAGGCCTTGTGCCTTCCACCGAGTTCATCTTTAATGACTTCAATCCATTACTGAGAAATTCCAAACAGAAAAATTAAATCACTCAATCCATATTTGTGATACCCACTTTAGTTCTTAGGTTCTTCGTCGGCCAATACCCAACGTGGCGGGAACACATCGCTCTCCGTACTCCTCTGCTTTCGAAGGATGAGCGATGCTGTTAGTGGTGAGATGGCCCAGGGTCAGTCGGGGTGCGAGGGATATGCTCTATGGGTAACCTTACACCCCGGCGTCTGAAGACCCGAGACGGTGTGCGGTTTTAGTCGGTGCAAGCCCGACATAACCGCCCCCGCTGGCCGGCGGGGGGGTATCCGAAGGGATTTCGCACGAAAAAAAAAAAAACAAAAAAAAAAAAAGGTTCTTCGAAGCTGTGAGGAAAATTCATCACCATCATAGTGATTGCCGAGTTACGTCCAAAGTTTGCAATTTGAAACCTGAGGAGCGCTCCGATCTCAATCTCTACGAAAAGTAAGCAGACAAATTGCTTAAAAATTTAATTGAAATAATTACGCAGAGTCACCAAAAAACAATGTTTAAAAATCATTAAAATCATTCATTGTTTCCGTAGTTCGCAAGAATTACGGTAGACGGCTCCAGCGTCGCCTTAAGACGTATATATCTGGGACGTGTCTAGGTGGCTCAGTTGGTCAGAGCGTTCCCCCTGTAAGGGACTGGTCGCGGGTTATGGGCAATGCCTGAAATAAACAATTTTTATTTTTATTTTATTATTTTTCAAGTCCCGTCCTAGATGTTCTCTTTTTCCGATCTAAATCTATAGGAAAAGTAAGCATACAAATTGATTAAAAATTTAAGAGTTTGGTCAAGATTTTTGCCCAGAGAAAGGTAGGGCATATAAGAAAAGGTCGGATGACGATCTGCGAAAGACTGCGGGCAGATGCTGGATGCGGCAAGCTGAAGACAGGGCGCTATGAAGCGCTCTATGATCACTATAGTACCCTACCTACTTTTCCGTAAAGCGCTCATAGGGCAGTATAGTGCCCTACTTGCTCAAGCGCGATGCACTGGTATAAATATATATATTTTTTTTTAACCCGCAAGTTTTCAATACTTTTTCTCTTTCTAATCGATAGTGCACACATCGCACCATGCTTCAAATGCGAAAACAGTCATACAAAAACAGTATTTCGATTAAAAAAAATAAAAAAAAGTGGTTGGTTATTCGTTTTAGTATATACTTTCGATTTGCGTTATTCATTTGTTTGTATATTTTTACAATTGTTATTGTACAACAAGTGTGATATATCATTGGTATGAGCATTTCATGTAGAAAATAGATACTTACAATGTATCTCTTTTACTCAAACTTTACTGAACAAATAAAAACATGAAATGTATCGTGCGTGTTTACGAAAGTGATTACCTATAAGAAAACCCACATTTTTTCTTAAAAGAAAAAGCTATTAACTTTCAGTTAGTAATCATATTTTAAGGTTACATATGGCGTTATTGCTGTAAAAAATACTTAAATTGGCCGAAAAACTTTTCGCCGTCGGCAAATGTTTCGTCCTATGTATAATATTTCGGTCGGGGAGACCTATGTCCAGCAGTGGACTAGAATAGGTTGATGATGATGATGATGATAAGAAAATGAGCTTATAAACAAAAACAATCCTGTACATTGTACAGTAACTTTGTACAGTGTACAAAGTTATAACTAAGATATTGTGGTATACTCATTACGGTGTTAACATTTCAGTGTACACCAATCTAAAGCACTTTCCTTTGAAATTCAGCATTAATTTAATGAACGCAGTAATTTAGTATACTTAGTAGTAGGTAGTTATTTAGTATTATGAATACCAGGAATACAGTGTTTCGCCGAAGCGAGATAAGGCAAATATATTTAGTATTTATAAACTCAATTGAAGAGGTTCCTGCTGCCTTAGTAGCTTGATGGTTGTACGGGTAATACACGAGGTTTGAGTTCAATTCTCAGCTCGGGATAAAATATAATGGATGCTTTTTTAAAGAGTATTACTCTTTTAAAAAAAAATACCAGCCAAGTGCGAGTCGGACTCGCATACCGAGGGTTCCGTACAGACCTTTGTATTTGATATGAATTTCAATTTAATACCTCTACGCGTTCATGAGAAAAGAAGTAGTAACTTTAAAATTTTCTAAAATATTTTTTATTATCGGATGTAAGTAAAAATTTACGGTTTTCGCAATTTTTCCTTTATCTGTACTAAATTTCCACCGAACCAAATTTCAAGATTCTAAGTTCACGGGAAGTACCCTGTAGGTATTGATTCCCGTGCGAATTTCAAAAATTTGCGGCATAAACGGCTGTATCTTTTGATTGCTTTGGCTTAGAAGTTTGATTTTTTTACAGCTCCAAGGGACAGTAGACCTGAGTATAACCGTCTCGGGTCTACAAAAAATATATTATTCTCGACGTTTTCTCTATTTCAAGGTACGTGCAGAAATATTCTTATTCGAACGTTTCTGAAATAGTTCAACGCTTCAATACTTGATATTTGTACGAGCGATGCAAACAGCGCGGTTATTGCATTTTTACATTGTATATCGTACAATATGTTTGTTCCACGACCTACGAATATTTGAATGTTGAATTGATAAAACAACTCGAATATAAATCAACAATTCGAAAGAAAGAAAGAAAGTTGATTAGTGTACTATGACTTGCATTTATTTTGATAAAAAAAGAATACTTTCACACACTTTATTTTTGTCTATCATTTAAGTACTATAAAAATTGCCGAAATTTTCTAACAAATTCATGAATTCGTTATTCCTGTAATTTAATAGCTATTTCCATTATTTATATTTTGTTTTTTGAAAGTTGATTTCAAGATTTTACAACTCTGTATTTAATTTTGTTTTTATTGGCCGCTTGATAAATTAATTAAACATAACATAAACTCACGCCTATATCCCCGAAGGGGTAGGCAGAGGTGCTAGCACCCACATTTCGCCAGTTTATGATTAGGTCCCAATGTAATAGGTGGCGAGCCTATTGCCATTAACCGGGCACTTATAAACCTGCGATAAATACACACATAACTTCGAAAAGCATCGAGAAATCATTGGTGTGTGCCATGGTAAAACCCGGGATCGAACCCGAGACCTCGTCTCAGCAGTCCATTACCCATACCACAAGGCTACCGCGGCTTTTTTTTTTAATTAATTAGATCTTCAAAAACAGTTCTTCCTAAATACTATCCATTTTGATGATACATTTCGTATTACTTAACTGCTGTCACTTTTCAAAAATGTAATAAAATTTGATGTTTGTTAGCTTAATGTTGTCTCATTCATACAAAATTGGAAATTGGGTTTCCTCCAATTTCTTCAAGAAAAAGGGCAATTTCAAATGGGTCGTTCCAATACACGTTCCAATGAACTAAAATAGTGTAATATTTTAGTCCACATTATTTACTCAGTCTGAAGTGTATAAGTGAGGACCTATAATTGGCTGTATGTCACAATTTTTTTTTATACTTTTGTTATGGCTGTTGGTCCTCCGTATAAATAAATATACATTTGCAGAGTTGTGAGACCATTCACTACAACATGTGTGATTTACTTCCTTGCAGCTCCAAGATGTCCTCATCTCATTTCAACCAGTCAACAGACTAACTTGCTGGTAGAGCTGAACTAAGAGTTACAATAAACCGCATCTAATGCTCCAAAATAATCTAGACAAGAAAGTAAAGTGCTGCTTCAAAGTTCTAGAACTTATCCTCCGAGCTTTTTTCCCAACTCAATGGGGGTTGACTTCTCAGTCTAACCACGAAGCGGCTGAACTTCGATATTTCCCGTGAAGCGACTTCCATCTTACCTCCACAACCCACTGGCGATATCGAAGATCTATAATTAGACCAGTTTTCGGACTTCTTAGGTCTAGAACTACCCGTAACGACAGCCATAATTTTTCGTATGGTAACCAGGACCCACGGTTTAACGTGCTCTCCGAGGTGCGCAGGGGTCTCGTTGGGTGGGGTGCGACTGGTTGGATCACCTCCAAGTTTGGTGTACCCTGGGCAACGTGGGCTATGACGTATCATTGATTGCTCCTCTGGAGTAGTTGGCGTCAACGTCAACGGCCTTGACTCTTGACTCTTGAGTCTGACCAACCGGCCCTTTTCAGGGCCAGCTGACCCCATTGCACGAGGGGGTCGGGGCACGGCGGGCCTGCAAGGCCCGCGGGGGGGGGGTGGTCGTTCCAGGTACCCCTCTGCTGTTATCAGAGGGGACACTGCGAATGGCCCAGGGTCAGTCGGAGTGCGAGGGATATGCTCTATGAGTAACCTTACACCCCGGCGTCTGTAGACCCGAGACGGCGTGCGGTTTTAGTCGGTTCAAGCCCGACATAACCGCCCCCAAGGCCGGCGGGGGGGGCATCCGAAGGGATTTCCGCACAATAAAAAAAAAAAGGGGTCTCGTTGGGTTAAGAATTGTCACCCATCCTAAGACTGACCTAGCTAGTATTGCTTAACTTTGAAATGTGTTAACCTACTCGGTTACCAGTTAGCCATACGCCCATATTCATAGTTTCCACACTTTTCTTCGAAGAATAATTTAATAAAAGTTGAACATCTAGGACCGCAGTTCAACCCGCGACCAGTCCCTTACAGGGGGAATGCTCTGACCAACTGAGCTACCTAAACACGTCCCAAATATTCGAAATTCTCCGATATATTATATAGATAGATATAAACTTTATTGTACACCAATCAAAATAAGCATATATCGTAAACTTAATTAACATATGTACAAATGGCGGCCCTATCGCTAAAAAAGCAATATCTTACAGGCAACGTCTTAAGGCGACGCTGGAGCCATCTACCATACCATATCTACATATACTGCTATCGTAGTTCGCAAGAATTACGGTAAGGTAGCTCAGTTGGTCAGAGCATTCCCCCTGTGAGGGACTGGTCGCGTTCTAGATTTTGTCTTTTCCGATCAAAATCTATAGGGCAAGTAATATTAAAAATTTCATTGAAATAAATAAGTTCATTTGTAGGATCCCAAAACATTTTTACAGCGTCTAAACCTCTATCGAACTACTCATTCGGAACAACAGTACACACATAACAATAAAATTGAATAATATATTCACGAGTTCATTTAATATTCATGTTTTAAATCATTCATATATAAAAAAAATGATTGCCTTCATGAATCCAAAAGTGGATTGCAATTACTAAATCATTCATCGTTCTTTCATTCATTTACATATTTTTTTATTGATTTACGGACATCCCTCAATGCATTGTTGTGTTGTTTGATGACTCAAGGGTAGAGACGAGCTCCATTCTACGTTCACACATTGTTTTTGAATGTCTGACTACTGACTTTTCCTATAGATTTAGTTCGGAAAAAGAGAACATCTAGGACGAGACTTGAACCCGCGACCAGTCCCTGACAGGGGGAATGCTCTGACCAACTGAGCCACCTAGACACATCCCAGATATTCGAAATTCTCCGATATATTATATACGTCTGAAGGCGAAGCTGGAGCCATCTACCGTAATTCTTGCGAACTACGGAATATCTGAGACGTGTCTAGGTGGCTCAGTTGGTCAGAGCGAAGTCCGATCTAAATCTGTTTGATAATATTTTATACCTGGATTTTTTTTTTTGGTGCCTCACCAAAATCTTAATGGCCCTTTCCCATCTCACCTGCAAATCGGTATATCTGCTGATAGACGGATGAAGTTCTAGTGCAAGGTTTCCTCTTGGGGTTGGTAGTTCAGACGGCCGTCATAAGCCAAATTAAGAGAAGGAGAAGGAGAAAGCGGACTCTAAGATGATGATGATGATGATTTGCGCATCAACTGCGCGTATCTGTTTATAATATATATTTTTAATTATGATCGGAGCCTGAGGACGGCAGTTGGCCGACTCGCCGTGCTTACAGAAGCAGGCCGTAGCGGAGGCGTGTCGTGTGTGCCCTACACACGCCTGCCAACTCACCGAAGCGGGATAAAACCCGACCCCACCAGGCGAGGCCGCGGTGGCGGCCAAAGTCCGCCGGCAACCCTGGGGTTATCCTTTCGAGGGCTTACCCGGGGTGCCCGGCAACGGACACTTGGGGAGGACACCGTGCGGTTTTAGTCGAGACACGACATAACAACCCCGCTGGCCAGCGGGGGGTATCCGAAGGGATTTCCGCACATAAAAAAAAAAGACTTTTACCTTTCTCATATAAACAATATGAGAAAGGTAAAAGTCTTTTTTTTTTACTATTGACCCTGTAGTCTAAACAGTTATTTACAGACGGAGGGCGTGCACCGCTGAGCTAGTCAGCCTGGAACCAGGGCCACTGTAACTTGGTAGAAACGTCAGACAACCCAAATGCAATTCAAAATCCATGAACGTGATCGCGTTACTTCCCGTTAACATTATACATACATACTGAATCCCCGAAGGCGTAGACAGAGGTGTATCAGACACCCACGATTCGCCAGTTATGTTTAGGTCCCAATTTAATAGGGGGCGACCCTATTGCCATCTACCGGGCACATTACTAAGCGAGCGATAATCAACATTTAAATACACACATAACTACGAAAAGTCAGAGGTGTGTACCCGGGGCGACTGGGTATACACCTCGAGACCTCGTCTCGGCAGGCCGTTACTTACACCACTGGGCTATCGCCGCTTTTGTATAGGCTATTATTATATGTAATTAGTACGTTTCATTCGTTTTAAATTACTATTAATATTTGAATCTCAATATACTCGAACACTGGTACGCCTTATTTGTACCAAGCATATCGTCTAATATTCAATGGAAAAATGCAATATCTGTTCCACAACAATCATAACAAATGCAAACACCCTGTATTGAAACTCTCAGCAATTGGAAATGAGTATTTATGAAAATAAAAAGGTTATTCCATATTGGTTTCATATGAAGAAGCGTTGGCAGTAGTAAGGAGTCAGCCTTACGATTAAATAAATAAATAAATAAATATTCTACGACATTCTACACAGCGCTTTCTAGACCCAATGTAAGCATAGTTTAACTAGCTTGTGTTATGGGTTCCAGAATGCGGATAAACATACTTATATATTTTTTTTTTTTTTTGTAAATACATACATATTATACATAGAAACACCCAGACCAATGCAAATAGACATATTCATGCATACAAATATTTGTACTGGACGGGAATCGAACCCGCAAATTCAGAGGTCTCTGCTTCGAATCCTAGCCATTATACTACCGACGTGAACCTAATATAAGCAATTTACCTTACCTGGAGGGGTTTGTGGAAATGTTTTATTAATTTCATTTTTATCAATTATACTTGCTCCTTAAAAAACAGTACAGTAACAGTTTATAATATACCCTCTACATAGCTGAAAACAAAAGAAAATCTATTGAAAGCGTCTATGGCGTAGCGGTAGTGCATTTGACTGCTATGACTGGGGGCGCGGATTCGATATCCGCTCAGTGCAAATATTTGTATGAATGAAAATGTCTATTTCCATTGGTGTAGGTGTTTCTATTTATAATATGTATGTATTTACTAAAAAAAGGATGTTTATCCGTAAGCTATTTAAACTATGCTTACTTTGGGTCCAGAAAGCGCTGTGTAGAATGTCGTAGAATATTTATTGAATATTATTTATCAAAGACACACACAAGCCTTATTTTATTTCACTAGCACTTGGACTCAGGCTACAGCGCTTATAATTTTTTATTCAAAATATTCTCTCCGATATTTCCAATACTACCACTACCCTTAAGCTTGTCCTGAAGGCATCTAAGAACACTAAAGGGTCGGTTTAGGTCGCTTGCACAAACATGCTGTATTCTAAGCGCGTTCGCAAAATGTTTGGGCGACGGTGTTTATTGTCAGACTAAAGGGACGGATAAATAAATTCGGGTTGGGTTTATGTGATAAAAGTGAAGCGATTTTATAGACTAATATTTGTAAAGTTATGTGGTGATGTCATTTACGCTGTGTGTATATCAATTCTTCCGGAGATAGGTCTGACTGTGTAGACATCAGGCTTAAGGTGTTTTGATACTGGAGTTACTACTTTTTTTGTGACTTGTGCATATTGAAATCGATCTGATCGATGATGGTACTTTTTTCAATGTACTTGGGAATTTGTAACTCAGGGCACAAGTACATTATAAAAGATTATATTTTCAATACGTCAGAGTTTAAGCTGCTTATGAAGATTACATTTTGATTTTATCCCAAGGTTGACTCTCAATATGCATATTTTTTATCATAAATAAGCAAGATATAGGACTACAATCCTATTTAGTTAAATATTACGTAAGTCATCATATAAGAACTCCTTTGAGAGAGAATCATGTTATTACCGAACGAGTTTTCCGGCGTTACTAGTATTTATGGTCAGTGAAATCATTTTAGCCACTAAACCTTTGGGCAAGCCTGCCTGGCTGATAGCAGCCCATCTTTAAGTAAGAACCATTATAAAAAATATTACACATTGATATTATACAGTGCTAATATTTCTACAAAAGGCACTGTTTATGTCATTCAAACTTAACTTTATATAATTAAACGAGACATTTAAAGCTGCTAGCACCTCTGCCTACCCCTTCGCGGATATAGGCGTGAGTTTATGTTATGTTATGTTATGTTATTTAAAGAGCAAATACGCAGTACCTTTTTTTTTTCGTGCGGGGGAGCGGGGGTGGTTATGTCAGGCTTGAACCGACCAAAACCGCATGCCGTCTCGGGTCTTAAGACGCCGGAGTGTAAGGTTGCCCATAGAGCATATCCCTCGCACCCCGACTGACCCTGGGCCATCTCCGGTTTCGAGATGGCCCCCTCGAAATACGCAGTACCTACCATATATAAATTGACCTGTACAGTAACAAATTAAAATATTATCTAAGTATTACATAATTCAGTACATGATCGAATGTTATTAACAGAATAATTTCTGTTTCCAGTTCTGAGCTTAACATAGGAACCAGGTAAAGTATCATTGCTAAATATCTCTAGATGTTTAAATTTTTAATTTTAAAGCAATTTATGTCAACATTATCATTATCGAGTGTATCATTCTTATTTTTTCTCACTGTCACATTTAGCATGATCTCATAAATGCGTAATGTGAATAGTTTTCTCAGTATTATCACAAATTTAATAACATATTATGTAGTATTATATAGAAAATATGACCGGCAGGATTCGGCAAGTAAGTAGAAAAGGAGCCCTATTATACTAAATAGAATTATGTGCACTTAAAAAGAAGTAAATTTGTGTTCTATGTAAGTAGCAGATAATGAAGAGGAAGAGTTTATCCTCGAATAATTTAAGTATAGTTTTCCATACATTCCAGCCAATCGCGATTGCAATAAAACCAGTAATAAGCTTATCACTTATAGCACCCCCAATAACTGAGCCTAAATAAATAGCTCGCCGCCGCCCGAATACAGATATATATTGCGCCCAAATGTCACCTCAACTTTTTTTATCATTGGTATGGATATTACATGTCTTTTAAAAAAAATGGGCTATCGACGGACACCAATATATCATCAAAGGATACTTATATTGTCATTTATTTCCAAAAAATGTATTTAAGTATGTTTATTCGCATTCTGGAACCCATACCCCAGGGTTACCGGTGGACCTTGGCCACCAGCGCGGCCTCGCCTGGTGGGGTTGGGTTTTATCCCGCGCCGGTGAGTAGGCAGGCGTGTGTAGGACACGCACGACACGCCTCCACCACGGCCTGCTTCTGTAAGGACGGCAAGTCGGCCAACTGCCGTCCTCAGGTAGACGAGTCTGCGGCGTCCCCGCCGCAGACTGCGGAAGTCGGGGGACAGGGTTCTCTCTCGCTCCCTCTCCGTCGTCTCTTTCGCGCGCAAAACCTGCTCGCAGAAAGAGGCGGCGGCGTGCCACTTGCTCTCGTCGGAGACCACGGCCCCACCATGGTCTCCAACGAGAGAACGTCCACGTCCAGGACCGCAACGAGATCCCGGCGTTGACTCGCCCACGCAGGGCACTCCACCAACCTGTGGAGCGCCGTGTCTTCGCCAGGATCGCAGTGCTGGCACTGCAGTGTTGTCTCCCGGTGGATGCGCCACAGTTACTTACCGAAACACCCGTGTCCGGTAACCATCTGGCACATCCGGTAGGAGAGATCCCCTTGGTCCCTCTCCAACCACTCCTTCATGATCGGCCTCACCGCCGCAATGGTGGATTCCCCCACCTTGAGTGCTCAAGTCGCACGCTCCATGTCTCCATGAGTTCCTGGCGGAGCTGGGACCGCTGAGCTCTGATCTCTCGGCCCTCCGGCCTATGGCCCCGCTTCAGCGCCTCCTTACGCCATTGATACAATGACGCAAGGGCTCACTCTTCGAGGTCCCATGGAGGGGTCCCGGCTAGGAGACATGCCGCCTCGACGGAGATCGTGCGATATCCCCTGATGACTCTGACGGCCATCGCCTTTAACGGACTGTTTAGAACAGTCACGTTGCGGGCCGCCAGAGTCTCCGCCCATGCGAGAGTCCCGTACAGGGCCATGCTTCGCACGATCCCCAGGTACAGTCGCCTAGTGGGGGCGTTGGGTCGTTTAACGTTGGACATCAGCCGCGATAGCGCGGCCGCAGCCCCCCTCAGTTTCGGGACCAGACTTCGGAGATGAGGTCCGAAGTCCCATCGGCTATCGAGTACGAGCCCAAGGTACTTCACCGTAGGGGGCGTAAGCATCGGCTTACGCCACCTACGGTTATGCTGGTTCCCGCAGGTGGCCCCCTCCGAGGGCCCTGAAAATACATAGCCTCTAATTTGTGGAGAGCCACCTCGAGTACCAGCCGCCGTATTCGACCCACGACTTGAGCAACCCCTGCCGTGGCCTTTAGTGCCGAGCTTCGGTACGTTGCTCCCCGCGCCATTACGAGGGTGTCGTCAGCATAGCAACCTATACTGACGCCCTCCAGCAACGAACCGCGCAGCACCCAATCGTATCCGATGTTCCACAGGAGTGGCCCTAGGACCGACCCCTTTGGAACACCGCACGATTCTTCTCGCCGCCCTGGCCCTAGCCAGCTCGGGTAAACTATGGCCCTCTCAGATAGGTATGCCCCGACAATGCGAGTGGAGCGATGTAGAATGTCGTAGAATATTTATTTAGTATGAGACGAAGTCGAGCGAAAGCTCCTATCACTCCACTCGATGTATTCCCTGACTGACTTTAATGATTTTTAGCATGATCATAGATGATAGTGATGTGACGGACATGGGCTATACAAATTTAAATTATGAAGTACCACGGAGGAATAATCACCGAACATAAAATTCAAAAGCTGATTTCTCAAAAAAAAAACTTAAGACTTAACTTAAACTTTACTAAAAAAAAAAAAAAAAAAATTAAGTGAATACGCCCATCGCGTTCATTTGACTTGGAACCATTGCAGCGGTGGATGCCCAGGTTGCTTCAAAACGCACTTGAAATCATATGCAAAATTTTCTCAATGTGCTATAATACTTTCAATACCAATAATAAAATTCATCTTTATTCATCATCTATTTAAGATTAAATTGAAAAACACCTCCTGAACTCCTTGTCATAATAACTAATTACCTATTATTCTATTGTAATGTATAATTAGATACCTACTTCCTGATCCCACAGTCAAACCGTTTGTACGGTTTTGTGGGACATTGTACTAGATTATAAGATTAAAAAAGCGGCCAAGTGCGAGTCGGACTCGCCCATGAAGGGTTCCGTAGCAGCAAGTAACATAATAATGTTTATTTTTTAAATATTTATATTTGAGTTGATTGAATGAAAGGATAATTGCGTTTTACGATTTATGACGTATTAAAAAAAAACTACTCACTAGATCTCGTTCAAACAAATTTTCGGTGGAAGTTTGCATGGTAATGTACATCTTATATTTTTTTTTAGTTTTATCATTTTCTTATTTTAGAAGTTACTGGTCGGTTCAAGCCCGACATAACCGCCCCCGCTGACTGTCGGAGGGGTATCCGAAGGGATTTCCGCACGAAAAAAAAAAAACAACTTTGGAGGTGTCTCTCACGCATGCAGTTCACAGAATACATCTACTATCAAGTTTCAACAGCATAGTTTTTATAGTTTCGGAAAAAAGTGTTTGTGACATACGGACGGACAGACATGTCTGTCATGTCTGTCTGAAATGACGAATCTATAACGGTTCCGTTTTTTGCCATTTGGCAACGGAACCCTAAAAACATGTATTTCTATGAATAATTAAAAAAAAGAAAAAATACTAATGCATAATAAATATTAGCTACAAAGGTTCGAACTGAAGGAAACGACTTCTTGAATCTTCGGATAGTTGCGCATGAAAAATGTAAATCTCTTATTGAAATATTAACAAACCTGATATACAAAGTTTTAATTTATTCAATGGGAAAACTTCTCGCTACGTAACTGTGGCAAGTTTAAGTTTTTTCACTTTTTTTTTGGTCTGGTAGTCTAAATGTAATTTGTGGTAACATAAAATACGTGGGGAAGTACTTTGTAGACTGGTTGATTTTAATATCGGCGGCCTCTGTGGCGTAGCGGTAGTGCATTCGACTGCTACGACAGGGGGCGCGGGTTCGATTCACGCTCAGTGCTAATATTTGTATGAATGAATATGTCTATAACACAAGCTAGTTAAACTATGCTTACTTTTAGTCTAGAAAGCGCTGTGTAGGTATTTATTTATTATTATTATTAATTTTGATATATAAATCTTTGCACTGGAAGCGCAAAATTAATACACCATCTCCTTTCCTATACAGAACAACACGTGCTAATGACACACCAAATATGTTTGGCACATGCAAGTAGGTAGGCAAGCCAGGGTCGACCTCGCAAATTAATGATGTATAGAAAAAAGGGCAGGTCAAAAGCACTCGAAACCAGCGGGCTTGCCTGAAAGGTTTAATGACAGTAGAGGAAGCTCGTGAAGTACGTAAGGACAGAAGCAGTTGGCGGGCTGTTGTCTCTGACTACCCCGGAGGGAGAGAGTGGGCGAATATATGTATGTATGTAACAACACGTGCAGGGCTCCGGTGTCACTCTCATATGGTGCAAGCAATTCAAGACCATTCAAGACCATGACATTCAGTACCACTTGGCTTTGCCGTACCATAAAAACTTGGAATTCTTTACCATCTCACGTCTTTCCTTCTTTCTATAAACCCGGTTCCATTAAGCGGGATGTGAAAACTACTGTTAATATGGACAGTCGGTTCCCAAACCCGAGAGGGCCATCTCGAGACCGGAGATGGCCCTGGGTCAGTCTGGGTGCAAGGGAAATGGCCTAAAGGCCTTGTTAGGGCTGGACCCTGGCGTCTGAAGACCCGAGACGGCGTGCGGTGTTAGTTGGTTCAAGCCCAACATAACTTCCCCCGCTGGCCGGCGGGGGGTATCCGAAAGAAATAAAAGGTACATCATTGCAGGGGTGTGTGTTGGGTAACCTCCTCGAGTGTCGCTCCGATTCCGATCCCGCTGCAGTCCGGGGGGAACGGAATCGGAGCGGCCGGTACACCCTGGGCGGCGGTCAATGGCCTTCCCCTTCACCCCTTCATAGGGTTGGCATTGATCGTTGGCCAATACCCAACGTGGCGGGAACACATCGCTCTCCGTACTCCTCTGCTTTCAGAGGAGACAGGATGAGCGATGCTGTTAGTGGTGAGATGGCCCAGGGTCAGCCGGGGTGCGAGGGATATGCTCTATGGGTAACCTTACACCCCGGCGTCTGAAGACCCGAGGCGGCGTGCGGTTTTAGTCGGTGCAAGCCCGACATAACCGCCCCCGCTGGCTGGCGGGGGGGTATCCGAAGGGATTTCCGCACGATAAAAAAAAAAAAAAAAAAAAAGGTACATCATTGCAAAGTCTTTGTTTCTTGACATTGTTGGTCGCGGAAATTGAAAATGATTGAATTGATTACAGTTACTCGATTTTTATTTGTTACTTTGTCGATCAATTTTTTTACCTTACAGAAAATATTTTGTCTTTTGTTGATATTTTAATAGATTTATCATTTAAGGTCGTAATTTTATCTATTATATTAATCGTTAAGTTTTTAAAGAGTACCTATCTACCGGTAATCGAAATTACTTGTATTCCCGTTAATCCCTAGAGCTAAGCTAAAGGAATTGGTTATGTTCACGTCGGTAGTGTAGGACTCGAACCTGGGACCTCTCGATCGTAAGACCGACTCCTTAACTATTAAGCTAAATCCTTAACTGGCTCTGGTCAGTCAACTCTTGTAAGTAGGGATATTATTGATAAATACCTCATAGTTTAAATAAATTTAGCGACCAATGTTATTTAATTTTTTCCTATTTACATAACACAATTTGACAAGTCCCCTAGTTTTATATCGTCGTACCCAAAATATTCAATATTATATTCGCTAATGCGATATCCCTGTATAAGAACCTTTCTCCTTGCACGTACTGCGTATCCATAATGACATTGTTATGAGTACTGCCCACTGTAAGGCCAAGAACATATTGTGTGTATCGGCCGATTTTTAAGCGAAAAATTTCACCACAAAAGTTTCCCTGACCTGCATTTCGATGGAATCAACATAATTTCGCAATTATACTTTCATGAGGGGTTAAAAAGTATCCAGGGACGTGATAATGTTTATTTTTAAGCCATTTTCAAGCCTTTCTTCATTTTATAGCAACTTTTATTTCGGTTACTTTTGAGTTCAAGACCTCAGGGTTGTAGCGGTACAGCGTTCGACTGTTAAGTCAGAGGTCTCGGGTTCAATTCCCACTCATTGCAAATATTTTGTAAACATGAATATAATTTGTATTCGCCGCGGTGTTACTGGGTGTACATATTTACAAAAAAAACTATCTTAGTATGTATATACGCATTCAAAAACCTATAAAACAAGCTAGTTCTTGTATGCCTACTTTCGGTCTAGATATCGTTGTATATGTAGCCTAGAATATTTATTATTATAATTTATTAAATATATTTTTGTAAAGATACAAAAATAAACTTAACAAAATATATAACATTGACGTAAATAGCTATTCCCTGCGTCTGAAGACCCGAGACGGTGTGCGGCTTTAGTCGGTTCAAGCCCGACATAACCTCCCCTGCTGACTGGCGGGGGCGCATCCGAGGGTATTTCCGCACGAAAAAAAGGGTATATAGCTATTAAGTTTAAACATTTTTATACTTCGTGCCTTTGGGAATTCTTATAATCTAAACACTTTAATCTTGTCTTATGAGAATATTTAATATTGATGACATGGGACTTAGTGATATATAGCCAGATATGACACAATATCATAGAAGACCCAAATATATGTCCCGTGGTGGCTATAACTAACTGTTAACATTTATAAGATCCCTGTAATCGGATAACTGGACCCTCTATAATACTATATATCAATTCTAAGATTTGTCTGTGAGAAATTTTTGAGATAATATACATAAATACATTACCATCCCCTATCTTTGGTTTTACATACATACATACGTACGTACGTATACATATAAATACTGACGCCTTTATCCCTCCGGGGTAGGCAGAGCCAACAGCCCGCCATCTGCTTTTGTCCTTACACACTTCACGAGCTTCCTCTACTGTCATTCCAATCGAGTGCTTTTGACCTGCCCTTTTTTCAATTCATCATCAATTTGATCAGTGTATGCTCTGCGAGGTCGTCCTGCTTGTCTGCCCACTTACATGTGCCTTTTTTTAAAGAATTTTAGAAACCAAAATTACTAATACTCCCCCTAACCCCCAAGCTTAATTACTTGTGTTGGGAGCGGGTTCACGTCCGTATTGTAATGGCCAGGATTCTAACCCGGGATCTCTCGATCGTAGGTTCGACTCCTTAACCACCAAGCTACCGACGCTTCACCTTACATACTTGGTGTGTCATTAAGTCATTCATATTCGGCTTTATGCTACTTAATTAGTGAATAAGTATACACTGATAGTAATATGTCACAATAGCTGCTTTTCTCTTTCATCATCATCTTTGCATTAGTCCTGGTCACATCCGAGGCTTCCATCTCGGAGTCCAGAGTTCGCTTTCCTCCTCCTCTACTTGATACGGTCTTGAGCATCCATGGCTGTGAGAGTATCGGCACACATGCCATCTAATTAGATTAGATTTCGAACTAATTTACGGCCTCTGTGGCGTAGCGGTAGTGCATTCCACTGCTACGTCAGGGGGCGCGGGTTCGATTCCCGCTCAGTGCAAATATTTGTATGCATGAATATGTCTATTTGCATTGGTCTGGGTGTTTCTATGTATAATATGTATGTATTTACAAAAAAAAAGTATTTAAGTATGTTTATCCGCAGTCTGGAACGCATAACACAAGCTAGTTAAACTATGCCTACTTTGGGTCTAGAATGCGCTAAAAAAAAAAAAAAAGAAATTCTGCGATATGCGTTCACATACTATATCAGTAGTTTGAATTCGGCTCGAAGTACCATTAATGTATGATCTTCGTATACTATTTACTAAATACTTGATGGAATTGATGATTTAATGATAATGCTAATAATTATTATGGGAGTTAAATAAACATAACATAACATAACATAAACTCACGCCTATATCCCCGAAGGGGTAGGCAGAGGTGCTAGCACCCACGTTTCGCCAGTTTATGTTTTAGGTCCCAATGTAATAGGTGGCGAGCCTATTGCCATTAACCGGGCACTTATAAACCTGCGATAAATACACACATAACTTCGAAAAGCATCGAAAAGTCATTGGTGTGTGCCATGTTAATACCTGGGATCGAACCCGAGACCTCGTCTCAGCAGTCCTTTACCCATACCACTAGGCTACCGCGGCTAAATAATAAATAAATATTTCTTGGACATTCTACGCAGCGCTATCTAGACCTTAAGTAAGCATAGTTTTTCAATAAAATATTTAAGCAATTAGTATGCTTACTTCTCCTATAGATTTAGATCGGAAAAAGAGAACATCTAGGACGGGACTTGAACCTGCGACCAGTCCCGTACAGGAGGAATGCTCTGACCAACTGAGCTACTTAAACACGTCCCAGATATTCAGGATAGGATAGGGCTCCAACTACCCAGTTGAAGCCCTAAAAAGTCCGACAATCCTAACTACAGAGCTTAGATATCGCCGGTCGGTTGTGGAGGCCAGATGGCAGTCGCCTCATGATAAATATCGGAGTTCAGCCGTTTTGTAGATTGACTGTACACCGATCCCAACTGAGTTGGGAAAAGGCTTGAAGGGTGAATATTGATATTCATCTAAAATTAAAATTAATTAAAAAGCGGCGATAGCCCAGTGGCGTACGAAACGGACTGCTGAGACGAGGTCTCGAGTTTGATCCCCAGTCGCCACGGGCACACACCTCTGACTTTTCGTAGTTATGTGTGTATTAATAAATATTAATTATCGCTCGCTTGATAATGTGCCCGGTAGATGGCAATAGGCTCGCCCCCTATTACATTGGGACCTTAACATAACTGGCGAATCGTGGGTGTGTAATACACCTCTGCCTACCTCTTCGGGGATACAGGCGTGAAGTTATGTTATATGTTATGTTATGTTATCTAAAATTTAACATTCGTTTTAACTAACAATTAGTTCCTGGTCCGTATTACTCTTCATATCATTTCTTTTTCTTTAAATCTTAGAAGAGTAACCACTTTCGTCTTACTTAATGTATTTGATTAAAAAGGATGCAAGCATTTGGATATAAAGCGAAAGAAATGAAGTAGAAACATAGCTTTACTATATGTAATAAGATCAAATATAATATATTAATCCAATGATTCTATCTCTAGCCTCTCTCAGATAAAACCAGGAGTATTCCCTGATGTCTTTCATAGCCTTCGGACGACAGCACGCAGTCACGTACTATTTTTATGTACTGCTGGTTCCGTGAGAATATGAGATCTTGTGTTATGTGTATTTATTGTTAGCAATGTCCGGTTTAAGGTGTTTTTTATGCTTAGGGCAAATTTATGTATTTGGATGACCTTTTGTTGGGCTCTAAACTGTAGATTTCAGTAGGAATTTTCGGGGGATTACTTATCTATACATATAAATTATGGACAAACAGACTATAAAACAGAATTATACTATAATCATCATCCTCACAGAAGAAGTAAAGGTTATTTCCATACGCAAGCGTCAACGCCAGCGAAGACATTACAGGTATGTCGGCTTTTCCAGGTTCGACTGCCGTTTGACTTCCTAACCCGAAGAGATGAAGCCTGCGCCAGGGCCTCGACCGTTGTTTAGCTGGTGCACTGAATAGTAGGTGGGCCTGGCTTGGGCCCCGATGATTCTGGTGGGGCCCCAAAACACCTAGAAGAACATATTTATGTATTTACATATATTTATTACATTTAAATCACTGTCTGAAAAGTGCTTTTACACAATGAATGAATTCTTGGGAAGTAAATGTAGTTTTATTAAATAGAAAATAAGTACAGTTGGACATTTTTGCATTTTTATTTAATCTAATTCCTTTTCTTTTAAATTCTCATTTTATTAATTATTTAAGTTGACCATTATGTATGACATTTTATGATTACTACTTGAAGTCTATGTAAATTGCATTAATTTTAAGACAAATTTTGCATGCCGATAGATCGGTGAACAAACAGTGTAAAATCTTTCACAGTGTTTATTGCGAATGAAGATTTCTATTTCTATTTCTATTCATACTCCGATCATAATATATTATTGGAGATGTTCTTCAGAAAGGTCAGTTGCACAGACTGTCATACTGAATTTCGAAGTTCAAAATAGCGATGAACTGTAGCCATAAAGTACCGAAACGCGACTCACGGTAGTGCCAAAGTGCGCCACATCGATACCCATAATTTCGAATATTTTCCACCGTGAAGCACGGGAGTGCGAAAGTATTCCACATCGATTTAAAGGGGCTTTTCATTATTTTTTTCATGTTATTTGTGTTATTTATCTGGCTTGTTGTTGTGGTCATAGTTCTATCCTAACCTAACCCTGCCGATTTCAGTGATGTAAGAAAATCATATTAAATCAAATCAAACCATTGTTGTTACTCCTACGGTAATGCGACAATGATTTGTCGCACTACCGTAGTGTCGAACTACCATAATGTCGAACTACTGTGGCATAATCGTTTGTCGCACTAGAATAATGTTGACCTACAGTGTGTCGCACTAGCGTGCATTCGAACTATGGTGAGTCGCAGTACAGTTTTGTCACACAATCGTTAATCGCACTTCCATTTGTCGAACTCACGTAGAACTGCCAGTTGCACAGTAGAGACTCTAAACCAGCGTGAGTCTGTAAAGATACGCATGAGTATGAAGTAAGAAAAGTGGCGTTTTGTAATTTTCCCTACAGCAAACAGAGCTGTACGTCACTCAAATGAAAAACACTCCAGGTTTAGCACAGTGCCAACAAAACCTTACTCTACTTAACACATTGTATGCTCTCAAAAATCAACAAAGAATATTCTGAAATGTGAAGGTAAAAATGTTAAGCCTTCTGTACGAATGTTGCTTTTACTTTACGCGATTTCTTTACAGTGGTTTTTCTTTTAGCGTTATTCATGGAAATAAGCCAGTAATCAAATTTGCCATTTAAAAATTCTGACTATGAACAATTGCTATGCATAAACATAAAGGCGACTCATAAATTTCACATGAATTCACTGCGGAACTTCGCAGAAATAACCCTCGTAAAGGTCTGCGCAAACCCGCGCGGATGGGACGATGGATAGGATATTGCTATTAAGAGACCAACCTCGGAGCATCGCAGAGGACTTCTCTTGGTATCAAACAGCATCCACTGTTATTCACCACAGTCCGTCAGTATGCGCCAGAGTAACAGGCCTTGGGGGTAGAAAGCGCTCCAGCGTATCGTGAGGCATATTTCCTCGTCAGTGTGCGCTGCGGGGGAGAGAAATCCTCTTCGATACTCTCACCTACCGTCCGTAGCGCTGTTGTATTTATATACTTGTATGAAATAGACGGTATGATACTGCAAACGTTAGCGTTTTGGATTGGTAACATAAGCAAAATATTTGTTCCTAGTTTTATAATTTGTTCCAGAACTTACACAGTATTTTTAAAAATATCGACGTTTGAAACAGCTCTTTGAACATGGATGTTTTAGAATTAACTTCAGCAATGAAAGTAACTAAGATCACGTGGAACTAAACTGCAAACGCTAAATTTTCGCGCAGCATTTTTGCAGCGAATTATACCTTCGAATATGTGGTGGACTTTGTGGCGCTGACTTCCTTCTCGAAGAGAAGTGGCAATCCACAGTAAATTGTACGTAACTAAATACTTATGAAGTTTATAATGTGAGCTCACGAGTAGGTAGGGTACCTATATAATATTAGTCCGATTTTTTGTTTTCAAAACTTTTTAAGAGAGAGCGGAATATTTCGTCACACACACGCGCGCCATTCTGTTTTTCTACGAAGAGTTGCGAGGAGAGGTGAGAAGGGGGGGGGGGCAGGAAATGCGTTTTGTTGTACTACATAAATAATTGAAAATAGCGTTGCGTTTTTTAAAATGTTTGCGTGGCGCAGCCAATATGCAATCATTGAAAATCTGTTATTTTAATATTACAAACAGACACAAACAGAGCGGCGATAGCCCAGTGGCGTACGTAACGGACTGCTGAGAAGAAGTCTCGAGTTCGATCCCCAGTCGCCCCAGGCACACACCTCTGACTTTTCGTAGTTATGTGTGCATTAATAAACGTTAATTATCGCTCGCTTAATAATGTGTCCGGTAGATGGCAATAGGCTCGCCCCCTATTACATTGGGACCTTAACATAACTGGCGAATCGTGGGTGTGTAATACACCTCTGCCTACCGCTTCGGGGATACAGGTGTGAAGTTGTGTTATGTTATGTTTATGTTACAAACATACACTTCAATTTACTTCACTACATATTTATTTGTATAGGAGATTGAATCAAAATCGTGTCGTATGACCTAAGAGTACCTGCTCGGACTATCGTGGTACAATTAGATGCGCTTAAGTACGGTGTGCAGATTAAGCGCTTCCGTTGTTTTATTTATCTAACGTGCACGAATAAGTTTTCAACTGTTGGCTCGAGCGTTTCATATGTGAAAGTTTACTTCTGAGTGTTTACGATTCGTCTGTAGCAAAATTATACACGCAATTACACACTGAATGAATTCTTGGAAAGTAAATGTAATTTTATTAAATAAAAAATAAGTAAAGTTGGACTTTTATGCATTTTTTTTATATTTTATTAATGATTCTTGATGTATAAAATTGTATTCCTACTTAATAAAAAATAATGTAATTTTGGTTTATTCTGATTCCTATTCTTTAAAATTTTCATTTTATTAATTATTTAAGTTGACCATTATGTACCTATGACATTTTATGATTGCTACTTGAAGTCTAACTATGTAAATTGCATTAATTTTAAGACGAATTTTGCACGCCAGTACGGCGAAACACACGTCCCTATCAAGAATACTGTTTCTGCGAATAAAGAATTAGGATGCAGGCTGCAGTTTTTTTGCCCCGACGCAAAAACGACGGGTCTGTGCGTGTATGACAACTTGCATGGCATCCTAGCTCCCGAATTCGATTTTGTTTCTTTTTTTGATTGAAAGGTGATTTGGTCGGGACTGTTCTTAAATGTGTCGGTGTTTTTTTTAAATTTGATATTATTTTTTAATCATATTTCTCATATTCGACCACTGAAGCAACGTAAGAATAGTCAATTATACGCAGAGTGCTATAAACCTAAAACAAGCAATTTACCTTGGCTAAATCGCTTGTGTTAGGAGTGGGTTCACGTTGGTAATGTAATGTGCAGGATTCGAACCTGGGACCTCTCGGTCATACGGCTTGACTTTTTAATCACTAAGCTACTGACGCTTCAAAGTCTACTAGACAGCTGTTTTGCTAAGAAATTCCATGGAAATTTAGAGAAAACTGTTCGGTTAACGGAACCAGTAAAATGTGGGGTAATAATATACCTACTCTAAACTTCTGGGTATATAAAGACGTAAATAGATACATTTTAAATCAATATACACTTTTTTATTTTAATTTCTATACTTTTTGTTTTTGCTAACCCTACCACTCATGCAACTGATACATCCACACGTCAGATCAAGCTAATTGAAGTGGAAAAGAAAAAATCAATAACAACCCCCCATCAGGTTTTAATTCGAATCCTTTGTGGGGGTCTCGTAATACCCCCTGACCGAAAGTCATTGAATTATTGACTGGTTAGCCTTTGGTATTCGGTACTACTGGATAACTGGATACTGGGGTCTATAGAAACCTTTGAAACAATAGCGTGGGATGGGATTTTTTTTGGACTTATTGGAATGTGCGGAACAGATTTTTTGATGACACATTGTATAGTCTGCATTGGACAAAGCATCTTTTTGTTTCGTTTGGCTGTGTTGATTTTACTGCGTACATTTTTAGTAACTTGCTTTTTGTGCTTCTGCAATTATTAATAACTAGCTGTTGCCCGCGGCTCCGCCCGCGTGTAATTCTGATCCCGTTCCCGCTACCCATGGGAACCTATTCCTAGGATGAAAAGTAGCCTATGTGTTATTCCGGACTATAGTCTATCGGTGTACCAAATTTCAGCCAGATCCGTTCAGCCGTTTCTGCGTGAAAGAGCAACAAACATACATACATACATACTCACAAACTTTCGCGTTTTTAATATTAGTAGGATAAACATTTCTATCATACATTACATGTGTGTAACTCTAGCGGTTTTGGCAGCGCACGCCAGAATAGCTCGCAGATGGTAGATTTTTTCTTACTTGCTTGACACTTATCGTCATATTTTGGACAATTCACACAATATCTTTATAAATTGTAGCCTATGTGTTATTCTGATGAATGAGCTATATTATTGTAAAGTTTCATTAAAATCCATTCAGTAGTTTTTACGTGTAACATCGATCCATACTCACAAACTTTCGCGTTTATAATATTAGTAGGATTACTACAAGTCATCACTATCATCATTCGCTTTAAGATTTGCCAGTTGCATCTAAAGATTGCACTATGGAGCCTGAGTTTTGCTATTTTTTTTAATGATTCAATCTTGAAATTTTGACCATTTTTCCTATAGATTTAAATCGAAAAAAAAAGAGATCCCGCGACCAGTCCCTTACAGGGGGAATACTCTGACCAACTGAGCTAACTAGGCACGTTCCAGATATTCAAAATTATCCGATATGTTCTTTTTGATTTTATTGTCTACTAGCTGATGCCCGCGGCTCTGTCCGCGCGAAGTTTGGCTATCATTTTTGGTCATATCTCCGGTTTTACTTAATCAATTGCAATCAAACATACGGCAGATTTTAAGTTGGACCAAGACCCACATCAAAGTCTGTTCAGTACTTTTTGGGCCCATCGTGAACATCCACAAGAATTCCAAAAAAAATTCAGGATCGTTCATTTAAAATAACCCAAGATTCTTTTCAAATACCTCCAAATATACAGACACAAATAATTTTCAATTTTGTAATAGTATACATGTATAGAAAATACTTGTAGTAATGACAAAAAAAAAATTACGTAAAAGCACTTACAGTCGGTTTCAATAATCCATCTATCCTTTACCAGCAGTTATCATAGCTACCATTAGTATCTATCCGGGATTTTTTCTGTTTCAATAAACAAAGATAAGCAGCAAATGACTTTGATAGTATTGAAACCGCAGTTACAGATAGATTAATGTTGACTGTTTATCTGGGATAGCTTCTACCTTTCACTGTAGGTAGATTATTGAGACTGGCCGAGACTTATGTTACTAACTAACAGTACCAACCTTTGAAGCCAAACCCAACCTCACCTACTAAATAACGGATGAGGCTCTGGCACAGTATTTCCTCCCAGGGTTTGGAGGTCAGACGGCAATTAATGTAGCGTGTCAGTAGCTCAGTAGTTAAGGAGTCGAACCTACGATCGAGAGGTCCCGGGTTCGATTTCTGACCATTACACTATCGACGTGAACCCGCTCCTAACACAAGCAATTTAGCTTAGCTGGAGGGGTTAGGGGGAATATTAGTAATTACGGCCACTAATATCCTTAAAAAAAAATTGCACCCGGAGAAGCCGACATACGAATCAAAAACAATAGCGGATCTCGGACTCTAAAATGCAAACTTTGTACACAACTGAAAAATCACTATGAGAATTATAAATAAATAATAATAAATAATATATAAATAAATATAAATATAAATAAAAAAATAAAAAAAATATATAAATAAATATAAACCCAAACTAAGCAGAGCTTGTCATATGGGTTCTAGAATGTGGATAAACATACATAGATGCTTTTTTTGTAAATAAATACATATTATACATTGAAACACCCAGACCAATGCAAATATATATTATTTGCAATGAGCGGGAATCGAACCCGACCTCTGACTTAGCAGCCGAATGCTCTACCACTACGCCACAGAGGTCGTGAAGTATGAAGAGTATATTTAAAAAAAAAGACAAAGAGAAAGAACACTGCAACAAAGTCCACATAAGACACAACATGCTGTGAAAAGGTCAATTTTTAAACTTTTAATTTAAAAAAAGAACTAGAGACCTTTTGCTTTTATTAAACAATTCCAAAAAGTTGTTAACGCGTCCTCCCCGAGTCACGTACCTTTTTAAACCCATCTATCTGAGTTGTAAACAAGGATTGGAACTCCAAAGGTTGGATTACGGAAATTTGTTGTTGTCGACGCGTTGCCAACTTTACGAACAATAAGCCGATCACGACTATTTGATGTTCAGTTTTGACGTGCATGAATAACATCTGAATAGTGAGATACAAATTTGTAAGAAAGGCATTGAGCACGGAAGTGTACGGTTATACGGTGCAACTGTAAGCGAACTCCTAACATGATGATGAGAATTATAATGATAATAATGACAGAAATCGATTTAGAAACTAGTTCAGATCAAACAACTATCAAGTCTATTCTGTTGCAGATTGTATTTTTTTTCGTATGACATTTTAAAGTTCAACGAAATAAATAAAAAATAATTTGCAAATAGAATTAAAACTAATAATGAGTGCAATTGAAAATGATTCGAATGATTATTGTTTTAGAGTATATTGTTCATTAATATAATTTAGTACAACGATTATTCTGTATCATGAGCAGTTATCAGGCTCTTTTAATTATCTGTTTTTTTTTTGTTTTATCTGTGTTGCTCGTTCTAACTTTTTCCTGGGAGCGAGCGCCATAATATTGTGTGACTTTGACTTTTATGGGTGAATGACTCAGTGGATTCTACTAACGAAAACGAAAGCATTTAATTCAATCCAATAAGAGTTTTAATTGAGTTATTTTCATTGATGAAATTTCAGCCTTTTTTTTTCGTGCGGACATCCCCTCAGATACCCCCCCGCTGGCCAGCGGGGGCGGTTATGTCGGGATGAAATTTCAGCCTCAGATGTTTGTACGAGTATTTTTTTTATTCAATTAATAGTATAGAACTGAAAAAGTTCACTAGATTCGTTAATGTAGAGCCTAAACCGCTAGGGTTACAAACATTTTTTTTTGTAGTAGAAACGTTGTAGTAGAAAACCAAGTAGGTACGGCGAGTGAAACCGGGAGGCACAGCTAGTAGATAATAAAACTTTATAGCATAACATTCAAAGCAATCTATAGATTTTATTTCAAATTTGGAATTTCATGCAATATTTTATGTTGCCACACTGATGTACGCAGCGTTGGAATCTCAAATGTGATTGGAATTGAAAAATGATTGAAAAATACAGTAGTTCGTTTGTTACGAATTTCGAACTATATTTTAAATTTAGAATGCAGCCGAGTAAATTATGTGAAGCCGTACCGTTCTACCCTAATCTATCCGCATCTGAACGCGCTATTCCGGTGACTCCATTTTACTCCACTCCGCTCCACTCCAGTCCATTCCACTCTATTCTATTCTAAATTTGAATTACTTGGCTTAGTCTGGGTCTGTAATCTTCAATGAGGTGACTTTCAATACGCCAAGCCATTGAATGATTCGTGTTCAATTAACTATCAGTATAGCCATTTAATCGGACAAATTCACTGGTTAATTTAACCAGTTCGCTGCGACATATACACCTTCATATCATGTTGTAAGCCACAACAATAATTTTACGCCGCTCGGTATGAAAATAAGTTAACTTCCTTCTAAATACTACCGTACGGAACCCTAAAATATATTTGTAATTGAAGGATCTTGTGACCTCAAATAACTTCACGGAAATAAGTGTACCAATAAAACTGTCCAGAGTCACAACATGCGATGCAATAATTTATAATGTAATATTTATAGTGCTGTTATGTTAATGTGGCAAATGCTTGTATGGTTAAATTAAGTGCCGTTTCGTATTCTTTTTTATTAATATTGTACGTTATGAGGCGCTTAAATTTAGGGGGGCTGAGAATTTATGGGCGGGTATAGCGTGGGGTACACAAATTTTCTTACATACATTTTTTATCGAACAATCGAAGTAGGTAATGTGTAATAATGAAGTTATCGACGTTACGTAGCAATATAACGGTCGATTGTTAAGAGGTCGTGGGTTAGATTCCCACTTAGTGTAAATATTGATCTGAGTATTTCTATGTACAAAATGTTTTTAGAAAACAATGTGTCTAAGTATGTTTGTCCGTATTCTAGAACCCATAATACAAGTTAGTTAAGCTACGCTTACCTTGGGTCGAGATAGCGCTGTGTAGAATGTCCTAGAATATTTATTTGCATTTTCATTTGAGATACTCTGCTTATTTGCACGGTTTTAAGCAGCCCTGACATTGGCACCATTGGCATTGCACCATTGGCAAGCATGTCACCTTCTAACGACGTCAAACGTCGCGTTACTCCTCCCTAGCCGAGGCATGAAATGGAATCATCGCAATGAAAGAACTATATGTGTGAGTATATTTAAAAAGTAAGTAATACATGAACATCCTTCTGAGAGCAAGTAATGCTCGAGAAGGAGATGGCGGAGCGCGCCCGGGAGAGAATTAGAACTCTCCCGGCCCGCCGAGCCCGCAACATGCTAGCCGCGAGTCGCATGCGACTTAGACGCTGGCCCTCCATGAGCGCAGGCCTGGGGGTGGCAGGTAAGGCCGCCTGTCACCCCAGCAGAATCAATCCGGGGCAGCGACGTGACAAGCTAATTTCTGAGGCAAGATGGGGACACCGTGTTTCCCAAACCCAAGAGGGCCATCTGAAACCAGAGATTTACGCACGAAAAAAAAAGTACTACCTGAGCACATTTATGCCACAGCTTTGACAACATTAAATAAAGAATATTGTATTTTCTTATAATATAAATTATAAGGGATAAAAGTCAAAAACATATTCAAGTCGAATCAAGTCATATATATCTTTATTCAAGATTATTGTTTGGATGACAACGGTTGACAACTTTGACAGCATCAACTGTCAAACGTCAACTGAATGATTAAAGGGAAGAACACCAACGCAAAAATAAGTTTTTCAGCTGTCAGGCTGGAACCAGATGCGTCATAATTAAATAAATATTTTTTCATACAAAAAATTAGATAAAAATTACAAAAATCTGTTAAAGTTCGCGGGTTCGATACTCACTCACGATACTACTATTTATATTTCCATTGATTTGGGTATTTAAACGTATAAAATGTATTCATTTACAAAATAAAATGTATAAGTATTTTTATCCACATTCTAGAATCCACTGTACAAGCTGTTCTTAATTTGGGTCTAGATAGCGCTGTGTTATACTACACAGCGCTATATCTATTCTCAGAATATGATTATTCTTGATGCAAAAATTACATTTCTGATCTTATCTTAGTTTTATTTGGATAAAAATCTTCCTCATCATCCTCATAGCTGGTCCAAAGTTTGCAACTTAGAACCCGAAGTCCGCTTTTTATTTTTGATAGGTATATCGGCTTTTGGTTCCAAAACCCATCTCGAAACCGGAGATGGCCCAGGGTTAGTCGGGGTGCGAGGGATATGCTCTATGGGCAACCTTACACCCCGGCGTCTGAAGACCCGAGACGGCGTGCGGTTTTAATCGGTTCAAGTCCGAAATAACCACCCCCGCTGGCTGGGAGGGTATTTGAAGGGATTTCCGCACGAAAAAATAAGTTTGTCGGCTTTTCCAAAAGCGACGGCCGTCTAACCGCCCTATCCAGAGAGAAAAAAAAATCTCCAGAGCCTTATTATGTAGCAGGTACACCGATTAAGGGGTGTGTGTTGGGTAACCTCCTCGAGTGTCGCTCCGATTCCGATCCCGCTGCAGTCCGGGGGGAACGGAAACGGAGCGGCCGGTACACCCTGGGCGGCGGTCAATGGCTTCCCCTTCACCCCTTCATAGGGTTGGCATTGATCGTCGGCCAATACCCAACGTGGCGGGAACACATCGCTCTCCGTACTCCTCTGCTTTCAGAGGAGACAGGATGAGCGATGCTGTTAGTGGTGAGATGGCCCAGGGTCAGTCGAGGTGCGAGGGATATGCTCTATGGGTAACCTTACACCCCGGCGTCTGAAGACCCGAGACGGCGTGCGGTTTTAGTCGGTGCAAGACCGACATAACCACCCCCGCTGGCCGGCGGGGGGGTATCCGAAGGGATTTCCGCACGATAAAAAAAAAAAAAAAAGGTACACCGATTAACAGGTGAGGTTTTTTTGGACCCCATAGGTGTTGGTAAAGTCCTGTAGGCTTCACATACCAGATTGGCTGTATGTATACATCATTAAGACGGGGTGCGAGGGATATGATCTATGGGCAACCTTACACCCTTAACCCTACGTCTTAAGACCCGAGACGGCGTGCGGTTTTGGCTACGTTTAATCCCGGGAATAGACTTCTGTAGATCATGGGAACGGAATCAGTAATCAACACTGGCGGAGGCGCGAGCGTAAGTTAAATATAAAATTGCTCATCCCGCCTGATTCATTAAAGTGAAGTTTTTTTAGTTAATGCGATTTATGTTGTAAGCGTCTCCTAAGAGGGGCAACATACGACATTTTCAAGTTGTAAGATTGCCCATAGAGCATATTCCTCGCACCCCGACTGACCCTGGGCCATCTCCGGTTTCGGGATGGCCCCCTCGGGTTTGGGAACCACGGTGTCCCCGTCTAGCCCCGGTTAGGTTATGTTATCTTGGGGTCACCTGCCACCTCCATTCCTGCGCTCATGGAGGACGGAGGTCGTTAAGCGAGCCATTATAGGTACCTATTTAATCATATTGATAAACGTATTTATTTTCTTTCTTCCTATTACCGCCTGTGTGCAAAATTTCAGCCAAATCTATTCCAACGAATTAGCTTGATTGAGTAACAAAGCAACAAAGAAACAAGATGTTCAAATTGTTGAGAATTTTGTTGTTGGCGACACAACAACAACTTATATCAAAGAATACCCTTGTCACGTCCAATCGCCAGTGTCAATTATTCGGCAAACACATTAAGGATATAACTCGTTGCGATGTGATGAGATGAAATATTTGCTGCATGATTAATATCTTGACAGCATCCGATAAGATATTAATCATTCACGAGATCGAAAGAATATACTTCGTATTTTATTTTGTGAGAGGTAGATCGTAATGTAACATTTTGATGACGCCATCTAGTGAAATAAAAATAAACTACTCTGTAATAATAGATTCTGAATCGCGCAATGGAAGCTCTTGCATATGTGCAATACTTTTACAGTAAAAAAAACAATAACAATCGTTTATTTATGGTCATATTGAACCAGAAACTATAAGGGGAAAAAGTATCAATTAAATTTTTAAGCATTTTGTATGCTTACTTTTTTCTTATAGATTTAGATCGGAAAAAGAGAACATCTAGGACGGGACTTGAACCCGCGACCATTTCTGGGACGCATCTAGGTAGCTCAGCTGGTCAGAGCGTTCCCGCTTAAAGGGACTGGTCGCGGGTTCAAGTCCCGTCCTAGATGTTCTCATTTTCCGATCTAAATCTATGGGTTTTTTTTTTTTCGAAAGGCCAAAAAAGGTTTGCTATAATTATACTATTACCAGGTTATCCTTGTTTACCTGTAGGTATATTTTATCAATAGGTGTTCAAGTCACTAGGTTTGGACGTTTTTAGATTTAATTATATCCTCATTGTTAGCATAATTATCTTTTAATATTTTGCAAGGAACAAATAAAAATGTACAATTTATTCATCAAATTCTTTTTACTCTCGAAACAAAGTACTTATTAGAAACGTTAATCGGGTTAAACACTTTCTTTTTTCAATTTACTTTCTCATATTTAACCAAGGGAGAAATTATTTCCTCATTTAAAAATGTCCCCTAAGTGAAATAACTTCTGAATTCAAAAATTCTTAATCAGAGATAAAGAAAGATTCATTTCCATTTCTGTCCAGAAATAGATACTGTTAAAGCCTTAAACCCGAGGGTTGTCTAATTTAATTTCAACTTTCGCGTTATCTCGATACAGTGTGATAAGGGTTTTAATTAAGTTTACCAACTAATTTTTTGCGATGTCTGACGTCACATCACTGGACTTGCAATTCCAATTTAGATTCTCATTTTGGATATTAGTTTTTTGATTACTATCTTGTTTGTGGCTTAATATTTGAATTAGTTAAATTATATTTTTTTTAATAGTATGCAAACATTTCTGCTAGGCGTGCCTAGTCGTTTCCATTGGAGATCACCCTATCTCTTCCTGTATTGCCTAATTAGTATAAAAACAGGCTTAATTAACAATTCAATAAATCTTCAAGTAATCAAGGCTCCGTGGCGTAGCGGTAGCATTCGACTGCTATGACAGGGGGCGCGGGTTTGATTACCGCTCATTCTATGTATATTTGTATTTATTTACAAAAAAAAGTATATAAGTATGTTTATCTGCGTTCTAGAACCCATTACACAAACTAGTTAAACTATGCTTATTTTGGGTCTAGAAACCGCTGTGTAGAATGTCGTAACACTTAAAATAAAAAAAACACTTTTTGGTTTGATCTTTTATTAAAGCGTGTTTTTTTACTTTTTTTTAAATTTTATTACAGTATAATCGGTATTTGATAAGTGTGACTTGAAAAAGTCCTCAAAAATCAAGTTTAAAAATTCTGTTACACACCCACACGAAGCTAATTAAAGTGTGTTAATATGAAAAAAAAAACTTTTTAAATTATTGTATTGTCTTGAAAAATGTGCAGAATATCAAATTTATCCGATGTTTT
The DNA here is from genome assembly GCA_946251805.1 of Cybosia mesomella. Taxonomy (NCBI): domain Eukaryota; kingdom Metazoa; phylum Arthropoda; class Insecta; order Lepidoptera; family Erebidae; genus Cybosia; species Cybosia mesomella. The sequence continues at coordinate 16,689,112 of OX276415.1, forward strand.
GAAGTACTCCTAAATTGTCCCAAAAGATTCATTTACATACAAACCTATATTTTATTCATAGATACATAGCGAACTAAAGCATATTAAAAATGTTATTATTGAGATCTGAAATATAAATGTAACCGTAAAAAAATTAGAACAAAAGACAAATTATTGTACAACGTCAAATACAGAATTTACCCTCCAGCTAAACCTGGCAACCAAATCAGCATCGATACTCTAAAACATCAAATTGATCAGAAATAGGAATATAATTGAATAATTCTCTGAGACGTTTCCTTAATTCTGCCAATAATTTCCTGATCGCCTTCAATTATCCCCCTGAGGGTGAAAGAATATTCAAATAATTGAACTAACTCTCTCGAAATATAAGTCGCTTTAGCCTCGAGGGTGGGTGCCATACCGCATCGTAATATTATTGATCTCCTATTGCTTCTTCTTCGTTATGTTATTATTCTCAATCATATTCGGATTGATCTCGTTCTAACTAGATTGGATTGACTGATATCTTTCACCAATTGACTTACTTATTATCTCTGATATTAGTTTATTAAACAGATATATGCCACAATCAATTGTTTGAGGCTGTATTCTTAATTGTATATAGGTCCTCTCTCTCTTCGTCTCCTTCATGGAAGTCCTCACAATACCGTGTTTTTTTTACATAATTTCCAAAGTGATTGATTACTAAATAATATTCACTTTTGGGTTCGTTCTAATAAAGTATACTTTCTAAAATTTATAACGCCTTAATAATAATGGGAGAGTTCAAGGGTATGTATATCTCTTAACTATGATCACATTAATTCCCTTAAATATAATTTGGTTTGGTTTTAAAACTGGATTTGATAAAAAAGAGAGTACAATTGGAATCTGCAGAGCTTCGTAACTTTCCACTTGAATTGAGAATAATTTGTTTTATTTAAACAACCGCGGTAGCCTAGTGGTATGGGTAAAGGACTGCTGAGACGAGGTCTCGGGTTCGATCCCAGGTATTACCATGGCAAACACCAATGACTTTTCGATGCTTTTCGAAGTTATGTGTGTATTTATCGCAGGTTATAAGTGCCCGGTTAATGGCAATAGGCTCGCCACCTATTACATTGGGACCTAAAACATAAACTGGCGAAACGTGGGTGCTAGCACCTCTGCCTACCCCTTCGGGGATATAGGCTTGAGTTTATGTTATGTTTAAACAACTCCTAGAAATTATATTTTGTCAACAATCGTGCTTTTAATATGAGTACTTCTGACTTTTGCTCAAGTGAATATTATATTATATTCTGATCACATTTTCCTCCTGCCATTTAAATTCAAATTAGGTACCAGTTGGGCCATCTTACGTTACATTAGAATGAAACTTAATTCCCTTACTGCACAAGATAGGCATTAATCCATTGTCCTTCATCCACGCTCAGCATGCAAATGTACCCCTAAAACTTCTACATCAATATGCTGATGACGTCATGAAATTACACCTACCCTCATTACACGAACTGTAATCGCGAACATAATAACATACGTGACTATTCGTGCAATATTAAACTGCAACAATATTTGAAGGAAAATCTCCCTTAACATATTGCGCATAAAGTTGAAACATAACGCAGAAGTTAAAATTGGTTTTTGACTACATGATGTCCATTGCCAGTGTATGTTGAACTTTGCCGTTTAAACTATGTTTGATAACCTGAGAGAAAAGTTTCTATAGTTAGGAGCTCAAGTTGTTTTGATGTAAAAAGGTATGTACAAATGTACTAAATCATAATAAAAGTTGACTTTTATTATTATAGTGGTTCATCCCGCGGTTTTGGTCGTTTCGATCTCAATAAATATTTGGTTTATTTTATCGTGCACATTATTTTTACTATAACTGTTTATACCCCTTTCAGAAACATAAATATGGTAGAATATATCGGAATGGAGTATACGAGGCATAGTGTAGTTTTATGCTTTCGGTTACTTTTATGTTTTACTGACTTCGTTATCAATTCATCGTCATATCAAACATATTAAATTGATTCGTTCAATGGTCGATTCAACCATATTCACTATTGAAATAAAACATAAGAAAAAATCGCTTTACAAGCAGGAGATGAAGATACTGAATTGTTTTATGTTAACGTATTTATACTCTTGACCAGGCCTTTGCAAAGAGCTGGTCAAGAGTAACTGCAAATCTGCGAGCATGGGCAAGTTTGTAAGAACAGACTTAGTCGTAAGACATTTATTGTAGGGCAAGCCCTGAAATGTCTCTCCTCTCCATCTCGTCTGTATCTGGACCATTTCGATACATTCCCTTCTTTAAAGAGGTCACCCACATCTATCGATCTATCCAGTTTCGTAATCGTTGCATAACTTGTATCAATAATTCTTGTGTATAACCAATTTGCAATTTTCTGTTTCGAACCGAAAAATAATAGGTACCACACTTCCCATAAGTTATTACACATCAAAAGGAAAATATCTGAAGGCCAAACATTTGTTTCCAATTCCAATCACAATAGTGGCATGCAATTTTCTCCAAAAGAATTCCGTTTTTATTTCATAAAAAAATAGCTTCACCAGTCTTACAATTGGACAAACATAAATCAAGTTTGGCATACATTCGGCATATATATCTTGTGGGTTATCAGACAAGCGATTTCTCGCCGATGTACACGTTCGTCCTGAGCACCTACGTGAGGTTCAAGTCACGTTTTTAAGTTTTGAATTATGTGAGACTTTATTTGCATACAATTCTTGTATTTACCTGGATTTTCTTTTGAGCAGGTATTAGTTAGAATTTCTTTTAAGCTTTATAACTTAGCTGCTAAAGGAAAGCTGAATTAAAGTAGTTCATGGAGGAAATTCCTAATATAAATTTAGTGTAGGTAATAGCCCGTACGAAAATCTGGCCTAGTGGGTCACTTGACTCCTAATTGTTCTTCAGGGGTATAACTGGTCCAGTTGTTAAACCAAAATTAGGCGAATTTGTTACCAAGATTTGATCAAAGGTCAGAATTCGACTGCGACCGAGATTTCAAAGGGGTCACCTGTACCCTAAACCAATTTTTTATTATTTGTGCAATGTTCGATATATTAAATTTGGCTAAAGAAATAAATTCAAGAATTTCAACATTTAGTTATTGCTTCGACTTAAGATATCGCTGGTCCAGCCATACCCTTAGTATATTCAAGTAAAACTCACAATGGGCGATACGATAACCTGCCTATAATTTATCCCCTCAATATTAGGGTGGGATTTACATACCACATTTCATTCGGCCAACCCATCGGCCGGCTGATTTATGCTGACTCTCCCCTATTCTTGAGGAAATGGTGCAATTCGAAGCCGAATACGATGAGTCTTTTGATGTGTGATTGGTAAAACACTTAGTACTGAAAACACTTGAAAAATTCAACATATTAAAATCAAAACACTTATAATTATGATTCTAAATGATGATTATTATCATTGATTCCATTAGTATTACTTTATTGAAGTGACTTTATGATTTTTTAAGTAAATGTTGTGTGGTAAAAATAAATCATCATTCATTCAAAGGGATATCCAGTTCATCATGAGATCCCTCCCCTAAAGCTGTTTGGATGTTTGCATCACAATCACGCTCAAACGGCTGAACGGATCTGGCTGAAATTTGATACAGGGATGGTCTGGAAGAACACGTCGATTTTATCGCTGAAATGGGTTCCCACGGGTTGCGGGTGCGAAATCAGAATTCCACGCGAGCTAAGCCCCGGGTAACAGCTAGGTAATGAAAAAATAAACCTAAATGCTTCACTGCTGTCAGGCATTCCACAATATCAACATTTTTTGCTATTCAAATACCAAATATATGTTTTTAGGGTTCCGTTGCCGAATGGCAAAAAACGGAGCCCTTATAGATTCGTCATGTCTGTCTGTCTGTCCGTCCGTATATCACAGCCACTTTTTTCCGAAACTACAAGAACTATGCTGTTGAAACTTGGTAAGTAAATGTATTCTGTGAACCGCATTAAGATTTCCACACAGAAATAGAAAAAAAAAACAATACATTTTGGGGGTCCCCATAATTAGAACTGAAACTGAAAAATTTTTTTTTCATCAAAGCCATAATATGTGTGAGGTATCTAGAGATAGCTCTTAAAAAATGATATTGAGGTTTCTAATATCATTTTATTCTCAACTGAATAGTTTGCGCCGGAGACACTCCCAAAGTGGTAAAATGTGTCCCCCCCCCCCTGTAACTTCTAAAATAAGAGAATGATAAGTCTAAAAAAAAATATATGATGTACAGTACCATGTAAACTTCCAACGATAATTGGTTTGAACGAGATCTAGTAAGTACTTTTTTTTTAATACGTCATAAATCGTAAACCGCAATTTACCTTTCATTCAATCAACTCAAATATAAAAATTAAAAGAAAAAACATTATTATGTTACTTGCTGCAACGGAACCCTTCATGGGCGAGTCTGACTCGCACTTGGCCGCTTTTTTAATAGCTGAAACTGTCATCCCATCAAACCGCTTTTATTAGTTTTGAATGAATTTATTTTAGCTGCAAATTTCACTTCAGCTTCCTCTTTCAATCAATATTTATTTATCATTTTTCTATACATACTGCTAACCTTATTTTATGGATATCTTCAATACAATAATTTACTAACATGTCGCTGTCCAACCCATGCAATTCATCAAATCCATTTAGAACACACCGATAGATTCTTGAAGCTAATACAAGTTTTTCAATAAAAGAAAATCTTAATTCTTATCAGTAGAAAGATGGCATATTTAAACATAAATATTTATACGTTGTTACAAAAAAAATTATTACAAAGAAAGGATTTCGCTACGTCTTATCACTTACAACTCGGAAATTAGACTCCCAACATTTGCTTCTTACGAACCAGCAAATAAATTTTATTTTTTCACCATACGACATCTACCCGGTTCAATTCTGGTAAGATTTATATCATATTATAAGGATTTGTAATTGGACGATGCGTTTGAACCTGGTTGAGAAATTTTCTTTTGTTTCGGTGAAAGTTATTAGTGGTCAAGGAGTCGGTTTTACAATCGAAGGTCTCGGTTTCTAATCCTAGCCATTACACTATAGACGTGAACCCACTCCTAACACAAGCAACTTAGCTAACTGGAGGGGTTAAGGGAAATTCTAGTCATTTCGGATACTACTATTTAAAACAATCTAATTAAGACTTTCGAATAGAGAGTCACCTATCTTTTGGCTCATTTTCCTATTTTTAACATAAATAATATAAAAATTTTAAAAACGTAAAATAAATATAACATAGAACTATGAATGCAATCAAATCCATAATATTAAAAGTAGCTTACTGGTTCAGATCCGGTTCGAAGGACCATAATTTCGATTAAATGATCTTTAAAAAAATGTATTATGCAGAAATCATGGTTTGTTTCGTTCACGTGTTGTGAACTAAATGAGTCTCGAAGTATATTGTACTTGTAGATAAACAATACTATTATTTGCATAAAATAATTCATAATTACAATTTTTATGAGGTAAATGACTCTGATACAAAAGTTAAATAATTTAATAAAAGAGTTTCTCAGTTTAAACTATGCGTTTGTCCGCGATTGTCTCGCGTTTAGTTGAACGCATATTGACGCGGTTTTCATCTGTCATTTATGACACTAGATTTATCATCACGTTTTTCTTTTTTAAATGACTTCTACCTTCATTCTATCATCACAGAACTAATACTTTTATAAATATTTTCGATTATTTAGAGTGATTCCATTCCTTCATTATAACACTGCCTAATGTTTTCTACACGGTTCAAAATCATTATTAATGAACATTTCATTCTGATACGTTACCCAGCTATTATAAACACCTTCACGCACGTCATGTGCTACCTATACCCGGCACGATTTAATGACCTATATGTAGGAAATATCAGATGTGGCTGCCTCATAAGTATTTTAAACTAGGTCTGCAATTCATTCTGCTGTTGCAAAAATTGAGCGAAACAATTTCACCAGGACTTTTTCTAACGGTGATAATTCCTTAATGGCTAGTCTGACTTTTGTTTTTCTTCTTTTGTCTTGTGTATTGTGTATGAACAAATTACTTAATTTAATACCAATCGTGTGAATGAGGCGTCTTTGTTCATTGAGAAATCAGATTTGAATGTTTTTTTTCGCTACATCCTTCGCTAAATCCTTCCGCTCGTCCTTTACATCAGTAACATCTTTGCTTGTGTGAAATTTATTTACAATCGGTTCAGCCGTTTGGGAGGAGAAGATGGACGTCTGAAAGAGAGCAAAGCTCTGACGAGCTTCGCTCAAAAAAGCCTATTATATTTATTTATTATTATATATGGGGTTTAGAGACTCTTACCAAAGTTCTTGAGCCCCAGCCAACCTCACCTGCTAATCGGTACACCTGTTAAACAACGGACGAGACTCTAGCGCAGGCTTTACTTTCAGGGTTAGAAGATCAGCAGTCGTTCCCGGAAAAGTCGACAATCAAAAACTACAAGCGGACCTTAACAACTAGGCAATCGCTATAAGGACGATAATGAATTTGTAACATGCCTTGCAATTAATAACAATATGATTATTACTAACCTAGTAGGTTCACGTCAGTGTAGTGTAGTAACCTGGATTCGAACCCGATACCTCACAATTGTAAAGCTGACTGCTTAACTACTAAGCTACTAACGCTTCTTAATATAACAGATAGACAATTCGACTAAAACTAGTGATCGTAAGAATATAAATCTTTTTACACAAACCGATATTCTTAGATCTCAATAACTTTTCGGCTTGTAATATCCTTCAGAAAATACCTTATCCAACTGTACCCATATCTTCGCTTGGGCGTAATAATTCACGTTTTCACCCCTCTGGGAATACTAAGTGACATTGTCGCGCCTGCATAAATTATAACCTTCTTATGTTAGAGCTAGTATTACGAAGGAAAAGCAGGTAAAAGCGAGTTTATTTGATATGAAAATATAATCTTTACACAAGAATAAAGATTTAGAATGTTTTCTTGAAAGCGGCGATAACCGTACGTAACGGACTGCTGAGACGAGGTCTCGAATACGATCCCCAGTCGCCCCGGGCACACACCTCTGACTTTTCGTAGTTATGTGTGCATTAATAAATGTTAATTATCACTCGCTTAACAATGTGCAGATAGATGTCAATAGGCTCGCCCCCTATTACATTGGGATCTTAACATAACTAGCGAATCGTTGGTGTGTAATACACCTTTGCGTACTCCTTCGGGGATACAGGCGTGAGGTTATGTTATGTTTATTTTTTTATGTAGGCATCCAATCAATGCAACCGATGGCCGGTGGGGCAGAAAGGTTCTTGAGTGGAGACCACGTAACGGCAAACGCAGCGTAGGAAGGCCTCCCGCAAGGTGGACAGACGACTAACAAAGAGCGCAGGGACACTGTGGATGCAGGCCGCTACAGACCGGTCGAAATGGAAGTCAATGGGGGAGGCCTGTGTTCCGCAGTGGACTTCCTACAACTGATATGATGATGATGATGATGATGCAGAGACAAGGAATGCTACAATGGTAGCTCTCAGTTTGACAGCCTGGTTTGTAAAACCTGGTATTGTAGGATGAAGGAAAAACGTGTGCTGGTGAAGAATTCCAACTCTTTATAGCGCCGACTCTATTTACCTATCCTATGTCTACTTTTAAAGCTTTATTCATTATCAGTTACGGAATAAAAATGACAAAGAGTCTATTTAGTTCTAAAATCTTTATTTATCTTTCCTAGAACAATTAACTATATTGTTACCTAACGAAAATTAAATACATACGTATACTCACGCCTTTTTTCTTCCGGATTAGGCAGAGACAATAGTCCTTACACACTTCAAGAGCTTTATCTACGGTCATTAAAAGTAAAAAAAAAACAAATTTCAAGCATTTTTTTCACAAAAGCTCATACATTTTTTCTCAATCATCGGTATATTTAATCTGAAATAAATCAGCGTAATTCACGCACAATACCTAGTGTAAACAAATTTGAACAGCCCAAACTACCTCACTTTTTCTCTCAGAATTCTCCATTGTCATATTTGGTTAAACCTGTTCAAACAGGCACGCAATTCTTAAGGAGATAATCCTTAGATAAAGCCTCTTATTTATAGTGTCGAGCCTTAGAAACAGCGATAAAGAATTTTAGGCGACTTTACAAGAGGATGAAGCGAGATTATTCTCATTTACACAGGTTAACTTATGACAATTTTGATATGAAGAATAGCTAACCAAAATATTTGATTCGTTTTATAACTTTGAATACACTCAAATTATTAAATATCCTTTTTAATTTTTTCATTTGCAATCGTAAGAATATTATATATAGTCACGAATAAATTCACACAATTCACAGCGTAGGTATATGAACTTCATAACTTCACGCCTGTATCCCCGAAGGGGTAGGCAGAGATGTATTACATACCCCACGATTCGCCAGTTATGTTAAGGTCCCAATGTAGTAGGAGGCGAGCCTATTGCTATCTATCGGGCACATTATTAAGCGAAGGATAATTAACATTTATTAATGCACACATAAATACGCAAAGTCAGAGGTGTGTGCCGGGGGCGACTGGGGATCGAACACGAGACCTCTCAGCAGTCCGTTACGTACGCCACTGGGCTATCTCCTCTTTTGATGCCACCTATGAACTACATACATACATACGTACATATACTCACGCCTTTTTCCCTCCGGGGTAGGCAGAGACAACAGCCGGCCATCTGCTTCTGTCCTTACGCACTTCACGAGCTTCCTTCAATGTCCTTAAACCTTTCATGCAAGCCCGCCGGTTTCGAGTGCTTTTCACCTGCCCTTTTATCAATACCTCATTAATTTGATCAGTGTATGTCCTGCGAGGTCGACCCCGGCTTGCCTGCTCACTTACATCTGCCTTATATACTTGGTGTGTCATTCGCTCAGAACTCATTCGTTCCAAGTGCCCAAACCACCTTAGTACTCGTATACCCTTTTCAATTCTTGTAACAACATTCTCTTTCAGGCCACACCATTCTCGTATATCTGTATTCCTCTTCCTATCAGTCAACTTTTACTCCACACATACTACGCAATGACCGCATCTCCACTATCGCCACCTATGAACTAAATTGCAATAAATAGATTTAGTGTTCAACAGTTTTGCCAGTATGTCTCACATCAAATAGAAGTTAAATGAATGAATGAATTGAGCAGTTGTATGAAATACGGTACAATTTGGATGATATAATATATAGGTATTAAAATAAGCAGCTTAGCGCTTTCATCAAAGTTGGCATACGAAAATTGGAAGCAATTCATATTAAATACATAAAGCAATGTTACTTAGGTTATTAAAGGTATATTATAATTCAAAAGAATGTATAATATGTATATAATGGTTTTTTTTAACGTGTGGAATCCCCCATAGGGCTCTACTCCATCGGTGAAAACGATGGGATGGGCGTGTCGGTATCGGACCGACTAAAACCACACGGTGTCCTCCCTAGTGCCCATTGCCGGGCACCCCGGATAAGCCCTCGAAAGGATAACCCCAGGTTCCCGGCGGACTTTGGCCGCCATCTCGGCCTCGCCTATGGGTTCGGGATTTGTCCTGCGTCGGTGAGTTGGCAGGCGTGTGTAGGACACACACGGCACGTCTCCACCACGGCCTGCTTCTGTAAGAACGGCGAATTGGCCGACTACCGTCCGCGGGCCCCGATCTGTAAAGGCGTAGTAGCGTATCCATAGTACGTTTGACTGCTAAGTCAGAGGTCGCGGGTTCGATTCCCGCTTAGTGCAAATATAATAGCCTGGGTGTTAAATATGTATTTACTTAGAAAAAAATGTTTCTGAATATATTCATCTGCATTCTAGAACCCATATGACAAGCTCTGCTTAGGTTGAATCTAGATAACGCTTTGTAATTTGTCAAAAAATACTATATATATTCAAACTATCTATTTTGAGAAAAATAAGGAGTTACAGTTGGTCAGAGTTAGAAAACTCTATTTCAATTATTTTTAATGTAACATTTCTTGGCAAATACTTCTCGAGGGAAATTCTACAGAATGCAAAATTCTTTATTTCATGAACAGTGATTTAGTCAGAGATAAGCCTAAGCAACTTATCTCTAGTGAGATCTTAAAACTAAGACAATTTTTTTTTGTGGTCAATTTTAGACTAGTTGTTGTCCGCATCCCGTTCCCGCTCCCATGAGAACCTTTTCCAGGGATTGAAGTAGCCTTAGTGTTATTCCAGACTATAATCTATCCCTGTACCAAATTTCAGCCAGAACCATTCAGCCTTTGTAGCGTCATTGAGTAACAAACATCCAAACTTATTCACAAACTTTCACACATAACATAACATAACTTCACGCCTGTATCCCCGAAGGGGTAGGCAGAGGTGTATTACACACCCACGATTCGCCAGTTATGTTAAGGTCCCCATGTAATAGGGGGCGAGCCTATTGCCATCTACCGGGCACATTGTTAAGCGAGCGATAATTAACATTTATTAATACACACATAACTACGAAAAGTCAGAGGTGTGTGCCCGGGGCGACTGGGGATCGAACTCGCGACCTCGTCGCAGCAGTCCGTTACGTACGCCACCGGGCTATCGCCGCTTTTCAAATTTATAATGCAAACTTTCAAATTTATAATATTGGTAAGAGTAGCATTTGTATGAAGTAGGATAGTCTGTATGCAGAGAAAGTGATGTTTTAAGAAAGGTTCAGAGTATATTATTTAGAGGGTATATCAGAAAAAAAGGAAGAATTAAGGCTGATTTTAAGTCTTAGTAGCAGTTTATTTAAGCATATCTCATTTTTCATTATTTTGGTGTTTTTATTTTTTCTCTTACCATACATACTTATATATAGATAGTAGGGGGAAAAGAAGAAAATGTTAAAACAAGGTTTAATTATGACTGTAAAGTTATACATTGTTTCCGTAGTTCGAAAAGAATTACGGTAGATGGCTCCAACGTCGCCTTAAGACGTATACAACATATCGGAGAATTTCAAATATCTGGGACGTGTCTAACGGTGGCTCAGTTGGTCAGAGCGTTCCCCCTGTAAGGGACTGGTCGCGGGTTCAAGTCCCGTCCTGGATGTTCTCTTTTTCCGATCTAAAATCTATAGGAAAAATAAGCATACTAATTGCTTAAAAATTAATTGATAGAAGAAAATCATCAAAAGAAATCATCATTCTCTTCCGATGAACACATCGGATCAGCCCACCTCGTATTTAAATCTATATTTTTAAGGTGCTAGGGTACTAGGTCACCCCGGCGTCTGCAGATCCGAGGCGGCGTGCGGTTTTGGTCGGTTCAAGCTCGACATAACCGCCCCCGCTGGCCGGCGGGGGGTAAGAAGGGAAAAGTCGCGTAGTCGCACTAGTTACGCACTAAATACTTTTGTAATATGCGCTTCCAGGTTGTAGAATGATAAGTGTTCCATGTGAATTTGTTTAGTGAATCTCTTGGTAATTTTAAGAGATTAGCTTCGGCTTCTTGTTTTTGTAATCCCGTTCCCGCTTCCCATGGGAACATATTAACATACACATACATACATACTCACAAACTTTCGCATTTATAATATTAGTAGGATTTGATTCTGTATTTATGTATAGGTATAATGACTGTTTGTTTCTACATCTTCTTCTTTATATATAAAAATGAATTGCTGTTCGTTAGTCTCGCTAAAACTTGAGAACGGCTGGACCAATTTTGCTAATTTTGGTCTTGAATTATTTGTGGAGGTCTAGAGAAGGTTTAAAAGGTGAATAAATATGGAAGTTGTTATCGATTGAGGCAGTACGAAGTTTGCCGGGTCAGCTATCTTCTTCTTCTTCTTCTTTCTTCTTCTTATATATAAAAATGAATTGCTGTTCGTTAGTCTCGCTAAAACTCGAGAACGGCTGGACCGATTTGGCTAATTTTGGTCTTGAATTATTTGTGGAGGTCCAGAGAAGGTTTAAAAGGTGAATAAATATGGAAGTTATTATCGATTGAGGCAGTACGAAGTCTGCCGGGTCAGCTAGTAAATAAATAAAAATAAGGCTTCTGGTACTCTGACTATAGAAAATGCAGCATACTGCTACTTTAATTCTATGTGAAGAAGGTGGTACTGCTACTGTTATTGAATAAGAAAACACTTTAAAACGAAAGCTAAATTATTTGCTATTTCAAATGTTAATAATATAATTGGGAGTGTGACGGGGGATCCGAGGCCCACAATAAACATAAAATACATTTTATTCTTATCTCCTTCATTCCTATCTGAAATATCTTCTTAAATACGAAAACCGTTTAAAAACTCGCATATTTAAAGTCCCCACTCGCAGCTAATCTCCACAGCCCGCGCGTGGTAAGTGCTCTGATGGTAAATCCTTAAAAATTACGCCACCGTGTCGACACAGCTACTGTTTTGTCATATTAGTGTAGCACTGCGGTGATATTTTTTAGCTTACACAAAATTTTGTTGGAAACCGTCTTGTCATTAGTGTTTTTTTTCCTTCATTGTGCGGAGTTTCAGATGTAAGATTATCTTGAGCAGATGTTACTTTTTCATTTTCTTGGCCAAATGCTGTATTACGTCTGAAATATTTAATAAGCTTATATTTGATGGCGTAACCTACGTGTTGAGGGTCTTATAACGGCTCGTTAATAACAAAAAGGTGTTTTAATGGCTCTTTTATCCCGATCTCCTGTTGAGAACAAACATTACGTCATTTTCATATGATCTCATTATAACTGGCGAATCGAGGGTGTGTTAGTACACGTCTGCCTACCCCTTCAGGGATTCTGACGTGAAGTTATGTGTGCTTATATGAATGACAAGTGGTGAAACATTCAACCAATAACTACATATATGCTTATGCATACCTAGTCTTGCCATAAATACTGTAACAAAGAAAACAAAATTGCATTTGACTCCATACCTACTTTGTGTAATGCAATCACAGCGATTTGGTTCTCTTTATTACCCCACTCCATTTTAATATCGCAAAATATTTTACAATGTATTGGCGCCAAAATGAGAAAACACAATGAACAATCATATAAAAATGACAGGTTCGAAATTCAAATGTAATATTTTGTTCATTTTTAGGGTTCCGTTGCCAAATGGCAAAAAACGGAACCCTTATAGACCCTTATACATCCGTGATCATGGCACTTGTAACAGTGCCGAAATATCGGATTCTCGAAAAAGATAATAAACATGGTAAATATCCCGTTTATAATTTTAATTTTAACCTTATAGATTCGTCATGTCTGTCTGTCTGTCCGTCCGTATGTCACAGCCATTTTTTTCCGAAACTATTTTTTTCTACAAACCCAACGTGTTACATATTGAGGTTTCTAATATCAATTTTTTCTAAACTCAATAGTTTGCGCGAGAGACACTTCCAAAATGGTAAAATGTGTGTTTTTTATTTTTTATATTTAGGACACGCAATCAAACCGAAATTTGATTACGGTTTGATTGCGTTCAGGGGTCAGCAAGTGCATAGCCGGGCAGGGGGATTGTGGTCGCAGCACTAGTGGGACCGGTGGGTGTCACGCGGTGCTGCGACGACAATCCTCTTCTGATGAGGTCGTCAAGCTCAGTGCCACCATTGTTTACATGGTACATGTATGTAATGGTGACCCTCTTTCCTGAGACTTTACCTTCAGCTTACCATCAGGCGAGGTGAAGTCAAATTGACGTGTCCTAAATATAAAAAAAAAAAAAACTATGGAGGGCTTTTCGCAATCGTGCACCGTGGTACCTACCCGGCCGAATTTTGTGACAAATTTGTGTCATCAAATTTCTACCACCAGTGTCCATCCCCCCCCCCTGTAACTTCTAAATTATGAGAATGATGAAACTAGAAAAAACATATGTTGTAGGTACATTACCATGTAATTTTAAATTGGTTTGAACGTGATCTAGTAAGTAGTTTTTTTTCAATACGTCATAAATCGTAAACCGTAATTTTCCTTTCATTCAATCAACTCATAGTACCTTTTTTTTTCGTGGAGGAATCCCTTCGCCGGCCAGTAGGGGCGGCTATGTCGGGCTTGAACCGCCTAATACCGCACGACCGCACGCCGTCTCGGGTCTACAGACACCGGGGTGTAAAGTTGCCCATAGAGCATATCCCTCGCACCCCGACTGCCCTTGGGCCATCTCCGGTTTCGAGATGGCCCCTTCGGGTTTGGGAACCACGGTGTCCCCGACTTGCCCCGGTTTGGAGGAGGGGCGCTAGTCGCCCCACCGTCCCGGCCTGCTTCTGCTGGGGTGACAGGCGGCCTCACCTGCCACCCCCAGGTCAGCGCTCATGGAGGACGGAGGTCGTTAAGCGACCTCCGGCGCCTGAGACGCCTGCGACGCGCGGCGAGCAAGTTGCGGGCTCGGCGGACCGGGAGAATTCTAAACCTCTCACGGGCGCGCTCCGCCATCTCCTTCGCGAGCATTACATTCTCGCAGAAGGAGGTGGCACCGGGCTTCGCGCTCACGGACTTCATAGTCCCTTTTTTTTTTTTTCGTGCGGTAATCCCTTACATAGCTAAATGCGGCGTCTTTCGTTTGTTTTTCATGTGGATTTGAAGTTTAGGATGTTTCATAGTAGCTGCCAGGTTTCAGTAAGCTCCAGCTTGTAGTCAAGGATAGATAGTAGTAACGGGAGGCTGTACTGAGTCGAGTTTTACGACTTGCCCTGGAAGTTGAAGAATGTTGTTTTCTCGTTCCTGGAGCAGCATGGAACCTAATATAAAGATTCTACGACATTCTACACAGCGCTATCTAGACCCAAAGTAAGCATGGTTTAACTAACTTGTGTTATGGGTTCTAGAATGCGGATAAATATAGATAGTTTTTTTTTTTCTAAATACTTACATATACAGTAGCTGATGCCCGCGTTGATAAAAAAGTAAACTAAAGTGTTTGAGCATATCATAAACACACAGCTCATGCATTACCTAGAAGATCACTCATTAATTAATGACCGGCAATATGGCTTCAGACCGAAGCGGTCAACGGGTGATCTTCTGGCGTACGTCACACATCTCTGGGGTGAGGCTATGGACAGGCATGGCGAGACATTGGCTATCAGCCTTGATATAGCCAAAGCCTTCGATAGAGTCTGGCACAGCTCGCTTCTTTCCAAGCTTCCGGCTTACGGTCTGCCTACTTGATTGTGCAATTGGGTTGCCAGCTTCCTGCATGAGCGCAGCATCCGAGTTCTCTGTGGCGGCCGAGCTTCAGAGTTCATGCAGGTTAATGCTGGCGTGGCTCAGGTGTCCGTCCTATCACCCACTCTCTTTCTTCTGCATATCAATGACATGCGCTATGCTATTTTTGTCAGTACCGTTTTAATGGTCTATGCAAAAAAAAAAAATGTTGACTTTGACTATTATTCATTGTAACATTGAATAAGTATTAAAATTAAAATTCTATGCTTGGAATAAACGTCTTTTAAATTTCAGGCTTAAAGAGGCTTGAGTTTAAGGAGAACAAACGTCCAACACAAGCGAAGCAGATAATGATAATATCAACGCTAATGCTTTAACAAAATAACAATTTAACCTAATACTTCTTATCGCTGGAGTTTTACATTCGTTTGGACGATAATATCTTTTATTTCTGTTCTATATTTTGCAGTGTTGCACCTACGTATTTTTTTAATAATAAATGAAAGAGATATTTATTTCAAATCAAAGAATAGTTTAATTAAAATAATAATTCTGGAGATTGTTCATAAAGAAATTCTTCATGATATTTTCGGAAGTTTAAGCGAATGTCGCACATTGAAATAAAACTATTTTTACCATGGCTAAGCATCCGAAACGTCGGAATCAATGTAAAATATAAAATAAGATCAAATAAATCGCGATAGAATCCGTTAAAAATAGTTTTATTTCAAAGAAATTCTTTTTGATTTGAAGTTTTAAAAATAATTATTTTATTTTGATTTACAAGACAATGTTTTTTTTTAACTATAAAACTAAGTAAAGTAAACTCAACTAGCTTGTGTTATGGGTTCTAGACTGTGTATAAATATGCATATATACTTTTTTGTAAATATATACATTTTATACATAGAAACGCCCAGACCAATGCGAATCGAACGTGTGCCCCTGCCGTGGCAGTTGAATGCACTATTGCTACGTCACAGACGCCGTTGCCTATGAACTTGTGAAACATTTGGGCTGCTGCTTGAATAATTTATGGAAAGTCGCAGAGAATAGAATAGAAACAAACTTTATTTTGTATTTATATAAACTTTATTGTATACTAACCAAAGTATGCATACAAGGAATACACAGTTAACAAATGCACAAATGGCGGTCTTATCACTAAAAGCAATTACTTACAGGCAACCTTTGGATGACTGATGAAACAGGAATTTAGATTGAAATAAAACTATTTTTAACGTATTCTATCGCGATCTCCCCGTGACAATGGCTGATGAAAAGCAACCGAAATGTCGGGTTCAACGTAAATACTAAAATAACATCAAATAAATCGCTACACAAACCTCAAAGCAGTTTTTTTTTTCAATGTGTGACATTCGCGTAAACTTCCGACAATATCATGAATTTAGATATGAAATTGGAAGAGATTTGGCATAAATTTGTCAACATATATGTCAGTTCCATGATGCTTATTTACACTATGTCTAATTTTACCACTCAAATTTACTCCACATTATCTTCATCAGCACTATTCCTGATTGCATCCAAAGTTGCACTTTCAGGCCCAAGGTCCTCTCTTCTACATCTCCTCCTTTCCATGAGTGATTTGGCTTTTACGGGAGTGACTGCTGTTTGACCCTCCAATCACAAGACGAAAGCCTGTGTGATAACCTCATCCATCAATCAGCAGTTTTACCAGCTTGAAAATGAGGGTGGCTTTTGCTCCCCTCTTTCCGGGGACAAGAGAGGGACACCATGGTTCCCAAACCCGAGGCGGCCAATTCGAATATGGCCTTGGTTAGCTCAGGGTGCGAGGGATATGCGTTACACCTTATGTACCCGCCGTATGAAGATCCGACATAACCACCGTCGTTGGCTGACTATTTATACTCCATGCACAAAAACATAACCTCACGCCTATATCCCCGAAGGGGTAGGCAAAGGTGTATTACACACCCACGATTCGCCAGTTATGTTTAGGTGCCAATGCAAAAAGGGGCGAGTCTATTGCCATCTACCGGGCGCATTACTCAATATACCCCTATCAAAGCGTCTTTCCACAATACTTTCGGAAGTCCCCATGCATTGCATTACCTTCACACATAACATAACATAACTTCACGTCTGTATCCCCAAAGGGGTAGGCAGAGGTGTATTACACACCCACGATTCGCCAGTTATGTTGAGGTCCCAATGTAATAGGGGGCGAGCCTATTGCCATCTACCGGGCAGATTATTAAGCGAGCGATAATTATGCAGCACCGCGTGACACCCACCGGTCGCACTAGTGCTGCGACCACAATCCCCCTGCCCGGCTATGCACTTGCTGACCCCTGAACGCAATCAAACCAAAATTGGATTACTATGGAGTTTTTCGCAATCGTGCACGGTGGTACATTTTTTTTTTTGTGCGGTTATGTCGGGCTTGAACCGACTAAAACGGCACGCCGTCTCGGGTCTACAGACGCCGGGGTGTAAGGTTGCCCATAGAGCATATCCCTCGCACCCCGACTGACCCTGGGCCATCCCCTGTTTCGAGATGGCCCCCTCGGGTTTGGGAACCACGGTGTCCCCGTCTTGCCCCGGTTTGGGGGAGGGGCGCTAGTCGCCCCACCGTCCCGGCCTGCTTCTGCTGGGGTGACAGGCGGCCTTACCTGCCACCCCCAGGCCTGCGCTCATGGAGTCCGGAGGTCGTTAAGCGACCTCCGGCGCCTGAGTCGCCTGCGACGCGCGGCGAGCAAGTTGCGGGCTCGGCGGGCCGGAAGAGTTCTAAATCTCTCCCAGGCGCGCTCCGCCATCGTGCACGGTGGTACCTACCCGGCCGAATTTTGTGACAAATGTGTGTCATCAAATTTCTACCACAAGTAAACCGTAAAAAGTTGCCCGGACAACTGGGGATCGAACTCGAGACCTCGTATCAGCAGTCCGTTACGTATGCCACTGGGCTATCGCCGCTCTTTATTACCTTCACGTCTTGCATTATTGGATTACAAATGCTAATAAACATTACCACATGCTTAGAATACAGTTTACCTAAATAAACAGCCGTCCTTGGTAACTGACACATAACGCGAATGTAATACAATTCACCTACATTAGGCACGTAGTTTGTCTAATTTGATTCGCTTCTGCGAATGTACGAGTGGTAACATATCACATTTATGTCTAGACCAAACCACGAAGCCGACGCCATATTGACTCGCAGTGTCAGTTTTGATTCGGTGTAGACTTTAATTTAATATTCATTCATGTAACTATTCTAGGACAATCTACTCAACGGTATCTAGACCCAAATGGGTTCTAGAATGCTGAAATACATTTTCTTTTGTGAATAAATACATATTATACATAGAAACTCAGACTTATTAAAATTGACATATTCATACATATAAATATTATCAGTGAGCGGGATTTGAATGCTTAATTTGGGTCTAGAAAGCGCTGTGTAGAATGTCGTAGAATATTTATTTATTAAAAAAAAAATATTATTATCTTTAACTAGATGTTGCCCGCGTGGAATACTGATGCTGTCCCCTTAGCCCATGGGAACCTATTCCAGGGATAAAAAGTCTTTCCAGTGTATAATTAATCCGTGTACTAAATTTCAGCCACATCCGTTCAGCCGTTTGGGCGTGATTGTGTAACAAACATCCAAACATCTTCACAAACGTTCACATTTATAATAAAAATAAAATATCTTTTATTTTGAACACAAGTAGGATAGTATCTCATTTACTAATTCGTGATTGGTTGTTTCTTATTGTCTATGTGAGCGTTTCCAAACTCGTACCTACCATAGCAAAATATTACATGTCCAGGAGAATGATGGACGCTACGGTTGTAAATCATAATTCCTATCCGGATATGAACCGTGTAATTTAGATAATGTCCTTTAACAGAAACAGTATGTAATTAGAATTCAGTTACTAAGGTTGCAAAAAAGTATACTTACCTGATGATACCTTAGTTGTTTCTCTATAAACGCTTCCAACAGTAAATATATCGATAATAGTGTATGAGAAAAAATTTAAAACAGGACAGGAAGGGAGAAAAGATTATTGGTAGTCTTATCTTAAAAAAACCGTAAAAACACTTTTATAATAGACCTGATGATGATTTTGAGAAACTGTCCTGTAATGCTTGGAATTATATATTATTTTAAGGGTTTATTACATATTTCTGCAGAAATTAAAGGTTTATTAACCAACTTCAGAAAAGAGGAGCTTCTAGTTTCGTCTGTATATTTTTTTTATATTTATATGTATAGTTATTTATATATATAGTTATATGTATTTTATATGTATATTCGTTTTTGTGTTCATTAACGCTATCGTATTACGTGCATTTTCCTGTAATAATAGTGTTAAGGTTGAAATAAATAAATAAATAAAATTTATCTGTCGGACATTTGCAGAAAGTCTTCAAACCGTTGCAAACTATAAAAATACGAGAAAATCTGGCAAATCTACTTCCATTTCAGTACTTTTCACTTACACGTACCGGTCAGCAGAAATAGCTTTCAGGGAGTGTTGGGAATGTCAAGTTTAGTGGCAGTAAAACTAAAAGTAATACCAGGTTTATGGTGCGAGGTATTTCCTGGAATTCAGGGTGAATTGTAATGAATACGCGTAGAAATTTTAAATGGTGTACCGGGAAAAGGAAATAATATCTTGTAATGTAATCGTAGATTGGTTTATTTGAAATACAGAAATAAATGAAGAAAGAAAATAAAATCAATTTAAATCTTAAGGGTTTCACGGCCGGCGTTGCATGTTTAATATCCTGCTTCCGGGCTTTTTGGCCGTGGTCCATAGGAAACTTGTGTTCCAAACGTTTCGTCGATCACTGCGGTCGACATCTTCAGTGGCGCAGGTCAGGGCGCCGACGAGTGTGGAGAGCCCTCCTCGGCGGCGGCATAATATCTAATCGAAATTACAGTGAAATGGTTCCAGTTCTGATCTATCATATTTCCTTCCAGAATTCTTCACATTCATTTCTATTAATCTAATAATGTCTGCCCTTAATGAAGGTAATTTTCGTTTTATCGACAAAAACTTTGTCTTTAGGTGTAGTTTTCTACATAAATAAATGCTGATACGAAATTTTACGAGCAGATCAGCGCGAAAACACTTGCCCTAGCACTTTTATTGCTAGTTTTACGGCCCTCATAAATATACGGACCCTATTCAAGAGAAGGTGGATAGGTAGACGTAAATTTTAACGTGTCACTCTTGTTGTACCCCATTAGTTTGGTTGTAACTGATACCATAATTTTTTTTGACATTTTATTTCGATATGGAAACATAAGGATATGATGGAACGAGAACACCCACGTGGTAATAGTATTCGTAGTAAATCTCTTTATTGTATGTACACAAGATACTCTATACAGAACATAAGCTGGTACAGTTTTGAGGCATTTACAATTGGCGGCCTTATCGCAAAGGGCAATCTCTTACAGGCAACCATTGGATGGAGAAAAAACAGTTAATAGAAGATATAGGGCAGTTTCTGGTGTACTCTGACATTTAAATATAAAATTATAATTACATAAACTTATCACTATACATATAATATATACTGGATCAGTACCTATTTTTAGGTACATCACATGGAACTCGAGCGCCAGTGGTGGTCTCCACACCTTCCCTGCCCTTCACAGTGTCAACTTGAGAGATCAGCTCACAAGGACAGTTTTGGCAAGTCGCCAGTGGTGGTCTCCACACCTTCCCTGCTCTTCACAGTGCCATCATTAGAGATTACCATAAGATTACCAGTTTTGTATTATTATTATAAATGCATAAGTATCTCTGTTCGCATATCTATTTATTTGTATGTTTGTTACCTTTTCACGAATAAACGGATAGATTATGGTTTTAGTCGGTTCAAGCCCGACATAACCGCCGCTGGCGGGGGGGATATCCGAAGGAATTTTCGCTCGAAAAAAAAAAAAAAAAAGTTACCCTGGGCAAGGACATAGGCCGCGATAACCGGCATTCACGCGTGCGGAGCCGCGGGCAACAGCTAGTATACAATATATATTTATAATTAAGACACAGTTTAGAATAAATAAGGAAGACGTAGAGAGAGAAGGAGAGAAATTGATTAATTTTCTTCTTACAATCCGGGGTTCGTTAAGCGGGGCGTGAAAAAGCATCGATCGAGATCGTCACGGTAGGTGACAAATGCTGTCGATCCTGAAATGGTGGTCCAGGATCGACAGCATCTGGTGACATTTTTTCTGAACTTCACCCAAGCATCTTACTATCCAGCAAGGTGCAGCGAATAATGGACTGAATATAACAAATAGTGTTTCCAACATCACATTATCATACGCGGCTACCCGGGGAGCGATATGCCATCCAGGTACTGGCAATTCTCTTGCTCGCCGCGCGTCGCAGGCGACTCAGGCGCCGGAGGTCGCTTAACGACCTCCGTCCTCCATGAGCGCAGGCCTGGGGGTGGCGGGTGAGGCCACCTGTCACCCCAGCAGAAGCAGGCCGGGACGGTGGGGCGACTACCGCTCCTCCCCCAAACCGGGGCAAGACGGGGACACCTTGGTTCCCAAACCCGAGGGGGCCATCTCGAAACCGGAGATGGCCCAGGGTCAGTCGGGGTGCGAGGGATATGCTCTATGGGCAACCTTACACCCCGGCGTCTGTAGACCCGAGACGGCGTGCGGTTTTAGTCGGTTCAAGCCCGACATAACCGCCCCCGCTGGCACGCGGGGGGGTATCCGAAGGGATTTCCGCACGATAAAAAAAAAAAAAAAAAGGTACTGGCAATTCTTAGCCACTGCTTCAGAGACCCCGTTCTTATAAAGGCGAGCTAGTCGCTTTCCCATCTTGATTAACATGTGAGAGGCACGAGCGTACCGCCTTCTTTGACCCATTAATGAAGTGATGTTTATACTATTGATTGGTGGCATTTGGTGGAACTTGCTACTCATATTGAAATAAATGTATCATTTGTACTTTTCCACTATTATATCATAACATAACATAAACTCACGCCTATATCCCCGAAGGGGTAGGCAGAGGTGCTAGCACCCACATTTCGCCAGTTTATGTTTAGGACCCAATGTAATAGGTGGCGAGCCTATTGCCATTAACCGGGCACTTATAAACCTGCGATAAATACACACATAACTTCGGAAAGCATCGAAAAGTCATTGGTGTGTGCCATGGTAAAACCTGGGATCGAACCCGAGACCTCGTCTCAGCAGTCCATTACCCATACCACTAGTCTACCGCGGCACTACGCGGACTATTATATCATTTTAACAAATTAAACCTGACAGGTAGAATGCCGTAAGGCGAAACCTTATTCAATACTCATTATGGTATTATCTTATCTTAAAATTATTATTAAATATAATTGTGATGTTTAAACTTAGTGTTGCAAGCATGCGTATGTTAACGAAACCACATACCTACCATCAGATTCGTGTAATACTGATACCATTCCCTCAACCTACAGGAGTTCCTGTGATAAAAAGATATTGTGCAGTTCCAGATTATAATGTAATCTATCTATGTACCAAATTGCATCCAGATCCATTATCTTGATTGATTAAACCTGTTTTTTTTAATCCCCCGACATAGTTAAGAACACTCACGACTAATTGAGCGTTCAAACAAAAAACAACAAAAGGTTCATCTATTCGGGAGCTACGATGCCACAGAGAGATACATACACAAATACATCAAACTCATAACATCCCGTTGTTTTTACGTCGGGGGTTGAAAAAAAATCCATCCCATCCATCAATACTTAATGTTATTATAGCAACTGGGGCTAGGGCTTCGATATAGATATGGAATATCTACCAAACATGTTGTCTAAGTAAGACCAAATCCACATTTATAATGTACTAGCGACCCGCCCCGGCTTCGCACGGGTGCAATGGATGTTATTATATACATATAAACCTTCCTTTTCAATCACTCTATCTATTAAAAAAAAACGCATACAAATCCGTTGAGTGGTTTTAAAGATTTAAGCATACATAGGGATATAGGGACAGAGAAAGCGACTTTGTTTTATACTATACTAGCTGACCCGGCAGACTTCGTACTGCTTCAATCGATAACAACTTCCATATTTATTCACCTTTTAAACCTTCTCTGGACCTCCACAAACAATTCAAGACCAAAATTAGCCAAATCGGTCCAGCCATTCTCGAGTTTTAGCGAGACTAACGAACAGCAATTCATTTTAACATATAAAGATAGTTTATAATGTATTTATATTTTTATCCAATAAACGTTATTATTATTCTAGCAACGCAGAATTCAAAAGGAACACCATCTATTTGAGTCAACTTCGAGCGCAGTCGTAATTCAGTTAAATGTCAAAACAAGGGCAAGTAAATATGTCATTTATTGATTAAATGAAGAGCTGTTATATGAAGAATAACTCGGAATGACGTCCCTGTCGGCAACACCAACATAAATAAAAAGTTCGTAAAAGTACCTAAAAAAATATTCCCTGGATCAGCCGGGGTGAGAGGGAAATGCCTTATGGACCACCTTACCCCGGCGTCTGGAGACCCCAGATGGCGTGCGGTTTTAAGCGATTCGAATCCGCCATAACCACCCAGGCTGGCCGGCGGGGGGAGGGAGGTATACGGGGGGATTACCACATGAAAAAAAAGATAGCAAAAAGTTTAGTTAACGCCTAAAACTCGATGTTGTAACATAACATAACATAACATAACTTCACACCTGTATCCCCGAAGGGGTAGGCAGAGGTATATTACACACGCATGATTCGCCAGTTATCTTGAAAGTCCCAATGTAATAGGGGTCGAGCCTATTGCCATCTACCGGGCACATTATTAAGCGAGCGATAATTAACATTTATTAATGCACACATAACTACGAAAAGTCAGAAGTGTGCGCCCGGGGTGACAGGGAATCGAAATCCAGACCTCGTCTCAGCAGTCCGTTAGTTCCGCCACTGGGCTATCGCCGCTTTTTCAACTTGTAATTAAATAAAAGATTGCAAATATGCTAATTGTTCTCGTTTATAAATATAACATATATTAATTTTTAAACTTTCGCGTTCCATAATATACAATAATTTAATTTAACGGGAATTAACGCGATCATTTATAGGTATATAAAGTCAGACAATCCAAAGGTATGTATATACCTATAAATGATCGCGTTAATTCCCGTCAAATTAAATTATTGTAAATATAACATATATCTCTACTAACTTTTGTAAGCGGAATGCGTGCTGTAAATCATTACAAAAACCAGATCAATCTCATCAGTCACACATCTGACCTACTTATTTAACTGCATTCTATTTCGGTCAGCAAACTACCTAATAAAATAACCACTCCTTCAAACAAATCTCTACCAAATCACATAACAATAAAGTCTGAATTACAACCGCAAAATTGTCACACAAAACTCAAATTTGTCAATCAAATTTTGACTTTAGGTTTCGAAAATAAAGTTGGAATTAGAACGGTAAGACTCTGCAATGTCTTTAGTAGGTTATCTGACTATAAAGAATATCGCCCTTGACCCATACAACTACTTGATTTTATATTCCCATAAGGGATGATGGCCTCTTCATGGCGTATGAGGATAGCAGTCTTAAGGGGTGTGGGCCGAATGCGAATTTCCTCATATTGAGTAGCTACTGTATTTGCTCAGTATAAGAATGACATGACTCCTCTAAGTAGCAACCCAATGTTTTAATTCGGACGATTCAATTGTTAGAAAAGTACTTACAGGAGATAGTGGTAAAGAGGTCCGTTACTTAATTTCGAGAAACATATGTTAGATTATTGGAATATCGACTGAAAGATTGTGCGAACAGGGTTTATTGCGAAACAACTTTTTGTCGCCAAACGCTGCTTCGACTAAACGATTCTTCAAATATTTATCAATCGATGGACTGATATTTCGCACTTCTTGCCTCGCTCGGCTTATATTCCGAAAATAAGTAAAGTGGGTTAGGTTAGGTTAGAACTGTGACCCCAACAGAGGAACACCACCGGAACCACTAGTCCGGAAAGTTTATGATAAGAAGTGCTATCTATGAAGAGAGATCTCTGTGTACAGTGCTTCCTATATACCGAGATGTTTACAAACAATGTTTTGAATTTAACATTCGAAACATCACTCCATCGATTGAGAAATATTCGAAGAATCGTTCAGTCGAAGCAGCGTTTGGCGACAAAAAATTCATTCGCAATAAACTTTATTCGCACAATCTTTCAGTCGATATTCCAATAATCTAACATATGTCTCTCGAAATTAAGTTACGGACCCGTGGTAAAGTGGCTATTACAGCATTGAACCGACTTCAACTACCCGGTGATCTGTCACTTTTACTAGAAGCATCGAATAAACCCTAGGAAATGTGCCATCTACGAAGAACTGACAGTTGTGTACCATATTTTAAGGAACATAAAATATTGACGCCATACCTTTACATCTATGAAATTGCTATGTTTGTTAGGCAAAATATGGAAAAGTTTGAGGTAGTTAGTAGTGCACGTAAAGCAGATAAATTGCATCTAGTTACCTGCAAAACAGCACAACACCATAATAGCATCTTTGCTATGGCACCAAAAATTTATATCAAACTACCAAAGTCAATAAGGCTATAGACAAATATAAATATATATAAAAAAAAATTATTAGTATTCCTGGTAAATAAGACATACTACTCTATTGTAACTTTTTAAATGATAACACTATTAAATGACTAGCATTGATTGATATAAAACATGTATAATTTTATTGACATTTAATATTAATTGACATTTATTTGAATTAAATATCTATGAATTATGAATTTGAATTTGAAAACTGACTCATTTGACATTATACATATTGTGTAGCTGCTTAATGTTCCAATTTGTATCTAATATTTAATAATGCTTATGTGCTATTACTTTTGATTAAATCTATTAACATCTAATATTAACTGACATCTAAAGAAAGAAAGAAAGAAAGAAAATATTTTTATTCAACCCAGCTTACATAAACAAAAATATACACAGCTTAGCAACCATAATAAGATTACAACAATTGTGCATACATAACAATGTTATATGCATCTATATGGCTAGGTAAATTCACTATTTTAATTATTTACTGACAGAATATGTAGTGCTTGATTGATTTTCGTATAATGCAGTTGATATAATTCTTGCACGCTGGGTATTATTTTAATTTTCATTTAGTATAATAATCTGTAAACCACATGTGGAAGGACATGGCGTACGTAATATAGCTTATAAGACCTTTATAACTAATCTATGATCCACAGAATAAATATTATGAATGATTATGAATTAAGTCATATTCGATGTAGTTAGGATACTAAGACACTTTCCTGAAGCACACTTCACAGCATTGAATCTTAACCGATGTTCGAATTCAACAAATTCAATTCATAATTCAACATTTTCATAAAACCCAACCCTATGAGACACCGTGCGAGTGTCGTTGGAGTGTTACACAAGACCCCGACGTTATGATTATAATAAAATAGGAGATTCGGTATCCTCTGTCCGTTTAGTAACTAAGAACGAAAGATATCTCCTTAAGCGAGTCGGTTAACGTTTAACGATCGCATCGGCGTTTATATCGTCTGAATATTTGAGGATTACTTGCATTCACTACATTGTCATAAACTACACGAATGACGTGGGATTCAGACTTTAAGGCCAGCGGCGAATATGTAGATCTAACAATATGTAGATGGGTGAACATGAATAATACATACAGTTTAGGAATTATTTTCTAGAAAATTCGTACCTAAATGTAGTGAGCGATGGTGGATAATGTTGGTATTTTTGTTTTACTTCGTCTTTACCTAGGAAGTTTTCCTTTAAAACGTTTTGGCGGTCTCTGTGGCGTAGTGGTAGCATTCGACTGCTACGACACGCCCCCGAGTTCGATTCCCGCTTTGTATGCATGAATATAAATCTATTTGCATTGGTCTGGGCGTTTCTATGTATAATATGTATGTATTTACAAAAAAAAAGTATAAAGTATCCGCATTCTGGAACCCATAACACAAGCTAGTTAAACTATGCCTACTTTGGGTCTAGAAAACGCTGTGTAGAATGTCGTAAAATATTTATTTATTAAGCGTAGCGAGCCGAAGGCGAACGAAGCGTCTTTGGTTTCACAGTTGCATTTCAAACAAATGATACTCCTCCGAGACCGTTTGACCGATCTCGACCAAATTTGCCACGGTGATGAAGTAGACATTACTGAGTATCGTAAGGGGTCGAATGTCCAAATCGGTCTTACCATCGAGGAATAATCACCGAAAAACAAAATCAATGGAAAAAGTCGACCGGTCACGTTGACCTATTTTTGGATAGGCAAATCTCGCTATGCTTAAGTTTGGGTTGATTGCGAAGCTGGTACCCGTCCTAGTAATAAAAGATGTTAATAAAAGATGTTAACACCACATGTTTTATAAATATCAATTATACAAGGGCGCAGTCAATGAAACCCTTAAACATTATGGTCAAAATCCCATCCTACTAATTAAATAAATGTGGAAGTTTTTGAAGATGTTTGAAATTTATTACAGGGATAGATTATAGTCTGTAGGGTACTTTTAACCCTGGAATAAGTTCCCGTGGAGTGCGGTAACAAGATCAGAATTCCACATGGGTGGAACCTATCGGGCCAATTGTGGATCAATATCATATATTTCATACTATATTTCTACTTATTTATATGCAACTAGGGGACGCGCTAAACTTTGTTCCGCCTTAGAATCAAGTTATGTTGGTTACCTTATCAGCTGAACTTATTTCGTAAATGTCTCAATTCGCACAGAATCCCGAGGGGGTATCTCAAAGCCGTAGATGGCCCAGGGACAGCCGGGGTGCGAGGGAATTGCCTTACACCCTGGCATTAGAGACCCGAGATAGAGCAGCGTGCGGTTTTGATCGGTTCGAGTTCGGCATAACTACCACCACTGGCCAGCGGTGAGGTAACCGTGCGGAGTTCCGAAGAAAAAGCACACTATTGGTGGAGACAAATCTAGAAAATCAAAAATTTGTAAAATCGGTCCATCCGTTCTCGAGATGTCTGCGGTCATTACAAACACGAAACACTACTTCTTTTATATATTTTGAAATTTCTTCAATTTGAATCCCGAAGCCCAACAACACTACATGCCTAACTCGAGCCTTTCATTAAAGGCCTACAGGGGCAGTAGCCCCATCAGGTAATGCCCACACTAGATTTACGTCTAACGACACTTTCGCCGTAAACAACAATGGCAGAAAAATTCTATAGTTTCAGCAAAATCATTATTTTCGCTCGTAATATTTTTACGATTGCTCATAAAATGGCTAGCCAAAACGTATGTCGTAAGTGCTATTTTATATTTTCCGGTCACTGCTATTAGTCAAAAGAAGTTGTGAAGGATAAGAATGAAGCAATAATGATAATATGTCTAAGCCAAGAATGGTCATACAGCAAATTATTATGTATTTAAGTATATACAATATGGCGTTCTTCAAGAAATTGGAAGGTTTCTACGGAGTCGGCAGCGCGATTGTGACGCCTATGGTGTTGTACATGTCCATAGGTAGGTAACCACTTCCCATCAGTGGGTCGTATGCTTGCCTGCCACCTAAATGGTATAAAAAAAAGATAATGGTAATAAAACTTCCGTGACGTCTGAGTCACCAGTTTATATCAAAACATACATAAACATACATAACATAAACTCACGCCTATATCCCCGAAGGGGTAGGCAGAGGTGCTAGCACCCACATTTCGCCAGTTTATGTTTAGGTCCCCATGTAATAGGTGGCGAGCCTATTGCCATTAACCGGGCACTTATAAACCTGCGATAAATACACACATAACTTCGAAAAGCATCGAAAAGTCATTGGTGTGTGCCATGGTAAAACCTGGGATCGAACCCGAGACCTCGTCTCAGCAGTCCATTACCCATACCACTAGGCTACCGAGGCTTCATATTTTCGAGGCTTCATTATTCGTTTATATCAATAACAACAATAATACATGAAATTGCAACTTGGCAACCCAAACTTATTCAAACTGTATACAATACTAACTGTCATGTTCATACCTCAACATCTAGTGGTCTTTCGAGCCGGATCATTGAATCAAATCATCATTAATCATCGTGTTATTGTCTACCACCTAAGTGGTACAAAAAATCATCTTAATGTTATAACCCAGTTGCAGTCAACCCGAGGTCCTTTTGCTCCGTTTCCTTGTTTTAATTTGGCTAATACGACTTATATGGAAGCTGTCTGACCTCCCAACCCCCCAAGAGGAAAGTCAGCACTCCTGTATCAGCAGGTTTACCATAATAATAATAATCATAATATTTTTATTTTGTGGATCATAGGTTTTAGTTATAAAGGTCTTATAATTTATGTTATGTGCGCTATGTCCTACCACACGTGTGGTGTACAAAATAACATGCATCAAATTTAAATATATTTCACAATCATGTTTCAAAGTCGAAATATTCAATTAATATTAAGTATAAATAAAATAAAAATCAATCAACTACAAAACAACTAAACGATTAGTTTCAAGTCTAGTAATGTCGGAATATACATATCAATTTTCACATTTAAACAATTAATATAAGGAAATTCGAATAAAATAGTATTTGTCAATCAATATAATATGTCAATCAATATAATATGTCAATCAATATAATATGTCAATCAATATAATATGTTAATCAATATTAAATGTCAACCAACATTATATAGATGTCAACCAATATTATTATCATTTATAAAATCCACAATCGAGTAATACGTCTTATTCACCAAAAATACTGACAGTTCTTTTTTAAATATATTTATATTTGGCTCTAGTCTAATGGATTTTGGCAGTTTATTATATATTTTTGGTGCCATGGCAAAGATGCTGTTATGATGTAGTGCCGTTCTGCTGGAAACTAGTTGCAGTTTATCTGCTCGACGTGCACTACTAACTGCTTCAAACTTATCCATATTTCGTTTAACAAACATTGCAGTTTCATAGATGTATAGGCTAGGCATTGTAAGTATTTTAAGTTTCTTAAAAAACGGTACACAACTATCCGTCCTGCGCAAATTGCACATTGCTCGTAAACATCGTTTTTGCGCTATGAAAACCTTTTCTTTTCCAGTTGCATTACCCCAAAATATAATTCCATACCTTAAAATTGAGGAAATAATACCGTGATAGGCTGTAATCAAAGTGGCTTCATTAACTGTTTTCCTAAGCATGTACAAATTATAAGCGTATTGATGTAATTTACTGCACACACTCTGAATTTGTTCATTCCAATTCAATGACTTATTTATGTATAGACCAAGAAATTTGGTCACCTCGGTTTTATTAATGATTTTTCCATTATAATTTATATTTATGTCAATAGATTTCTTTTTACTTTGTCTAAATTGCATTATTGTCGTTTTATCTAAATTCA
This sequence comes from Cybosia mesomella, assembly GCA_946251805.1. Taxonomy (NCBI): domain Eukaryota; kingdom Metazoa; phylum Arthropoda; class Insecta; order Lepidoptera; family Erebidae; genus Cybosia; species Cybosia mesomella. Next base: position 16,719,777 of record OX276415.1, read on the forward strand.
TTTTAAGATTATTCATAGTAAGCCAATTGATAACCGTAGAAATGTTCTCATTAATGTCAGTTTCAAAATTATTTATATCATTATTATTAAAAACTAGAGTACTGTCATCAGCAAACATGATCATAGGATAGGAAGCAGAATGCGGAAAGTCATTAATGTAGATAATGAAGAGCAGTGGTCCTAAGACACTGCCTTGAGGCACGCCGTAGGTTACAGTTCTTTGTGAAGAACTGAAAGTTACTTCAGATCTTCTGACTATTCTGCTTAAAATAGTTCTTTGCTGACGATTATGAAGGTAAGATTCAATTAATGCAGATATATTACCCCTGACGCCATAACGGTTAAGTTTATTTATTAGAATTTTATGATCTACATAGTCAAATGCTTTTGACATATCCATAAACAATCCCATTATTGGCAGTTTTTGATCTACTCTATTGACAATAAGGCTCAAAAAATCGTATATTGCCATGTTTATTGATTTATTTTGCCGAAACCCCTTCTGCCCATCGTGGAACAAGTTGTTTGTTTCAAAATGTTTAGTCAAATTGATAAATATTACTTTCTCAATAATTTTTGAAAAAATTGGGACTAATGCTATGGGCCTGTAACAGGACAAATCTTCCCTGTCATGTTTTTTAAAAAGTGGTTTGATCGTAGTAATCTTTAGCTGTTCAGGAAAAACACCTTCGACAATGCAATTATTGATAATGTGACTCAGCACTGGAGATACAGTATTTGATACTAATTTTACCACTTTTGTGCTGATACTATCATACCCTGTGCTGTTAGTATTATTAAGTGACATAATAATTTGATGAATGTCCTGAGGAATAGTCGGTGGCATAAACATAGAGGAAGGTCTGTTAAATTTAATTGTATTTCGATACTTGGAGGTTCCTATAGGTTGCACTTGATCAATGAAATGATTATTAAATTCTTCTGCTATATGCTGAGGGTGAGATATTGTTTTACCTTCAAGTTTAATGCTATTTACACTTTCATTTGGATAGTTAACTCTTGACTTTTGTATCACTTTCCACGTCGCCTTTGGTTTATTTTTTGAATTTCGAATAAAATATTCATTTTGAGATTTTTTTGTAAGTTGAATTACCGTTTTAAGCCGCTTTGAAATGTTTTTAAAGTTTTGCCTATTGTGTTCAGTTGGTTCTGCTCTAAACTTCCAAAGTAATTGACGCTTCCTTTTACTACATATTCGAATACCTCGACTTAACCACTTTGGTTTTATTCTAGTGCGAACTTTAACTTTAATAATTGGAAAGCATACATCATAAAGTACCTTGAATGTGTCGTAGAACATAGTGAAACTTCTAGCGGCGTCTTTTTCGAGGTATACATCATTAAAATCAACATCCTGGAGACATTCCTTGAATCTCACCATATTCTCCTCAGAATAATTTCTCCTATTATAGAACCAGTAATCATAGCGACAGGTTTTTTTTACAGGACAAGTTAACATTTGAGCCGTGTGATCTGATAATGCAAGTTCTAATATTTTGCCTTTAGAACCATGTACATTATGAATTAAATTATCGATGCAAGTACCACTTGCCAAACGAGTAGGTTCATTTATTTCATATTTTAGATTAAACCCTTGTAAGAGTTGTTTGAAACGCTCAGAGTAACAGCACTTTACCAGTAGATTAATATTAAAATCACCACAGACAACAATTTTTTTATTGGATTTATAACAGAATATTTTCAGAATGTCATGCATATTATTGAAAAATATCTCGAATTTTGTTTTTACGTCTTTATTTTGGGGATTTCTATACATACATATTATTATCATATTGTGGTCAAGCAATTCAATGGCACAGTTTTCGAAAACATTTGAGACGTTATATTTCGCTAGGTCAATTACTTTGATTTTTATATCATCCTTGACAGCAATACATGTGCCACCATTTCTAGATTGTCTTGAAGAGAGCGTAGTGAGCTTATAATTAGGGATATGCATAAGTCTAACATCCGTTGCTATCATGTTGTGTTCAGTGACGCAAATAACATCAATTGTCCTATATTTATTAATTAAACCATGCAATGCAACTGTAAAAGCATCCAATTTACTAAGTAAGCCATTAATATTTTGATGCAATATATTTATGCTATTGTACACGAAAAAAATCTTCCTCTGTTATATTAAAATTCGTATTAATTGCCATGTCATTCACTTCTGGTAATTGCACAGATATCTGGTTGTCAGTTTGCGTACTTGCATCTTTTAATTGTGTCCTAATTTTACTATTATTTTTAGAATGGTAATTTGTAAAATTATTGTGGTATTCAATTTTCAGAATTTCTTTCAATAAATAGCGACATGTAATTTGTGATCTATTAAATCTATGTGGAGAATATGTTGAGTAGTTCATATCTACAAATGTTACATTAGTATATTTACTGCAAATAAATTTCAATTCATAGTTAAGTTTTTCCTTATTAAGTGATTTGTTGTAGGGTATTTCGCTTACTAAAATATTTGGACTAGGTATAGACTGGAAAAACCTATGTAAATGCTTTTGAAATTCATAAGGATTAACATCATTCGTACCACCTAGAACTACAACAAAATCACCCTTAGTTAAAGAGTAAATTTCTTTTGAGTTTAACACTTCCGAAATGCTAGCAGATGGTTTCCAGAAAGAACTAACAGCATATTTACTACCCACCAAAGCCTGCAATATTTTTCGTAAATTTTTACCTAAGTGATCCGCAACTATTACAATCTTCGACTTTTTAGGGACATTCTGTGTTTGATCTGTTATGGTAGTAAATGGAGACTTGATGTTTATTTGTTCATTATTTTCGGTGACATCCAGAGCTGAAGAGGCTAGCTGCATTTCATTTAGATTAATTATTTCAAAATTCTGCCTTTTTACAATTCTGTTCGTGGTCCGTTGGGATACAGGTTCAAAAACTAGCGATCGTTTTATTGGAGTAGAAGTCAGACTATGATTTCTTTGGGCATTTTTAATCTTATGTTTTGAACCAGGAGTAGCACATGTCCAATCTCTGGTACATATTTTTTTATATATTTCTATTTCTTTATTTGATTTATCAAGGGCTGCTTTTAGTATACTATTTGCACTATGCATATTATCAATCTCTTGATTTGCACTCTGCAATTCGTTCGTTAACTTAGCAATGACTTCTCGCATATTGGTGATTTCTGCGTCTTCATAGACGGAAGCCTCTGGTACACTCATTGTAGTAGCATCAAACATTGAAATTTCCGAAAGAGAGGCTGATATTTGTTTTTTCCTTAGTGTTATATTATCATCATCCCCCATGGTAGAAATCTTCTTCCAAGTAAATTTTTTTTTTTTTTTTAAAGTATGGTATCCCTTAAGATAAATTTATTTATTTTATGGTACTTTTAATAAATTAGTGTCAATAATGTATACAATATTGTCTATGGTTTTTGAAGAGAATATCAGCGCAGCGCAAGTAATTATATATTATATTATCTGTACAAAGGTCAAGAATTCCAGTCACCAAATAGGTTCTCTAAAGTTGTAGGGTTGGTAGTATTGATGTTTCGTGTTCCAATATGTCAAAACCAGTTGTTCTTGTTTATATTTCGATTTTTACGTGTGTGTATCGACAAATAAATGAAACAGCTGGAGAACAGCTGGTTATCGATGTGTGAGTGTTGTTCAAATTGAAATAACTGTTTTAGTAGATAGAAATTGTTGTTTTACTCACGATATAGCCAGGTATTGTTTCAAATTTCTTCGTAGACTAATTATAGGTTAGGTTTTGAAACTTTTAACACTCTTCAGACAGATTTTTATGTACATTTTCCTATTTTCACTAATTTTTAAATACAGTAATCTATCTAGGACGTGTTTACTCAGCCAGGGTTGCCAAGCTCTTATGATCAGATTGCAGGTGTGGTTGGCTTGGGTTCTGAAGGTCTTGGTGAGACCCGAAAAGTATGATAGATAAATATCTACCTATATTATTATACAAATGTACATTAGTTGTGTCTGTATATAGAAGTGCTTGGCTTATGTTAAATGAACGATTCTGAACACAAATATATTTTTTACGATAGTCTTGATTGGATTTGTCTTGTCTGTTTGTTCGCGATGGATACAAAAACTACTGAACGGATTATTTTGATGTGGTTTTTCTATTAGAAAGAAGACCTTAGACGTTAGACTTAAAATTTGCTGTATGTTTGATTGCAATCGGTCAAGTAGAACCGGAGATATGACAATAAAACCATAACCGATTTCAACGAGGGTGGAACCGCGGGCATCAGCCAGAAAATAAATAAGAATAAATATTTCGGGACTAAGAGAACAACGGTATCCAATTTTTTTTTTAAGCAATTAGTATGCTTACTTTTCCTATAGATTCAGATCGGAAAAAGAGAACATCTAGGACGGGACTTGAACCCGCGACCAGTCCTTTACAATGGGAATGCTCTGACCAACTGAGCCACCTAAACACGTCCCAGATATTCGAAACCCACCGATATATTATATACGTCTCAAGGCAACGCTGGAGTCATCTACCGTAATTCTTGCGAACTACGGAAACAATGAATGGCTTTACAATCATTTTTAAACGGTGAGACGTATATAATATAAATTAATTTATATATAATATAAATAAGCTGGTCCACAATATAATAAACTAACAAACATATAGTTATTGGATTGTATTAGTAATTGCCGTAACACTTAGCAATTATGCGACTTAATTTAATTACAGCCTCATTACCCTTGATTATTAGTATTGAACATGTACACAATAACGATAATAGTTAATGTTATACGTTTGCCGGGACCACCGGAACTGACTAGTTAAGAAATCTTCAGCAGAAATACTTAATCCGAAAAAGTACCTGATTTAACGATGCAACTTATTGTACCCATTTTTCTTTCCTTTTTTTTACCTGTGGAAGCCCCCACGGGCTTCACCCCATCGGTGCCGACGATGGGGTGGGCGTGTCGGAATCGGAACGACTAAAACCACACGGTGTCCTCCCTAAGTGTCCATTGCCGGGCACCCCGGGTAAGCCCTGGAAAGGATAACCCCAGGGTTACCGGCGGACATTGGCTGCCTAGGCGGCCTCGCCTGCTGTGGTCGGGTTTTATCCCGCGTCGGTGAGTTGGCAGGCGTGTGTAGGGCACACACGACACGCCTCCGCCACGGCCTGCTTCTGTAAGGACGGCGAGTCACCCAACTGCCGTCCTCAGGCCCCGACGGAGGATGGAGGTCGGTAGTCCCGGGCGTAGACGAGTCTGCGGCGTCTTCGCCGCAGAGATAAATAATTGTTTATATTCACGATTGGATGCAATAGGTGTCGCTGTGATCGGGTTTTAAGTTTTCTTTTTATAAAATTGATAGGTAACTCTTTATTGTACATCCTGTAGACATACACCTCTGTACCTACGGCCTCTGTGGCGTAGCGGTAGTGCATTCGACTGCTACTACGTAATCCCGCTCAGCGCAAATATTTGTATGCATGAATATTTCTATTTGCATTGGTCTGAGTGTTTCCATGTATAATATGTTTGTATTTACAAAAAAAAAGTATACGTATAACTGTTTTTTTTTTCTAATATTTAGGACACGTCAATTTGACTTCACCTCGCCTGATGGTAAGCTGAAGGTAAAGTCTTAGGAAAGAGGGTCACCATTACATACACGTACCACGTTAACAATGGTGGCACTCAGCTTGACGGCCTCATCAGAAGAGGATTGTCGTCGCAGCACCGCGTGACCCCCACCGGTCCCACTAGTGCTGCGACCACAATCCCCCTGCCCGGCTATGCACTTGCTGACCCCTGAACGCAATTAAACCGAAATTGGATTACTATGGAGGGTTTTTCGCAATCGTGCAGCGTGGTACCTACCCGGCCGAATTTTGTGACAAATTTGTGCCATCAAATTTCTACCACCAGTAAACGTTTATCCGCATTCTGGAACCCATAACACAAGCTAGTTAAACTATGCTTACTTTGGGTCTAGAAAGCGCTGTGTAGAATGTCGTAGAATATTTATTGATTTATATATAAGTAGTAAGTAAACAGTTGAATGTACAATGGGCGGCCTTATCGCTACAAGCTATTTCTTTTAAGCAACCTTAGGATGGCCAGGAAAAGTGAAAAGTGTAATAATATGGTGTAGTTATGTTAAATGTAATGGACTGCTAAGACGAGGTCTCGAGTTCGATCCCCAGTCGCCCCGGGCACACACCTCTGACTTTTCGTAGTTATGTGTGCATTAATAAATGTTAATTATCGCTGGCTTAATAATGTGCCCGGTAGATGGCAATAGGCTTGCCCCCTATTACATTACTACTACTATTACATTTGGGTTTTTTTTTCGCGTAGATACCCCCCGCCATTGGGGATACATTGGGACCTTAACCTGGCGAATCGTGGGACCTTTTTTTTTGTCGTGAGGAAATCCCCTCGGATACCCACCCGCCATTGGGAATACATTGGGACCTTAACCTGGCGAATCGTGGGTGTGCAATACACCTCTGCCTACCCCTTCGGGGATACAGGCGTGAAGTTATGTTGTGTTATATTATAAAATAGGTAACCGGAACTGGTTCGCTATATACGTTGTTGTATCATTCGGTTAATTTTCATACATTCTCCCGTTGATTTTCCTGCCTATAAAATATTAAGGTAACCAATATTTATATTCGTTCATATTTTATGCGAACTGTTAAGCCCAGATCGAGTTTATTCACATTAAAATTCCACTGTTAAAAAATAATTCCATACACACGTATGGAATTATTTTTTAAAGTGGAATTTTAATGTGAATAAATTCGAATTTGAAGTACACACTTCAAATTCGAATGCCTTTATGAGCAGTGAAATATTTAGTTTGTGTAAGTATCACAAGCTTGTCTAAAAGTTCGTCAGTTATTTTTTTATTTTTGTACTGTCGGTGGCTTTTAAAATAATAAACTAATATTTTTTTTAAACGGTAATTGGTAACTACAGATGTTTTTGTGTTGTAGATAGGACATCATAAAATCCAACGGAATTTTTGAAGTCTATTTTGTATAGTCGCCATCAATATTAGCTTAACACAATCCAAGTTACCGATCACCTTAGCACTAAAACTTTACACGAACTATTATTTTTATGAAAAATAGAACCGAATTAAGTCGGTCAAGTATATTAAAACCTTCTCCAGAATGTAATAAATATTTTTTTGAAAACCGCATCAAATTCGATTCAAAGAAACGCGAGAAAATTGCGGATAAACATACATACAAACATACAGGTTAAAAAGTGAATCTTGAAGTCGGTTAAACAAAAATTAAGAAATGTTACATTTGTCCAGTGAATAAATAACAAAATAATTATACACCAACTTATTTATTTCAATGGAAAAAATCGTTTGTAAATTTTTTAGCGTTGAACAACTTCTGTGGGCGACTGTACAAGGGTTATTAACTTGTCGTGTCAGTATGGATCTAAGGCCTCGTTTAAAGAGACGCGGGGTAACACGTCGCGTGTGGCGTGGCTTTTCGCAGCGTATATTGTTGTATCGATCTGAAACTTAGTTCAAAAAGTTTTTTTCTAAAGACTATTATTTACGTGGGCCCACAGTGGGTTCACATCAGATGCTGAGTGGGGTTTAAAGCAGCAATCTTTTTATTACAAGTCCAACGCCTTGGCCATTACTAGTACTTTGATCTTTTCTGTGCCATTACACCAAACTACACAAAAACGTGAAAATAAAACATTCGCAGTAAGCAAAAATTTAAACAAGCCTCCTCATTAAGTTTAATATTAAAAAATCTACCAACCTAGCTAAGAACACTCCGGACTAATTCACCTTTCAAATAAACAAAAAAATAAAATCAAAACCGGTTCATCCGAGCTGCGATGCCACAGGCAGAGATACACAGAGACTCGTTAAACTTGTAACACCCCATCGTTTTTGCGTCGGAAGTAAAACAAGTTGAATTCCTGAGACGAGCTCAGCCGAATACAAGGTTTTTTTTTTTTTTTTTCTTTATCTTGCAATGGTTCACCCCAGCACGAATCTATTACCGAAAACAGAAACTCGATAGCTCATCTCCTTCATACCCAAAACCGTGTCAGAAAATTGGCAACGACGACGACGTCGACGACAACTCCTTAGCAATAGGGCTTTTCTAAAGAAAATCCCTAAAAATAATAATATATAAGAAAAACTAAATGCAAAAAACATTGCAAAAAAATAAAAAAATGCAAATGCACATTCTACAAAATCAGGCTGCAATTCACACTTCGGCCATATTAAGTAAAGTTTTAGGGGACACCACAGTATTTGTAAATTCAGGGGGATCCCCCCAGCACGAATCTATTACCGAAAACAGAAACTCGATAGCTCATCTCCTTCATACCCAAAACCGTGACAGAAAATTGGCAACGACGACGTCGACGACAACTCGATAGCAATAGGGCTTTTCTAAAGAAAATCCCTAAAAATAGCACCGAAGAAAAGTTCAAACTTGATTCGCCATAAAATAATATTCTTATAGGTAAAGTGCGCAGCATTTAACAATCATTACCACCCAAACAACCACTAAAGACATTACAAAGTTCAATGGTAGTCTCCCGTAATGGACTCTCTGACATTTCTTTCTTCAGAAAAAGTTAAGCTGAACGTTAATGTTGCCAACTTCCATTAAAAATTAGCACTCTTTTTTATTTTTCAGTTATAATAATAATAGTCATAAAATTGAGGTATTGAGTAAAAAAGAATGAGTTACATTTAACTCCCTTAAGAGTTAAAGTATATAGGTACTTACAGATACCATCTTTTCTTTATTATATTGTTATGCCTGTATACCCTCGAAATGGTAAATAGTTGCATATTAACACCCACATTTCAACAATTATGTCTCCAATCTAAAAAAATTCAAAATGCTAATTGCGTACTTTTATCATACACTGTACTCCTTTATAGGGCGCGTGGACACAGTCAATATATATTGCGATCCTATCAATAATATTGAGGATAGTGATTTACAAACGCGATTGGTCCCTATATCCTACTGTCTCCGCGCGCCCATATAGAACCTTATTACAATACTTTACTCGATCTGGGAATCAAACATGGGCTCTCATGCACAGCAGGCTCGTACTTTTCCGCTGTCTTCATACACTGGTCTGATACCATCAATTGGTATCTTAAGGTGCCATTCCGAGCACAGCGGTATCGCCACTGCAGCCACCTCTCTTAGAGCAAAATAACTCAGTAGATTTCATACCTTTTTTTTTTCTTTTTTTTCTTTTTCGTGCGGAAATCCCTTCGGATACCCCCCCGCCGGCCAGCGGGGGCGGTTATGTCGGGCTTGAACCGACCAAAACCGCACGCCTTCTCGGGTCTTAAGACGCCGGGGTGTAAGGTTACCCATAGAGCATATCCCTCGCACCCCGACTGACCCCGGGCCATCTCCGGTTTTGAGATGGCCCCCTTACTTGCTCTCCACTGTGCCATCTGCTAATCAGAGGGACACGTGGAAAGCTTCCGAACAGCCCTCGACATTGCCGTCCTCGCCTCGGTCGGAGTTGGCCGTAGGCGACAGCGTCTCTCCCGCCCTAGGAGAGAGGCGCTGCTGTCTCCGTTGCCCAGGGTGCACCGCGTGGAGGTCCCTGACCAAGCACCCCAGTAGATTTCATACCTTTACGCGAGACAGAATGTCGGACGTGTTTAATGCTAATAATAGTTCAATAAAATTATATAAAAAAAAATTTCAAAAATGAATTCAGAAATTATTTCTAAATGATGTCTTTCACTAGATTATTCCGGAAGCTGAGATAGAATATGTCGTAAATTACTGGATATCCAGCAATAATGTTAGTCAGCTTTTCTTTATTTTCTTCCGAAAAGCTTGTTTTGGATCTCATCAACGCAACTAAATGTGACGTGTTGATGCTTTGCGGTCAGCTTCAGCGACACTGTGGTTACTGTGGTCGGCAGTCGCGGCGCACCACGACTACAAGCGGTATTGTCGCTGCTCTTAGAATGGGTTCAGTACACTACACAATACATTTACTCCGTACAATTATATTGAAACCAGTAGTCTCGCTGCGGTCGACCGCAGAGGCTGACGGAAATGCTGCCTGCGGCTGTAGTCTGCGGCTGGTCTCAGAATGGCACCTTTAATGAGATAGGAAATACAAATAAAAAATTAAGCAATTTATTTATCGACCAAAAGACAATGAACTGAAATGAAATAAACTATTTTTTTATAGAACAAAGTTCACAAACGAGTAGGGAGATGTGAAACGCTTGCAATACTTTGGTATAATGTGCGGGATGCTGTTCGTGTAAACACATACAACAACGTATGTCTGTGAAAAGTACACAAACAGATAAACATCAACAACAGCAAAAGTCCCGTCCCGGATGTTCACTTTTTCTGAGTTAAATCTATAGGAAAAGTTAGCATACTATTGCTTTAAAAATTTCGTTGTATTAATGTGGCGGAGTAATCAAAAACAAGTTTAAAAAAAAAATTTGGACTCGAACTAAGCAGAGCTTGTCATATGGGTTCTAGAAAGCGGATAAGCATACTTAGATACTTTTTTGTAAATAAATACATATTATACATAGAAACACCCAGACCAATGCAAATATACATATTTGCAAAGAGCGGGAATCGAACCCGCGACCTCTGTCTTAGCAGTCGAATGCTCTACCGCTACGCCATAGAGGTCGTAATACGTAAAAAGGATTGTAACATCATTTATTATTTCTGTAGTTCGCAAGAATTACGGTTAATGGCTCCAGCCTTGCCCCAAGACGTATAACATTTTGGAGAATTACGAATATCTAGGACGTTTCCAGGTTGTTCAGTTGGTCAAAGTATTCCCCCTGTAAGGGACTGGTCGCGGGTTCAAGTCCCGTCCTGTATGTTCACTTTTTTAAGTTCAATCAATATTGCTTAAAAACAATACGGACTCTGATTATTTTGAAATTGAAATATATGAAATAGAAAAACTCACATAGAAATTCTGTCATTAACACTTAACACATTTACTACTTACATTACTTAATTATTTTGAAATTGGAATTCATAAAATAGAAAATAAAACTGAAAATTTTAACATAAATTTAGGTAACAATATCTGCAATGGCAACACAGTCATGACGTGTGCCAATAGTATAGAAGTACGATTTGTATCGCTCCGATGGGGCGCGAAATCGACCGAAGGTGCCTTTTTTTTTTTAAATTGTTTCCTTTGACCTAAACTCATAGGACTTTCGCTTATGTGCTTGTGACGGTTACTTGTTAACACATTTTTATTAGCTTCACCTGTGCCTAACTGACTATATAATATAAAAGGAATACAGATTGAGACCTGAAAAAGAAGTTGTAACGAGAATTGAAAGGGGTATGCCAAGGTGATTTAATAAATAATAAATAAATAAATATTCTACGACATTCTACACAGCGCATTATAGACCCAAAGTAAGCATAGTTTAACTAGCTTGTGCTAGCTTATTTTGCACTGAGCGGGAATCGAACCCGCGCCTCCTGTCGTAGCAGTCTAATACACTACCGCTACGCCGCAGAGGCCGTTGTCGATTTCCCGTGAAGCGATAGTCATCTCACCTCCACAACCCACTGGCGATATGGAAGTTTTGTAGGGAAATCAGTTGTCGAACTTTTTAGGGTTCGAACTACCAGTAACCACTGCCATAATTGTATCTAGACTAACATACTGTTCTATAATGTTATTATAAAGAGAGAGGCCAAAATTTGTGAGTTTGTTTATGTGTCTGAGGTAATCTTCGGAACCACTGCACTTGATGGGAAAAATGTTTCACCTTTTAAAATTACATTATCCCCAATGGACATAAATTATATATTACTAGCTGCACTCCCTGGCTTCGCCCCGCTGCAATCATCATTATCATCATATCAGCTGTAGGAAGTCCACTGCTGAACATAGGCCTCCCCATAGACTTCCATTTTGACCGGTCTGTAGCGGCCTGCATCCACCAAGTCCCCTGCAATAATAGTACCTTACCCGTGGACTTTCCTAAATTTTTCTTTCATACAAATCTTGTCCTGACAAACACAAAAATAGAATTATCTAATTTGGTGCAGTCGTTCGGAAATTACTCGCGTACATACATTTCGGTGAATCATTTTTATTTATATAGAAGATGATGTGTAAATTACGATACGCACATACATACATACATATTATATTGTTCTATTGCTAGTATAGCAAGCAATCAAACTGTCTATTCCCTAAACTCAATCATTAAAAGGTACAGTCAACAACAAAAATGGCTTAGCAAATTATAATTTATTTTATGAAAGGTTTAATAGCTAAAGTGATTCTTTAGCTATTAAACCTTTCATAAAATAATCAACTAAACATAAATATTATATTAACTTTGTCTTCTGGCGAATATGAAACTAATTATACATCAATTATTGGTACATGTCTTCAAATGAAAAAAGAGGTTTGTAATTCAATTTTTTATACCTTAGCGGTATAAAAAAGCACGTGCACAAGTGACAGACGAGCACAGGGCATACCTGATGGGAAGCAGTTATCGCAGCCTATAGACGTGTGCAACACCAGAAGCGTCACACTTTCGCTACTGTATATCAACTTTTGTCTTTGACTCTACGTTGAATACGCAGACTTTTATTTGAATACAACTGGCCGGATTTCTCGAAGAACTCGAGGCACTCTCTACAACACAAGCTCATCCTCTTCACAACAAGCCGGCCTGTCTGCGGCTTTGTAACAAAGTGTGACGTCATCAAGAGCGATGTGTGGTCGAGACGCCCGCATTACACACCTGCGCTGGATTACAGCGAAGCAAATTTGTGATTATTTTGTATATTCTATTACATTTTTGGTGTGTATTTTTTTTCTTTGAAGATTTGATAAATAGAAAAAAACAATGTGATTTTTTTATACCACTAATGCGGTAGACAGCACATGGCCCACCTGATGGGAAGCGGTTACTGCGGCTTATGGTCGTGTGCAACAGTAGTCTTACTCGCGCTGCTGACGCCATTTTTTAACGTGCGGGAATCCTCTCGGACGTCACCCCACTGGAGCCAACAGTGAGGTAGGTGTATCGGGCATGAACCGACTTGTTAAAATAAAACCGCACGATGTTTCTTACGTCAGCCATGTGGTACGGGGAGTATGGTGTTTCCTAGAAAGGAAATCCCTGAGACCCCGACTGGCTCTGGTCGCCAGCGCTGGCTACCCCGACGTGTTGTTGGGGATCCAATCCCCACTCCCCTAAAGAGAGCGCGCGCGGAAACACGACGCGCCATCACCCTGGACCTGTTTCTGCCAGGGTAACGACTAGCCCTGAGTTTTGCAATAAACTGTACATTCATCTCGTTGCACTTCAAAACAAGTATTTATTCCACTTGGTTGTACGTACGTCCACCGTAGAATTTTAAAGTTTTTCAGCTCCCAGCCCAGGCACTAATGAATATAGGCCATTACATTACTTACAATAAAGAAAAACTCCATTGGCTTAAAAGCTTCATAAAAATGGTACCTTATGACATTCAAGTTTCTGAGTACGCCCACCTTATTAAAGGTAAGTTCTGTATTTATGATACCTTTAGAATGTTCTTCGAAAAACTTTTAGTTTGGCGGTAGTATAGAACAATAATGGACTCTCAAATTGTCGTATGAGCTTCCTGCCAAACTTTTAATCACAGGTTTTCAAACACAACATAGTTGAAAATGGCTTTAGCAAAGGTTTCTGCTTACCTTCAGATGGCTCTTGGATGATTTTAAGCCACCTTTCTATTTAAAAAATTGTATTTGAGTAAGAGATTATAATGTAAATCCATACTAGCATTGTATTCACCTCGATAACATAGGAGACGCAATTCTGACTGCTAGGATCTGGTCAAGGCTTCGAGCTTCGAGGGTCACGAAAAGTGTTTTCAAGTATTTCTCATTAGAAATTTTCACTAGCAATGCGCGGTAATGCGGTCTCTAATAAAAGTGTCCTGTGCATTGCAATGCAAGATCCATACCATATATATATACAGGTTAGGAAGACTATCTGGTGTAATGGTGAGAGGAGGTTGATATCCAGATATCAACCTCCTCTCACCATTATACGCCTAATTTGAGTACACCTAATCCTGGGACTGCCTAAGTCGTATTAACATAACATAACTTCACGCCTGTATCCCCGAAGGGGTAGGCAGAGGTATATTACACACCCACGATTCGCCAGTTATGTTTAGGTCCCAATGTAGTAGGGGGCGAGCCTATTGCCATCTACCAGGCACATTACTAAGCGAGCGATACTCAACATTTTTAATACATACATAACTACGAAAAGTTAGAGGTGTGTGCCCGGGGCGACTGGGGATCGAACTCGAGACCTCGTCTTGGCAGTCCGTAACGTACACCGCTGGACTATCGCCTAAGTATAATTACTTGATATTTTTGTGTGTCACTAATATAATTCCTGTGTATAGGAGTTACAGTAGTGAGAATGCGAATTAGTCTGTAGTTACATGTTTCAGCGTCCGGATGAAATGATATTAAAACAATAAATCAATATTAAGCCAACGGTGCATTTCGTAGATAAACTAAATTCAAATTCAACAATAAATTATTGAATACAGTAAGCAGTGCAGGTGCGGAATAACCATTAGCCTAGTGCATTGTTATTTGAAGTACTTCGTATTGTTTGTGTCGGATGCATTGTGCGGTGCGCTGTACTCTGCGGTAACTTCGTAACGTTGGTTGTTCAACTTTTTGTTCGAACAACAGTGGGTAAGTATTGGAGAGCAATTAAGGAGCATATGATATTGTATTTAACTATATAGTGCCTTGAGTTGACTATTGTCATTATGTTTTTGTTGACATAATAGTTAGTAAGCTTTGGAGACTAGGCACGAATTGAATACTTTTAAAAGACTCGAATACTTTTACTGGTGGTAGAAATTTGATGACACAAATTTGTCACAAATTCGACCGGGTGGGTACCTACCACCGTGCACGTTTGCGGAAAAACCCTCCATAGTAACCCAATTTCGGTTTGATTGCGTTCAGGGGTCAGCAAGTGCATAGCCGGGCAGGGGGATTGTGGTAGCAGCACTAGTGGGGCCGGTGGGTGTCACGCGGTGCTGCGACGACAATCCTCTTCTGATGAGGCCGTTAAGCTGAGTGCCACCATTGTTAACATGGTACGTGTATGTAATGTTGAACCTCTTTCCTGAGATTTTACCTTCAGCTTACCATGAGGCGCGGTGAAGTCAAATTGACGTGTCCTAAATATAAAAGAAAAAAAAAGAACATTTTTTATATCAAACTAATATTATAAATGTGAAATTTGTGAAGATGTTTGTTTGTTTGGATGTTGGTTACTCAATCACGCTGAAACAGTTGAACGTATCTGAGTGAAATTCGGTACAAGGATATTAAGTAAGAGCGTAACACTTAATTACTATTCCACTCTGATAAAAATGAATTCCACTTATTATAAAGCCATATTTCTATTAAAAAATCAATTTAATTACTTCAAAAAATGCACAGAGCTACAACACAATAGAGGTGGCTTTTGCAGGACATTGTAGAATTAAAACGATCTTTAGGGACATTACATAGTATGCTCTATGGGCAACCTTACACCCCGGCGTCTGTAGACCCGAGAAGGCGTGCGGTTTTAGTCGGTTCAAGCCCGACATAACCGCCTCCGCTGGCACGCGGGGGGGTATCCGAAGGGATTTCCGCACGATAAAAAAAAAAGGGACATTACATAGTTAAAACGGTATTCTTGTCTGTTTGTTTGTGCAGGACGCAAGAACTAAGGAATGGATTTTGATGCGGTTTTATTATTAGAAAGGTCTTGGTCAGACTTAAAATCTGCCTTACATTTGATTGCAATTGGTTGAAAAGAACTGGAGATTTGGCCAAAAATCGCGATAGTTAACATTCACGTAAGTTGAGCCGCGGGCACTATAAAGCCTTTGAATATTCATATTTCTACAAAACATTAATTAATAACTACACTTTCAATTACTACGAAAATGTAATCCCACAGAGCTAAAGCACAATAGAGGTGGCATTTGCAGTACATTGCACAATTAAAACGGTCTTTAGAGCTGGCGTTGGCATCGACAAATGAACTGCCTTGGAAGCCATTTTTTATTAAGTCCCCGTTGTGTAGTACAGGTGGGTAGACAATTTATATACGTAATTTATTGGCACAAATTGAGATATTGGGTTTAATTTCGTGGCTATGGTGTTTACAACTTTGGTTTTTTGAGTTTAAATACTAGTGTAAAACACCGCGGTAGCCTAGTGGTATGGGTAAAGGACTGCTGAGACGAGGTCTCGGGTTCGATCCAGGGATTTCCGCACGATAAAAAAAAAAAAAAAAAAAAAAAAAAAAGGTATTACCGTGGCACACGCCAATGACTTTTAGATGCTTTTCGAAGTTATGTGTGTATTTATCGCAGGTTTATAAGTGCCCGGTTAATGGCAATAGGCTCGCCACCTATTACATTGGGACATAAAACATGAAGAGGTGAAGGAGTCGTATGCGACTGGGTCCAACGCTAAGATGATGATGATGGTATCTTCGGATTACAATTCATCAATATCTATATATTAACAATATCTGAAAGGAAATCTTTACATCCCTTTTTGCGACAATTGCGCGGAAGGAGGAGTGTGCGCGTAGATGTCGGTTATCGCGACCAACGAACGTATTTTTAGGGTTCCGTTGCCAAATGGCAAAATCCGTTCCCGCAGGGGGAACGCACAGGTAGATTTCGTGAAGCAATTAATATTATTTTTTAACATGTTTAATTTTTTTTCTCGAAAACGGTAACTTTTAGCGAAAAACTTTTCAGACATTTATTTTAGACTTAAAAATGGCCTATCGATTAAAAATGTTTTCGACGGCAAGAATGTTCACCGGCAAGAATGTTCACCGGTTAGAAGTTATGATTTTTTTTCCGAAAAATTTTGGTTTTTCCCCCCTCCACTTTTAGTTAAAGTTTTAATCTTATAGGTTTATAATTAAAAGTTGATGGTATTCATGTATACTATGGGATAAAATTAGAACGGTTCGAATATCTTTCATGGAACGTGAAAATTTGAGGAAAAACTCAGTGGTCATTTCGGACTCAGGGGGTCATAACTAGACCTCCTATGAAGATTTTTTTTTTAAATTCGACAGTAGTCAAGAAACCAATAGGTAGATCGATTTCATCGAAATCTACCTAAAAAATGGAACCCTTATAGATTCATCATGTCTGTCTGTCTGTCCGTCCGTATGTCACAGCCACTTTTTTCCGAAACTATAAGAACTATGCTGTTGAAACTTGGTAAGTAGATGTATTCTGTGAACCGCATTAAGATTTTCGCACAAAAATAAAAAAAAAACATTAAATTTTGGGGGTTTCCCATACTTAGAACTGAAACTCAAAAATTATTTTTTCATCAAATCTATACGTGTGTGGTATCTATGGATAGGTCTTTAAAAATGATATTAAGGTTTCTAAATATTTTTTTTCTAAACTGAATAGTTTGCAAGAGAGTCACTTCCAAATAGGTAAAATGTGTCACCCCCCCCTGTAACTTCTAAAATAAGAGAATGATAAAACTGAAAAAAATATATGAAGTACATTACCATGTAAACTCCCACCGCAAATTGGTTTGAACGAGATCTAGTAAGTAGTTTTTTTATAATACGTCATAAATCGTAAAACGCAATTTACCTTTCATTCAATCAACTCAAATATAAAATTGAAAAAAAAAAGCATTATTATGTTACTTGCTGCTACGGAATCCTTCATGGGCGAGTCCGACTCGCACTTGGCCGCTTTTTTTTATATACTCGTAGGTATTTAAATAAAATCATGGGAGTGTTTTGTACACGTATTCAACCGTACGATCGCGAATATGAAATATTGCATCAATTCGTGCCAATATTTCAACCACGATTCCGAGAAAACATAAAACGACTCAATATAATTTTCTATTTCAAGATGAAAAATAACTTTAATAATCATAACTTGACAAATTAAACCCGCATTCATGTTCGTTCTTATTATGTATTTTAACGCTACGACTTGTATTTCAAGAATAATAAAAAATTAATAAATGCTACATGGGGTTGTGAATAAAATAAATATGGATAATTAAATTTTAATAGCGAGTTGGGGCGTCCATTGCGCCTAACAGCGGATAATGCTGCTACGAGATCTTAATAAATTTAAAATTGTGAACAATCAAAATTTATTAAGTACTTACTAGCTAATACCTTTTTTTTGTGTGGAAATCCCTTCGGATACCCCCCCGCCGGCCAGCGGGGGCGGTTATGTCGGGCTTGAACCGACTAAAACCGCACGCCGTCTCGGGTCTACAGACACCGGGGTGTAAGGTTACCCATAGAGCATATCCCTCGCACTCCGACTGACCCTGTGCCATTCGCAGTGTCCCCTCTGATAACAGCAGAGGGGTACCTGGAGCGACCAGCCATGCCCGCCATACCCCGACCCCCTTGTGCAATGGGGTCAGCTGGCCCTGAAAAGGGCCGGTTGGTCAGACTCTTGGCCGTTGACGTTGACGCCAGCTATTTATTTATTTACATGATGTTAGCAATATAAGCTAACAGTATACACCAAAACGCTTATATGCTATATGTTACAGATTAGATGATTATATTATATTATAGCAAGACTTTACCTTCAGCTTACCACCAGGCGAGGTGAAGTCAAATTGACGTGTCCTAAATATAAAAAAAAAAAAAAAATGTTTATATTTATACATTAGAATGTCAATAGATACATTAAAATTATAAAGTCAATAAAATTATACATTAGAATGTCAATGGATGCATTAAAATTATAAAGTCAAATAAATTAGAATTCATTTTTCAGTTCATCAAATTATCAAATTACATTAAATTATAAATGACATAGATGCTTTCTAACACTTAGACTAATGGCACTAGGCTTGTCATAAAATATGTCTGCATCCGCATTCATTTCCAAAAAGCTATTTAGGTGCTGCACACCTCTAAAAGTGGGACTATTCCATGCCAGAAAGCGCCATGCCGACGGGCATGTAAAAAGTTGATGCTGTCGTATTCCAGAGGAGCAATCAATGATGCGTCATCGTCCACGTTGCCCAGGGTGCACCAAACTTGGAGGTGATCCAACCAGTCGCACCCCTTACTAGCTAATACCTGCGCGGGCAGAGGTCGGTTCTCGCTTCTTGTTCATGTCTCCGGTTCTACTCAATCAATTGCAATCACCATAACATAACTTCACGCCTGTATCCCTGGGTAGGCAGAGGTGTATTACACACCCACGATTCGCCAGTTATGTTTAGGTCCCAAGTAATAGGGGGTGAGCCTGTTGCTATCTACAGGGAACATTACTAAGCGAGCGATAATCAACATTTTTAATACACACTTAACTACAAAAAGTCAGAGGTGTGTACCCAGGGCGCCTGGGGATCGAACTCGAGACCTCGTCTCGGCAGTCAAACTTACTGCAGATTTTAAGTCTGACTACGACGTTTCTAATGAAAAACCCCATCAATCGTCCGTTCAGTCGATTTTGCATTCATCGCAAACAAACAGATAAGAATTAAAAAAAAATGCTTTTGTTTTCAGAATCTTACATTTAACATAACCCAAGTATTATTTTTAAATAATAATAATAAATATTTACGACATTCTACACGGCGCTTTGTCGACTCAAAGTAAGCATAGTTTAACCAGCTTGTGTTATGGGTTCCAGAATACGGATAAACATACGTACATACTTTTTTTTTGTAAATATTATACATAGAAACACCCAGACCAATGCAAATAGACATATTCATGCATACAAATATTTGCACTGAGCGGGAAGCGAACCCGCAGCCCTCATTGTAGCAGTCGAATTCACTACCGCTACGCCACAGAAGCCTTCAACCTCTCGAATGTACAGGCACTACTTATTTTTTTATTTTATAATACCTAGTATAGGTAAAATTCAAATTTATTTGGGTGAACTAGGAATGACGTTGAATAGGTCAAGGTCATTTAAATTTGGAATTTCATCAAACCATTCGGTATATCTCGTTCTCCTATTTTTTTATGTTACCTCCATGATCGGGGCCTGAGGACGGCAGTTGGCCGACTCGCCGTCCTTACAGAAGCAGGCCGTGGCGGAGGCGTGTCGTGTGTGCCCTACACACGCCTGCCAACTCACCGAAGCGGGATAAAACCCGACCCCACCAGGCGAGGCCGCTGTGGCGGCCAAAGTCCGCCGGCAACCCTGGGGTTATCCTTTCGAGGGCTTACCCGGGGTGCCCGGCAACGGACATTTGGGGAGGACACCGTGCGGTTTTAGTCGAGACACGACATAACCACCCCCGCTGGCCAGTGGGGGGGTATCCGAAGGGATTTCCGCACGTAAAAAAAAAAAAAAAGCGTGCCATGTTAATTACAGCTTAGTAGTTTTCAAGTCGGCCTTAAAATCCAGAGGTCCCGGTTTCGACCTGGTCATTACACTACCGAAGTAAACCTGTTAAACTATAGAACTTATCGATTTAGATCGGAAAAAGAGAACTTCCAGTACGGGACTTGAACCCGCGACCAGTTCCTTACAGAAAGGGAATACTATGACCAACTGAACTACCTGGACACATCCTAGATATTCGAAATTCTCCGATATATTATATACGTCTCAAGGCAACGCTGGAGCCATCTACCGTAATTCTTGAGAACTACGGAAACAATGAATAATGTTATAATAATTTTTAAACATTGTTTTTAGATTATTCCGCTACATTAATCCAATGGTTTTTTTTTAAGAATATTTGTAACCGAAATTACTAATATTCCCGCAGCGAAGCTAAATTGCTTGTGTTTGGAGTGGGTTCACGTCGGTAGTGTAATGGCCAGGATTCGAACCCAGGACCTCTCAATCGTAGAGTTGACTTCTTAACCACTAAGCTACCGACGCTTGTGTATTGTATGTATGTATGTATTTATAAGCAAATAGTATGCTAACTATTACTATAGATTTAATTCGGGAAAGAGAACATTCAGGACGGGACTTGAACCCGCGACCAGTCCCTTACAGGGGGAATACTTTGATCAACTGAGTTACCTAAACACGTCCTAGATATTCCAAATTCCCGGTTTATTATACGTCTCGAGGCGACGCTGGAGCCCTCTAATTCATGCGAACTACGTAAACATTGAATGATGTTACAATCATTCAATGTATTCTTTTTCGAATTTAAATCGATAGGAATAGCCTGCTTTAAAATTTCATATAAAACTTATCGTACTAAAAATTGGAAGACGTCACTTTTTCTCAACTGTTCAATTTCTTTTTATACGCTTTTTAGGGTTCCGTTGCCAAATGGCAAAAAACGGAACCCTTATAGATTCGTCATGTCTGTCTGTATGTCCATCCGTATGTCACAGCCACTTTTTTCTGAGACTATAAGAACTATGCTGTTGAAACTTGGTAAGTAGATGTATTCTGTGAACCGCATTAAGATTTTCACACAAAAATAGAAAACAAGCAATTTTTGGGGGTTCCCCATAATTAGAACTGAAACTTAAAAAAAAAAATTTCATCATACCCATACGTGTGTGGTATCTATGGATAGGTCTTCAAAAATGATATTGAGGTTTCTAATATCATTTTTTTCTAAACTGAATAGTTTGCGCGAGAGATACTTCCAAAGTGGTAAAATGTGTGCCCCCGCCCTGTAACTTCTAAAATAAGAGAATGATAAAACTAAAAAAAATATATGATGTACATTACCATGTAAACTACCACCGAAAGTTGGTTTGAACGAGATCTATTAAGTAGTTTTTTTTTAATACGTCATAATTCGTAAACCGCAATTTACCTTTCATTCAATCAACTCAAATACAATAATTAAAAAAAAACATTATTATGTTAATTGCTGCTACGGAACCCTTCATGAGCGAGTCCGATTCGCCCTTGGCTGCTTTTTTATTAGCTTCACCTGTATGTTAGTTTGTAACCGACTCCTTTGGGCGCGATTTTGACCCACTTTAAACGGCCAGATTTTGTTCAAACTTTGTAGATTTATCGAGGACCGATGACAATACACTAATTTGATAAAATGATGCCATTTTTCAATTTGCAAAATAACATTATTGTTAATTTACATAATTTTCATCTATAGTCGATAAGGCAGAAATTTTAATTTCCAACCATTATCTTTAGCCAATTTATCTAATATTAACAAATTTTTAATATTAACAAACACAAAAGAGAATTTTTAATTCAAGAAAGCATATAATAGATTAATAAAACGTTTTTATAAATAAACAAAACTATAAAGAAGGAAGTAAATAATAGTTTATTAAAGGCCTATTTCGAATACAAATGGCAAATAACGATTGCTTTTACGTCCTTGGCAGCGAATTAAAACCAGCTAAGTAAATCAAATTAGCTCCAGGGTGCCTAAATTGTAACTTGGAGTTAAATCATTTTGCATAATATTTGGTTTAAGTTGGTTGGGCTAGCATGAATAGCTTGGGCACGTTTAAGTAATAACTTTATACAATACTGTCTTAGACTATGTTTTCTATCTATACTATTATGAAATTTGTAAATTAGATGTGTCTGTAAAATGGTTGGGTTAAGTTAAATGAACGGTTCTGAACACAAAAATTTTTTTGTCATTATTTTTGTCTGTTTGTGTGTTCGCAATGGACGCATAAACTACTGAACGGATTTTGATACTGTTTTTCTGTTATAAAGGTCTTGGTCAGACTTAAAATCTGCCGTACGTCTGATCGCAGTTGGTTAAGTAGAACCAGAGATATGACCAAAAACGATAACCGATCTCCGTGGGGGCGGAGCCGCAGGCATCAGCTAGTGCTATTATGAAATCGTAAATTAGTTGTATCTCTACATTGAAGATATTTAAAAAAAATACTTGGGATATGTTAAGCTAGAGAAATAATTTTTTTTTTTTAATTCTGGCCTCTTTTTCTGTGTTCGTGATGGATGCAAAAGCTACTGAACGGATTTCATGCAGTTTTTTTTTTTATACCACTAAGGTGATAGACAAGCACACGGCCCACCTGATGGGAAGCGGTTACCGCAGCCTATGGACGTGTGCAACACCAGTGGCGTCACACTCGCGCTGTCTACCCTGTAAAGGAAAGGGGATGGGAAAGGAGTTTGGGAGGGGATGGGAAAGGAGTTTGGGCTCCGGCACTCTCACTCACCAAACGGAACGCAACAGTTCAAATACTGTTACTTGGCGTCGATATTCTGTGAGAGGGTGGTGCTTCCCCGGTCGAGTCGGCCCATTCATGCAACGGCCAAAATGACTGTTGCTTGACTATACCACTCACACACACACAGTTTTTTCTGATTATGCCGAACCTGACTCGAAAACCTGACCCGGTCGCGGGTTAGGTTAGAATCTTGAAAAAAAAATTAATATTTGTTCCGAACGTAACCCTCTTCCTAACCTGACCCGACGTCTCGTTCCTATCATAACCCGAATTGCGAAGATTTGTCATTCTCTCTAATGTTTCTCAAAATAAAAAGTACATATATGTGTCAAATCAGTATTTAATATTTAGAAGGTTAGGTTAGAAGGCTCCGCTCCGCTCCCGCATTAAGCCTTCGTGGTTATTTTTTTTATAACCTTGCAGAAATAAGTCATTTTCTAAGCTGTTTGATTAAATAGCTAGGCAAGTAATTAAACGTACGAACGAAACGTCGGGACAGGTTAGGAAGAGGGTTACGTTCGGAACAAATATTACATTTTTTTTCAAGTTTCTAACCTAACCCGCGACCGGCTCAGGTTCGGAATAATTTTTCTATCAGAAAGGTCTTAGTAGACTTGAAATTTGCTATATTTTTTTAGTTGCAATAAAATTTAACCAAAAAAAACGAAGACCGATCTCCGCGCGGGTGGAGCCGAATAATTTTAGACAAGCGAATAGCACTGGAATTTGTTGTCGATAGATTTTTGAACCATTCGTTTATTAACAATGATAAGTTTGTTCCTTAAATCCAAGTAATTACAAAAATAAATATACAGATCGTTCAAACGCAAGAAACAGGGAAACTAACTAAAACTACCAGTTAGTTGGTTCGCGCACCACTAACAAAATTGTCGAAAAAACATGCCGAAATTAAAACCGATTTCTCCCCAACGCATAGGGCTATCAATCTACTAGACGGACCACTTAATTAACTGTTACCACATTACCGAGGGTTCTGCACTCTCACTGTCCTCCCATTAAAGAGGGATTTCGGACAAAAAAACCGTAAATAGTAGTTCCCTAATGAAGTTTCGAGATTTTAACGAACGAATTGCGCGGTGGTTTTGTTTTTGTTGCTGCGGTTTGTTCTGAACAATTCTAAACTTACTATGGCTTGGTTGATGGTTGAAAATAGTTTAAAAAGTAATCAATTATTTTTCTAGAATGTACTCTAATCACACTATTATTATAAACGCGAACGTTTTTAAAGATTTATGGACGGATATTTGTTACTCTTTCACACAAAAATAGCAGAACGTATCTGAATGAAATTTTATCACACAGATAGACTATGGTCAGTAATAGGATATAAGCATTTATACCGGGAATAGGTTCTGGTGGGGTGCGGGCACGGGATTAGAACTTCACGCGGGTGGAGCCATGAGCGACAGATAGATAGTGATATCAAGGAATTAATAAAATTTGGTCCATTTGCATTAATAGTGGTCAGGATTGGACTTTGTTTGAACTTCAGAATACATAAACATACACGCCTGTATCCTCGAAGGGGTAGACAGAGGTGTATTACACACTCACGATTCGCCAGTTATGTTTAGGTCCCAATGTAACAAGGGGCGAGCCTATTGCCATCTACCGGGCACATTACTAAGCCAGCAATAATTAACATTTCTAATACACACATAACTACGAAAAGTCAGAGGTGTGTGCCCAGGGCGACTGGGGATCGAACTCAAGACATCGTCTCGGCAGTCCGTTACGTACGCCACAGGTCTATCGCATGACGGTTTTTAGAAATCATGTCGTAAGGTCCTCACTAAACAAACTTTATAACTATAAATAGTTTGTTAATTTACTGTAGAAGCTTATCTATACTATTATATTAAGCCGAAGAGTTTGTTTGATTGGTTGAACGCGCTATAATTAGGAACTACTAGTCAGAATTCATATATTCTTTTCATGTTAGATAACTCATTTATCGAGAAAAGTTACAGTCTATATTATCACGTTACTACTTAGGAGAGCGGAGCAGTAATCATAAATGCCAACAAATCGGACATATTTCTATTCAGTATCACTTATGTTTAGGATAAAAGGGAGCCAGGGGGGTGAAATATGCGACGGCTTAAGTTGAGGGGCAAAGCTAGTAAGTTATAAGTATAGCAGCACTTTATGACTCATAATACTTGAATAATATTAAACTTTTACGTGCAAGTTACCTCCAGGAATATAATTATATTGATCTAATCTAAAATCTTAAAGTTAGTTCATATTAAACTATTAACAGGCTTAAGCGATTATGAATTTATCATGCAAGTAGAACATTTTCCAGCGTGTTCAAAAGTATAAGGCTGCGTTTCCACCAGAGATGTAATTTGTAGCGAGGGATGTTTTTGTTAAAGATTGAATAAAGCGGCGATAGCCCAGTGGCGTACCTACGTAACGGACTGCTGAGACGAGGTCTCGAGTTCGATCCCCAGTCGCCCCGGGCACACACCGCTGACTTTTCGTAGTTATGTGTGTATTAATAAATGTTAATTATCGCTCGCTTAATAATGTGCCCGGTAGATGGCAATAGGCTCGCCCCCTATTATATTGGGACCTTAACATAACTGGCGAATCGTGGGTGTGCAATACACCTCTGCCTAACCCTTCGGGGATACAGGCGTGAAGTTGTGTTATGTTTAGAATAATCACTTCATTTACCTAGCCTCACTCAGCGCATCCCCAGTGGAAACGGCTGAGCTGAGCGAGGTTGCTATGGATGTGTTGCGAGGGTGCGCATACGTTCCGCTCCGTTAGGCTTGGTGAACCTCATCCCGCTCGCATAAAAAACGAGCCCGCTAAAAATCGTCACACCGCTCATCCGCGCACCGTTTTATAGCGCTACGAATCCTCGCAACGCTCGGCGGCCTAGCACATCTCTTGTAGAAACGCTCACACCATTCCTCAGCCTCGCCAGGCATCCTCGCATCACCTAACTACCTCGCACATCCCTGGTGGAAACGCTGCGAATGCCATCTGACTTCCTAAACCCCGAGAGGAGAACTTACACCAGGGCTTCGTTCATCAATTAGCAGGTGTACCGGGTTGCAGGTGAAGTTATCCTGGCTCTGTATGTCTTGGTGGGGCCCCGTATACCCAACGTCAGCTTCCTCTATTTCCTATATACCTTGGAATTGTTTTAATTCGAATCAACCACTGAACACAATTAGTCAAATATATATTAATATTCTGTATTTTTTCTTGCCCACAGAATAACAATATCGTACAAGAAGAATGTGACATTCGCCGAGCTGATCATCAGTGACGTGAAGCCTGAGGATGAGGGCGTCTACCGGTGTGAGATCACCTACCTCCAGGTGGGGGAAGACTGCAATACAGTGCAGATCACGGATTTCCACACGTACAGTAAGTACCTAGATAATAAGTACAATGTGCTACACTATAATGGGTGCTACACTAATAACAGTGCTACAGTGTCATAATGGCTATTCTATTATAAGTGCTACGCTATAATGAGTGCTACACTATATTGATTGCTACATATAAAACAGTGCTACAGTGTAATAAGGGCTATTCTATTAGAAAAGCTACACTATAATAAGTGCTATAAAATAATGAGTAATAAAAAGCGCCATCGAATTTAGGTTAGGAATTGGGCCAGATTTTGGGCCAGATTAGAAAAGGGTCAGGTTCCCGATTCAGTAAAATTACGTTTTTAAGAGGTGTGATTATCGAAACTTATGAAAGCTTATAAAATTGAAATATAAAAATCTAGTTAAAAAACGAATCAAACTGTCAACCTCATGAAAACGAAGATAGGTTTTATTTTGACAGTAACGTTTTTTTTTATTCAGAAGTCAAAAGTCAAAAATCATTTATTCTGTATAGACCATTAATACGACACTTACAAAACGTCATAAAAAAATTTAATCTAATGTTTGGCAAATGGACCACCGGTTCGAAACGCGGCCCTGTCCTGAGAAGACTCCGGCAAGAAACTCATCGGGCTGTTTTTTTTTTGGTCTATTTACAAACATATTTACTTAACCTAAGTACAATATTTCATTTGAGTAGCATAGATAGAGAGCAAACAGATCATATCCAAGCTTGTTTGTCGTCTAAATTGTCTTGAATTTTATAGTAGCCTTTTTGGCAGAGCTTAGTTTTAATTTGGCTTTTAAATTTATGAAGAGTTAGATTCTTCATTTCACTAGGAAGCTTGTTGTAGAAGCGTATACAGTTACCCTGAAAGGAATTACTAATCTTGTGGAGTCGACTATTACAAACCACAAGATTGTTTTTATGTCTAGTATTTACGTTATGTATATCACAAAGCCTTAAAAAATTGGAAATGTTTCTTCTAACATACAAAAGATTTTCAAAAATATATTGGGAAACTACAGTTAGAATGTTTATTTCTTTGAACTTTTCTCGGAGGGAGACTCTTGGGCCCAACTTATAAATTGCCCGCACCGCCCGCTTTTGCAGTACAAAGATTGTATTTAAATCTGCGGCATTACCCCAAAGGAGAATGCCGTAGCTCATAATACTATGGAAATAACTGAAATAAACTATTCTAGCGGTATCTATGTCTGTTAAAGTCCTAATCGTTTTCACAGCGTATATAGGAAGCAGAACTTAACCTACTAGCTATTTTTTCAATATGTGATCCCCACTGTAATTTAGCATCGTTACTTAAACCTAAGAACACGGTTGATTCCACAAGGCTCAACAACTGTCCATTAAGTTGTACATTGGTTTCCACCTGTGTAACATTAGGTAAGGTGAATTTAAAACATTTGGTTTTTATTTCATTAAGGCAACGATTATTTATATTAAACCAATGAACCACTCGTAAGATTGCGTTGTTCACGTCGTCATAAGTATCTAATTGTCTTTTAATTTTAAATATTAAGGAAGTATCATCAGCAAACAAAACAATACTATTTTTATCCCTTACGTAGTAAGGGAGGTAAGGGAATTTTTATTTTCGCTAGAAATGCCAGTGCATTCTACAAGATTCTTCGACAAATCTTCCACTATTCAGACAGTTCGCCTGTGTAATGCACTGCCACTACATATAAAGAGAGCACAGTCATTGGTGTCTTTTCAAAATATGTTTAATGGTCACTATCTGTCCGTCTCCCGTTGGGTGACCTGCACATATATATACCGGATTATATAGGTACTATATGTAATATTGTTTTTTTATCTAATATATTTATAATTTTTTCTTCTTTTTTATTGTTAATTGTACACTGCACTTATCATCTCGTTTGGTTTTGAATCCATCCAGAGGTAGCGTGGAAAAGATCGCGTTTAGCGATAAGGCCGCCCATTGTACATTAAGCTTAAGGTGAATGTTATTATTTATATAGTACTACTTTTATGGTGTACAATAAAGAATATTTTATCTTTATCTTATCTTTAATATTATGTACTGTTCCATATTAACATAACGATTGCAGTAGAGGGTGTAGGGGGCTTTACCAATATCCTTGAGACCCAAGACTACTTCACCTGCTGGTCAGTACACCTGTTAAACAACGGACAAGACTCTGGCGTAGGCTCCCTCTCTCACACACATACATTCACACACACACGCAATACACACACACGCAAGGTGTGAGGGGTGCTTATAATGTAATGAAAATGATTTATGTCAATATAGAATATAATATATTATATGATGTTGAATAAAATAACTAGTAAATATATAAAGATTTAGATCGGAAAAAGAGAACATCTAGAACGGGACTTGAACCCGCGACTAGTCCCTTACAGTGGAAATGCTCTGACCAGCTATCTAGATACGTCCCAGAAATTCGAAATTCTCCGATATATTATATGCGTCTTAATGCGACGCTGGAGCCATCTACCGTAATTCTTGCGAACTACGGAAACAATGAAAACAAAAAAAAATACATTGTTGGTGGAAATGGACGTGTCTAGATAGCTCAGCTGGTCAGAGCATTCACCCTGTAAGGGACTGGTCGCGGGTTCAAGTCCCGTTCTAGATGTTCTCTTTTTCCGAATCTTTGGAAAAAGTAAGCATACGAAATGCTAAAAAAATTAATTTAATTAGTAAATATATTTACGATATACCTCACATACCCTTTAATGCCACCAAATTGCGTTTCAACAAGAAATCTGTATTTTCCCGATAATTTACTTTGAATTATTTGAAGCATCATAGATTATGGAGGGTAGAAGAATAAAATAGTATGAACAAGGAGCTACTGTCATAAGTAAGTGGAAAGATATATCGGTCTCATAAGTTTTGTCAACATGACAGCCAATCAGAAGCGGACGGTCGGCTAGTGAGAGGAATCCTAGTATCGATAATTAAAAATTTAAGTATCGATAAAATTTATTAAATATTAAATTGAAATTGTAAAATAATGAAAATTGTTAGTAGGTGTAAGTGATAATTCTGAAATCGGTGCAACGCCATCAGATTATGACAACCTCTATTCGTCTTAACTTTGTTGTGGTATTTGGACATGTTCTAACCATTTATGTGTGTCTATATGTATATATATGTGTTTGTTATTTGTGTGTGTTTCAGTATTTTATGGTCACTCTGCAATGCTCACATTCAGTCCATCAAAATTTATAAGCAGGCCACAAAAACTCCACTGCACGTCTGACATTGGCAGAATTGTCGACACATACGTCGACTTCAGTTGCCATATTTAAAAATTGAATTGAATTGAATTGATAATTCTGAAATGGAAATAAGCTAATGAACTTCAATGAATTAATAATCAATTACTATGTGCATATACATTGTGCGTTTTGTCTGTTTAAGTTAATTTCGTGTGTTTATAATTTAGTGAATACTTATTTAATATTGTATGCCAAAATAGTGACACATACCTGACCCGTTATTTTGTAAACATCCCTGTACCTTTTTTTCTCGTGCGGAAATCCCCTCGGGTGTCTCCCATCGCCCATCGGGGGTGGTTATGTCGTTCTTGAACCGACTAAAACCGCACGCCACCTCGGGTCTTCAGACACCGGGGTGTAAGGTGGCCCATGAGGCATTTCCCTCGCACTCCGATTGATCCTGGGCCACCTCCGGTTTCGAGAGTGCCCCGTCGGAACCACGGTGTCCCCATCTTGCCCCGGAAAGGGGAGGAGGGCGCTAGTCATCCCGACGGCCGGGCCCTATTTTACTGGAGTGACAGGCGGTCTCACCTGCCACCTCCAGACCTGCGCTCATGGAGGACGGAGGTCATTGAGCGACCTCTGGCGTCTGAGTTGCCTGCGACGCGCGGCGGGCCGGGAGAGTTCTAAATCTCTTCTGGACTCGCTCTGCCACCTCCTTTTGGAGCATTACATGCTTGCAAAAGGAGGCGTTGCCGCAATCATGCTGCCGAGTGAGAGGACTCCCACCCCGATTGCTTCCACGAAGTCATGCCTCGGCACCTCACACGCTGGGCAGTCTACCAGCGTGTGCGGCCCCGAGTCCTCGCTCCTGTCCATTGATGGCACCCATACATTGGCTCCTTCCTGATCCGATGCAGATGGTCCCCGAAGCTCCCCTCACCGAAGATCACCTGCATCAGTCAGTGCGAGAGTCTTCCATGTCGCCTCTCTAGCCAATCCTGTATTATGGGCCTTAATGCCGCTATTGCGGCATGCCCTAACATCCCTGTACCTATGATATACAATATTAAAAAATTTGAAAGGTTATCTGTATTAAAAAGAAATTAAGCCAGTAACCGGACGCCTGGCAAATGTGAAACATTGAAATTGATTACGTAGTTAATTTGAAATAAGCAAGATGGCGCCACAAGAGACAGTTACGCTATTAAGAGGTTTGCCATTACGGCATAAGCATGCAAGTCTTTCACCAATAAATATTTTACATCAAAATTCAATATAATACTTTATTTTCTGCTAAGACTACTCTGCGTTTTATTATTCGTAGCTTTAATAAATTTACGAAGTAAATAATTTCGTTTTAGGGCTTTCAATAAGTTGATTGACATTTATGAAGGGTTCATAAGATGAACCTGAGATGGCCGACACTGATAAATTTTATGAACCTTATCCTTTTAGATATAGAATACAAAATCCAACACTTTACAAAAGGAAACCGTTTGAATAGGAATAAATTCTGTTAAAATAATTCATTATTAGTCTGTTATCAATATAAGATTGTGTGAAGTAATATCAGAGTCAAATCGTGATAAATATAGCAGTATAAGCAAAATATAAGTTTATAGCAAAAATATTCTAAAAACTACCGATAACACACCACATCCCTATACTTAGCCTCTAGGCCCTAGGATATTGCGTTTGTCCCTCCCCGAGCGAGCCAATTCAGCTGAGGTGTTATATATCACATCCCTCTCTAACACGTGTCATTTCCGGTATATTTATCCTTGTCGAACATTAGAACATACATCTTTTTATGATACAAATGGCCTAGCGATATTTTATTGGACTTTCGATGGTGGTTCCTGAGAATTATTTGATACTTTTGTTTTGTTTATAGCGACTGTAATCATTCGTTTATTTCTTGGATTGTTTCGATATTTCACCATTGATCTTTATTTTCTTATTCTCTTATATACTATTAGCTGTTAGCCGCGGTTTCGCCCGCATAGATTTCTGTTCCTGTTCTCGCTTCTCACGTGAACCTGTTACAGGGATGAAAAGTGGCAGTGTCCGTGTCCGAGAAAAGTGTCTGGAATAACACAGTCCAGACTATAATCTATCCATTTCTTTCCGTGCGGATATCGCCGCATACCCCCCTCCCCCCTGGCCGCGCAGTTGGGGTGGTTATGTCAGATTCGAACCGACTAAAACCACCCGCCGTCTCTGGTCTTCAGACACCAGGGTGTAAGGTGGCCCAAAAAGCATTTCCCTCGCAACCCAGCAATCTATCCTTACACCAAAACACTGGCTTGTTTTTTGCGCAAAGAATTGGCATTGCCATTCAAAGTGGTAATACCGCCAGCCTTTTGGGTACGTTACCAGTCAACATCAATGGGGAGGAATTCTTTGATGCCTGAACTTTTTACTTACAAACAGTTGAATACGTTGATAATAGATTTATTTTCTTAAAAAGTGGTAAGTATGGAAGTTAAACTGTCTTTTTAAGTTTTTTATTAGTCAACACAGAGTCGAGAGAAAAAACCGCGATGGACTGCTGAGACGAGGTCTCGGGTTCGATCCCAGGTTTTACCATGGCACACACCAATGAGTTTCGATGCTTTTCGAAGTTATGTGTGTATTTATCGCAGGTTTATAAGTGCCCGGTTAATGGCAATAGGCTCACCACCTATTACATTGGGACCTAAACATAAACTGGCGAAATGTGGGTGCTAGCACCTCTGCCTACCCCTTCGGGGATATAGGCGTGAGTTTTTGTTGTGTTATGTTTTTTTTACAGAGTCGAGCGTGAAAATATAAAATATCAAGACTTAATTCACTAATATCTGGCCACGGAGTTTAACACGCCCAGAGCAATAGAAGAAATTAGGGATCAGAAAGAGATGAAAGGAATACACCCGAGGCTCGTTAAACTCTACGAAATTGTAGCGTTAATTTTAACGTGAAAGTATTAATAAGCTCTCGGCAAAAAAATATTTTTCCTTTTTTCCTACATAAGCCTCAATTACACTCGTTTTTAGCAAATCCTGAGGATTGTAAATGAAAGTTCTGTGCAGACGGGCAACTTTTTTTTTAATATATCGTTGATTTGATCAGTGTATGTTTCACGAGGTCATCCCGGCCTGCGTGCCCATTTACATTTGCCTTACAGTAAACGGTGCATTGGTTGGCACGTCGGGAAGCAGAAAGAGTGTCCGGCTAAAACCGGTTTGCTTCGGTTTTGTAGAGCTTTCTCTCTGTCACACAACAGAATGACAGTTTGACTATAAATTTGATCGCATTCGAAAATAAATATAGACACGACACTGGGCGGTTATGTCGGGCTTGAACCGACTAAAACCGCACGCCGTCTCGGTTCTTTTGACGCCAGGATGTAAGGTTGACCATGAAGCATATCCGTCGCACCCCGACTGACCCTGTGCCATCTCCAGTTTAGAGATAGCCCTCTCGGGTCTTGAAACCACGGTGTCCCCGTCTTGCCCCGGTTTGGGGGAGGGATGCTAGTCGCCCCGCCGTCCCGGCCTGCTTCTGCTGGGGTGACAGGCGGCCTCAAACTGACACATACCTACTTTTGACTAGAACAGGTACTAAGTTTCCCAGTGTTCGGCGTGTAAAAACCAAAGTTCTCACATATCCATTTAAAAATAGGTATAACTATGAAATTTTGTAGTGTGAAAGCAGTGCGTATAAATTTAACAGTGAATAATAATATACATATAATTAAACACCTGAATGTACATTTTCTTTTACTTAAATGAGGCAAGGTCAGATTCAGTATGAATATTAATTATTTATTACTTGAAGAAATCAAATTGTGTAAAAAAAAACGATGACGACCAGCCTTAACCACACGCTGTTTCTCATCACACATGTGTTGTGTAGGTAGGGAACCAGGTACGCACTAGAGAGAATATCTCTGAGGCCCCGACCGCCTCATAAATTATTATTAAAATGAGGTTTTATTACCTATATTATGGGTAAAATTCATAGCCAGGTAATAAAAAGAAACTATAGCTATTCCTCTCTCGTATACGCGTATAGCAAGTCTATAAATCATGATCTGTCTATGTTTACTGTCAGTCCTATCTGTCTATGTTTACATAGTCGATGTATCATTCGCTCAGTACTTATTCGTTCTACGTACCCCACCCATCTCAGCATACCCTTTGTAATTTTCATTACAACATTCTCTTTCAAGCCACTGGCGATAATTCGATCTAGCTAGGTTTCATTTTTAGCAAACTTCGAAGAAAACAAGCGAGCAAAGCTCGGTCATACACACTTTATACTACCTTTATACAAAGTAAGTATATAATATTATTAAAATTTAAATAAAATATAGATTACAAAATATATATACAAACCTACAATGTTTGGCCAGAAGGCTGGCAGCATTGCCACGTTGAATGGCAATGCCAATTCTCTGCGTAAGTAATATACCAGCCCTCTGGTCAAGGGTAGCTTCTATTAGACGCTTTAAAAATGTCTATAAATAGTCTCAACCACAAACGGCTCAAAAAATAATTAGGTAGTTTTTCTCATATAAATTTTCATCGATGCAAAAAGCGTTGCCCGTCTGTAAAACATGGAACTTTATGAGCAAAATTTAGCAAAGTTTCTTTCTGAATAATCTTTTCTGATATTGTTAACACTCCTTTTTAAATAAGGCTTATCTGTGCTTTGGACAGAAGTAATTAATTACTCTCTGCGTGGACTTAGCTACAACTTTTTAAACTTGTAAGAATTCATTTTTGAGCTTTGAGTTTTAAAGTTTAATGATTTAAATTTATTTAAATATGAACTGCTTTTAAAACTGTTGTTGTAACATCATTATTTGATTGCACTAACTTTGTTTCATTTAGTATTATCATATGTAATTATTCTAAGTCTTTTTTAATACGTTTTTACCATTATCAAAACAAATAATCTATAGCGAATACATATAATGTCTAATCTTATACATGTTACGTAATATCTGATTTTTATGGGCAAACGGTAAATTATTAAACTGCACTGTACTGCACACAATTTCAGATAATCCCCAAATCCCTGGAGTGACAGTTAAACTAAATTGGTTCACGTCGATAATGTAATAGCCGGGATTTCATCCCGTGACTGATGACCATAAGGTCATTACAACTTTTTCTCAAACATTTCTCTTCACTAAACTTTCTAAAAAGAGTACCACTGCTCACCCCCTGCCATGAGCATATAGCCCGTAAAATACAAAACCTTTGAGAGACGTTTAAGCAACTCGTTAATATTTAAAGAAGACCCTCAGAGTGCCGGTTGTGCGTGAAATTTAATTAATTGCAAAGATCCTAAACTAATATTAGGTTACTTGATGAAGTGAAAAAGATTTTTTTGTTTTAAACATTACCTTTATACTCGTAAAAGAATCTTTTGAAAGGTAGGCCGAAGAATTCTTTATTGAAGAATATAATTAAGTTAATAGGTAATTAATAATGAATATTACGTAATAATCTTTGAACAATAGTACAGAACACTTTTTGTTAATTATTGGAGTAATTATAATTTTGTATTCTTTGTAGTTTCGGTATATAATGATTTTTTTTTCTCAAAGAACGTACATTGTTTATTTATAGAGAAATTTAATTTACTCAAAGAGAAGATCTAATTATTAATTATTTGTTCTTCAAATATGGCGTTGAACTACGGCTAGAGAATTACTTATATTCAACATAATTATAGATATTCTTACTAGGGAGTGCTACGTAAGGTAGCACACTGCTGAGTTAATCAAAGATTGAAAATAAGAAATGAAAGAGTAAAGAAAGAGTAGCAGAATTGTTAGTAAAAATTCTGACAAATTAATTTGAATGATCCGGCTCGAAGGACCAGGCAAAAGTTTACATGTATTAGCATCATAATGATCATACATACATGGAGACACAACATCCTCAAACACGCACACACTCTCACACGACATATGTATGTATATAGAACGATAAATTAAAATGTAAAGGTTCTATTCTTTAGTCAATAGTTATCTCCCCAAATGTACGCAAAGTGTACTGTCTCATCTGAGTGATACTTAACATCGAATTATAGAATCATAATATTATTCGGTACGTTACGAAATGTAATTGTTAATAAACCTCTGCTTACCCCTTCGAGGATATACAGCCGTAAGACATACATACATAAACTCACGCCTATATCCCCGAAGGGGTAGGCAGAGGTGCTAGCACCCACATTTCGCCAGTTTTATGTTTAGGTCCCAATGTAATAGGTGGCGAGCCTATTGCCATTAACCGGGCACTTATAAACCTGCGATAAATACACACATAACTTCGAAAAGTCATTGGTGTGTGCCATGGTAATACCTGGGATCGAACCCGAGACCTCGTCTCAGCAGTCCTTTACCCATACCACTAGGCTACCGCGGTTACAGCCGTAAGATATGACAATATTTATGGTTATTTACATAGATGCAACATAAGTCAACATTTATGATAACCCTCTTTGTCCAAGAATCTCACTTCACAAATACTGTGGGCCTCTCGGACCCTGCGAACAATAACACCATAAAGCATTGAAGGGCTATTCAGCGCAGGTTTTTGAATATTTATCATTAATATACCCTTTTGTCGACAGTTTCAGCAAATAATCCGAAATGTGTATTGGTTATTTGTGTGTTGGGTGCAACTCTCTTATAACAATTATTTATTTCATGATAATAACTAAATAAATAAATATTCTACGATATGCTACACAGCGCTTTCTAGACCCAAGGTAAGCATAGTTTAACTAGCTTGTGTTATAGGTTCCAGAATGCGGTTAAAGATACTTATATACTTTTTTTTTGTAAATACATTTGTTTTACACTAAGGTATATGAGGTCCCGGTCTCCAAGATCAGGGTCTGAGGACGGCATTTGGCCGACTCGCCGTCCTTACAGAAGCAGGCCAAGACGTAGGCGTGTCGTGTGTGTTCTCACACGGCAGCCAACTCACCTACCCGGGATAAAACCCAACCCCACCAGATGAGGCCGCGGCGGCGGCCAGAGTCCGCCGGTAACCCTAGGGTTATCCTTTCAAGGGCTTACCCGGGGTGCCCGGCAATGGACACTTGGGGAGGACACCGTGTGGTTTTAGTCGGTCTACCTCCCATTTTTATTTGGGTTTTGTAATATCAACTGTCGGGTCATTTACAAATAGAACTTTCTGAATATTAGCTACGCTAGCTACGCTTGCAAAACACTAGAACAAATATTCTGACTACAAGAATAAGTTTGGAAGCTACTTCAAGGAATATTTTATAAGAATTTGTCTGAAGACTCCTGTACTATTTAGATGATTCATCTTGGACTACTGAACTAGCAAATATTTTCTTGTTATTTTTCTTCTACAAAATGTCTACAATACAACCTGTAACATTCAAGTAAACTGTGGATACAGGATTCTTGCACAGAGAGCTCCCATACCTAAAATTCAAGAATAGATTATGACAATATTTTATTGTAAATTCTTTTTATTCTGTGGATGAATTTATGCGATGTAGTAATAACAATAGATTAAACAATTTCCTTTAATTAAAAATCATTTATTTGTGCATTATTAATATAATGCACAAATAAATGATTTTTAATTAAAGGAAATTGTTTAATCTCAAAAACAGTACCTCCTAAATGCTATCAATTTTGATGATAAATTTCGTTTTACTTAACAGCTGTCACTTTTCAAAAATGTAATAAAAGTTGTTGTTTTTAGCTTAATGTTATCTCATTCATACACAAAAAAAAATCATAAAATTTGGATTTGTCATTCCTAAAAAAAATGCAAAAATGTTACTACTGAAAATTGGGTTTCCTCCAATTTCTTCACGAAAAATGGCAATTTCATATGTAACGACCTAATATTATAAATGCGAAAGTAACTCTATCTGTCTGTTACGCTTTCTCTTCTAAACCGCTGAACTGATTTAAATGAAATTCGATAAAAAAAAAAATGAGCTTGAGAAAGGACACAGGCTACCTTTTATCCCAAAAAAGGCTTGAAGGAGTTCAAATAGGGATGAAAGTTTGCATGAAAGTTCGTTACTGTAACCGACATCTACGCGGACAGAGCCCTAAATAATAGGATAGAAAATTCTAAGTAAGGTGTCTGAGGTCCTTACGTTTATTTATGTACATTGCCCGGTTAATGGCAAAAGGCTCGCCACCTATTACATTGGGACCTAAACATAAACTGGCGAAATGTGGGTGCTAGCACCTCTGCCTACCCCTTCGGGGATATAGG
Organism: Cybosia mesomella; assembly: GCA_946251805.1. Lineage (NCBI taxonomy): Eukaryota > Metazoa > Arthropoda > Insecta > Lepidoptera > Erebidae > Cybosia > Cybosia mesomella. Next base: position 16,757,930 of record OX276415.1, read on the forward strand.
CGTGAGTTTATGTTATGTTATTTATTGCAGAAACATGGTTAAGTACATAGCTGTTACAATTAAATGATTGTACAATTTACCAGTATGCAACTTTAATATTCAATAGCTTACTATAAAATTCCGAGGATGCCCCAAACCCAAGTGTTTAAAAACAGAATACATGCAACGATTTCACATAAATATTAAGTAAATTATTTTAAAAAATTTTGAAGTGATAACTTCTTGAGGCGCTTTAAGCACTTTTCATATTTAATTAATACTTTTTGGATGAACAAAAATCATGGAACTCGCGTCGTTACCGTCATAGTCATCGTCACCGTCACGTCCCGCTTTCCATATTCAAAAATAGGTGGATGAATGGATGGATGGGTGTATTTTTTTAAAAACAACGTCATCTTTGTCGTAGCTGGATGGATAGGATGGGAGAAGGGAGGAAGGGAGGCTGAGAGAGAGGCAGAGAGTGATGATAATGATTCAAAGAATACACACGTAATTGTTCAAGTTTTCACTATTTTTCTTTCTTTTCTTTTTGAGTAAAATTTATTGATTATCATTGACTGACTTACTGACATAGTTACCAATATTATTGTAAACGCTGACATTATTATGATAATTTTTAATAATATTATTTTAGTACAATTAGTAATATTATATATTAAAAGATACTGTTGTATCTGCCTATATCTTAGCTGTTTAATTAATATTTATGTGAAATCGTTGCATGTATTCTGTTTTTAAACACTTGGGTTTGGGGCATCCTCGGATTTTTGTTGTAAGCTATTGAATATTAAAGTTGCATACTGGTAAATTGTACAATCATTTAATTGTAACAGCTATGTACTTAACCATGTTTCTGCAATAAATAACATAACATAAACTCACGCCTATATCCCCGAAGGGGTAGGCAGAGGTGCTAGCACCCACATTTCGCCAGTTTATGTTTAGGTCCCAATGTAATAGGTGGCGAGCCTTTTGCCATTAACCGGGCAATGTACATAAATAAACGTAAGGACCTCAGACACCTTACTTAGAATTTTCTATCCTATTATTTAGGGCTCTGCCCGCGTAGATGTCGGTTACAGTAACGAACTTTCATGCAAACTTTCATCCCTATTTGAACTCCTTCAAGCCTTTTTTGGGATAAAAGGTAGCCTGTGTCCTTTCGCAAGCTCATTTTTTTTTTTATCGAATTTCATTTAAATCAGTTCAGCGGTTTAGAAGAGAAAGCGTAACAGACAGACAGAGTTACTTTCGCATTTATAATATTAGGTCGTTACATATGAAATTGCCATTTTTCGTGAAGAAATTGGAGGAAACCCAATTTTTAGTACTAACATTTTTGCATTTTTTTTAGGAGTGACAAATCCAAATTTTATGATTTTTTTTGTGTATGAATGAGACATCATTAAGCTAAAAACAACAACTTTTATTACATTTTTGAAAAGTGACAACTGTTAAGTAATACGAAATTTATCATCAAAATTGATAGCATTTAGGAGGTACTGTTTTTGAAGATTGAATTAACTTCAAGCGGCCAATAAAAACAAAATTTAATACAGAGTTGTAAAATCTTGAAATCAACTTTCAAACAAAATATAAATAATGGAAATAGCTATTAAATTACAGGTTACAATTTCATTGGTAAAGACCTATTATTAGTATGGATATTATGTTGGTTTGTTTACGCTTCATAAACTCAATAAGTTAATTAAAATTTATTTTTTTAAACTTGCTTTTTATACTATTATAAAATTGTAAATTAGTTTGTCTGTACATTGGAGATATTTATTAAATACTTGGGTTATGTTAAATGAACGATTCAGAACACAAAAATATTTTATTGAAATTTTTGTCTGTTTGTTCGCGATGGTCGCAAAACGGATTTTAATGCGGTTTTTTCTATAAGATGGTCAGACTTAAAACTTGCCGTGTGTTTAATTGCAATTGGTTAAGTAGACCGGAGATATGACCGAAAAACGATAACTGATCTGCCGCGGGCATCAGCTGGTATTTAATATAATATAATTTTAAGGGTCGGTAGCTTAGTGGGCTTAAGGAGTCGACCTTACGATCGAGAGGTCCCGGGTTCGAATCCTGGCCATTACACTACCGACGTGAACCCACTCCTAACACAAGCTATTTAGCTTAGCTGGAGGGGTTAGGGGGAATATTAGTAATTTCGGTTACTAATATTCTTTTAAAAAAAAAAAATATTATATACACGACAGTTGAAAGGCTTAAGTGGGTAAGAGACAATAACAGTTCATGCGATTATCGTTTTTCTGTAAAATATTTACGGAATCGATAGGGATATTTTCCCTTTGAACATTCAAAGTCGTTTGCTCTCTTTACTTTCCAACCGTAGATAATATATAAAAGATATATATATATATTATGCCTTTAGCACAACTTATAAGACCACAAGTATAGAAAAAATAAAACAAAAAAGCCAATTTACCGCATCCGTAATAAATTCGTCCATGTTCATACTATATACATCACTTTAGTGCTATCGTTCGTAACACAATACATCATAACCATTGTACGCAGAGTTCCGGTGAAGCGTTTCCTGTACACACCAAGCCGGCAATGTATACCGTATATAAAGAATAAATCGAGCGGGTAAAAGTGCATTTTTCTCTGCACAACTGTGATATGTACGACGTTTCCTTCCGTTCGCGAAGTTGGTTAAAGTGTTATATATTTTGTGTTTTTTTTTTTAACAGATAAAGTTAGCAGTGTATTACGAATATACGTCTTAAGAAATGTAGACGTAAATTCTAACTGGCCAGGATGGAATTAGGTTCCTTTATACATGGAACTATATGGACCATGCATGCAGGCATGTTTTAGCCTCTCCCCCCCCCCCTCCCCAATAGATTTGGAGCTCAAGGCAACCTCACCTGCAAGTAATTGAATGACGGACGAGGCTTTAGCGTAGGCTTTCCACCAGGGCTAAGAGGTCAGACTGCAGTCAGTCTCATAAAAGCCGTATAAGACAATCCAAGATTAGGAGGAATAAGTGGACCTCAGGCTGTGAAGTATACACCTTGGATACAAGCTAAGATGATGATGATCAGGTGCAGGACTGCGCGAGGGGGCCATCTCGAAACCGGAGATAGTCCAGGGTCAGTCGGGGTGCGAGGGATATGCTCTATGGGCAACCTTACACTCCGGCGTCTGAAGACCCGAGACGGCGTGCGGTTTTAGTCGCTTCAAGCCCGACATAACCGCCCCCGCTGGGCGGAAACGATTTCCGCACGAAAAAAAGCAGGACTGCGTGTCACCCTCATATATTGCAAAGAATTCCATCCAGGACGGAGCAGTTCGGCTCCCTTTTCTTTGCTGAACCATCAAGACTTGGAATTATTAACCAGCTCACGTGTTTTCGTCTTTCTTCAGTCCCGTGTCTTTTAAGCGGACACTTGGGGAGGACACCGTGCGGTTTTAGTCGAGACACGACATAACCACCCCCGCTGGCCGGCGGGGGGGTATCCGAAGGGATTTCCGCACGTTAAAAAAAAAAAAAAAAAAGGGTGTTAAGACACCAACAATACTGCAATGGTAGCTCCCAGATTGACGGCCTCGTCAGATGCTTTTTACAACTAAGTATATGAAAAGGACTCTGCCTAACCTTTTAGAAAAATACAAGAGATTCATGAATATCTTGGTATTGCAAAACATAATCTAATTATAAAAATTATTAAATTTATATTCAACTAACTGATGCTTAGGCTTCGCCCACAAGGAGGTCGGTTTTCGTTTTTTTGGTTATATCTCCAGTTCTACTTAACCAATAGTAATCAAACGTACGACAGATTTTGAGTTTGACCAAGATCTTTCTAATAGGAAAAACCACATCAATGTTCGTTCTGTAGTTTTTGCGTCCATCGCGAACAAACAAATAGACAAGAATTCCAAAAAATAATATTTTTGTTCTGAATCGTCCATTCAATACAACCCAAGTATTGTCGCAAATTTACGCGAATGTCACACATTGAAATGAAACTAAATTTAACGGATTCTATCGCGATTACATGAGTATGGCTGCTAAAAAGCAACCAAAACGTCGGGTTCAATGTAAATAACATCAAATAAATCGCGATAGAATCCGAGAATCCGTGGAAAAAAGTTTTATTTCAATAACCCAAGTATTTTTTTAAATGTCTGTACATTCGACAAACGAATTTACAATTTTATGATAGTATAAATAGATATTGAATTTAGGTACTGCAAAACTTTTTAATGCATTTCCAACCATTTTCAATATATATGGTTTAATGTGTGCAATAGAATTTTACATACTCTTTTCAATGGTAGATATATAAAAGTAAAAATTTAGTTATGCAGTTCAAATAGTGATTGTTTGACATTCGCTATATTTAAATTTATTACTGAAAACTGAACAAAAATGTATTTAAATATTTATATTGCGTTATTTTTATAACTACTGCATTTTACATACATTCCAATTTTATTGAGCTGAGCGAGCCTACGGCTTACAAACTCGGATACTCTTTTGCAACCACAAATCTGATTTCGACCAAATTTGGCATGGTCATAACGACAATTTAGGGGCATGTTTTGAGATCATAAACTTAAAAATCGGACATACCATTGAGGAATTATCACCGAAATCACCGAAAAACAAATTTACCATTGAAACTAATGGAAAAAGTTCGCGCGCGCAAAAATTGAATTTTTCAGATTTTGAAATGAAAAAATAAATGCTCGCGCAGCTCAATTTTCTTGCGATCGGCTAACCGCATCGCAACCCTAGTTTTATATATCTGGTAACCTTCTGTAAATAAGTTTTGTAACAATATACAAGCTTTTTTCAATTAAAATTGAAATCTAGTGTAGTATAAACTATGATGGATTTTGTGTATTTTTTCACGCCGTTCCTGCAAACCCCTTTTTTGCGTGTGAAATCGCCCATGGGTACTACCTCAATGGAGCTAGTAATAGTAAAGTAAAATATTATAGTAAAATTATAATAACATAACATAAATATAACATAAACTCACGCCTTTATCCCCGAAGGGGTAGGCAGAGGTGCTAGCACCCACATTTCGCCAGTTTATGTTTAGGTCCCAATGTAATAGGTGGCGAGCCTATTGCCATTAACCGGGCACTTATAAACCTGCGATAAATACACACATAACTTCGAAAAGCATCGAAAAGTCATTGGTGTGTGCCATGGTAATACCTAGGATCGAACCCGAGACCTCGTCTCAGCAGTCCTTTACCCATACCACTAGGCTACCGCGGTTTATAATATATATAAAATTATAGTAATGACGTGACTAAGTCGGAATCGAACATAAACTTAAGACTAGGTGTTCCGTCACGTAGGTATATATCAGCTACATGTCTTAGCTTCTCTATTAGGTGCGAGTACCCCCCCCCCCCCCCCGTGACCCCGTGGGATGGTCGAAATTCGACCTTATTTGAGGTTGTCAGAAGGTTAAACTTCATTGCGTTTCTTCTTAATTTTGTTATAGTAATACGGCAGCTGTGCACATTATACAAATATGTCATAATACGTGTGACATTGGCGGTATAAACTTACGTAAGTAACATGGGTGTGTGTGTTCTAATGCACGGTAGTGTGTGTAATGTTTTATTTATTGACTTCATGTTTTTTTTTGCATAATTTACAAAAAAATATTAACATTCTGCACTTTTCCTCCATATAACTTATAACTATGGCAAATCACACACTCAATGTCGTGAACGTGATCGAGTGCGTAGTGAGAACGCGGACAGTGGTAGTGGTGACGCGCGTCAGAAACGAGTGAAGAAGAGGGTAGACCGATACGGTTTGCCGAGTAACAACTAGCTAGCAGAACTTTAGTACATCCGTGATCATGGCACTTGTAACAGTGCCGAAATATCGGATTCTCGAAAAAGATACTAAACATGGTAAATATCCCGTTTATAATTCTAATTTTAATGTAAATGACCATGTCAATCTAAAATCATATATAAATCACACACTCCTTCGGCCGCGCAATTTTCGTAAAAAGGGATGTTTAATTTTCCCGTACGTAGTAATATATTATGTAGATTTAGATTTGACTTAAAATGAAGTAGTTAATTGTTTTTTTTTGCATGATACAATATAATAATATATTAAATATAATTTTGGATAGTATTAATAAATAAATAAATATTGTAGGATAAAGTCCACAACGCCACCTAGACCCAAAGTAACCAGAGCTTGTCATATGGGTTCTAGAATGCGGTTCTAGAATTCACATACTTAAATACTTTTTTTGTACATAAATACATATCATACATAGAAACACCCAGTACAATGCAAATATACATATTTGCACTGAGCGGGAATCGAACCCGTGACCTCTGACTTAGCAGTCGAACGCTACGGCACCACTATTGGTTAGACATGCTGAACTGTACACAATAGCTACATATAACAACCTGTGACCATGTTACTCGTAAATAAACACTTTAATTAAATTTTGAAATAATTAGTATGCTTACTTTTCTATTTGATTTGATCGGAAGAAGTTAACATATATAGGACGGGAGTTGAACCCGCGACCAATCTTTCTAGAAGGAATACTCTTACAATCTGAGCTACCTGCATATTCGAAACTTTCCTATACAAACGTCTAGAGGCGACGCTGGAGCCATCTACGATGACCTGTTTTCGTAAAACTTGTAATACCCACCCACGATTCGCTAGTTATGTTAAGGTCCCAATGTTATAGGGGGCGAGCCTATCGTGGGTGTGTAGTACACCTCTGTCTACCCCTTCGGGGATACAGGCGTGAAGTTAGGTTATGTTTATGTAAAACTTGTCGCGGGTTCAAGTTCTGTTCTGTCCTGAATGTTGATTTTTTCCGATCTGAATTTATTATACACACTTATAGTTCACTATAAAGTTAAGTTTGAATTCATACGAATCGTTTCTATTACTAAGCAGAGTAAAGTTTACTTCGGTCTATGAAAATCTCTAGGAACAAATACACTAAGTGTAAAATGTATTTTCCGTTAATCTTCTAAATACACTTCATTCCACTTTTATTCCGTTAAAAAGTTATTTTACCCTATCCCGGGGCTAAGATCCTGATGACTTCATTCACTCATGAACCTCAGTCACATCTACTACTTGTGTATCCCGGAAGTGATGAATAGCCTTCGTCTGCAAGTACCGGGACATTTTAATTCAGCGACCGATTGCTAGTTGAAAGCCTTTCACTGCGCTTCAACCAATATTTTCTGAGTAAACTTTTAAAGTCAATTTATACGGCACGACAGGGATACGATTCTGACAAACGTTTACGTAAATAATTTGACAATTGTAGGTGGACACCGTGGTATGTTACACGAAAAGGAATGTAGGTAAAACCGACAGTGGGGTGTGTGTTAGGTAACCTCCTCGAGTGTCGCTCCGATTCCGATCCCGCTGCAGTCCGGGGGGAACGGAATCGGAGCGGCCGGTACACCCTGGGCGGCGGTCAATGGCTTCCCCTTCATAGGGTTGGCATTGATCGTCGGCCAATACCCAACGTGGCGGGAACACATCGCTCTCCCTACTCCTCTGCTTTCAGAGGAGACAGGATGAGCGATGCTGTGAGTGGTGAGATGGCCCAGGGTCAGTCGGGGTGCGAGGGATATGCTCTATGGGTAACCTTACACCCCGGCGTCTGAAGACCCGAGACGGCGTGCGGTTTTAGTCGGTGCAAGCCCGACATAACCGCCCCCGCTGGCCGGCGGGGGGGTATCCGAAGGGATTTCCGCACGAAAAAAAAAAAAAAAAGGTAAAACCGACAGCAATCTCACGAACTGTACGAAATCAGTTCAGTTAGTCGGCCCATTCGGCTGAACTGCGATATTTTCAGTGAAGCAGCTACCATGAGACCTCCACAATCCACAAGTTCACCACAATCTAACAGAGTTCAGTACATAGACATGGTTTCGGACTTTTTAGGGCTTCAACGACCCGTAACGACTGCCATAGATTTTAGTAAGCCAGCCAGAACCAATGGCTTAACGTGCCTTTTTTTTAATATATTTAGGACACGTAAATTTGACTTCACCTCGCCTGATGGTAAACTGAAGTTAAAGTCTCTGGAAAGAGGGTCACCATTACATACACGTACCATGTAAACAATAGTGGCACTCAGCTTGACGGCCTCATCAGAAGAGGGTTGTCGTCACAGCACCGCGTGACACCCACCGGTCCCACTAGTGCTGCGACCATAATCCCCCTGCCCGGCTATGCACTTGCTGACCCCTGAACGCAATCAAACCGAAATTAGATTACTATGGAGGGTTTTTCGCAATCGTACACGGTGGTACCCACCCGGCCGAATTTTGTGACAAATTTGTGTCATCAAATTTCTACCACCAGTATAAGGTACGGTGCTCTCTAAGGTACCGGAAGATTCCCAGGTGAAAGCTTTGGAAAGAATTGGGACCCTCGCTCCGTAAAAAATATAATTAAAACAAATTGTTTTAGAATAGTCGTTGGCTGTAAAATGCTCCGTCTGTAGGTGGCTGCGTCAAAAACTTGCAGTAAAGAAGATCGGGATTAAAAACCGCTTTTTCCCTATAAAAATATGTCCTTTTCCGGATTACTGCAAAGGAAATGTGCCTTTGAGTTCCTTTTTGATTTATATGTGAACTTTTCTGCAGCATCGGCTACATACTTTTCATAAGATTTTATATGACGTCATCGTAAATGAATCAGGGTGTATTTTACCGTAAAAGTGAATTTTACCGTATTTGTATATTAATAATTTGTTGTGTAGAATTCCGTCTTAGTTCTTCTTCCTTTTTTATACGTATCTTCTTATATATAAAAATGAATTGCTGTTCGTTAGTCTCGCTAAAACTCGAGAACGGCTGGACCGATTTGGCTAATTTTGGTCTTGAATTATTTGTGGAGGTCCAGAGAAGGTTTAAAAGGTTTGTCATCGATTGAGGCAGTTCGAAGTCTGCCGGGTCAGCTAGTTTATTAATAAATAAATAAATATTTTACGACCAAAAGTAAGCATAGTTTAACTAGCTTGTGTTATGAGTTCTAGAAGGCGGATAAACATACTGTTATCCTTTATTTTTTGAAAATACCTACATATTATACATAGAAACACCCAGGCTAATGAAGCGTCGGTAGCTTAGTGGTTAAGGAGTCAACCTTACGATCGAGAGGTCCCGGGTTTGAATCCTGGCCATTACACTACCGACGTGAACCCACTCCTAACACAAGCAATTTAGCTTAGCTGGAGGGGTTAGGGGGGATATTAGTAATTCGGTTACTAATATTCTTTAAAAAAAAATAGATATGTTCATGCATAGGTACAAATATTTACACTGAGCGGGATCGAACCCGAATCGAAAAATCTAAGTAGTAGTAGTAGTACATACATAAATACATAACTTCATGCCTGTATCCCCGAAGGGGTAGGCAGAGGTGTATTACACACCCATGATTCGCCAGTTATGTTTAGGTCCCAATGTAATAGGGGGCGAGCCTATTGCCATCTACCAGGCACATTACTAAGCGAGCGATAATCAACATTTTTAATACACACATAACTACGAAAAGTCAGAGGTGTGTGCCCGGGGCGACTGGGGATCGAACTCGAGACCTCGTCTCGGCAGTCCGTTACGTACACCACTGGGCTATCGTCTAGTAGTAGTAGTAGTTTTTAAACTCAAGCTATCGTAATTTACATATATTATATAGCCTATGTCCATCGGGGATAATTTACCTTTCAAATGGTGAAATTATTTTTCCAAAAAGTGCAGTGGTTCCGAAGATTACTCTAAACATCGATCAAAATTGCAAAATTCTGCCTCTATCTTTTTACCCGACTGCGCTTGAAGGAGGGTTATGTTTGTCGAGAGTATGTATGTAGGTATATATGTATCATTTTATCATTATTTGGCACGCTCTGCAGTCTGAACGGCTCGATGGATTCTAGCTTGAGAGGTGCTGTTAGATTCGTATTCACTGTGAGAGTGCTTTTATTGTTCTATAAAATCGAACTGAAAATATTATTTGATATGCGGATTTCAACCCTGTGACGCTTAATTTTTTTTTTTTTAGGACACGTCTATTTGACTTCACCTCGCCTGATGGTAAGCTGAAGGTAAAGTCTCAGGAAAGAGGGTCACCATTACATACACGTACCATGTTAACAATGGTGGCACTCCGCTTGACGGCCTCATCAGAAGAGGATTGTCGTCGCAGCACCGCGTGACACCCACCGGTCCCACTAGTGCTGCGACCACAATCCCCCTGCCCGGCTATGCACTTGCTGACCCCTGAACGCAATCAAACCGAAATGGGATTACTATGGAGGGTTTTTCGCAATCGTGCATGGTGGCAGAGACGGCGTGCGGTTTTAGTCGGTTCAAGCCCGACATAACCGCCAGCGGGGGCGGGTGGTAGGTACCTACCCGGCCGAAATTTGTGACAAATTTGTGTCATCAAATTTCTACCACCAGTAAAATTATTTCCACACTTTTATAATAAAATTTTTTGATTAAACATAGTATCTCCCGACGACGCGGGATTCAATCCGACCCACCAGGCGAGGTTGCGCTGGCGGTCAAGGACCGCCGGTAGCCCTGGGGCTATCCTTTCGAGGACTTACCCGGGGTGCCCGGCAATGGACACTTGGGCAGGACACCGTGCGGTTTTAGTCGGTTCATGCAAGTTTAAGAACACTCCAAAATTTACGTACCTACCATTTTTTTAGGCCACAAAAATTCGTAGATGCTCTATAAAAACCCTATCTGCTATGAAACTGTAAGTAGTGAAGGTCTAGAGGCGTTGCAGATGTACAGTGACGTCACAGTAGGTAATCGTCAGCGACCGTCGTTACGGATAGGTGTCGCTACGAGAGCCATCAGTGTAGCGGTATTAGAGGTATTACACCTCAATAGTAATGTGACGATAAAAGTATCGATAAAATTGTATTTAGTTTCGTTTTATAAATATGTATTAAATTATTTCCGAGTTAAGTAAAAAATTTCGGTAGCTTAGTGATTGAGAAGTCAGCCATACTGTTGAGAGGCCCTGGGGTTCGAATCCTGGCTATTACACTACCGATGTGAACCCACTTTACTTAGCTGAGGAGGTCAGCGGAATTACTAGTAATATCTTTTACTATTACTCTTAAAAAACATTATTTTAATCAGTTTGTTTTACGCTCAGTCGCATTTTTGTTTATTGAGTGTAAAAATCAGCATATTTTTTTAATTTTTTTATAAGTATAATATGCTAGCTGTTACCCACAGCTCTGCCTGCATCGATTATTGAAATAATCGCTAAGTTTTCTTTTTCATCTCCCGATTGCAATTGCCCTTGCAATTTTCTTATTTTTCTTTCCATAAGAACCTTCTACAAAGTTTAAAAAAACTTAGAAAAAAGATGAATAAAATCGGTAATATAATTTTCAAGTTATGTCGTGACCAAACGAAACCTCCTTCAGAGCTGGACTAAGAAGGTTATATGCGCATTACTGCAAGGACTGTATTTTAGAGGACCGTAACCAAACCTATCACGAATTAAACAAAAAAACCTATGAATCGGACAGTTGAAACTAGTTTGCAAAGCACAAGATAGTTGTACAACAACACATATACACTACTGCAGATATCCAGCGCGCTCAGAGAAGCTGGTAATTTCAGTGCATATGGCAAAACTTTGTGAACTGTGGATCTGCCATATTTATGCTCACCAGAGTTTCAAGTAATGCTTGCTAGCTAATTGTTATATTAGTTAAATAAGTTGTAACATTCGTTACATAAGTACGTCATTTAGCAGTGTCTGTTATAACTGAATGAGAATTCAGCACCTAATTTGTTATACCACTTAGGTAGCAGACAAGCACATTATAATATTAGTAGAATAGGATAGTAATAAATAGTATTAGTAGTGACATCAAAAACCAGCCTTCTAATATTCGTCATTGACTAATAGTTTTCAGGAGTCAGCAAAATATATGACAAACTATCGATCACGTTACATCACTATAGAATCGGAAGGGTCCTACTATACTCATTTCACGTGACATTACTTGAGTTGACCCGCACTAAGCCCATCCTAGTATATGTCGTGTATCAACTCACAAGCGGAAGCGATTTAAAATCAAAATTTCGAAAAAAGGCAATTTTGGATTCGCTTTTCAAGCGAGTGTTTCTTTTTCGTTTTTAAAACGTAAGGAGTTAATTATCCGTAGACCCGAGACGGCGTGCGGTTTTAGTCGGTTCAAGCAGGACATAACCGCCCCCCGCTGGCCGGCGGGGGGTATCCGAAGGAATTTCCGCACGAAAAAAAAAAACAAAATTAAAGTAGGTAATTGATAAAATATTGAAACAATTAAGTTTTTAGTTGCTAAATGATTAATTAGTTCATTTAAATATAAATCGAAATCAACATAAAATTGCAAGACAGCTTAAATTATGACAAATTAATTGTTTATTGAAGTTTGGGTCCGTCTTAATTGACTTATTTATCTCCCAAGAGTGCAACAAATTTCTCAACTTTGGCTTGCCTTAATTGACTGGTCAAAGGGAAGCCGCTAGAGCTATGTGCTCAAGGGTGAAAGTTCACTCTACAACTGAAGCTGCTCAAACCGGTGTTGTCTTCTGCCGCCTCTACGATTTAAATGCCTACACCGATCGTATAGGGAGTAGTTCATCTATTGAGTTGACGAGTCGCCATCTGCTCGACCATAAAATATTTATTTGGGTTCGAAACTAGATACATGTATCCTAACGGCTACTAAGTAATTCAATCATTATAGCCTTATAGGCAATCGGCTCGCCACTTGCACGTAACATCAAAATATCAATATCTAGTGAAATGTAGCCACATGAATGCCTCTCTCTATTACTTGTGTGTGTGAGTGTGTTATTATCTTAGGATGGTGTTCTCAGCTAAATGAAAGAGACTAGGATACACAACATGTATACTTCGATTATGAAACAAAAAAAAATAGTTAAACTAAGCCTGCTAGCCGCCCATAACTTGACACTGTCATTACAAGGATATTCGGCAATCATCCGGTCAGGATGGCGACCGCTTTTTACAAGTGTCCCATAGCATTGGCGCTATGACAAAAAATATACCACTTTTCACTGTCATTTCATCGGTGATATCATGTATTATTATGAATGGCGTAAGAAAACTTTTCGCTATTTTCATGACTCGTCTACGCCCGGGACTACCGACCTCCATGATCGGGGCCTGAGGACAGCAGTTGGCCGAGTCGCTGTCCTTACAGAAGCACTCACCGTCGGTTACGTTTGGTCACGTTCGGTTATCTACATTTCTTTGTATTCGGCTTTCAGTGTAACTACGAAGCGTCTAAACTTCGATATACAAGTGACTTCCATCTGACTTCCACAACCCACTGGCGATATCGAAATTCTGTAGTTAGACCAGCTGTCGGACTTTTTAGAGTCATCGTCGTTGGTTTGGCAACAGTATTAAGGGGTCGGTAGCCTGTCACCCAAATAATGTGTCAGGGGGGTTGTGGTCGCAGCACTAGTGGGACCGGCGGGTGTCACACGGTGCTGCGACGACAATCCTCTTCTGATGAGGCCGTCAAGCTGAGTGCCACCATTGTTAACATGGTACGTGTATGTAATGGTGACCCTCTGTACTGAGACTTTACCTTCAGCTTATACTTGACGTTGTTATTTAAGTTGATAGTTGACTTGACGGCGTCTGTGGCGTAGCGGTAGTGCATTCCACTGCTACGACTGAGGGTTCAATTACCGCTCAGTGCAAATATTTGTACGCCTGAATATGTCTATTTGCATTGATCTGAGTGTTTCTATGTGTAATATGTATGTATTTACAAAAAAAAAGTATATACGTATGTTTATCCGCATTCTGGAACCCATAACACAAGCTAGTTAAATTATGGTTATGTCCGCACGAACTTTTTATTTCCTTACATATTTTTGTGCGTATTGTCTTTTTCCAATCACAGTACTTTAATTATTTAAATGAATATATTATTACACCCCTCCTTGATATGATATTTTTTCACTAGTCTGGGCGTACTTAACAAAATGAATACTCGCTAACGAATAATTGATGAAAGTTCTACAATATTAAAGTCAATATTAAATATGTGTAAGCGAAAATATGAATAACGTTTTTCGAATTTCGAATATCATAAAGAATCCAGTATTGTTTTTAATATACTGCTGCGCGTTACATATAGAGACTGAGTTTAATAAAATATTATTATTGTTTTAATTGGCGAATCGTGGGTGTGTAATACACTTCTGGCTACCCCTTCGGGGATACAGGCGTGAAGTTATGTTATTTATGTAACGCTTGGCATAATATTTAGTTGACATCATATGATAATTGTAAGAAGAATCATTTATTCTTTATTAATAACTAGTTGTTTCCCGCGGCTTCATCCACGTAGATTTCTGATTCCGTTTTCGCTCGCTACCCATGGGACCCTATCCCACCACCACCACCCTATATAAGATACACAATAAATAATTTTGTTAATATATCACAAAGGATTTAAGCAGCGTTTTATACAACGAATACATATAAAAAATCACACCTCTTTCCCATTGGGGTAGGCAGAGTTTTTTTTTATATATATAGATATATATATATATATATATATATATAAATATATATATATATATATATATATATATATATATATATTTTTAGTCCGTCAAATTGAGTGCACCCTACCTGATGGTAAGCTGAGGTGAAGTCCAAAAAGTAGTGGCCACCATTTCCAGAGATTGTCCCTAGAATGGTGGCCCCTACCTAGACGGCCTCGACAGATGATTTTTGACGCCCCGTTTAAAGAACCCAGGATTGTAGGTAGTAGGGAACACGTGCGTGGGTAAAGCGTTCCAGTTCTTTGTGGTACGACAAAAAAGGAGTCACCTAACCGCTTTTACCGATTGTACTGTATGAGGAAGACACCTAAGTCCTGCACGTGTTCTTCGGGACAAGAAGGGAGAAGGAGGAATCAATTGGAATAGCTCATCGGAACATTCACCATGATATATGCAATAGAATACTACCAAGAAGGCTATATCTCTACGCAGCTGCAGAGGCTCTAGAGAATTGGTAACCTCAGGACCTGAACGATGATCCGGACTGCCCGTCGCTGCGATCTGTCGAGAGCTTATAACAAGCACTGAGCAGTCTCTCTAACATCTTTCTACTAGCTACGATCTTGGCATACACCGCTCGCTTCTTCTATTTTCATAATTTATTGCTCTCATACATGCTCGCTGGCTGTAGATAATCTTGACCTGGTCTTTCTTTAAAATGTCCTCGATCTAATACACAAGCCCCTAGGCTTGTGTATTAGATCGAGGACCCTAGCACCTAACCGTAACCTAATACAATACAACAATATGTGGTTCTTCAAGAAGGGCATATCATTCATTAGGCATTATCTTCATAGAATGTTTTTGCAGGATCGACAGTGCGAGTGTGAAGCCCCTGGTGTTGCACACGTCCATAGATCACGGTAACCGCTTCCGATTAGGTGGGTGGCTTGCTTGTCTGCCATATAAGTGATATAAAAAAGCCAAATGCGATTGGGAATAGGACATAATTTAATTTTTAACTCAGAAATAAGTCCTTATTTTTTTAAGAATATTATATTAATTATGGTCCTTCGAACAGGATCATAACTAGTTATTCTTAATATTATGGATTTCGTTGCATTCATTGCATGCATAGTTTTTGGTCATACATTTTACATTTTAAACATTTCTGTATTATTTATGGACGGCCTTAACTAGTTTTTTTTAATACTAGCAACTGAAATTACCTAGTAGGGAATACTAGTAATTTCAGTTGCTAGTATTGCTAACCTAACCTAACCTAATTCCTCCAGCTATAAAGCTAAACTGCTTGTCTTAGAAGTAGATTCACGTCGATAATGGCCAGGATTCGAACCTGG
The DNA here is from genome assembly GCA_946251805.1 of Cybosia mesomella. Taxonomy (NCBI): domain Eukaryota; kingdom Metazoa; phylum Arthropoda; class Insecta; order Lepidoptera; family Erebidae; genus Cybosia; species Cybosia mesomella. The sequence goes on from OX276415.1 coordinate 16,773,886, forward strand.
GACCTTATATCCATTGTAGAAACGTGATCAATATTATTTTCTACAGAGTCGTGGACACAGGCTAATATAAAATAACTTAACCCTTACAGCTAAATTACAAAACATGAAACTTCATGTTTCATAATCATCAAACTTTCGTAGATTCTCAAATCAATCTCAATTAAATGAAAATAGAGGATTTCACCGCCATTCTTCTTGATCACTATAGCCTTCGAGATAAGCCAAGCGCTGTGTCTCAGAAGAGTTATTGGAAATAAAAGACGTTTTAAAGCTATTCATTTCACATTTAGGGGGAGATTTTGAGAACGAAATGGAAGGAAATACTTTAAGTAGTGCTCGTGCAGTTTTCGCTCTTTCTATAGCAATTTTATATAACGTGGAATCAAGAGCAAATAGCTTAGTCAAAGATTTGTATATGCTTCCTTTTGTATAATCGATTAGTTGTTGCACGTGGTTTCGCAAGCGTGAAACATTTTTTTTATACCATTCAGGTTGCAGACAGGATCACGGCCCATCTGATAGGAAGCGGTTACCGCGTTCTATGGACGTGTGCAACATCAAGGGCGTCACACTCACGCTGAAAGAGGCGGCGGTGTGTCACTTGCTCCCATCGGTGACCACGGCCCTCACCATGGTCTGCAACGAGAGTCCACGCCCTGAACCGCAACGAGATCCCGGCGTTGACACGCCCACGCAGGGCACTCCACCAACGTGTGGAGCACCGTGTCTTCGCCAGGATCCTCGCAGTGCTGGCACTGCGGCGTTGTCTCCCGGTGGATGCGCCATAGATACTTACCGAAGCACCCGTGTCCGGTAAATATCTGGCACATCCGGTAGGAGAGGTCACCGTGGTGCCTCTTCAACCACTCCTCCATAACCTTCAGATGCCTTGGGAAAACCACAGCAGGGAGATCATTCCACAGCATAATGATTTTATTTTATTCTATTAATTTTTTATTCTATTTTATTTTTTAAAAGCGGTGATAGCCCAGTGGCGTACCTACGTAACGGACTGCTGCGATGACGTCTCAAGTTCGATCCCTAGTCGCCCTGGGCAACACACCTCTAACTAGTTATGTGTGCATTAATAAATGTCAATTATCGTTCGCTTAATAATGTGCCCAGTAGATGGCAATAGGTTCGCCCCCTATTACATTGGGACCTTAACATAACCGGTGAATCGTGGGTGTGTAATACACCTCTACCTACCCCTTCGGGGATACAGGCGTGAAGTGATGTTATGTTATGTTATGTAATTTTATTAAAGACCCGAAACGGCATGAGATTTTGGTTGGTTCCAGTTCGACATAATCACTCCCGTTTACCGGCGAGGAGGTAACTGTGGCAGTTTCCACAAAAAAAAACACAAAATGGCACTGTATAAGCGGAGACAAATAAAAAAAATCAAACATCAAGAAAATCGGTCCATCCGTTCTTGAGAGTTTATCCCGGGCGTCACTAACATGACTTTATTGTATTTATATAGATGTATGAAATAAATATATTACATTTAGTTAAATTCCCCCTTGTCACTATCATCCAATTTTAATAATTCAACAATCTATTGTATTCCAATAATAAAATACCTCCGAATCAATACCTATGATTTATCATGTTAAATCAAATTCTAATGTACAAAGCGTTCTTGTGCCTTCGTCCCGTCCGTCCCCACTTTACCTTTGCTTCTTCACCCACTTTACCCCACCAATCCCGTCTCACCCCATATCGTTCTCGTGTCGTCTATGTTTCGCCAGACAATAGGAGATAAACTACTTTTTTTCTCATGAAATACTTGAATGAACAAATAATGAATTCTAAGGTAATTATTTAAATTGATACCTTCACTAGGTGTTACCCGCGGCTCCGCCTACGTGCAATTCTGATCCCGTTGCCGTCATCCATGGGAACCTATTCCAGGGATAAAAATCTTATGTGTTATCCCTGACTGTAATAAATAAATAATAAATATTCTACGACATTCTGCGCAGCGCTCTCTAGACTCAAAGTAAACATAGTTTAACTAGCTTGTGTTATGGGTTCCAGAATGCGGATAAACATACTTATATACTGGTTTTTTTTTTCGTAAATACATACATACTATACGTAGAAACACCTAGACCAATGCAAATAGACATATTCGTGCATACAAATATTTGCACTGAGCGGGAATCGAACCCGCGCCCCATGTCGAATTCGAAAGCACTACCGCTACGCCACAGAAACCATCCAAGGACCAAATTTCAGCCAGATCCGTTCAGCTGTTTGAGCTTTATTGATTAACAAAACATCCAACTTTCACATTTCTATATATATATATGAACAGCCTGGGGACAGGCAGAGGTGTATTTTCTTAAAAGAAAGCAGAAGCAGGCCCAGGGTTGCGGTGCGTTGTGTTTCCGCGCGCGCTTCTTTATAGAGGATATAATAACACGTCGGGGGCGCCAGTGCTGGCGGCCGATTCTGGTCGGGGTTTCTGGGATATCCTTCCTAGGGCACACCAGATTCCCGACCACACAGGCCGTTGTGACGAAACACCGTGCGGTTTTAGTCTGTTCAAGCCCGACATAACCTTCCCCGCTGCCCGGCGGGGGCATATCTGAGGGGATCTGGGGGGGGGGGGGCAAGGAAACTAACATTTCGAATATTGAAATGAAATAAGGTATATACTGAAATTGGCGTGGCCTGGGGCTAAAGAAACCTTTAACATCAAAAAAATACAACACAAGCATGTTTTGTGTTTGATCTTTCGTAAAGACTGTTGGCTCAGATTTTGTGAATATACTAACGTTTTTCTTGTTTTGCTTGTTTTTGAACTGACTTTAATATTATCAACAAACGGTGTGCGTCTCGGGCCCTCAGACGCCGGGGTACAAGGTGGCCATAAGGCATTTCCCTCGCACCTCGACTGACCCGGGGCCATCTCCGGTTTTGAGATGGCCCCCTCGGGTTTGGGTACCACGGTGTCCCAATCTTGCCCCGGAAAGGGGGAGAGGCTTGTAACTCCATCGCTCCGGCCTGCTTCTGCTGGGGTGACAGGCGGTCTCACCTGCCACCCCCAAGCCTGCGCTCATGGAGGATGGAGGTCGTTGAGCGACCTCTCGCGCCAAATGTTAGCTACTTAGAGATAAAAGAAGGTAAGTGTAAATAGACGTTGATCGCTTTGTTTTTCGGTTAGAACTAGAATGAATGGCTTTTTTTTACGTGTGGAAACCCCCACGGTCCTCACCCCCTCGGTGCCAACGATAGGATGGATGTGTTGGAATCGGACTGACTAAAACCACACGATGTCCTCCCCAAATGTCCATTGCTGAGCACCCCGGGTAAGCCCTCGAAAGGATAACCCCAGGGTTACCGGCGGACTTTGGCCGCCATTGCGGCCACGCCTATGGGGTCGGGTTTGATCTCACGTCGGTGAGTTTCGGCAGGTGTGTGTAGGACACACGCGACACGCCTCCGTCTTCACCTGCTTCTGTAGAATTAATTGGCTTTCACAAAAAAACTCCTTAAAAGGAGAAACCTAAAAAAGAACACCTAGGCTAGTAAACCTACAGCCCACAAATAGTGTCCACTTGGCTATTACGTTGGATCGAAAAACTTTTTTTTATAAGATTACTAGTAATAGAAATGACTAGTATTCCCCCTAACCCCTCCAGCTAAGCTTAATAGCTTGTGTTAGGAGCGGGTTCACGGGTAGTGTAATGACCAGGATTTTGATGCGGTTCATTCTATTAGGAAGGTCGTGGTCAGACTTAAAATCTGACGTACCTTTGATTGCAATTGGTTAAGTAAAACCGGAACCAGAATAAGCAAGCTGAAGTGGCAATGGGCTGGCCACATCTGCCGAAGGACCGATCGCCGATGGAGCAAACGGGTCCTAGAGTGGACTCCACGAATCGGTAAACGGAAAGTAGGACGACCCCAGCAAGATGGACGGACGACTTGAAAAACGTAGCTGGGATAGACTGGATGCGCAAGGCGGAGGATCGGGTGCTATGGAGTAAATTGGGAGAGACCTATGTCCAGCAGTGGACTGCAATATGCTAGTTGATTGAAGTAGAACCGGCGATATGACCAAAAAACTGTAACCAACCTCCGCGCTGGTGGAGCCGCGGGTATCAGTTAGTTTGATAATAATTAGGTTGGTATGTGTGTAAGCGGTACCGTTTACCTGCCAAAGCCACGATAACTCAAACTACATGAAAGTCCACTGTTCGAACCTGTGTTGGGACGTTGGGAACATGTGCTAACATGCTTTCAGCTTTCATAAAATTGTGGTTCGCTGGCTCTTGGTCCATATGCAAAATTTCAAATTAATCCGACGTTTTGAAATGTTTCAAAATCGATTCAAAATAATCCGTTACATACAAACATACATACTGTTTAGTTTTAATCTTTGTTTTATCTTGTTTTGATGTTGGTACCGCGTATTAATAGGACCAACACCAATCATATTTTTTCTTTACATACCCGCGTATTATTGTACGTGAGCTTAACGCGAGTACATGGCAAGTTGAGCGCGGAGTGCAGAGAGACGTCGCGTTGTGAGGGTCCGAGCTCGTTGGCTCGTTGGTGGACTCTGTTTTCGCGCTTTTGGAGGGTTTGGTCCCGCGCTGTTGGAAGAACATTGTTTGATTTGGTTTGTTGAATGTGGAGTAATTAGTGAACATTAATTAACGAGTACGTTATCTCTTTGTAAAATTAAGTGAATACGCCCATCGCGTTCGTTTGACTTGGAACCATTGCAGCGGTGGATCGCACGAAAAAGGGAAGTGAACTACTTTATAATTTTTGTAATCCATTGTATAATACATTCTCAACATACATTAGACTAGGATTAGATTATAACCGCCCCCGCTGGCCGGCGGGGGGGTATCCGAAGGGATTTCCGCACGATAAAAAAGAAAATATAAAAAAAGGTACATTATCACTGGGCTATTTGTTCCGAATACGGGGCCGTCATTAAAAAGGTTAGTTAACAACCTATTTATATATATTTCATTTTCTGGATATTTTATTTAATTGTTTGATTGTGTATTGTTAACGATAATTAACGGATTGATTTAATTTTGGTGTGCAAGTTAAAACTGAACACGCGGATGGTATCCGCCATTTTAGGTGTTAATTTATCGGTATTGTTTTGCCTTTGGTGCAATTGAAGTTGGACTATTCTAACCTTTAAACTTGAAATTGTTGTTGTAATTAAAATATTTCCTGGACTATTTCGATCGGGTGTCAATTTTGGCTTAATTTGACTATTGAATCAAGTAAGTGCTAAAAATCTGTTTAAATTTGAATTGTTGTTTATTCATTTTGATTGACCCGCCGGGAGGTCTGAATAAATATTTCTGTGTGTTTGCTTGCTATAAAATCGAAAGTACTGACTGTACTGTACTTGATTTGTTTGTACCCGTGAGTTTTTAGTCGGTTCCATTAACCGTTTAGTCTAAAATTGCAGTATTTTGCAGTTTGTTTCCTGTGTTTGATGTTTCGTGCGGTTTTAGTAAGTTCGGTTAACCGGTTTGTATAAAATTGCGGCATTTTGTTATTGTTGTTTGATTCATGATTTTGTACCGTTTGTTGACGGCCCGTTTGTGTAGATCCGGATCATTAGACACCTTATTTTAATTGAATATTAAGTTTTAGTTTTATTTGCGTTTCCACTGTCGGCTTTCGATCACGCTTCGGATCGAGGTAGTGATTGCGTGAAAGTGAGTGGTGGGACTACGGCTTGAATCCTACCTACTCGTGGTCTTACTCCTCACCCTTGTCTCCGGGTAAAGGAGACTGGTAGCAGAGCTGTTGTTTTTTTTTATTACTGCGCTCGCTACGTTCGCATACACATACCTAGCTAATAAACGCGTGTTAAAAAGCAATTGGATGCAATGTACAGTCAACGACAAAAGTTGGTTAACACTAAAATATTTACGTAGGAATTCGTGAACCAATAGTGGAAGTTTAAGTTATTTTATTATCCCCAGAGGATAAAGTTAACACTATTCATGTTTTATTTATTGTTTTATGTAAGGTTTAAGAGCTAAGGTGGTCAATAGATTAGAATTTTTAAGCGACTTATGTCACTGACTGTACATTTTGTTATTAAATTTATCCTATTGCCTTATTATGCTTATTCAATACATGCAAACAAAACAAACTGCAAAACCAATACTCATTATATCCTATCACGGCAAAACCCAAATACACAAAATTTTAATTCTATTTATTTAAAAACAAAATAATATTATTCAACCAGGATACTATTTCTGCTGAACCAGCGATCGGCAAAATGGTACTTTAAATAAACACCATTGGAAAACTACCGCCCCAAACACGTCGCCATTCGACAGTTTTGTCGATGCAAACACCGAAACGAAATATAAAACTGTTCCACCCAACGCCTGCCCTGGATCCTTGCCAGACTAAATAAATATGTATAATACATATTTTCTCTTTGCAAGAATTGGGTAGAATATATGTTTTTAGTGAGAATTAATTTTGGGGGAGATGGTATGGTATGTTTATAATGCTTTCTGCATTTCATTGGTTTAGATTTTATTTATATTAATTAATATTAGATGTCATTGGCATCTATATAATTATAAAATTATATAGTTCTGTCTGTACATTGGGGATATTAAAAAAAAACTAAAATTATGTTAAACTTTTTGTTTTCTATTGGTTCTTGATGGACGCACAAACTACTAAACAGATGTTGATGCGAATTCTTTTATAAGAAAGGTCTTAGTGAGAGTTAAAATCTACTGTAAATTTGATAGCAATTGGTTGATTAGAACCGGAGATGTGACCAATAGTCGAAATAACCGACCTCAACGCAGGCGACGCCACGGGCAACAGCTAGTAAAAATGATATTGTCGGAAGTCAATATCACACATTGAAATAAAACTATTTGTGACAAATTTTATCGCGATTTATTTGGCGCTATATTATTATTTACACCGATCCCGATGTTTCGGTTGCTTTTCGTGACCCCGTGACCACTGCTAAAAAGCAACCGAAATGTTGGGATCAGTGCAAATAATAAAATAGCACCAATAAATAGCGATTGATTCCAATAAAATTAGTGTTAAAAAATTTGTTCAGAAAACAAAACGGATAGAACGATTTTCGACTTTGAATTTTGACCATTGCAATTTTAATAATTTTGACCATTGCAATTTTAATAATTTTGACCATTGCAATTTTAATAATTTCGTCACTGCGATACCATGCTCCCAGATAATTATATTCCCATCTTATTCCTTTTTTTCACTTCTCTCTCATTTAATGTTATTTTCATTCGTTGCAAATACAGACATTTATAAACTCCAGCATCGCACTGAGCCCGTCTTTGATTCAAAACTCAGGATTTGGGTTAATTAAAACCAAAAACTAGGAATATTATTACAGCTTAACGGTTTATTAAGACTCGAGCCATTTACAGTCGAAATCATGCGGGGAATTTTCGTTTCGATATTTATATTATTTTGGTCCGAAGCTCTGTTCGTGTGGTATAGTTATAAATGTTAAAGAACATCAATACTATTATAAAATATTAAATTAGTTGTGTGTGCACATTTGATCCAAGATCCCACTTTCGCCAGAACTCACTTATTTTTAGAAGGATAAAATGGACAGTGATTGAGTGTGTGCATAACAGCTGGCTTGTGCCGGTGGCCGTTTGTCAGTTATCAGGTGCTTAGGTATTTTGTTAGAAAGGAGATATTTCCTTGTGTTTGCCGTACCTTATTACTTCCCAGACTTCGTTCATTATTAGCGTTACTATCAAACGGTGTAATAATGTAAAAATCACATGTTTGATGTTGCCTAGGAACGGATAACGGATTCTATCGCGATTTATTTGATGTTATTTTATGTTTTACATTGAACCTGACGTGTTGGTTGCTTTTTAGCAGCCATGGTCACGGGGAGACATGGGGGGGGGGGGGGGGAAGGGGGCAAAAATCGTTTTATTCCAAATGATCCAATTTTAGTATTCATCAAAATCGGGCTCGATCCGAATCAAACCCATTCATTTTGAAAAGAAAAAAACACAGCCTTTATTATTATACCATTTGATAGTGCCGCTGATAAGGAACGAATTCTGGGGAGCAATTATATATGGAAAACTTAAGGACAGATCTCATTTTCAACAAAACACTTTTTGGGGGCTGGTAAAAGTTACGGCCGACGGAATGTTGCTGGCAATACTCATAATTAATTTGTAACAATATTTTCTAACGCATACCTAAAAATCGCCACCGCAAATGAAAGTGAACTTCGAACTATTTTTACCTACCTTTAGCACCTGATTACTGTCAAATGACCTCCAGGACAAGCTGGCAAATATGCATACGCTCAAGGTACACTACACTAGTTTATCACATACATTTTATCCTTCTAAAAATAATTAAGTTCTGGCGAAAGTGGGATCCTATTTTAATTGGAGAAATTTAAAAAAGAACTTGGTTTATGTTATATATCTCGCAAATACCACTGACAGAACTAAAAATCTACGCGATAAAGTTGTGCCATTTGCCAAGACTTACGTTTGGTCGTGATTATCTGTTGGCGGCACCGCGGTAACTTGGCTGGAAGGAGGCCAAGCATAGATATAACTTATATTTTTAGTATTTTTACTGACTGACATTCTTGTTACTCTTTGAGAGGTGCTATAGGATGTTAGGAAATCAACAAATGTGACTCTTAACTCTCTATTTTACATCTGTGTATTGCACAAGTAAAGTTAGCCCAAGATACTAATTCTCAATCATTTTAAGTCAACATATCCACAATAGGAAAAACATATTTGACACCGATATGGAGTTATATTTTACACAGTTGAAAAGCCAAAAGAATACGTAACCTTATTTTATATTACCCGGGATGCCCGGCAATGGACACTTAGGCAGGGCACCGTGCGGGTTTAGTCGGTTCATGCACGACATAACCGCCCCCGCTGGCCGGCGGGGGGTATCCGAAGGTATTTCCGCACGCCGGGGTGTAAGGTTGCCCATAGAGCATATCCCTCGCACCCCGACTGACCCTGAAGATGGCCCCCTCGGGTTTGGGAACCACGGTGCCCCGTCTTGCCCCGGTTTAGGGGAGGGGCGCTAGTCGCCCCACCGTCGCGGCCTGCTTCTGCTGGGGTGACAGGCGGCCTCACCCGCCACCCCCAGGCCGCGCGTCGCAGGCGACTCAGGCGCCGGAGCTCACTTAACGACCTCCGTCCTCCATGAGCGCCCACTTCAAATACCTGAACCAGAACGAGTGGCGCGAACAGTCAGCGTTGCCACAATGAAGGTACAATTTTGCTTACGCATTATTGAAATAATGAAATATAGAATATATATATATATATATATATATAATTATAATGTATGACCAATGCAATAATTCCTGTAATTGCTAACAAGGTGATGAATATGTCATCAACTAAACATCATCAATCAACATGATCATCATTTGTTCTCGCTAGGATCCGAGGTAATTCTCGTTAATATATTGTATATCATAGAACGCGAAAGTTTAAAAATTAATACGTCAGTTATTCCCGAAGCAAATACTCGAATAGAGAATCGAACTAAAATGTATATCGAGAAACAAAAGGGAATTAATTAAACAACATGCGTTGTTAGTTTTGTTTTCCGATAGAAAACTCTGTCTTGAGAATTTAGAAAGTTTGTTTTAATTAAATCCGTCCCGTTCGAGTCGGAAAAAGGAAATTCGAAGTATAAGAAATCGTGTTTCCTGATCAGGAAAAAAAAAACTACCTTTTTCATTTCAGTTAAATTGGATTTTAAAAGTGAGAGTAAAATGAGTAAGTGGATACTTATGCCCGTTTTGTCTAAAAATATTCACAAAAGCGACTGATCAGACCTTTGGGATTTTTTTATAATGAATATTACCGCGGTAGCCTAGTGGTATGGGTAAAGGACTGCTAAGACGAGTTCTTGGGATCGATCCTAGGTATTACCATGGCACACACCAATGACGTTTCGATGCTTTTCGAAGTTATGTGTGTATTTATCGCAGGTTTATAAGTGCCCGGTTGATGGCAATAGTCTCGCCACCTATTACATTGGGACCTAAACATAAACTGGCGAAATGTGGGTGCTAGCACCTCTGCCTACCCCTTCGGGGATATAGGCGTGAGTTTATGCTATGTTATGTTGAATATTAGAAATCGGAATTATTACTATTCGCCTTAACCACTCCATTTAAACTAAATTGCTTGTGTTAGAAGTGGGTTCACGTTGGTAGTAAAATGGTCAGGTTTCGAACCCGTAACGTCTCGGTCGTAAGGCCGACTCTTGAACCACTGAGCTACCGACGCTACAATTTAGGTGTACAACTCTGCCCACCCCTTTGAAGACATACTCGTACTTTGTAATAAATCTGTAATAAAAGTTAGTCTGTTATAAACTCTGTACATGAAACATATTTTGCCAAAAACTAACTTCAAAAACTTAAATTATTCTTTTTTTTTTAAATTTATGCCTGGCTGGCTGTCTGTATATTTGTTGTTTCTCAAAATCTAAAGAATGGCACTAATAGGTTCCTATGGGTTGCTCGGATGGCTTCTAAAATCTAAACCTTTGTTAATGTATTAAAAAAATTATGTGTACAATAAATAATATCAATACATGGTACATGAGTGTATATGCTTACTTATCTATAGATATTAGATCAGAAAAAGAGAACATCTAGGACGGGACTTGAACCCGCGACCAGTCCCTTACAGGGGGAACGCTCTGACCAACTGAGCCACCTAGACACGTCTCAGATATTCGAATTTCTCTGATATCTATACATATTCTATACATCTATACATGTAAATAAAATTGGAGTGTCCATTTGTAATATTGAAACGAGCGTTTTTTACTACGTGTATATGAATATATATACGGTACGGTGCATACACCAAAATAACATTTTTTACAATTTTTGTCTGTCTGTCTGTCTGTCTGTATGTCTGTCTGTTTGTTCCGGCTAATCTCTGAAATGGCTGGACCTATTTTGACGGGACTTTCACTGGCAGATAGGTAATGTTACAAGGCGTAACATAAGGTACTTTAATTTTAGAAAAAAAAATTAGGGTTCCTCGCAAAAGAACCAAAACCATAAAAATCGAAATCCACGCGGACGAAGTCGCGGGCACAGCTAGTATTATATACGTCTAAAGGCGACGCTCTAAAATTATAGATCAATGGGAAAAGTCACCATATTAGTTGCTTAAAAATTGAATTGAATTAATGTGGTGGAGTCATCAAAAACAATGTTTAAAAATGACTTTAAAGTCATTAATTGTTTCCGTAGTTCGCAAGAGTTACGGTAGATGGCTCCAGCGTCGCCTTAGGACGTATATAATATATCGGAGAAATTCGAATATCTGAGACGTGTCTAGGTGGCTCAGTTGGTCAGAGCATTCTCCCTGTAAGGGAATGGTCCCGGGTTCAAGTCCCGTCCTAGATGTTCTCTTTTTCCGATCTAAAATCTATAGGAAAAGTAAGCATATTAATTGCTTAAAAAATTAATTGAATGTATGGGTAATGGACTGCTGAGACGAGGTCTCGGGTTCGATCCCAGGTTTTACCATGGCACACAACAATGACTTTTCGATGCTTTTCGAAGTTATGTGTGTATTTATCGCAGGTTTATAAGTGCCCGGTTAATGGCAATAGGCTCGCCACCTATTACATTGGGACCTAAACATAAACTGGCGAAATGTGGGTGCTAGCACCTCTGACTACCCCTTCGGGGACATAGGCGTGAGTTTATGTTATGTTATGTTATGTTATTAGATTCTTATAACAAATTTTTTTGAATATTATCCACAGAACTTGGCACCAATATAGATCTCATTTCTTTTATTGGCGAATGTCGACAACGACGCCTAGTCTTTAATATTGAACTTGGCTCTTATTTCACATTTATGTTTTTAATCGGATTTCGTCCGTCTTACAAACCCGGGTCTTTTAAACGGTGCGGCGCGTCAAAAAGCATTTAATTTAGCTGTCAAGCCAAGGGCCGGCATTCTAGTAAGTATTACTGGATTGGTGACCGTCATTCCTAATACTTTACGTTTAACATACCATCAGGCGAGGTGAAAACATATTAACGGACTGAATATAAAAAAGTTTTTTTTTTTAAATTTGTTTAATTTAAACGAGAAATGAAAACTCGTTTCAATAAAAAAACAAACATAAACTCACGCCTATATCCCCGAAGGGGTAGGCAGAGGTGCTAGCACCCACATTTCGCCAGTTTATATTTAGGTCCCAATGTAAAAGGTGGCGAGCCTATTGCCATTAACCGGGCACTTATAAACTTGCGATAAATACACACATAACTTCGAAAAGCATCGAAATGTCATTGGTGTGTGCCATGGTAATACCTGGGATCTAACCCGAGAGCTCGTCTCAGCAGTCCATTACCCATACCACTAGGCTACCGCGGCGTTTCAATAAAAGCGGTACTTTTCCGTTTGAAGAGTTATCGTTTTCAAATAACGTCATAACGTCACTACCGAACAATTTTACTTTTCAAAAGATTTAATAAAAACTTTCCAAAGCTCTTAATGGCATTTTACGTTTGATTTTATTAAAGCTCCGATAAAAATCGAAAGAACTTTGTTATCTTGAATATTTGCTGGTTTCTTTTTTTGGGTTTTAAAGAAAGTATTTTGTGAGTAAATTGTTGCTTAGTGTTTTTACCAGAGTAAGCAGTTGTTGATCTGAAAATGAATTGAAATAATTAGTAATAAATAGTAAACACAACCAGGCTAGGCCGCGCTGGCGGCCAAGGTCCGCCGGTAACCCTGGGGTTATCCTTTCGAGGGCTTACCCGGGGTGCCCGACAATGGACACTTGGGCAGGACACCGTGCGGTTTTAGTCGGTTCATGCACGACATAACCGCCCCCGCTGGCCGGCGGGGGGATATCCGAAGGGATTTCCGCACGTAAAAAAAAAGCGGCCAAGTGCGAGTTGGACTCGCAAATGAAGGGTTCCATAGCAGCAAGTAACATAATAATGTTTTTTTTTTAATTTTTATATTTGAGGTGATTGAATGAAAGGTAAATTGCGGTTTACGATTTATGACGTATTAAAAAAAATCTACTTACTAGATCTCGTTCAAACCAATTATCGGTGGAAGTTTACATGGTAATGTACATCATATATTTTCTTTAGTTTTATCATTCTCTTATTTTAGAAGTAACAGGGGGGACACACACACATTTTACCACTTTGGAAGTGCCTCTCTTGCAAACTATTCAGTTTAGAAAAAAATGATATTAGAAACCTCAATATCGTTTTTGAAGACCTATCCATGAACCACACACGTATGGGTTTGACGAAAAAAATTTTTTTGAGTTTCAGTTCTAAGTATGGGGAGCCCCCAATATTTAATGTATATTTCTCTTTTTGTGTAAAAATCTTAATGTGCTTCACAGAATACTTCTACTTACCAAGTTTCAACAGCATGGTATAGTTTCGGAAAAAAGTGGCTGTGACAAACGGACGGACAGACAACAGACATGACGAATCTATAAGGGTTCCGTTTTTTGCCATTTGGCAACAGAACAGGATTGCAATTGGTTAAGTAGAACCGGAGGTGTGACCAAAAAACAATAACTATATACTATACAAGCGTCGGTAGCTTAGTCGTTAAGGAGTCGACCCTACGATCGAGAGGTCCCGGGTTCAAATCCTAGCCATTACACTACCGACGTGAACCCACTCCTAACACAAGCAATTTAGCTTAGCTGGAGTGGTTAGGGGGAATAATAGTAATTACGGTTACTAATATTCTTTTAAAAAAAAATACAATGACAACTGCGCGGGCGCAGCCGCGGGCATCAGCTAGTATATATACCGGGCAGTTGATGTTTGGGGGCTGCAACAAGTTCTTCGGACCCAAGCGAACCTCACCTGTTACCTGGTACACCTGCTGCTTGACGGACGAGGCATTCATCTCGGGGTTGCTCAGACGGCAGACGTTTCCGTAAAAGCCAAGATCTTTTTTTTTCTAGACCCAAAGTAAGTATAGTCTAACTAGCTTGTGTTATGGGATGTGTTTCAGAATGCGGATAAATATACTTGTATACTTTTTTTTTGTAAATACATAATTATGATACGTAGAAACACTCAGACCAATGCAAATAGACATATGCATACAAATATTTGCACTGAGCGGGAATCGAACTCGCGCCCCCTGTCGTAGCAGTCGAATGCACTACTGCTACGCCACAGAGGCCGTTAGATCTAACAGGAGGACTAATCAGGAGACGTATTTTGTATGCTCGGATGATGATGAATCATCATCATCATCATCTTAGCCTCTCCCTGGTTGCATCTGTCAACTTGGAGCTCGAGTACCTCTTATTCTTACTCCTTTTTATTTAGTTGTACACCTTTTATGGGAGTGACTACTGTCTGAATCCCGGGAGAAACGCCTACGAAACACGGTCTTATTCGTCAATCAGCAGGTGTGTACCGGCTTACAGGTGTGGTAAACTTGGGTCCGAAGATCTTACTGGGCACCATACACACTGATATCTGGTAATGCTTTGAAAAAAAAAAATATCGTAATCAACCTACACTCGAAGCATCATAGCTTAGTGGTTAAGGAGTCGTCCTTACGATTAAGAGGGTTGCTTTTCAGCAGCCATGATCACGGGGAGATTCTCTCCGTCTCTAAGTATCCCCGTGACCCTGGCTGCTGAAAAACAACCGAAACGTCGGGTTCAATGTAAATAATAAAATAACATCAAATAAATCGCGATAGAATCCATTAAAAATAGTTTTATTTCAATATGTGACTCTCGCGTAAACTTCCGACAATATTAAATTAGTTCTTACTTTGAAAAGACTTATGAGGCCTCTGTCATTACTCTTACTTAGTGTCTTACTTAATGAGTGCTTACCACGGTACAGTACGCGGCGCCGACACATCGTTAGCGGTCTCTTGGCAACTCGTTATTTTATGAAATACTTTCGATCCAAGATCCTTATCGTTATGCAACGACATTTATATGCAACGAGACGGGAACGATATGAGAATATTACTCAATAACAGAAGAGTAACAAAAATATCACTATCGTCATCCTCATAGCGATTTCCCAATTGCTTAAAAATTTGCAGGCCCGCGATTTTGATTGATATGACAGCTTTTCTGGGATCGACTAACGTATGAATTCCCAACTCTGAGAGGAAGAAATAGTAACACCAACAACTCAACATTGATCAGGTACTTTGAGATAGGGGTGTGTGTTGGGTAACCTCCTCGAGTGTCGCTCCGATTCCGATCCCGCTGCAGTCCGGGGGGAACGGAATCGGAGCGGCCGGTACACCCTGGGCGGCGGTCAATGGCTTCCCCTTCATAGGGTTGGCATTGATCGTCGGCCAATACCCAACGTGGCGGGAACACATCGCTCTCCGTACTCCTCTGCTTTCAGAGGAGACAGGATGAGCGATGCTGTTAGTGGTGAGATGGCCCAGGGTCAGTCGGGGTGCGAGGGATTTACTCTATGGGTAACCTTACACCCCGGCGTCTGAAGACCCGTGACGGCGTGCGGTTTTAGTCGGTGCAAGCCCGACATAACCGCCCCCGCTGGCCGGCGGGGGGTATCCGAAGGGATTTCCGCACGAAAAAAAAAAAAAAAGGTACTTTGAGATAGCTTATACTTTAAACTATGAGATGAGACAACCATCATCTTCGGTCTCCCCCTGTCCATGGCTGCTGAAAAGCATATGAAACATCGGGATCAGTATAAATAATAAAACCCCCAATAAACCGCGATAGAATATATTAAAAATAGTTTTATTTCAATGTGTGATATTCACGGAAAGTTCCGACAATATCATGTACTTCAAACAATTAATCAATAAGCCTATTGCAGTCCACTGCTGGACATAGGCCTCTGCCATTGTACGCCACAGCACCCGATCCTCCACCTTGCGCATTCTGTCTATCCCAGCTACCTTTTCAGGTCGTCCGTCCATGTTGCTGGGGGCCAGCTTCCTTTCGTTTGCCGATTCGCGGTCTTCACTCTAGGACTCGTTTGCTCGATCGATCATCGGTCCTTCCGTAGATATGGCCAGCCCATTGCCACTTCTGCTTACTTACACACAAAAGATTCTGGCATCCACACACTCTTGCTCTGTGAGGATTTATAGAGAATTCCATTTATGTTGGTCGTGTCGGCATCGTTAAATGAAAACAAGCGTAAAACAACGTATCGAATAATGATGTGCTCTCAAAGAGACGATATAATTATAGATCGGACTTCTTGCATTAGTATTCGAACTTCATTCGCCGAGCCGTCGAGTGCAAGACCACAATTTCAGGTCTTTCATCAAATTCTTTTAAAGTAATATCAAAGCTGGATTTAATAAAAATTATGAAAAGATTTTGCTGAAAATTATTTATCAAGGTACGTTTTATCGAATTTTTTGGTCTTTTATGACTTGGTAGGATAAAAATTAAAGTATTTTTAGGTTGAATGAAATAATTGCTTGGTAATATAATTTTGTAATAATGAAATTCTTATGAAACGATTTTCAAGATAATTTTCATTTTAAATAATAGTTGAATTTATCGGTATCTATAGGGTCCTACCCAACCTCACTGGCTATTAGGCACCTACTCTTTCCGGGGTTGGGATTTCAGGGGTAGCGTATAGAAAGTATTTTGCAAGTTCTTTTTAATTAAATAAATACCTAAATATTCTGAGGTAAACTACTTTGCGCTATACTAAACGAAGCTGGCCATATGGGTTCTAGAATAGGGACGAACATAATTAAATACTTTTTTAGGGATTTTCTTTAGAAAAGCCCTATTGCTATCGAGTCGTCGTTGCCAATTATCTGTCACGGTTTTGGGTATGAAGGAGAGGAGCTATCGAGTTGCTGTTTTCGGTAATAGATTCGTGCTGGGGTGAACCATTGCAAGATAAAGAAAAAATCGCAAAAAATCGCAAAAAAAAAAAAACGCAAAATCGAAAATCCCTTGTATTCGGCTGAGCTCGTCTCAGGATTTTGTAAAAACATATTATACAATGAAAAGATTTGTTGTTTTCTATGTAATATTTAAGGTTTGGGATTGAATTCGTTGTCAAGTCATTATTATATAGAACAAGCCGACCTATTTAACGAACTAACGTAGTAGTAGAACGTCCAAGTTCCGCACGTTATATAAGTTTTCACTTTTATAGATTTGAACGAATGAACGGTTGACCGAATGAAGGGTTGACCAAATGAACGGTTTACCGAATGAACGGTTAACCAACAGAACGTTTGCATTTCCTATAGTTGCCAATGAATGTTAGCATTGTTAGCCCGTTTTTTAATTGCCATTATGTACAATTTTTTACCCCATTTTTTATCATAAACCTTCCAGTAAATAGTATTAGAGCCAAGTCTAAGATTTTTTATTTAATATTGGTATAATAGTTTTTAATACAACATCATAATATTGTCGGAAGTTTGTGCTAATGTCGCACATGGAAATAAAACTATTTTTAACGTATTGGACCGCGATTTATTTGTTGCCCTCATAACCATGGCTGCTGAAAAGCTACTGAAACATGGAGTTCAGTGTAGATAATAAAATAACACCAAATAGGGCGAAATAAAATCTGTGAAAAATAGTTTTATTTCAACAATATCATAACTAACATAACATAACTTATATTAAAAAAGCGGCCAAGTGCGAGTCGGACTCGCCCATTAAGGGTTCCGTAGCGGCAAGTAACATAATAATGTTTTTATTTTTTTATTTTTTATATTTGAGTTGATTGAATGAATGGTAAATTGCGGTTTATGATTTATGACGTATTAAAAAAATATCTACTTACTAGATCTCGTTCAAACCAATTTTCTTTGGAAGTTTACATGGTAATGTAAATCTTATATTTTTTTTTAGTTTTATCATTCTCTTATTTTAGAAGTTACAGTGGGGGGGGGGGACACATTTTACCACTTTGGAAGTGTCTCCCGCGCAAACTATTCAGTTTAGAAAAAAATGATATTAGAAACCTCAATATCATTTTTGAAGAGCTATCCATAGATACATCACACATATGGGCTTAATGAAAAAAAAAATTCTGAGTTTCAGTTCTAAGTATGGGGACCCCCAAAATTTATTGTTTTTTTTTTCTATTTCTGTGTGAAAATCTTAATGCGGTTAACAGAATACATCTACTTACCAAGTTTCAATAGCATAGTTCTTATAGTTTCGGAAAAAAGTGGCTGTGGCATATACAGACGGACAGACAGACAGACATGACGAATCTATAAGGGTTCCGTTTTTTGCCATTTGGCAACGGAACCCTAAAAATTATGATCACCACTATTAATTATTCGTATGTTAAAGAAGAAACACCTATAGCTATCAGTAATTTTTTTTGAAGAGTCATAACGCAGGATTCATAATGCTTTGGTCTGAGTGTTACCATGTATAATATACATATATTCACACAAAAAAAGGTACATAAGTTAATGTTGGGGTTTCGTCATCTAGACCTGACATATTCCTTTAATCTAAGCGGTTAAAACATGTGGTTCTTGTGGAACTTACTGTACCGTGGGAAACAAATATACCGAAGGACCACGCAATAAAGAAAAATAAATACTATGATCTCACAAACGAATTAATGAAAAACGGTTACGTGGTTAATTTGTATGCAGTGGAAGTGGGAGCGAGAGGTATACCAGCAAAATCTCTCTATAACCCACTTAAAGATCTAGGCCTATCGAGAGCTACAATAAGCTCATTACTAGGACGAATGTCTGAAGCGGCACTAGTAGGTTCGTATCAAATTTGGTTAGGCAGGGAGGGGAACTTGGGTAGTGAAGGTGAGTGTTGATGTACATCAACAAAAAGGGGCCCCTTCTAAACCTACACTTGGGTCACAAGTCCCAGGCACTGTCCACGCTTAAAAGACTGACGCGGTGCCTGGGCACCGGGACCGTGACATTTGTCAAACGAGTCGTACCATTTGTCAAATTGCTTGCTTGACAAGGGACCTAATGGGTTCCATGGAATGCTAAGAATATCGATCTCATGTTAATCCGTATTCTAGAACCCATATTACAAGTTATGCTTAGTTAGCGCTCTAACTAGCGTTGTGCAATATTTCTTAGGATATTTTTTTTAACTCAGAAACTTGTTACCGTTTTCTGTCAACCGACTTTAAAAAGAGGCAGTTCTCAATTCGACTGGAATTATATATTTGTTGAAATAAAACTATTTTTCACGTTTTTTTTTCTCTAGTCAAATATTTATACATTTTTCGTGAAAATTCACCTAGAATACTGAATTTATTCATAAAAATGAATCTCTAAGGTGATATTAATTTTAACAATTTATTGAATAACCGAGGAATTTAAAGTGAATTATGGTTTTCCATACCCAGTTTCAAGCAAAAATGTAAGATATATATTACTGTTTAGATATTTGCCAATGGAAAAATACGATGCATTGTGGGCTTGCCACTGACAGCGAGTTGTGTGCCAAACCGGGCCAGTGATGGTGTGTGTGAAAATTGTATCGATGTTTTATATCGACTAGTAAACTGACGGTCGTACAATCATGCGCCCAGTAAGTCGAGCCAAAGGAAACAGGGCATAACTGATCTCGACGCGAGTCGTCGCAATTTCGAGCCAAGAAACCGTCTTGATACTATAAAAATTCCAAAATTTTGGGATAAGACGCAGTCAACAGACGAAAATATGTGTTATTTCTATTTGTTGACTGCGTTTTATCCCAGAATTTGAATTTGAATATAAATAATAAAGAACTATCTTAAGTATAAAAAATGGTGTCCGAAACTACAACAAATAAATTTATTAAAAGACCGCACGGCAGAAGTGAAAACTTCATTGTTTTAATATATAATATTAGCACGATAAACCGCTAACTACACACACTAACCTCACAATGTAAACCAAATAATAGTCACAATATTTTTTATTACGCACCAATAATAACTATTAAATTAATAAAGACAATTATTACGTATGAATTGAATATACTAAACACAGCGACACAACAGCGAAGAGCAGCTGACTGCATCTTTCTCGCTCGGATACACTCGGCGGTCCGATCGAGCCTTTCACCTCAGAGCGTGACGATTCAGCCTAATTTACTACCTTTTTTTTTTTTTTTTTATCGTGCGGAAATCCCTTCGGATACCCCCCCGCCGGCCAGCGGGGGCGGTTATGTCGGGCTTGCACCGACTAAAACCGCACGCCGTCTCGGGTCTTCAGACGCCGGGGTGTAAGGTTACCCATAAAGCATATCCCTCGCACCCCGGCTGACCCTGGGCCATCTCACCACTAACATCATCGCTCATCCTGTCTCCTCTGAAAGCAGAGGAGTACGGAGAGCGATGTGTTCCCGCCACGTTGGGTATTGGCCGACGATCAATGCCAACCCTATGAAGGGGTGAAGGGGAAGCCATTGACCGCCGCCCAGGGTGTACCGGCCGCTCCGATTCCGTTCCCCCCGGACCGCAGCGGGATCGGAATCGGAGCGACACTCGATTAGGTTACCCAACACACACCCCACACACACGCACACACACACACCCCCTAATTTACTACCTACGGAAAAATCTGTGTTTTTACTTCGCTTCAAAAATAACTATTTAGAGCATATAAGAAAAATAAATGAAATTTCATCCGACATATTTAACGCTAAGTAGTAAAGATCATCTAGGACGGAACTTCAGCCCGCAACCAATCCCTTACAGGGGGAATGCTCAACCAACTGACTCCCTGTAAGGGACTGGTCGCGGGTTCAAGTACCGTCCTAAATGTTCTCTTTTTCCAATCTGAAACCTATAGGAAAAGTAAGCAGACTAATTGCTTAAATATTTCATTGAGCTAAGTAGCAGGTTGTCGAGCTCCTAACTCTTAAATGCCTTACTTTATAAATCTTACACTTCGTTAAATAAAAATGACTTGATGATTATGTGAGGCACGTCAATATGATAAGTTAAAAAAAAAAAGGTACTTTATTATTATTATTATTTATTCGGCGGGGGGGTATCCGAATGGATTCCCGCACGAAAAAAAAAACAAAAAAGGTACCTACTTTATTATTATATTAAAGATACTGCAATGGTGACTTTCTAACAAACTCATCAGAAACTGCTTATGACTTATTTATAAGACAAATATGTTTCATAACCCAACATGGGTACTATTAAACAAAATTTCAAAACAACTTCACACACATTGTCTCCTAAAATTCAGAAATAATTTATCTACACAATAAAAGAACATTATTGATAAATCACTGACTATCGATAGCCGTTCCACCCATCGCATTAGCTGAGTACGTGGCGATAGGCCAACTCGATACTGAGTTATCGAAACATACCCAGCACTAATGTGTCTGTGGAGGTTTCCAAGCTATTTGTTGCGAGTGAAGTATGTTTGTGTTTTGTCGTGAGAATGTACTCTTTAAAAATGTTAGCTCACAAGCTGCAAGGGTTGGTAAATGCTTAACTATACTGTCGTGAGTCGTGATTAGATCATTAAGTTTTATTTGCAGTGGTCCCTGGAGGTGACCTTCTTAGGTAACATCTAGGTTCCTTGTTAATAAACCGGGGGTAATGTTGAAAATGGTTGTACCAGTATCACATCAACTGAATCATATCCACCACTTATGGCTTTGGACTGGAACACTGTGGTTTTAGTTCAGATTGATATAGCGACATTATCAATAGCCCCGGGGAGATGGTCCTTGGTGGTTTCCACGCGTTAAAAAGGATAAAGGTACCTATTTTATATCAAAAAGGATATTAAATGACTACTTACACATTACTATGTAGTTTTCTTCTTAGTAAACGACACTGGGAAAGGTTTCATGACTGTCTTTAATATGCAGAGGTAGTGAACATCTATATATTTAAAACAAAGTCGTGTGAGTAATCATTGGGATAAGCTCAAAAACGGGTGGACCGATTTTCATGATCCTTGATTTTTCTCCGCATATACTGTGCCTTTGAGGTTTTTTTTTACTGAAATCACCACGGTTACCTCCCCCCTCACAAACTCGCACAGGCCTCCTCCGCAGGCCAGCGGGAGTGGGTATGTCGGACACGAACCGATCTGAACCCTACGCCGTCTCGGGTCGGGCAAGGAGACATTCACGAAATAAATTCAGCTGATAAGGTACCTAACCAACATAACTTGATTCTAAGGTAGAACGAAGTTTACTGGGTCACCTAGAAAACATAATGAAAAACAAGTTGAATTCCTGAGACGAGCTCAGCCGAATACAAGGGATTTTCGATTTTGCGTTTTTTTTAACGATTTTTTGCGATTTTTTGCGATTTTTTCTTTATCTTGCAATGATTCACCCCAGCATGAATCTATTACCGAAATCAGCAACTCGATAGCTCATCTCCTTCATATTGGGTATATAACCGTGACAGAAAATTGGCAACGACGACGACGTCGACGACAACTCGATAGCAATAGGGCTTTTCTAAAGAAAATCCCTAAAAAATGGATTCGTTTCTACCGTCAATATATATAGGAATCCTGTCAA
The DNA here is from genome assembly GCA_946251805.1 of Cybosia mesomella. Classification (NCBI taxonomy): domain Eukaryota; kingdom Metazoa; phylum Arthropoda; class Insecta; order Lepidoptera; family Erebidae; genus Cybosia; species Cybosia mesomella. The sequence continues at coordinate 16,796,446 of OX276415.1, forward strand.
TATTATATCGATGATATTAATATTATTGAGACAATTTTGATGTGCAAACGCGATTCGTGAGTATATAATCTGTATCGAGATATTGGATCGCAATATATTTGTTTGTCTGGTCACATGAATATCCGAGCATCACTTCAAAATCGCTGAACAGATTTGGCTGAAATTTTGCATGAACATTCATCTAGGGCATGGTCCTAAACTGCGCTATATATCATCACGCTATTATAGGTATGATAGGAGCAGCAGAGCAAAATCGGTCTAAACTATTATTGATGACAGCTTTATTATTGCAAGGTAGATCTTTACGAAATTATGTAGTTCAGCAGAACTGAGACTTAGACGAAATTCGTACTATAACTCATCACGCCATACCCTAAAGGAGCAGTAAAATGTAAAATCTCGAAACTCCACAGAGTTACACACGTATAAAAGATAGTTGATTAGAAACGCATGAACATTTCATAACGAATATCATCACATTGAAATAAAACTATTTTTAACGGATTCTATCGCGGTTGATTTGATATTTTACGTTGATCCCGAGGTTTCGGTTGCTTTTCTTCATGACACTGTGAGCTCATTCTGCGTAAAAAGGAACACCAACAATTCAACATAGTTCGGGTACTTTGAGATAACTTTCACTTCAAACTACAAGACAACAACCATCTTTTGACTCCCCGTGACCATGGCTGTTGAAAAGCAACCGAAACGTCGGGATCAATGTAAAATATAAAATAACATCAAATAAACCGCGATAGAATCCTTTAAAAATAGTTTTATTTCAATGTGTTACATTCGCGTAAACTTCCGACAATATCGAATATCATCACGCTATCATATTAAGAAATCAGGCAGAATTGATTTCGATGTTACATATTTTTGTACCTATTCCGAACGAATTGTCTTAAGAGTGGTAGAGTCAAGCAACAGTCATTTTGGCCGTTGCATGAATGGGCCGGGCCGACTCGACCGGGGAAGCACCACCCTCTCACAGAATATCGACGCCAAGTAACAGTATTTGAACTGTTGCGTTCCGTTTGGTGAGTGAGAGTGCCGGAGCCCAAACTCCTTTCCCATCCTCTCCCAAACTCCTTTCCCATCCTTTCCTTTACAGGGTCGGCAGCGCGAGTGTGACGCCACTGGTGTTGCACACGGCCATAGGCCGCGGTAACCGCTTCCCATCAGGTGGGCCGTGTGCTTGTCTGCCACCTTAGTACTATAAAAAAAAGTAATATGAGTGGTCTACATCACCTCATCTGACCCGTTACATAAAATAACCTAATACTTACGTGTTAGTATCGAGACTACAGAAACAAACATACCTAGATCTAAAGATTTAGATCGGAAAAAGAGAACATCTAGGACGGGACTTGAACCCGCGATCAGTCCCTTACAGGGGGAATGCTTTGACCAACTGAGCCACCTAGACACGTCCCAGATATTCGAAATTCTCCGATTGAATAAAAAACAATGTTTAAAAATGACTGTAAAGTTATTCATTGTTTCCGTAGTTCGCAAGAATTACGGTAGATGACTCCAACGTCACCTTAAGACGTATTAATGTATCGGAGAATTTCGAATATCTGGGACGTGTCTACGTGGCTCAGTTGGTCAGAGCATTCCCCCTGTAAGGGACTGGTCGCGGGTTCAAGTCCCGTCCTAGATGTTCTCTTTTTCCGATCTAAATCTTAAGGAAAAAGTAATACAGCATACAAAATGCTTAAAAAAATTTAATTGAAATACCTAGATCTATTCCGACTTTAACGCGTACGAAAGTCGCGGGCAACAGTTTTCAGTTAAAAAATAAAAATGTCATCTCCATCATAATTTGCAAAAGAACTTAGGGCTAACCTCTCCATACCATTCGTGTAATTTATCTTTTTCCTTTTCGGCGAACTCATGATCCCTGAACAATGACACCGGAGATATTTCACGTATCACTGAGTGTGACACACAAGAGGAAACACCGCGTTTATTATCCGGAGTACGTACATGGCTGTTGTATTCTCAATGGGGTGATTGATTTTTTAAACGCGTGTTTTAGATAAGGATGAGTTTTATCCTTTTTTTTTGATTATGGTGTACTCGTAATTAAACGGTTACTCATAAATTTAAATTTAAAGATTTAGATCGGAAAAAGAGAACATCTAGAAAGGTACTTGAACCCGCGACCAGTCCCTTACAGGGGGAATGCTCTGACCAGCTGAGCTATCTAGACACGTCCCAGATAATCGAAATTCTCCGATACATTATATACGTCTTAAGGGGCTATCTACCGTAATTCTTGCGAACTAAGGAAACAATGAATAACTTTACAGTCATTTTTAAACATTGTTTTTTGATGACTTCGCCTAATTATGTAATTCAATTAAATTTTTAAACATTGTGTATGCTTATTTCTTCTAAAGATTTAAATCGGAAAAAGAGAACATTTAGAACGGGACTTGAACCCGCGACCAGTCCCTTACAAGGGGAATGCTCTGACCAGCTGAGTTATCTAGACACGTCCCAGATATTCGAAATTCTCCGATATATTATATACGTCTTAAGGCGACGCTGGAGCCATCTACCGTAATTCTTGCGAACTACGCAAACAATGAATAACTTTACAGTCATTTTTAAACATTGTTTTTTGATGACAAAAATTTAATTGAATTTAAATTTAACTTACTTTCATAAATTTTAATACAAAGTTCAGACTGTGTCCATTGGCACTTTTCTTATTGTCTCTATTATGATTGAAAGACACTTTGTTCTTGTGTTCTATAAGAGTAGCACTCACTGCACTACGTAACACTAATTTCACTGAACTAACTCAAAGGGCTTAGTTCTTTTAAGTCTTCTTACCATGTCCGTGGTGTCAAGGAGCTGGATAGCCTCGACATTCACGTGTTGAAGCAGCCTTTGTTCATGTGCTTCTAGTTTTATCTAACTACCCTTCAATATTTGTATTTCTGTACTATTTATTCTGTACTGGTGGTAGAAATTTGATGACACAAATTTGTCACAAAATTCGGCCGGGTAGGTACCACCGTGCACGATTGCGAAAAACCCTCCATAGTAAACCAATTTCGTTTTGATTGCATTCAGGGGTCAGCAAGTGCATAGCCGGGTAGGGGGATTGTGGTCGCAGCACTAGTTGGACCGGTGGGTGTCAGGCGGTGCTGCGACGACAATCCTCTTTTGATGAGGCCGTCAAGCTGAGTGCCACCTTTGTTAACATGGTACGTGTATGTAATTGTGACCCTCTTTCCTGAGACTTTACCTTCAGCTTACCATCAGGCGAGGTGAAGTCAAATTGACGTGTCCTAAATATTAAAAAAAAAAATTGCCCCACTTAATGGTTTTCAGTTGGCTTTAGGTATAAGCCAGACACAGTAGATGTAATCTTATGATATATATATATATATTATATTCACATATGAAAGCCCTGCGCGCCGGATCGTTACGTATGGAGACGGAGACGTCCACCATTGGTGGTTGTGCCTGGACCAACTTGCTTCAGAGAACGCCTCTTAGCAGGTCCATAAATTTTTATGGACCAATGAAATTAGAGACAGAGTTGAAATGTTCTCTGGCCAATGAAGTGAGCTCGCTAGGGTGTCATTATATCCCACCAAAAAACAAAAATGTAAAATAGGAGAGCCAAGTTCAACACAAAAATTATGCTTGGCTGTGGGCTTCGCCGCAAAAAGAATGGAGATCTAAATGATTACCAAATTCTATGCAAAATCGAAATATGTATTTATAGGAACAAAATAACATTATGAACAAGTATTAAACTCTATTTCTTTGCTTTATTGGATTCGGTAATTTTTTAGGGATTTTCTTTAGAAAAGCCCTATTGCTATCGAGTTGTCGTCGTCGACGTCGTCGACGTCGTCGTTGCCAATTTTCTGTCACGGTTTTGGGTATGAAGGAGATGAGCTATCGAGTTGCTGTTTTCGGTAATAGATTCGTGCTTTGGTGAACCATTGCAAGATAAAGAATAAATCGCAAAAAATCGCAAAAAATAAAATAAAAACGCAAAATCGAAAATCCCTTGTATTCGGCTGAGCTCGTCTCAGGAATTCAACTTGTTATTTATTTATACTTTGTTCCACCATACATCATTTTGTTATATCTCAAAGGGTGCAGCGTTGAACGTTCCCAGACGGCTTATTTTTTTCCGATCCCTCCAACAAATATCATAATATTTTAGCCAATGTATACAAAATGCATAGCCGTACGATACAAAATCTTGACATATTATATACTAAAACCTTCCTCTAGAACCACTCTATCTATTGGTGAAAATAACATGAAAATCGGTGCAGTAGTTTTTGAATTTATCGCTAATAGACAGACAGACGCGGTGGAGGACTTTGTTTTATAATATTAAATCCTATAAGACAGACGCTTACTGCATGTACTGATGAACTTAACTCTTTACACAAATTATTTGTCTTCTTTTGTCCATTCTCTTTACGGGTCTGAACCATCTAATTAGTTAACATCACGCTGCCAACAATCACCACAAAATGTGTCTGTATAAACATACCAGTGAATTCGAGGCTACTGAACGCATCGACCCAATTAAACCGAAATAGTCGTTACATAATCAGTGCTAGTGTTGCAATTAAACATCAACAACACAGAGTTAGAAATACAAGAAATGAATGAATCCTGAAAATTGTTTTCCTAGTTTTATCATGTACTAGCAACCTGACGCGTTGCATCGGATTATTTGAGTTTTTTTTAACCTTGAGCTAAATGGTAATTTACGTATAATACAGACTATATCCATCGAGAATATAATGTACTTTTCAAATGGTGAAAGATTTTTTTCAATAAGTGCAATAGTTTTTTCAAGCGACTACAATATGGAATTCTTCAAAAAGGGCACTAGAAGGTTTTTATAGAGTCGGCAGCGCGTGTGTGACTCGTGTGTGGCACACGTCCATAGGCCACGGTAACCGCTTCCCATAAAGTGGGCTGTGTGCGTGTTTGCAACCTACATGTGGTATAAAAAAAAATTACTCCAAACCTATAAACCAACTCATAAAATTTGGCCTCTCTGTTTAAGGTCCCGGGTTCGAATCCTGGCCATTACACTACCGCCGTGAACCCACTCCTAACACAAGCAATTATGCTTAGCTGGACCCCTGTCAGGGGGAATATTAGTAATTTTCGTTACTAATTGAAAAATTCTTTGAAAAAATAAAATATGTCTATAGTATTATCGAAAGTTTACCTGAAATATCTATATCAATACTAATATTATAAAGTGGAAAGATTTGTATATATTTGTATATTTGTTATTGTGTATATTTGTATGTAAGTATGTTTGTAACGAATTGGCTCAAAAAGTGCTGGAACGATTTCAAAAATTCTTTCAACATTAGAATGCTACATGATCCCTGAGTAACGTAGGCTTTATCCCAATATTCCCACGGGATCAAGACTTATGCGGGTGGAACCGCGTGGCGATGCTAGTACTTAATAAAATAAAACTATGTACCACCTGTTTGGTATTCAGTTATTCACTTAATCAAACTCACTCAAAAGCAAAACAGAACAAAACTTCAAGACACTATGAGCTCCTTCTGCGTAAATAGTAGCACCAGCAATGAAACATAGTTAGTGTACTTTAAGATAAAAAGTTTACGCTAAAATCCACATATTGAAATGTAACTATTTTTAACGGAGTCTATCGCGTTTTTTTTTTTTTTTTAGTCCGTCCAATTGACTGTACCCCGCCTGATGGTAAGCTGAGGTAAAGTCCAAAAAGTAGTGGCCATCATTTCTAGAGATTTGGTCTCCCCGTGACCATGGCTGCTAAATAGCCACCGTAACGTCAGGTTTAGTTTAAATAATAAAATAATATCAAATGAATCGCGATAGAATCCATTAAAAATTGTTTTATTTTAATAAATTTACTTTAATTTTAGTAGGTATCCCCGGGCGTCGGGGTGCGAGGGATATGCTCTATGGGCAACCTTACACCCCGGCGTCTGTAGACCCGAGACGGCGTGCGGTTTTAGTCGGTTCAAGCCCGACATAACCGCCCCCGCTGGCCGGCGGGGGGATATCCGAAGGGATTTCCGCACGAAAAAAAAAAAAAAGGTATCCCCGTGACCCTTGCTGCTGAAAAGCAACGGAAACTTCAACAAACAGTGTAGATATATATATAACACAGAATAAATCGCGATGAAATCCGTTAAAATTAGTTTGATTTCAATATTATCTTCTGATGAAGAGTGCGCCGTAATAGACATACGAATCGAGACAAACTAGGCGGAAATAATAAAAATATAAATTTTACAATTATTCGGGGCATAGAACTGGGGTATTGGGGGAATTTAATACGATATACGAGGATTAAATCCAATTTTCAATAGTCACATCTAGAAAAGTGACACTCTGTATTCAAATGCGATGCTATCAGCGCTCTCCAGCCGCGAACGTCCTGTATACGCAATAAATTCACGCAATTTGTGGAACCACTGTGTTTAGTACCAATTTACAATGCACTTTTAGTACTAACTACTTTATGTTGTCGTCATAAGTGTCGGTATTGTGTTAGTTAACGTTATAAAGCGAGATTGACATAACATAACTTAACGCCTGTATCCCCAAAGGGGTAGACAGAGGTGTGCTACACACCCACGATTCGCCAGTTATGTTTAGGTCCCAATGTAATAGGGGGCGAGCCTATTGCCATCGACCGGGCACATGACCAGATGCCCAACTTGCAGCCGAGGTTGTTTTAGGCCTCAAGGATATTAGTTGGGCCCTGAACACATTAGTTATACAATAGTGTGGAAATTTGCCCGATTTGTTGACATTCATGATTACTGCTCCGCTCTCCTGGACAGTAGCGTGATGATATATAGCATATTATAGTCCTCGATAAATAGAATAACCAATGCAACACAAAAGAAAACAAGACGAACCTGTAGTTCCTGAGATTGGCGCGGAGAAACAAACAAACTCTTCAGCTTTATATTTTAGCATAGATTAGTAAATGCTTAATAAAACGCCACAAAATCGCACAATATTACCTAAAATCCTTTTTCTTTTGTAGACACCGCGTTCTTTTAGTGTTTTAATCCTAGCTTTATAATAATTAAATAAATAAATATTCTACGAAATTCTACACAGCGCTTTCTAGACCCAAAGTAAGCATAGTTTAGCTTGTGTTGTGGCTTCCAGCGGATAAATATACTTTTTGTTTTTCTTTGTAAATGCATACATATTATCCCTAAATAAAAATAAAAAATTTACTCCTCTCGAGCCCGCTATGATAGATCTTTGCCGTCCACCGTCAAATCACATATTGACACATCCGTGTTCAAAAGCACTCCATCTAAATGGACTCGTATTGTTAGTGCGGCCCAACAGGCCTATTGGAGCAGGAGCCCGATTCAGTAAAATTACGTTTTTAAAACGTGTGATTTTAAAATCTACGAAATCTTATAAAATGATAACTTCAAAATCTAGTTGAAAACGCATAAAACTATGAATGATTCTGAACAGACTGCCAGATGAGGTCTCGAGTTCGATCCCCAGTCACCCCGGGCACACACCTCTGACTTTTCGTAGTTATGTGTGTTTAAACATCTTAATTAGCGTTCGCTTAGTAATGTGCCCGGTAGATGGCAATAGGCTCGCCCCCTAATTACATTAGAACCTAAACATAGCTGGCGAATCATGGGTGTGTGTAATACACCTCTGCCTACCCCTTCGGGGATACAGGCGTGAAGTTATGTTGAAGTTATGATTCTGAAGGTTTAATCACCTCACGAAACCATGGCTAGGTTTGGTTTTGATAGATCAACTTACTGAATATCAAGTAAGTTTTTCTTTATAATCGAAATGAAATCACTCGTTTTGAAAACCTGGCGTTACTGAATCGGGCCCCTGCCTGTAATTCCAGATTGTACTTGAGCAATCGATACTAGAAAACTGGGTATGGTCTGCATTTTGCTACTAAGCTTGGTACAGTGTTGTCTTGTACGATGGTACGGAACCCTTTGTGTGGGGTTATATCCAGCCCCCACCGTCGACGGCCCCACTGGTGACAAATGTGATTTTGTTCCCAAAAATGTCCCAACAGTGGTGGCAATTGGGAATACCCACTCTTTTGTTCCTAGTTGCCTTTACCGTCTCGACGCAACACTTGTGGCAAATGGAATTCTTTTCCAATAAATGTCCCATTTGCTCCCAGTGATGGCAATTGGGAGTGGCCACTCTTTATATTTCCAGTTACCGCTAACGGTGACAGATGGATGGACGTTTCAGTTGCTTTTAAGCAGTCTCCCTGGCTGCTGAAAATCAACCGAAACATCGGGTTCAATATAAAATATAAAATAACATCAAATAAATCGCGATAGAATCCGTTAAAAAATATTTTTAGTTCAATGTGTGACTTTCGTTCAATTTTATGAAACGTATGAAGTTAAATATTAATTTATAATCCTTATTACAAACATACAGTAATAGTAATAAAAGTTATTTGGTGTTGCTGCAACATAGGTATATATATATACCTACCTACCTGAATCTTGAAAAAAGGCTGCAACGATCGCGGTCACTGAGATATTACACATTAAAGCACTTTTTATCTGGAAATACATGACATGGATTAAATGAGTCGCTTCATGTACAATTAATGCGTCCATTAAGTATCTTCTTACGACGACGGCGGTGTTCGAGTATAACATAAGTGGAACTGGGGCATATGGCGTGGAGTTCGACTGTTAGCGGAAAGAGATTATTAAAGTGAAACCTGCTTTACACGCGTTCGGCTTTTTTTGAGATGAGAAAAAGCAATTAAATTCGTGACACTGTGACCGTTACGACACACAATACGTTATACGTTGAGACATAATTTAGATAGCAGTCCGTTATTAACTTCTGTCCTTACACATGTCACGAACGTTTACTATCATTAAACCTTTCATGCAAGCACCGCCGGTTTCAAGAGCTTCTGACCTGGCATTTTTTCAATATATCATCAATTTGAGCAGCCAATTTACACGTGCCTTACATACTTGATGTGCCATTAGCTTAGTACCCATTTGTTCTACGTTCCACCTTAGCATACCCTTTTCAATTCCTGTTACAAAATTCTCTTTCGGTGCACTTTCGTATCCATATTCATTTTCCTATTAATCAGCCTGATTTCACAAAATGATGCATTTCAAATGCGTTCGATTTACTTTCCTATATCATATTTTCACTTCAGTAGTATAATAGGGTTTGAACCTGGGACATATCAATCGAAAAGCCGACTCTTTAACCACTAAGCTGCCTACGTTAATAGATGCTGGTTTACACTCATTCATATGAAACTTTATAAATCGCTATCCGCTACCGATAGGACCACACCTGCTCTCCCCACTGCAATGAGCTGCCGGCTTAGTGCCAAACGCATGGTTTGTGTGCGAATAAATTAGTGGCAAGTACCACGGCTTGGTCCTAACTTGTGCACCAATATTGTGTTCAGGAATTGAAACTCTTACGATAATACATGTGTTTAGTTGTCAAAAGTATTTGGTGATTGTAATAACAATATTGGTTGTTCGTTTTCGATCTTTGCCCATAGGGTATTGGCCCTATCAAGATCTAATAGATGAGGCTACGGCGCAAGCTGCCTCTGGGGTTGGAGGGTCAGATGATAATTGCTCCCGTAAAAGCCAAGAAAGACGGGATCGAAAGTGCAAACTTTGTATGCAAGCGAGATTAGATAGGATGATGTTGAAATCGATGATTACCCAAACCCAAGATAAAACAAATAATTTAAACATTTTTAATTTTATACATATTTTTTTGATATGCAGTGGTATCAAATTAGGTAAACATACAAATACGACTACATATTTACTGTAGCAGAGAAATAGGACGGCTTATATCTGCCTTTACAGTTCATCAATTGCAACATAACATACTTCGTTTAAAATATTATAATTAATAATATAATATTATAATTGAGAGACGATCAAAATCTGAGGGATGGGTCAAACAGGGGTGTGTGTTGGGTAACCTCCTCGAGTGTCGCTCCGATTCCGATCCCGCTGCAGTCAGGGGGGAACGGAATCGGAGCGGCCGGTACACCCTGGGCGGCGGTCAATGGCTTCCCCTTCACCCCTTCATAGGGTTGGCATTGATCGTCGGCCAATACCCAACGTGGCGGGAACACATCGCTCTCCGTACTCCTCTGCTTTCAGAGGAGACAGGATGAGCGATGCTGTTAGTGGTGAGATGGCCCAGGGTCAGCCGGGGTGCGAGGGATATGCTCTATGGGTAACCTTACACCCCGGCGTCTGAAGACCCGAGACGGCGTGCGTTTAGTCGGTGCAAGCCCGACATAACCGCCCTCGCTGGCCGGCGGGGGGGTATCCGAAGGGATTTCCGCACGAAAAAAAAAAAACAAAAAGGAATGGGTCAAACAGAGCGGGCGCGACGTGGCGTGTCCGCTAAGTATATCAAACAGACGGGGCACGGACAGGGCGCGACGACGTTTCCGATATGATCTTTGCTGCGCGGGTGTCATGTGTTCAAAGTAACCCAAGCGCACCCCTTAACTCCTCCGCTCACTGCACAGCGACGTCTTGTCCACGTCTCGTCTCTTCTGTCTGTTTCAGGATAGGCCGTAGTCGTTGAAAGCGTTATGTCCGCGTCTTATCCACGCCCCATCTTATCTGTTTGTCTTTCGCGATATTTCTATACATATTGTATGAAACTCACCTCACAACGGTTTTGTTTGTCCCACACTTAAGTTTGAGACAGAAGTATTTACTAAGCACTGTCTTAAACTTAGATTACGTTTCGAACGTCTCTCAAAAAAATCAAAATTTTCGATTATGCTACTTCAATTCTAAAGATGTGATAAATAGGTACTTTTTTTTTTTTTACGTGCGGAAATCCCTTCGGATACCCCCCCGCTGGCCAGCGGGGGTGGTTATGTCGTGTCTCGACTAAAACCGCACGGCGTCCTCCCCAAGTGTCCGTTGCCGGGCACCCCGGGTAAGCCCTCGAAAGGATAACCCCAGGGTTGCCGGCGGACTTTGGCCGCCACCGCGGCCTCGCCTGGTGGGGTCGGGTTTTATCCCGCTTCCGTGAGTTGGCAGGCGAATGTAGGGCACACACGACACGCCTCCGCCACGGCCTGCTTCTGTAAGGACGGCAAGTCGGCCAACTGCCGTCCTCAGGCCCCGATCATGGAGGTCGGTAGTCCCGGGCGTAGATGAGTCTGCGGCGTCCTACGACTAGACTACGAAACTCGGGGGGCAGGGTTCTCTCCCGCTCCCTCTCCGCCGTCTCTTTCGCGCGCATTACCTGCTCGCATGCCACTTGTTCCCGTCGGAGACCACGGCCCTCACCATGGTCTCCAACGAGAGAACGTCCACGCCCAGGACCGCAACGAGATCCCGGCGTTGACTCGCCCACGCAGGGCACTCCACCAACGTGTGGAGCGCCGTGTCTTCGCCAGGATCCTCGCAGTGCTGGCACTGCGGCGTTGTCTCCCGGTGGATGCGCCACAGATACTTACCGAAACACCCGTGTCCGGTAACCATCGGTCCCTCTCCAACCACTCCTTCATGATCGGTCTCACCGCCGCTATGGTGGATTCCCCCCACCTCGGGTGCTCAAGTCGCACCCTCCATGTCTGCATGAGTTCCTGGCGGAGCAGGGACCGCTGAGCCCTGATTTCTCGGGGCTCCCGCCTATGGCCCCGCTCCAGCGCCTCCTTGCGCCACTGGTACAGCAGCGCAAGGGCTCTCGCTTCCAGGTCCCATGGAGGGGTCCCGGCTAGGAGACATGCCGCCTCGACGGAGATCGTGCGATACCCCCTGATGACTCTGACGGCCATCGCTTTTAACGGGCTGTTTAATACAGCCACGTTGCGGGCCGCCAGAGTCTCCGCCCATACTGGGGCCCCGTACAGGGCCATGCTTCGCACGATCCCCAGGTACAGTCTCCTAGTGGGGGATAAATAGGTACTAACTAAAATCTATTTCCTATGCATAAACTGATATTTTTGTTCATACTTTGGCCCAAACTTCGCTAGAGAGGGTACGGTAGAACTAAACTATACGCGAGTAATATAACAGCTAAGCCCTTCTCATACCGCTCATATAATCCTTTCTGTGTCATCTATATTAATTTATGTATATCCAAAGTTTGAATACACAAACAAGACAGAAACTGGTATAATCTTGTACTTAATATAGTTGATATTTCCATGATATAGGTAACGTTAATAGTTTGAACTAGCAATAAGTCTATAGTCCACTAAAGTCCACTTTCCGAAAACAGAAGTTTATATGGGGCTAGTAAACTCGGCGAAGTTGAAGCGTACATACAGCGGAATAAACACCCCAGAGAAATTGGAAATTTAAACTGTTAAACTAAAATAATAAAAGTAATTAGTAAACTAAATTAAGTATTTCTATAAACTAATGTAAAATTATTGAGCGACCTATTAATTTGACTGTGCATTTAAAATCACTTAATTTCTGTGATGAAGTTTAAATACAGAGAAACATGCTGGGATGGCAATGTCAGTTAAACTACATTTTTTGCGACTCTCACAGTCACAAAAGCGAGTGTGTCAGAAGTTCACCGATAACAATTCCTCATCTCTGAGCGTTTCTTGAGCTAGACTGTCTAAATAATATATTAATGATGCCTATCATAAAAATAAAATCGCCGATTTCATAGCCTCGCTGTTAGATGAGAAGGTTCAACTTGCAGCGTTATTGCCAGAACTTGAGCATGCTGCTCCAACATCAATGAATTTAATTAAGTCGCCCTATCTTTGTGCAATCTTAACTGGTATTTATTGAATATCAATTGTTAAGATTCTCAAATGATAAAATGTTTTTAATACTTCAACATTTTTCTTTGTACTTCGATTTTAAACCTAGTGTCTTTATTATTTTTATGAATATTATAATAATTTTGATTGGTATCATTGAACGAACCTCTGAAAGAGTGAAACTCTCTCTTTGACGACTCATTATTCGCTAACTCCTCTTAAACCCCTCAACCGCAGTTGCACCTACTAGCAGGTAGCGTTGGCTCTGGTCCCGCAGATCTTAATACCACCACCATAATACGTGACAGAATGCTATTTAATAGATTTTAATAGTCCAGTAGGTAGTGCTTACGAACACGTGATTTCAAAAAAACAATTTGATTAGTTTTATTTATACAGCAGTCAATCAATTTATTTATTTATAAGAATACAGTCAGCGGGTATGTAGCTTTACTCGTTATAAGTCAGGCCTGACACCCGACAAATGATAATGAGTGCAACTTCACAATTAATTTAAATTGAAGGATTGAGGTCATCCGACCGAAAACTAAAATCACCGACATAGCTTGCAGAATCATCATCACCAGTCATCTGCTGAAAGACCTATGGCCGATGAAGCAAACGAGTCCTAGAGTGGAGTGCATTCCATGGATTGGCATAATGGAAGGTGGGACGCCCACCAGCAAGATGGACGGACGACCTTAAAAAGGTAGCTGGGATAGACTAGATGGTGCTAGGCGTACATTGGGCGAGGCCTATTTCCTGCAGTAGCCTGTAATAGGCTAATTGATTAATTGAACTTGAATTACAGTACACACTTACAGTGCGTCGCTTACTGGTTAAGGAGTTGACGTTACGATCAAAAGGTGCCGGTTTCGAATCCTGGCCATCACACTACCGAAGTGAACCCACTCCTAACCCAAGCAATTTAGCTTAGCTAGAGGGTTTAGGGAGATATTAGTTATGTCGGTTACTAATATTCTTATTAAAAAATAATAAAAAATAATCAAATATCATATCACCTAAGTATTTAAGAACATTCTTCTTCCACTTTTGTTTCCTTTAAGTTTATTGTATATAGTCCGTCAACTAAAAACCACTTCACCCAAATCTTTTGTTAAAATTTGTTACAATTATGAGGGATATCGCGGGCATCGGTCTTAATCAGGTGACTTGCAACAACCATACAACATAAATTACCCGAAAATCCCCAAAGAGCACCTTAAATTTTCACCATACAAATATAATATCATAATTTTCCGGAGTTAATTAACTGATCTGACAAAGACATGCGAAGTTAATGAAAATTCGTTTAAAAAAACTTAATTATACACCCAACCTTCGTCAGATGTCACCCGTTCACACCTTATTAAGCATTATACTCAGTGATATGGGTTAATTGTGTATGGTTTGTGTGATATATGACATTTTATGTTTTGATTCTGCAACCAAGCTCTCTACGGAGATCGCGTATCGTCAAAGTGTATTCATATTGGATGAAATTTATTTATTTTAATAACCCGTAGATTCACTCTTTTCTAAACTTTTACGTTGTATGATATTCAATTAAGTTTACCGAAATTAAAGCCTTTATTGACCTCGGAACTCGCTTGACGTTTCCAAATGAATCCATGACTGTCGTTACTTTAATCACGTGATACCTTCTGTTTTTTTTCATGTCGAAATACGCACGGATACCCACTATTGCCAGCCAGTGGGGTTTATGTCTCCTATGCGGGGTATAAGGTAACCCAAGAAGGCAATCCCCTTGCACCCCGGCTGACCCTGAGATAGCCCCCAATTCCGTGATACCTTCCATCTTATAGACAGATATTTTTCTTTTATCAATTTATTCAATGTTTCACAAAGTAAAGCAATGAGATCTAACTGCAAATGTATTTCCAAATGCATTTTATTTGTTGTTTCCAAGTGAACAAACTACCTCATTACAGTAGAATAAAATACAAAAGCTTAATTTTGCTAACTTGAACAATATCATTGACTTTAAACACTCCGCAGCTTTTGTATAGCTTCGTTTCGTTGCCTCATTTTACAATTACTACACATAAAAGGTTTTTAAATACAATAATACCAGTATGCAGTAGCGTAGTCTGAACTCGTTTCCGAGCGCGATAATGTCCCAGATCTTGTAGTTGGGTCTCGGCTTCTTTTGTGATCCTTCGTAATGCCAGTAGATTCCGCGTTGCCAGTATTATAATCGTCAAGACTCTGTAAATTTGAAGTACTATTAAGAGATTTTGTTAACTCTTTTTTTTTCTCCGTCCGGAAATCTCTTCGGATACCCTCCGCCGGCCAGCGGGGGTGGTTTTGTCGGACTTGAACCGAAGAATTTTCTTTTTAACCCAAATTTTAGGTGGTTGTTTAAACAATATGTTGGACTACATTGTTTATTTGTTTGATATTCATTTTTATTATTTTTTATTTTTAGTTATAAGCTTGTTTCAATTAATACATTTCTTTTTTGAAATTTGACATTTGAAATAGTTTTAATTTTGTGACAAATTTCAAATATTTGCAACACAAAATAATTTATTAATTCATTCCATCAATTCAAAACCTTTTTCAAGTGATGTTTAAGTAATTATTATAGTATTATAATTTAGTTTTATAATGCTTTTTCTAGCGTTAGTAAAAACATTAATTTTATATTATCACATTGATATGACTGTAGTAAATACTGATTTGGTGGGTATCATTGAGGCCATTTAGTTATCATTGGTTGAAATAAAGTTTAATGATTGAACTCGATATTGCGAATATTCAAAAGTGCTTATACTAGCGACACTAGTAATAGTATAACTAGAGTAATTGAAATGAACGAGATTGACAGAGAGAGTGCGCCCTCGGCTTCACCCGTTTTTAATTCTGTTCCTGCATGAGAACCTTGAGAGAACCATGAGAACCATGAGATAAAAATTAGCCTTTATGTTATTCCAGTTACCCGGGGTTACCCGGGGTGCCCGGCAACGGACACTTGGGGAGGACACCGTGCGGTTTTAGTCAATACACGACATAACCACCTCCGCTGGCCGGCGGGGGGGTATCCGAAGGGATTTCCGCACGTAAAAATAAAAAAAAGTGTTATTCCAGACTATTATCTATCCGTGTACCAAATTTCAGCTAGATCCGTTCAGCCGTTTAAGCGTGATTGAGTAAAAAACATCCAAACTTTTTCACAAACTGTAACATATAGAAATATTAGTAGGATTTCAGAGGTATCCCAGTCTGAACATGCCCGACGCCAATCCCGTACAACCCTCTTAGCAAACTTAATACGTGAATTGACTTGTAATATTGGTAAAGTTTATTTTGTCAGAAGGTGCCATAAGTGTTCATTTTTATTCTTTTAATTCCAGAGGAAAATCCGACGGATTTTATTCTTTGTGATTTGTTGTTAGTTAGTACAATTTTAGCTTGAGGTTGTTAATTCAAACTAGGACGGTTGCCAGCTTGGCAATCAACCCAAACTTAAGCGTAGCGAGATTTGCCTATCCAACAATAGGTCAACGTGACCGGTCGACTTTTTCCATTGATTTGGTTTTTCGGTGATTATTCCTCGATGGTAAGACCGATCTGGACATTCGACCCCTTACGACACTCAGTAATGTCTACTTGATCACCGTGGCAAATTTGGTCGAGATCGGTCAAACGGTCTCGGAGGAGTATCATTTGTTTGAAATGCAACTTTGAAACCAAAGGACTTGATCAGGCTCGAGTCAATTAAGTCAAAGATTAGAATCTTTTTTTTTTTAACGTGCGGAAATCCCTTCGGATACCCCCCCGCCGGCCAGCGGGGGTGGTTATGTCGTGTCTCGACTAAAACCGCACGGTGTCCTCCCCAAGTTCCGTTGCCGGGCACCCCGGGTAAGCCCTCGAAAGGATAACCCCAGGGTAAGATTAGAATCTTATAGAAAGAAATGAAAATATGAAAGACAGAAATTATGGTTCTTACTAAACTAATTTTCAGTTTTGTAGTAGTTGGAGATTTTTGGTTATCCCCTCTGCACAGAAAGGGATTTTGCTGCGGCACCATTTATCGGCCAATTTTGGTACTATTTGGCAAGAACATCCAAAACACTTTTTTTTTAAATAAAATAATATTCTTCGACATTCCACACAGCCCTGTCTAGGCCCAAAGTAAGCATAGTTTAACTAGCTTGTGTTATGGGTTCTAGTATGCGGATAAACATACTTATATATATATTTTTTTGTAAATACATAGTTATTATACATAGAAACACCCAGACCAATGCGAATAAACATATTCATGAATACAAATATTTGCACTCAGCGGGATGCGAACCCGCGCCCCGTCGTAACAGTCGAATGCACTACCGCTACGCCACAGAGGCCGTCATAAGCTATTGACTAATATACCTAGTTAATTTTGCTCCTGTACTGCGTACATTTCGTACTTAAATCATAAAATTTTGTGATAAAATTAGTGACATTAATCAGATATGTTGAGGCGTAAGCAATCATATAATAATAAAATTAACCGGCCGAATTTGAAAAAAATTATGCTGGAGCATTTAGTATCTAATTCTATAGATAGAATTGTAAAAAAAAGAGGCCAAGTGCGAGTCGGACTCGCCCATGAAGGGTTCCGTAGTAGCAAGTAACATAATAATGTTTTTTTTTTTTTTTTTAATATTTATATTTGAGTTGATAGTTGTTTACACATGCTCTGCGTTCATCTCAACTTTTTAAATGTTTGTCTCTTTTAGGTCGAGTGGATAGAGTGTTGCAAGACACTCTATGCAAAATTTTAAATGTAAATTTGAGCGACCGAGTGTGGCTTCAGGCGTCCCTCCCAGTTCGCCATGGCGGCCTCGGCGTTCGCAAAATTGCAGATGTAAGTATGCCAGCGTTTCTATCTTCGGTCTACGGCACTGAAGAATTAGTCAGGAAAATTCTATCTCCTTCACTGATTGATTCGGATGTGCCAGGTAAGGCCGAAGCTCTTAATGCTTGGAAAATGGCTTGCCCAAATACCGTCATGCCCGCCAACCCATCTTCCCAAAGGCAATGGGATGAGCCGCTCTGTATTGGCGTTAAAAAACATTTAATCAGTACAGCTACCACTGCAGCTGAGCGTGCTCGCCTATTGGCTGTGGGGGAATGGGAATCTGGTGTTTGGCTTCAGGCACTTCCTTCGCCCAACATTGGTACAATGTTGGACGACACGACCTTCCGCATCGCGACTTGCCTACGTTTGGGGGCACCGTGTGTCTCTCCACATCGATGTCTATGTGGAGAAGCAGTCGATTGCCTTGGACACCACGGATTATCTTGCAGCAGGAGCGCAGGCCGCATATCCCGACATGCTAATATTAACGACATTATCCGTCGGGCTCTTGTCACCGCCGGCGTGCCAGCTATTCTTGAACCTGTTGGCTTGGCGCGCGACGATGGCAAGAGACCGGATGGTATGTCGTTGTTGCCTTGGAAGATGGGTAGGCCTTTGGTGTGGGACGCAACTTGCGTCGACACCTTGGCGCCTTCCCATCTTCCAAGTACGATGGATTGCGCATACGCTGCTGCTGCATCAGCGGAGACTCTCAAACGGCGCAAATATACCAATTTAACTGGTAATTATATTTTTGAGCCGTTTGGAGTCGAAACGTTGGGTCCGTGGGGTCCAAGCGCGCGCGCGCTATTCAAAGAAATAGCGAAGCGCCTAATCGACTCTTCCCGTGACCATAGGGCTGGCCTTTACCTCGCTCAAAGAATTAGTATCGCTATTCAGCGTGGTAATGCCGCCAGCCTTTTGGGCACGGTTCCAGTAGAGATCGATGGGGAGGAATTTTTCGATGCCTGAAGTTGCAGTCTCTCCCTTCCTTTTATTTTATTTTTGTATATATTGTATTATATAGTATTAAAATAAAAAAATAGAGTAGTACATTAGTAATTAATAATAATGTCATTATTAAGTATATTATTGTCATCTTTAAATAAATAAACCTATACATACATATGAGTTGATTGAATGAAAGGTCTATTGCTGTTTACGATTTATGACGTTTTAAAAAAACTACAACTACTTTTTTCTTTTTTTGTGTTATCTTAATGCGGTTTCTGTGAACCGCATTAAGATTTTTCAATTTCAACAGCATAGTTCTTACAGTTTCGCAATAAAGTGGCTGTGACATACGGACGGACAGACAGGCAGACATGACGAATCCATAAGGGTTCCGTTTTTTGCCATTTGGCTACGGAACACTAAAAAATAGTTGAGTTTGGGGAGCAGACTGGTATGTGCTGTGTTCAGAAAATGCTTTATTAGGCTTTATATCTAGTGCATTCCGTAGCCCTAAATGGATAATACTTGAAAACTTTAGGTGCAGTCTTTAGAACGATTACATTCCTTCTGATGTTTTGAGTCACTCTCAATTATAACGAACAAGTCTGATAAATCTTATATCCTATATCTGGTCACTCAAACTCGCCTTGAAACTTAAATCTGGCAACACTTTTGTCCATAAATCATTCAACGACGCCAAAATATTTGTAGTAACTTTATCATTATCAACAGATGTTGTAACAGTCAATTAATATGCCAAGCCTAAATCGCGCTATCAAAGTTTGAGTAAGTTTGCATATATTGTTGTTGAACTACTTTGGTTCCAACTGAATTATTGTAGATGGTTGTTGTGGCACAAAGTCGATAGCTAATATTAACTGGTTAGAACTTATGTTATCATTTAATCGATGCTTTATTAACAATTTTGTGGTATCAAAGTTTATTGTCAACTAGTTACCTAATCTACATTAACACGCTTGCGTGATTTATTAAAAGCATGCAGTTTCGAGTCTGGTGACTGCGTTTATTTGAAATAAAACTATTTTTAACGGATTCTATCGCAGTTTATTTGATGTTATTTTATATTTTACACTGATCCCGACGTTTCGGTTGCTTTTCAGCAGCCATGGTCACGGGGAGACTAAAGATGGTTTTTGTCTTGTAGTTTGAAGTGAAAGTTATCTCAAAGTAGCCGAACTATGTTGAATTGTTGGTGTTACTATTTACGCAGAATGAGCTCACAGTGTCATGAAGTCTTGTTGTATTTTGTTTTTTCTTGGAATTAATTAATTGAATGACTGGTTCCCAAGCTGGTGGTACATTCCAACCATCGTCTCTATTAAAATTAGGATATTTTTTAATTTCAATAGCTTCGCGGAGCATCCTAGGTAGGAATCGATTTTCTTTGGCGAGTATCTGTGATTTATCAAATCGTAAGTGATGTAAGTAAAAATAACATCAAATAAACCGCTGCATATTGAACAACAAAAACTAAAGATTTAGATCGGAAAAAGAGAACATTTAGGACGGGACTTGAACCCGGGACTGGTCGCGGGTTCAAGTCCCGTCCTAAATGTTCTCTTTCTCCAGTCCCTTACAGGGGGAATGCTCTGACCAAAGTAAGCATAAAAATGCTTAAAAAATTTAATTGAACAAAAACTAAATCGAAAGCATCATCAAAACAGCCTCGCGTAAACTCGGAGTCCTGAACAAGGTGAGATGGTTTTTCACGCCGGAGCTGCGGTGCCTTCTATACAAGACACAAATTCGTCCTGGCATGGAATACTGCTTTCATCTCTGGGATGGCTCTGCTCCGTACTTACTAGATGCTTATTATTATATTAATAGTCCTGAGGTCACCAGCGCCCTCGAGCCCTTGCAGTTGCGTAGAGATATTGCCTCTTTGGCAGTATTTCACCGCCTCTACCATGGCGAGTGTTCTGATGAGCTCTTCCAATTAGTTCCACTCTCTCCTTTCCTGTACAGGACAACGTGTGCAAGGCTGCAGAACTCCTTTGCTCCAACGGCCATCTGTCCTTTGACAGATGTGGCCACCCCATTACCACTTCATCTTGCTTATTATGCTATGTTGGTAACTTTAATTCTTTGTCGGATGACCTCATTAAGAAATTTATCTTTCAAATAACCTTCAAGCGTAGCTCGCTCCATAGTTCGCGGCGCGACTTTAAATTTGTGGATAGCCCCACCGTCATAACTGGCAGGATTCTCATTTTTCCACAAGTATCTATTGAAAAAAAGTATAAACTTTACATTTTACCAGACACTTGACTCTTCAATTTTTCCCCTCATAAAAGCTTATCGCCTCATCAATGAGGCTGTTATGGCCGCTTATGCAATAATAATGATTATAGAAAATCAACGTAGCGATTAGATTCAGCCATTAAACTTTATGAACAATCAATGGGTGATGAGACCACATTTTGAGGGAGAAAATAATATTTAGCACTTTTTCAATACAGATAAAAATGGTAAGTAACGAGTGGGAAAATTTGAATTTAAAATTAGAATACAAAATGTTATATTTCTCCTTTTTTTTTTTCTACAGCCACCCTCATATATTACTGAACACTAACAAATTTAAAAATTATCGAATTTTAAATCGATCCAACAATTAGAACGCCATTACTCAAAAATAAATTTGAATTATTTGATCAATTGCGTAGTCGATTTTTACAATTTTATTTCAATTAAGTGGTTTTATATAATATGTATATGTGAAAATAGCAATAAATAAAATATTAGAATTCTTGATGGACTTTTTAAGGTAGGTATGAGACAATATCATATATAAATTTAATATCCAATCCAATCCAATTTTACTCGTACCCTGCAAATATATTCTAATAAATAATTTATTGTTATAATGTACAGCGACAACCACTTACCATCACGATAAAATAACTACATAGCTACCTAACTAATCCAATATATGAAAACAATGATCAAGTTGATCCTTAAATAAATATATTTTCCAACATAGGCAATTCTACTTAATCAAAAATTTTCCCGAGACCATTGTACAAAAGTTGTCCTAATTAGGCAGGACATTAGCCCCACGTGGCGGCAAATTTATAGGGATACCCTCCAAAGATGAAATTAATATATGGACCATGGTTCCCAAGTCATGGAAGGTAAATAATTTGCGATCTGAGAGGACGTTGGAGATATTAGCATCATGTGCCTTTAAAATTTTTTTTTTTTTAAATTTAGTTCGTTTTTCATTTTTAAGCAATCGTGAATTTGAGTAGAAGTGTGAGAAGTGTAACGTTGACGAGAGTATAACTTTTTTTTTATTATTACACTTCCCTTTATTTCAATGGCGTAAAATAAAATAGAATATTTATATTTAAATAGCACAATTTTACTACTTTTTTTTGTCCGGAAATCCCTTCGAATACCCCCCCGCCAGCCAGCGGGGGCGGTTATATCGGGCTTGAACCGACTAAAACCGCACGCCGTCTCGGGTCTACAGACGCCGGGGTGTAAGGTTACCCATAGAGCATATCCCTCGCACTCCGACTGACCCTGGGCCATTCGCAGTGTCCCCTCTGATAACAGCAGAGGGGTACCTGGAGCGGCACCCACCCCCGCGGGCCTTGCAGGCCCGCCATGCCCCGACCCCCTCGTGCAATGGGGTCAGCTGGCCCTGAAAAGGGCCGATTGGTCAGACTCTTGGCCGTTGACGTTGTCGCCAGCTTCTCCAGAGTAGCAATCAATGATGCGTCATCGCCCACGTTGCCCAGGGTGCACCAAACTTGAAGGTGATCCAACCAGTCGCACCCCTGGAGCACAGTACCTATTAATTATTTTTTATATACCCTTCGGATACCCCCCCCCCCCCCGCTGGCCAGCGAGGGCGGGTATGTCGAGCTTGAGCCGACTAAAACCGCACGCCCCTACCGTTTGTACGGTGACACATGAAACGGCATACTGAGTATCCAATTTCAATTTGTCATGTAATACAAAATGTACAGTCACATTAGGTACAATACATTTTCAAAATTAATTTTAATTAAAAGCCATAATAAATTTATTATGACTTTGACAGACAGAATACAATTTATAATTTACCCATAGTGCATTGTACTCTGTAAAATGGCGTCATTGGATATGTGTGAAATTAATATTTTTTATTGTATGCACATAAATATTTTTGTGATACAAGGTAGTTATGCACAAAGTCGAGCTTAACTCAATGTTAACTTTATTCCTTTAAATATACTAACAGTAGCCCACGGCTTCGTCTGCGTGGAATTCTGATTCTGTTCCGTTTCATTCTCACTACCAATGAGAACCCATTCGAGGAATGAAAGCATATGTATTATAAGAGACTATAATCTACCCTGGATCCAAATTTCAGCCAAATCCGTTCAGCTGTTAGAGCGTGATTGAGTAACAAACATCTAAACATACAAACATCCTCATAAACTTTCACTTTTATAATATTTGTAAGAAGTAAGATTTATTTTCGTTTTTATTTATTTACAGTTAATTAACTAATGTAAAAAGACATACAGACAAACATGACTAAATACACAAAACGACAAAATAGTAATATCATATATCTTCAAACAGATCGGAAGCATATTTTATTTTACTTCGGTCAATAATATAAATGCAACTAGCGCACAGAGAAAAATATTCCCTAGGTTCCAGAAAACATGTTCTAAATTATGTTGTATCACATTTCCCATGTTTTCGACGTGCATCCGGCCACTATAATTCACTTGGAAACTTGACAAAGTTGAAATTTTATCGTAAACTCGAAATATTTCCAAAACTTGTAAGTACGAATATCGGAAACTTGAGTGATTTACTATACAACTTCAGAATATAAATGAGAGTACCGGTGAACAGTCCGCGGCGCCATTTATGCATTGCCAATTCCAATAAAATTTACAACTTTTTGATAAATTCGCGTAAATAGCAACACTTTTATAGATAGAACACGAACTATTTTAAAACTATGTCATAAAATATATATCAGATTCCTTTTCAATATTAACAATGCTTCATATCCAATTTGAAATTCCCAACATTCAAATTTAAACACCCATCAACTGAAACCATCAAAACTATCTTCGAGAATGTGCAAAATACGTCACGAACAATCGGACAAAATAATAATTAAACATACCAGTGAGTAATAGCGATCCTCATAAACGCTCACCGACTGACAGGTGTCATCGCTGTCAGTTCTCCCTCCAATTTTGCGCTGACGTCACGTCGAGATGATTTCGTCGCGCTCTGATTTATTCACGTCGACAGATGCGATAGTTTTGTGATAGTTCAGCCTAATCTATCGGGATATTTATTTTTGACTTAATTCCGATGAAAGACGTATCTATGAGATCAAAATCGTAATGGTGAGATGCACGGACTTGATATAATTTATAAAAATCAATATAATGGCTAAGTTTTTTCCTCACTCAGGTAGCTTTATTTATTTATTTATATATTGATTAGGACAGCCATTGGTTAATACAACAATACTATGCTATAATTACACAAACGATCGATCTATTTGGTTGTTTAACCTTTTAAGGCAGCCACTGCATGTTCAATTTTGATCGAGTTCAAGGCTCAAATCGGGCCGGCACAAAAAAAACAAACAACATAAAATACACAAACGTCACAAGAAAAGTTTTAAAATAGTAATAAATTAATTTGTCACAATGGTGCATAATGTCAAATTTAAATGTAAATTAAATGTAAATTAAATTAATGTCAATTAAACAGTTATTATGAGTTATATCTAAAAAAGGATAATAAAAAAAATAAAAAAAAATTGAATGAATACATATCAAATTCAAACAAATTAATGTCAAACGAATCAAATCAAGTTAAAATCAAAATTACAATCAAAATCAAAATCAAAATTAAAATCATAAATTAAAATCAAAATTAAAATAAAATATAAATCAAAATTAGTTTCAATGACCAATCAGGAATGCCTTGTGTTCAGGACAAGTGCCTGAATGTTTAGAGATAGCAACCTTGCTTTGCATTAAGTGTAATTATTTCTAGTGCGGCGCTGCCACATCGTAGGTAGATTAATTAATTAATTTGTTAATCTTTTTCACTTGCCTTTGATCTGAGCTAAAGAAAGCATTATACACAGTACAACTCCAATCGCTGCATTTTTATTTTATTAAAATTTGGAGTCTAATCCTATACATGGTCCTTACCGAACCGGATTATCTATAATTATCGAGGATTAGCAGCTACTCCTGGAAATCGAAGATCGAAATGATCTCGCGTCGGAAGATATAAGCGGCCAGTGAAGAGTACGTTAACTACGGTGTTAAGTTTTAATTTTGTAAATATCGTCTCCCAGCACTCAATCAGGTATTAATTAGCCTTCATTAAGGATAATCCAAGGTTAGTAAAGAGTTTTACCTGTGTTTAATTATTGTATTAAGTATCAATTCCGCATAGTCATTGTGAACAGAAAAAATCGGATTAGTGTCATAGTCACATTTATTTGGCCACAATTACAATATTTTATACTTATATTAGTATAGTAGTCAGTTTGTGCTACATTATTTATTGTATTTAGCCTGATAATCCCGTAAAATCTGTTGCAAAGTCGTTATCTACAAATAAGTAGGTAGTAGGTAGGTACTTGATAGAATATTCTATGAATGTTAGATATTGTCTTAGAACTTAGTTACTTATTTCAATCGTGTTTGTGTATAATTACTTAATTTATTTTGCTATTAATTAATTTATTTATTATATAAATTCCAGGTCGATTAGTACTCGCTACCCAGCATGACCGAGGAACAAGATTTATTAATTAGGAAGCGAGGAGCTTATAAGGGTATTTTAACAGTCTTCATTAGATACCTTGATACGCTTAATGACAAAAAGTTGAGCAGCCCTGACGTCACAGAGTTACGGCAGCGCATAGGCAAGATCGAGTCAATGTACGACAATTACAATGAGGTACAGTTTCGTCTGGAATGTATTGTTGATGATCCCACTAGTCAGTTTTTAAATCGTTCTGAATTTGAGTCGCTTTTTCATCAATCCTTGGCTAGGGCACAGGAAATGGTGAACGAGTATAACAAAGATAGTGATTCAGTGTTCAATAGTGTAAAAACCACCAGTGTCTGTAACAATCAGCCTGTTAAACTACCTACTATTGCGCTACCCAAGTTCAATGGATCATATAATAATTGGTTGGGATTTCACGACACTTTTACCAGCCTCATTCATTCAAATGATAGCATTGATGAAATTAATAAATTTCATTATTTGAGAGCATCCCTGGAAGGAACCGCTGCTGCCGTCATACAGTCGATTGTGTTTTCTGCTAGGAATTACTCAGTGGCGTGGCAGTTACTTTGTGACCGATTTAACAACAAAGATTTATTAATACAAAATCATATAGCAGCGTTATGTAATATTCAAACTATTACTAAGGAATGTTCTTCTTCTTTAACTGGCCTAATCGATGACATAAATAAAAATGTACGGGCCTTAGAATCCTTAGGTGAGCCTGTTAAGCACTGGGATAGTTTGTTGATTTACATCATAACTCAAAAGTTAGATCACAGAACTTCTCGTGAGTTTAAGGAGCACAAAAGTCGATTAGGCAAAGACAGCAGAATAACGTTAGACTTATTTCTATAATTCCTGCGTACGCGAGCTAATTTAGTTGAGTCATGGGAGTTGGAGCGACGTCACGCCTCTCGTGCTAGTCAACTTCAAATTGTTAAATCAAGTGCAACAAATAAGTCACTGGTTACCACTCAAAGTTCTCTCACTTGTCACAATAGCAATGTCACAAAAAATAGTTCCGAATCTTCACCTAAACCGTGTCCGAAATGTAAGGATAGTCATAACTTAACTAACTGTCCACAGTTCCTTGCATTAGATGTTGATGCCCGGCTTAAGTTGTTACCTAGCTTCAAAGTGTGCTATAATTGTTTTCACGTAGGACATTTTGCCAACCAATGTAAGAAATCAGGTTGTAGGTTGTGTAAGCGCAGGCACAACATATTGGTACACACAGATTCCAAAAATACTACACTTAATTCCAATAATCTAAACTCTTCAGGTAATGATTTCGTATCGTGTCCGTCAACGTATTCGCAGTCTGCCATCACCGGTGAGAATAACGTCGCGCTATCCGCAAGCATTGCATCGTCTGGCGGGGAGTGCGGGGATAGCAAACCTACTAAACAATACGACGTGTTATTGTCCACCGCTTTAGTAAAAGTTTGTGATAATAACAAGCGTGAATATATGGTGCGGGCAGTGCTAGACAGTGGTAGCACCTCATGTTTTATGACGGAACGACTTTTTAATCGCTTAAAGTTACCAAGTAGCCAATTAGATGGGTCGATTCATGGTATAAATAATATAGCTTCTCGTGTAGGTAAATTATGTAATGTTCAAATAGCGTCACTTAATGATAATTATAGTACTAAGTTACTTTGTTTTATTTTGCCGTCGATTACGAGTGTAGTGCCCGCTCGTGAAGTTGATTTTTCGAAGCTTAAAATACCTACTAATATATGTTTAGCCGACCCTAAGTTCTACAAGCCGTCTGACGTAGATATTTTAATTGGCGCTGATCTATTCTGGGACTTATTAGGTACACAAAGAGTACAGTTGGGCAGAGGAATGCCAGTTTTATGTGATACCAGGTTAGGTTGGATTGTCTCCGGTCCCATCGTTTATTATAATGATAAGAAAGTTAGAAATAATATTACATGTAACTTAACTCAAACTAG
This sequence comes from Cybosia mesomella, assembly GCA_946251805.1. Classification (NCBI taxonomy): domain Eukaryota; kingdom Metazoa; phylum Arthropoda; class Insecta; order Lepidoptera; family Erebidae; genus Cybosia; species Cybosia mesomella. The sequence continues at coordinate 16,823,840 of OX276415.1, forward strand.
TTCTTGTAGTGATGGTGACTTTGAAAAGATTCGTTCTGACTTAACACGGTTTTGGAATATTGAGGAGGTCCCGGCGGATTCTTCAAGTTATTTGCCTGAAGAGAAGTTGTGTGAAGCACATTTTGTTAATTATACTACGCGGTTACCTAGTGGTAGGTTCTGTGTACGTATCCCTTTAAAACAGGATCCGTCTATTCTAGGAAATTCGTACAAAAGGGCTACGAATTGTTTATATTGCCTAGAACGTCGATTAAAGTCGAAACCCGATGTTAGTAAATTATATCACGAATTCATGACGGAATATGAGAAATTGGGTCATATGACAAAAAACAAGGATTTCGGCTGTACATCTCGTGGATATTTCATTCCTCACCACGGCGTACATCATGAGTCTAGCAGTACCACTAAGCTGCGTGTTGTTTTTAATGGCAGTTCTCCGACGTCATCGGGTATATCACTTAATGACATCCAGATGGTAGGTCCTACGGTTCAGGACGATTTGCTGTCCGTACTTCTTCGCTTTCGACAGCATAAATATGTACTATCAGCAGATGTGGAGAAGATGTACAGACAAATAGCCGTCCACCCTGCTGATAGGTACTTACAGCAAGTTCTATGGCGTAGTGATATTGCACCTACCAACTCTGTCAGTGTTTTTACACTTAACACCATTACATATGGATTAGCCAGTTCGCCTTTTCTTGCGACACGCTGCTTGAAGCAGATTGGCATTGAGTGTAAGGACGATAAAATTGCTGAAGTCATTAAGCATGATTTTTATGTCGACGACATGTTGACTGGAGGGGATGACCTGGATGAAATGATGGTTATCCGTTCAAAGGTCACTGATGAACTGGCATCAGCTTGTATGCCACTTAGAAAATTTAAGTCCAATGAACCTAAATTGATCCCTGGGGATTCTCAACCTTCACTAGACCTAAGCATGGGTTGTAGTCAACCTAATAAATTGTTGGGGCTAGATTGGTGTGCCACTACCGATGAACTGAGTTTTTTGAGTGGTTCATTGGTGCCATCTGATGGTAAAACAAAGCGTGAGGTACTCTCTGTGATCGCACGCATTTTTGACCCACTCGGTCTTTTGTCTCCCTTTGTAATAACTATGAAAATGTTATTACAGAGGATGTGGTTGGATAAATTACCATGGGACAAACCTTTAAGCCCCGAACTGCAACATAAATGGCAAATTATCGTGCAATCTTTGCCATTATTATATAACTATCGTATTCCACGAATTGTTGTTTGTGACTCGTTCAAGGTTTTTGAGCTTCATGTATTCACAGACGCGTCAGAACGCGCTTATGGGGCGTGCGTCTATGTTCGTAGCATCAATGCTGACGGTGAATGCATGGTTCGATTACTGATGTCTAAAAGTCGAGTAGCACCCTTGAAACCTACCACAATACCCAGATTAGAATTGTGTGGGGCATTATTAGGGGCGCGTATTTATGAAAAGGTTTCGAAGTCGCTTCGAGTTAACATCAGTCGTTCGTACTGTTGGACTGACTCCACCATAGTTTTGGGATGGTTGCAGATGCCACCTACTAAGCTCCAACCGTTTGTACGCAATCGTGTTGCTGAGATATTAGACAAAGCCGGTGTCTGCACATGGAGACACGTACCGACTGACCAAAACCCAGCAGACCTAATATCTCGAGGTATAGATATTAGTGCTCTGAAATATTTAGATCTTTGGTGGAGCGGTCCTACTTTCCTACAACAAGACCTGGCTGAATGGCCGTCTCAGTTCCAGTACCCAAACACTGAGTTGTTACCTGAAACTCGACCTCAGGTTTCGCTGAACGCTGTTGTCACAGACAACACACTTCCTAGTGAATTTATACATTTTAATCGTTTTTCTAATTATTTAAAACTTGTGCGTTGCATGGCTTATGTACTTCGATTTGTTAAGCGTTGTAGGAAATTGCCTGTAAGCAGTACATTCTTGGGTCAAGATGAGTTGCAAGATGCTTTAAATATTATAATTGTTAAATCTCAAATGCAATCATTTCCTGAGTATAGTTTATTAGTTAAAAAACAAAATTTACCTGCGAAAAGCGCCCTTCTAAAATTTAACATTTATTTAGATCAGAATAATATTATTCGTGTAGGAGGACGCTTAGATAACTCTAACTTCTCGTATAATAAAAAACATCCGATATTATTACAGTCCACTCATGTATTTACGAAGTTGTTATTTGATTTCGAACACAAAAGGTTGTTGCATGCAGGCCCACAGTTACTACTTGCTGCGATTAGGGAGTCATATTGGCCGATAGGTGGCAGGAACCTAGCAAAGGCCTGCTATCACAAATGCATACGTTGCCATCGTCTCAAAGGTAGGGTGGTTACTCCCATAATGGGAAACCTACCGCAGCAGCGGCTCCTTCCAGGTGGATACCCCTTTGAAAACTGTGGGGTAGATTATGCTGGCCCGGTAATGTGTGCTACTCGGCAAGGCCGCGGAAGTAGGTTGGTAAAAGTGTATATATCCATATTCGTTTGCTTTGCCACTAAGGCAGTCCATTTAGAGTTAGTGAGTGACTTATCTAGCAACAAATATTTATTAGCACTGTATCGCTTTATTTCGCGACGAGGTAAACCCATCAACATATATTCCGATAACGGTACTTCATTTGTGGGAGCATACAACGAACTGTCGAAATTCCTTAAGTCTCATTGTGATTATTTAGCGGAAAAGGTTTCTAATGATGGTATTAAATTCCATTTTATTCCGGCATATGCACCTCATTTTGGTGGAATCTGGGAAGCGGGTGTGAAGTCGGCCAAATATCATTTACAACGAGTGCTGGGTACTTGTCATTTAACGTATGAAGAACTTAACACCACGTTAACCCAAATCGAGGCGGTGCTAAATTCTCGCCCCTTAACACCGCTGTCATCCGATCCAGCCGACTATACACCGCTCACTCCAGGACACTTTCTGGTGGGTCGTCCGTTGACTTCCATTCCACAGTCAAATTATCAGGACTACTCCGTTAGCCAATTGACACGGTTTCAGCGCATCGAGCAGCTTCGCCAACATTTTTGGACTCGGTGGAGTAAGGAGTACGTCGCTGAACTGCAGCAGAGAACGAAGTGGCGTTCCTCCAAGGAGGAATTGAAGCTGGACACGTTGGTAGTCATCAAAGATGATCATCTACCTCCTCTCAAGTGGCGGCTTGGGAGAATCGTTGCACTGCATCCCGGATCTGATGGCGTCGCTCGCGTTGCTGACATTCGGACATCTGCTGGAATTCTACGAAGAGCCTTTAACCGAATTTGCCCATTACCCGTGGATACTTCATTTGGTGGTTGAAAGCGTTGCTTCCAACGTCCGGGGGCATGTTCAGGACAAGTGCCTGAATGTTTAGAGATAGCAACCTTGCTTTGCATTAAGTGTAATTATTTCTAGTGCGGCGCTGCCACATCGTAGGTAGATTAATTAATTAATTTGTTAATCTTTTTCACTTGCCTTTGATCTGAGCTAAAGAAAGCATTATACACAGTACAACTCCAATCGCTGCATTTTTATTTTATTAAAATTTGGAGTCTAATCCTATACACCTTGAGAATCGCTAACATTGTTCTAGGTCAACTTTAATTTGATCATTTTTTTGAAGGTGGTGAATGAATCATGGTAGATAGCCACTGACAAACTGCAACTATTAAGTAACTGACACAGGCGGGGAATGACTGAATTCCTACCAAACTCTGTTTTCCTGAGAGGGGCTGCAAGAGGTGCGATCGCTTTCCTCGGGTTTCTCGAAGGCACAGTCAGTCTAAATTTACTCAATAACTGTGGGCAGTCTATCAGCCCTCTCATAATTTTGAACAAAAAAGACATATCCAAGAAGTCTCTACGCTGGGCAAGAGATTGCACACCGAAGTGTAGCTGCCTCTCATTGTACGACGTCAAGGAATATTTCAGTCCTACACTGTGGCATAAATGCCATAAGAACCTCTTCTGTACTCTTTCCAGTCTTAGAGAGTGAACAGCGTAGTGCGGCCTCCATATTTGACTACAATACTCCAAAATGCTACGGTAGCAAACGATTACTTGGATCTGACCTTGTTCTGGACCTGAAAAAAAGCCGTCACTCTATACTCGATACTTACCCAGTGGTAAACTCTACTGTGGAAGTACCATCAGTACTAGAAAACACATTAGTTTTAGTTCTCAAGCCTCAGAGAGATTTAAATATTTAATAACTAATTTTTAGCGGCGATAGCCCAGTGGCATACGTAACGGACTGCTGAGACGAGGTCTCGAGTTCGATCCCAGTTGCCCGGGCACACACCTCTGACTTTTCGTAGTTATGTGTGCATTAATAAATGATAATTATCGCTCGCTTAATAATGTGCCCGGTAGATGGCAATAGGCTCGCCCCCTATTACATTGGGACCTCAACATAACTGGCGAATCGTGGGTGTGTAATACACCTCTGCCTACCCCTTCGGGGATACAGGCGCGAAGTCATGTTATGTTATGTTATGTTATGTTTAATTAAATTTAAAACTTTTAGCAACAAAGTGGTTTAAATTTTTATTAACGATACTGAAAATTGGTATACACCTACTTTGCAAATAACAGCTTTATAATGAATGCGATCAATGTACACGGTACTAATAACAAAAAAAAAACTTTTTTTTTTACTCTTATCTTTCTGTCATGTTACTCGCATGACAACATCAAGCAGAGAGTCAGCCTAATTCTGTGCGGATGTGTTGTATCGGCATACAATTTGTTTGATCTGTTTAAATATATCCACTTAGATTTTTTTTTAATTGTTATTTGTAGTATTTGTAGTATCATAATAACATAACTTCACGCCTGTATCCCCGAAGGGGTGGGCAGAGGTGTATTACACACCCACGATTCACCAGTTATGTTTAGGTCCTAATGTAATAGGAGGCGAGCCTATTGCTATCTACCGGGTACATTACTAATGTAGTATCACTGTTGCAATTAATTCTGTTTTTTTATATTTAGTCTTATTTTATATGCTTTCTTTTGTTTTCTATGTGATTTGTGCCATGTACGTGTATCCGAATGGAATTAGATCATTTCTTTCTTTCCTTTCTTTTTTTTTATATTTAAGACACGTCAATTTGACTTCACCTCGCCTGATGGTAAGCTGAAGGTAAAGTCTCAGGAAAGAGGGTCACCATTACATAAACGTACCATGTTAACAATGGTGGTACTCAGCTTGACGGCCTCATCAGAAGAGGATTGTCGTCGCAGCACTGCGTGACACCCACCGGTCCCACTAGATAAATTATAAATTATATATTTTATAATTTATAGATAAATTATATTATTATTAGTTTTATTTTATTAAAAGAATTATGTAATTCTGTGTCTATAAGACTTATATTGTGGGGCTTAAACTACCCGCCACCGTCACACGTCTTCGCGACATCTTTTCTGTATAAACCGCGCCATAAATGACGTAACCATCTGTCAAAATTCCCGCGCTCATTGCCAAGCTGCCATGGCGACGCAATACCTGTCAGAAATGAGGCGTTTGTTGTATTAACCTCGTGACAAGAGAGAAAGTAATAAAATAAGGTATACTTTTAATGCTTTTTTTTTACTTCAGGAATATAACTTCCATTTTGAACCAATTAAATACAATGATGAGCTGGAAAACGTAGCTGGGATAAATTATTTGTATAGGACCGGGTGCCATTGTAATTTAATCATTTAAAGAAAAGAACCTAACCTAACGTTAATTTTGAAAGGTGAATTAATCGGAAATGTTCTTAGCTATGTCGGAGGATTTTTTAATTTTTAAGTTATTTTTTATTTTAAGAGTATTAGTACCCGATATTACTAGTAATCCCTATCCCTCTAACTAAGCTAAATTGCTTGTGTTAGGAGTGGGTTAACGTCGATAGTGTAATGAGCAGGATTCGAAACCGGGACCTCTCGATAGTAAGGCCGACTCTTTAACATATATACCGATACATTCATAGTGTAGAAAATAAAAAAGTAATCTCAAATACTAACCTCATGAGCCTTCAAGTACATGAGAAGCGAGATCTCTAAGGGTAAGCGCAGATTAGAGACGAAACAGGCTTAAGATAGACTCATCGCCGTGCAGCGCTGTGCAGATCTCATAGGTATTTGACAGCTTGGCAGGTGAGGCCGCCTGTCACCCCAGCAGAAGAAGGCCGGGACGGTGGGGCGCCTAGCGCCCCACCCCCAAACCGGGGCAAGACGGGGACACCGTGGTTCCCAAACCCGAGGAGGCCATCTCGTAACCGGAGATGGCCCAGGGTCAGTCGGGGTGCGAGGGATATGCTCTATGGGCAACCTTACACCCCGGCGTTTTAAGACCCGAGACGGCGTGCGGTTTTAGTTGGTTCAAGCCCGACATAACCGCCCTCGCTGGCCGGCAGGGGGGGGGGGGTATCCGAAGGGATTTCCGCACGAAAAAAAAAATCTAGTGGGGCGGATCACACAGTGATTGTCAAACTTCGGGCCAAACTTATTTTTAGGGACAATTTGTATGGTAGGTACCCGAAACCTTGAACTTACAAACCCCATCGGATAAGTGGTTCTTGAGTTATTGCGTAAACAGACATCCAGACCAACAGACAGACTGACACAAATTTTTTTTTTGCTTAATTAGTCTTAGAATCAAGTGAAACGTCGAGAAAAGTGATAAAAAGTGGGTGTAAGTTTTTTTTTTTTTTGCGTGATTTTAAGAGTTCGGTGTCCACTTGGTTGGTGGCCCGAAGTAAAAAGGTATTTGACAGCTTTGTTCATGGAACAGTTTTGTTTTGTTCGAAGTTTACGCAGTTTTATATGTTTCTGTAGAGCAATAGTCTGTCTTAAGACTGTCATGTCTCTAGTGAGCGCTCAGCCTAAATTAATATAAATAATTACTTTAAATCTATTCGTTATAATTAAAAATAATATAACATAACATAAACTCACGCCTATATCCCCGAAGGGGTAGGCAGAGGTGCTAGCACCCACATTTTGCCAGTTTATGTTTAGGTCCCCATGTAATAGGTGGCGAGCCTATTGCCATTAACCGGGCACTTATAAACCTGCGATAAATACACACATAACTTCGAAAAGCATCGAAAAGTCATTGGTGTGTGCCATGGTAAAACCTGGGATCGAACCCGAGACCTCGTCTCAGCAGTCCATTACCCATACCACTAGGCTACCGAGGCTTCATTAAAATAATATACCGTAGTAATTCAATATAACTATCTCTAGATATTTGCTCTTTGAACTCTGTTAGTAATGAATAGTGCTGGGAATAAAGTTATCGATAATTTAAATCATTTTACAATTGCAAACAAAAATATAAATATTTACATTGGCACATAAACTTTAAAATATTATTCATTTATTATACAAGGTGAATTTTTGAAATGGGGCAGTAAGGGCAAGTACCTTAACCGTTGTAGAAGTCAGAAGACCTTCCCTTAACTTTTTGAAATATTTTGAACTACATTCACAGATTCGCATAAATCTTACAGTTAGCAAAAAAAATGCAAAACGTCAAAAAAATTTTTGTCCAAAAATCTGTGAATGCAGTTCAAAAAATCTCAAAAAGTTAGGGAAGGTCTCCTAAGAACGTTTTGCTGTAACTACAACGGTTAAGGTACTTGCCCTTACTGCCCCGTTTCAAAAATACACCCTGTATAATTTTAAAGCTAATAATGATTTAAAAAATGAGAAACTGATGATGTTGAGGACGAAAGGAAGAAGCACCTCCGAGCCTATTCTGAACTTAGTTGTGTTCTACCTTTAGTCTAACGAAACGAGCTATCTTTGAAATTTTCCATGAAGCAACTGTCATTTGACCTCCACAACCCACTGACGATTTATCGTAGTTCTACAGTTAGACGGTTGTCGGACTTTTTACATCCTCAAATATCCGAACCAATGCCAAAGTTATGACAAGAAACAGACCAACGGTTTAACGTGCTCTCCTAGGCACGGTAGTTGTCGCAATGTATTTATATTGGTCACCCATCCTAAGACATTATTTAACCTTGCAATGTACTAACCTGCTCAATGACCACAAAACCAGGAGCCTCTTTGATTAGACATTTTAAATAAATTGTAGTCACGTGACCGCAGCATAAGCATTTGCACATAATCACAGCAGAAATTTCGCATTTATAATTATTACTAGAATTTATTGAATTCTCAATTCAAAGTTATAAAGTCTAGGAATCCTGGTTTTCCTACGGGATACTTGAATAAATAAATACAGCGCCTGATAGCAAACTCGTAAAATCATAGACACACAAGCCGGAGAAAACATAGACAAAATGGCGGCAACAGTACAGCTGTGTTCACCTTATACTTACTAATCTTTTACATATATTACAAAAGTCTATCGATATTCTTTCATTTGTCCCATCACTATAAAAGGACAGATGAGTATCAGTTGCACAAAGTTAATTAAAAGTCGGTCTGTCCGGCTTAATTTAATTAGAACTGATACAAGTCTCTTTGATATTTTATCCAATGATACGTATAGGTATAGACTATTATAGAATTTGAATGCATAGTGCAACTCTGTTAATTGGAGTATGTTACATTGTAGTCTTGAAATTTTGTGTTAATAATTATCATCCTAATAGCGATTTCCCAGTTGCGGCCGAAGTTAGCACTTTGGAGCCGGAGGTCCGCTTATTGTTTCGTGAAGGAAGGGACGGAGGGTGGGAGGGTGCTAGGAAGGAGTGAGGGATGGTGTGAAAGAAGGAGAGAAGGAGAGACGGATGATGATAAAAAAATACTCATGTTATTGCTCAAGTTTTCACTTCGGTCGGCACTCCCGGAGTGCCGCTACCTTTTTTTATAAGTCACGTCAATATAACTACACCTCAGTTGATAAGCTTGAAGTTAATTCTTAGGAATGAGGGTCTACATTATAAATGCTAATATTAATAATATTATATTTAATATTTTATTTTATACTGATAATGTTTTTTTTTGATTATTTATTTTTGTAAATAGAAACATATAATATTGTCGGAAGTTTACGCGAATGTCACACATTGAAATAAAACTTATTTTAAGCGGATTCTATCGCGATTTATTTGATATTATTTTATAACCACGGTCACGGGGAGATCAATCATGGCTGCTGAAAAGCAACCGAAACGTCGGGATCAATGTAAAATATAAAATAACATCAAATAAATCGCTTGATTCGCACGATCGAATCCGTTAAAAATAGTTTTATTTCAAATACTTATAATATTATAAATAGAAACACCCAGACCAATGCAAATATACAATGAATTTACAATGAGCGGGAATCGAACGCGCGACCTCTGACTTAGCAGTCGAATGCTCCACCGCTACGCCACAGAGGTCGTCAATTGTACATGCTTGCCAGTTACAAGTAGTCTAAACCTGGACTTTCCTTAAAACGTCCTCGATCTGATTGGCATACTTAGGCCTGGGTCGACCTGTTCCGGGTTGCCCATACAACCTCGCAAGTTGAAAATATGTATGCAATACATACGTTGTAAAATACTCCAGCTAAAATATGGCATGTACGAGTTGCTGTACAATTTGTTGCATCTTACAAACAGTCATGGTGAAGATGCATTTGCAAGAACGAATGGGAGAAAATATTTCTCGCTAGCTCTAAGACGTGAATTCTTCGTACTTATTCAGTATCTTGCAACCGTGTTAAACAAATTTGAACATAATATGAATTTTGAAGCACTTTCTGTGAACATTTTCTTGTAAATTTGAGATAGATAGATAGATACTCTTTATTGTACACCAACCAAAGGATACAAATTACTAAGATACTTAGAGATAAACTTGTACAATGGGCGGTCTTATCGCAATTTGCGATCTCTTCCAGACAACCTTTAGATGGACTATATTGCTAGAAATGGGTAGTTATAGTGGTGTACCTATTATAAATTATAATAATATTGCAACACATAAATACATAGCTATACCTATCTTGCTTTTTTATATATATATATATATTATATATACACAATAAATGATAAAAATAATGACGAAAAATAGAACATTATTTTTAAAGCGTTAAGTAGTGCTCTTTGACGAGTTTTTGGAAAGTTGGTAATTACTGTGCTCGTCTGATAGATTCAGGCAGAGCATTCCACAGGCGTGCAGCTTGAATTATGAAGGATTTGTCTTAAAAGGTTGTGGCATGCTGCTGAATTTCCAGAGTTAAATTTTCCGAAGATCTCAAGTATCTCGTATGAGTGTCGTGCATAAATTTGAAGCGATTTTTAAGATAGAGAGGAGCAACAGGATGAAACAAGATATTGAAGAGAAGAGAGAGTATATGAGTATTCCGGCGAAGGCGGATTGGCAAGCACTTGAGTTTAATACGAAATTCGGAAATGTGATCAAATTTGCGCAAGCCAAAAATGAATCTTATACAGAAGTTTTGGAGCCGCTCAAGTTTATCAAGTTGGTCCTTCTCATTAAGATCAAGATAGCTGACATCAGCGTAGTCAAGAATAGGAAGGAGTATAGATTGCGCTAGTGCAATTTTAGTTGCTGTTGGGAGGAAATTACGTAATCTCCTTAGAGATGCTCCGGTAGCGAATACTTCACGACTAATATTCTGCACCTGCGCCGACCATGACATGGTTTTGTCAAGGTATATTCCCAAATTCCTGACTGTATCGCATATAGGAATAATACTGCCATCAAAATAAACCTGCGGCAGTACTTAGCAGTCCACCCTATCTAACAGTCTGGAGCTGCCAATGACAGTAACCTGAGTCTTACCAGGGTTAATACTGAGTCCATAATTTGCAGTCCAATCACTTAGACGTACTAGATCTGCATTAATCATGGCAATACCATTAGACAAATCATCCAAGCCCACTTGACAGTAAATTTGTAAATCATCTGCATAAAGGTTGTAAAAACATAGAAGTCGATTAGAGATAGAGTTAATGAATATTGAAAAGAGTAAGGGAGATAAAACGCCACCCTGCGGCACACCAGCAGCGGTATCAGACCAAGATGAATAACTATCATCCAGTCGGACGCGCTGCCGGCGTCCAGAAAGGTAACTTCGAAACCAGTCAATAGCCGATGGAGATATGTTGAGAGAGCTTAGTATGGCAAGGAGAACGTCGAAATCCACAGTGTTAAAGGCGTTGCTAAAGTCCAGTAAACAGAGAATTGTGAGATTTCCCTTCTCCATGCCAGACCTAATGCCATCAGTAATGCTAACAAGGGCGGTCGTGGTACTGTGCCCCGGACGGAACCCGGATTGAAACTGGTTGAGTAAATTATTTTCACGAATAAAAGAACTAAGCTGGTTTTGGATGAGACGTTCAAGAACTTTAGACAAGAAAGGTAAGATAGAGATAGGACGATAATCGGTAAAAAATGCAGGTTTAGAATTTTTGGGTAAAGGGATAACTTGAGCATCTTTCCATGTAGTAGGAAATACACTCTAGAAATGGAGTGATTCATTATATGAGTGATGATGGGAAGAATGTCAGCCAGTATGGGGAGCACCATGTTGCGGCTGATAGAATCAGCACCAATCGCATTCGATGAGATGGATAGAATACTCTTCTCAACATCACAAACGGACAATTGACTAAAGACAAATGGAGAATAGTCAGGAGTTGGAAGCGATGAAAGATGATTAAGTGTATTAATTTTAGCTGTACTGCTAAAATTAGACGAAGTGGAGAAGTGCCGGTTAAGGGCATTAATATCGAGACGTGTTGAGGTTAATTCTTGACGCTGCTTTCCAACCCCTAGTGTTCTAAGGAATTTCCAGACTTTAGCTGGGTCTCCGTTTTGAATAGAACTATGGACATGTTGGCGTTGTGCATTCCTACACACCTTGTTGCAGTGATTTCGTATCCTCAAATAATTTTCCTTATTACGATCTAAGGGGCGCATCTTGTACTTGGACTTAGCTGCTCCTTTTTTGGCAATTAGTTTTTTAATGTCATCTGTAAGCCAAGGTGCCGGAATATGCTTCACTTTAATAGGTCGAAATGGATGGAAATGGATGTTGACATTATAATTTCATTTTACAGTAATAAGTTGGTATTTTTTTTTATTTACTCGTGTATCTAGGAAGGGACTTGAACTTAGAACCAGTTCCTTATAGGGGGAATGCTCTGACCGACTGACCTATCTAGACACGTCCCAGATTTCAGTTTCAGTTCGAAATAAGTTGGTTTTACCCGTATATCTAAGACGCGACTTGAACCTGCGGCCATTCCCTTACAGGGGAATGCTCTGACCATCTGAGCTACCTAGACATGTGCCAGATATACGAAATTCTCCGATAAATTATATACGTCTCTGGGCGACGCTGGCGCCATCTACCTTAATTCTAGCGAACTACGAAAACAATGAATGACTGTACAATCATTTTTAATCATTGTTTTTTTTTGGAAGCATTCCCCTTAAAAGGGACTGGTCGCAGGGTCTTAGATATTCTCTCTTTCCGATCTAAATCTATGGGAAAAGTAATCATACTATGGTTATATCATTCATTTAGTTTGAATGGATGGATGTTTGTTACTGAATCATAATAGAACAGCTGAACGGATCTAACCAAAATTTGACACAGAGATAGGTTACAATCTCTAGAAAAATGTACGGATCTCGTGGGATCACATCATTAATTCTTTGGTTTCAAAGTTGCATTTCAAACAAATGATACTCCTCCGAAACCGTTTGACCGATCTCGACCAAATTTGCCACGGTGATCAAGTAGACATTACTGAGTGCCGTAAGGGGTAGAATGTCCAGATCGGTCTTACCATCGAGGAATAATCACCGAAAAATCAAATCAATGGAAAAAGTCGACCGGTCACGTTGACCTATTGTTGAATAGGCAAATCTCGCTACGCTTAAGTTTGGGTTGATTACGAAGCTGGTAACCGTCCTAGTTAATATAATGCAAGAGGAATACTTTTGATTTCGGTTACAAAGAATTCTTTTACAAGAATATTAACTAACGTGATGACTTTTTAAAATTTTATTTATTAATTATACATACATTTAAATCATTATTTTTATTGTATGGTTCACAAAACTGTTTTAACAGTTTGCCTGTGAACTCAGATGAGTCTCAGTCTTAAGGTATTGTTAAGTTGTGTTGTTGTGACTGTCGTGTGACTCTCTAACCCTGAGAGGCGCCAGAGCCTCGTCCGTTGGCTTCCAAATGAGGTAGACTTGGCCTCAAAAGGGTCTTCATAGGGTACTATACACCCAGCTTGTATGAGTCGCGTTTGTGGCGTAGCGGTAGTGCATTCAACTACTTCAACAGGGGGCGCGAGTTCGATTCCCGCGAGTGTTTCTTATAATATGTGTATATTTACAAAAAAAGTATATAAGTATGTTTATCCGCATTCTGGAACCCATAAGACAAGCTGGTTAAACTATGCTTACTTAGGGTCTAGAAAGCGCTGTTTAGAATGTCGTAGAATATTTATTTATTTATTTACATTGTAATTGCTATGAGTAACTGTTTAGTTACGAGTACCTTTTTTTTTTTTTTTTTCGCGCGGAAATCCCTTCGGATGCCCCCCCGCCGGCCTGCGGGGGCGGTTATGTCGGGCTTGAACCGTAACTCATAATAAAAAAAAATAGTAAGCTTAATTTAGTTATTAACACATTTGGGGTAAACAGAGCCCTATCAACGTAATTAAGACCTAAGTCATCCTAGCCTGCAAGTCGGTACATCTGCAGACCAACCAACGAGGCTCTGACGCAAGTTTTCTTCTCAGAGTTGTGAGATGGCAGTCGCTCCCGTAAAAGCCGACATAACATAACATAACGTCACGCCTGTATCCCCGAAGGAGTAGGCAGAGGTGTATTACACACCCACGATTCGCCAGTTATGTTTAGGTCCCTACGTAATAGGGGGCGAGCCTATTGCCATCTACCTGGCACATTACTAAGCGAGCGATAATCAACATTTTAAATGCATACATAACTACGAAAGGTCAGAGGTGTGTGCCCGGGGTGACTGGGGATCGAACTTGACACCTCGTCTCGGCAGTCCGTTACGTACATCACTGGGCTATCGCCGCTTCAATATCAATATCAAGCTTCAATATCAAGCGGATCTCAGGCTATGAAGTGCAACTTTGGACACACTCTGTGGCGTAGCGGTAGTGCATTCGACTGCTACGTCAGGGGGCGCGGGTTCGATTCCCGCTCAGTGCAAATATTTGTATGCATGAATATGTCTATTTGCATTGGTGCTTCTGTATATAATATGTATGTATTTACAAAAAAAGTATACATATAAGTATGTTTATCCGCATTCTGGAACCCATAACACAAGCTAGTTAAACTATGCTTACTTTGGGTCTAGAAAGCGCTGTGTAGAATTTAATAGAATATTTATTTATTATTATATTTATTTAACTGGGAAATCGCTATGAGGGTGATGATTAACAAAATAACTTTTAATCGCTTCGCAGTGTGGTTGAGAATTCAGCTTGTCACGAATCTACGGATGCACCAGCTGCTCCAAACAATAATATCACTTGATTGCTGTAATATATTTGCTAGCTCTCACGAATGTTTATTTTGAACTAGTTCAAAACTTTAACGACTTTCATATTCTGTTCATACTTCTCGATGTAATTTTCCTCTCATTAAGCTTCGAAATTCCGATCCCGTTCCCACCACACATAGGAACCTAATCCAGGGATAAAAAGAATGCCTATCTGTTTTCCAGACAATATTCTATCCCTGTGTCAAATTTCAGCCAGATCCGTTCAGCCGTTAGATCGTGATTGATACATTAGTGAACAAGGTCAAACGTAATTAGCTTAAGGACCACATGTCGTGAAATCAAGTAATATTGTGAACAGTGAAATAAATCAGCCAGTGCAGAACATCTCCTTTTATTTATCTTCCCAGATAGAATAGGACTTCTACAGTAACAAACATCCAAACATTCAAATATCTTTACAAACTTTCAAATTTATAATATTAGTAGGTTGTAAGATACTAATGTTTGAGGCTCCACTTAGAGCTGCAGAGCCAAGTTGGTTTTCGCAATCCCCCCTCCTCTATAAATAGGGGAGCGCCAAGCTCCAACCATCGCCCTACCAGCCTAAGAGCCTCGTGGCAGCCTTGTTTATAAAATTTAAATTTAAATACTTATTGACTAAAATATTAGTATCACCACTAATTTTTAAACTTTCGCGTACCTTGATATACAATAATGTTAATGGGGATTAACGCGATCATGTAAAGGTATATACTTACCTCCCCCAAACTGGGGCAAGACGGGGACACCGTGGTTCCCAAACCCGAGGGGGCCATCTCGAAACCGGGGATGGCCCAGGGTCAGTCAGAGTGCCAAGGAAATGCCTTATGGGCAATCTTACACCCCGGTGTCTGAAGACCCGAGATGGCGTGTAGTTTTAGCCGGCCAGCGGGGGCAGTTATGTCGGGCTTGAACCGACTAAAACCGCACGCCGTCTCGGGTCTGCAGAGTGTAAGGTTACTTTCCACCATACGCAAGTCCTCTCCACAGAACGTCACTTCTATTCAAGAGTTGTCCGTGAAGCCATTGTAATTAGGAAACATAAAAATTTCCATCGGGAAGATGAGTTTAAATTATCTGCAACATGGAATCCAGTGATAAAAAACTTGCTACCTCGCTTTTATGCGCAGTTGGATAGACACCGGTCAGTTTGCTTAGAGAATATGGATACTGTAAGTGTAATAAGTGACGGTATATGGCGAAACGAAAATTGAAAAAAATCGAGTGTGCGGCGGATGACGAACTTTGTACCCCCTTCCGATACCCCTCCGTTGGCAAGCGGGGGCGGTTATGTCGGGTTTGAAACGACTAAAACTTGTACCTCACTAACTCGATGACGGAGGACGTGCACCACTGCGCCAGTCAGCCTGTGACCACGGCCAGTGTAACCTGGTCGAAACGTCAGGCAATCCAAAGATATGTATATACCTATACATGATTGCATTAATTCCCCTTAACATTAGTGTAAATTAGTATCACCCGTAGTATAGAACACGCTACCTTTTATTTTTATTTTTTTTCGTGCGGAAATCCCGTCGGATACCCCCCCGCCAGCCAGTAGGGACGGTTATGTCGGGCTTGAACCGACTACAACCGCACGCCGTCTCGTGTCTTAAGACGCCGGGGTATAAGGTTACCCGAGCATACCCCGACTGACCCTGGGCCATCTCCTGTTTCGTGATGGCCCCGTCGAGTTTGGGAACCACGGTGTCCCCGTCTTGCCCCGGTTTGGGGGAGGAGAACACGCTACCTAAAATATTTTCTTGAATATAAAAAATATTACGTAACTTCACGCCTGTATCCCCGAAGGGGTAGGCAGATGTGTATTACTCACCCACGATTCGCCATTTATGTTTAGGTCCCAATGTGATAAGAGGCGAGCCTTTTGCCATGTACCGGACACATTATTAAGCGAGTGATAATTAACATTTATTAATGCACACATAACTATGAAAACTTAGAGGTGTGTGCTCGGGGCGACTGGGGATCAAACTCGAGACCTCGTCTCAGTAGTCCGTTACGTACGCCACTGGGCTATCGCCGCTGGTAAAAAAAACATTCAACCCTATTATATCACTGTGACAACAATATCAGGATGTATCACAAAACGAAAGACTTATATATAAGTACAATGAAGTACAGTGAGACAATCAGCTAACAGTATTAAGCGTTGCAATCGAGTCGGTAGCTTCGGCAGTATCGAGTACAGAATTTATATGTACGTATATTTATTTCTACCGGTAACAAAATATCCGTGGTTGATTGTCTAGAAATATATAAATTTTATACTGGATGTTGTGTTTACAGTTTCTGTGAAATTTTAGTGTTAGCTGGCATTTTGTGAGTTAATTATTTAGTCCGATTTTAAAGGATTATGAAAAGAAAACAGGACTGTAAACTGAGTGATATATCTTTGGGACAGATAATTGTCTACAAAATATGGTTCACCGTTGAACAGTAATAGGAAATGATTATTAGTAGGTACTATTATTTTCTGACACCACTTTTGATAAAAAACTCATGCAGTTATCACAATATTATCGATACTACTACCGGTATTGAAAGTCTTATATCATAATATATTAATAATAAATATTGTAGGAGAAATTACACAACACCATCTAAACCCAAACTAAGCAGAGCTTGTCATATGGGTTCTAGAATGCGAATAAACATACTTATATACTCTTTTTTTTTACATATTATCCATATAGGTAATTGAATTGGAGTCAGTGCCAATAATTCACAGCAAACAATCTACTCCTGAAAGATTTGACTGTCTTCAAGTAGTTAATACTGACGTTACCTTTTTGTTTCTTTCGTGCAGATGTCCCCTCGGATACCCCCCCCCCCCCGCCGGACAGCGGGGGAGGTTATGTCGGGCTTGAAGTAACTAAATTCAGTTTTATTATTTTTAAGTAATCTTTTGTGGTTATTGAAAATGCTTAGCTGTTGCCTGCGGCTCCGCCCGCGTTGAATTCTGTTCTCGTTCCCGTTGTGATGTTATGTATAATGCCGGTCTATTGTGGTAGCTCTTATAAGAGCTTTTTGGAGATGGCACTGATAAGTGCCTTTTGGTTTGACTCTGAGAAGAGCCGTTTTGGGCCATTGTGGCGGAAAGATTAGTCACGCCGCTCCAATACTATCTTCGCTAAGTCAGTCTTGAAGCGATGTGTCCAGGGTGCGCCGAGCGCTCATGTAGGCTTGTCATGTTCACCGCACGGGGAGGCTCCTTCCATGCACCCCTCGTTCCCGTAACCCATGGGAACCTTTTCCAGAGATAAACAATAGCATATGTGTTATTCCAGACAAATCTCTCTGTGTACAGATCCATTCAGTTGTTTGAGCGTAATAGAGTTACAAAAATCCAAACATCTTCAAAACCTTTCACAATTTCTAATATTTGTAGGATACTAGAATCAAGTCGTCACCGTGGTGGCGCGTAATATTTCCGCGCGCGCCTTTCTTTAGGGGAGGGGGAATTAGATCCCCAGCAATACGTCGGGGTGGCCAGCGCTCGCGACCGGATCCGGTCAGGGTTTCTGGGATTTCCTTTCTAGTGAATACCAGATTCACCGTACCACATGGCTGACGTAAGAAACACCGTGCGGTTTTGGTCGGTTAATGGCCGACACCCACCTCACCGTTGGCTCCGGTGTGGTGAAGCCCGAGGGGGGCCCGCGTTAAGAAAAACAATACGATAGTAGGATCACATTACAAAGAGTTAAAGAAATTTCACAACGGTAATGAAGTTCTTCGTATAATTCATTAAAATGTATAATTTTAACGTTCAACACTTTTTTGGGTGGATGTACGTATTTCCGATGAACAAAATAATGAGAATTGTTTCAGTTGAAAGTAATTTACATATTACGTTGTATTAATTATCACGACGTCATTAATGACATGAACAAATGATACGAACTGCTAACGAATAGCTTTATGTGCTTCAAAATCATTGCACAATTCGACTGCAGTAAAGTAAAAAAGAAGGGTTAAGTGTTACGCTTTTATTCGTAATGCATTTTTATCGACAGACTGCGGGCAGATGCTGGATGCGGCAAGCTGAAGACAGGGCGCTATGGCGCTCATTAGGGGAGATCTATGTCCAGCAGTGGACTAGAATAGGTTGATGATGATGATGATGATTTTTATCGAAACGTAAAATTAAAAACAAACTTATTTGTAACGAGTAGGGTGCAGACAATGGACGAGGTTCTGGCGCAGGTTTTCCTCTCAGGATTACAGATTTAACTCCAGAGATAGAAACACACATAAGACTTTTCTGTTGAAGTCGGTGCCAAGTCAAAAAGTATTTGGTAAATAGGGTAGGTGCACTTCCAACACATCATGAGTCTCTCTGTGCCAGCAATAAAATGTGTAAGCGTGAGTGAGATCTCCACGTCTCCAGCAAAATACAGCCGGTCACGTGCGGGTATATTGTACTCTGCGCTCACACGGCTAGACGACCCTATTGAACTTTTATTGCTCTATAACGTTGTGTTTCGGACTTGGCACCGACTTCAACAGACAAGTCGTACGTGTTTTTTATCCTTAGACATTTTTTTAAATATTTTTAGGAAAACTTCCTACTAACAAATAACAATAAAATGATAAGTAACACAATGTAGGCCAATTATGAGTTTTCATAAATAATATAGAACTTCCTCCTTTTTGAAGTCGGTTAAAAACCGGTTAAAAACTGTAACCTTCGTCATTATATGATTAAAAAAAGATTCATGACATATTGTCAAATACTATTAATATGATTTTAAAACCTTAACTTTTTTCATATATCACTCAGATGGCCGACCCTGTAAAACCTTCTAAGTCTTCAAGAAACTAACTCAAATTTACTTTCTTTGCCCTCAGTCAAACCGAAATCAGTGGACCTGATAACCGGTGATGGCAAGACTTTGGGTGATGGAGCTGTCTTCGGGCCTTTGCTGGAGAGGGCCAAAGTCACTGTGAGCTGTACCGTCAAAGAAGGCAAACCGCAGCCGAAGGTCGTCTGGTACTTTAAAAAGAAAAATGGAGGTGATATGAAGGAGCTTAACGGTAAGTGATATTTATTCAATAGTTTAAGGAGTTTTGGCCCGCATTGGTACAAAAACTACTATAAGGTACTTTCTTACCAGTAATAAAAAATAATAAACCTTATTACAGGTCTCAATAAAATTATAAATTTGGAAATTAGCTGTGTCTGTACTGTACATTGGAGATATAAAAAAAAAATACTTTTGTTATGAACGATCTTGAACACATTTTTTTTTTAATTTGGCATTCTTGTCTTCGCGATGGACACAAAAACTATAGAACGAATTTAAATGCAGTTCTTTTTCTATTAGAAAGGTCTTGGTCTTGGACTTTAATCTGCCATATGTTTGATTGCAATTGTTTAGGTAGAACCGGAGACATGACAAAAAAAAACGATAACCGACCGTTACTCGGGCGGAAATCATCTTATATAACATATATTGTATACCTACTATAGAAGAGTCAGTAGGATTCGCTAATACCAGGCAAAACTCTTTTGACTAAGATGGCGTTTCGATATAAATTGTAATCTAGCGAGCTTTACATAACATAACATAAAATAAACTCACGCCTGTATCCCCGAAGGGGTAGGCAGAGGCGCCAGCACCCACATTTCGCCAGTTTATGTTTAGGTCCCAATGTAATAGGTGGCGAGCCTATTGCCATTAACCGGGCACTCACAAACCTGCGACAAATACACACATAACTTCGAAAAGCATCGGAAAGTCATTGGTGTGTGCCATGGTAATACCTGGGATCGAACCCGAGACCTCGTCTCAGCAGTCCTTTACCCATACCACTAGGCTACCGCGAGCTTTAATATGAGACAAATCTTGTGATAATATGGTACTATGAAGCTGGTCTGATTACGGAGTCGAAATCAATCGAGTTTGGGCTCATTTGTTTTATCTTAACAAATACTCTGATGGATGATATCCAGATCTGAAGATGGAGACGGTAGGTGGTCGTAGGAACTTCTGAACCAAACAAGATAAATCCGCCATGTTTGGGCCAATTTGATTTGGCTTGTTATGCACTTACTACAGAGCTTGTTTTCAAAAAAGTATTTTTAATATACGTCTCAATATATACGTCTCAAGGCGACGCTGGAGCCATCTAACGTAAATCTTGCGAACTACGGAAACAATGAATAATTCTTAGTTAGTCCTCCGTAGTTCGCAAGAATTATGGTAGACGGCTCCAGCGTCGCCTTGAGACGTGTAAAATATTTCAGAGAATTTCGAATATCTAGGACGTGTCCAGGTAGCTCAGTTGGTCAGAACATTCCCCTGCTGTAAGCGACTGGTCGTGGGTTCAAGTGTTTACCTTTTCCGAGTTAAATCTATAGGAAAAGTTAGCACACTAATTGCTTCAATTAAGTTAAACTTTAAGTTAAAACTAACAGTTTTTCAATGAATGCATAATTTACATATATGAATGTATACACGGTACTTAAACAAAAAAGCAGTTTTTCTAACTTTTATCTGTCTATCTTTCTGTCTGTTTGAATTAGGTAATCTCTGTAACGGCTGGGCCGATTTCGATGGGACTTTCACTGGTAGATAGCTAATATTACAAGCCGTAACAAGGGTACTTCATTTTTAGAAAAATAATTAGGATTCCGCTCAAAAATATTAAAACCCAGAACTGTTCAAAAATGTTTTCTGCCATGCAATGGCAGTAATCTGTAAGCATACTTTCCAGTGATAAAAAATTAAATAAAATAGGAATCCACGCGGGGGAAGTCGCTGGAACCGCTAGTTCAAAATATGAGTGCTACATAGGAAACTACAGCTGAAACAAAACGTATCGAATATACGCACAACCACAAACTACAACATGTCTACGAAGCTCCGGATACATTTTGATTTAACGCTGACCACAAATCGAGGTGGAGCCTCAATTTCGGCCTAATTTAGCCTCCGATAACCGATCTGGATTAATTTACGGGTACGAACGGAATTTTAGATTAATACTGATACTTGGAATTGTATGGGTGCACGTAAATGGAAATGGAGTTGAGAGTCAATCTATGTGATTAATCCTTAAATAGGTTCAGGTTATAGGATAGGCACGAAACTATTTCGTCAAAGTCAAAATTTATTTACTCTGTACTAGCTTTTGACAGCGGCTTCGCCTGCGTGGAATTCTGTTATGGAAACCTATTCCAGGGATAAAAAGGTAATTAGATAAGTAAATTGGTAATTAGATAGCCGCTGGTGCCATTTGGTGGAACGCCATGTATGTTTTGCATTCGCAGAATAAAATAATGATTATCTATAGTTGTTGCTCTTGAATTCTAATCTGAGGGGGCCTAGACAAAGTGACATTCTACTAGTGGAATCGCTTCGAAGCGAACCTTCAAAAGTTCGCAATGTATGGGAGTGACATTATTTGTTACACGTGACATGTCGACAAATAATGTCTCTTCCATACATTTTGGGCTACTGAAGGTCCACTTCGAAGCGATTCCACTAGTAGAATGTCACTTTGTCTACAGGACCAGGTTCCCTTAACCCATGGGAAGCTATTCGAAGGAAAAACGTAGCCTATGTGTTATTCCAGACTATAATCTATACCTGTAACAAATTTCAGCCAGATCCGTTCAGTCGTTTTTGCGTGAAAGAGTACCAAACATCCATTCTCACAAACATTCATGTTTATAACATGGGAAGTAAGATAGTAGGACAGACCATTGAAATGGCACTTACAAAATGTCAACATTAGACTTCGGTAGCTTAGTGGTTAAGGAATCGACCCTACGATCGAGAGGTCCTGGGTTCGAATCCTGGCCATTACACTAGCGACGTGAACCCACTCCTAACACAAGCAATTTAGCTTAGCTGGAGGGGTTAGGGGGAATATTAGTAATTTCGGTTACTAATATTCTTTATTAAAAAAAAAAAAAATTAAATATAAGAGTTATCAAACTCCAAAATGAATCGAGAGGACCTTACTCGAGTGCTGTAATTGTGGAAGGGCGTAAGAAAACCAACCAAAAGCAAGGAAGCTGCCAGGACTCTCATTTTTACTGGTGAAACCAGATCCAAAGATTGGAATTCACCAATGAAAGGGATGATGATGATTATAAAATCATACTAAATTAAGTTACTTCACGATTTACCCAATGAATTTCACTGTGTAAAACATGAGAATCCAGGTATTTTAACTGGTGAAATCCCAACTAAAATGACTACAAAAGTTGCTAAGTGTATAATTCAAAATTCAGTCTAGTCACAACTTGAAACCTATCTAAAACCACTTCACCCACAAAAGTTCTGCCTGAAAAAGTAGAGAAAATTCCTGGTTCTGTTTGTATTCAAATCTTGTACCGGGTTAGCCTCAAAGCAAACGTTTTAAACGCAGCGGTTGCGATTCGATTCCCGGCGCGTATTTATTGTTTGCGTATCTCTGTTGAATTCAAAGCAGCATTGCTTTCGTATCGGTCAGATTTTAGGATATAAATTGAAGAAAAATAGAAATGTTCATCCATTTTGGTTCTACTAGATTCAGTTACAGATGGTTTCCTAATTAATTTTCGTAACCTAGTATCTTTTTTTGTATAGTGCAGAAATCCCTTCGGATGTCCCCCTGCTATCCAGCGGGGGAGGTTATTTCGGGTTTAAACTGACTAAAACCGCACGCCGTCTCGGGTCTTCAGACGCCGGGGTGAAAGGTTGCCAAGGCATTTTCCTTGCACCCCGACTGACCCTGGGCCATCTCCGGTTTCGAGATGGCCCCCTCGGGTTTGGGAACTTAAGATGCTGTGTAAAATAATATGTGGTGTGCAATAAAGAGTATTCTATCTATCTATCTTAATATTTCTTTACAAAGTAAAAGTTAAACAAATTTTCTGTTGCAATTAATTTTTTTAAGCATTTTGTATGCTTACTTTTTCTAAAGATTTAGATCGGAAAAAGTGAACATCCAGAACGGGACTTGAACCCGCGACCAGTCCCCTACAGGGGAAATGCTCTGACCAGCTGAGCTATCTAGACACGTCCCAGATTACGTGTATGTAATGGTGACCCTCTTTCCTAAGACTTTACCTTCAGCTTACCATCAGGCGAGGTGAAGTCAAATTGACGTGTCCTAAATATAAAAAAAAAAAAATCCTCCGATACATTATATACGTCTTAAGGCGACGCTGGAGCCATCTACCGTAATTCTTGCGAACTACGGAAGCAATGAATAACTTTACAGTCATTTTTAAACATTGTTTTTTGATGAGTCCGCCTAATTAATTAAATTAAATT
Source organism: Cybosia mesomella (assembly GCA_946251805.1). NCBI lineage: Eukaryota > Metazoa > Arthropoda > Insecta > Lepidoptera > Erebidae > Cybosia > Cybosia mesomella. The sequence continues at coordinate 16,847,682 of OX276415.1, forward strand.
TTTTAAGCATTTTGTGTGGTTACTTTTTCTAAAGATTTAGATCGGAAAAAGAGAACAGTTAGTCCCGTTCTGGATGTTCTCTTTTTCCTATCTAAATCTTTAGAAAAAAAATCTGTTGTCTGTACGCTTAGATCTTTTGATCTACGCAACGATTGTTTATACGGTTTTCATAGTCATTTAGACATTTTTCTGTGGAAGAGTTTGATGTGTCGATTATACATAACCGCCAATTATATTGTCGGAAGTTTACGCGAATGTCACACATTGAAATAAAACTATTTTTAACGGATTCTATCGCGATTTCTAGTTACTTTTCACCAGCCATGGTCTCCCCGTGACAATTTCTACTGAAAAGCAACCGAAACGTCGGGATCTTTTTTTTTTATATTTAGGACACGTCAATTTGACTTCCCTTCGCCTGATGGTAAGCTGAAGGTAAAGTCTCAGGAAAGAGGGTCACCATTACATACAATGTGAATAATAAAATAACATCAAATAAATCGCGATATAATCCGTTAAAAATAGTTTTATTTCAATAATCGCCAATGTCAAACGTTATCATAATCAAGCGGTAGGTGTGCGAAGCCGGGGCAAGTAGCTAGTGATCTTCATACAAGGTCAATTTAATCTTAAATTTGGTTCTTGAATTCATGTTAAGTACTAATTACAACATTAACCGCAATTCCAATCAGATGTGTGGCTAGTTTAGTACAGAACCACCTCATTCCCGTTGTGGCTAAGAATAATTGGTAATTAGATAGCCGCTAGTGCCATTTGGTAGAAGGCCATGTTTATTTTGCTTTTGCAGAATAAAATAATGATTATCTATAGTTGTTGCTCGTAAATTCTAATCAGGTTCCCTTAACCCATGGGAACCCATTCGAAGGAAAAACGTAGCCTATGTGTTATTGCAAACTAAAATCTATCCTTGTACTAAATTTCATCCAGCTCCATTTAGCCCTTTGAGTAAATTGAAAAAAAAATCTTAACATTATTAAACCTTTCTTTTTCTTTTTTGGAAGGGCATGTGACGTTGTCATTACTTAATATATAAGGTGTATACCAATGTACTCTGGGCATTATTAAATCTATAATCAAACAGAACATCTCTCTTTTATTTACAACTAGCATCACCACGCGGTTTCACCCGCGTTAGTCTTGATCCCTTGGGAGTATCGGGATAAAAAGTAGCCTATGCTACTCAGGGATAATGTACCATTCTAATAGTGAAAGAATTTTTGAAAACGCTCCAGTACTTTTTGAGCCAATTCGTTACAAACATACTTACAAACAGATCTTTCCTCTTTATAATATTACTAGCTTTTGCCCGCGGCTCCGCCCACGTAGATGTCGGTTATCGCGACAAAACATAGCCTATGTCCTTTCCCAAGGTCTAATCTACCCCTGTACCAAATTTCAGCAAAATCGGTTCAGTGGTTTTTGCGTGAAAGCGTAACAAACAAACTTACATTCGCATTTATAATAGTAGGGAGATAGTATAGATTACACCGACCTCACAACCAAACATACCTACAATCATCTTTTTTTATGTTTGGAAAACCCCACGGGCTTGTATGGTATGGAAGGTAGAGTATGTTGGAATCGAACCGACAAAAACCACACGGTGTCCTTCCCAAGCGCCCATTGCCAGGCACCCCGGGTACACCCTCGAACGGATAACCCCAGGGTCCCCGGCATACTTCGTCCACCGTTGCGGCCCCTTTTTTTGTACCGATTTTTTTGTTTTTTTTTTTTCTCGTGCGGAAATCATTTACGATACATGATCAGAGGGCATTCAAAAATAATTTGCTTTACTTCATAAGCGACAGTTCGATTATAAAAATAATCTCGTGGTACAGAGGTTTGATACCTTTGCCTGTCGATGTAGTAATTTGGTCGTATCGGTACAGTAGACGACCAATCAGGTGACGGTATACGACCAATCAGGTGACGGTAGACGACCAATCAGTTGACGGTATACGAAATTTCTGTTCAGAAGTGTGCGAAATGACTTCTTAATAAAGTTGTTGTGTACCTTTTTTTTTTCATGCGGAAGTCCCTTCCGATACCCCCCCGCCGGTAGCGGGGGCGGTTATGTCGGACTTGAACCAACTAAAACCGCACGCCGTCTTGGGTCTACAGAGGTGTAAGGTTACCCATAGATCATATCCCTCGCACCCCGACTAACCCTGGGCCATCTCTGGATTCGAGATGGCCCCCTCGGGTTTGGGAACCACGGTGTCCCCGTCTTGCCCCGGTTTGGGGTAGGGGCGCTAGTCGCCCCACCGTCCCGGCCTGCTTCTGCTGGGGTGACAGGCGGCTTCACCTGCCACCCCCGGCCAGGCCTGCGCTCATGGAGGACGGAGGTCGTTAAGCGTATACGTGTGTACCGTATCCCCCACCGAATAGAATAGAATAATTTCTTGAATCTGGCGTTATTGTTACCAGGTCTGCAATTCATCCTGCTATTGCAAATAATGAGTGAAGCAATTTCACCAGGACTCTTTCTAACAGTGATACTTCCTCAATGCCTAGTCCGAATTTCGTTTTTCTTTATTTGTCTTGTATATATGAATAAATTACTTAATTTAATACTAATTGCATCAATGAGGCTTTTATGTTCATTCAGAAATCAGATTTTGAAAATTTTGTTAGGTGATTATTCCTCCGTGGTACACATGAATTTTTAATTACATAGCCTATGCCCTTCCCATCAGTAACATCTTTGCTTGTGTAAAATTTCATTAGAATCGGTTCAGCCGTTTGGGAGGAGAAGATGGTCTAACGAAAACATGAGTCGTCTAATAGAGAGCAAAGCTCTGACGAGTTTCGCTCAATAAATACATTATAAATCATAAAGCAAGCTAAATGCGAATACTCTTTTATCTCTCCACTCAATAGATATAAGCAATCCAACAGAGCATAAAATCTCAATGTGACACTCCGATTGCGTCCTAGACTTTTGAAGTAAAATCAATTTATTTTTCACTCACAAAATGGAATAAGTATTTTAAGTAAAATATCTAGGATTAAATTCCGGAATAGAATTCCGTGCGGATTGACATCAGTGACAGATTTTGCCAACTTCAGTTAGAGGATATTAAATTGGAAATGTCGTTTAGGTAATAATATTTTTAGGTTAGAACCATTGGCACGCTTTTTTTGTATGAGAAACAAAAATCACTACATATTATAAAACAAAGTCCTCCGCCGCGTCAGTCTGTTCGCGATAAACTAAAAAACTACTGTATCGATTTTCATTCTGTTTTCACCAATGGATAGAGTGGTTTTCGAGGAAGGTTTTAGTATATAATTTTTCAAGTTTTTGTATACATTGGCTAATATATAATTATATTCGTTGGAGGTGTCGGAAAAAATAAGCCGCCGCCGGCAGCTTTTAACGAAAACGATGCCAAAACCGTTTGAGATTTGACGGCCGCTGTGGCGTAACAGTAGTACATTCGACTGCTACGACAGGTGGCGCGGGTTCGATTCCCGCTCATTGCAAGTATTTGTATGCATGAATATGTCTATTTCTATTGGTCTGGGTGTTTCTATGTATAATATGTATGTATTTATAAAAAAAAGTATATTAGTAAGTTTATCCACATTCTGGAACCATGCTTACCTTGGGTCTAGAAAGCGCTGGGTAGAATATCGTTGAATATTTATTTTTATTTAATAACTTATTTAAATGACAGTGACGCTACCCTTCAGTTCACAGATTGGTTGGTACGATTATATGTTGTATTATCCTTCAAGTCGTCTTAGTGCTAACATTGCTATGCACCAGCGGACACAATATGCCCCAGTTCAGAACTTTAGGATCTCTGATATCTCTTTCATTTGTATGCGGAACCCGTTCCTGAGTGATAAATTACACGGCTTGGCACGTGAGCTCTATGATGCATTCATATCGGGTTTTTAGAGTTCCGTAGATAGTACGTTTAGTTGTTGGAATTTATTGTTAGTCATTGTTTATAGCTAACCCATACTAATACTTTCAGTGCGAAAGTATATCTGTCTGTTAAGCTCTCACGCCTAAACCACTGAATCGATTTTAATGAAATTTGGTATAGAGTTAGATTAAAGCTTGGGATAGTTTATGTTTGATCCCGATAACCGACATCCACATCTAGAAAGGGCGCTATCTAGAGCTATCTACCGTAATAATTTCGGTTTCCCCTGAAAGCGACTATTCCTGTCCTGGATATTGATTTTTTCCAATCTTAAGTCGCAGGAAAAGTCAGCATCCTAAATGCTTCAAAATTTTGTAAAAAGAAAATATATTATCTAGTTTATATTTAAATCCTTTGGTAAAATTGTAAAATGAAATCTACATTGAAAAAAGTAGAAAAGCAATTTTAATTTAGAAGTACTTTCACTCGAGTTAAGAGTGTCTACTAAATAAAATATTCACAATTATTTCAAATTGAAATTTAATTTATACGTCAGTCTACGCAGCCATTTTCTTTTATTTAATTATTTTTTAATATAACTTTTATATTTTGATTTTTGTAACGTTCATGTTTATCCACGTTCATGGTGTAATAAGGTTCCAAGGAAGTCAGATTTTCAGTTCAGATAAACTTCTTAAAATATGTAAAGCTATCATATCTGTCTTACACATCGCAATGTGTACACATGAAATTTTATACACTCACGTCTACGTATGGCTGAAGGTGTAGGGAGAACTGTTATTACACCCACATTTCGCCATCTTTTATTGCATCGATTTAATGAGGGGCGAATGACTATGGCGGAGCGCGCCCGGGAGAGATTTAGAACTCTCCCGGCCCGCCGAGCCCGCAACTAGCTCGCCGCGCGTCGCAGGCGACTCAGGCGCCGGAGGTCACTTAACGACCTCCTTCCTCCATGAGCGCAGGCCTGGGGGTAGCAGGTGAGGCCGCCTGTCACCCCAGCAGAAGCAGGCCGGGACGGTGGAGCGACTAGCGCCCCTCCCCCAAACCGGGGCAATACGGGAAGAGATGTAGGTACCGATTTTTTTTTTCGTACGGAAATCCCTTCGGATACCCTTGGATATTCCCCCGCCGGCCTGCGGGGGCGATTATGTCGGGCTTGAACAGACTAAAACCGCACACCGTCTCGGGTCTTAAGACGCCGGGGTGTAAGGTTGCCCATAGAGCATATCCCTCGCACCCCGACTGACCCTGGGCCATCTCCGGTTTCGAGATGGCGCCCTCGGGTTTGGGAACCACGGTGTCCCCATCTTGCCCCGGTTTGGGGGGCGTTAGTCTGCCCAGCGTCCCGGCCTGCTTCTGCTGGGGTGACAGGCGGCCTCACCTGCCACCCCCAAGTTGTCATAATTATGTAAGTACCTAAGTATATCATATTATACCTACCTTAGAATAGGTATATATTTATTACGTTACAAAATTATAAATAAATAAATATAAATATTCTATGACATTCTACACAGCGCTTTCCAGATCTAAAGTAAGCATAGTTTAACTAGTTTTTGTGATGGGTTCCAGAATGCGGATAAACTTACTTATATACTTTTTTTTGTAAATACATACATATTATACATAGAAACACCCAGACCAATACAAAACAAAAATACCAAACCAATACAAAAATTTGCAATGAGTGGGAATCGAACCCGCGCCCCCTGTCCTAGCAGTCGAATGCACTACCGCTACGCCACAGAGACCGTACCATCTATAGTATAAAAATAATATATTTATCTATACGGAACTTTCGGTGAAACACAACTAGCGCTTGGCCAGAGACTGAACACGTGTCCTGCACATCTCATGCATGGAATGAGCCCACAATTCGAGACTAATGTGGGTGCATATTGCAGATCATACTGTGGCTAGAGAGAGCTCGTGGATAAGTGTTATACATTTTTTTACGTGTTAAAATCCCTTCGGATTCCCCCCACACCACATTGCAAAACTAAGCAATATTAGCCGAATCAGTCTTAGGTGACCATTCTTAACATATTCAAACCCCTCCGTGCCTCAGAGCACGCTAAGCCGTCGGTCCCGATTGCCACACGAAAATCTAAAGTAATCATTACGGTAAGTTTGAAACATAAAAAGTCCGACTGGTCTATCTAAAGAACTTTTTTTTTTGTTTTTTTTTTTATATAGGACACGTCAATTTGACTTCACCTCGCTTGATGGTGATATGGTGATGGTGGATGATAAGCTGAAGGTAAAGTCTCAGGAAAGAGAGTCACCATAACATACACGTACCATATTAACAATGGTGGCACTCAGCTTGACGGCCTCATCAAAAGAGGATTGTCGTCGCAACACCGCGTGACACCCACCGGTCCCACTAGTGCGGCGACCACAATCCCCCTGCCCGGCTATGCACTTGCTGACCCCTGAACGCAATCAAACCGAAATCGGATTACTATGGAGGGTTTTTCGCAATCGTGGTACCCACCCGGCCGAATTTTGTGACAAATTTGTGTTATCAAATTTCTACCACCAGTAAAACCGACATGTGGAGGGTGGGGTTCACAGAAATAGTCCCAGTTGTCCCCAACCCTGAAATAAAAACCTGCACCAGAGCTTCATCAGTCAATCAGCAGGTGTACCGACATGCAGGTGATATTGGCTCTGTCCTCGATCCTTACCTCGAACACACTTACCTTACAGAAACTCATCACGCATAATCAGAGTTCTTGTTTATGGTAATAACTCACAAACTCTTTACACAATTTGCCAAACATCTTAGAGCGAGTACACTCTATTAAGTTTTTACGACGTTGAAACTTTCGATGTAATTATTCGACGGCCTCTGTGGCGTAGCGGTAGTATAGTCGAGTGCTACGACAGGGGGCGGGTTCGATTCCCGCTCAGTGCAAATATTTTTATGCATGAATATGTCTATTTTCATTGGTCTGGGTGTTTATATGTATAATATGTATGTATTTATAAAAAAAAAATATCTAAGTATGTTTATTAGCATTCTGGAACCCATAATACAAGCTAGTTAAAATATGCTTTCATTTCATTTTTTTTTGTATAAAAGAATATCGAAATATATAATAACCGAAATTACTAATATTCTGCCTAACCTTTCCAGCTAAGCTTAATTACTTGTGTTACGAGTGGGTTCACCTCGGTAGTGTACTGACCAGTATTCGAACCCAGGACCAGGATCGTAGGGTCGACTCCTTAACCACTAAGCTACCGACGCTTCTCTTTTATCGATGGCATCTAGTTCTGTACAGATAATATTTAATATTTTTATTAATATTTACCATAATTTTAATACTCTCACTTTTTCTATAAATTTAGATCTTAAAAACTTAATATCCAGGACGGGGCTTGATCTCATGACCAGTCCTTTACAGGAGGAATATTTTTTGCACATACGTCTTGGTTCTCAGTTTCTTAATACGAATATCCATGACATTCCCTCTATAAGAGACTTTCGAACATGATTTGATATTACGAAGAAAAATATCAAACAGCTTTAACATTTCTCATTACCTGAATACAGTCCAAAATAAGTGGATGCGTATCTTTGATAATATATAATACACATTTATCAATTAATTAGCCTATTGCAGTCCACTGCTGGACATAGGTCTCCCCCAATGTACAACATAGCATATGCGCCATAGTCTGTCCCAGTTAACTATTTCAGGTCGTCCGTCCATCTTGCTGAGACTCGTTTGCTCGAACGGCCATTGAGAGATTTCGTTAGTTTATTCTCACTTCAGTTTCTCCGGAATATCCTTTCTAGGATATACCGGATTAGGCCGGCAGAAGCACCGTGCAGTTTTAGTCGGTTCTAAGCCGATGTACCCGCCTCATCGTCATCTCCGGTGAAGCTTAAGGAAGCTTAGCTTAAAAAAATACTGGTTTGCTTCATAGGTGCTTCAGCAGATGTGGACAACCCAGTTTCAACAAATCGTTCAACATAATTTTCAATTCTATAAAATGTTCACTAGGGGCAAATGGTCAGGGGTGCTTGGTTGGGGACCTCCACGCGGTGGAGACAGCAGCGCCTCTCTCCTAGGGCGGGAGAGACGCTGCCGCCTACGGCCAACTCCGACCGAGGCGAGGACGGCCCTGTTGAGGGCTGTTCGGAAGCTTTCCACGTGTCCCAGCTGGAGCTCTGGAGAGCAAGTAAGGGGGCTATCTCGAAACCGGAGATGACCCAGGGTCAGTCGGGGTGCGAGGGATATGCTCTATGGGTAACCTTACACCCCGGCGTCTTAAGACCCGAGACGGCGTGCGGTTTTAGTCGGTTCAAGCCCGACATAACCGCCCCCGCTGGAGACCCCCGCTCTCCAACGGGGGCGGTATCCGAAGGGACTTCCGCACGAAAAAAAAAAAAAAATGGGCAAATGGTCACTATGACTGGAATATTTAGGGACTAATGGTACTAGAATTAGATATCTGAGCACTCTCAAAAAAAAAACGCCAAAACTAAGCACTAAAAATCATCTGTCACCTTAAAAATCGAATTTATGAAGGTGGCCCCCAGCTGTGGCAGGCTAAACCACAGCTGTAATCTAATCCTATCGAGGTCAATGTTCCACTCGGGTCACCCAAACAGAGGTATTCAGAATTAAATAAATCGAAACCATTCCGAACTAACGGAGGAGCTCCGATATTCATAGGAGCAGATTCGAATATAGTCGCAACATCTACAGAATATATTAGTTGAAACGGCAGAGAAAATAAACAATTTGAGCCGTAGCTTTAAGGTTTAAGGTCCATAGTTGTATTTTGGACTTGAAGATTTAGAAAAAAAAAGCATAGTGAAGTATTGAGATTTGTTCCAGGCTTGTTATTTGATGTACAATAAACGAGCAAATGAGATCTGTTTGACAATAGCTAGACTGGATTTAAATAATAAATAAATAAATATTCTACGACATTCTACTCAGCGCTTTCTAGACCCATAGTAAGCATGGTTTAACTAGCTTGTGTTATGGGTTCCAAAATGCGGATAAACATACTTTTATACTTTTTTTTTAAATACATATTATATTATACATAGAAACACCCAGACCAATGCAAACAGACATATTTATGCATACAAATGTTTGCAATGAGCGGCAATTGAACCCGCGCCCCATGTCGTAGCAGTCGAAAGCACTACCGCTACGCCACAGAGGCCGTCTATATTTCATCGAGTTTGAATTTCATTTGGAGCTAAAGTCAGGTATAATATTTTTACTGCAACGAATTGACATGCGAAAAGCAAGATTAATGTAGAAAGTTTGAGCAAAATCATTTTTGTTCACAATTTATAAATGTTTTCCTAATTAAATTTTTAAGCAATTACTAACTTTTCCTATAGGTAGATTTAGTTCTGTAAATGTGAAGAACCAGGATGGAAGTCACCAAAAGTACGTCTCGGGTGACTTCCATCCTATGTAGGCTATGTATTGTAGAATTTCAAATATCTAACACGTGTCCAGGTAACTCAGTTGGTCTGAGTATTGCCCCGATAAGGAACTGGTCTCGGGTTAAAGTCCTGTCCTAGATGTTCACTTTTTCCGACCTAAATCTATACAAAAAGTGTTTTTTCTAGTACCTAAAGTAAATAAATATAAATAATCACGCCTCTTTCGTAATGGAACAGCCAGAGACCACGTCTCTCCACTTAATACGAACCAGACATACTTGTTCAACTTTCGTGAGAGTTTTCTTCTATGCTAACTGGTTTCAGGTACCTTTAAACAGCTTCTTCGTTGAAATATTTAAATTTAGTCACTATTCCCGTCGTAACTTGACCTTACCCATCATGTCGTCACGCCTGTATCCCCGAAGGGGTAGGCAGAGGTGAATTACACACCCACGATTCCTTACTTATGTTTAGGTCCCAATGTAATAGGGGGGCGAGCCTATTGCCATCTACCGAGCACATTACTAAGCGAGCGATTATCAACATTTTTAATACACACATAACTACAAAAAGTCAGAGGTATGTGCCCGGGGCGACTGGGGATCGAACTCAAGACCTCGTCTAGGCAGTCCGTTACGTATACCACTGGGCTATCGTCGCTTTTACCTTACCCATCATTTTCATCAATCCCATCATTGTCCCTCCATACGTGCCCGAACCATTGAAGCTCCCCTTCTTCTATCTTGCTCGCTACATGTTCTATCATAGCGCAACGTTCCCTTATCACCATGTTCATCACTTTATCCATCATTTGTAATCATAACTAGCTGTTTCCCGCGGCTCTGCCCGTGTGGAATTCTGATACTGTTCCCGCCACTCATAGGAGCCTATTCGAGGGATAAAAATAGCTTTTGTGGTATAATAGGCTATCATCTATCCCTGTACCAAATTTCAGTCAGAGCCATTCAGTTGTTTGAGGGTGGTTGAGTAAGAAACATACAAACATTTAAACATCTTTTTATTTTCTTTTTTTTTGCATTTAGATAGGGGATTCATCCTATCGGTGAGATGCGATTGTTGGAATCAAACCGACGAAAACCACACATTGTCCTCCCTAAGTCACCATTGCCGGGTACCCTGGGTGCGCCTTAGAAAAGATAACCCAAGGTTACTGGCGGACATTGGTCGCCATCGTGTCCTTGCCCACGGGGTCGGGTTCTTTTAAACATTTTCACAAACTATCACATTTTCAGCATTAGTAGGACAATGTACCTGAGTTCACAACCCCTTCAATTTAAATAAATATTCTACGACATTCTACACAGCGCTTTCTAGACCCAAAGTAAGTCGCACCCTAGATTTAGAATTGAAAGCGTCGGTAGCTTAGTGGTTAAGGAGTCGACCTTACGATCGAGAGGTCCCAGGTTCGAATCCTGGCCATTACACTACCGACGTGAAAAAAAAAAAAAAAAAAAGCATAGTTTAACTAGCTTGTGTTATGGGTTCCAGAATGCGGATAAACTTACTTACATACTTTTTTTTGTAAATACATACATATTATACATAGAAACACCCAGACCAATACAAATATGTCTATTGCATACAAATATTTGCACTGAGCGGGAATTGAACCCGCACCCCATGTCGTAGCAGTCGAATGCACTACCGCTACGCCACAGAGGCCGTCCATTTAAAATGATAATTCTGTGATGTATTTTTATTTTATGATCTGGCAGAAAAAATGTACTTCATCCGCATACGGTAAATGGTAAAGTCAGAGTCTACCCTGTCGAAGCCGCGGTGGCGGCCAAAGTACGCCGGCAACGGACACTTGGGGAGGACACCGTGCGGTTTTAGTCGATACACGACATAACCACCCCCGCCGGCCAGCCGGGGCGGTTATGTCGGGCATGAAAGCGACTAAAACCGCACGCCGTCTCGTGTCTACAGACGCCGGGGTGTAAGGTTACTCATAGAGCATATCCCTCGCACTCCGACTGACCCTGGGCCATTCGCAGTGTCCCCTCTGATAAGAGCAGAGGGGTACCTGGAGCGACCCCTCCCCGCGGGCCTTGCAGGCCCGCCATACCCCGACCCCCTCGTGCAAGGGGTCAGCTGGCCCTGAAAAGGGCCGGTTGGTCAGACTCTTGGCCTTTGACGTTGACGCCAGCTACTCCAGAGGAGCAATCAATGATGCGTCATCGCCCACGTTGCCCAGGGTGCACCAAACTTGGAGGTGATCCAACCAGTCGCACCCCTCCAACCAGTCGCACCCCTCCAACCAGTCGCACCCCTCCAACCAGTCGCACCCCTCCAACCAGTCGCACCCCTCCAACCAGTCGCACCCCTCCAACCAGTCGCACCCCTCCAACCAGTCGCACCCCTCCAACCAGTCGCACCCCATCCAACCAGTCGCACCCCTCCAACCAGTCGCACCCCTCCAACCAGTCGCACCCCTACAACCAGTCGCACCCCATGGGCTCCAACTACCCATAACGACTGCCACAGATGTTCGTATAACAACCGGGACCAACGGCTAAACGTTCCCTCCGAGGCATGAAAGGGTCTTAACGTGTTAAGAATGGTCACCCATCTTAAGACTGACCCGGCTATTATTGCCTCAATTTAGTATTGCGCAATTATAGACACCGAATCTTAATTTGTAGCATTCACTCGAACACAAAGACACGCATGTACGTGTCTTTAATGGTCGAGCAGATTTCATCATCGGTACGTCGATGACGTCATACGGACTCGTGACGTCACGTTCCCCTGACAATTGAGGAATGTAACGACTCGGAACATTCGATACAATGACGTGTACCAGTCTGATTTAGTAGTGTGTGGGAATGGCACTGCGGGGAGTCGTTCCGATGTGTTGGTAGATTAGATTGGAATGGGAGTTCGCGTTTTAGTACGATTGAAGCAAAATCAGACATTATTATTTCATATATAAATAAATATTCTAGGTATTCTAAACACCGCTATCTAGACCCAAAGTTGGCATAGCTTAACCAGCTTGTGTTATGGGTTCTAGAATGCAGATTTTTTTTTTGTTAATACATATTATACATAGAAACACTAAGACCAAAAGCAAATATTCATATCCAACCCGTGACCTCCAACTTAGTAGCTGAATGCACAACCGCTACGCCACAGAGGCCGTCAAATTTGGTAATCTCTGATTCTCACTGGCAGATAGGTAATATTATAAAGCTATAACATATGCTACTTTAACTTTAGACAAAGAAGGGTGCCGCGCAAAAGAATTAACGTTTTAAAAATCTGAATCTATGCGAATGAAGTCGCGGGCACAGCTAGTTCTTTCATACAAACAAAAAATACAACGAAATCAATTTATAAATGTTAAAACGATTATTATTTACGTTCAAAACAGTATCTGATTTTTTATATTTTGAACAGGGACCACATTAAAGGGCACGCCGCAATAGCGGCCGTAAGGCCCATCATGGAGGATTGGCTAGGGAAGCGACAGGGAAGCCTCTCGTACCGACTGACGCCGGTGATCTCCGGTAAGGGGAGCTTCGGGGACCACCTGCATCGGATCAGGAAGGAGCCAACGCCTGAGTGTCATCACTGCGACGCGAGCGAGGACTCGGGGCTGCACACGCTGGCGGACTGCCCGGCGTGGGAGGCGCCAAGGCGTGACCTCGTGGCAGCCATCGGGGTGGGAGTCTCGCTCGGCAGCATGATTGCGGCAATGGTGCGAGAGATTTAGAATGGACCCGCCGAGCCCGCCACATGCTCGCCGCGCGTCGCAGGCGACTCAGGCGCCGGAGGTCGTTTAACGACCTCCGTCCTCCATGAGCGCAGGCCTGGAGGTGGCAGGTGAGGCCGCCTGTCAACCCAGCAGAAGCAGACCGGGACGGCGGGGCGACTAGCGCCCCTCCCCTAAACCGGGGCAAGACGGGGACACCGTGGTTCCCAAACCCGAGGGGGCCATCTCGAAACCGAAGATGGCCCAGGGTCAGTCGGGCTGTGGGGGATATGCTCTATGGGCAACCTTACATCCCGGCTTACATCTTTAGACCCGAGACGGCGTGCGGTTTTAGCGTGATGATTACACCTTCCTCGATAAATGTTCGATATAAAAATATTTTTTCAATTTCAACTAGCAGTTTTTGAGATTAACGCGTTCAATCAAACAAACTATTTAGATTTATAATATTACTAGCAGACCCGGTAAACTTTCTTACTCTTAACAGCAGATTTCTTTTCGTGAATGTCTGATTATTTTTAATTATCCTAATTACTAGTAAAGGCATATCCCGAGGGCCATCTCAAACCCGTAAATGGCCCAGGGTCAGCCGGGATGTGAGGAAATTGCCTTATTAAGTCACCTTAAACTCCGTCATTAGAGACTCGAGACGGCGTGCGGTTTTGGTCTGTTCGAGTCCGACATAACTACCCCTATTGGCCAGCTGTAGAATATCCGTGGGCATTTCGCAAATAAAAAACAAAATGGCACAGTATAGCCGGAGACAAATCTAAAAGTTTATGAAAATCGGTCCACCCGTTGTTGAGTTATAAACGGTATCACTAACCCAACTTTGTTTTTAACCCCGGACGCAAAAAGAGGGGTGTTATAAGTTTGACGTGTCTGTCTGTCTGTCTATGGCTCCGTAGCTCGCGAACGGATGAAGCGATTTCTATTTAGTTTTTTTTGTATGAAAGGTGAGTTACGAGCGAGTGTTTTTAGACATGTTTGATGAAAATCGTTTGAGTCGTTTAAAAGTTGCAGGGGTTGAAAGTGGGGAAGAATATCCGAATCTCTGCAAATATAATCGAGTGGGGTCTCAAATGAAAGCGCATCACGTGCACATTACAAAATAATATGTTCAATGAAATTCGGTTGAGTCCTGAAAAAACTCTGGGGCTGAAAGTGGGGAAAATACCCAATATCTGCTGATATATGTATCGGGGTTTTTAATTTTTTTTAATTTATATATTAGATTATTAGTTACTTGGTAGGTATAAATTTAAAAAATAAAGTGAACATATATTATAGTGTCTCATGCCCACGAGAATTACCTCAAATAGGCAAGTCAATGATTCGGAACGTGACTTGTACTGATTCAACGATATCGCGCTATTGGGAGCCATTAAGATTGACATATTAGATGAACTGTACTTTGTTTTTTTTTAATAATAGTTACTGAATAAAGATCAGAAAAAGAGAACACCTAGGACGGGATTTGAACCCGCGACCAGTCCCTTACAGGGGGAATGCTCTGACCAACTGAGCCACCTTAGACACATCCCAGATATTCGAAATTCTCCGATATATTATATACGTCTTAAGGCGACGCTGGAGCCATCTACCGTAATTCTTGCGAACTACGGAAACAATCAATAACTATGTGGAGGAACAGGTGTGATGTTCCTCCAACACAAAGGGAGGATACTCCGACCAGGCAAGGTGATCATGCCTGGCGGGCCGCGGCCCGGCGGTAATCATTGGGATGTTGCATATATGTTATACACGCGCGCGAACTTCACTTTCGCGATTCAGGATTGGTAGTGACGTAGTAGTAGTAGGCACAACTATATAATCATTTTTAAAAATTGATTTTTATATGCAGTTTTTTAATATTTTAAACAAGGGAGGAAATTGGTGATCCCCGTGCTGGCAGTTCTCTCACGCAAAGGCTTTCCATGATAAAATATTTCTATCCGTAGATTAGGTTCCCATGGGCAGTGGTAACAGGAACAGAATGCCTATCTAATCTGGTTCAGAAGTTCACGAGACGAAAACACGGGCAATAGCTTGACGTTACTAATTGACATATGATAAAAAAAAAAAAAAGGTATTTAAACTATCATGGTCACTAACATAAGTATTAGACCACCAGTGAGACCAGTGGTAGTGGTGTTGCGCGTCAGAGACGAGTACGAAAGAGGGTAAATCGATATATTTACTCTTAAACTCGTTCACCGTTAACGCGTTACCACTATGAATAGTTACCCGTTTCCTTAGAGAATAAGGCACCAGGTGCAATCTCGTATACTGTCTCATTGTGTATTCGTTTCGTGATCTGCGTATTTCAATGAAATATCTCCTTCCTCTGTCATCAATGGTGTGTGTTTGAAATTATAGTTTAGAGAAGGAAATTCAGCATTTAATTTGAGTGAAGGGAATTTGGTTAGCAAGGTTGAGCTTGTAAAGTGATGTTTTTAGGGTTCCGTTGCCAATTGGCAAATAAAGGAACCCTTATAGATTCGTCATGTCTGCCTGTCTGTCCGTCCGTATGTCACAGCCACTTTTTTTCCGAAACTATTAGAACTATGCTGTTGAAACTTGGTAACTAGATGTATTTTGTGAACCGCATTAAGGTTTTCACACAAAAATAAAAAAAAAACAATAAATTTTGTGGGTTTCCATACATAGAACTGAAACTCAAAAATATTTTTTTCATCGAACCCATACCCATATCTATGGATAGTTCTTCAAAAATTATATTGAGGTTTCTAATTTCATTTTTTTCTAAACTAAATAGTTTGCGCGAGAGACACTTCCAAAGTGGTAAAACGTGTCCCCTCCCCCTGTAATTTCTAAAATAAGAGAATGATAAAACTAAAAAAAATATATGATGTAGTAAACTTCCTCCGATAATTGGTTTGACCGAGATCTAGTAAGTAGTTTCTTTTTAATACGTCATAAATCGTAAACCGCAATCTACCTTTCATTCAATCAACTCAAATATAAACATTTTACTTACTGCTACGGAACCCTTCATGGGCAAGTCCGACTCGCACTTGGCCGGTTTTTTCAAAGAGTACTAGTAACTGAAATTACTAGTTTCTCCATTAACCCCTCCAACCAAACTAAATTACTTGTGTTAGAAGTGGGTTCATGTTGGTAGTATTATAGCCAGGATTCGAACCCAGGAGACGACTCGACGACGAAGCTATCGACTGTGTTATTAAATATTTTATCGACTGAGCTACCTCGACCTGTTCTACGTCGCCCTAAGCAAACGGAAACAAATTCAAAGAGTGCCCAATTTTTTTAATGATATTCTAGACCTAAATAATGGTTTTATTAAATATTTAAAATATTTAAAACTAGGGATGCGATGCAGTTAACCGATCGCAAAAAAAATTGAGCTGAGCGAGCATTTATTTTTTTATTTCAAAATCTGACAAATTCAATTTTTGCGCGCTCGAACTTTTTCGATTAGTTTCAATGGTAAATTTGTTTTTCGGTGATAATTCCTCAATGGTATGTCTGATTTTTAATTTTATGGTCTCAAAACATGCCCCTAGATTGTCGTTATGACCATGCCAAATTTGGTTGTAATCAGATTTGTGGTTGCAAAGGAGTATCCGAGTTTGTAAGCGGCTATCCCGCGTATGAGAGCTTCGCTCGCCTTCTGCTCGCTCAGCTCAATCATTCGTAATTATTTAAATAATTAAAAACTACGTGATTCATGGGCACAACGTTGTCATATTACTTTACTTTCTTATGAAACTATCTCTGGCGGCAATCCTTACGGGTGACACCTTGCAGGAAGGGGAAAGAGGGAAGGGCTGCAAGACGTTAGGTCTAGTAAAATTTGCAATCATGAATGACGCCTGTATTATGAAAAAGGTTTGAGTTTTAGGTTTCAGTATAATTTTTGAAAAAAAAATCCCTTACCGAATATTATTTTTATTTCATTAACATAACATAACTTCACGCCTGTATCCCCGAAGGGGTAGGCAGAGGTGTATTACACACCCACGATTCGCCAGTTATGTTAAGGTCCCAATGTAATAGGGATGCGCCTATTGCCATCTACCGGGCACATTATTAAGCGAGCGATAATTAACATTTATTTGCACACATAACAACGAAAAGTTATAGGTGTGTGTGCGAGAGGTTTCATTAACCGATTAAACAAACGAGTCTTAACCTCCGGTATCCGAAGGGATTTCTGCACGAAAAAAAAAGGCACTCTAAAAAATCTCTCTCTATAGACGAGAATTTCAGTTTTATAGTACAGGTAGCTCACACGGAAATTCACAGGAAAGTTACCGGGATAAAAAGAAACCTACTTTCTATTTCAGACTACAACCTAATTATTAAAGCGTTGTTGTTGGGAACTCAGACGGGAGTCGCTCCCATAAAAACCGTAAAAGTCAAACCAAACGAAGGAGAAGGAGTAAACGTAGCCTGGGCTCCAAGCCGTGAGCAACTCTAACTCGAAACGAATTATAATAAATATTCTAGGACATATTACACAGGGGTGTGTGTTGGGTAACCTCCTCGAGTGTCGCTCCGATTCCGATCCCGCTGCAGTCCGGGGGGAACGAAATCGGAGCGGCCGGTACACCCTGGGCGGCGGTCAATGGCTTCCCCTTCACCCCTTCATAGGGTTGGCATTGATCGTCGGCCAATACCCAACGTGGCGGGAACACATCGCTCTCCGTACTCATCTGCTTTCAGAGGAGACAGGATGAGCGATGCTGTTAGTGGTGAGATGGCCCAGGGTCAGCCGGGGTGCGAGGGATATGCTCTATGGGTAACCTTACACCCCGGCGTCTGAAGACCCGAGACGGCGTGCGGTTTTAGTCGGTGCAAGCCCGACATAACCGACATAACGGCGGGGGGGTATCCAAAGGGATTTCCGCACGATAAAAAAAAAAAAAAAAAAGGACATATTACACATCGCCTTCTAGACCCAAACTAAGCAGAGCTTGTCATATGGGTTCTAGAATGCGGATAAATATACTTGTTACTTTTTTTTTGTAAATTTATACATATTATACATAGAAACACCCAGACCATTTGCAATGAGCGGGAATCGAAACCACGACCTCTGACTTAGCAGTCGAAAGCTCTACCGCTACGCCACCGAGGTCGTCAATCTATCTATGCATCAAATTTCATCCAAATTCGTTCACAGACTGTGTAACAAACATTCTTCCACCCATTCGTACATTTAGATAAGCATTCGCATTTAAAATAGCAGTAATATTTTCGAACAAATCATTTATCAATTTTGAAAATAAATCATAAAACGAACGTCTAGTCCATATGCACTCTCCGGAGAAAATAGCAATTCAAATCCGTTTGTCCGAAATTTTCTAGTCAAAAGAGCATTTTACTTAGATGTTGAAAGTATATACAGCGAAAACTAAGTAGGGTAACCCAAAAAACTAAAATATCCAGACACTATATGCCTGGCGTGTGAACAGAACTTAAGTACCTTTATTTTTTTTCGTGCGGAAATCCCTTCGGATACTCCCCCGCCGGCCAGCGGCGACGGTTATGTCGGGCTTGAACCGACTAAAACCACACGCCGTCTCGGGTCTTAACACGCCGGGGTGTAAGGTTGCCCATAGAGCATATCCCTCGCACCCCGACTGACCCTGGGCCGTCTCCGGTTTCGAGATGGCCCCTTCGGGTTTGGGAATCACGGTATCCCCGTCTTGCCCTAGTTTGGGGGAGGGGCGCCAGTCACCCCGCCGGGACGGACTGCTTCTGCTGGGGTGACAGGCGGCCCCACCTGACACCCCTAGGCCTGCGCTCATAGAGGACGGAGGTCGTTAAGCGAGAACTTAAATACCTAGCTTATGTTTTTCACCTTATGTACTAGCCGTTACCCGCGGCTCCACCTATATATTACCGAAATCAAAAGAAGCCTATATACTATGCCATACTATGGTATATATCTGTAACTAATTTCATCCAGATACGTTCAACCGTTCTGGCGTAATTCAATAACAAATATACATCCATACATCCATCCAAATATCCTTCTTTAGAAACCATGTAAATTATGGAGTATCGGTAGCTTACTGGTTAAGGAGTCAACCTTACATTACACTACCTACGTGAACCCACTCCTAAAACAAGCAATTTAGGTTAGCTGGAGGGGTTAGGGGGATTTTAGTAATTTCCGGTTACGAATATTCTTAAAAAAAAAAGAAAAACAAACTCGTAATACAACTTGACTGTAGTTGACTTCTAAATAATCTCCCACCACCTTGAGTAGGAGCAAGGCCAAGATGGTGGTACGATATGTTCCTCGCGAGTCTCTCATCTAGACTGAAAACCCAATTGTATCCACATTCTAGCTACCAGCCATACTATGGCAGCTTTGATCTGTAGGGAACTTCTTCACCATCCGAAAACACAACCACGTTGCACCCTGGATTTTTTAATTTACTCGACTCGAATAAATTAAAGAATCCAAAGAACTTACACTTTGGAGCAAATTGGCAAATTTGAAATCGATTTTAAAAATTATTTTACCAATAGAAAGCCACATTATTTATGAGTGTCATGGTGTTATATCATCACGATACTACTAAAGGGAGTGGAGCAGTTATCGTGAATGTCAACAAATCCGGCAGCTTGTCATACATTATGATATAATTAAAGTAATAAATAATGGCTATTAATGGGTAAAAGCGGTGCAACAAGGGAATTATTAAAAAAATTGTAGAACTAAAAGTAGGAAAGCCTACTGCTTGGTTACCTTAAAAATAAGTGAGCTAGCTGTCATAGGGGATCAGCAGGGCTATTTCTCACTGTCGAACGAACAAACGGTCAAGACGCAGACGTTAAAGGAATATCTTTCAGTCTCAACCGGAAAAGATAAATAGTTTCTTAGTTCTCAACTTTTCTTTGTTGCGAATCTTTGCTGGCTACTTTCAGAAATTCAAATCAATAGGTTTTATCAACAATTTATCAAAAAAGTGAACACTCTCCGAGTGATAATTCAAAAAGATCATCAATGAAGATCAGGGATCTTAAAGGGCTGCCGTCGCTCCCTTCTGCGAGGAAGCAATGCTCGAGAAGGAGATGGTGGAACGCGCCCGGGAGAGATTTAGAACTCTCCCGGCCCGCCGAGCCCGCAACATGCTCGCCGCGCTTCGCAGGCAACTCAGGCGCCGGAGGTCGCTTAACGACCTCCGTCCTCAATGAGTGCAAGCCTGGGGTGGCAGGTGAGGCCACCTGTCACTCCAGCAGAAGCAGGCAAGGGTGGCGGGCGACAAGCGCCTCCCCCCTTTCTGGGGCATGCTAGGGACACCGTGGTTCCCGTGCGATTTTAGTCGGTTCAAGCCTGACATAACCACCCCCGCTGGCCAGCGGGGGGGTATCCGAGGGGATATCCGCACGAAAAAAATAATAAAAAAGGTACTTGCATCTAGAGAGAGTTTTGTAAAATATTTTAAGATTAAAATGTTAATTGTGTATTAAATACTAGCGCTCTGCCCGCGTAGGACTCTGTCCTCGTTTTTGCAACCCAAGGGAACCCATTCCAGTAATAAAAAGTAACCTATATGTGATTACAGACTAGAATCTATAAGCCGTTTGGGCGTGATTTAATAACAAATATCCAAACATCTTCACAAACTTTTACATTTATAGTATTAGTAAGTATATTAGCCGGATAAAATTCCTGGATGTATAATAATAGCGAGTGTATTATGAAAGTATGCTCCCAAAAAGTTCACCACACACAACACAACACCTGCTTATGCTATGTTTGTTCCGCATTGCAAGTATATTTGGACCACAATTATTGCTAGCGTTGTTCCGTTCCAGTGTTCCAGGAGTCGAGCTGAAGCTACCGAGAGCATCCTCCAGTAATACTTTGGTAAAACTTTGTGATTCCTTCCCGAAGTTCTCGTTGCACTTTAAGGCTTCGCTATTTCAAGCTCCGAGATCGGTTTCCTTTGTTCCCTGTCGTGAGGTTTTCGTTTTAATTCTTTATTAGTGATGTTTTCGTACGTTTGTTCAAAAATAAAAAGAATGTCCGCAGCTTTCTTAAGTTTAATTTTTCTTTTCTTACTTCTTATATTCTTTTTATAAAGCATATTATTTACCGAAAAACCTCTAACGCCTCCAGCTAAGCTGAATTGCTTGTGATAGGAGTAGGTTCACGCCGGTGGTCCAGAATTCAAACCCGGGACCTCTCGATCGTAAGGCCGAATCCTTAACTACTGAGCTACCAACGCTTCCATTAAGTGGTTACCGTTGTAGCAATAGAGTTTATGGGGTTACCAATATCTTCTGGTCCCAAGTGAAGCTCCCCTGCAGTTGGATCATTGAGGCTCTAATACAGGATTTCGACTCCATGTCGGGAGGGTCAGCCAGCAGTCGCTCTCATAAGGAGCAGAAAGCGTACGAGAGTGGATTAAGTCCACACTCCTGCCAGATATAAGATATAATCCAATTAATTGTAATACAAAAAAAAACTAAAAATATAAAGAAAAAAAAAAAGTTTCGTCGGCTACGACGCCGTAGCACTTTAACACATAATGCTACATTTTTAGACATTTCGTAGACCTTCGTAGCTCTAATAATATATTTGCTAAGTGTTCACAAAGATATAGAGAATATTACATTTGCTAAACTCAAAGGTGAAAATGAACCAAAAATATATTTGCTAAAACCAAATTTGTCGTCGTGAAAAGGAAATAAATAAAGTATGACTGAAAACAGACGCTCGGTATGAAAAGTAACGAAAACAAATATCGTCACGGTTGATATTGAAAAATGAAAATAACAGGCCTCGTAGTGGAAAATTTAGGAACAGAAAAATTATATCTGACTTACTTTTACAGTTGCCAGACTAAAAAAAGTTTGGACAGTCAGTTACGAAAATATTAGTAGTCAACTCCAGTTGGGTTGGAATTTGTTATCTGTGTGACTACATTGAGATAAATTGGAGACAACTTTTTAGACTGACAGCCAAAAAAATATCTCTGAAAATTACAAGTTTTGTACTACTTTTTTTTTTACCTGCGGAAATCCCTTCGGATACCCCCCCGCCGGCCAGCGGGGGTGGTTATGTCGTGTATCGACTAAAACGGCACGGTGTCCTCCCCAAGTGTCCGTTGCCGGGCACCCCGGGTAAGCCCTCGAAACGATAACCCCAGGGTTACCGGCGGACTTCGGCCGCCACCACGGCCTCGCCTGGTGGGGTCGGGTTTTATCCCGCTTCGGTGAGTTGGCAGGCGTGTGTAGGGCACACACCACACGCCTCCGCCACGGCCTGCTTCTGTAAGGACGGCGAGTCGGCCAACTGCCGTCCTCAGGCCCCGATCATGGAGGTCGGTAGTCCCGGGCGTAGATGAGTCGTCGGCGTCCTCACCGCAGACTGCGAAACTCGAAGGGCAGGGTTCTCTCCCGCTCCCTCTCCGCCGTCAGAAAGAGGCGGCGGCGTGCCACTTGCTCCCGTCGGAGACCACGGCCCTCACCATAGTCTCTAACGAGAGAATGTCCACGCCCAGGACTGCAAGTTTTGTACTACTAAGGTAGTAAACAAGTATGTAGGGACTGGGTGTGATGTTCTTCATCAACCTTTTCTTACTTTTCCCAACTTAGTTTGGATCAGATTTTCAGTCTAACTGTGTCTAAGCTTAAAAAAAAAGCTGCTGAACTCCATTATTTTCCATGAAGCGACTGCCATCTGACTTCCACAACCAGTGGGTTGTGGAAGTCAGGTGGCCAGTGGGCCATATCAAAGTTCTGTAGTTAAAACAGTTGTCGGACTTTTTAGGGTCCCAACTACTCGTAACAACTGCCATAGATGTCCGTATGGCAACCAGAGTCAACGGCTAAACGTGTTCTCCGAGGTACGCATGGATCCCTCTCCCCAAAGCGGGGCAAGACGGGGACACCGTGGTTCCCAAACCCGAGGGGGCCATCTCGAAACCGGAGATGGTCCAGAGTCAGTCGGGGTGCGAGGGAAATGCTTTATGGGCAACCTTACACCCCGGCGTCTGTAGACCCGAGATGGCGTGCGGTTTTAGTCGGTTCAAGCCCGATATAAATACGCACGATAAAAAAAAAAAAAGGTACGCATGGGTCTTAATGTACTAAGAATGGTAACCCATCCTAAGACTGTCCTGGTTAGGATTGCCAAATTTTGTAATGTGTTAACCTACTAGGTTACCAGTTAGCCACGATAAGTGTATGTGTGGAGGAACAGGGTGTGATGTTCCTCCAACACAAAGGGAGGATCCTCCGACCAGGCAAGGTGATCATGTCTGGCGGGCCGTGGCCCAACGGTTGTCGTTGGGATGATGTATATATGTTATACCAGCGCGCGAACTTCACTTTTCGCGATTCAGGATTGGTAGTGACGTAGTATTTTCGAAGTAGTTCAACTTTTTGTTGCTAGATGGCGCTGGGTATATGTGGTATCGCCACATGTGTATGTCAGTCTGCCTTGAGAAAATTATGACTATATCCATCTTTGATACCGTAAATGATTCCTCAATTGTCCAAATCAGAATTAAAAAGGTACCCGTATTTGTTCACCTAACTGTGATTAACAAGAGTATAGAATTTGTTTTGAATATGTATACTTATCATGATAAATCGATAAGAACAATATCAATTGACTTAAATTATGTAGGTACAACATTATTTTTTCACTTTGTACCAGCAATGGATTGAATTTCATACGTACATTATATCTTGTGTTCGAAAATCATATTCAAAACATGTCAATTGTCAAAATTTCGTTCTTTGATCCAGCGACAAGCTAGATTGGACATGCTCGATGGTTGAAATCAGTGGTTCCCAATATTTTGTAGTGCTCTTTATTTTACTTTATGTCAATATAGGTACTAAACCTATAAAACCTACTGAGGCTAATCATGGGTGTAGAGGGTTCGAGTCCCGACAAATAAAAGATAAAGTTTAGTTATATGTTGTATAATATAAGATCACAAACCACTACGAACGAACGAGTGGTAGAGTCAAGCAACAGTAATTTTGGCCGTTGCATGAATGGGTCGACTCGACCGGGGAAGCACCACCCTCTCACAGAATATCGACGCCAAGTAACAGTATTTGAACTGTTGCGTTCCGTTTGGTGAGTGAGAGTGCCGGAGCCCAAACTCCTTTCCCATCCCCTTTCCTTTACAGGGTCGGCAGCGTGAGTGTGACGCCACTGGTGTTGCACACGTCCATAGGCCGCGGTAACCGCTTCCTATCAGGTGGGCCGTGTGCTTGTCTGCCACCTTAGTAGTAAAAAAAAAAAACTCAAGGTAAGATACAACAATGCACTAAGTTTGCCGCGGTGCTAGTTTGGTGGTGCCCGATTCTCATAAAGCCTTAGGTCGTTAAAATATTTTCCTGGAAAGTGGCTTATTCCAGCATTTTCGATAATGTACAGGTAGCCCGTACAGGGGGCCTCATCTTTCTGCCTACCTTTGGATGGAATTATGAATTTTGGTAGAAAGCTCCGCTCTCTATCATATTAATGTGAGAAAAACTATTTTTTTACAAATATGAAGTCTCATATAAAGCCTACACTAGATATTATTCCTATACTAACAAAATACAATGAAAATAACATAGCAATTGTCTGTATATTATATTTAATAAAATACCTATCATACAAATGTTTTTAGGGATTTTCTTTAGAAAAGCCCTATTGCTATCGAGTTGTCATCGACGTCGTCGTTGCCAATTTTCTGTCACGGTTTTGGGTATGAAGGAGATGAGCTATCGAGTTGCTGTTTTCGGTAATAGATTCGTGCTGGGGTGAACCATTGCAAGATAAAGAAAAAATCGCAAAAAATCGCAAAAAAAAAAACCGCAAAATCGAAAATCCCTTGTATTCGGCTGAGCTCGTCTCAGGAATTCATTCAATTGTTTTTTTTCTAATGGTCACGTCCATATGATTTCACTTGGCCTGGTGATATCTTGCAATATATTATTGTTAACATTTTAAATTGAAATCAATGGTTTTATAATAGTTTGCTATGAACGAATCACGTATGCCTGATTCAAAATAATCTTTTTTTTTTTTAAGAATACCAGTAACCGAAATTACTTGTTTATTGATTACACCTCTACATACGCTAAATTACTTGTGTTATTCGTGTAATCTGATTTCGAAAGTGCGACCTCTCAATCACAAGTCCGAGGCATAAGCCATTAGCCTACCTCCGATTTATTGACATTTACGAATAATCACGACAGCTCTAATATATTTTATTGTTATAATTGTTCGGTTTGAAAAATATAGAAAAAGTTTGAGCATCTTTGCAGTCACCAATCAACGGCCCATCAACCATACGATATTTATAGACAGGTAGCGTATCGTTAACCAATCGGGTGACAGCGACGACCGATTTCATTCGCTTTCTTTTTTAAATTTTCATCATTTTTTGATGTTCCAAATCCGAACGGTAGCTTACAGTTTATATTTTTATCGAAGTATGGCGGAAATTTTTTGACGTATTATATATGGGTTTTTCATACCATACGTAAAAATAATGGCTGTACAATGGTGGCGATAGCCCAGTGGCGTACGTAACGGACTGCCGAGATGAGGTCTCGAGTTCGATCCCCTGCTGCCCCGGGCTCACATCTCTGACTTTTCGTAGTTATGTGTGTATTAAAAATGTTAATTATCGCTCGCTTAGTAATGTGCCCGGTAGATGGCAATAGGCTCGCCCCCTATTACATTGGGACCTAAACATAACTGGCGAATCGTGGGTGTGTAATACACCTCTGCCTACCCCTTCGGGGATACAGGCGTGAAGTTTTGTTATGTTATGTACAATGGTTGTACAGTGAAATTTCTATCCAAAAGAATAATATGGTTTCCGAATCCTTTATTTCATTTTTGTTTTAATTCCTACTTAGTCATGCGTAGATGACATAATATATTACTAGTTGTTACCCGCTACCCATGGGACTCTACTCCGACACCACAACCTATAAAATATACACAATTCTACCATACATTATTTTGTTATATCTCAAAGGGTAGGCCGCGTTGTCGTTAAAAGCTCCCAGATGGCTTATTTTTTTCTGCCACCTCGAACAAATATCATTATATTTTAGCCAATGTATACAAAAACTTGACAAATTACGGAATGATCAAACTATTTAAAGCTATGTTATATCTAATTGTACCTGTGTTCGCAAATAAATGATGATTATGATTATGATTATGATTACATATTAAAACCTTCCTTGAGAATAATTCTATCCAATGGTAAAAACAGCATGAAATTCGGTTCAGTAGTTTTGAGTTTATCGCGAACAGACAGACAGATGCAGGAAATTTCTTTAGGCGCGTTGAGCACTTTCCATATTAATACTTTTTGAGTCAACAAAAATCATGAAATTCGCATTTTTTTTACACTCACCTTTCGTCACTGAGACGCTGTCCATATTTAATTTTTTGTTTATACCGCCATCTTTTTAGGGATTTTCTTTAGAAAAGCCCTATTGCTATCGAGTTGTCGTCGACGTCGTCGTTGCCAATTTTCTGTCACGGTTTTTGGTATGAAGGAGATGAGCTATCGAGTTGCTGTTTTCGGTAATAGATTCGTGCTGGGGTGAACCATTGCAAGATAAAGAAAAAATCGCAAAAAATCGCAAAAAAAAACGCAAAGTCGAAAATCCCTTGTATTGATGAGCTCGTCTCAGGAATTCAACTTGTTTGTTTGTACCGCTATCTTTTTTGTAGCTAGATGACGTAATTGTTCAAGTTTTCACTTCTTTCAGCATTCCAGGAGTGCCACTGCCTATTTTTATTTCTCTTCGGTATTGCAAGCATTCAAAAATAATACACTTACCATTTTTTCAGTATAGAAATAATTTTAACAAGTAATCATGTAAATCATGAAACACTCTCAACAATCTATCAACTTACCCACTTAATCTAAACTCTCTACACGCCGTAAAACTCCCATCAATTTGGTGGAAAAAGTTATTCATGCAAACATGGATTATAAACAGGTAAATTATTAAATTTAATTGTCTTTGACCAACCGAGGGTAGTCGCGAATTTCTCCTATCTAACAACAAAACTAAAAGTGTCAGCTCGGGGGTGAATTTAATTAAAATTTCTATATTAAAGCGCCAATGGTTTGTTACACTTATATTGTGGGCACAATGTTTGAAATACTGTGATGGTAAAGGTCTTTGCACGCTATTGCTGTAGGGTATTATTAATTTGACATTTAGCTCGAGTCTTTAAATGTTTCACCACGAATTCATTTGGACGTATATTTTTTAGGATTCCTTACTTCCGATAAAAACTAATTCCTTTTAGGATTGCTTAGTTGTCCATCTGTATCCTAATGTTTAACTTAGCATCCTTATTAACAAGAAGGGATAAGTTTATGCGAATATTATAGTTTGAAAAAGAATATCTTTTCACTGATTCTATGGCAATTTTCTCGAATGGCGACCGCGTACCGGACGACGTTCCATGGGCAGGCCCTCTACAAGGTGGACCGACGATCTAGTCGAGGTCGCGGGAAGCCGCTGGATGCGGGCAGCGCAGGACCGATTGTTGTGGAGATCCTTGGGGGACGCCTATGCCCAGCAGTGGGCGTCGTTTGGCTGACATGATGATGATGATGGCAATTTATTTGGTGTTATGCTGACCGTACTATGTCTGCAGGCAGGTTCGAGATCAGGCTAAATTATAAAATATCACCAGATAAATCCTGATAGAATCCGTTACAATAGTTTTATTTCAAGAATCGTTATTAAGATCCATTTAGCCGTTTGAGTATGATTGAGTCACAAACATCGAAACATCTTAAGAAACTTTCAAGGGATCAATGTAAAATATACAATAACATCAAATAAACCGCGATAGAATCCGTTAAAAATAGTTTTATTTCAAACTTTCCCTTTTATAATATTAGTAGAATATTGCACCTATTCACCTGCACTATTCACAATATCGCTAATCGTTTAGTGTCCAAAATCCTGCAATACTAATTAAGTATGCAAAATTTCGGCGCACACCTATCTCTCAATAAAACATTTACTTTTAAATGAACACGACAATAATCTAAAAACCGCACTGCCTCACAAAAAGAACAAATTCCGTTTAAAACTAACATAGCTTATATTTCAGTTGAAGCTTATAAAACGTGGACGTAGCGCCACCGAGAAGTTTCCACAATTATCTACTAATTAAAACTACTTCTCCTGAAGTATGATAATGATAATGGCACTTAAACTTAGTACTAAACTTGGGTATTCTGCGATTATCTATCGAGATTTTAATTCTTTATTTTTTCAATGATTTTTATATACATACTTACGGCTCAAGTTGATTAGGTTAGAGATTAGGTAGAGCGATCGTTTGCTTATATTTGTATGCATGAATATTTCTAGTTGAATAAGCCTGGGTATTTTTATGTATGTACTATGGATTTACAAAAAAAAAAATATCTTGCCTCTTTTCCCCTTTTTACCCTTGCCACATTTACCCTTTTTACCCTTTCCACCTTCCCCCTTTTTCACATTTCCCGTTTTTTAACCCTGCCTCATTTCTTCTTTTTACCCTTGCCACTTTTTCCCTTTTTACCATTTCTATATTTCCCGTTTTACGCTTTCCACATTTCCCCTTTTTACCCTGATTCACTTTTCCCGTTTTTACCCTTGCCACATTTCCCCTTTTTACCCTTTACACAATTCTCCTTTTTTTACCCTTTAATAGTGTGTGTGTTTGCAAATCACACACGGTAGAAGTGAAACTTCTGAAAAGTCCCTGATTAAAAAAAAGCTATGAACTTATTTTTTCGTTTCATCGAGTTTGAAATCACAACGATTCTAAAGAAGTTTCACTTCAAAAATATAAATCTAAATATCTTTATCGGCATACTAGAACCCATAACACGATTATAGCAAAAGCACTCACCCACATACGGTACAAACGATACCGTCTCGAATCAAGCTGTTCGACAGTTCCTTCTATTTTCGCACGATAAAGAACTGGAATGATCTACACGTGAGTAACACGTGTTTACTAATGTTTGGCAAAAAACGTTCCCCAAAGTGTCACATGCCAAAGTATGTTTCCCAAATTTTCATTTGGCAAAAAAACATTTGGCAAAACAGCTTTTCGCAATTTTACAGTTAGCAATACTATTTTTGGCAATTTCTTGTTTAACAAATAATTACATGGCAAAGTTTCATTTTACCAAGTATTAGGAAGACCCGAGACGGCGTGCGGTTTTAGTCGGTGCAAGTCCGACATAACCGCCCCCGCTGGCCGGCGGGGGGGTATCCGAAGGGATTTCCGCACGATAAAAACTATATATAAAAACCTTATATAATATAAAAACCTTGTCGAGCGACTCAGCCGCACTTATGTCGGCTGCTATATTGACGGTACCTGTGTCAACAATATTAGTTATGCAGATGACATGGTGCTGTTGGCTCCCTCGATCAACGCGTTGAGAAAGCTGTTGGGTATATGTGAGGCATACGCGGAGGCGCATGGGCTTAAGTACAACTCGAAGAAGAGTGAATTGCTTATATTTAAACCAGACAAACATCGGTCGGTGCCTCCCGTATACCTTGGTGGCGTTGCGCTAAAGTTGGTTGACAAATTTAAATACCTGGGTCATATACTGACTGATGACCTCAAAGATGATGAGGACATTGAGAGAGAGCGTAGGGCGTTGGCGGTGAGAAGCAATATGCTGGCTCGCAGGTTCACTCGATGTACAGAACTAGTTAAGATAACGCTTTTTAAGGCATTCTGTCAATCTTTCTACTCGAGTGGCCTGTGGGTGAGTTATACGCAGCGATCCTACAACACCCTGCGTATTCAATATAACAACGCTTTCAGAATGCTGTTGGGGCTGCCGCGGCGATGTAGTGCCGCCGGAATGTTTGCTGAAATGCGAACTGACGGATTCAAGGCGATAATCCGCAAAAAAGCTGCTTCCTTGCTACAACGCCTGCGCAATACCAACAACAGCATTCTGAAAGTCATTGCCCATAGGTTTGACTGCCCTATCCAAAAACATTGGGTAAGGGTAGTCAATGGCAATTTGTGATTTAAATGTAATTGATGTACTAACAAACATAATTCTAAGCAGATTGTTATTAATATACTAACACTATGGACTTAAAATGGTCTGCAATAAATGATATTATTATTATTATTAAAAAAAAAAAAAAAAAAAAAGGTAGTCAAATATGGTTTGGCATAACATACTTTTCCCTGGCATGGCTGGCAACATACATGGCAAAAAAATACACTGCTGCATGGGTGTTTGTTTCACCTTTGGCAAATAATTTACAGGTAAGAACTTCTATAATAATTATATTGCTATTATACAAATCAATTCCAGCGCTTCGCCGGCCGCTACCGCGGCACGCTCGGTCGACTCGCGCTCTGTCGGGGCCA
The DNA here is from genome assembly GCA_946251805.1 of Cybosia mesomella. Classification (NCBI taxonomy): domain Eukaryota; kingdom Metazoa; phylum Arthropoda; class Insecta; order Lepidoptera; family Erebidae; genus Cybosia; species Cybosia mesomella. The sequence continues at coordinate 16,878,185 of OX276415.1, forward strand.
CAGTACTAACCTAACCTAACCCACTTTTCTGGCAGTTCCGATCTAGCCTACGTAACTTATATGAAATTAATGTATTTTACTTTATTTATAATCAATTATTAATGAGACATGCTTTTTGAACGAACTTACTTTTGGAATAGAATTTTTTACAAAATAAAGCGTTTGCTTAATGTATATTTGACTTAATAAAAATTGAGCAAGTAAAAAGTTGCCAAATGAATATTTGACGAAATAATCAAAATGCGAAATATAAATTTGCTCAAAAATTCTTTTGGAAAATCAAACTATGCGATAAGTTTTTTGGGAAGTGAAATTTGACGAAACGTATTTTACCAAACGGCAGAATCCCGGGTAACACGTGTTTCCTTCTTCTTACAATCCTGGGTTCTTTAAGCGAGGTGCGAGGAAGTATGTGTCGAGGCCGTCAAGGTAAAGACCACCATATTAAGATCATCAACAACTGGAATGAAGGCCTGTATCTTCTGGACTTAGTGCAGGTTCTTACCATCCAGCTGGGTGCGGTCAGTTCACGGACCTCATATAAAAAACTGTATAATAAACTTCGCCTCTGACCAAACATTCCATATATACGTTACGCTACCAAATACGTATGCATATTAGTTTTAATTAAACAAGCATTTATGATTTCCCTAGCGCAGTCCAGTCCAGTGGCAATTATTTCGTTTTTGATATTATGCTTCTTAATATTTAATACAGCATGCCGACATAAGTCGAATCTCTTGTATTAACGCACTCTTACGTAATATTGAGTTGACTTGACTTGACATAGCAGTACTTATATCTACTTATAATACATTTATATTTACTATCTTACACTCTATAAAAATATGAAATTAAATTAAAATTTAAAAATACCCCCGACATAGCTAAGAACACTCCCAACTAATTCAACTTTCAAACAAAAAAAAACAAAATAAAAATTGGATCATGCGTTCGATAGCTTTGATGTCATAGACAGATACGTCAAACTTATAATGGGGTTATGACTTTCGAGGCCTTACCCGGGGTGCCCTGCAATGGACACTTGGGAAGGACACCGTGTGGTTTTAGTCGGTCCGATTCCGACACGCCCACCACCACACATTAATTGTGTTCAAAAGCTCATATAATTCTGCTTCGAGCTTCAGGGAGCTCCTAACGAAACCTTTAGGGCACAAGTCAACCTCATCTGCAAGAATGGATGAAGCTCTGGAGCAAGCCTTCCTCTCAAGGTTGGGAGGTCAGAAGACAGTTACTTCCGGTAAAGCCGATAAAGTGTTCATTGTACACTGCCCTTATCAAGTCTTTTGGTTTATATCCATCCAAAGCTTGCCTGGAAGAGATCGCTGTTAGCAATAAGACCACCCATTGTACATTAGCTTAAGTCGAATATTATTTATATAGAACTACTTATATGGTGTACAATAAAGAATATTTTTTATTTAATTATTATTATTATAAAGCCGACATATCAATCAAAATCAATAAACTGACCTCGGGCGCCAAAGAGTAAACTTTGAACGCATATATGAATGATGACGAAATTTAGTTAAGATTGGTCTAATGTTTATTAATTACTAGCTGTTGCCCGCGGCTTCACCCGCGTGTAAGTCTATTCCCGTTACCGCTTCTCATGGGATCCTATTTCAGCGATAAAAAGACTATAATCTATCCCTGTACCAAATTTCAGCCAAATCCGTTCAGCCGTTTGGGCGTGATTGAGTAACAAACATCCAAATATCTTCACAAGCTTTCACATTTATAATATTTGAAGGCAGTGGGATAGTACGATATCAATTTAACTAGACCATGATGTATACTTATAACTCAATTAACACAACAGAATATAACTTCACGTCAGTATCCCCAAAGGGGTAGGCAGAGGTGTATTACACACGATTCGCTAGTTATGTTTAGATCCCAATGTAATAGGGGGTGAGCCTATTGACATCTACCGGACACATTACTAAGCGAGCGATAATTAATTAATTTTAATACACACATAACTATGAAAAGTCATAGGTGTGTGCCATTACAATTATAATTTATACTCCTCACCCATCGTTTTCCAGACCTTGGCCCTGTGACCTGAATAGGGGGAAACGCATTTGAATTAATTCAACGAAACATTTTAACGCCACCAGGGAAATCACTGCCCAGTGTTTCATTAAAGTAATTAAAATTCTTAATTAAACCGTGCAATGCTTCTGAATACTTTTGAAACTATTTCATTCCGGTGCCCTGTCCCTTTCCCACTCACGGATACAGTTTATCACTTACCTACTCTGAATTCCACGGTTCCAATATTGTTTTCTTTTTTCTTCGTATAGATATGTGGATTGCTGTCTCGATCTAAAAATTCTATTTCAATCTGTGGTTTCAGTTTCAGAACTGAGGAAGTTGGACTTTTTGCTAAGGTTTAGAACCAATTTTATTAGACTATAGAGTTTAATGTTTAATAAAAAAATCTTATCTATTACTAGCTGATGGTCGGCTATCGTTTTTTGGTAATATCTCCAGCATTACTTCTTTTTTTTTTTATAATTAGGACACGTCAATTTGACTTCACCACGCCTGATGGTAAGCTGAAGGTAAAGTCTCTGGAAAGAGGGTCACCATTACATACACGTACCATGTTAACAATGGTGGCACTCAGCTTGACTGCCTCATCAGAAGAGGATTGTCCCACTAGTGATGCGACCACAATCCCCCTGCCCGGCTATGCACTTGCTGAACGCAATCAAACCGAAATTAGATTACTATGGAGGGTTTTTTGCAATCAAACGTACGGCAGATTTTAAGTCCACCGCGAACAGATACACAAGGATTAAAAAAAAATTGTTTTCAAAATCGATCATTTAATATAACCCATTTTTTTTGTAAATATCTTTAAATGTACAGATACAGTTGATTTGAAATTTTATAATTGTATAGTTAACTGCTATAAAATCAATACGTGCTTCAATATGTAAATGCATACACCTATGAATTTCAAAATTAAGTGTTAATAATATCTATCTGGCGGCTTTATATTTAATCATGTGAATAATGGGATATACATATATATATAGAGGATATAAAAAACAAAAAGCCACGGTAGCCTAGTGGTATGGGTAATGGACTGCTGAGACGAGGTCTCGGGTTCGATCCCAGGTTTTACCATGGCACACACCAATGACTTTTCGATGCTTTTCGAAGTTATGTGTGTATTTATCGCAGGTTTATACGTGCCCGGTTAATGGCAATAGGCTCGCCACCTATTACATTGGGACCTAAACATAAACTGGCAAAATATGGGTGCTAGCACAGCTGCGTATATACCTTCGGGGATATAGGCGTGAGTTTATGTTATGTTATGTTATGTTATAAAAAACATTTTATAAAAATATTTTTTTGGAATTCTTGTCTGTTTATTCGCGACGGACGCATAAACTACTGAACGGATTTTGCTGAGATTTTTTCTATTAGAAAGGTCTTGGTCAGACTTAAAATCTGCTGTATGTTTGATTGCAATTGGTTAAGTAGAACCGGAGATATGCATGCAGGGCTCTACCAACACCTTGGTTGCCCAAGTCAATCTGACCTGCTAGTTCGTGCACCTTCTAAACAACAGACGAGGTTCTGGCGAAGGTCGTGAACTTTTTTTTTTTACTAACCGAAATACCGAAATTAATAATATTCCCCCTAACCCCTCCAGCTAAGCTAAATTGCTTGTGTTAGGAGTCGGTTCACGTCGGTAGTGTAATGGCCAGGATTTGAACCCGGGACCCCTCGATCGTAGAATCGACTCCTTAACCACTAAGCTACCGAAGGCTTCTGGGAGAAAGACGGCAGTCACTCCCGGAAAAGAATGAAAGAAAACTTTGGATGCAACTGGGAAATCGCTATGAGCGTGATGATGACTCCCCCCCCCCCCCCAGCTAGGCTTAATTGCTTGTGTTAGGAGTGGGTTCACGTCAGTAGTGTAATGGCGATAGTGTAATTTAACTACTTGTAGAATTTATTTAAACTGCAGTGGTAGAACGACACAGCCTACAACTTGCGAACTTAATTTTGAAGTCATTTTATAGTCGAACACTGTCCCTTATGATACAGGCTATCCTAGTTTAAGGGACAGGGTTTAACATATAATGTACACAGATCCAAGTTTGTATCTCTATAATTTTTAGGGATTTTCTTTAGAAAAGCCCTATTGCTATCGAGTTCTGTCACGGTTTTGGGTATGAAGGAGATGAGCTATCTAGTTGCTGTTTTCGGTAATAGATTTGTGCTGGGGTGAACCATTGCAAGATAAAAAAATAATCGCAAAAATCACAAAAAAAAAAAACGCAAAATCGAAAATCCCTTGTATTCGGCTGAGCTCGTCTCAGGAATTCAACTTGTTTATTTCTACCAAGCTATTGTTTTATCAACTATGTTATGCAAAACCTTGTAGAATCTCTGTCAAAACTCACTACTTTTTGGCATAATAAATGTTTTTTATGTAATGGCCAGGATTCGAACCCGGGACCTCTCGATCATAGGGTCGACTCCTTAACCACTAAGCTACCGATACTTCTAATAATAATGTACAGGTTTCATACTAACCTTTATCACAGATTACTAAATAGTTACTACGTAACCTTTATATGTAGGAATATGTTCATTGTTAGACCAATAATAACTATGAATAAACAAACGCCGACTAAATTTACTCCGAGCTGACTTAAATCTATGGAAGTTGTCGACTGGTAGCGTGGTACAAAGTATAGGAGGCAGCGGAATAACGTTATATTTCGGATTCAAATACTTATATAAAGTAGTAGCAACCTGCCATCACTTCGCTTCGATTTAAATGAGCTTTTTTAACTCAAGCCATCGTAATTCCATTAACATTATAAATGTGAAAATTTGGATTGATGGATATATGTGTGTTACTCTTTCACGCAAAAACGGCTGAACGGATCTGGCTGAAATTCAGAACAAGTATAACTTATAGTCTGGAATAATAGTCTGGATTCAGGGATGAAATTAATGTTTCTTAACGCAAGTGTCTAAATATGCTGCATAAATAACCGTATGTTTTGATTTTTTGTTTCATTTTTTCAGAGTTTCAAGGGGTTGTAGACTTGCATATTCAAGATTAATTTGCACTTAATAGTTCAACGCGTTCTACTGAGAAATAGGTTTTGACAGACAGATAGACGGACAATGAAGTGATCTCATAATATATTCTGTGAGATATGGTTTTTTATTTTGAGGTATAGAACCCGAGGGGGCCATCTCGAAACCGAAGATGGCCCAGGGTCAGTCGGGGTGCGAGGGAAATGCCTTATGAGCAACCTTATACCCCGGCGTCTGAAGACCCGAGATGGCGTGCGGTTTTAGTCGGTTCAAGTCCGATATAACCGCCCCCTGTGGGGTAGGGGTATCCAAGGGGATTTCCGCACGAAAAAAAAAGGTAAGGAACCCTAAAATAGCGATAATAAACCGCCAAATCTTATGCTCTACGCTACTTCCAAAAACCATATTACCGCAGGAATCGGGTGACAAAGCTGCCGGAGACCAACTCAATTACACGCTAAGTGCCAACACTAAAGCACTATTTATGTTTGCCTGTCTCTGTAGAGAATCAATATTATTTAATAATAAATATAAAACTATCGACTCACTAGAATAATACAGTACTAGAATAATTATAATATTGGTTTAGGATGAATTACTACGAACTTGAATTAGCAATGATCTGTGAATGAATTATGACGGCCTCTGTGGCGTAGCGGTAGTGCATTCGACTGCTACGACAGGGGGCGTGGGTTGAATATGTATGAATGAATATGTATATTTGCATTGGTGTTTCTATATAAAAAAGCGGCGATAGCCCAGTGGCGTACGTAACGGACTGCTGAGACGAGGACTCGAGTTCGATCCCCAGTCGCCCCGGGCACACACCTCTGACTTTTCGTAGTTATGTGTGCATTAATAAATGATAATTATCACTCGTTTAATAATGTGCCCGGTAGATGGCAATAGGCTTGCTCCCTATTACATTGGGACCTTAACAAAACTGGCGAATCGTGGGTGTGTAATACACCTCACCTCTGCCTACCCCTTCAAGGATACAGGCGTGAAGTTATGTTATATTATGTTCCTATGTAATATCTATCTATTTGCATTGGTCTGGGTGTTTCTATGTATAATATGTATGTATGTACAAAAAAAAAGTATATAAGTAGGTATGTTAATCCGCATTCTGGAACCCATAACATGAACTAGTTAAACTATACTTGCTTTGGGTCTAAAAAGCGCTGTGTAGAATGTCGTAGAATATTTATTTATTATTTATTTATTTATAATATATGTATTTACAAAAAATAAAAGTAAATAAGAATGTTTATCCGCATTCTGGAACCCATAACACTTACTTCGGGTGCAGAATATCGTAGAATATTTATAAAAAGAAAAAAAAACCATCTCCCTAATAATACATGGTGATTCAATAATAATACAATTATATAGACAATACATTTTAATTCATTCAATTTACAAAATAAAAGTATATAAGTAAGCTTATCCGCATTATAGAACCTATAACGCAAGCTAGTTAAGCTATGCTTACTTTGGATCTAGAGAGCACTGTGTAGAATGTCATAGAATATTTAATGAATATCCTACTAATTACACAACTGCTCAAAACAGGAGCATAATGGTATCAGGATTATGTCAGTTTTCTTTCCATCATAACTAAGCCTAGTGGTATGGGTAATGGACTGCTGAGACGAGGTCTCGGGTTCGATCCCAGGTTTTACCATGGCACACACCAATGACTTTTCGATGCTTTTCGAAGTTATGTGTGTATTTATCGCAGGTTTATAAGTGCCCGGTTAATGGCAATAGGCTCGCCACCTATTACATTGGGACCTTTTTTTTTTTTTTTTTTTTTTTTTTTTTTTTCGATTGGGACCTAAACATAAACTGGCGAAATGTGGGTGCTAGCACCTCTGCCTACCCCTTCGGGGATATAGGCGTGAGTTTATGATGATGATGATAACTTTGAAAATACAGGGTGTTCAATTACATTTTTAAGCATTTTGTATGCTTACTTTTCCTGTAGATTTAGATCGGAAAAAGAGAACATCTAGGACGGGACTTGACCCTGTAAGGGACGGGTCGCGGGTTCAAGTCTCGTCCTAGATGTTCGCTTTTCCAATCTAAACCTAAAGGAAAAATACTGGGTATTTTTTTTTTTTTTTTACGTGCGGAAATCCCTTCGGATACCCCCCCGCCGGCCTGCGGGGGTGGTTATGTCGTGTTATATAATTTTACAACCTCTGTGGCGTAGCGGTAGTGCGTTCGACTACTAAGTCAGAGCTCGCGGGTTCGATTCCAGCTCAGTGCAAATATATTAATTTGCAATGGTCTGGGTGTTTCTATGTATATTGTGTATTTATTTACAAAAAAATAGTATTTAAGTACGTTTATTCGCATTCTAGAACCCATATGACAAGCTCTGCTTAGTTTGGTTATAGATGGCGTTGTGTACTTTGTCCTACAATATTTATTTATTTATTTATACCTCCAGCTGACAGGTAAAGTTGGTGGGCCCCATATAAAAAATGCATTCAATCAAAATATTTAAAAATGAATCGCCGAAATGTATGTAAGTGTATAACTTCCGAACGACTGCACTAAATTGGATTTTTTTTGTTCGTTATAGTCAAGACAAGGTTTATATATTATATAACTATCTACGAGCATGCGTAGTTTTTTTTTTTTTTTTTTATTTGCCAGTGGGAGTGTATCGACTAAAACCGCACGGTGTCCTCCCCAAGTGTCCGATGCCGGGCACCCCGGGTAAGCCCTCGAACGGATAACCCCAGGGTCGAGCATGCGTAGTAGCGATCTAAATAACCTCATAAAAGTATTTTACAATTTTGTATAAAATAATATTCTATCAAAAATAATTTTATGAGGAAAATTAGAACGCAAAAATTACCAGCCAAGCTTCTCAATTTCACATCGATTGCACCCAAACTCAACGAACTCCGTGTGAACGCTTCACCACTCAAGAATAAGTGTGCAAGTCGCAGAAAATAAGAGAAAAAATCAATCACAATAAGTTCACAAACTTGCTACTTAAAGGCCTGACTCAGTTTAAATGCTGAGAAAAAGTCTGTTCGGTCTCTAAGACTTTTTGTCGGGAAAAACGAAATGCGAAAGGGGAGAGCATGAGCGGAAAATTTCTTGGTAAAATATAAGTTTGTCTTATGTATTATTTATCTAGAGTTGTTGAGTTTATTTTCACGCTTAGATAAAGTCTTTGCATGATATAGCTTTTAGAATTTACCGTATGTTCTGTTAAACCGATCATGTAGAAAAAAAAAGTCTGTTGTCTGTAAAGTCGGTTTACTGACGATAGTTGAACCTGACAACGTCATAAGAATGCGAGGTAACGCCGCATACGTCATGTGGTAACGCCGCATACGTAATTTTTTTTCGTGCGTGCAGCCGGCTCCATCGATTTATAAGACGTTGTCACGTCAATAACTCGAGAAACCATATCTATATATTATAAATGTGAAACTCATCGTCATTCTCCGAGCATGTATAGCCTTTTTTTTTTTTTTCGTGCGGAAATCCCTTCGGATACCCCCCCGCGTGCCAGCGGGGGCGGTTACCTAGTTATGTATCTGGTGTGGCCTGAAAGAGAAAGTAGTTACAAGAACTCAAAAGGGGTTTGGGCACTTGGACCGAATGACACACCAAGTATATAAGGCAGATGTAAGTGGGCAGGCAAGCCGAGGTCGACCTCGCAGGACATACACTGATCAAATTAATGAGGTATTGGAAAAAGGGAGCATGTATAGCCTAACTACGAAACGGCTGAACTTCTATATTCTCCATGAAGCGACTACCATCTGATGTTCACAACCCATTGGTGATATTAAAGTTCTGTAGTTAGACCAGTTCTCGGACTTTTTAGGGCTCCAACTACCCCTAGCAAATGCCACAGATGTTTGTATAACAACTGAGACAGAGCGACTTAACATGTACTCCGAGGCACAATGTGTTAATGTATATGTAACAAAGGTCACCCATCCTAAGACTGACCTGGCTATGATTGTTTAATCTTACAATGTGTTAACCTATTCGGTTACCACTTAGCCACGAAGCCCTCAATCACAGAACTAAGAAGGATGACTCCTTAAAGACCTTGCAGAACAAAAACCTGTCAAATTGGTGATATATATATTGACAAGAATCGTGGGTGTGTAAATACACCTCTGCCTTTTTTTTTTTTTTTTTTTTTTTATCGTGCGGAAATCCCTTCGGATACCCCCCCGCCGGCCAGCGGGGGCGGTTATGTCGGGCTTGCACCGACTAAAACCGCACGCCGTCTCGGGTCTTCAGACGCCGGGGTGTAAGGTTACCCATAGAGCATATCCCTCGCACACCAGGCTGACCCTGGGCCATCTCACCACTAACAGCATCGCTCATCCTGTCTCCTCTGAAAGCAGAGGAGTACGGAGAGCGATGTGTTCCCGCCACGTTGGGTATTGGCCGACGATGAATGCCAACCCTATGAAGGGGTGAAGGGGAAGCCATTGGCCGCCGCCCAGGGTGTACCGGCCGCTCCGATTCCGTTCCCCCCGGACTGCAGCGGGATCGGAATCGGAGCGACACTCGTGGAGGTTACCCAACACACACCCCAATTTGCCTACCCCTTCGGGAATACAGGCGTGAAGTTATGTTATGTTATGATAGAATGCAGATGTGAAGCACCCAGGGAAATGTCTTATGGGCCACCTTACACCCCGGCATCTGAAGACCCGAAACGGCGTGTGGTTTTAGTCGGTTCAAGCCCGATATAACCAACGCCGCTAGCCAGCGGCGGGGTACCCGAAGGGATTTCCGCACGAAAAAAAAACAAAAAAAAATAGTATGAAACACCCGAAACCGGCACAATAAAGTTTACTGATGGCAGACAAATCTCATAAAGTGTGTAATGGCAGAAGCAGATGGTGTGCGGTTGTCTCTTCCTACCAGGATTTTTTTTATATGGGGCATGCCAATATGACCACACCTCGCCTGATGGTAAGCTAAGGAATGAGGGTCACCATTGCAGATATAAATAATACTACAATGCTGGCACTCAGTTTGAAGGCCACACCAGATGCTTTTTCACACCCTGCTTAAAGGTCCCAGGCTTGTAGGAAGAAGGAAACACGTGTGCTGGTAAAGATTCCAGGTTTTTATCGTGCGGAAAAGAAAAGTGTTGCCGAACATGCGGTTCGGCAACACTTTTCTTTTTTCTTTTCCTAGATGGAATTGGTTGCGCCATATGAGTGTGGCGCCGCAGCCCTGCACGTGTTTTTTTTAATTTTATTTTATTTAGGACACCTCAATTTGACTTCACCTCGCCTGATGGTAAGCTGAAGGTAAATTCTCAGGAGGGAGGGTCACCATTACATACACGTACCATGTTAACAATGGTGGGAGTGAGAGTAACGGCCTCATCAGAAGAGGATTGTCGTTGCAGCACCGCGTGACACCCACCGGTACCACTAGTGCTGCGACCACAATCCCCCTGCCCGGCTATGCACTTGCTGAACCCTTAACGCAATCAAACCGAAATTGGATTACTATGGAGAGTTGTTCGCAATCGTGCACGGTGGTACTCACCCGGCCGAATTTTGTGACAAATTTGTGTCATCATATTTCATCATCAAACATCAAATCACCAGTAAATGTTGGTCTGGATAGGACAATACGTAGGGAGAAAAGCTTGTATTAACTCTAAACTCATTAACACCACTCCTGTACCTTCCAGAAGGTACAGGATTGTCGCTGATGAGCACCCTAGCTGCTTACTGTCCAGCAGGGTGCAATTAATTGATGGACTATAAATAAAAAAGAAGTACAAACATCTCAAGGTCATCTCAAGGAGTACTCAGCTTCTATATTAAGTTTATTAGATTTTCATAATTTATTGCCCTATAAAAATGGTAATTCGCGGAAAAAAATCAAATTAAACGCGCCATGTTCGTGAAGATTATATATCTTGTTGCGCAATTTGATATATCACAGTAATTTTATTTATGCCATAAGGAAAATACTTCATATTTTTAATTTTCAAGAAACTTTATTGACTATTTCATTTGTAACACCATGTTTTGTGACGTTTCTAGGGACGCAAAATACTTTATAGACAGTCATACTACGGATACCCCCCCGCCTGCCAGCGGGGGCGGTTATGTCGGGCTTGAACCGACTAAAACCGCACGCCGTCTCGGGTCTGCAGACGCCGGGGTGTAAGGTTGCCCATAGAGCATATCCCTCGCACCCCGACTGACCCTGGGCCATCTCCGGTTTTGAGATGGCCCCCTCGGGTTTGGGAACCACGGTGTCCCCGTCTTGCCCCGGTTTGGGGGAGGGGCGCTAGTCGCCCCACCGTCCCGGCCTGCTTCTGCTGTGGGTGACAGGCGTCCTCACCTGCCACCCCCAGGCCTGCGCTCATGGAGGACGGAGGTCGTTAAGCGACCTCCAGCGCCTGAGTCGCCTGCGACGCGAGGCGAGCATGTTGCGGGCTCGGCGGGCCGGGAGGGTTCTGAACCTCTCCCGGGCGCGCTCCGCCATCTCCTTCGCGAGCATCACATGCTCGCAGAAGGAGGTGGCGGCGGCCCACGCGCTCGCGCTCTGCACCATTGCCGCAATCATGCTGCCGAGCGAGAGGACTCCCAAGGATACCTCTCCACCGGTCAGCGGGGGCGGTTAGTACGTACCAACAGGCTATGTCACAAGTGTTTAGTATCATTCCACAGTCGCGACACTTGCCCGGCACCTGCTTGTGGTAGTGACCCCCCAGTTGATGGCAGCGTTATTCCTGCAGGACTGCTCAGGGCATACAGCAGCCCATGCATGTGACAGCACCTAGGCCAACATTCTGTTGAAGGTGGTGCCTGTACAAATAAAGGGACCTCGAGGTGTGCTTACTACCTACGCGCTCCCAGACGACGGTGCAACGACATTGAGTATTCGTGGTGCGTGGGACTCGGAACTAATATGTGATACGAACAATAACAAACATTTTGAACTTAGTGCTCGAAAAATAAAAGAACTAAACTTACCTGAGCAAAAATTATCAAACATTAACTTAGAACAATATTATCATTTAAAAAATATATGTGAAATGCTACTGTGTACGAATATCAAACCGAAGATATTGATTGGACAGTACAATCACCTAAATAACCACGTCTCCCATCGCGTCGACGCTGGCACTTCCCCACCGGCGGTCACGCGCACAGGCGCAAAGGGTCATACACTTACGACGGAATAGTATATTATGCAACTAGTGAATAAAGGACGGATTTAAAGCGAGGGCCGTGGATGAGTCACGAGCAAGAGAAGGATTCTAATGATTGAATCACGAGCGCAGCGAGTGATTCAACTGTTAGAATCCTGAACGACGCGAGTGATTCATGGCTCTCGATATAAATTCGTACTTTATTCAGGAGTTGCATACTATACTTTATACCATGACTACGAGAAAAGACATAATTTTAGCGAAAATAGAAATTTAATCAAGAAATAAGAACTGTTACATTAATTGAAATGGACATTAAAATTAGAGCAATGACTGAAATTAAGCATAATTTTCTTATTATTATCATTAGAGTGGTCAACTTGTGAAACAATATTTATTTCTTATAAAGGCAGCAAAGAACACAAAACAGTTTTTAATCTAATGCCAAACTCCTTGTCGCAAATATCGACCAATCAAATCTCGAGAATTTATTTGCACCAAAGAGTTTTGAATTTCGAATCTTAGCGCAAGGAGTTTGTGTAAGCATTGAAATAGAGACCGGATATATTTTTGTGTTCCAAATTCAAACACCAAAATAGTGAATAAAAACAAAACCGTGAATAAAAGGCCTTTTTATTCACTGTTTTGCGTGAATAAAATAAGCTTTTTAGAGTAGGTATGGTATAAACATTATTATTACGTCACTCTCAAAGACAGTCGTTTGCTACGGAATTGTGTTTATTGAAAAATAAGAAACCGGTTCCTGCTAACAGTCGATTGCGCACCTTAACACCCTACTTGAACGAGTCCGGGTTGCTACGAGTTGGTGGACGAGTGGAGGTCGCTTCTGACGTCACGTCAGAAATGAAAAACCCTGTAATATTAGATGGAAAGACCCTATCGCAAGACTAATAACCGAATCCTACCACAGAAAGTGTGCCCATGGATACAATGAAACAGCGGTGAACGAGTTAAGACAGAAGTATTGGCTGCTTAAGCTAAGACCCTTTGTACGTTCTATTGCTTCCGCATCAGAAAGGCCATGGCTGCCACAGGAAGGGAGATATGGCAGTGTACGCATAGTGCATGTACGAACGAAAGCCGGAAAACGGTCGGTACAAAAGAGAAAGAGACGGCGGAGAGGGAGCGGGAAAGAACCCTGCCCTCTGAGTTTCGCAGTCTGCGGCGTCCTCATCTACGCCCGGGACTACCGACCTCCATGATCAGGACCTGAGGACGGCAGTTGGTCGACTCGCCGTCCTTACAGAAGCAGGCCGTGGCGGAGGCGTGTCGTGTGTGCCCTACACACGCCTGCCAACTCACCGAAGCGGGATAAAACCCGACTCCACCAGGCGAGGCCGCGGTGGCGGGCAAAGTCCGCCGGCAACCCTGGGGTTATCCTTTCGAGGGCTTACCCGGGGTGCCCGGCAACGGACACTTGGGGAGGACACCGTGCGGTTTTAGTCGAGACACGACATAACCACCCCCGCTGGCCAGCGGGGGGGTATCCGAAGGCATTTCCGCACGTAAAAAAAAAAAAAAAGCGGTCGGTACATCGGTTGGCCTTCCTTCCAGTAGCAGATTAGTGTCACCGAAATGACACTGGGCGGAGATTGTAGACGACGTGCCTCGCGATGAACTTGCGATATAAAAATATTATTAGTACCTACATAAAAAATATATACTGAAAATTCAACCTTATTGGAACCAGAGTAGATATTAATTGATTGTTTGGCCAAACTTATTATAAAGATGTAGACTTACCTTAATGTTGTACCTACCTGTTTTTATTATATATATATATGTTTTTATTATATAGTATTAAAGATACTTTATTACCTGCTCGCACACTACGTCATACGTTTTAGATTTGATGCACCGTAGATGGCGCGACAGTCGCATACATCAGTAGCCCGAGATAACACGTCCACATAGCGCTCAGGTGATACTTTCTTACGATCCAAAAGTCTTCTTTTTTTACACGAACCCGAAAACACTCCACGCTTGAAAGATGTTCGGGATGCAGATCCCGAACATCTTTCATCGCGTGAGCTGCGAAAAGTATTGATGATAGAACAAAAAAATGTGATATTATATTATCGAACATATCAATATCTACAAAGATTTCGCCAGACCATATGTCCAACTATTGTAGTTAGTCACCATAACTACTTTTTACATTTTTAAAGTTGATAGAAATGCCAATCAAAAGCAAACCATGTTATCCATACCTTTGTATTAATTCCTAACAAATAAATAATTCCGTATTCAAAATTGTTTCAATACCTGTTGATCACTTTTGAATTATTGAAATTGGACATTCCATTCCAAGATATTACGAATTTAAAAATACGAAATAGTTGGTCGTGATGACTGACATCTACGCGGGCGGAAACGCGGGCAACAGCTAGTAAATAAATAAAATACAAAAAATTAACTAGCAACCCGATCTCACTTTGTTTCGGTTATATGTGTAATTTTTTCTCAAGCCATCATAATTTACACATCTACCATAATTTTCTTTCCTTCCTTCCTATGAAGAATTTTATGGAAGAATTTTAAAATTACCCTCAAATAAAATAAAACCTTAAATAATAAAGAAAAGATAAAACCGGCCAAGTGCGAATCGGACTCGCTCATGAAGGGTTCCGTAGCAGCAAGTAATATAATAATGTTTTTTTTTAATAAGGTAAATTGCGGTTTAGGATTTATCGGTGGAAGTTTACATGTACTTCATATATTTTTTTTAGTTTTTTCATTCTCTTATTTTAGAAGTTACAGGGGGAGGGGGGGGGGGCAGATTTTACCACTTTGGAAGTGTCTCTCGCGCAAACTATTCAGTTTAGAAAAAGATGATTAGAAACCTCAATATCATTTTAGAAGACCAACAGTGGGTTTGATGAAACCGAAAAAGTTTTAGTTCTAAGTTTGGGGAATCCCTAAAATTGATTGGTTTTTTTTTCTATTTTTGTGTGAAAATCTTCATGCGGTTCACAAAATACATCTACTTACCAAGTTTCAACAGCATAGTTCTTATAGTTTCGGAAAAAAGTGGCTGTGACATACGGACGTCATTCCTGCCATTTGGCTACGGAACCCTAAAAAGCTCAAAAATATGTCCTCTCTATATATAATATTCGTATGGATTACATTATAAAACTATCAAAACTAGTTATGTCTATATCAATGTCAATAAAGCAAGTTACCGACAAAATAAAAGCAGTACACTTAACCAGCAACACTCGGCCAACCTATAAAATTCCAATTTTCTCCTCAAAAACACTAGCAATAAAACGGAAAAAAAAGCGCCCGAAACTACGATAGTGGGGTAACAAGAATTTATAGTAGGCACACAAATTAATAGACGCTTTCGAGAACATCGTAATTGAGACTTGTGTTCGACGCGTGGGTAATGTAACGTTCGATACAGTGATAGACTGTTTGTTTTGGGGTTGCCAGTATTATGGCTTGGGAACTAGAAGCGGTAAATAGAGATGTGGGGGTTGCTGGAATTTGTTTCATGATTCTGTTGCTATATTACTATAATATTTTGAAATTGGTATCTTGTTGAGGAACCCGGGATCCGCTCTTCTTCTCCTTACTTACTACTTTGGTTTATCTTGACTTTTACTGGAGCGACTGCTGCTTTGCAGGCTTAGGTCCCGGAGATCTTATTGTGGTCCTATATATCCACTATCTGATAAATCCAACACACAATATGCTAACTATATTTTGCAAGCATAATATACTGACTTCCAGAAACCCGCCCTCGCTTCGCTTCGATTCATTTGAGTTTTTTTTTGCTCACTCCATCGTAATTTGAACCGAATAAAACCGCACGCCGTCTCGGGTCTACAGACGCCGGGGTGTAAGGTTGCCCATAGAGCATATCCCTCGCACCCCGACTAACCCTGGGCCATCTCCGGTGTCGAGATGCCCCCCTCGGGTTTGGAAACCACGGTGTCCCCGTCTTGCCCCAGTTTGGGGGAGGGGCGCTAGTTGCCCCACCGTCCCGGCCTGCTTACATACATATGTATGTTCCTCGGTAATAATCTTCTTCCTGATGGTGAAAGAATTCTTTAAATAGGTGCAGTGGTTCCGAAGATTACCCCAACCGTATAATACAAAAAAAAACTCACAAGTTCGGCCTCTTTGGCGTAGCGGTAGTCGGAGGGCGCGGGTTCGATTCCCGCACAGTGCAAATATTTGTATTCATGAATATGTCTATTTGCATTAGTCTTGTGTTTCTATGTATAATATATATGTATTTACAAAAGAAAATTTATCTAAGTATATTTATCCGCATTCTAAAACCTATAACACATGCTTACTTTGGATCTAGATAGCGTTGTGTAGAATATCGTAGTATTATATTTTGTAAAGATTTAAATAACACATTTTCTTTAAACATTCTATAGAATGGAACCTCTTTTTACGGTTGAATTATGTTTTAATAAAATCGCAGTTTTACGAAATAAATTGGCGAAATCTCGAAGAAATAGGCCTTCTCACAAGATATAAGTTTATCTATGATACGGGATTTATTACGATTCATTAGTGATCAGTAGAGTACATGAATTTAGGGACTACTTACCCTATATTCACCCTTTTCAATCTCACGTATAAAGATTTATAGATTTATTGAATCGAAATAGGACAGCCGTGAAAGTTTTTAGGGTTCCGTTGCTAAATGGCAAAAAACGGAACCCTTATAGATTCGTCATGTCTGTCTGTCTGTCCGTCCGTATGTCACAGCCACTTTTTTCCGAAACTATAAGAAATATGCTGTTGAAACTTGGTAAGTAGATGTATTCTGTGAACCGCATTAAGATTTTCACACAGAAATAGAAAAAAAACAATATATTTTTGGGTCCCCATACTTAGAACTGAAAATCGTTTTTTTTTCATCGAAGCCATATGTATTAGGTATCTATGGATAGCTCTTCAAAAATAATGTTGAGGTTTCTAATATCATTTTAATCTAAACTGAATACTTTGCGCGGGAGACACTCCCAAAGTGGTAAAATATGTGTAACTTCTAAAATAAGAGAATGAGAAGACTAAAAAAAATATATGATGTACATTACCATGTAAACTTCCAACGATAATTGGTTTGAACGAGATCAAGTAAGTCGTTTTTTTTTAATACGTCATAAATCGTAAACCGCAATTTACCTTTCATTCAATCAACTCAAATATAAAAATTTTAAAAAAAACATTACTATGTTACTTGCTGTTACGGAACCCTTAATGGGCGAGTCCGACTCGCACTTGGCCGCTTTTTTTTTTCTTAATGACAGTAATCATCCTCTTCATAATTATTTCCCAGTTGATACCAAAGTTGCATTTGTAGCCTGAAGTCCGCTTATTGTTTTTAATTGGACTTCTCCGTGAGCAACTGCCGTCTGATCTCCCTACCCCTTTTTTTACGTGTGGATACCCCCTAGGGCTTCACCCCATCGGTACCGACGATGGGGAGGGCTGTCGGAATCGGAACGACTAAAACCACACGGTGTCCTCCCCATGTGTCCATTGCCGGGCACCCTGGGTAAGCCCTCGAAAGGATAACCCCAGGGTTACCGGCGGACTTTGGCCGCCACTGCGGCCTCGCCTGGTGGGGTCAGGTTTTATCCCGCGTCGGTGAGTTGGCAGGCGTGTGTAGGACACAGACGACACGCCTCCGCCACAGCCTGCTTCTATCTCCCTACCCCTAGAGACCAGCCAGCATCAGAGTCTCATCTGTTCTTTAGCAGGTGAACCAACTAGCAGTTTAAGTTTCCTTTACAATTATAATATTGTACTTACAACATCTCAAAGTCTCAAAGTCTCTGAACGGGCTTCCATAGCCCGTTCAGAGACCAATTCTGAACAAACTAATTGTTTAGCCTCGACCAATCAGGATCGAGCGCGTTCGTTCCTTATTTCTCGACCAATCAGGATCGAACACGTCGTTTCCCCCTCCAACTTCGCCTATAAATTTTCCAGTGACTCGGGTCTCTACATCAGTCGCAGAGAAGTCGCCACCGAGGACAGTTCTCCGCACTCGTCGGCGCCCGGACCTTTACCACTGAAGATGTCGATTGATCGACATTGACAGTGATCGACTAAACGTTTGGAACACAAGTTTCCTATGGACCACGGCCAAACAGCCCGATAACAGTATATTCTGCATGCAACGCCGGCCGTGAAAGCCTTAAGATTTATAAACCACTGTAAAATCTTACATTTATTTTGCTAAAGGTATACCTAAATTGTTATATCTTCAGGTAAAAGGTAACGGCGCTTTCAACATTTTCTCATAACAGCGCCAAAAGTTAACTAACGTACACATACATATTTCATGAGATCCCTTGGAACAGATGGCGAATTCACACTTCATTCGGTTTGATTTTGTTTCTCACCTGCAGGGCTCTCTCGGTTCACTTGCTCTTGTAGAAATGGGTGCTTCTATGTGTGAAACTTGAAGCTAAACTATGAAATATCTGTTATATTTAACCAAAGAGAGGCTCTTCTGTCAATCAGCAGATGTACTGGCTTGCAGGAGAGCTGGACTTGTACCCGAAATTTTTGTTGGGATCTTAAAAACACCGTATGTATGTATCAAATAATAATAAATATTCTACGACACAGCCGTCTCTAGATCCAAAGTAAGCATAGTTTAACTAGCTTGTGTTATGGGTTCCAGAATGCGCTTAAACATACATATTATACATAGAAACACCCAGACCAATGCAAATAGACATATTCATGCATACAAATATTTGCACAGAGCGGGAATCGAACCCGTGCCCCCTGTCCTAGCAGTCGAATGCACTACCGCTACGCCACAGAGGCCGTCATATATGTGTATTAAATGAAAGTAAATGTTGTTATTAAGCTTTTAGTTGAAAGTCACCTCTTCGTATCAAAATACATCATTGCTATTTACTTTCGTTAATTTGATGAAAATCGTGAGTATATTTATTTTCAATCTTGGCTCGACCCACTCATCTATTTTGATACCGTGAGGGTCAGCTGACTTGATTTTACACGAGTGTATTCATTTAGAGAATTTGTTGTAGAACTCTGAAGCTTCTGTATATCTAATGGGTTCGGTGTATATATAAGGTTTATGAGTTTACTTAAAGTTCAGTAAATTTGTACATCGATCTTGAATTCTTGTGAATTTGAATTAGATAGAGCCGAGATGGCGTGCGGTTTTAGTCGATTCAAGCCCGACATAACCGCCCCCGCTGGCTGGCGGGGGGGTAACCGAAGGGATTTCCGCACGAAAAAAAAAAGGTATTACTTTAGACGAGAATCGAAGTAACAAGGGCCCGACTTTACTTGTCCCGACTGATTCATCGACGCAGCGCCTAAATCACTGTACCTAGAATGATGTACCTGATGTTGTAAGCATGTACTAAGAAAGGATTCTTAGAAATTTTACTACTAAGGTATAAAACAAGGAATGAACGTTTGTATGGAAGTCCGTCATTTACAAAGCTAGAAGCAAGAAAATTTCGTACACCTGCATCTTTTTAAAAATAAATGAATACGTGTATCAGCGTTTTTTCAAAATTTTACCCCTAAGGGAGTAAATAAGAGATGAGGTTTTATATGGAAAGTCCGTCATTTTCGAAGTAAGAAGCAGGAATTTTCATATAGCTGTTTCTGGTTAGAAATGTAAGTACAAGTGCATGGGCGTTTTTCAAAATTTTATCCCTAAGGGGGTAAATAAGCGATGAAGGTTTATGTGGAATTCCGTTATATGGAAAGTGCTTTACATCTGCAGTAAGAAGCATGAAATTCAATATTAGTTAAAGCTTTTAGTTTACATTTACTGGCGAAGCCAGGACCTGGGCCGCTGGTTATTCATAAAAAAATACAGCACGCACTATATCTGAATTACCTCAACACAAAAATAACGTTACATTATCCACGAGATACGGTCCCGTCATTTTGATAGATACCAGTCGTATTTTAACCCTATATTGATATGGGTACAAAGGGCCCCGTTTATCACACGAAATGGGAAGGTATTTGCGAAGCAACGGGGGGGGTTGGAATCGGAGTATGAAACGTGATTCCAGTCCCGAAAATATCCTGTGATTGTGTGTTATAAGATTGTCTAATAAAAAATATTGCGGATTCGGTTTTTTCTTTTCTTGTGGAAAGAAGATAACTTGAAAAGGATTCATGAGGGTTGCCTGTACCTCCTTTCTTATCATTTGTTTTTGGCACTTTTTATATTGCTTGTATCCAAAAATCGCTCCTGCAATTCCAGCTATGATGAATAGGGCGATAATTAGTCCTTGATTAATGCTTTGATTATGCGCAAATTCGGGTGTAACGGCGGAGGCTGCATTCCCAGCCCCGTTTTGATTAATTATTATTTCTTTCTGTTCCACTTTTGATTGTGGTTTTCCCATTGTTTTTTATTTTTATATCAAATATTATTAATATAATATTAGCACACTTGTCCAGTTCGCTTTGTAACCAAGTAACCCATAAGTATAACAATGTTTCGTCCCACGCTCACGGTTTGCGCTGACAACGCTGGAACTGTCGATCACGGCACGGAGTAATGCAATGTAATGTACGACTTAGTAACACTTAAAATATTACAGTATTATTATTTTTTTAGTTTTTTAAATCCATATTTTTACTATTCGTTATTATTTTAACTGATTTTATTTTGCTTGATTTGAATATTTAACTTATGTAAGCCCACTATACCTAGGCTTCCGAGTCACGGTCGCCATCTAGGGAAGTTACTTAAGGAGTTGACTGAAACACTTGAATGCTGCAATACAACTGTCATATATCTTCTTCTTCTTATATATACAAATGAATTGCTGTTCGTTAGTCTCGCTAAAACTCGAGAACGGCTGGACCGATTTGGCTAATTTTGGTCTTGAATTATTTGTGGAGGTCCAGAGAAGGTTTAAAAGGTGCTATCGATTGAGGCAGTACGAAGTCTGCCGGGTCAGCTAGTTTGCAATAAAACTCATACTCATACACAGACACATACAGATAGCTTAACCTACATTACAGATGCAAGTATCAAAATTGTTTCATTGGTAATATACACCGTGATATTATAGCAGTTTTGGAGCTGAAACGTGGTTATTTAGAATAAATAGTACGACTTAGAATAGTCGAACTGGTATTTACTAGATACTAAAGTTAGAACTGAAAAGATATTTTTAAACGTTAAGGTGAAATGGGTCTACTCTACAGGGACCCCAAAGTAGGTAAGGTAACACCTGCAAGTTAGTGCAACTGCTATACAATGGACGAGGCTCTCCGGACGGCACACAGCAGTCGCTACCGGAAAAGCCGACAAATGAATAAAAAAAGTAAATCCCGGGCTCCTTAGTGCAAATTATAGACGCAAGTGACGGCCTCTGTGGCGTAGCGGTAGTGCAGTCGACTGCTATGACAGGGGGCGCGGGTTCGATTACCACTCAGTGCAAATATTTGTATGCATGAATATGTCTATTTGCATTGGTCTGGGTGTTTCTATGTATAATATGTATGTATTTACAAATAAATAGTATATAAATTTGTTTATCCGCATTCTGGAACCCATAACACAAGCTAGTTAAACTATGCTTACTTTGGGTCTAGAAAGCGCTGTGTAGAATGTAGAATATTTATTTATTTATTTATCAACTTAAAAAAAAATCAGTAAGAATTGACAAAACAAACGCATTCCCGGGAAGTTTTTTTTCTTAGAAAATTTGTATTCCAAATTTCTAGTTTTCTTCTTAACCCCTCCAGCTAAGCGAACTTGCCTGTCTTAGGAGTGGGTTCACGTCAGTAGTGTAATGACCAGGATTCAAACCCGGGACCTATCAATCGTAAGGCCGATGCCTTAACCATCGAGTTGATTTTATGATGGAGCCAGTATATGTTATATGGATAGTGGAATATGTAATTTTTATAAGCCCTCATTTGAAGTTTTTTGGTTTGGTAACAAGTGTGACAATAGTCAGTTTCAAATTCTGCATTTCCTTGACTTACATATACTAACTCAACAAAAAAATAACATAACTTCACGCCTGTATCCCCGAAGGGGTAGGCAGAGGTGTATTACACACCCACGATTCGCCAGTTATGTTAAGGTCCCAATGTAATGGGGGCGAGCCTATTGCCATCTATCAGGCACATTATTAAGCGTGCGATAATTAACATTCATTAATGCACACATAACTACGAAATGTCAGAGGTGTGTGTCCAGGGCGGCTTGGGATCGAACTCGAGACCTCGTCTCAGCAGTCCGTTACGTATACCACTGGACTATCGCTGCTTTTAATAAACAAAAAAATAAATAAACTCTAAAACGATATTCTAATGATATTGTCGGAAGTTTACGTGAATTTCACACATTGAAATAAAACAGTGACCATAAGCAGTAACCATGGCTGCTGAAAAGCAACCGAAACGTCGGGATCAATGTAAAATATAAAATAACATCAAATAAATCGTGATAGAATCTGTTAAAAATAGTTTTATTTCAACGATATTCTAAATTTAAATCTTCCCACAGCCTATTATCAATCAAGATATTATTTTCAGCAAACATTTACTGCCAAAATCTTTAATTTTATTGGATCAGCATTTTCGATTCAACTTTGAGAAAATCAGCATTATTAGCGTACAAATCATTATCTGAGTTATTAACTAATTTACTCAGTAAGCATTTTAACCTTTTGTTTTCGTTGGAATTAGCAAGTTGATTGAGAGTAATAAAAATTAATTAGAAAACCATGTTAGCAATGACAAATTTATTGTACGCACAAAGTAAACAATTTTTAACATAACAGATAAAATCAATGTACAAAGGCTAGCTTAACTCAGTATTGAGTTTTCTCCCAGCAAACCTTTGGGGGTTTTAGAGAAGCACAACAAATGGGTATACATGGGTGTACAACCAGAGGAATAAACATACTTCCATAATATACTAACAATAAACTTACATAGACAATGCATACTAACAATACATAAATACTAACATAATACCATAACTTCACGCCTGTATCCCTGAAGGGGTCGACAGAGGTGTGTTACACACCCACGATTCGCCAGTTATGTTTAGAACCTAAATACTAAACACATAAAAAATAACTTAACATAACTGGCGGATCGTGGGTGTGTAAGAAGACACCTCTGCCTACACCTTCGGGGATACTGGCGTGAAGTTATGTTATGTTGTAAATACATAAATACCCATAAAATGTTGTATCATTTAAATATCACAACTTCGATTAGGTAATAGTTTGGCTACGATACAATACAGCCTTCATTAAGAGCAGTTCAAATCCACTATTGTCAAAATTAAGCATCCCAATAGACACCCATAACGAGCGACGAACCAATACAGCGATTCAAAAAGCAACTATTAAAAAAATAGATATTTTTTCCACGGTATCGCACGTAACAGCCCACTGTGTGATCGAAGTGGACAAGCCCATAAATCTTTGCACAGTGGTCCAGTTGGTCAACATTCATTTTATTTTTACAACTCCCTCCATTTTATAGACATTTTAATCACCCGAAGTTTTGTATTCTCGTTTTCGATGGACCAATTTGTATTGATTAAGCTCTTCTGTTCAGCTTCGTATTTTGTATTGTTGGAAATTAATATTTATGCTTTATTTTGGGTATTTACGTATTTTAAGAGACAGGTGAATAAGTGTATGTGTTGTTAATTCTAGTCTGAATATAGGCTTACATGTTATTTGGTTTTAATACATATAAAGTAGGACTTAGTGAATTCTAAGCCTATTTTAAATGAATAAATATTTATGTGCACTAAGCCTTTAGCGTGTAAAAGAGTATTGTATTTTCAAAATAAAACTGTTTCTAACGAATTCTTTTGTGATTGAGCTGAGAGTGAGACGAAGTCGAGCGAAAAGCTCTCTATACTCCACTCGGTGTATTTCGGTTGTGACGCTACTCCTCCTAAACTAATCGATCAATTTTGACCAAACTTAACATGTAAATACAACTTATAAAGTTGTATTTACATGCCAACCCGGAAGGTTTAAAAAATTGAAAATCGAACATACCATGGAGGAATAATCACACTTAAAAAATTTCAAAATCTGATTTCTCCAAAATGATCAATGTTGAGACCACGATTTTGGCACCAAAATGTGCAACTTAACCATTGGCTTAAGACAGAAAAAGAAAATTGAAAATCGGTCTAGCAACGGAGGAATAATCACCGAAAAACAATTCAATGGTATTCAATCGAAAAAAAATTGCGCGTGAATTGTAGGTAATCATGTAGTGGACTCTCAGCTCAACATTGCAACAGCAGAATGCACTGCGCCCCTTTATCATGTATTATTCTAGTGTCATACTATTCCTGATGCAATTTTTTGGAGACAATTTTGAATTGATTATTCTAATGTGCACACCTGTACTTTTACTTTTTTTCGGCATTAAAATACTAAAAGCGCGATCCGTCACCTCATTTTTCGACAGGTGTTGTTTCGCACGCTAATAATACAACACATGCGAGTTCAAATCTTGCACTTTTCTTCTTGGCTTTCATTGAAGCGACTGCCTTCTGACACCCAACTCTTAGAGGAAAACCTGCGCCAGAGCCTCGTACGTTAATCAGCAAGAATTCCGGCTACCAGGTGAGGTTCACTCGGAACCCGGAGATCTTAATGAGGCCCCGTAAACCCTCAGTGACTTGATTACAGAACACTAAACTGACCGAAACATTCTCTTGTTCCAGGTGAAACTATTACACCAGATAACGTCACCATTACGCGAGTACTGCCCCTCACAGTGACAAGAGAAGAGTTGGGAGGGGAACTTACCTGCGTGGTGTCTTCAGCAGCTCTTGATGCGGATATAGTGAAGAAGATCAAGCTGGATGTCAGAGGTAAGTGTAGTACATACATACACACATATACTTAAGCTTTTTTCCCTACAGGGTAGGCAGAGACAACAGCCCATTATCTGCTTCTTTCTTTACGAGCTGAATAAGAGAATTGAAAAAGGTATTATAAGGTGATTTGGGCACGTAGAACGTATGAGTACTGAGCGAATGACACGTCAAGTAGTAAGGCAAGTGTAAGTGGGTAGGCGGGCCGGAGTCGACCTCGCAGAATATACACTGATCAAATTAACTGGTGGGTTTGCATGAAACGTGTAATGAAAGCGAAGGAAACTTAGAAGTGTAGTATTGTAGGAACTTCAAGGGTTTTTTTTATGTTAGAGATGTCTCAATAATGAGGGTCACCATTGCAGATACAAATAATGCTACAAAAATGACCCTCAGTTTGACGGCCTCATCAGATGCTTTTCACAGCATCATCATGTCAGCCAAACGATTACGCTTACTTTGGGTCTGGAAAGCTCTGTGCAGAATGTCGTAGAATAAAAAAAGAGGTGCTGAATCGCTTGGTTAAGTTTTATACATTTTTTTTAACACATATATGGCGGATTGTAGCAAAGTGGTCACTGCGAACTCTGTATGCTTGCTAGACCAGAGGTATCACTACATGTGATGCTCGCGAAGGAGATGGCGGAGCACGCCCGGGAGAGGTTCAGAACCCTCCCGGCCCGCCGAGCCCGCAACACGCTCGCCTCGCGTCGCAGGCGCATCACTACCAGCATAAGTAACTTGCGCTATCAGCATTAGATCCTTCAAATTGAGATTGAAGAAATGGCTTATCGAGCAGGCTTTTGATGAACTGGTAACTAGAAAAATACACATACATACATAAATTTACGCCTGTATCTCTGAAGGGGTAGGCAGAGGTGTATTACACACCCACGATTCGCCAGTTATGTTTAGGTCCCAATGTAATAGTGGGCTAGCCTATTGCCATCTACCGGGCACATTACTAAGCGAGCGATAATCAACTTTTTTAATATACATATAACTACGAAAAGTCAGAGGTATGTGCCCGGGGCGACTGGGGATCGAACTTGAGACTTCATCTCGGCAGTCCGTTACGTATACCACTGCGCTACCGCCGCCTCAAAAATTAACGTAGCTATTAAGATACTGACTTCCAAAATACTATTTGAATTATTTAATTAATTATTGCTCGTTATTTTCAATTTTATTTATATAATTTAATTGACTTTTTAAATTCTGACTCATAGAAAATTACTAATTAAACGGACGTAATATTGTACTACATTGAATGCTGTTATGCTCAACAGATAATTAAGTGATGTAAATTTTGACAGGCGTTTAAAACCCGACCCCACCAGGCGAGGCCGCGGTGGCGGCCAAAGTCCGCCGCCAACCCTGGGGTTATCCTTTCTTGTCTTCAGACGCCGGGGTGTAAGGTTGCCCATAGAGCATATCCCTCGTACCCCGACTGACCCTGGGCCATCTCCGGTTTCGAGATGCCCCCCTCGGGTTTGGGAACCATGGTGTCCCCGTCTTGCCCCGGTTTGGGGTAGGGGTGCTAGTCGCCCCACCGTCCCGGCCTGCTTCTGCTGGGGTGACAGGCGGCCTCACCTGCCAACCCCAGGCCTTCGCTCATGGAGGATTTTTGATTAGCTCCTTTTGGGGTTGGGAGTCTGATGGCAGTTACTTCCATAAAAGTCAGGATAAGCCGAATCGGGGGCAGAAGCAGGCTGTCCCTGGGCTCCAAGGTACAAGTTTTAAATGTAACCAGAACCAACGCTGTAATGAAAATAATAGACGTATGCCGTTCCTGCCTGACTACTGAGATCAAATAAAAAGTTACGAGGCACTAAATCAAGTTCGTTTAACGACCTCCGTCCTCCATGAGCGCAGGCCTGGGGGTGGCAGGTGAGGCTGCCTGTCACCCCAGCAGAAGCAGGCCGGGACGGTGGGGCGACTAGCGCCCCTTCCTCCAACCGGAGCAAGACAGGGACACCGTGGTTCCCAAAACCGAGGGGGCCATCTCGAAACCGGAGATGGCCCAGGGTCAGTCGGGGTGCAAGGGTTTGCTCTATGGGCAACCTTACACCCTGGTATCTGTAAACCCGAGACGGCGTGCGGTTTTAGTCGGTTCAAGCCCGACATAACCGACACCGCTGACCGGCGGGGGGGTATTCGAGGGGATTTCCGCACGAAAAAAAGGCACTAAATCAAGTGAACGAGAATAACTAAGTTATTAGATTGAAATAAACCTATTTTCAACGGATTCCATCGCGATTTATTTGATGTTATTATATATTTTTATATTTTATATTTTACATTGATTTAATAACATCAAATAAATCGCGATAGAATCCGTTAAAAATACTTTTATTTCAATGTGTGACGACATTCGTGTAAACTTCCGATAATATCATAAATTATTAGATGTTGTATTTTTTTTTATGTTTCATGAACGCTAAAAGCTTTTTGCCAAATAAATAATCTAGTCCTGGGACGAAAATTACTTAAGTATTATTACGCAAGAGGGATGCTATGCTATTGCCGCTAAGCTCTTCACTGTCACTCATAATGATTTGATATATGTATGTACCTTTTTTCTTTTTTTTCGTGTGGAAGCCAGCGGCCAGCTGGGGAAGGTTTGTCGGGCTTGAACTGACTAAAACCGCACACCGTTTTTTGGTTTTTTTTTTGAAATAACTAATATTCCCCCTAACCCCTCCAGCTAAGCTAAATTGCTTGTGTTAGGAGTGGGTTCACGCCGGTAGTGTAATGGCGATTACTCCCGGTGTCCACCACCAATTTGGCCACCACTGGTGGACAGAGAGACAAATTATGAAATTATGTTGCTCTGTCCACCAGTGGTGGACAGAGCAACATATTTTGATAAGTAGTGTTATTGCGAAACGACTTTCCGGCGGCGACTTTCTCTGTTGGGGTCACAGTTCTAACCTACCCTAACCCACTTTACTTATTTTTTCGGAATATATGCCGAGCAAGGCAAGAAGTGCGAAATATCAGGCCATCGATTGATAAATATTCGAAGAATCGTTCAGTCGAAGCAGCGTTTGGCGACAAAAAGTCGTTTCGCAATAACACTACTTATCAAAATATGTTTTAGAATTTCATAATTTGTCTCTCTGTCCACCAGTGGTGGCCAAATTGGTGATGGACACCGGGACTAATCATGTAATGGTCAAGATTCGAACCCGGGACCTTCGATCGTAGGGTCGACTCCTTAACCACTAAGCTACCGACGCTTCAAAAATAAATAGCCAAATGATTACGAAAGATAATATAACTTCAGACGCGTTAGTGGGTTCATCTGCTAAATCAGACGTCGCGGGTTCGATTCGATCTGTGTGTTTTATTGTTTTATAGTATGTATTTATTTGCAAAAAAATAGAAGTATCAAAGTAGTTTTATCCGTATTCTAGAACCCATAGGACAAGCTCTGCTTAGTTTGGGTCTATATGACGTTGTGTAATTTGTCCTAGAATATCTTTTTATTACTAGCATCGCCGCGCTGTTTCATCCAAGGATAATGTAACATTCTAATGGCGAATTTTTTAAATCGGTCCAGTAGTTTCGGAGCCTATTCAATACAAACAAACAAACTATCAAATTTTTCCTTTTCATATTATTCGTATAGATTTACACTGATTCTAATGATTATTCTAAGACATTCTACACAGCGCTTTCTAGACCCAAAGTAAGCATAGTTTAACTAGCTTGTGTTATGGGTTCCAGAATGCGGATAAACATACTTGTTTACTTTTTTTATAAATATATACATATTATACATAGAAACACCCAGACCAATGCAAATAGACATATTCATGCATGCAAATATTTGCACGGAGCGGGAATCGAACCCGCGCCCCCTGTCGTAGCAGTCGAATGCACTACCGCTACGCCACAGTAGTCGTTTTGACGTTTCACTTGCTTTTCAGCAGCCATGGTTACGTGGAGACTGAAGACCAATACTAGCTCTTATAGTTTGAAGTGAAAATTAAACCCAGTAATATATCTAATATATGAAATATGAAAACCATAAATTCCCCTAATAACACTGACTATTCATTTAAAAAATTTCAAAGAATTCCAAGAGTCCTGTTCGTATAATTGAGATCATTAATAAAATGGTATCAGCAGACTTAATGAAAATTTATTCGCTCACAAAATTAAACATGAAAAAGTCACCGAATTTAACGGGTGGGATTAGGGTTGGGGGCAGAAAGTTTTCTATTAGAGCAAGTGCAGACTAACCGATCCGGTTTAGTTTGAAAAAACAAATCGGTACATTTGTCTTCATTAAACTTAAGACAAAAGAACCGATTTATGCTGACCGCAAACCAACATACCAAACTGATGATATCCTAGTAGCTTGAGTGACAACATTCGTTCACTGAAACTGTCATTTTCTAAAACGTCACTTTGAATTTGACACATCAATGACACAAGCTTGACACAAAGAGCGTGCCAGCATTATCCATTTGCATCGCTTCCAAACACGACGTGTTCTACAGAACGTTGTTTTTTATGTCGATTTCACTTGGGAAGTAGTAGATAGCAAATGTTTTTTTTTTGTAAACGAGGAGAATAACACGTGTAGGGCTATAGTATCACTTTCATATAGTGCAACCAATTCCGAACCAATCCAGGCTCTTGTGGTTCGGCACCTCTTTTCTTTGCCGCACGATAAAAACTTGAAACTAACTAGGACGGTTACCAGCTCCGCAATCAACCCAAACTTAAGCGTAGCGAGATTTGCCTATCCAACAATAGGTCAACGTGACCTTTTCCATTGATTTGGTTTTTCGGTGATTATTCCTCGATGGTAAGATCGATCTGGACATTCGACCCCTTACTACACTCAGTAATGTCTACTTGATCACCGTGGCAAATTTGGTCGAGATCGGTCAAACGGTCTCGGAGGAGTATCATTTGTTTGAAATGCAACTTTGAAACCAAAGACGCTTCGCTCGCCTTCGGCTCGCTACGCTTAACAATACATTTATGTTGTCACATTGTTTCCGCTGTCTCTTTGCTCCTGCTTACATGGAAGAATACACGCGTTGCTCCAATTATAATACTTTTATTTATCCAAGACCTACAGCTATCTTTGCTACTGAAGGAAGAAGGAATTACAGTCCATTAGGAACGACCTGCATCAAACAACTGTAAGTAAAAACTTACATAGACCACTAAGAGGAACGAATTCCGAAGTCCGAAGACCCATCAGTCTACAGTCTATATATAAAAAAATTAGAAAAATTGACTACAGGAAATTACTCAATTGACTAAAACAGAACGTCAGTGTATAGGTACCCTTAGCAGCAAGGGATAGAATATTTCTCTTAAGGGACCTTGTCTGCTAAAGGCAGATACGTCTGGGAAACTTGAATTAGTGAAATGTATGCTTTAATCAATTTAAGGGTTGTTTTGAAATATGAGGTAATTAATTCGGACCTTTTTAGGTAAAAGGGAGATAAATAGTGTACTACAACATTTATAATAGTTGTACTATCGACAAGGGTACAGTTTTTTTCGCTCGTTTGGAAGTAGAGACTGTTTGTATTTTTATTTTTAAGGGTACGTATTTAATATTGCGAGGGATGTGCTCTATGGGCAACCTTACACCCCCTTACACGCCGTCTTAAGACCCGAGACGGCGTTCGGTTTTAGTCGGTTCAAGCCCGACATAACCACATCATAACATCTACCGGGCACATTATTAAGCGAGCGATAATTAACATAACTGGCGAATCGTGGGTGTGTAATACACCTCTGCCTACCCCTTTTTTCTTTTTTTTTTCGTGCGGAAATCCCTTCGGATACCCCCCCGCTGGCCAGCGGGGGCGGTTATGTTGGGCTTGAACCGACTAAAATCGCACGCCGTGTCGGGTCTATAGACGCCGGGGTGTAAGATTGCCCATAGAGCATATCCCTCGAACCCCGACTGACCCTGGGCCATCTCCGGTTTCGAGATGGCCCCCTCGGGTTTGAGAACCACGGTGTCCCCGTCTTGCCCCTGTTTGGGGGAGGGGCGCTAGTCGCCCCACCGTTCCGGCCTGCTTCTGCTGGGGTGACAGGCGGCCTTACCTGCCACCCCCAGGCCTGCGCTCATGGAGGACGGAGGTCGTTAAGCGACCTCCGGCGACTGAGTCGCCTGCGACGCGCGGCGAGCAAGTTGCGGGTTCGGCGGGCCGGGAGAGTTCTAAATCTCTCCCGGGCGCGCTCCGCCATCTCCTTCGCGAGCATTACATGCTCGCAGAAGGAGGTGGCGGCGACCCACGCGCTCGCGCTCCGCACCATGCCGCAATGAGGACTCCCACCCCGATGGCTGCCACGAGGTCAGGCCTCGGCGCCTCCCACGCCGAGCAGTCCGCCAGCGTGTGCAGCCCTGAGTCTTCGCTCGCGTCGCAGTGATGACACTCAGGCGTTGGCTCCTTCCTGATCCGATGCAGGTGGTCTCCAAAGCACCCCTTCCCGGAGATCACCTGCGTCAGTCGGTACGAGAGGCTTCCGTGTCGCCTCTCTAGCCAATCCTCCATGATGGGCCTTACCGCCGCTATTGCGGCGTGCCGTCCCTCTGCCTACCCCTTCGGGGATACAGGCGTGAAGTTATGTTATGTTATTTTATTTAATATTCTAAAAATAATCATCATTGAACTGTGTTACAGCTGTTTACTGTATAATTATTAATTTTTAGTCCACAGTAACTCTGTTTTCAAAATAACAAAAGGCCAGGCCTTCAAATATGAACAGAGTGAAAGGTTGTGATGTTATTTTATGAAATTACTTGGGAAATTGATCAACTATTAGTTACCTTCTAGTTACAGGTTTTAGAACTGTAACAAGTTTATCATGTTACACTCTATAGCTATTACGAACTTCGAACCCTAAAATCAAACGATTTTGAACAATACCCGAATCCAACTGTCCAATGGCTGAAGTTTAGTCCAGACAAGGGTTGTCACTCAGATATATGATTGAAATTGAGACACGAATGGAACATATCCAATATTTTGTGACGCCTAATTTACCACAATGTAGCTCAGACGGGACCGAACTAAGGCTGACAACCTCTACGAATAACTGCGTAACTGCATATGTTTGTGGCGATGATACCACATATACCCAGCGCCATCTAGTGACAACAAGGTGAACTACTTGGATACTACTACATCAATACCAATCCTGAATCGCGAAAGTGAAGTTCACGCGCTGGTGTAGCATATATACAACATCCCAACGACAACCGTTGGGCCGCGGCCCGCCAGGCGTGATCACCTTGCCTGGTCGGAGGATCCTCCCTTTGTGTTGGAGGAACATCACATCCTGTTTCTCCACATGTTCATAAAATTGATTAAGAATAACCTTATTATTTATTAGTGTATATAGTGTGTATATGTTATTAGTGTCCAAAATATTAGGTGGTTCACTGGAATTAGAATAGAAACGAGTAGATTTTTTTATTCATTTATTTAATTAAAGCATGTTTTTTTTTCAAGTTACAAATTAATATTAACACTGAATCCGACCTTGTCTAAAAACTCTAGATTGATGATTATTCTATAATAGCGTCACACTCGCCACCACTACGTTGGTCATCCTCCAAACCTTTCCCAACTCGTTCGTCGGCTGTTCGGGGCTTTTCAGTCTAACTACAAAGTAGCTGAACTTTGATATTTTTCCTGAAGCGACTGCGTCTCACCTCCACAACCTATTGGCGATAACGAAGTTCTGTAGCTAGACCAGTTATCGGACTTTTTAGGGCTCCAACTACCCGTAAAGACCCCCATAGATGTTTGTATAGCAACTGAGACAGACGCGACGGCTTAACTAGCTCTATGAAGTTTTCGTAAATTTGACAACCCTAGTCAATTTGAAACTTGTTTATTAATTGTCAATTTATCGGCTAATACACTGTTATTGGATAGGAAAGGGATGCCACCCCCAGGTCGTATTGGGCTAGTTTGAAAACTTACTTGGATTTTGTCTTTATTGGTGAAAGTTTATGGTTTGATACAAGATCTAGAGGCAAGTAAATTTCAAACTGTATTCAAGCGAACTAAGTTCATTGGGGATTCATTGAGGGTGAACATTTCTACAGCGTTTTGTACGAAGTAGATAGTTGGAATAAGTTGGAGTTAACCATTAATTTTTAAAGACCTATCATTACCTAACCAGTTACATTATAAACGGCTTAGTAATAAAGCCACCATTGTAACATTATCAGTGTCTGGTGATAGAAATTTGATGACGCAAATTTGTCACAAAATTCGGTCAGGTGGGTACCACCGCGCACGATTGCGAAAAACCCTCCATAGTAATCCAATTTCGGTTTGATTGCGTTCAGGGGTCAGCAAGTGCATAGCCGGGCAGGGGGATTTTGGCCGCAGCACTAGTGGGACCGGTGGGTGTCACGCGGTGCTGCGACGACAATCCTCTTTTGATGAGGCCGTCAAGCTGAGTGCCACCATTGTTAACATGGTACGTGTATCTAATGGTGTCGCGAATGCGAAGCTATTATATACATTTGTAGCTATGTAGGGTAGGCTGTACGCTAGGTGAGCGAGCGGTGTGACGTCACGCCGCTCCGACGAGGCGACCGGGTGCGCGCGCGCCTTGTCGCCCCGGCATTGATCCACGAGACGCGCAGGGGTAAACACCGGTGAGTGAGTTTTAATTATAACTGTGCATGAGCTACCAGACTTACCTGCCTTTTATATTGATGTGTTAGCCGATGCGTTCGGCCTGTTTACAAACAGTTACCAGATAATAACAGACCAGACGATCAGATGAACCAGCATCTGATCCCGACCAAAGTAGCGAGGCTCGGGGTGGCTATAGGGGAGGTTGGAGGCCACACCGGGGGAACAGCCCCACACTTACGATCAGGACTGATATCAGAATCAGTTGAAACCAGTAATCAGTACATTAGCGAAGTAATCAGATCAGACATTCGTCGTACCTCTTAGTTTTTAAGGTACTTGGCGACAAATGGTGACCCTCTTTTCTGAGACTTTACCTTCAGCTTACCATCAGGCGAGGTGCAGTCAAATTGACGTGTCCTATATATATATATAAATAAAAAAATTTGGACCTTCGTTCCTGAGACTTAACCTTACGCATACCATCAGGCGAGGAGAAGACATACTGACGTGAAAAATAAAAAAAAATCATTTGTTGGACAGTTCTTGCTAGCATCATTTACTTTTTACGTAAGACTAGCAATATAGTTGATTAAATGTATATCTATATATGTAAAACAAAGTCGTGTTGGTGATAACCGCGATGAACTCGAGAACGGGTGGACCGATTTTCATTATCTTTTTTTTTTTTTTTTTTTTTTAAAAAGAATATTAGCAACCGAAATTACTAATATTCCCCCTAACCCCTCCAGCTAAGCTAAATTGCTTGTGTTAGGAGTGGGTTCACGTCGGTAGTGTAATGGCCAGGATTCGAACCCGGGACCTCTCGATCGTAAGGTCGACTCCTTAACCACTAAGCTACCGACGCTTATCTTTGATTTGTTAGATTTGTCTACGCCAATACTGTGCTTACTTGAAGTCTTTTTTTTTAAAGACGTCCCTAAGGTTAAGCGAGCGAATAAAGGTACATACATGGTGTGTCATTCGGTTGAATTCTATCTACGTACAAACCGACTCAGCATACTTTTTCAATTTTCGTCTATTTTCAGATGAGTCGGTACTAAGCAAATGACACACCTAGTATGTAAGGCACATGTAAGTGGGCAGGCAAGCCGGGGTTGAATTGCAGAACATACACTGTTCAAATGATTGATAAATTGAAAAAAGGGCAGGTCAAAATCACTCGAACTGGCGGACATGCACGAAAGGTATAATGATAGTCCCCGACGTCTGTACACCCCGACGTCTGTAGACCCGAGACGGCGTGCGGTTTTAGTCGGTTCAAGCCCGACATAGACGCCACGCTGGCCGGCGGGGGGGTATCCGAAGGGATTTACGCACGAAAAAAAAAAGGTATAATGATAGTAGAAGAAACTCGTGAAGTGTGTTAGAACAGAAGCAGATGGCCGGCTGTTGTTTCTGCCTACCCCAGAGGGAAAAAGACGGGAGTATATGTATGTATTGTGGAGTCTGGGGGTTGACTACTACAGTGAACACTACAGTATATAACATAACATAACATAAACTCACGCCTATAACCCCGAAGGGGTAGGCAGAGGTGCTAGCACCCACATTTCGCCAGTTTATGTTTAGGTCCCAATGTAATAGGTGGCGAGCCTAATGCCATTAACCGGGCACTTATAAACCTGCGATATATACACACATAACTTCGAAAAGCATCGAAAAGTCACTGGTGTGTGCCATGGTAAAACCTGGGATCGAACCCGAGACCTCGTCTCAGCAGTCCATTACCCATACCACTAGGCTACCGCGGAAGGCATACAGTATATATATATATTCAAAACATTGTCTTTTCAAACTGTTTCGTGCTGGAAAAGTACCTTTTTTCGTGCGGAACTTGGAACCCCCTCCGCCAGCCAGCGGGGGTGGTTATGTCGGATTCGACTCTACTAAAACCGCTCGACGTCTCGGGTCTTCAGACGCTGGGGTGTAAGGTAGCCAATGGGGCATTTCCCTCGCACCCCGGCTGACCCAGGGCCATCTCCGGTTTCGAGATGGCCCTCGGGTTTGGTAACCAGGGTCTCCCTATCTTGCCCCGCCACCGCCCCGGCCTGCTTCTACTGGGGAGGAAAAGTGCCTGCAATTTTTTTTATTAATGCAATTTTATAAACTATGAGTCCAATTAAGACAGTAGAATATTAAATTAATTACACC
Source organism: Cybosia mesomella (assembly GCA_946251805.1). Lineage (NCBI taxonomy): Eukaryota > Metazoa > Arthropoda > Insecta > Lepidoptera > Erebidae > Cybosia > Cybosia mesomella. The sequence continues at coordinate 16,914,177 of OX276415.1, forward strand.
CTACAGAGGTGTATTTAACACACCTCTACATTTTATACATCGTATTATACGAGTATTGAGCCAGTGTGTAACGAACTCGGGTACTACACTTGCGACCAATCTTCATGGCCCACCCTATAAATTGCGATTCGATATAGCTAATAAGTGGCAAGTTAGTACAGTAGGTATAGGGTTGTGACTATGACAAAGAATATAATATCGATACTTTAGAAAAGACATTTAGTTTTTTTTACTATAGAAAGATTTCAATGACCGAAATTGGAAGATACTCCTAAGTATATTAATGTATACTTACGAGTACTGTATAACAGATTTAGTTTCATAGCGCTGCAAAGCCTTAAAAAATAAAGAAAATTTGTTCCCAAATGTTTCGTTCAAAATTAAATTTTCTTTAATAACTTTGTTATTTTTAGATCTAAGACTAAAAAGTTGCAGGGCCACAGAATTCTTTTTAAACATTTTGCAACAATAATATTTAAAAAGAATTCTGTGTGACGAATAGCATAAGACCCATTCACACTCCTTTTTACAAGATGGCGGCCGTGGGACAAGGGTTACGTCCCCACAAATATGGCTTTAGCTTAACACTAACCCATCTTATCATCCAAAAAAACTTAAGCTTTCGCGTTTCATGGTATAAAATAATGTTAACGGGAACATACCTATGAATTGCCTGACGTTCGACCAGGTTACACTGACTGTGGTAACCGGCCTGCGACCACAGCCACACCAAGATGGCGTTAATTTACAAACATCTGTAGCTTAGTGGTTAAGGATTCGGCTTTACGATCAAGAGGTCCCGGGTTCAAAACCAGGTTATTACACTACTGATGTGAACCCACTTCTAACAAAACCAATTTAGCTTAACGGAAATGAGTTTACTCCCGTTATCTTTTTTTTCGTGCGGAAACCACTCGGATACCCCCCGCCGGACAGCGGGCCGGTTATGTTGGGCTTGAATTGACTAAAACCCCACGCTGTCTCGCGCCTTCAGACGCCGGGGTGTAAGGTTGCCCATAGGGCATTTTCCTCGCACCCTGACTGGCCCTGGGCTATCTCCGGTTTCGAGATGACTCGGTTCGATGATTAAATTGCGTTTTTTGACTTTTGCCACCCTAAATGTAACCTTTCAATAGACTATAACTGCCATGTAACAGTTGACAAGTAACAACTTTGTTCTATGCCAAGATATCTCACCGTGTCGGTTTTATTCAATTCCATTCTCACATAGTACCTAGCCGTATCCGTGATACTTTTGTCCTCACTTCGCACACACTATTGTGAGGCCCTTATCAGGTGCTTGACAGCAGTGTGTAGCTGGAGGTACAGACAATGAAAAGATCAAGGTTCAAAACCTAAAGTACACTTCATTATGAAGGGTTTTTCCCTTGTCTTGTGTACGTTTTATTGTAACATCTGCATAAAATACTTTTTTTATTTATTTGCATTGCTGACCAATGTCCGCATTCTTACGGTGTCTAAGATCGGATTTTACCAGTGAATATTGACTCAATGAAATTCTCTTCGACTGATACTAGTGAAATCTGCTCTAAGTATTTTCGAAGGGTATTAGTAAAGTACAGAATTGAATTACTATATTGTATTTACAATTAACTTCATACGCGTGGACTTAGGTCTGGGTTTTAATATTTTGCGCGGGCACCTGCTTCTTTTTCTGTAATAAAAATAGCCTAAATCACGCCTTATAATATCAGCTATCTACAAAAATAAACAGACAGACAAAACAGCCAAACAAAATTTAGTCTTTTTTAAGTATCGTGCATACTTTCATACGCAATCATTAAATAACTGTTATTTTAATATTACAAACATACACTTCCGTTTTATTACTTTTTATATATATATAAATATAAGTAATTGTCCTTATCCCCAAAATAGTCTCCAAGTCAAAACAGATTCGCGTCTAATAAAATAATTAGGTTAAGTAACATTACTTGATCCATCTAGCCACAACTTGACGTCGAAGATCCTATCTGTCGTCCCTCGTCAGCCGCCATCTTGAGCGGCGCTCGGATTATTGTATTTTAAGACTATTTGTCATTACCTTAAGAGACTTATGCTCTTAGAACTCACGACTATCAGCTTAACAATATTTGAGATATTATAAATATAACACAGGCAGATGTGACGAAACACGAATCCATTTAGACATACTCGCCGATTACCTTCAGCAAGTAACACCCCAAGCAAACCCGCAGCTCTATATGAGCCATCGGTTCGTAATACGGCTCCAACCAGAGAGATAACGCCGGCAAGAAACTCAGCAGGCGTTTTTTGCGGTCTATTTATAAACATGTTTACTTAACCTAATTACAATGTTTTGATTGAGTGGCTCAGTTCGTGATTTTACAATAGAAAGAAAAAGAAAGAAAAATCACTGTATTTCAGTGCCACACAAATTACACAACTGACAGAGATTAGACACAATAGCAAATTCGATCATGTAGCCCGCATTGCACCAAAAAAGGAGCCAGTTCAGCATAATGCCAGGCACAAGTACCTGGCGCTGGTTTTCAACTGACTCCTGGAGTGCTTGGTTGGGGACCTCCACGCGGTGCACCCTGGGCAACGGAGACAGCAGCGCCTCTCTCCTAGGGTGGGAGAGACGCTGCCGCCTACGGCCAACTCCGACCGAGGCGAGGACGGCCCTGTTGAGGGCTGTTCGGAAGCTTTCCACGTGTCCCTCTGATTAGCAGATGGCACAGTGGAGAGCAAGTAAGAGGGCCATCTCGAAACCGGAGATGGCCCAGGGTCAGTCGGGGTGCGAGGGATATGCTCTATGGGTAACCTTATGCGGAGGACATCCGACATAAACATATATGAGGTATTAAATAAACAAAAATAGAAAAAAGCGGTGATAGCCTGGGTTTACGTAACCTACTGCCGAGACGAGGTTTCGAGTTCGATCCCCAGTCGCCCCGGGCACACACCTCGGACTTTTCGTAGTTATGTGTGTATTAAAAATAATAATTATCGCTAATAATAGTAATGTGCCCGGTAGATGGCAATAGGCTCGCCCCCTATTACATTGGGACCTAAACATAACTGGCGAATCGTGGGTGTGTAATACACCTCTGCCTACCCCTTCGAGGATACAGGCGTGAAGTTATGTTATGTTAGAATGAGAATAAGAAACACAAAACATAAATAGAACCAAAAACATAACAACAAAAACAACCACGGCTGTTTACGGCGATCGCTGAAAAACATGTTATCCCCAGCCGTTCCCCGCCGTCACTCCGAACTCCGAAGGCAGAAACCAAGAACAGAAAGAACGTTTAACAGTCTATGGCCTTGTTTGGGGAGTCTGTGGCCCGGAAGGGCCCGATATGACAGTTCAGCACTTTTATAAAGTCTGTGGTTTGGCTTACGAGAGCTAGTCTAATAATAATAGCCTTTTTAGCAAAGATTAGTCCTTGCTTCGCTTCAGTTTGCTTTTTTTTTACTCGAGCTATCGTAGTGTATATATAATATATTATATAGCTTATGTCCATAGTGGGTAATGTACTTTTCAAATGGTGAAATAATTTGCCAATAAGTACAGTGGTTTCGAAGTTTACCCCAAACATAAATAAACACACAAAATATGGCATAACATTAATATATATTTGAATTTAATTACATTGGCTATACATCATTCAAAAAAACAATCCAGTAATTCTTTCCAACCTGGAGATTGAACCCAGAAACCCATACATAGCAGTTGTATTCGCAACCGCTGCACTACTGAGACAACAGACAATGATATTGAAAAAAATCAACTGATAGAAATAAACTAAACATAAATCTCTCCCAAAAACGCATGCTGACCCGAAATACCAACACAATAACATTTTATTCCCGTCACGTTTACTGACGTACATATATGTAGCGGCAATAGCCCAGTGGCGTACGTACCGGACTGCTGAGACGAGGTCTCGAGTTCGATCCCCAGTCGCCCCGGGCGCACAACTCTGACTTTTCGTAGTTATGTGTGCATTAATAAATGATAATTATCGCTCGCTTAATATTGTGCCCGGTAGATGGCAACAGGCTCGCCCCCTATTACATTGGGACCTTAACATAACTGGCGAATCGTGGGTGTATAATACACCTCTGCCTACCCCTTCACAGGCGTGAAATTATGTTATGTTATGTTTACTGTAAATTATATTTCCCATCACAGTTATCGACACCTACCCATCACTACGAGTAATGGGGTCGAAAATTTTACCACCTTGCAATATTGAGGGTCGATACCATCTCAGGGGCGTGTTGGACACTACACGCTGCGTGCTTGTGTGTTACGGTTAGATATGTAAACGGGCATTTAGGTAAATTGACTCTATCAAGTACGGGGAGAGGTAATATTTTTGGGTTAGTGTTGATAGGTTTAGGCTTTAATTTATTTTGCACGTCACCCTAATACTTTGTCTGATATAAAGCCTAAGTTACACCTTATAACAACGGCTATCTGTAGCAAAAATTTCGTCAAAATCGGCCCAGCCAATTCGGCGATCACAGACATAAATTGTTTTGTTTTCCGTATCGTGTATTTTGCGAGTAATATAAAGTAGTTATTTTAGCACTCCAAAAAGACTTCCAGTTTATTTATTTTTATAATTTTTTTGATTGTTTATGATAATTATATCCTTTTTAGGGTTCCGTTGCCAAATGGCAAAAAACGGAACCCTTATAGATTCGTCATGTCTGTCTGTCTGTCCGTCCGTATGTCACAGCCACTTTTTTCCGAAACTATAAGAACTATGCTGTTCAAACTTGGTAAGTAGATGTATTCTGTGAACCGCATTAAGATTTTCACACTAAAACAGAAAAAAAACGATAAATTTTGGGGGTCCCCATACTTAGAACTGAGACTCAAATTTTTTTTTCATCAAACCCATACGTGTGTAGTATCTATGGAGAGGTCCTCAAAAATGATATTGAGTTTCTAATATCATTTTTTTCTAAACTGAATAGTTTGCGCGAGAGACACTTCCAAAGTGGTACAATGTGTGTGTCCCCCCCCCCCTGTAACTTCTAAAATAAGAGAATGATAAAACTAAAAAAAATATATGATGTACATTATCATGTAAACTTTCACCAAAAATTGGTTTGAACGAGATCTAGCTAGTAGTTTTTTTTTATACGTCATGAATCGTAAACCGCAATTTACCTTGCATTCAATCAACTCAAATATAAAAATTAAAACAAAAAAACATTATTATGTTACTTGCTGCTACGGAACCCTTAATGGGCGAGTCCGACTCGTACTTGGCCGCTTTTTTTCTAGTTAAATACCTACTCATCCCAGTTTAATAATTCAATGGTTCTCATACTGTATGTAAAATATCTGAAATATCTGAAAGAGAATTGAACTAGAATTGAAAGACGGCGATACATTGATACATGTCAAGTTAATATAAAAAAACTGCATTAACATCAGTCCATTCGTTTGAGAGCTATAATGCCACAAACAAACTTAGAACACCTTTTTTTTTCGTGCGGAAATCCCTTCGGATCCCGCCGGCCAGCGGGGGCGGTTATGTCGGGCTTGATCTGACTAAAACCGCACGCCTTCGCGGGTCTTAAAACGCTGGGGTGTAAGGTTGCCCCATAGAGCATATCCCTCGCATCCCGACTGACCCTGGGCCATCTCCGGTTTCGAGATGGCCCCCTCGGGTTTGGGAACCATGGTGTCCCCGTCTTGCCCCGGTTTGGGGGAATAGCGCTAGTCGCCCCACCGTCCCGGCCTGCTTCTGCTGGGGTGACAGGCGGCCTCACCTGCCACCCCCAGGCCTGCGCTCATGGAGGACGGAGGTCGTTAAGCGACCTCCGTCCTTATAATAAGGTACTTTGTAATATTCCCATAACATTTAATTTTTAATCTAACTGCCACATAATATTGGATGTTGGAAGGATAAATGAATTAAGAGACTTAATATACACCAATTTGTCGTCTACCTAATTCATTCGGTCTTATCATATGAATTATTGACGTATTTTCATCACTAGCTAAGAGCCTCTTATCATTTTCGGAATGCTTCAGTGGCGTTATGGTAGTGAACGCGACATTCGTGCACGAGATCCGGAGTTAGATTCTTGGTTTAGGCAAGTGATGTATAAAGATTACTTCTACAGTCCTGTCTGGAGAAAGTAACCAATAGAAAGTACGCACGACTTTGATCAACTGGGACTACATAATAACTGTAGGTGAAATATGGATGTTACAAATTTCTCCCAATTTTTTGGGAAATAAATTTATAAAATACTAGCTGACGTTGACGTTGTTCTGTCATATAGATTATATCGGGATATGTTCGATATATAGCAATCGGACATAAGTATAAAAATGCAGAATGAAATTTGCACGCGACATTTTTTGTACTTAATTGACTTCACGTCAATGAACGACGGACGGTTAAATTATGTTGTTCACTAGCTGTTGCCTGCGGCTTCGCCCGCGTGGAATTCTGTTCCCATTCCAGCAACCCATGGAAATCTATTCCAGGGATGACCGAGGCTATAATCTATCCCTGTACTAAATTTCAGTCTGACCCGTTCAGCAGTAAGAGCGTGATTGAGTAACAAACATACAAACATCTTCACAAACTTTCAAATTTAAATATTAGTAGGATTGCATAATTCTTTCGCAATCTATATATATATATGAAACAAAATTGAGTTAGTGATATCGTTTATAACTCGAGAACGGGTGGACCGATTTTAATGATCTTTGACTTTTGATTTATCTCCGCTTATACTGTATAATTTAGTGATTTACGGAAATCCTGACGTTTACCTGTTATGTCAGACTCGAATCGACCAAAACCGCAGGCCGTCTCGTATATCTAATGCCGGGGTGTAAGGCGGCCTAATAAGGCAATTCCCTCACACCCCGGCTAACCCTAGACCGTCTACGGCTTTGAGATGACCTCCTCGGCATGCCTATACAAACATTTAGAATAATTGAACACCAACATACCTTTATTCTAAGGCGGAACGAAGTTTGCCGGGTCACGTAGTATAGTATAAAACTTAACTTCTCACCTTTTTTGACTCCCACAGACAAAAAAACATACACTTTTATGCATTAATACCCGAAATAAATTTGGCTATTTTGCTGTGTCAATAGCCCGTGTTAGAGAGCACTACACTAATGACAGTAATCGCGATCGAATCAAAGTATTACTAACAAGCGGCTGAATTTATTACCAGTTTCGCTCGGTAACCAATTAACTGCAAGTTCAGACTGAGAGAAATGTATGGCTGAAGGAACATGAAAGTAAACTGAATGCTGTTGAAATGAGAAGTCTGAGAAGTATAGCTGGAGTGACCCTGATGGACCGAGTGAGGAACAGCGTGATAAGGGAACGTTGTGGTATGGTAGAAGCTGTAGAGACTAAGATAGAGAAAGGGATGCTTAGATGGTTCGGTCATGTAGAGAGGATCGATGAAAGGAGATTAACAAAACAGATTTATGAGGTGAGGGCTAGGCTGGGGAATCCGGTAAAGGTCGACCTAGGCGTACATAGCCAATCAGAACGAGGACGTCTTGAAGAAAGGTCAGGTCAGAAGTACCTGTAACCGGCATGCAAAAAAATTATGAAAGTGGAAGAAGCGAAAGGCGGTCAATGAAAAAATGTTGTCTATGCCTACCCCAATGGAAAAGAGGTGCGACTATATGTATGTATGTATGTATTATTACAACAGTAGTGTCGCTACTAAGGAACGAATTCTGGGAAGTAATCACATACAGCAAACTTAAAGAAGAATCTCAATCTCAATCTCAAACCCGCGACCTGTCAATCGCATATTAGTCACTAGGTCACATTCTGTGACAAACAACCACCTTTACAATTCGAGGCCCCGCAGTGAATGCAAACGCAACAAAAACTCGTAAAAAATTGATAAAAACCGTTTTGGAAGCCGGTTGTATCGTATCAAAATTTGAGCTCACACTATGCAGACCTTTCTGAGTGTTTGAAGCGTACACAAAGGAACTTAACATTTTTAAATAATCTAGATCTGATTGATAGAGTACAATGTAAACACTGTTTGTTTTTAATTGATCGCGGTTACTATCATCGGTGAAATCCGCTTTTAGTAATAGAACAACTATGAACAAGGTTGCCCATAGAGCATATCCCTAAGCAATTAGGATCTTTTTTTTTTCGTGCGCCAGCCAGCGGGGGCGGTTATGTCGGGCTTGAACCGACTAAAACCGCGCGCCGTCGCGGGTCTACAGACGCCGGGGTGTAAGGTTGCCCATAGAGCATATCCCTCGCACCCCGACTGACCCTGGGCCATCTCCGGTTTCGAGATGGCCCCTCGGGTTTGGGAACCACGGTGTCCCCGTCTTGCCCCGGTTTGGGGGAGGGGCGCTAGTTGCCCCACCGTCCCGGCCTGCTTCTGCTGGGGTGACAGGCGGCCTCACCTGCCACCCCCAGGCCTGCGCTCATGGAGGACGGAGGTCGTTAAGCGACCTCCGGCGCCTGAGTCGCCTGCAAGCAAGTTGCGGGCTCGGCGGGCCGGGAGAGTTCTAAATCTCTGTACCATTGCCGCAATCATGCTGCTGAGCGAGAGGACTCCCACCCCGATGGCTGCCACGAGGTCACCCCTCGGCGCCTCCCACGCCGGGCATTCCGCCAGCGTGTGCAGCCCTGAGTCCTCGCTCGCGTCGCAGTGATGACACTCAGGCTTTGGCTCCTTCCTGATCCGATGCAGGTGGTCCCCGAAGCACCCCTTCCCGGAGATCATCTGCGTCAGTCGGTACGACAGGCTTCCGTGTCGCCTCTCTAGCCAATCCTCCATGATGGGCCTTACCGCCGCTAAAGCAATTAGGACCTATGCTAAACTTTTCTTACAAATTTAAATAGATTTAAAAACCCCTTTGTAGGCCGTGAATTATATCTACAGAAAAGGCGTGAGGCATAATCAAAGCAAATCACGTCTGCGTAAGGCATAAAACAATAAAGAGACATAAATTTTACTTTGATTAATTACGCCTTATACCGTTGAATACTGGTATTCTACTCTTTAAAAAATAATAAAACATCTTCTTCTTAATTTCTTCTTGATTATGCCGAGCTCAGCTCAGATCTAGATCTCACCGAGGAGCAACTTGACAAGCTAGAGCGTCTTCAGAATTTCAGTATTAGATTTATATTTGGTTTACGCAAATATGATCACGTATCCGAATTCCGTAACAAACTCAAGTGGCTCCCAATTCACCTTCGACGGAATGCTCATATACTTTCCTTATTATACAGCATATTGTTTAATCCTCGTACACCCCTTTATCTCAAAGAATGGTTCAAGTTCCTTCGTGACACACATTCAAGATTTCTGAGGTCATCGGAAAATTTGAGACTGGAAATGCCAGTGCATTCTACAAGATTCTTTGATAAATCTTTCACTATTTAGGCAGTTCGCCTGTGGAATGCTCTGCCACTACATATAAAGAGAGCACAGTCATTGGTGTCCTTTAAAAATATGTTAAAGGGTCACTATCTGTCCATCTCCCGGTAGGTGACTATCATATATACGAGTATATACCGGACTATATAGGTAGTGTATGTAAATATTATGTCTTATATACATTGTATAGACTTATAATGTAATATAAACTATAAACTTGACTAGACTTCGTGACTGTAACATGTAATTAAATATTTAAACAAGTTGAATTCCTGAGACGAGCTCAGCCGAATACAAGGGATTTTCGATTTTTCGATTTTTTTTTGCGATTTTTTACGATTATTTTTTATCTTGCAATGGTTCACCCCAACACGAATCTATTACCGAAAACAGTAACTCGATAGCTCATCTCCTTCATACCCAAAACCGTGACAGAAAATTGGCAACGACGACGACAACTCCATAGCAATAGGGCTTTTCTAAAGAAAATCCCTAAAAGCTTTTGAGAATGCCGTGGTGTAATTTATTAAATATAATAGTGAAAAAGTACAAGTGATACATTTATTTCAATTTGTATAGCAAGTTCCACTAAGTGCCATCAATCAATAGTATAAATAACATAACATAACATAAACTCACGCCTATATCCCCGAAGGGGTAGGCAGAGGTGCTAGCACCCACGTTTCGCCAGTTTATGTTTTAGGTCCCAATGTAATAGGTGGCGAGCCTATTGACATTAACCGGGCTCTTATAAACCTGCGATAAATACACACATAACTTCGAAAAGCATCGAAAAGTCATTAGTGTGTGCCATGGTAAAACCTGGGATCGAACCCGAGACCTCGTCTCAGCAGTCCATTACCCATACCACTAGGCTACCGTGGCTTCAATGATAATAATCACTATGTGAAATAATAATCACATTTTGAAATAAATGTGCTACACATTTATTTCAAAATATGTAGCAAGTTCCACCAAGTGCCATCAATCAATAGAATAAAAAGTTTATATAAAATAAGAGACAAACATTGGAAAATGTTTCGCAAATTTGCTAGTGTTCAGCAACTTGTGAGGGTAGCCGTACATTGGCGTAAACATTATAAATAAATATAAATATAAATATTCTACGACATTCTACACAGCGCTTTCTAGACCCAGTTTAACTAGCTTGTGTTATGGGTTCCAGAATGCGGATAAACATACTTAGATACTTTTTTTTTTTGGTAAATACATACATATTATACATAGAAACACCCAGACTAATGCAAATAGATATATTCATGCTTACAATATTTGCACTGAGTGGGAATCGAACCCGCGCCTTGACGTAGCAGTCGAATGCACTTCCGCTACGCCATAGAGGCCGTCATTATGCCCAATTTCTGTAATAGATATAGAAAGATAATAGAGAAGGCGCTTCCATTATAGGCCCTCTGATTGACTGCGAGAGCCAATATTAGGACGTGACATAATATGGTGTAATTGAAGGAAAAAAATCACCTTTGAACGGGCCTGAAAGCCTTTGTAATTAATACCTAATTAGGGAGGTAAGGGAAGGAGATGGGGAGGCTACTTTCGGCTGGTCTAATTTTTCCTGTTAATAAGAAACCGGGGAACATTGAATTTAGGTTAATGGGACTGGGACAAGTTTGGTCTCTGTTATTTTTAGGGTTCCGTACCTCGAAAGGAAAAAACGGAACCCTTAGGATCACTTCGTTGTCCGTCCGTCCGTCCGTCTGTCAAGACCGTTTTTCTCAGGAACGCGTGGAGGTGTCAAACTGAAATTTATATCTAATACTCAGGTCTACTCTCCCTTGAAGCTGTGAAAAAATCAAACTTCTAAGCCATAGCAACCAAAAGATACAGCCGTTTATGCCGCAAATTTCCGCAAATTTTCGAAACTCGTATGGGAATCAAAACCTACAGGGTACTTCCCGTGAACTTAGAATCTTGAAATTTGGTCCGAAGTAACGTCTACTATAAGACGTTACTTCGGACCAAATTTAAGATAAAGGAAAAATTGCGAAAACCGTAAATTTTTAGTTACATCATATAATAATCATATATATCGGCGATAGCCCAGTGGCGTACGTAACGGACTGCCGAGACGAGGTCTCGAGTTCGATCCCCAGTCGCCCCGGGCACACACCTCTGACTTTTCGTAGTTATGTGTGTATTGTTAAAATGTTAATTATCGCTCGCTTAGTAATGTGCCCGGTAGATGGCAATAGGCTCGCCCCCTATTACATTGGGACCTAAACATAACTGGCGAATCGTGGGTGTGTAATACACCTCTGCCTACCCCTTCGGGGATACAGACGTGAAGTTATGTCATGTCATGTCATGTCATCATATAATAAAAAATATTTTTGAAAATTTTAAAGTTACTATTACCATAACTATGACTCGATTGTCGTGATGGGTGAACTTTTACTTATATACCTACAGGTTGGTACGGAACCCTCGGTGTGCGAGTCCGACTCGACCTTGGCTGGTTTTTTTGAGGTTGTATAGCTGCATGATTTTATAAGTTTTTTTTTCAAGCGGAGATTTTTTTTATTGGGTATTAGCTGTGCCCGCAGCTTCGTCGGCGTGGATTAGATTTTTCTGGTTTTGGTTCTTTTGCGCGGAATCATATTTTTTTTCTAAAATTAAAGTACCTTATGTTACGCCTTGTAACATTACCTATCTGCCAGTGAAAGTCCCGTCAAAATTGGTACAGCCATTTCAGAGATTAGCCGGAACAAACAGGCAGACAGACAGACAGACAAATTTTTATACCACTAAGGTGGCAGACAAGCACACGGCCCACCTGATGGGAAGCGATTACCGCGGCCTATGGACGTGTGCAACACCAGTGGCGTCACACTCGCGCTGTCGACCCTGTAAAGGAAAGGGGATAGGAAAGGAGTTTGGGAGGGGATGGAAAAGGAGTTTGGGAGGGGATGGGAAAGGAGTTTGGGCGGGGATGGGAAAGGAGTTTGGGCTCCGGCACTCTCACTCACCAAACGGAACGCAACAGTTCAAATACTGTTACTTGGCGTCGATATTCTGTGAGAGGGTGGTGCTTCCCCGGTCGAGTCGGCCCATTCATGCAACGGCCAAAATGACTGTTTCTTGACTCTACCACTCCTATTATTTTGTTTTATTATATTATCAAGAGTTTTTCTCTTTCCCACCTCTGCCTACCCCTTCGGGGATATAGGCGTGAGTTTATGTTATGTATGTTATGTTTTCTCTTTCACGACAATATTGTGTCAGTGTTAATGGGTACCTCGTCCCGCAGCCCGCGAGAAAGAAGGTAGCCATTCCCCGTACTATATTTTAGCACGTGTTGTGCGTGTTCGTCCTCTTCCTCTGCTTCTACAAGTGTTGTGTGGCAGAATGTGTGGTTGTGTGTCTGTCGTGTGATGTGTATTTGATGCCTGTGTGCTATTGATCCTTCTTCTTCCACTTCTTCTTTCCATATCAACCGAAAGTTCCTGCATGTCTAACACTGATCGTGAGTTTGCTGTGCCTGCTGATCGTTGCGTGATTGTTGGTTGCTGTGTGAATGACGTATGCAGGGTGTCGGGTGTTGACTGTGTGTTTAATGATTATTATTTCTTTATTATTATTATATTATATGATTATATATTATATTATTATATTAGTTTTTTCATGCTAGCTTACATAGTATTGTGTTAATATTATCATTTATGTAATGGAAGAGCGGAGGCTCCTAACACAGGCATCAGATGCTTAAAAGGAGCTTCCAAATACTACCTTTGTAAACCATGCTTTTGACACAATAAATTGAAATTGAAAAATTATTAGTTATTTTGGTGTATGTATCGTATATATATTCATATACATGTAGTAAAAAACGGTTATTTCAATATTACAAACAGACACTCCAATTTTATTTATATATATAGATGTATAGATGGATGACCAATTCAAAAAATATGAGGAAAAGCAAAAAGTGCTCAAATAAGTATCGGACCTGTTTTAGATCTAAAATTGAACTAAAATTGCATCAATGGATCAAACAATAGTTAACATTCCTAGCCAGGAATCGAACTCGCTAATTTTGAAGAAAGATCACACACTGTCTTATTCATGGTACCATTCGATAGTATCTCTAATGAGGACCGAAATCTGGGAAGTAGGTACAAAATGACATTTGAGCGCAGGCCTGGGGGTGGCGGGTGAGGCCACCTGTCACCCCAGCAGAAGCAGGCCGGGACGGTGGGGCGACTAGCGCCCCTCCCCCAAACCGGGGCAAGACGGGGACACCGTGGTTCCCAAACCCGAGGGGGCCATCTCGAAACCGGAGATGGCCCAGGGTCAGTCGGGGTGCGAGGGATATGCTCTATGGGCAACCTTACACCCCGGCGTCTGTAGACCCGAGACGGCGTGCGGTTTTAGTCGGTTCAAGCCCGACATAACCGCCCCCGCTGGCACGCGGGGGGGTATCCGAAGGGATTTCCGCACGATAAAAAAAAAAAAAAAAGGTACAAAATGACATACGGAAAACTTATGGAAGGATCTCAATTTACCCTGGGGTTATCCATTCGATTGTTTACCCGGGGTGCCCGGCGGCAATGGACACTTGGGGAGGACACCGTGTGGTTTTAGGCGGTCCGATTCCGACACGCCCATCCCATCGTTGGTACCGATGGGGTGAAGCCCGTGGGGCTATCCACACGAAAAAAAAATGGTAGAAGGGAAAAGAATGTTAGATGTTCGAACTATAAATAAATAAATATTATACGACATTCTACACAGCGCTTTCTAGACCCAAAGTAAGCATAGTTTAACTAGCTTGTGTTATGGGTTCCAGAATGCGGATAAATATACTTATATACTTTTTTTCTAAATACATACATATTATAGATATGTCTATTTGCCATATTCATGCATACAAATATTTACACTGAGCGGGAATCGAACCCGCACCCCTGTCGTAGCAGTCGAATGCACTACCGCTACGCCACAGAGGCCGTCATTCGTCACTAGATCACCTTAACTGCTCATATTCTGAATTGTTCCAGATTAACAAAAAATCTTTTTGTTCCAGTACCTCCGAACAAGACGTTCATATCTGGTGTCGGGGAGCACGCAGTCCAAGGCACTCTGCTGACCCTCATGTGCAAGGTCTCCGGCGCCAGGCCGGCGGCCCACATCCAGTGGTTCAATGGCACGACGAAGATTAACGATAGCGACCAGAATGTACATGTAAGTGAATTTATTAAATGTAAAAAATATGTAGTCAATATGTATGCATATAATAAAATTGTAACGAGGTGATAACTGTCCAAAAAATATTTTTTCAAAAAAATTACTGACGCGTTCTAGGATCGATACCGATACCGAAAATGTGATTTTTAGAATTTTTGTCTGATTGTAGTTTTGTATATTTGTCTGTGACTTATTAATGCAGATCTTCACAAAAGTTTCGATCAGTTCGGTAGAACACGAAAATGATCAAAATTCGAGCTACAAATCATCATACTACATCTAAAAGGTGATGAGCAGTCAAATATAAAATCTCGAAACTCCGCAAGGTTAATTAATTAATAATAATAATTTATGAGAGACTCATAAAACATTTCATAATTAATATCATCACGCCAGGAAGAACCGGGCAGAATTCATAGATAGATAGATAGATATAAACTTTATTGTACACCAATCAGAATAAGCATATATCGTAAACTTAATTAACATATGTACAAATGGCGGCCTTATCGCTAAAAGCAATATCTTACAGGCAACCTTTGGATGGACACGAATCCTAAATAAGCTAAATCGTACATTGGGTAGTTATTGGTGTAACAGGAAATAAAAGAGAACTAACGTAGTCTTATAATAAATAGATTGGATTACAAACACGTATTACAATTTAGTAGGTGCATATACCTACAAATAAGCATATAATGATATTGTTTATTCATTACAATGTTACATCTAAAATTCTAACTATAAAAAATAAATAATGTAAATTATAACGATGAAATAACTTATTATATTGTTGGGATCCATACCTTTTTTTTTTTTTTTTCCGTGCGGAAATCCCCTCGGATACCCCCCGCCGGCCAGCGGGGGCGGTTATGTCGGGCTTGAACCGACTAAAACCGCACGCCGTCTTGGGTCTGCAGACGCCGGGGTGTAAGGTTGCCCATAGAGCATATCCCTCGCACCCCGACTGACCCTGGGCCATCTCCGGTTTCGAGATGGCCCCCTCGGGTTTGGGAACCGCGGTGTCCCCGTCTTGCCCCGGTTTGGGGGAGGGGCGCTAGTCGCGGCCTGCTTCTGCTGGGGTGACAGGCGGCCTCACCTCATACCTATTGTAGAAGCAAACCTTAATCTATTCCGAACTTAACGCGGACGAGGTCGCGGGTAGCAAGTAGTTAAAAATATATAGTTAAAAATATCATCGTCTCATCTACATACCCTTTTTTCCGTGTGGAAATCCCCTCGGGCCGGCTAGTGGGGGCGGTTATGTCGGGCTGGAACCAACTAAAACTGCACGCCTTCTAGGGTCATTAGACGCCGGGGTATAAAGCATTTCCGTCGCACCCTGACTGAACCTGAGCCATCTCCGTTTTCGAGATGGCCCCCTCGGGTTTGGGAACCACGGTGTCCCCGTCTTGCCCCGGTTTGGGGGGGGGAGCTAGTCATTAAAATAGTAATGTGAAATGTAAATTTAAAATAGAAAAAAGTGGCCAAGTGCGAGTCGGACTCGCCCATGAAGGGTTCCGTAGCAGCAAGTAACATAATAATGCTTTTTTTAAATTTTATATTTGAGTTCATTGAATGACAGGTAAATTGCGGTTTATGATTTATGACGTATTAAAAAAATCTACTTACTAGATCTCGTTCAAACCAATTTTCGGTGGAAGTTTACATGATAATGTACATCATATATTTTTTTTAGTTTTATCATTCTCTTAGTTTAGAAGTTACAGGGGGAGGGGGACTCATTTTACCACTTTGGCAGTGTCTCTCGCTCAAACTATTCTTCTTACTCTTCTTCACAAATTACATCTACCTACCAAGTTTCAACAGCATAGTTCTTATAGTCTCGGAAAAAAGTGGCTGTGACATACGGACGGACAGACAGACTGACATGACGAATCTATAAGGGTTCCGTTTTTTACCATTTGGCAACGGAACCCTAAAAAATCAATTCAAATGCGAGTCACATTTCGAATTCACAATTTCGAATTTCGAAAAACAAAAATGCACCAAGTTTAGTCGTTAATTAGTACACCGCACCTCACTATTGACAATGAAGAACAGAAATTTACTCCTTCAAACTTTGTATTTATTTTTACGAAAATTCATGAGCGGACAAACGTCAAAACGGCCATTATAGCGTGCCGCTAGTTTAAGTAAACGTGTTTGTAAATGTTGTTGTCTTCTCAAAAACAGGCCGCGTGACGAACCGGTGGTCCATTTGTTGTTCCATTTAAAAATTGTATTAGTCTAGTTTGAGGTCGGTAGCTTAGTGGTTAAGGAGTCAACCTTACGATCGAGAGGTCCCGGGTTCGAATCCTGGCCATTACACTACAGACGTGAACCCACTCCTAACACAAGCATTCAGCTTAACTGGAGGGGTTAGGGGGGATATTAGTAATTTCGGTTACTAATATTCTTTAAAAAAAAAAAAAAAAAAAAAAAAAATAGTAAATAAGTAATTTTTTAATTTTGGCACTGGTAAAACTTTTAAATATGAAAATATAAAGATTAACTTTGTCCTCTGACGGTAACAAATATGCATTTATACACACAATAATGTATTTTCACGTGATGATCGTTTGTATTTTTTTTAATAACATAACATAACATAACTTCACGCCTGTATCCCCGAAAAAGTAATCAAAGGTGTATTACACACCCACGATTCGCCAGTTATGTTAAGGTCCCAATGTAATAGGGGGCGAGTCTATTGCCGTCTACCGGGCACATTATTAAGCGAGCGATAATTAACATTCATTAATGCACACATAACTACGAAAAGTCAGAGGTGTGTGCCCGGGGCGACTGGGGATCGAACTCGAGACCTCGTCTCAGCAGTCCATTACGTCCGCCACTGGGCTATCGCCGCATTTTTTAAATATAAATAAATAAATATTGTAAGACATTCTACACAGCGCTTTCTAGACCCAAAGTAAGCATAGTTTGACTAGCTTATGTTATGCGTTCCGGAATGCGGATAAACATACTTATATAATTTTTTTTGTAAATACATACATATTATACATAGAAACACCCAGATCAATGCAAATAGCCCGCGCCCCTTTTTTTTTTTTTTTAACGTGCGGAAATCCCTTCGGATACCCCACCGCCGGCCAGCGGGGGTGGTTAAGTCGTGTCTCGACTAAAACCACACGGTGTCCTCCCCAAGTGTCCGTTGCCGGGCACCCCGGTCGTACCAGTCGAATGCACTACCGCTACGCCACAGAGGCCGTCAAATATCCAGCTACTTTTGTTGCTAACTCATCCTAAAATCCAGTTTTAACTAGAAAGCCTCACTTTGACACAACTTCCTTGTCAAAGCATGAACCTAAATAAGATTTGTGGGGCGAAAAAAACGATTTCTTCACTCAAAACTGTATAGAAATTCACGTTCCCGTAGTTGCTTCCAAAACTTTTGCTCAAACGGAAAATGAAATTGATCACGCTTGAAAGAAAAGCTAATATAGGTACATAGAGTGGAGTACACATTCGTATGACAATCTGGTTTGCACCGGATCCGTTATTTACGGGATTGGTATTCTGTATATTATACTCACGGAAAATTTTTAGTGTTCAAGTCCATACCAAGGCCCAAGCAAACCTCACCCAGGAATTAGTGCGAAAATGATTAGTAAATAAGAAAAGGATAATCCTAATTGAAATAAAACTATGTTAACGGATTCTATCGCGATTTATTTCATGTTATTTTATATTTTACATTGATCCCGACGTTTCGGTTGCTTTTAAGCAGCCATGGTCACGGGGAGACTTCGCGTAAACTGCCGACAAAATCACACAGATAATCCTAAGCTAACCCTGAGTGTGTATTCCTAAACAGTAGACATAAGACTATGGAGCAAACCCAATAATCTGAAGATCCAGTCAAGAGGTGCTAGAATTAAAAAAAAGAACAACCTCACCTGCTTGTCGGTGCACCTGCTAAACAATGGACGAGACACTGGTGCAGGCTTTCTTGCCAGGGTTGGGAGGTCAAATGGCAGTCGCTCTCATAAAAGTCAATAAATGAATCTAAAATAATAAGCATACCCTTTTTTTTCGTGCGGAAATCTCCTCTGATACCCCCCCCCCCCACCAGCCAACGGGCACGTTCCAACGTAGCTAACTTTAGACACTACCAAGAAATAGCTAAGAAGATGTCGATATTCACAGAATATTTGAATAAATAGTCATCTTAGGTAAGGTAGGTAAATAACGGGAGGATCAGACACAGCTGCTGTTTATCGAAAAAGTAAAAAAAAAGGTATGTATATGAATGTATCCACGATACTTACAACAAAAAAACCATTTTTTAGGGTTCCGTAGTCAAATGGCAAAAAACGAAACCCTTATAGATTCGTCATGTCTGTCCGTCGGTATGTCACAGCCTCTTTTGCCTCTCAAACTATGAGAACTATGCTGTCGAAACTTGGTAAGTATATGTATTCTGTGAACCGCATTAAGATTTTCACACAAAAATAGAAAAAAAATTGGGGGGTTCCCCATACTTAGTTTTTTTACGCCATAAATCGTAAACCGCAATTTACCTAACATCAAATGTAAAAATTAAAAAAAAATACATTACTATGTTACTTGCTGCTACGGAAGCCTTCATGGCGAGTCCGCCTCGCACTTGGCCGCTTTTTTTCTTTTGTCTTTGTCCAGTCTTTCTGTCTGTTTGAATTAGGTAATATCTGTAAAAGCTGGGCCGATTTTAATGGGATCTTCACTGTTAGATTGGCGACTTTAATTTTAGAAAAATAATTAGGGTTACGCGGAAAAAAATAATTAAAAACCAACACCTAGTTCCTAAACAAATAAACACGTCAGAGCACGTTTATGTTGCATCAGTCTCACAAGTCAAAGACTGATAGGTATTACTCTCGAAAAGCGCTCTAATATAGCCTTACAGTCACCTAATACGGTGCTATAGTCATTAATCTTGTTCCTCGTCCACCACAACCCATCTAACTACAAACTGCGATGCTATATATCTTCACTTCTATATGTCTTTTGTTGTAATTTCAAATGGGTGAGGAACGAAATTCTTGAGCTGACTGCCCACCTGCCGCCGGTGTTGGGCTGGGACAGAGGACGGGGTGGAGTAGTATAATGCTTTTTCAATTATGATTTCAAATCTAGTATAGATAATCAAGTATAGATTAGAAATATGAGTAATTACTATGTCTGCAATTCATTCTTCGACTGCTAAGTCAGAGGTCGCAGGTTCGATTCCCGCTCATTGCAAATATGTATTATTTGCATTGGTCTGGGTGTTTCTATGTATAATATGTATTTATTTACAAAAATAAAAACTAAGTATGTTTATCCGCATTCTAGAACCCATATGACAAGCTCTACTTAGTTTGGGTTTAGAAGGCGATGTGTAATAATTATGTCCTAGAATATTTATTATTTATTTATTTATTATTCTGCTGTTGCAAAAAAGAGTGAAGCAATTTCACCAGGACTTTTTCTAACGGTGAGAATTCCTCAATGGCTAGTCCGATTTTCGTTTTGTTTTTTGTCTTGTGTATATGAACAAATTACTTAATTTAATACCAATCGCGTCAATGAAGGTGATTATTCCTCCGTGGTACACATGATTTTTTTCCCATCAGTAACATCTTTGCTTGTGTGAAATTTTATTAGAATCGGTTCAGCCGTTTGGGAGGAGTAGATGGTCTAACGAAATACATGAGTCGTCTGAAGGAGAGCAAAGCTCTGATGAGCTTCGCTCAATAATCATATTTCTATAACTTTTGATTCAAGGCGGATAGCTTTTTTTAAAGTTGCAAAACTAACTTCCCTTTGTTTGTAACTATTTGGTATCAATGAATGCATGCAGAAATATCAAAGAAAACCAAGAAAAATATTTTTTTTTATAATCGAGTAAATAAAAATATTCCAATTGTGGCTATATGGATTTTATGGGTTCAGTATTTAAGTACATACACTGTGAAATATAATTGTAGGTATACCTACGACGCCGTTATTTACCAACCAACCCTTATTAAATATCACGTATAATTCCCAATGGTGTAGGTTGAGACCACGTGTTTCCACTTACTAACATTTTGGCATATACCTTTCGCTTCTTCTACTTTCATGAATTGTTTTCATACATGCCCACCGGCTGCGAGTACTCTTGACCTGGCCTTTCTGGTTCGATCTGGTTAACATACATACGTCGACGTCGACCCTTTCTGGGTCACCCATTCACCCTTCGCTTCTTAATTTTTCTTCCATCCCCTCTATGTGTCCGAACCATATCCCTTTCTATATCTTGGTCACTACATAATTAGCCATAATTACAGTCGAGTTAAACTATTATAGAAAGACGATTCTCCCTTTTCAATATGCAAACGCAAAACAAAGACAGACCGCCGTGACAGTTTTGATAATGAAGCATCGGGGTGCTCCTCATTTCTCCCCGTGACCTAATTTTTTATAAATTTTCGTGAACAATACAAAGAATAATTAAAACAGATTTGTTTAAAACACTTCCTGGTCAGGTAATGCTGGGATGTATTGCACATTAAATTCACGTTCCGGTTGCAACGTGCGAGGATGAATTCTGTCTGTGGCGAGCGGTACGTTGATAGAATGTGGCCTTGGGCTTCATGTCGCATAATTCATCTCAACACACACCATTATATAGGCAGTAGAACACGCACAAATAAGTAAAATCCCTTACCTTATATATAAGGTGTCACAAGATTAGGTCTCTGAATTTGGTGAGATGACTTGGTATCGACAAAATATGTATTTGAAAGAAAAAAAATATATCGGGTAAAGTAAAAAAAAAACAAAAAATAAAAAGAAACACCACCAGCGACCAGCGGCACGTGACGCGACGAGCACACGTGACGCTGGTCGCGATTTAGGTATTTCCCACACATCCGCTTGGTGAATACTGCGAGGAGAAAGACTGCACGCCTACCACGTGCGTCACGGGCTCGTCGCGACACGTGACACTGGTCGCTGGTGGTATTTTCTTTAGAATTTTTTGTTTTTTTATTTATAATTCTTTTAATTTTTTTTTACTTTTCCCGGTATTTTTTTTGTTTCAAGTACATATTTTGTCGATACCAAGTCATCTCACCAAATTCAGAGACCTAATTATGTGACACCTTATATATATATATATATATATATATATATATATATTTGTAGATATTTGTAGGTATGAAAGTGTGTGTATGTGTGTGCATTTGTATGTAAGTATATACTTAAATAAACATAATAGATATAAGTAGGTAATAGAATAATGAAAGTTAGAAATAACATAATTGTTAAATTCACGGGAGCTGCTTCTGCCAACAAACTGCAATGCAGTTTGGCGGCAAAATTAATATTTTGTAATTTGTTACGTGAATAAACGCTTTCATTTCATTTCATTATGGGATTGTTTCTCCTCCGCGCCCATCTTTAGCTCAAGTCCATCGCGTTAAGTTGCTATGCAGGTGCCCTGGCAAAAGGTGATAGCAATACTCCATGCGGGGCTGGACTTGTGAAATTAATATGATAATATAATATGATACAAAAATGACACAAAAAAATCGAGATTTATCCCATTCAGGTAAATCGTATTTCAATATTAAAACAGACAAACCAAAGGTCACTTAGGGAATGTATTTTCTCTCACAATATTCTGTTCACGCGTTATTCGTACATACCACTTATAGTTTCGCGACAATATCATTTAAAAAATAAAGATATGAATAACGACTCTGTTCAACTCTGTGCTCTCGAAACCAAGAAGGCCACTCCAATAATTCAAATTCAATAATTCTCACAAATGAAACGCTCAGACGGCTTCCATTTTATATTTCCACTCTTAGTATTATTGCGAACACTTCAGTAACTAAGGTTTTCAAATGGAAAAATACTTCCAACTTTATTTTAGAATTTTCCTCTAAAACTTTTTGTGAAACTGTAAAGTAAGGGTTTTAACGTTTAATTTTGTTGCTGGCAACTTTGACCCTTTGAATTTTATAATGAGTATGACGAGTCACTTTTTTATTTTAAGGCTTGAATCCATCACTGGATGTTTAGTAACTTTAGTATTTTTTTGCACTGATCGTTCGTCTATAGTATTTTTTTGTTTAATATAAATTTTAATTGGTACACTTCAATATATAGGACTGGACTTGAACCCACCAGTCCCTTTCTATAGACACTGACCAACTGAGTTTGAGTTTCCCGGGCCTGTCAAGGAAACACAGCCTATCAGTTTTCAAAAGTAAAGTCCGCAAATAATTTTCTCTTCTACCTTGCGACCTAACTACTCATGTCCATATATATGCATATTTGGTTATTTATTGTTTTTTTTAAATATAATATTTAGGACACGTCAATTTGACGTCTCGCCTGATGGTAAGCTGAAGGCAAAGTCTCAGGAAAGAGGGTCACCATTACATACACGTACCATGTTAACAATGGTGGCACTTAGCCTTGACGGCCTCATCAGAAGAGGATTGTCGTCGCAACACCGCGTGACACCCACCGGTCCCACTAGTGCTGCGACCACAATCCCCCTGCCCGGCTATAATACACTTGCTGACCCCTGAACGCAATCAAACCGAATTTGGATTACTATGGAGGGTTTTTCGCAATCGTGCACGGTGGTACCTACCCGGCCGAATTTTGTCACAAATTTGTGGCATCAAATTTCTACCACCAGTAAAGTGTATATGTATTTGTATGTATAATATATTTAGGTTTATATATTACATGTTTAGTTTATAGAAGTATATAGAAAAGAAAAAGCGGGACCTTATCAAACGACTACGGTTTGCTAAAGCTATGGGCGATAATCAACTTAGTCATCAACTGGCCAGAGCTTTAAGGTC
Source organism: Cybosia mesomella (assembly GCA_946251805.1). Lineage (NCBI taxonomy): Eukaryota > Metazoa > Arthropoda > Insecta > Lepidoptera > Erebidae > Cybosia > Cybosia mesomella. Next base: position 16,937,675 of record OX276415.1, read on the forward strand.
CATACTGAAATTAATTCAAGGAATTTCTGTTCAAATAATAAATGAAAACAATAATTTTAATAGAGCAAAACATGAAGTAGAGTTCGTTTATGTACTCGAGGAATATTTTTAGCGACAGAAAGCAAGATAGGCTACTGCTAAGTAACGATCAGATCCATAGCTACTATAAAAGTAATTATGAGGTGCCTAAATACGAAAAACAATACAGTAAACCAAACGCGCAAAAACCATTAGGCCCTCATTTCACATTTGACTGTAATCCACCTAGCTTAGACGAAATAGAACACCAAATCAAAAAGAAACCAACAAAAACCGCCCCAGGGCCTGATGGCATACCTTACATTATCTATAAAAAATGCCCATCGGTACGTAAACATCTTCTAAGCATATTCAATAGGATCTGGTCGAGTAAAGAAGTCCCAGCGGCCTTCGGCAAGGCTAATTTTGTGCTCATTCCAAAGAAAGAAATAGTAACTAGTCCAAAAGACGCTAGACCAATAGCATTAACCAATACAATTTCTAAAATTTTCTTCTCATGGCTTCAATTCAAAATGACAAATTTCATGATCAATAATAACTATTTCAGACCAAACCACCAAAAAGGGTTCCTACCCGGAATTTCAGGATGTCTGGAACACAATTCTTTACTGGCGGAAAGTTTAAAAGATGCCAGATCAAATGAAAAGCAAATAACAGTTTGTTGGATAGACCTAGAAAACGCTTTTGGCTCAGTACAACACGAGCTTATGTTGTTTGCATTAAAATGGTATCACTTTCCGTCCATCATTTGGGAAATAATATCCTCTTATTATGGTAAATTAAAGTTTGTGATTAATACCAAAGATGGATACACGCAACCTTTAAATTATAATGTGGGTTTGTTCCAAGGTTGCTGTTTATCACCTATAGTTTTCAATATAGTAATAAATATTTTAATAGACAACATTTCCACACACGACAAGAAGTGGGGCTATCGGTTTAAGCTAAACGGTAAATATACGGAGTCTATCCTCGCATTCGCGGACGATTTGGCAATACTGACTCGTAACCCAAAGCAGTGCCAGGACCTACTGCGTAGAGTAGACGATTTCTGTACATGGACAGATGGAATGAGAGCAAAACCTAGCAAATGCTACTGTCTGTTCCTGGGTAGGCGGGGTACCAGGTATACTTCATATGACCCAGGGCTTAGTATAGGCGGGGAAAACGTTTCAACTATATCTGAAACCGTGCCTTTTAAATTCCTCGGAAGAAAGATTGACAACAGAGGTTGCACTCCAGCTTTGGACGAATTAATTGACAGTTTCATTATCGATTTAAAAAAGGTAGACCAACAACCAATAAGTAATGTTAAAAAAGCTTGGATCTATGACAATTATTTAACCTCGCGTCTTAACTGGCCGTTTCTTATATATGATATAAACCAGAGCCTCCTCAAAAAACTAGATGCGAGTGTCACGAAGACACTGAAGTCGTGGCTAGGGCTAGCTCAGTCGGCCGACCCGTCGGCACTATATAGATCCGCGAATAATTTTGGAATGACGCTTAAGAAGCCATCAGAACTCTATAAACACCTAAGAGTAACTAAAATGCACGTCTTATCGGAATCTAAAGACGAAATAGTAAAAGTCCTTCCAAAAGATAAAAATGGATCGGAGCTCGAATCACGCCTCCAGTTCCATAAAAGATTCATGATAGGCTCGCAGACTGGTAGAGTAGGTCTAGGTAATATTCAGAGACAAACAGATAAAGAAATAACAAAATCTTTTCTTCAAGCAGACGAAAACAACACCTATAAGGTGCACGCAATGAACCTAGAAATGCAAAACGAATGGTTGACTCTAGGTGAATTTTGTATTCCCATAGCCTTAAAATGGCGTACCATAATATACGACTGGTCACCGGCCTTACTTAAACTTTACCTGAATGCATCCCAGTTGACCCTCCCCGACCAAAGCAATCTGGTCAGATGGGGAAAAGCCACAGATAAAACATGTAACTCATGTGGTTAAGCAACTGGTACGGCTAGGCACCTACTAGTGGGTTGTAAAACGCTATTAGACCGGGGCCATTACTCGCGCCGTCATGATAAGGTATTAGAAATCATACGTGAGGCTGTAAGTTTGGCGGTAGCTAGAGCGAAAAAAGGATTAACCACAAACCAAAGAAATGACATTGCGTTTGTAAAGGAAGGCTGCTCAAAGAAATCACTTCAAAAGCCTTATTCAATTTTGATAGCTGCCGTTGACTGGACAATACTCGTAGACACGTATGAGAAGCACTATAGGATACCGGAGGATGTCTGTGCCTCATCATCCAGACCCGACTTATTCCTTTTTTCACGATCGCATAAGCGTGCAGTGCTTGTAGAACTCACAGTACCGTGGGAAACTAATATACCTAAAGACCACGCTATAAAGACAAACAAATACTTTGATTTGACTAACGAGTTAACCAAAAACGGCTACGTGGTTAAACTCTATGCCGTAGAAGTAGGAGCAAGGGGAATTCCAGCTAAATCCCTGTACAATTTACTTAAAGACCTCGGATTGCCAAGAGCTTCAGTAAGCTCTTTATTAAAACGTATATCAAAAGCGGCATTGTTAGGATCTTACCAAATTTGGATAGGTAGGGGGGGGAACACTACTGACGGTGGAGGTGAGCGCTGATGCATCACAAGGTGGCCACCCTAAACCTACATCTGGGTCGCAAGTCCCAGTCGCCGTCATGGTGTTCCTCTCTATACCACGCTATGGACCCGGCGACCGCACGGTGAATCCATGGAGTGCTGAGAATCGGATCTCTCTATGTATGTTTTTGTAACTTAATTTAAATATGATTGTTATTTTATTTGTGTGTTAATGTATCCATTTTTGTTTTCATAGACACGTATATATACCCCTTTTTTCAAGGTCTCCTGTCGCCGGTCTGTTGGAAGAAATTTCTTTAAGAAATAAGCAGTACCATTGTACTATTCTTTCCACCATTCAATGTTTGTTATGTTTTTATTGTGTGTGCATACATTTTAAATAAAATGTATAATATAAAAATGAATCGCTGAATGTGTTGTTAAGCGCAAATCTCGAGAGCAGTTGAACCGATTTCGCTAATTCTTTTTTTATAATATTCCTTGAAGTACGAGGATGGTTCTTACGGAGAGAAAAAATTAAAAAATTGCCTGAAAATAAAAATTGCTGACCCGGTGTCCCGAATAGCAGAATAAGTATTAAAACATATATATATGTATATTAAAGAATCGACTGTTCGCGGTACGAAGTTCGCCGGGTTTGCTAGTAAATAGATAAAAATAAAGACCTAAGCTTATAAAAGTGATTGGGGCCAAGCAGAAACAAGAGCCATGGGTTATATGGAACTCAAGGCAAGCTCACCAGCATACCTTTTTTTTTTATTCGTGCGGAAATCCCTTCGGATATCCCCCCGCCGGCCGGCGGGGGCGGTTATGTCGGGCTTGAACCGACTAAAACCGCACGCCGTCTTGGGTCTTCAGACGCCGGGGTGTAAGGTTGCCAATGAAGCATATCCCTGTACAGATAAAGGCTCTAGGGGTTGGAGGTCACACGGCAGTCGTTCCAGGATAAGTCAAAATTGAATGCAACTACGATTGATACTCGACTGAAAAAAGAGAGTTCTAGAGCCATCTTGTTCTCAGTGACGTAGGCGCATTAAAAAGAAAATCTTCTATGTAGAAGAATTTAATTTCCACTCAGCCATTTGTTAAACGTACTAACATAACTTCACGCCTGTATCCCCGAAGGGGTAGTCAGAGGTGTATTACACACATACGATTCGCCAGTTATGTTTAGGTTCCAAGGTAATAGGGGGCGAGCCTATTGCCATCTACCGGGCACATTAACAAGCGAGCGATAATAAACATTTTAATACACACATAACTACGAAAAGTCAGAGGTGTGTGCCCGGGCGACTGGGGATCGAACTCGAGACCTAACCTCATTCTTAAGAAGAAGCATTCATCGAAATGGTCCGCGTCATTACAAACTCGCCAGCAATGGTGCAACTTTGTCAAAGTAAACTGGTCATCGGAGTTTCTGCACCAATATCACTTTACAAACTCATTCAAAAACTATGCTGGACTCTTGATTAATTTCGCCTTCAAAGTTTACCTGCTGTAAGCTGAGATGAGGTGCACTCAATGAGTTCTATGTCCACTATAAGTGCCGGCAAACGTCTTGAACAAACGACAGAAAGTTCGTACATGTGCAGTATACGAACCAACCAAAAAACCGGTCAAGTGCGAGTCGGACTCAGCCATGAAGGGTTCCGTAGCAGCAAGTAAAATTGTCATAACATAACATAACTTCACGCCTGTATCCCCGAAGGGGTGGACAGAGGTGTGTTACACACCCACGATTCGCCAGTTATGATTAGGTCCCAATTTAATAGGGGGGAGAGGGGCCGGGCACATTACTAAGCTAGCGATAATAAACATTTTTCTGTTTTTGTGTGAAAATCTTAATGCGGTTCACAGAATACATCTACTTACCAAGTTTCAACAGCATAGTTCTTATAGATTCAGAAAAAAGTGGCTGTGACATACGGACGGACAGACATACAGGCAAGATGAATCTATAAGGGTTCCGTTTTAATAAATAATTGGTAAAAAAAGATCAGATTGCTGAGACGAGGTCTCGAGTTTGATCCCCAGTCCTGTTGCCCCGGGCACACACCTCTGACTTTTCGTAGTTATGTGTGCATTAATAAATGTAATTATCGCTCGCTTAATATTGTGCCCGGTGAATGGCAATAGGCTCGCCCCCTTACATTGGGACCTTAACATAACTGGCGAATCGTGGGTGTGTAATACACCTCTGCCTACCCCTTCGGGGATACAGGCGTGAAGTTATGTTATGTTTTTATATTTATGTAAAAAAAACTTAGAACACGCTTTAAGTCAAGATCAAATAAACAGTAAAAAATAATTGTTAAAAAGCGCGAGGTGCTTACAACAATCATTATTGAGTACCCCAAGCTGTTTAACAATTATTTTTTACTTTTTAGTTGGTATTGTCTTAAAACGTGTATTAGGGTTCCGTACCCAAAGGGTTAAACGGGACTCTATTACTAAGACTCCGCTGTCCGTCCGTCTGTCACCAGGCTGTATCTCATGAACAGTGATAGTTAGACAGTTGAAATTTTCACAGATAATGTATTTCTGTTGCCGCTATGACAAATACTAAAAAATTGAATAAAATAAACATTTAAGGGGGCTCCAATAAACGTAAATGTTTTGCTCGTTTTTGCTCGATATTGCGGGCAACAGGTATACGCTTGAAATATTAACAGCATATTTAAAATAAAACAAAGGGAGCTACATACAATTAACTTGATTATTATTTTTGCGTTTTTTTTATACAGGACCATTTTTGCGTGAGCCCGACTCGCTCTTAACCAGTTAAAAATTGAAATTATTATTTATTATAAATCACTACCTGACCCTTTGTGTCCCACATAAACGGTGCCTTAGGTCACAATAGAAATCACAAGAAATGTTTTCAAACATCTTAACTTCCTTTATCTTCAACGGCAGCCAACCTCCTAAGCATAAATCTTGTCAGCTTGCCAATTTTTGTAGAAAAAAAAAGTTAAAAATTCAACTAACGGACTAAAAGTTCCTCAAATGAACGAAGGGAAGAAATTAATCCTGCAATTTCTCACTGTCAACTGACGATGGTTTAGCGGAAAAAACTGTCTTTTGTAAGGGTGAGCGTTCATGTAAGCTGTGAAATAAGTTTGGTACTAATTCAAAAGGAACTAATAAATAATTGATTTGATTCGGTGTACAGCGCCCTTTTTTTATACCACTCAGGTGGCAGACAAGCGCACGGCCCACCTGATGGGAAGCGGTTACCGTGGCCTATGGACGTGTGCAACACCAGGGGCGTCACACTCGCGCTGCCGACCCTGTAAAAACCTTCTAATGCCCTTTTTGAAGAACCCCATATTGTAGTCGCTTTTTTTACGTGTGCCCTACCGGCGTCACCCATCGGTGCCAACGGACCGACTAAAACCACACGGTGTCCTCCCCAAGTGTTCATTGCCGGACACCCCGGGTAGGCTCACGAAAGGATAACCCCAGGGTTACCAGGTTACAGGTACAGGGGTACCGGCCTCGCCTATAGGGTCGGGTTTGATCCCGCAACGCTGAGTTGGCACGCGTGGGTAGGACACACACGACACGCCTCCATCTAGGCCTGCTTCTGTAAGGACAGCGAGTCGGCCAACTGCCATCCTTAGGCCCCGATAGGCGCTTGGGTAAACTACAGCAGGGAGATCATTCCACAGCCTGAGGGTGCGCGGAATAAAGTGCCAACCTCACCTTTTAGTCAGTGCACCTGATAAACAACGGACGAGGCTCTGGCGCAGGCGCACCTCTCGGGGCTTGGGAGGTCAAACGGCAGTCGCTCCCAGAAAAGGCAGTCTCCAAAGTGCAAACTGAACGCAACTAGGAAATCGCTATGCGTATGTTGATGACATATTGAAGTCAAAACTTCTTTTGGCGCACCGTACACAGATTTTTCCGTAGGTAGTAAGTTAGGCTGATCCGTCACGCTCTGAGGTGAAAGGCTCGATCGGTTGAACTCGGGACCGCCGAGTGTACCCGAGCGAGAAAGATACAGTCAGCTGCTCTTCGCTGTTGTGTCGCTGTGTTAAGTATATTTTTTTTTTTTAAAGAATATTAGCAACCGAAATTACTAATATTCCCCTTAACCCATCCAGCTAAGCTAAATTGCTTGTGTTAGGAGTGGGTTCACGTCGGTAGTGTAATGGCCAGGATTCGAACCCGGGACCTCTCGATCATAAGGTCGACTCCTTAACCACTAAGCTACCGACGCTTATATTCAATTCATACCTTTTTTTTTTTTTTATCGTGCGGAAATCCCTTCGGATACCCCCCCGCGTGCCAGCGGGGGCGGTTATGTCGGGCTTGAACCGACTAAAACCGCACGCCGTCTCGGGTCTAAAGACGCCGGAGTGAATTGTCTTTATTACATAATTTAATAGTTATTATTGGTACGTAATAAAAATTGAATTGAATTTGAATTATTTTGCGATTGCCCACACTCCTTTTTTTATTTTATTAGTCAAGCCAATGTCACCTGCAAGTTAGTACATCTGCTGATTGACGGACGAGGCTCTGGCGCTTTCCTCACGGAGTGGAGGGGTCAGACAGCAGTCGCTACTGTAAAAGTCGCATGTTCTATTGGAATAGTGCATTTATACATCATCAGGGCTACTGACCAGCCGGACTACTACCAGCCAGCATCTACCAATGCAAATAATAGATAGATCCATGCATAGGTAGATACTGGTGTTAGAAATTTGATGACACAAATTCGGCCGGTTGGGTACCACCGTGCACGATTGCGAAAAACCCTCCATAGTAATCCAATTTCGGTTTGATTGCGTTCAGGGGTCAGTAAGTGTATAGCCGGGCCGGACCGGTGGGTGTCACGCGGTGCTGCGACGACAACCCTCTTCTGATGAGGCCGTAAGCTGAGTGCCACTATTGTTAACATGGTACGTGTATGTAATGGTGACCCTCTTTCCTGAGACTTTACCTTCAGCTTACCATCAGGCGAGGTGAAGTCAAATTGACGTGTCTTAAATATGAAAAAAAAAATGCAATGAGTGGGAATCGAACCCTCGACCTCTGACGTAGCAGCCAAACGCTCTACCACCACGCCACACGGAACGGCAACACAAGAAAAGAAAAGCCATAAACGCAATCCAATGACAATAAACCTACTACTCCTTGGCGCAATCTGGCACAATCTCATATAGGACTAGCAAGGCAGAATTTCTTCCCAAATGAAAAACACTTATCATCCAAGTAACATTACGTTATCTACGTAATAGGCTGTTCACGGTAATGTTGAAGCCTACACTAAAAACTTAAAAAAAAAAGGTGTTGTAACGACTCACTGTAAAAAAGAGTATTTCTCTCGATTTAAGCACTAAAGGTTCACTCCGTAGTGGCTTAAGTGTAAAGAGATAGCGATTTGAGGGCTTAGCACTTTGTATTACATGACCATACCCGAAAGATATTAAGCGTTTGGTCTTCAAATATAAAGTCAAATCAGTCAAATCTTCATAAATCACAACTAAGTACTATCATTAGTTTTCAACCAAAACCTCCTCATAGTATGTTCTTCCGTTTCGGAGCTAAGATGCCACAGATAGACACACAGATAAAAAGGTACTCACGTTAAGAGTCGGTAGGTTAGTTAAGGAGTTGGCCTTACGGTTGGGGTTCCCGGGTTCGAATCCTGGCCATTCCACTACCAACGTGAATCCACTCCTATAAGAAGTAATTTAGCGTAGCTGGAGGGGTTAGTGGAAATTTAAGTAATTTCGACTACTAGGTAATATTCTTTATAAAAAACTTATAACTCATATAACTCATTCCAAAATTCATCCTACTAATATTATGTGAAAGTTTGTAAGGCTGTATGGATGTGTGTTTATGTGGATGTTTGTTCCTTTTCACGCGAAAACGACTGTCCGGTCCTGAATGAAATTTTGTACAAAAATAGATCATAGTCTGTAATAGCACTTAGGCTACATACTATCCTAAGAATAGGTTCCTATAGGTCTGGCGGTAGAGCCACGGAAAACAGCAAATTTTTATACAAATACATTTTTCCTCAAGAGAAAAAACTCCCGTTTAGCACAATTACATTTTTATGTTCCTCGAACTTAATACCCCATGTATGAAGGTATAACAGCAGCAATTTACAGCTACCCGCTAAAAGTTTGCGCCATAAACCACACCATTAAATAGACGAGTACAAAGTAAACGAAAGAATGAAATACGCGTCGCAGTTACAATGATGTCGTCCGTTAAAATAATTGCACCGAAGTTTACCGTGTAAACTATGTGCTTCTACTGCGCTAGTGGTGGGAAGCTATAAAAGTGTCAAGGTCGATTAATTAACTTCTATCTCAGTACATTTAAATTGGAAAAAAGCGGCCAAGTGCGAGTCGGACTCGCCCATGAAGGGTTCCGTAGCAGCAAGTAACATCATTTTTTTTTAATGTTTACATTTGAGTTGATTGAATGAAAGGTAAATTGCGGTTAACGATTTATGACGTATTCAAAAAAAAACTACTTACCAGATCTCGTTCAAACCAATTTTGGATGAAAGTTTACATGGTAATGTACATCATATATATTTTTTAGTTTTATCATTCGCTTATTTTAGAGGTTACAGGGCACACATTTTACCACTTTGGAAGTATCTTTCGCGACACTATTCAGTTTAGAAAAAAATGATCTCTATATCATTTTTGAAGACCTATCCATTTTAGCGACTTGTGGAGGACCAGGGTGTGATGTTCCTCCAACACAAAGTGAGGATCCTGCGACCAGGCAAGGTGATCACGCCTTGCGGGCCGTGGCCTAACGGTTGTCGTTGGGATGTTGTATACATATATGTTATACCAACGCGCGAACTTCACTTTGGCGATTCAGGATTGGTAGTGACGTTGTAGTATCGAAGTAGTTCAACTTGTTATCGCTAGATGGCGCTGGGTATATGTGGTATCGCCACAGGAATTATAACAGAATATGCTTTTCTTTATAACATAACTTCACGCTTGTATCCCTGAAGTGGTAGGCAGAGGTGTATTACACACCCACGATCCGCCAGTTACGTTTAGGTCCCAATGTAATAGGGGACGAGCCTATTACCATAATATATAAGCGAACGATAATAAAACGTTTTTAACACACACATAACTACGAAAAGTCAGAGGTGTGTGCCCGGGGAGGTATTAGGGATCGACCTCGAGACCTCGTCTCGGCAGCCCGTTACCAGATTACTAAATAGTCCGTTACATACACCGCTATCGCCGCTTGCTTTTATTCGCATATACAGTACTGTGAATTCGACACACAGAATATTACACAGACTCCAAGAATTCTACACCTAAACTTGAAATTACAGTTTCTTGATTTTTATTTTATTCTATTGAAAAAACTGATAGTTTTTACATTATTATTAAAACAATAAGAGTAGGTACAGGAAGGTCAGGGGTGTGTGTTGGGTAACCTCCTCGAGTGTCGCTCCGATTCCGATCCCGCTGCAGTCCGGGGGGAACGGAATCGGAGCGGCCGGTACACCCTGGGCGGCGGTCAATGGCTTCCCCTTCACCCCTTCATAGGGTTGGCATTGATCGTCGGCCAATACCCAACGTGGCGGGAACACATCGCTCTCCGTACTCCTCTGCTTTCAGAGGAGACAGGATGAGCGATGCTGTTAGTGGTGAGATGGCCCAGGGTCAGCCGGGGTGCGAGGGATATGCTCTATGGGTAACCTTACACCCCGGCGTCGGAAGACCCGAGACGGCGTGCGGTTTTAGTCGGTGCAAGCCCGACATAACCGCCCCGCTCCGAAGGGATTTCCGCACGATAAAAAAAAAAAAAAGGTACAGGAAGGTCAATTACAAGTTTGAATCCACATCATACAGTAAGTAAACTCAAGACTGCGTAATCAAATCTTTGTACTTACATAACTACATACTTCAAACAATTATACCACTATATTATGTTATTAGACGGTTGAGAACAGCTGCAGAACTTCACAGTTACAATTCAGCCTTCCCTAACTTAGGAGGTGATTTCATCGATATTTTTATTACATTATTAAAGCACCACCCTTAGGCTATAAAATGTTATTGCCAGTTTACTTTTTGTCAGGTCATATTTAATACAAAACCTTTATAAAAGGGACGACCATAATCTTAGCTGGTTTTATATGTATAAGACTCTCAAATTAGATCGGGACGAGTCTTTTGTGAAAATGTCTGTGCTCTGGAATGTCGCAGGCTTTATACATATTATATTTCTTCAGCTTTCATTTCACTTCGTTTTGGTGTTGAATTTAAGCTTTGTTAAGCTTTTGTCAAGTAGTTTCATATTTCTTTCTTTATAACATAACATAACTTCACGCCTGTATCCCCGAACGGGTAGGCAGAGATGTATTACACACACACGATTCGCCAGTTATGTTAAGGTCCCAATGTAATAGGGGGCGAGGCTATTGCCATCTACCGGGCACATTATTAAGCAAGCGATAATTAACATTTATTAATGCACACATAACTATGAAAAGTTAGAGGTGTGTGCCCGGGGCGACTGGGGATCGAACTCGAGACCTCGTCTCAGCAGTCCGTTACGGACGCCACTGGGCTATCTCTTTATAACGTTGATTTTTCTTCATTGGCTTTTCGGCTATCCAAATTGACTGAAAAGGTAGTGGGAGAATAAGCCTACCTACCTTACAATGTACCAGAGCGTTTTTGAAAGAAAGATGTTCATTTTTCACCTGTCAAATGATAAATAAATAAAATAATAAAAATAAATATTTTAGGACAAATTACACAACGCCATCTAGACCCAAACTAAGCAGAGCTTGTCATATGGGCTCTAGAATGCGAATAAACATACTTATATATTGGTTTCTGTATAAGTTTGCTTATATAAATACACAAAGTCACGCCTCTTTCCCATAGGGGTAGGCAGAGACAAGATATTTCCACTTGCTATGATCCCGGCATACGCCTTCTTACTTGCTAGCTGGTTGCGGGTACTTTTGACCTGGCCTTTCCTAAGGTTGCTTCTAATAAACAAAGAACAGTATATTCCAAGCATCGAGTCATCATCATCACAGCGATAGTCCCTTTTTTTTCGCCGGCCAGCGGGGGCTGTAATATCGGGCTTAAACCGACTAAAACCGCACGCCGTCTCGGGTCTTCAGACGCCGGGGTGTAAGGTTGCCCATAAAGCATATCCCTTGCACCCCGACTGACCCTTCGAAGCCGGAGATGGCCCCTTCAGTTTTGGGAACCACGGTGTCCTCGTCTTGCCCCGGTTGGGGGAGGAACGCTATCCGGATTTCGCTCTCCTTTCACCCTTTCTCTTGATTCTCTTTTACGGCAGTGACTACTGTCTTAATACCCAACCCCTAGAGAAAGCCTGCGTCCAAACCTCGTTGTCAATCGGTAGATGTACTGGCTTGAAGTAGTCTTAAGCTCCGAAGATTCTGATGGTTCTCCATACACCCAAATCAATCTTATTAACATTTTTTTTTCTTGCGGAAATCCCTTCGGATACCCCCCTGCCGGCTAGCGGGGGTGGTTGTGTCGGGCTTGAACCGACTAAAACCACACGCTGTCTCGGGTCTCAGACGCCGGGGTGTAAGGTTGCCCATAGAGCATATCCCTCGAACCCCGACAATCTTATTAGCACCTTTTTTTTTCGTGCGGAAATCCCTTCGGACACCCCCCCGCCGGCCAGCGGGAGCGGTTATGTCGGGCTTGAACCGACTAAAACCGCACGCCGTCTCGGGTCTACAGACGCCGGGGTGTAAGGTTACCCATAGAGCATATCCCTCGCACCCCGACTGACCCTGGGCCATCTCCGGTTTCGAGATGGCCCCCTCGGGTCGAAATGGCCCCCTCGGGGATCTTATTAACAACTATCGATAAAATAGCTACAAAATGGCCATCACTATTTTTAATTTTATCACATGGCAAAGCGGGCTACAAAGAATTCTCACTTTAACGCTTGTTTGACTCCAGTTTCTTGGCCATGAATAATCGTATCTTGAACTTTTCTTTGCCTTCATTCCGCAAAGAGAGTCTTATATAAAAAAGCTGAAAAAATATTATGCTTTTTTTTTCAGGAAAACGTTTCAATTCACCGTTTGTATGAAGATGTTATTATACGAAATTGTTCAATCTCTTTGCATTTAGCCGGAACCTTCATATGATGTAAACGAATATTTCATTAAATTAATATAATTGCGTTTGAATGTGAAAAAGGAGGAAAGAAATATAAAATGTGTACGTATGTGTGTGAGATACGACACACAAATTGTTTTGTTACTTACTTTATATTGAACAATACAAAGAAAGATAATTCTTGGAATTGTATTATTGATTATTTTTATACTTTTGAGGGATTTTGATTTTTGACTGTACAATTTTGTGTATTTTATGTAAACCCTTGTACGGACATACAACATAAGCTTTGTACTTTTGCAACTTTCAGTTTCGAAATTAGATCAGGAGCACGATTCATTAAATTACGTTTTTTAAACGTACGATTTTAAAACTAATGAACATGAAAATCCCAAAATCTAATTGAAAACAAAGTCAACTATGACTGGTTCTAAATGTTTAATAACCTCGCTAAAGTAAGGTAGGTTTTGTTTTGACAGATCATACTGAATACTAAAATATATTTTACAGTTTTTCTTACTAATGGAATCGAAATCACGCGTTCTGAAAACGTGGTGTTACTGAATCGGGCCCCTGAACTGAATTTTTAATATATTTTAGTTACGAGATTGACCTGGCATTTCTTTACAACATCCTCAATCTGATTTGACTCAATTTTGACATACGTACATTTTATAATAAATAAATAAATATTCTACGACCTCTTTTTTTTACTCTACGACATTCTACACAGCGCTTTCTAGACCCAAAGTAAGCATAGTTTAACTAGCTTGTGTTATGGCTTCCAGAATGCGGAAACGAAACATACTTTTATACTTTTTTTTTGTAAATACATACATATTATACATAGAAACACCCAGACCAATGCAAATAGATATATTCATGCATACAAATATATGCACTGAGCGGGATTCGAACCCGCGCCCCCTGTCGTAGCAGTCGAATGCACTACCGCTCCGCCACAGAGGCCGTCAACATTTGCCGAGTCACCCATTCATCTAATTTGCATTTGTCATTACCATTTAAACAATACTAAATGAGCATCCTGGCTTCGCTCTGGTGCAATTGTGGCAACTTACCCGAAGAATTTTCCAAAAAAAAATTAATTACAAACCTTTTCCTGGTAAAAACGAAAATAAAAAATTTAATAGTTTAAAAAATTTGCTTTTTTGACTTTCATTAGAATACTCCCTCTTCGGGGATACAGGCTTTCAAAATACAGGCTTTCAAATCAATCCGACGCACGATTTGAAGTGTTCCAAAATTTATTTGAAAGATTCCGTTACATACAAACAAATTATATCAAACTAAGAAAACCATATTAAAAAATCCGTTCCCGCAGGGGGAACGCACAGGTAGATTTCGTGAAGCGATTAATATTATTTTATATAGAGAACTACGGACTTTAAACAGTTTAATTATTTTTTTCTCGAAAACGGTAACTTTTAGCGAAAAACTTTTTAGACATTTATTTTAGACTTAAAAATGGCCTATCGATTAAAAATGTTTCCGACTGCAAGAATGTTCACCGGTTAGAAGTTATGATTTTTTCCCCGAAAAATTTTGGTTTTTCCCCCTCCACTTTTAGTTAAAGTTTTAATCTTATAGGTTTATAATTAAAAGTTGTTGGTATTCATGTATACTATGGGATAAAATTAGAACGGTTCTAATATCTTTCATGGAACGTGAAATTTTGAGGAAAAACTGATTTCATAAAAAGTGAGGCCCTACCGTCCCCTTAGGCCGGATTCCACCCGTTCACGAACTTAAACTAAGTTTACACCCAAGCAATTTTTGACCGCAGTTTGAAAGCGATCGGGGCAAAAATGCGACCGTGAGAGTGCCGCAAATTTTGGGAAGTGGAACCATACATACATGTATATATATATATATAAAAATGAAACCCGTTTTCCGTTGTCACGACATAGCATGAAAACGGCTTGACCGATTTGGCTGATTTTTTTTTGTAGTTTTCTAATACTCTGTACAAGGTTCTTACGGAAAAAAATATTAAGAAAATCTCTCAGAATTTTTTTTTTCGTGCGCACACCGCACGGTTTTAGTCGGTACACGACAAAACCACCCCCGCTGGCCGATGGGGGGTATCCGAAGGGATTGATCCTCCCCAAGTGTCCGTTGCCGGGCACCCCGGGTAAGCCCTTGAATTCAATACATGGCGGATCATTTTGACGTAGCGAAGCACGTACCGGGCCGCTAGTATATATATATATATATATAAACTTTTTGACCAGTGGTCATTTCGGACTCAGGGGGTCATAACTAGACCTCCTATGAACATTTTTTTTTTAAATTCGACAGTAGTCAAGAAACCAATAGGTAGATCGATTTCATCGAAATCTACCTAAAATGAATTATCCAATTTTGTGCAGTTTTTCCGCAGTTATGCGTCAACATACATACATTCATTTTATTTATATAAATATGAAGTAAAACCTACACAAAATGGATCGTATTAGTTGGCGCTCCGTACCTGAGGTACGTAGGTATGTATTCGAGCAACAGAATTTAATATCATACGCATCACGCGCATTAAGGCCACACATCAATCGCGAGGATCGTGGTACCTCTAATTAAAACATCCCACGCCGGGGAAAATTCAATTTTGCAAGAATAAGGCCTACCTGGGATAAGTGGGCACTAGATGCGACAGTCAATCGTTTGGGTATGCTCTTCGATAACATTAATAAATAAATATTTTAAGATATTTTACACAGCGACTAGACCTCAATGTAAAGATAGCTCAACTATTTTGTGTTATGGGTTTTAGAATGCGAAAAAACTTACTTAGATTTAGATCGGAAAAAGAGAACATCTAGGACGGGACTTGAACCCGCGTACAGATAGACCCGACGTATATAATATATCGGGGAATTTCGAATATCTGGGACGTGTCGAGGTGGCTCAGCTGGTCCGAGCGTTCCCCCTGTATAGGACTGGTCGCGGGTTCAAGTCCCGTCCTAGATGTTCTCTTTTTCCGATCTAAATCTATAAGAAAAAGTAAGCATACAAAATTTAATTGAAATACTTAGATTTTTTTTTTTTGTAAAAACTTACGTATTATACCTATATATAGAAACACCCAGAGCAATGCAAATATACATATTCATAAATAGTAATATATGCACTAAGCGGGACTCGAACCCGAGACCTCTGACTTAGTAATCGACCGTTCTACCGCTAGTCCTACCTACGCAACGCTACGCTTCCTATAATTATTAAGTTTTGCTGCCAGTTTTTTCTTACAGGTATTTTAATGCGTATATTATGCTCTCATAAATTTTATCCAAAATTTAAAACCCTTAACTCTCTTTTTTTTTATACCACTAATGTGGCAGACAAGCACACGGCCCATCTGATGGGAAGCGGTTACCGCGACCTATGGACGTGTGCAACACCAGTGGCGTTACACTCGCGCTGCCGACCCTGTAAAGGATAGGGGATGGGAAAGGAGTTTGGGAGTGGGTGGGAAAGGAGTTTGGGAAAGGAGTTTGGGCTCCGGCACTCTCACCCACCAAACGGAACGCAACAGTTCAAATACTGTTACTTGGCGTCGATATTCTGTGAGAGAGTGGTACTTCCCCGGTCGAGTCGGCCCATTCATGCAACGGCCAAAATGACTGTTGCTTGACTCTACCACCTGCATAACTCTCTTAACTTACACGACCTATGACTACATTCTTTAAACTCTTGAGCGAAGTCGATATCACGTAATCTGTTGTTACACAATTCGCGAAATTAGATAATTTGCGAGTCATTCCTCTCACCCCAAACGATTTGGAGTTTCTGTCGTAATGAACTTGGTTCTTAAAATATTTAAGTCACACTCGACATAAAGGGAAGGTGATACGACGTATAATATGCCTTCTTTTTGCCTACTGTAACTATTGTGCACCAAGCTAACAGCGAAACCACACAGTGGTCTAACCAACTTACACACCTGTGCACCTCGCTCGTAAAAGTATAATTTTCAGACTCGTACCCTAATTTTTCAGTGTCAGCACATATCCACGATTGCCTCTCTACTCAACCAATCGCTCACTACTGATAAATATAATAATTGTTGGCATCACCATCCCCCATGATGACAATCTCGTGAAAGCCGAAAAATACAAACAAATAAAATTTTTGTACTTGGCTCACGAGATTGTGGACATGTGGGATGTGGATTCAGCAATTGTTGTTCCGATAGTCGTATCGGCTCACGGGCTGATTGCCAAGAGCCTCGACCAACATCTAAAGAGGCTCGCGTTAGGCAGTTGGATCAACGGCTTGATGTAGAAGGCGGTACTCCTCGACACGGCACGTATTGTGAGGAGGTTCCTCTCTCTGGAGCCCTAACCACCGGTATCTTGGTCCCTGTACCCGATGCCGGTGGGGTACTATTTTTTATATTTTTAAATATATTTGTTTTTTTTTATATATAGAATGTATTTAAAAATATAATTTATATGTATTTTAAATGTAATTAAGGGAATAATAATAATAAATATTCTACGACATTCTACACAGCGCTCTCTAGACCCAAAGTAAGCATAGTTTAACCAGCTTGAGTTATGCGTTCTAGAATGCGGAAAAACATACTTATATACATTTTTTTGTAAACACGTACATATTATACATAGAAATACCCAGACCAATGCAAATAGATATATTCATGCATACAAATATATGTGCTGAGCAGGAATCGATCCCACGCCCCCTGTCGTAGCAGTCGAATGCACTACCGCTACGCTACAGAGGCCGTCAATACATGAATGCCTTTTTTTCTTGCTGAAATCCCCTCGGATACCTCTGCTGAAACCGCACGCCGTCTCAGGTCTTAAGACTCAGGGGTGTAAAATACACTAGGTCTGCAAGGCGAATCGCTGCTTGCAATGTTGAGTTGAGTGAGACATCGTGATTTAAATTTTGAAAATTTTGAACAGTGATCATTCCTCTGTGGCAATTCCGATTTTGAAAATTCTTTTTGAAAGTCACAACTCTGGACATGCTTTCTGAGCGTGTAAAGTTTGGTCACAGTGTCTCGAGCAGTTATTATGTAATTCCATCTGGAATTTTTTTAACGGTGATCATTCCTCTGTGGTAGCATTAATTTTTTCAAAATATATCCATAAACCTTCCTCTGATTGACCTCTTTAATCATGCCAAATTTGGTTCTGATTGGATTAGTAGTTTAGGAGGAGACCTGTGACAAAGAAAATCCTGAAGTCTGGTATGAGGAGCTTTCGCTCGACTTTGTCTCACTCAGCTCAATGAATATCTAATACTAAACAATGTCTAATAACAAACGACGCCTGCACTAAAGCCTTATTACTTAATCCGTAGCAAAACCAAGTTCAAAGCATCACTAATAGCGCAGTGTAGCGTAATAGGATTGAAAATTACTACCTCCTTTGACAATATATGGGAAATGTCACATGCATGAATGACGGCTCAATCAATAAATCAGAATTCCCGGTTTAGTGGTGCCGACTACGTTTAGGGGTAAATGTTGGGAGTGTTTGAGTCCGTCACAATGACAGTGATACAATAAGTTATTTAAATTCCGAGCAGTAAATAGACAAAAGGTAATTCGATTTCTTCTCTTCATACCCGACTGCGCTAGTCTTATACAATATGTAACAACGCTATTGTTCGATCCGATATTATTTTTATTTTTATATATGGTTATGTATTTCGTTGGAATTGCACAACTTGATACCTCCAAGCCCGTTCCACTAGCGAACGACCAGACGCACAGTGACACGGCACCGCTATATGGTGGATATTCCACTCATACGCACGAAACGTTTCGGCGACACATTTATAACGCGTACAGCTAAGGAGTGGAATTGCCTGCCTGAGTCTGTGTTTCCGGAAAGCTATAACCTCGGAATCTTCAAGTCTCGAGTGAATAGGTTCCTTCTAGGCAAACGCGATCCATCGTAGACCACATCGTCACTTACGACCAAGTGAGATAGAGGACAAACGTGTGCCTTCCATTCATAAAAAATAATAATAAGGATACCTTTGTGCCCCTTATTGATCGAACACCAGTTTTGTTACATTCCCTCTATAAGCGTAAGAGCTGAAGACAAATTTCGATTGAAGTCTCAAATTCATTCAAATTCATTTCATTAATTTTATTTAGGATAATAGGCTCGTCCCCTATTACATTGGGACCTAAACATAACTGGCGAATCGTGGGTGTGTAATACACCTCTACCTTTTTTTTTTTTTTATCTTGCGGAAATACCCCTTCGGGGATACAGGCGTGAAGTTATGTTATTTAGGATAAATAACAGTTTTATACAGTACAATGTAACGATGATATCTACAGAAGTATAAACTGTGACGCAGATATCAACGCCCTCTCCCAAGTAACAACAAGATAATCAAATTAAAAGAATTGCAAGCTCAATTTCGAATCTTAAAATAATAATAAACATAAATATATGTGTATATGTATGTAGGGGTGTGTGAGGGTATGTATGTGAGGGTGATAATGTGTGTATTAAGGGTGTGTGTGGGTGTGTCTGTGTCTTATTTTTAAGCAGTCAGTCGTCAAAAAGAGTCATCAGAGTCATCATATCGAAGAGTAAGCAGCCATTCACTACATATTTTCTTACATTAATACAGTAGAAGTGGATATATTATACTTTACTGGTGGTAGAAATTTGATGACACAAATTTGTCACAAAATTCGGCCGGGTAGGTACCACCGTGCACGATTGCGAAAAACCCTCCATAGTAATCCAATTTCGGTTTGATTGCGTTCAGGGGTCAGCAAGTGCAAAGCCGGGCAGGGGGATTGTGGTCGCAGCACTAGAGGGTACGGTGGGTCTCACGCGGTGCGACAACAATCCTCTTCTGATGAGGCCGTCAAGCTGAGTGCCACCATTGTTAACATGGTACGTGTATGTAATGGTGACCCTCTATCCTGAGACTTTACCTTCAGCTTACCTTCAGGCGAGGTGAAGTCAAATTGACGCGTCCTAAATATAAAATTAAAAATATATATATATATAAGAATATTATTTAATATATTTAGTTTCCTATTTAGTGCTATCAAAATTGTTTTTTACATTACATTTTGTATGAAAACAATGAATACTCCAGGACATAAATACGATGACGTTGAAGCGTTTTGAAGCGCAGGCGTGCCACGGCTTAATCATGCCTTACGATCGCCTTATGCCTCTTGCTTTAAAATGTTGTACAGTTTTGAGCTAATATAGATATAGTATCTACTAGCTACTGTCATTCGGCGAGGCAATATTTGGCATACCCTTTCAGACCTTATTGAACTGGTAAGTGTGGGATTGTAAAATATTTCCATATGTTTGCGGAGTGTGGTGTTTAAAATAAAACAGTTTCCGAACACTTAGGACCTTGCACAAGGAACAGAGTTCAGTTGAAAAAAGAAATTAAAGGTATTCATCTTCCGAGTAATATACGGCGGATTTTTGGCGCTAAAATGTATATTAAAAAAAATTCAAACTAATCGAGTAGGGTATCATAATAAAGGATATTAGAAGATTACAAAATATATGTATGTCATAGATAAAATATTATACAATAAAATTAAAACCGAAACAACGTTTGATAACAGGCGGTACCCATTTGCAAATCATAAACCGAATAAAAATAATGGGCCGACGTGCTATCAAAATTCTTTTTCATTTACATTACATTTTGTATGAAAACATGATGATCATAAATACGATGACGAAGACTCGTTTTGAAGCGCAGGCGTGCCACGCCTTAATCATGCCTAACGCGCTCGCCTTATGCCTCTTGCCTTAAATTGTTGAACAGTAGCCTCTGCTACTAACTCTAGATCTATGTACGGCTAATGGTGAAAGGAATTAGGTTGGTTGATGCAATTTTTCATTCTGTCACCGTGCCAGTTCTTTCACAAGCCAATATTAGTGGTGCCAATACCCTGCAGGGTGTTCCACTTCAGGTTATTTATATAGGTATGAGATTTTGAAGGTTTATATATTGTGAGTCAGTGAAGACTCCTAATAGTGAGAAGAGCCGAAGTACAAGAACCTTTGTTTTGACTGATTTGGTATTAGTTTAAGTTTAATGATATTAATTTTAAATGTTTTTGAAATTATAACCTCAAATGTGGACAAAAATCATGGAAATCATTGTAACTGTCATCATCACCGGACGTTTTCCATATTCAAAAATATGAAGTGAAATCTTCTTTATTTATAACAATGTCATCTTTTTTGTAGTTGATGAACTTTTTTGGAACCTCAATAAATTAATTTTGTTCTGACCTTGATGAAGTTTGGAACTGATTTACAATGAATAACATTAATAATTCCTGAGGATAAAAAAATAAACACGTAATTATTCAAGTTTTTATTTCTGTCGGCACTCCCTGAGTGCCACTATTTTTTTTCTCATTATAATGTAACTAAGTGGTTACGTCATGAAATGACTATATAACTTCATGCTAATAAGCAATTTAAATTAAACTTTGCTAAAAACTTACAGAGCAGAGAATGTGTCCATGGGTACTTTTTTTGTCTACTGGCACTTTTCTTATGGTCTCTATTATAATGGCAAGACATTTTGTTCTTGTGATCTTCAAGAGTCACTACACTACGTAAAACTAACTTCACTAAACACAACATGCAAAGCATGCCAAAAAAACATGCCAATATTTACAAAGCCTTTAGCTTACTAAATTTAATTTAACACACTAAGGTGGTAAACCATGTTTTTTACAACCACGAACTAATAAAACCCTGCTATGTACGCATGCTTTGCAGAATAAAATGATTAATTGATTGGTTCATTTTCATTTCAAATATCAATCTTTTCATCCCAAGAATCGCAGTTGGAATAGTTATTAATAAAACCCACACATTCCCAGCGAGGACGATTTAAATTTACTAACTCGAACCTTGTAAAATACTTCCGGAGACTCTTAACACCGCAATCTACAAAATCGATAAATTGAACAACGACATCTAGTGAACGAATTAGAAGTAAACATTATCTAATAAATATAATGTAAGTGAAACAACTTCTTTCAGGGTTGGAAGAGACATCTGCCCGTTATTCATGTGTATTTTTTGCTTCTATATGAATATATATTAATTATTCCGAAATTAATAATTAAATTAAACAAATATATTTTGTCTTACTCCTTATTCCGTTAGCAAATTAACTCTTTATTGTTACTTAAATAAACATGAAAGGAATTCATTAACAAGCGCCGTGTGTAACATGTTCAAAGTACTTGTAACGTTAATAACATATAGCACCTGGGGCTCCAGCCCTTCGCTTTATGTAAAGAAATTACCAACCTGTATATGTTTCATATCTCGTACAATGCCCACCAATGTTGTGGATAATTAAATTTTTGTTTTAGAAGCCTGTAGCGCGAGTAGCATTCGACTGACGTCAGTCGATTCCAACTTAGTAACATAAACATAACAACATAACAGAACTTCACGCCTGTATCCCCGAAGGGGTAGGCAGAGGTGTATTACACACCCACGATTCACCAGTTATATTTAGATCCCAATGTAATAGGGGGCGAGCCTATTGCCATCTGCACATTACTAAGCGAACGATAATCAACATTTTTAATACACACGTAACTACGAAAAGTTAGAGGTGTGTGCCCGAGAGAATTCATACAGCATTGAGTTTGACAACCAATCAGCTGACGCGGTTACACAGATTTTTGACATCTTTGCATAAACTCACGCCTATATCCCCGAAGGGGTAGGCAGAGGGTGCTAGCACCCACGTTTCGCCAGTTTATGTTATTAGGTCCCAATGTAATAGGTGGCGAGCCTATTGCCATTAACCGGGCACTTATAAACCTGCGATAAATACACACATAACTTCGAAAAGCATCGAAAAGTCATTGGTGTGTGCCATGGTAATACCTGGGATCGAACCCGAGATCTCGTCTCAGCAGTCCTTTAACAATACCACTAGGCTACCGCGGTTGTTACAACTTTGATAACAGATTAAATAGAATTTCTTTATCTACTGTAATCAATAACAAGCTGAAATTATGTTACATTTCATTTCACAATAACCTTTTGAAGGAGAATTCATCCTCACATGTTACAACCGGAAACGGTGTGAACAATGAAGAGCAGTGAATGAGTGAAATAATATGAAAGGAACTTCATTTCGCAAACGCTTAGGTTGGAATGACATCCCTGCTGTGGTTAAGGTTTGCCCAAGCTACTATGGGTTCTTCAAGAAGGGTTTTAGAAGGTTTTTAATACACACGTAACTACGAAAAGTTAGAGGTGTGTGCCCGAGGCGACTGGGGATCGAACTCGAGACCTCGTCACGGCAGTCAAAATAGTGAAAATATTAAATCTTGGCTTCCAACATCCTTGAGGCCTGCAATCCTGCAATCCTCGAGTGCACCTGCTAAATGACGGATGAGCTCGGTGTTCGGTGGTAAGACGGCAGTCGCTCCCAGAAAAGCCAACATACCAGACAAAAGTAACAAAAAAAACCTCGGGTTCTAAATTCCGAACTTTGGACGTAACAATATGAGGATGATAAAGGCCTGAATATAATATATAACCAAAGCGTCGGTAGCTTAGTGGGAAAGGAGTCGACCCTACGATCGAGAGGTGCAGGGTTCGAATCCTGGCCATTACAATATCGAGGTGAACCCATTCTAACACAAGCAATTAAGCTTAGCTGGAGGGGTTAGAGGGAATATTAGTAATTTCGGTTACTAATATTGTATAAGAAAAATAAAATTGAGACTTCTTCAAACAAATCATAAAAATACCGATGCTAATAATGTCAACGGAACCTATGTACAAATTAAAAAGCAGTATCATATACGTTAAACGTGCTCAATATAAACAGTAGAAGCGGTAGAATTACAATAAAATAAAAAGTCTTTCCCCCACTCTGAGTGCGGTAATCCGATCATTACGTAGTGATGTGCTGTGTGATATTTGTAAGTTGTCGATGTTATGTTCGAATAACAAATAAATATTTTCTTCGCAACATTGCTAACACACTTCACACTATTGCTAAGTTTGTTTGTTTTCAGGTAGTATTCATTATAAATTAAACCTCACCTGAAGATATTCCTTCAGGTGAGATTAAAAAATGTGTAATTTGTAACCGAAACAAGTTGTTTCAAAAACATTGTCCGTTAATTATTATAATAGTAGTCAAGTTACCACGTCAATCTAAATTCACAGATTCAGATGGTATCTAAACTTAAATTTAATTTAATTCTTCACTAATATACTGAAGTTCTCTAATTGATTTAATTTATTATATTAATTCATTACAAAATTAATCTTTATTATATTACACCGCCTCATATAAATATGTTTGTTTTTATCTATAAAACGAGAAATACCGTGCAATACCACTACCTTTCCAGCAAAAGAATTGCTGTTATATTCTTTCTTCACAACACTTTATATAGCACTAGATGCTAGATAACTCAAAAATCAATATTACACTAGAATGGCAAGTTAAATTACAGTCACATTCTATCTGTAATCTAACTAGGGTACAGGGCGGGTCTTCTGTTATCAATTATCATATCACACATCGATATTATAGAGGAGAATGGTAATGGTAGATTTACACTCTTGAACCATATGATATGTCATACAATAAGATTAGCTGACAATGATTCTTCAGTAGATTTTGCTGTCAATGTGGGCTTCAAAATACTCCGGGTATTTTTGAAGCCTAGTTAATGTCATTAGTTTTTATTTAGTCAACCTAATATTATGAATTCTAACTTTGTATTCTTTTACTCATTATAAACGGACTGGACTTCGTAAAGTTTGCACTTTGCAGCCCGGAGTCTGTTCATTATTTTTGGTTAGTTTATGAGAACGAATGCCTTCTGACCTCCCAACCCGGATAGGGAAGAGCCCTGTTTGTTGTTTAACTGGTGTTTTGAATTCGTCCGCGACTTCAAAACTGCCCGCGGTGACGCGGAGCTAATGAAATAGGAAGAGAATACGGCCACTCACCAGAGCAGCTGATCCGTCTTCTGATCCGGAACCCCTATTTTGTGTATATGTACCCTAGCTAAATATATGTGGTTTATAAATATATTGATATACTACGTTACCGGTGCAGTAGCCCCAACCCGTTTGTTTTCCGTAATCAGGATCCGGAGCTCCACTGGTCACGCCCGTATTCCTCTCGTCCCAGAACACACAACACACACCGGCAAAAGGTCCGTAGGGATAATAAATTGATCTGTATCAATTGTAATATACTATACGATGATCGCAACCAATTGCAGCGAATGCACGCGCGGCCGATCCATGCGACAGCTCTCAGCCGAATCTATTTCAAAAACTCGTCGCCCGTGCGACGATAGTGTGAGCAAGTACCCGCTTCTTTACATTTATTACTAAACAGCTGGTACGCCGACGTTGATAGGGTCATATCCAGCCATTTAAAATAGCACCAACACTTATTAGTGTCAAAATGCTTAATTTACTTGATCAGACACTAACTTGTAACACCAATAAGTTGGGTGTATCACTATAGTATCTGTTTTATATCGATAAACATTTTACTTAAAATTTCACATCACTGCTACGACACGAAAATGAAAAAAGACACTTAAAATGAAAATTCCAACTAATTAAATGCTTAGAGCGAAAAATGTTCACGCAGAAAACGAAATAAAAAATACCATAATTCGAGCGTACTTCATTTTACTTTGTGAAAGTCGTTGGCAAAATACAAATAGTAATAAAAAACAACTTTCAATGGTGTAGAGGAAAAGACGTTAATTTTTTTAAATTTTTATTACTGAGGCACATATTTGAAATGTTTCACATTGCAACAAAAAAAAACAAATTATGTTTCTTAGTTCAAAGATTTCGCATTGCTAAAAAATTAACATGGCGGTTTCCCGCCCTTTTCGCGTATACCATTCATCGTCTGTGGCAAGCGTGTTTATTTTTTAACTCGTTACAAAAACCCACAAAAACTACATAATGCAACTGACATTTCATCTTTATGATTGAGTTGGTGAATTTTAACGACTGATTAAATAAAATTCTGTTTTTCTGTTTGTGAATTTCAAAGAGTGATTAAATAAAATTATATTTTTGTTTTATTCGTTGCGACTCTCTTCTCCCCATGACCGTGGCTGCTGAAAAATGAAAAGCTGAAAAATATCAGTGACAAAAATTGCTAAATAGCAACAAATAAGTTAATTCAATTTCGGCTGCTCAAAATTAAGTGATCGGTAATTGTAAGATTGGACGAAGAATGTTTAAAAGTCTAACCGATTCGCGATAACCTAATAATGAGTTAATGTTTTAATTTTATTTCTGTTACTTACGGACACGGACACTAGTTTTGTTACAGTATGAAACAAAACTAGTGTCCGTGCAATAAGGGGCGCATAGGTAAGGTATCCTAAACACATAACTATATATGGAGTTAAAAATAACATATTAATTAAAATAAATGTACTATTGGAATTTTTAATGCCATTTCTCAAATCATATTTACCCAAGATCTCTCCAAAATCTAAGAATGTGACAACACCACATCGTAGATATCCAATAATATTTAGCGGTGGCCTACAACATCGGCCCCGCTGGTTGCGGTTTGTTTACAAAGTGCCCCCCTGTATTGCCATATAAGTTTCCTCATTAACCTAAATTATATTGTAGTTTTTGTAGGGTATATTTTTAACTTATTTTCCAAAAAGTATCACGCAAAAACCGCGCCTTATCGTGGAGTTGCGGATACCAGCCCGAGATACCATACCTAAGTATTACTTAACATAACCTGATATTGACACCTATATACACCTTCACGGATCGGACACTAGTTTTTTAATTTAGAAGTATTCAATTATTTTACTGTCACGTTCTACGAATATATTCTACGCAGCGCTATGTAGACCGTAAGCATAACTTAACTAAGTAAGCATAGTTTAACTAGGTTGTATTATGAGTTCTAGAATGCGGATAAACATACTTGTTTTTTTTTGTAAATAACTACATATTATACATATAAACACTCAGACCAATGCACATATTCATAGGTATTCATGCATACAAATATTTGTACTGAGCGGGAATTGAATCCGCAAACTTTTGTAGCTTAGGTTAATGAATAACGCGTGGTTAATTAATCTAAGTATAGGATGGTATGTTAAAACATATATTTTAATTTACAAAAATCAAATTTTAGTTGTTTAAATAATTAATGTGTTAAAAAACGTTTAATAACCATTTAATTAACTTTTGCCCTTAGAAAACCCTTAATTTAATACTGTTGAAGATTCTTGTACTATTTATACATACGAATAAATAAAATTGAAGTCTGTTTGTAACGTTAAAATAACAGTTTTTCAGTGAATGCATATGAATATAAACGGTACTTACCACAAAAAAAACTTTTTTTTTACTTTTGTCATCTATCTGTCTTTCTATCTGTTTGAATTAGATAATCTTTGAAGCACTAAGCTGATTTTGGCGAAACTTTCAGTGGAAGATACATAATATTAGAAGACGTACTTTTCAAAATTAAAAAAAAGTAGACGAAGTCGAGGATACAGTTAGTTATAAATATTTTAATACATTTGAAAGTAACATGAAAAACCATTAGGCGCTATGCTATGAACATTTTAAAACCGATTCTCAAGTCTGCGAAACTCAGCAATGAGCTCCATTTTGTAAATGGATCTGCGCCGCCATACTTTTATTACTTGTTTCGTAGGTATCTCCGTAATCACTATAGAAATTGAATCATTTTTGAAACATTTAGGTTGAATACTAACTTTTTATTGTTTTAAATCGGGCTTTAATCTAAACATACGTCTCTCCCATGCGCCGTGGTACCTGATCCTGGAGCATTAACCATGGCATCCACTCGCCATCAGGTGGACCGAGTACTTGTTTCTACCTTATTAGTTTTTTAAAAAGAGACCTAATTGACTTTTTATTGTTTCATGTCTGGCCAAGCAGCAGAAGGACTTGGAATTGGTAAGTAGGTCTTTGTATTTTATTGGGTACGTTTAAATGAATGGAAATGAAAAAGCAAGAGGAGGGTGAGGGAGGATGGAATCCACCGGCACCTTCAATTCAACAGTCCCCACAATAGCTAAAGTGAACCTTAACCAATTGTAATAGAAGAAGAAGAATTTTCAAACCAAAAGAAAAAGAGAAAATAATGACTGTGACAAAAAATTGCTTCTGTTAAAGAACATCAAAAATTTCCCCTATATATGCAAAATAGTGGAAACTTTTAATACTAAAAAATCACTTTTAGTATGAGAAACTTAAAACCAATCAGATTATTTTCCTCTGAGCCTACTTCCAATTCAGTTGGGGTCGACTTTTCGGTCTGACTACGACCGTCAAGAGACTGCCATCTGACTTCCACAACTCACTGGAAATATCGAAGTTCTGTAGTTAGACCAGGTACAAAAGAATAGAAAACAATCAGATATTCACTGAATTCTGAAGCATACACTGAAACACATAATATATCATAAAGGCCCTATTAAACACAGGCCTTTAGCAGAGACTTAACTCACTTTGACCAGGTCATTCGCCTAGTAAGAGCCGTTCTACGCTACACTGTTCAGATTGTGTCTACATTGAAGAACTTAAAGTAGTTAATTCTGCAGACTAACTTACTAACTCGTGTTTTATACTTGAATTAACTTAAAGTTTAGATGTAACAGTTTATTTTAAACTGTAAAACTTGTTTTCAATATACAAAGTGACGCATTTGTTAACTTTAGCGTCAATTACATATTTTCTTCATGTGAACCGACGTGTATCGATCGGTATAGTTTTTAAATAAATAAATAAATCATTTATTCACTTCAGTTTGATTACAGATCATGAACTTAACCAACTTAATCAACCTGGTACCCAGGCTAAGATTTAACTTTGTGTTATGGGTAATGTGATAACATTTGTACCAGTTGCGACATCAAAACGTCAAGCCATGAATGTAGCAACGCAATTCAAAAACAGAAAATTAATCATTCAAAAACTTTCAAATATAATTAGTTGGTAACAAAAGGCACACACGACAATTACGCCTATTACCCAAAGCCCGGCCCTGTTATTTTCTATGCATATCTAATTAATAAGCATTTACATTGCAAATGTTCTGCGGGATAATTCGTTGAGCTAGGCTTAATGGAATGGGCAACCACAATTTGCCTAAATTACGCTACACAGCTGCTTCATCTTACATGTGCAAAGATACTTTGCTTCGCTTTTACTGATATTTCGCTGAAATAGTAAGAATGAAGTTCTATATATAATCGTCTGCGAACTTTGCTTTAATAATGATTATGAGTGAAAACGGATAAACTCTGAAAGTAAGCCATTACTTAACTGAACTGAGGTAATCAATTAAGGCAATATTCTGCATTCTTCTCAAAATGTAACATGCGTAAGCACAACAGTAGAGGATGTCCTTGGATACGTTTTAGTGCTGTTCAGACTACTCCAGATTTGATAGAAGATTATGTATTAGATGTAACGTCTTCTAATTATAATTTATTCTCTTTACTTGAAACTTACAATATTTTACCAGTATCTGAAGTTTTAAAATCAGATATGACTGACTGACTTCATAATATACGAATTTATATAATAACGATTGGAATATCTATCAAATAAAAAATAGGTACCAATAGAATCACATACCTAAGCGCTCTCAACATTGATGCTCCTTCCATCCACTCTAGCTTTGTAACAAAACTTTGTTCAAAGACACCCTGACAGTTTGAGATTGTTGCCCCGCGGGATGCTCAAAATTAGAATTTTACTAACGTTAACGTTAGTCCTATTATATTACGTTATAGCTCTTAGTAAAGAAACTTAGTTCTAGAGAAGACGAGTTCAGGATATAAATAAAGTATTACTCTCTGAACTAAATAATAGGGTGAAAATGGATGAATACTATTATTGATTTAGACCAGAAAATTTTAAGCATCCAGTCGGGACTTGAACTCTTATGAACTAGAACTTAGATCGTAAGAATTTTGGCAAATGGCTCCAGCGTCGTCCTAAGACGTATCTATGTATAGGAGAATTTCGAATTCTCAGTTGGTTAAAGAACCCACCTTAGAGACTGGTCGTGGGTTCAAGTCCCGTCCTGGATGCTTTTTAGACTTTTCTGGGTCTAAATCTTTAGGAAAAGTTAGCATACTGAAAAACATAACTTATGTATAACTCCGAGTTATACATAATTTATGTTTTTCAGCATTTTGTCAAATCCTCATTCTCGTTTCAGAGTGATACTACATTTGAGACTACTTCAAATCTGACCTTCGAAGCCACACGGTTTGAGAACGGCCGGAAATTTTACTGTGAAGCCTCTAATGAGGTCACTTTGCAAACGAATGATCAACCTATGCATGCCACTAGGGAGCTCGAGATTTGGTGTAAGTATCTAGATGACCTTATAATATTTTTCTCTAATGTTAAAGTGCATAAGTGAAATGGGTTCATATTCTCATAATACATATCTAGAGTTCTTAAGCTTATGATTATTATGTATTTGTGAAAGTAAAAACACTTCATAATTTATCAATTTTAAACTTTCAGACCCACCGATCGTTCGGGTAGAACCGAAGAACATTACAGTAGTAGAAGGCTCAAAATTACTGCTCAAGTGTGTATATGAAAGTAACCCTTCCTCTCTGGAAAAGGTCGTCTGGTAAGTTTCACCACAAACAAAGTACATGACATTTACTTGGACTACAATTTAATTCAAATCTTGTTTGCTCAATAAATTTAACTAAGTTGTTCACATTTTTGTATTTTGTTTGGCTAATGTTTAACTAATGAGAGGATGCTTACAGAATAAAATTAAGTGTACTTTAAATAAGATAATGAATTTGAATTTTTTGTTGTTGTTACTCAGGTCCACTGTATTGACATTATAGGCCTATATCTTTATTTTCAGTATCTTTCATTGATTGTTTTGATTACCATTTACATTTCAAGTCTCTTTGCTAATTCGATCAAAGGCCAAAGCAGTAATTTAATGATATCAAAGCAGTATGCCAACAACACAACAACCGATTTTGCCACAATAATATTAATCGTTAATTTTGCACGTAACATTCGTTCCAGGTATCGCAACGGTGAGAAGGTTAATGTCAATAACACAACCCATTATAAAGGCGGCACTACAGATCAACATTCTTTAATTATCCTTGATGCTAATGGTGGTGACATGGGCAACTATACCTGCACGCTGGGCAATAATGTGGGCAACGGTACCAGTGAAGAGAGCATCGATGTTAATGTTATGTGTAAGTTTTAAAAAAATATCAAAATTCCCAGCCCAAATTGCCAGGCCAGCGGCTTAGTCCCGCCGAGTTTGGTTCTTAAAGCAAGTGATAAACTGCCGTTCCCAACTGAAAACATTGTCTAAGATGTCACACAGTTTTTTAGGTTCATCCCCTACATATTAACCTTTTTTTTTCTTTTTTTTTCGTGCGGAAATCCCTTCGGCTACCCCCCCCCCCCCGACGACTAGCGGGGGCGGTTATGTCGGCCTGTAACCGACTAAAACCGTACGCCGTCTCGGGTCTTAAAACGCCGGGGTGTAACATATTAACATATTAACCTTTGTCGCATTCTGCCTGGTTGGTTTCCCTTTAGGGAAACTGAGTGATTTCGTTAACATTGAAATAAAACTATTTTTGACGGTTCTTCTTCTATCTATCATTTCGATTTGTAAACAATATACGCAACAATATCATTCGTAAACACTATAATGTTTGGGTCATTATAAAAGAAAAGTAGGTAATTTTATCGAAAAATGTCGAAAACTTGAGAAAACTTCCAAGTATAAAGATAATTTATCATGCATTTGCATTTGGCTGTAACATAAACAATTTTACCTTAACTTATTTTCATTTACTGAACTTAGCAGAATTTCGAATATCGTCATGCATAACAATGATTAAACTTGCTTTTTTATAGAATATAGTAATAATAATTACTAGTATTCTAGTTAACCTCTCCAACTGAGCGTAAATCATGCTAAAACGCTCACGTTAGGAGTTGGTTCACGTTAGTATATAATGACCTGGTTTCTGAATCATTAAATAATCAAATGCAGGTCCGACACAGTGGCTACTAAACTACCACCGTTGCTTACCCTCCTATACATACCCTAATACTCAATACAGAACTCTTTATCAAATGTCTTTACAGTCAAACCTCAAGTAAGCCTAAAGATGGAACCTGCCAGCCCCATCCTGGAAACTGACCATATGAACGTCACACTTACCTGTGAAGTAGTGTCTGGTAACCCCAATATCTTGGATGAAGTTATCTGGTTTTTGGATGGAGAAATACTGAAGCATCTACCGGAATGTAATGCCACTGACAGCGAAGGTAAAAAAAAATATTTTTTTGTTTTATTGAGGCTCAGCGCTTTTTGAGACAAGACAGACTATTGCTCTTCCGAAACATATGAAAGTGCGCACACTTCGGACAAATCTATTACATAAACAATGCTGTCAAATACCTACAAGATTTGCACAGCGACAAGTCTGACTTAAGTCTTTAATCTGCGCTCACCCTAACTCACAGTCTTTAAATGGTAACCTTTAAGTGGTATTGCATATGCTAGTACGCGATTATGAAATTGACATAAAGATACTTTGATTCATGTAATACCATTTTTTTTTCTGTAATTTGTATGAATTTTATATAAGTTTCCTACTCCACCCTAAGACGTACGTAGACAAGATTTTTTCCTGTCAAAGACAGATCTAAGTAGCTCAGTGGACAGTGTATTCCCCCTGAAAAGAGGGTTCGCAGGGTTGAGTCCCATTCTGTTGCCTTTTACGTCAAATCATTTATTATACAGAAAATTCTCAGGAGCAGCTTAGTTTTGAAACTACTACTACTAGGATGTCATGATTAGTTTGATTGAAATGAAGAATTTTGTTCCTATCCAACGGTTTATTTTTCAGAAAATTTGTGCAATGAAGTAGACCCCTCAATGCTGCTGCTGCAGGATACGACTAAGAGTTTCCACGGCAACTACTCCTGCAAAGGCAAGAACTACGCTGGATGGGGAAATGAGAGCACCAAGGCTGAATTGGTAGTCAATTGTAAGTAACTTAACGAGAATTTATGATTTTTTTCTAACAATCGGTCCAACTTTGAAAGGACTCATAGTAAAAGTTGTGATGAATAGTTATACAATATGGACGCCGACATATAAAGTATCGTTCTTCGTGTATTCGGCGAAGTTGGTGAATGCGATATAGCGCAGATCTTCGCTAGCCTTGACAAACAACGGACAATTATCTATCTACGAGGAATTCTACGAGAATTTTTCTATTATAGATGTTGACAGCCCCTCTCAACTCCGAACCAGAAACAAATCACAACTGCGAACCTACTACGACGCGTAATACAAGCGTCGGTAACTTAGTGGTTAAGGAGTCGGCCTTAGGATCGAGAGTCCTGACCATTATACTACTGACGTGAACCCACTCCTAACACGAGCAATTTAGCTTAGCTAGAAGGGTTAGGGGGAACACTAACGCCGCAGACGCCGCAGACTCGTCTACTCCCGGGACTATACCGACCTCCATGATCGGGGCCTGAGGACGGCAGTTGGCCGACTCGCCGTCCTTACAGAAGCTGGCTGTGGAGGAGACATGTCGTGTGTGTCCTACACACGCCTGCCTACTCACCGACGCGGGAAAAAACCCGACCCCACCAGGCGAGGCCAAACTCCGGTAATGGACACTTGGGGAGGACCCCGTGCGGTTTTAGTCGGTCCTATTCCGACACGCCCACCCCATCGTCGGCACCGATGGTGTAAAGACCATGGGAAGTTTCCACAACCAAAAAAAAAGGGGGAATACTAATAATTTCGGTTATAAGTGCACTTTAAAATAAAAACGATTTGGGCAGCAGTGAGAGAGATGGAGCTACACGCGGTGATACACGCTCTGATCTAGCTTAGTACAAAAAAGAAAGTTTTGAACATTTAAAAAAATATTACCGTAATTGTTTCCAGATCCCCCCGGACCTGCTAAGCTGACGTACTCCCCATGGCGAGTGGTGAAGGGCAAGAGTTTGGTGCTTAGTTGTAGCATCAATGAACGAGGTCGACCTGAAGCCCACAGGTAATTTCACAGTGAATTATTCATGAAACACAACACAATATTATAATCAGTATTAATAATATTACTTTATCTGATATGAGATATCCTCACGATACTTTTCGTTCTTCCGTGATCATGATTGGTTCAAAACATGGTTTGATCAAAAAGTTTAATAATATAAATTAAATTAAATATTCTACGACATTCTACACAGCGCTTTCTAGACTAAAAAACAAGCAAGGTTCCAGAATGCCGATAAACATACTTATGTCCTTTTTTTTGTAAAAACATATACATAGAAACACCCGTACCAATGCAAATAGACATATTCATGAATACAAATATTTGCACTGAGCGGGATTTGAATCCGCGCCCCCTGTCGTAGCAGTCGAATGCACGACGCAACGCCACAGTGGCCCTTAATTACCAAAAATTGTACCATATTACCATTATATCAGCCGAATACTCACGAAATACATTACCTATAACTATATTTTTCGGTTCAAATTAATAGGACCATTTTCTGGGCTGTATGGACTCTCAGATAGAGAATAGCCTTATCCTTCAGAAGAGAAGGCGGCTATTGTGTTCCATCTCAATAGAAACTAACACTTGGAGAATGGGTATAGAAAGCCATACAAACATCCTTGAGGCAACCTCACCTGCTCGTCGGGGTAACTGCTAAACAACGGACGCTGGCTCAGGCGCAAGTTGGGTGTTCAGCCAGTATTCGCTCCCGGAAAAGCCAATATACCAATCAAAAACAATATTCGGACCTGCAAATAAATTTCATTTCATTTTAATTTCATTTACCTCAGGCTCCAAAGTGCGAACTTTGGATGTAACTAGAGGACATCTCTATGATTATGATGAAAAGCATCATAAAGAAATCGGCATACAATAATGTTAACGGGAATTAACGCGATCGTGTATCCTATATTCATACCTTTGAATTGCTTGACGTTTCGACCAGGTTAGTCTGGCCGTGGTCACAGGCTGTGACCACGGACAAATAAATCGCGATAGAATCCGTTAAAAATAGTTTTATTTCAATATCCGTAATCATTTCGCAGCTTTTTTTAATCAACAAATGGATATAATATATGATAGACTAACATTACCTTCTTATTTACCTTCAGATACCGCTGGTACCGTGGTGGGCGTGTAGTCAGCGATATCGTATCCCAAAACTGGACAATAGACCCTGTGACGCTAGACCACAGAACATACTTCTCCTGCCATGGTATCAACGCTGGTGGGTCTGGAGAAATGGCTAATGCTTCAATTGATGTACTAGGTTAGTAAGTTGATAATTTAAAAAAACTACTATTTACGTTCACCTGTCCGTTGTCTGTAATCAAATCTTGCAGGTTAAATTTGATACACTTACCGGTTTCCGGTTGATATGAAATTTTGCACGCAAATGTATATTGCGTGACAATGCCATATTATTTAATAAAGGCTTTTTTCTTTAAATATTATACGTTATTAGTTGAAACGTGTTGGATAGTGGAGGAATGATAGGATGTCTGAAACTCTGAAATTATAGAAAGGTAGATAAAAGCCTATACCTCAGTCTGCTATAAAAGCTGAATATTGCAGTAAGGAATAGATCCTTATTGGATTTTAAATACCTTATTATTTTTTATTTACTAACACTAGTTACCACGTAAATTGTTACTAACACACATGTCTAAAAATATTTTAGTATTTTAAATTTGTTCTTGTATACTTTCAGCTCCACCAAGCTTCAAATACGCAATGAACCATTACAGCGGTGCTTTGTATAAATCTCAGGTCTGATTATTTTTTATCAAGAACAATGAATAAAATATTCTAATCAAACTACACCAT
This sequence comes from Cybosia mesomella, assembly GCA_946251805.1. NCBI lineage: Eukaryota > Metazoa > Arthropoda > Insecta > Lepidoptera > Erebidae > Cybosia > Cybosia mesomella. Next base: position 16,973,445 of record OX276415.1, read on the forward strand.
TTTAATAAAGCCTAACACTTTCTTAACTTTTCCAGAATATATCCCTATCTTGCACAGTAGAGTGTGCTCCACTCTGCTCCGTACAATGGTTGAAGGATGGCCAAGTCATAGACCCTGACAAGACAGACAGATACTACGTAGTGGAAAGAAAAATCGAACCTCAGGTCAATAGGAATGATTTTGAGGCCACGGAAAGTACTTTGGTAAGTACAAGTTGTAATTTAAGTAGTTAGCTATACATGTATTTACATAAAGCAGAATTGTATCACAATAAAGTAATTCCAGTATGAATTACAATACTTTAAGACTGTTCTTCATTCTGAGATTCAATACATACATAAGTATATATATAGTCGCGTCTCTTTCCCATTGGGGTAGGCAGAGACAATATATTTCCACTTGCTACGATCCAGGCATATGTTGCAAGCTTGTATTTACGTTAACCCGTCCGTTGTCTGCAATCAAATCTTGGCAGGTTTGTGATTGTACGTAGAAGGGAACACGTGTGTGGGTAAAGCGTTCCAGTGCTTTATGGTCCGACAAAATAAGGAGTCACCAAACTGCGCAAACCGCAAATTTTGCACGCATATATATATTGCGTGACAATGCAATATTATTTATTCAAAGCTTATTTTTAAAAATGTTTTTTTTTATCTTGTTTTCATACATGCTCGCCTGTTGCGGGTATTTTGACCTGACCTTCCTTTAAAACGGCCTCGATCTGATTAACATACGTAAGCTTAGGTCAACGTTTACCTAATTGCCCGGTAGTCCTCACCACAAAAGTCTGTTTCATCTATTTTTTTATTTTATTTAAAATTTATGCACACACAATAAAAACATTACAAAAATGGATGGTGGAAAGAATAGTACAATGGTACTGCTTATTTAGTAAAGAAATTTTTTCCACAGCACTTCCACTTCATAGATCAATCTCCTTGAGGTAAAAATAACAAACTGGTATATTTTATTGCAGCACTGGAACATGACAGCATGGCCAGGAAACGCTTTAGACAGAGCTGCAGACACTGCTAGTTACACCTGCAGGTCTTCAAGAAACCTAGCAGGACCACCTGTTAACAGCACTACTAAGTTTGCAGTGGAATGTAAGTATTATAATTAATTTTTAGGGTTCCGTAGCCAACTGGCAAAAAACGGAACCCTTATAGATTCGTCATGTCTGTCTGTCTGTCTGTCCGTCTTAAAAATGATATTATAATATTATATTATATATAATTATAGATAATATATATTATATATTATAATAACGCAAAACATAAATTTAATTTTAAGTAACAAAATTCATTTAATAGCCCTGTATCACAAATTTTACCCAGTATGCCCGGATAGTCGTATTTACACTTACTAGAAAGATTGTTCTTAAAATAATTTTTAAATTTATAATTTACATTACAGATGAACCAGCGAACGCTACTGTAAAACCTGAAATTGTGAGAGTAAATGAAAATGAAATACCAGCCAAAGTTGTGTGTTCGGCCAGGTAAGTCCTTTAAAATTAATAACAAAACTAAATATTACTAATAGATTTAGATCGGAAAAAGAGAACTAGGACGGGACGTGAACCCGCGACCAGTCCCTTACAGGGGAAACGCTCTGACCAGCTGAGCCGCCTAGACACGTCCCAGATATTCAAAATTCTCCGATATATTATACGTATTTGGGCGACGCTGGAGCCATCTACCATTATTCTTGTGAACTACAACAACAATAAATGATGTCACAATCATTAGATTACTCCGCCACATGCATTCAATAAAAAATTTAAAAAATTAGTATGCTAACTTTTCCTACAGAAAGATAGCATACTAATAGTTTAAAAATTTCATTGAATTTAATTGATTCATTTATGTTGTCATCTTTCCATTCCTAATTACTAACATAATGTTCCTTGTTCCTACAGAGGCTTCCCCATGCCATCTTACTCCTGGCGTCGACAGAACGCAAGTAAATCAGTAAGCAAGGACCATCTGAATAATTCTTTAATACTTTCATCGTCCAATACGCTACTTCTGGGACCTGTACAAAGGAAAGATGGCGGAAATTACACATGTGAAGCGTATAACAGACACGGCTCCGTCAGTACTACTGTAATATTGGATGTTAGATGTGAGTTTCTAATCATTTATACTATAAAAATTACATACATTTACTAACGCTTTTTTTCCCTCTGGGGTAGGCAGAGACAACAGCCGGCCATCTGCTTCTGTCCTCACACACTTCATAAGTTTCATCTACTGTCATTAAACCTTTCATGCAAGCCTGCCGGTTTCAAGTGCTTTTGACTTGCCCTTTAAAAAAAAGACATTGCTTAACTTGGTTTCTGTTATTTTTGCCATTTTAAGAGCGTGTGTTACAGTCATTGAAAATAAACATTCTAAGACTTACACAACGCCATGTAAAATGTGAAATGTTTAAAGAATATTTATTTCGAATGAAATCGAGTTTTACAAAGTAGTTGAACTTCAAATATGTAAAGATATATCAGAAACTTTCAGTTTAGCATCAACTAGCATCAAAACGCGGTTTTACCCGCGTAACATCGTGATAAAAGTAGCCTATGTAACTCAGAGACAATGTAGCATTCTAAGGTTGACTTAAAAAAAATCTAGATTTTATCGATTACAAAAAAACCAATTTTTCCCCCCTTATAATATTAGTATAGATGATATACAGTCTTTAGAAAATGTTGTTTTTGTAATGTTTTTGAATATATATTTCATTTTTTGAGTAAGGTTATGAAATGTGTTAATCTACTGCTATCATCATTCATGAAGTAGTTCTAAATCGAGTTTGAAAAGCCTAAAATTTTACATAATATGTTTTACACACTTCAGTTGTTCCTGAATGCGGTATCAAACAAATAGAAATCGATGGTGAACAAGTACTTATGTGCACTGCTATAGCCAACCCTGCAGAGGTATTGTACAACTCAAAATTATAAAAAAAAATTACGAAAAGAAAATTCGCAGATACATTAATTTTGACAGTCACTATTTCTAATACTGATAATTGAAATACATACATATAAGTTTAATTTTACACTAAAATATACTTGTATCTGTCATTTGAGTGAGAGTTTAAGATTTTACTATTAAAATTTTCAATAATTAGTAGTCAAAAATATTAATATGATGTTAAATTTAGTAAATTAGGGATCAAAATTAATGATGCTACATACTGTATAACACAAATATTATACTCGTGAACAGGTAACATTCCATTGGAACCTTAAAAATGACAATGACACCATAACTGATGAGAAGATCACTCAGCATGGACAACATAGCTATCTATACCTGAGCTCCAGTGTCGAAGTGTATAGAACTTACCTGTGCTACGCCAACAACTCTGTCGGCTCGTCCAGAGCTTGCGAGAGAGATGTTATGGGTAAGTTTCACCTTGAAATATAAGATCAACATTCATGAGTATACGAAAGAAAGAAAGATAGAAATGAAGCTAAGAGTACGCCATGGATAATGGCGTATAGTTTTGTAGAATTAATTAATCTAACTAGGTCTGCAATTCATTCTGCTGTGGCAATAATTGAGCGAAGCAATTTCACCAGGACTTTTTCTAACGGTGATAATTCCTCAGTGGCTAGTCCGATTTTCGTTTTTCTTTTTTTGTCTTATATAGATGAACATATTACTTAATTTAAAACCAATCGCGTAAATGAGGCTTTTTTGTTCATTGTGAAATCAGATTTTAATTATTTTTTCCGGTGGTTATTCCTCCATGGTACACATGAATTTTTTATTTCATAGCCTATGTCCTACCCACCAGTAACATCTTGTGTGAAATTTCATTAGAATCGGTTCAGCCGTTTGGGAGGAGAAAATGGTCTAACGAAATACATGAGTCGTCTAAAAGAGAGCAAAGCTCTGACGATCTTCGCTCAATAAATTAGAAAATAAAAAATTGTAGGAACATAATATGAAACACTAAATAAAATGTGCTGAAATTAATCATTCATACCGGGGCGCGGCACATTCCCGCTAAATTTGGCTATCAGCAAAGTACCTCTGGTTGAAGTTTGATAGCGCTGATTTTCAGAGGCAACAATAAGCCTCCATGAAACGTCCAAAGTTGTGGATCGAAGTTTGGGGCAATCGGTTCCATGGAACACATTTTATCCCGCAATCGGACCCGTAGACGGCACGTGACACTTTGTTTAGCCTAAACTCGGATTCGGAATCGGCAATCGGACTTGATTTCATGGTACAGTGAACGACAAAAGTGGCATAACAAATTCTGATTATTAATCACTGTAGCCCTTAAACCTTTTATACAATAATACACGAAACACAAAATATCTGGGGATTATGAAACTACATATATATTCATATTAGGTTCATATCGTTTCTAAATACTTTAGTGCGAATCCACTTTTGTCGTTGATAATACCTTCTTGTTTCAAGCGGGCCCGGTTTCGGATTTTTTAGGGTAGCGAAGTATAGAACAAAGAACTTTGTCTTGAAAATTGTTTATGCTTTTATTCGTAAGGTTATGTGAGAACATAAACGTACCTAAATGTTCCTCCTAAGTCCAATGGTATTTGATTGCGAAATCAAAAATATCCCTAGACAGTTTTGAGCAGTGTATATATAAATAGTACTATAACAATCTGTTTTGATTTACAGCTAACTTGGAAAGTTTTGGTAAGTCGGTGACCAGAAATTTATAACAATATTCGCTTCCACAATATTTATATATACCTATATACATCATGTCAGTATCTTATATTATATAACAATGCGTTTGAGTAAAACAATTGTTTATTTATAATCAAAGATATTTTTTTTTCCATGATAAACTAAGTTAAATAAATAAATGTATTATTGCACAGTATATGAACAAAGGCATTAATAAAAATACAAAAAATTTAATACTTTATATATTTCAAATTTAAAAGCTTCAATAAAATTAACCAGCTTTCTTTTTGTGGGTGGAACTTACGTCTACAGAAAATTCGACTAAAACAATTCGTCTAAAACAATTCGACTAAAACAATGCCGCTAAAAACTATTCGACTAAAAACAATTCGACTAGTAACAATTCGTCTAAAACAATTCGACTTTATATATATATTTGTTTCAAATGAGTTGTTACTAGTCGACCTATTTTACACGAGTTGTTAATAGTCAAATTGTTTCGGAACTTAAGTTGAACCGACTAAAACTTAATATCTCCAATATTAGACCTATTACCAGAAAATGCGGTTTGCTTGGATTGGTCTAAGTATCTGCTGACTCTAGAAGGTTCTGGCCAATATTCACCATGACCTCGTCTATTTAGAAATAATATGAGAAATAATAATAATGTGAGAGTGTAATCCTTCATGAGAAACACGTGCGAGAATCAAAAATTAATAACTCTTCAGTTTGATCCGTTCATTACATGCCCATCAGCTCCAGGCCATTTATTAGTGACTCTTTCTGAAAAAAATCTTCCTTATATCTTTAAAGAGCATCCTGTACACATCTTTGACTGGATCTTTGTGTGGACTTTGTCAGTCCAAATTTTAACTAATAGACTATCTTTCAATGATGGTAAAAAACGAGTAATAATTATATGATTTAGTTCAGAAGATCCGTCTCTTCTAATTAGGGCAATATCAGCTCAGAAGGAGGGTTTCTTAATTTTATGAGTTGATTATTGTTAAGGGAAAACAATTTGTATTGTATTTTTATTGCATATTTTTGTATATTTGTAACAAAAATAGTATCCGAGAAGGTGTATAATTTATAGGTATTAATATTACGTTATGTTTCTGTGAAATATTGTTTTAAAAATGGCACCACACATTCTACAATAAAATTTAGTTTGCTGCGGAAACTTCCATGACAACACAGGAGGGCCTCTTTCTGAATAAACCCTCTTCAAAAATTAAATATAAATACCGAAAAAAAAAATCGAAGAGCGTACGGCGTTACAGCCAGCGGGGGTCGGTGTTGTGGGCTGCCGCTGAATATTATTAGATATTTTATATATAACGTTGTCACATTCTTAGATTTTGGGTGCATATTGGGAATTATAAGGGCATTAGAAGGTTTCTACAGGGTCGGCAGCGCGATTGTAACGCCCCTGGTGTTGCACACGTCCATAGGCCACGGTAACCGCTTCCCATCAGATGGGTCGCGTGCTTGTCTGCCACATAAGTGGTATAAAAAAAAATAATGATCTAGGGAATAGTATTTCAAATTTCAATAGTACATTTATATTCATTAATATATTTTATTAAATTTCATATTTGATTATAATCATAATAATAATAAATAAATATTCTACGACATTCTACACAGCGCTTTCTAGACCCAAAGTAAGCATAGTTTAACTAGCTTGTGTCATGGGTTCCGGAATGCGGATAAACATACTTGGATACTTTTTTTTTGTAAATACATACATATTATACAAGAAACACCTATAGGGTACCTATGTGCCCCTTATTGATCGGACACTAATTTTGTTACAGACTGAATAATATATAATTTCATCATTTACAATCTACATATTCTATTCTTTTTATTTCTCTGCAGGTACGAAAGTATGGTGGCGTGACCAACAGAAACTAATCCTGATTGGTGGAATAGCGCTTGCTATCCTCGTCATCACTGTCATCCTCTGCATCATTATCATCTGCATCTGTCGTAGAATGAGGGCTAAGTCCAAGTGTGAGTACTTGTCACGTCTGATGTGTAAGATAAAGAGTCTATGTGACAAACGTTTTTGGAGAATTACAGCATATTTTTTCTGACTTTAAAGATAAATTTTCGTTTGTAAGTTTTGGATTGCATTGAACTATCCATGAAAGAATTATAAAAATGATCTCTGTTCAACAAAATTTCATTAAATTCGTTCCATGATACTGTTTTTTTTTTAATTTTTTGTGTAGTTCTTCATTCTTATGATGTCGCATAGATATAGTTTTGGCTTGTTTTGTATTTTTTAATGTTGTTCCGTTTATTCACTTAATCTGTTTCATTCATGTTTGTTACGTAATATATAAACTAGTTAATGTTAAACTAAGTATATTTTCGTATTTTGTTGTTGTTTCACACACATGTCACTAATTATCACAAATGTTACAACAGTTCTTAGTTGAAATTTAAATTACGTTTTTTGCTTTTTTATCATCTTTTAAGAAAACACATCATTGATAAATGTTAACAAAATTTATAGTTTTCGCAGTTTTTCTTTTTTATAATCTCTAACTTTATTTTGTCTTCATCCTTCCCTTCTCGGACGCTGCTACTAAACACTGAACATCGTGAACTAACAATCAATCAAAACATGTAGACAATAATCCAGTTGAATTAGAGGAGCGTGAAAAGTAAGTTTTATGTTTTATTTTATGTTTTTTTATTTCTCTCTCTCTCTCTAGAATGTCTAGTGTTAGAATTTTTACATTTTAAATTTGGGTTACAATTTGAGGTATTGTTGGAAAGTTTAAAAACATATTTTTAAAACAGATATATTTTTCAATTTTCACTCCGCTAAAATTTAGCACATTTTATTGAAAGCTGTAATTTTTATTTTATTATTTTATCGCTCGAAAACTTTCTAACAGTAATTTAGTTCAGTCGTTTAGTAAAATTCCTAAATATCATAAAACCTTAACTGATAGTTTAAAAATATCATTAGCAAAACAATTATTTTCATGTTTAAGTTATTCAATTAGTAATTTAATATGTGTGTATTAAATTTAAATATCTATTTATTTTTATTTATTTACTGTGTTTATTTTTAGATAAAATTTTATTACTTTAGTGAAATAAATTGAAAAAACCTTTGCAGCCACGCCATTGGTCCGAGCAGATTCATGGCACACGTTGTCTATGCCCCCGTCAAGGTCCCCAGTAGTTGTACCCGAGCCAAGGCCTACTACCTACGAGGTCAAAGAGTTTGGAACTTGAGTTTGAGTGTAATACTAAATGCTTGGACCAACGGCTGTTTAAATTTTTAGAATCTAATTCTATAGTTTCAACAGCTCAAAAATATACTGACAGTATCTTTTTCTTTTCATAGATTTGAAAATTAAAATTTTGTGTTTATTACAATATAAATAAATTATAAACTAACATTACTAAAGTGAACATAAAATATAAGATAAATAGTATGATTATTATCATAGTATTTATTTTATATTATGTTAAAAAAAGCTTTGCATTTCAGTTCTTGTCATAAGACATGTTTACTACTAATAATTGTGTACTTTCACATTTAGCCAAAAATATTATAATTAAAATACGGTCAGTCATATTTTAGCAGCTGAATATACTAGCTTGATTATAGGAAACAAAAACTATTTTAGAAATTAGACGCATGTCTTTTATATTTTACTCTTGACATAATAACACAAATTTCTTATTTTATTTATTTATATTATCGTGTACTATTATTAATAATTATTAATGTGTAGGTTCCTAACCGCACTAACCCCGGATGTTCTCAGATTGACTACGATTAATACTTCAGGTACTAACGAAAGAAATACATAAATAAAAAAAAATACTTTTTATTTATTTTAGATGGAGGATGTTTTCTTATTATTTCACCGCTATTTTGCTAGTTTGTTTTGGAGTTTTGGCAGTAAAGTGTGAATATTGTAGACATCTGAGTAGTCAAATCTTGTCAAAATTATAATGTATCTACTTGGGTGATGCATGATACAAGTAATACTATGATTTTGAAAAGCATTCTTCTTGTATATATGTATTTTTTTTTGTATCTTTTTCATTATTACAAAAACTTGCAGTAAATTTTATATATAATAGTATTGAATCTTAAATTATATTATTAATCATTATACAGACTTTATTACACACATTACTTAAATCCTTGAAAATTTAACCATCGTTTATTTAACATTTCATATGTTACATATATCAATATTGTCTTTCTTTCTTTTGTAACTGTAGTTACAACATATTAATCTTTTATTTTATTCATTTATTTCTAAATTCACCAGCATAAATATCACGTTAACCATCAATCAACACTATAATCAGAATTAAATTAAACATCATTGTATATATACTCAAAAACCATTACTTTTTTCAATTCAGTCCAGATGGTAGCTGCATTAACGAGGTGTCTATCGCGCAATCAATTATATCTCAAGCTTTGCCTGCTTTGTCGCCTCGAATAAATCTATCATTTAGCCCAAAAACATGTGATAGAACCAGACTGGTTGAGTCCCAAAGTTACTCACATCACTTAGAAATGAGCAAAATGGAAGAAGAACCTGATCCAACTACACAAGCAGAAAATCAAGAAACTGAACTGCAGACACCAAAGTCGGAATCCAAAGTTGATTCCAATAAAGCACAAACCGTTGTAACTCCAAGCAAATGGCCTTTGAAACCTGGAGTATTAGTCCATGTTAATTCAAACCATACATTAAGCCCGAAAAATCAAGCAAGACTGCAAACTCAGACAGCAACAGAAAATTCAAACTTAGGAATTTTAGAAAGATCTAAGCTGGAAGAAAAATTAAACTCTAAAGTAGAATACTCAAAGAAAAGTGGTAAACCGAAGCAAAATGTAGTAACGGGTATATTTAAAAATATACGAAGAAAAAACGAAGATTCTGACGATGATAGTGGTAAATACAAGAAAATTAATAAGACGAATAAAAGGGCAATGTCGTTGATCAATATGAATAAGTCTGGATACGTTTTGCAAAAAAACCGATTGAGGTCATTGTTTCAAAGTGAAAAACCTAATATTATTGTTACTGAAGGAGGTAGTTTTCATAAAAATAATATTTTAAAAGTGCTGATGGGTGACATAATATTTCATTATGAAAATCGCGAGTCCGAATTTAGCAAACAGCTTTCTTTTTATTTTTTTCCTCTTGTCCTATTATATCACACATTATCACTTAAACATCATGCTAATATCACAGAAACATACGATTTTAATTCATTTTCAGCGATGCTTTTAACAATGTTTGCTTTTGCATGAGCAATTGCTACGAGAGCTCAATTAATTTGTAACTTAATAAATCTAAGTCTATTTGTTATTATTATTGAGCTATTGTAGTTCTGCTAAGCCAAGATTATCCCGAGTTCCCTTTGAATGCAAACATGTTTATATTAAAAATAAACAGTTTATATTGAAAGGATCAACGTATGTATTTTAACGCTTCACCACGCATGACTGTGTTGCAGTTTTGTTTTAAAGTAAGCATGTTTTTAGTTGTATCGTTTAAAAGACCCGACAAGATAGTCACTACTAGTGCCAAGGTTAAACCTTTTACTGATGAGCAACCTAAAATTACTAGAAAACGGAAAAAACCAGGTGATAGTAAGTAGAGCCCGTTTTTTATACAAACCTACGTGTATATTTGGACCGTGGTTCATTTAATTTTTTTGTACTCTTATTTAGAATGTGTTTAATTATGACTATCATCCACAAAATCCTCACATACAAGATAGTAATAACATCTTTAGACTGTTCATCCAATCTGACCTGAAGAAAAAGTACTTATAGAAATTGTAAAATCAACAGTACAATTAGAATCACGTACAGATTTCAGGACATTTAAACCTACAGAAACTTACAGAATTGTTTGTGTAATTATTTGATTATATTTTTCAGGCCCACCTACGAATGGCGTAGATAATGGTGCAAACGGCAACCTTGGAGCGGACAATCCAGGTCTTTACGAGAACCTGCCGTTCCATGGCTTACAGCAACCTCCCAATAAGGTACATAGACTCACATTAATTTGTCACCACGATAAAATAATATATATGCATGTTTCGCTAGTTGAATTTTCAGTAAATTATTCAATTTATGAATAAAAATAATAACATTTTTTAGTTAATATTATTTCATTGAAATTTTAGATCAAAGACAGAGTCCTTCATTTAAAAGCTCAATTTGCATACTTTGTTATTCTAAAGCTTTATAACTTTTATTATTATGTTTTTTAAATTGTTATATTTTTGTTTTGTTCAATGTCGTGCTGCTTTATTTATAATTTGCATTTGTTTTGTTTCATGTTTATTAATTTTGCATGTCAAAGCCCGTGCAAGCTATACAACCTAGGGTTATTGAAACTAACCCTAAAACTACGAAGGGGATTGCAGCTTTACAAAAACAATTAACCACAAACCCATCATTTACTCCAAGGATTGTATGCCCACCGTTTGTTCAGAATGCCGTTCCTTATCCTATGTCTTCTAACTCACAGTACTCGTATGGAATACCGATGCTATCTCCCATACAGCAGATGTATCCACTACACCAAACAGTTTTGCTTAATCCGTATTTACCACCTATGCAGACCTCGTTCTTAAAACAGTTTCCAACCATAGACGAAGAAATTTCCGAGCGAAATCCCAGAAAATTTTCTTCCCTGAACACCAGAATAAATCGTAAACTACCCCAGTTCCAATCAATGAGAGCAGTTAAAAAACGAAGTATTGAGAGGTTTTATCCCAACACAGAATATGGAGAGAATTTCAATGAAATAAATAACAATCAAGATAATGAAACTTCTGAGTCTCATGAAGACAATATTTACGTAAACTGCCCTTCTTTGCTCAAAGTTAAATCGAATATCAGTGGGGTTGAACAGTTTGAAAATCTTACTGATTCTATACAAGTATGTGATGAGACTGATATAAACAGATCTACCATATCTTTAAATAGACCCGTACCAGCCCCAAGAACCAAGATATCACCAATCGTCTCACCATCTAAAAGTGATCATGTTTACGTGAATTTGTCCATGCCCTTGATTAACACAAAATTTTCCAAATCAATTGATACTATAGATGCCCCTGTAAGACCAACAAAATCTGCAGAGGATGTATCTAAAATCAATTTTAAAGAGTTCAAAAGCAAGGAAGAGAGTGAAAGTGACGATAATGAAGGTAATGGTGAAGTTTCAAAAGATTCTTATGAAATAAAGCCAGTAGGATCCAAACCAAATATTATAGCAGCAACTCCCAAAAGAAATCTGTCTGTTATTCTACCTTCCACTTCATTAGTTAAGTCAGTTATTCGGCAGTTGAACGATGAGGGTATTAACAAAGTTGGTTTGCCAAAAAAGCAAGCTATAGCACCCAGTAAGACCTTGCAAATACCAAAGTTAACGGAGAAACCAGTACCAAAGCGCTCAATTGTAAAACGTAGTCATTCTGTTCAAAGTAGTCTTACAGTCGACAGTGATAGCAGTCAGGTATAACGCTAATTCCTCTTTCTTTATTTTTTCTTCTAATCTCATATGTGTATTAATCACTAACATACTAATTTCGTTTTCAGAATACTAACATATTACAACAACAGTACCTGCAAAAACGTAACCACTTCACAAATATAAGCAACAAAGGCAAGAACAAGAAAAATTTTCAAATACCACTACAAAAACACCACAGCTTTTGTTATTTTCAACCCATTCGGGTTGATAAACGGATACCTGTAGACCAAGAGAGGTCTTATAATAATACTATAGGACCTTTGATTTACCAGCCATCAGAAACACAATATTACACAAAAACTTTAAATAGGACGAGAGAGAAGAATAGTCAGAAATTAAATCGCTTAAAAAAATCAGAAAGCCTTAGAGAAAAGCTCTCTTGTGTCGGTATTTACGATAACTATGAAAAACCCGACTATCCAGAGCCAGAGTACAATGATTCCGAGAGAAAATCTTACTTACAATTGCTAAAAGGCAATTACATATCAAACTCAACGAGACATTTGGGCCCTGAAAATTTTAGCTCTAATTATTTGAGTCCCAAAGATGATAAGCCTAAACAAAAAAAGTTAGTTTATGCCGATTTAGCTTTAGGTAACCATAATTTGAAATTTAAAAACACTGTCAATTCAAATAGACATTTGTATGATACATATACTGTAGGTACCGATAGTGCTAACAAAGATACTAACAGTAGCTTTAAGAGTATGTCTAGTAATCAGAGAAAAAATAGTCATGGACAGCCAAGAAGTGACTACGCCACTCTAAAATTTAATGAGATTGATGTTTGAGAGGTAAGTGATACTTTTCAGAAAAAAATTGCATTTAAAGTACATTTTATGGATTATAAAGAAACTGAAAAGTAATTGAAATATTTGGGATACTGTAAATACAACTATAACAAGTTCTAAGTACTAGAAAAGTAATTTAATTGCAATTTTAACATGCGAAAATTACCAAAAATATCACTAGAAGTAAATATTTTGTTGCAAATTTTAGCTAAGTATAATGATAAAGTGTAAAACTTTAAAAATGTATTATATTTACAAATATAAAGATCAAATTTTAACAATTTTAATTAAAATGGTAATATGTGCCTAGTCACGTACTGTCTGCTTTATAGCATGCATTGTAAAGACAATATTAAAATCGCTAGACACATAATAATAATAATAAGCTTGTGTTCAGCACTTATGCATTTACAACATAACTTACCGATGTCCACTGTTGAACACTTGTGCAGATTTAAACAAAATAATTTATGAGTGACCGATGAGCATGCGATCGCAATGTTGTGACGTTTTTTTATTATTTCTTCTAGGAACGCTTTACCAAGAGTGACACGTACATTTTTTAAACCAAAAGGTAATTTTTCAAAATTCATTTGGCATTTGGCTTTAGTAGTTAATTAATGGCTTTCTTAATATAATTCTCTAATATAAAACAAATTTAGATTGTTCATTTAAAATTTTAATTTTTGTTTCATTTCAAAATAACCAATCGCTTACAACTCATTTAAAGTGAATATTAAAGAAATAATTGAATGCACTTTTCATTATTTTTGTAAAATATGTACATTTACTGTATATGAACAGTTAATTTGTAAACAAAGCTCACGGCTAACACATATTACCATTGTAATTAATATTTCTATTGAAATTAAGACATTATTGTACGCACCATCTCACTTTATTTTTCTTTTACCAGCCGTTCCGACCTGAAGATCAATTCATTTACGCTGATGCGGATCTTAAAGACTATGGGCCAATAAACTATAAACAAGCATCGATCTACGCTCAGATGAAAAAAGTTAAGGAACAACAGAAATTACAGGAAATATACGAAAAACAAAATGAGGAAATGCTGTGATCACGAATTGGTTGTCATTAATTTTTTTACAGGACAAAACACTGAAACACTTTTAGTTAAGTAAATTAATGTGTACCAAAAACAAATGTATCTCTTTGTACAAAACATGTATTGAAATAATAATTGTGTATATTGTGACAAATAAGTGTGGCTCTTCAGTGTATTCATAAATGCTGTTAGTATTTTTGTAATTGTGTTAAAATTCATAATTTTGTGAACCATTTTTATTACTATATAATTTTATGTCACCGTTTTCTTTGTTATATTCCTTATTTCAAATCTTACACATTTTATATATTTTTTACATAATTATGTAAGTATGAAAATTAGAAAATTATTTGCCACCTTCTTAGGCAACCAAACTGAACACGCAATTGTATTAAACTAGAATCTACTGACATTACTGACTCTACTGACTCTACTTGTACATTTTAGAGTTGTCGTTGTATATTGTAAATAAAAATAGATTTCATATGTAACTACGGAAAATCTAGTTGTCACTTTAGTATGAATTTTATGCTAAAATATCTACAGTTATAAATATAATGACTTATGATATGGTCGGAAGTTGACGCGAATGTCACACATTGAATTAAAACTATTTTTAACGGATTCTATCGCGATTTATTTGATGTTATTTTATATTTTACTTTGATCCCGGCGCTGCTTTTCAGCAGCCATGGTCACGGGGAGACTAAAGATGGTTGTTGTCTTCTAGTTTGAAGTGTAAGTTATCTCAAGGTACCCAAACTATGTTGAATTTTGGTGTTACTATTTACGCAGAATGACCTCAGAGTGTCATGAAGTCTTGTTGTATTTTGATTTTTCTTGGAAAATTAATGAATGACTGGGTCTGAAGCTGGTGGTACCTTCCAACCAACTTCTCCGCTGCTGCTGAAAAGCAACTAAAACGTCGGGATCAATGTAAAATATAAAAAAATCGCGATAGAATCCGTTTATAATGATTTATGTCACGAACATAATAATATGTTACACTATCCTGTACTGTACATATATGTTTTATCGTATACAATACTTTCATAAGATTTATTTACATGAAAGGATAGGATGTGTTTATAATTTTTTTAACTTATGCCTGTAAAGTTTTCAAGTGAGGACATCAAGTAAATCTGTCATTTTGAAATCGCAAAGTAATTAAAAAAAACAAGAAGTCTGGATTCAAAAAAAAAAATTTGCGTAAATACCGATAAGTTTTTGAAACATTCGTGATAATTTTTAGATTTATGTGAACAGATGTAGACGATGAACATAACTCACAACATCATTCGGTTTCTTTGCTGGTTAATTGGTTTGTCGTCATTTAGATGTATCAGAAACATACAATTTTCATTTCCATTTTTTCGGTATTCCTCGTTGGTGCTTGCAGTCTTCCTGCGACCCTTTTTCTTCGTAAAACATTATATAATGCAGCATTATAAAATATTAGGAATTTAGTGCATTTGCACTCAATTCCTAATATTTCCTAATACGTAGCCACTCCTCCAGCTAAAAATAGTCCGTTAAGCCGACTAGCTACCACATCTTATCCAGCTCTTAGCATTTCAACAGCAATCCTGTCACAGTCCTGCTGAATTTTATACTATTCAACGCTTCCAAAATCACTTTCATAGTGATGTCACTTTCCTTCATTACCATTTTATCCTCTTTTACCATGTTGTAGACCAAACATTGCACCTATTCACATTCTTGTGCCAATATTTTACTTTAGAAAATTAAAATATCTTCAAAAGTTAAAACTGTGTTTATTGACAATTTACTTTAAGTTAGACTTGAATAACCGATTCTGTCTTGTTTTAAAATCTTTGATGTTCTTATTCAAGAATCTAATAATTGATAGAAATATCATTCTCAAATACCCCTTAGCAATATGAAATATTTTGCAATTCATATCGCTTATGATCAAAAGATATATTGTTTCTTATTTCTTAACTATATTTTGAGTGAATATATTTGAGCTACTTAATTTATTTGAATCCGCACAGCAAGCTTCAGGTAGGTTAACAACACATAGAGATGTTAATATCCGTCCAAGCGGGAAATGTTTACAGAAATAGTTCATTTTTAGCTGAATCCATATTTATGTAAATTTTAGTATAAATTACAGTTATTGTGTAAAAAGATTAGATGAAGAATCTAACTATCCAAAGATAGATTACTTAGGATGAATTTTGCACGAGAAATGTGCGAATGTGCAAATTAGCACAGAAATAGATGTGTTCACAGTATGGTGTTTAAATAATAAACGGCTCATAGCATAATCGGCATTTACTTTTTTACTCTTTTTTTACTTTTCGTTTATTTTACGATTTGGCACAACGAATTTAATTCTTATTATTAAATTTAAGAGATTTTGTGTACTTTGTGAACGCAAGCCAGATGGCAGTATATTTAACATCGCTTGTATAACTTTGTTGATGTATGTAATTGTGATAACATCTTGAAATTATTAATTGTATTTGTGGCACGTATCTCTGGTCGTGAAAAGGCACGGAGGATTGACTCATGTTTAATCAAAATGTATAATTTAAGAGGAAAAAAACATATTATTTTTAGTAATGAAATCCAAGATTTTTTTTTTTATGATATAACCAATTAACCATCTGGATATTTGGAAAGCAGACTCCGGGCTCTTAGGTAAAAATCTTGGATGCGACTTAAGCAAAGATGGTGATGATGAAATAATTATGGTAAAATTTACATTTTTTTGTGAGCACTTAAAGACAGGATCAATGCTCCTCGCCTTCTAACTAAATAATATTTTTGAAGTAGTGCCATTACACTTTCAATATTATGTTTTAACCATTCTGCCATTTATTAAAACCTTTGTGAGACTAAAATTTTCATATTTTATAAATGTGCTACGGCATGGTTAGGATTTTTATGTGACGAACAGAAACTTACAGTATTACAATAAAATGAAAAATTCAATGATAATCATCGTGATATGATCATCATAGAAGTTTGAATTATATTTTCATTCTATTAAGTTCTATTTCAATGACGGCCTCTGTGGCGTTGCGGTACTGCAGTACTAAGTTAGTGGATGCGTGTTCGATTCCCACTCAGTGTCAATATTTGTATGCATGAATACGTTTATTTGCGTTGATCTGGGGGTTTTCTATGTATAATATGTATGTTTTTTTTTAAATGGTATACGTATGTCTATCGGCCTTCTGGTGCCCATATTACAACTTGGGTAATTATTAATATGGGTATATTACAACTTATGCTTAGTTTGGGTCTAGATTGTGCTGCGTAAAATGTCTTAAAATATTTATCATCGTCACATAAAAGTTCCTTGCTGTGCCGCGTCGCTGGTGGGTACTCGCCCTAAGTTGTAGTACTAATGTAAATATAAACAGGGAGAAAAAAAGATTAGAACATTGGCGAGTTTCACATTAAACAACAATTAAAACATTCTAGAAATTTTGTTCTCGGTTCGGTATATTTATTTATTCGCCAATGTTTTATTATTTTTTTCTAAATTATTATGTAAACACATAATAATTTAGCATTTAGCACTAGATTTGTGCTACTGAACATTGTAATGAGCGCGGAATTAAATTCATTATATTTTGTCATTGAATGTTTTAGATATATTCGTAGGAGTAGATAAAACTAGTGATAAGATAATTAAAATTTTCATACTGACTTCTAATTTGATAATTCATTTTTTATCTTAATGTGATTGGGATTCAGAAATAAATTAATACTATTTACTTTTTCTTTACTTTTGTAAATGTAAATTTTTGTAAGATTATAATAGTTTTAAATTCAAAAATATTGTTATTCCGCGCTATTGTTACAAAATATAGAAACAAAATAATAATAGTAAAGGTACTAGATGAGGTTTTGTACATACAAACTTGTTATAATATTGTCGACTAGTGTTATTAAATTAATTTATGGATTTTTAATGGTTGTTTCATTTAGTTTCACCTTTTGTTACTTAATTATTAATTTCATGCTTCTTATGAGTACGGGAATATGAAAATAAAATAAAATAAATAATTTTATGCATTTTCGTGCTATATTTTAAATATCCACAATATTTAGGTACTAATCTTAAAACTACATTTAGTTAAAAAAAATCACAGCCTTTTTATCGAAACAAAAAATTTTGAGTTCCTTACAAAAATTTGATAGAAAATAAGAATTTAAAAGAATCGAGTAAATTTTTGTGAGAAACTCATATTTTTTGTTTGTTTTAGATTGAGATTTGGGAATAATATCGGATTTCTCAAACCATTTCCCACTATATAATTCAAAAACACCATAATATAACACAAAAAATTTGCAAGTATAAAACACAAAATATATTTAATTATAATCTCAACTTATATTAGTATTATACGTCTGTCATGAAAGTGTTATTGAATCTATTAAGTGACAGATGAACATAGGTCATTCATTAGTGCAATCTGATAATGGTAATGACTGTTTACATCGACAAATAAATACCTATACCCACGTAAAATGTTGGACTATGCACTTTCTCTAGACTACTTTACATGTCGCCTAGTTGTATTTAACTTATTTAATTCTAGAAAAGGACCCTATTTAGTCAATTTCAATGTGACAATCAAAATTTGGATATACAATAAAATAAAACAGAAATTAGACTCAAGGTCATAATTAAAACTCATAGCCAAACATAGTTTAAGCCTTTGATTGAAGCAAACATGTGGCCTTGAAAATTTTTCTCACAATAAAATGAATATTTTTTCGTAGGCATCTAGTCAAGTACAATTCAAGACAAGTAAAATGTAGAAAGTTTGATATAGTATTTTTTCTCTGCAGATGATTACCCAGAGTATTAAAAAATACGGATCTTGAAATATCAAATTACAATAATAAATCAAAATTTACCGGAAAACATAAAATTGGAATAATAAATTGATTCGCCTTGACTTTATTCAAAATAAATAATTGTAATGTCTTATATATGATTTTAGATTGACATGGTCATTTACATTAAAATTAGAATTATAAACGGGATATTTATGTACATCCGTGATCATGGTACTTGTAACAGTGCCGAAATATCGGATTCTCGAAAAAGATACTAAACATGGTAAATATCTCGTTTATAATTCTAATTTTAATGTAATGTCTTGATGATGAATCAATTTGACCATAAATTTGACCATAAATTTGACCATAAATTTAATATAAATTGTGATGCAATAACACCTTAGAAATCAAAATCCATTTCTAAAAATGAAATAAACTACCTTTCAACGAAACAATGGCGTACTACGGATGGATTGATAATACAAAATTTATATTTAAATACTAAAACAGACTACCGCTAATTGGACAATTTCGCAAAGGAAAAAACCAGTTTTGGGCCTGACAGATCAAAAAATCTAGACTTAATCTACCAATCAGGTCAACCACCGAGCTTTTTTTTTCTCAACTGAGTTTTCAATTTAACAATGAAACGGCCGAACTTTTATTTTTTCCATGAAGTGACTGCGACAACTCACTGGCGATATCCAGACATCAAATATATCAAAAACTTCAGCTACGTAGCTAAATGTTTGTCAAAAAAATATGTTGAACTTAACAAACGATGCAGGATTTAATGGTTATGCTAATGGTTTTGAATATCGGGCTTTATAAAATCTTTCTAACTGCTATAATTTATTGCCTGATTGTCAGTTTTGTATGATCATTAAATTCATTTTTGTATGGAAATCGGTTTTCTCCTTTCATACATTATCTGTGCTATAAATAAATAAACGCTGAATAGAATACTAACAGCCGAACAATATTTTATAACTTATAAACGCTAATTTAAATTCTATAATTATGTACAATTTGTTTACAATGAAACTACATTTTAATGTATGATCAAATACCATATATCACAAAGGTGATGTAGGTACAGTACATTTACATTTTAAAAACTATATAACAACATTACACTTTTCGAGTGACTGTGCCAATGGAATAGGAAGAATCTACTAAATTGAATTCTATTGATAATAGAAAACAGCGTTAGTTTGAATTATAATTTAAATTAAATTCATTTGTAACAGTTTTGCAATAACTTTCTGAATGGCGAAAACATTTTTTCTTTAATTTCACTTTTTAATGGGATATAATTTGACAAAGTGAAATTATTTCACTTATTTTTTCGCTTCGTGACGAGATAATTTGCCTTAATCAAATTTGAAATTGTCTCACCCGCTAAGTTTCTGAATTCAATTTTCCTGTTTCTATATGTTTCTTTCCGAAAGTAGAATATATCTAAATTAAACTGCTTCTTGTTCAATTTTGTAACATGCACCTCTGCCTACCCCTTCGGAAGTTATGTTATGTTTAAGTGCATGGCAATAATACTAACTAAATATTATGATAAAATATTTACATTTAACACTAAAAAATACAGTCAAATCAATAGAAGTCATATTGCCCCCTACCAAAATACACGTAGTCTGAACACCATTTCCTTGCTTGGAGGTCGGTTGAACAGCAGGCAGGGTATGCAAGCCTGGATTTAGTGAGTTTGGCGCACCTCTGGCACAGATCTAGCAATTCATCCTGGAGAAAGAAGAAAAACATTATGGTAATTTATTTCCATTACACAAGAGATAAACAAATGAGCAGGGGGAATTAGGAACCGCGAACCAAGGCTGGTTAGCGTCTCAAAGATATCTTCAAGGATATCCTAGGGTGTACCAGTTATCGGGACCTGAGGACAGCAGTTAGCCGACTCGCTGTCCTTACAGAAGCAGGCCAATATGGAGGCGTATTGTGTGTGTCCTACACACGCCTGCTAGCTCACCGTCGCGAGATCAAACCCGACCCCATAGGCGAGGCCGCGATGGCGGCCAAAGGCCGCCGGTAACCCTGGGGTTATCCTTTCGAGGGCTCTTCCGAGGTGCCCGGCAATGGACACTTGGGGAGGACAACGTGTGGTTTTAACCGGTCCGATTCCGACATGCCCATCCCATCGTTTTGGCACCGATGGGGTGAAGCCCCATGGTTTCCACGCGTAAAAAAAGGGTGTACCAGTTCCCTGGTAATTCGGTTCGTAAGGTTCGATAGGGTTCATAGGGCGAACCCTATGAACCCTATCGAAGCTTACGAATCGAATTGAATCGAATCGAAATGTGATCCCACTCCTAACACAAGCAATTTAGCATACCTGAAGGAGTTGGCGGGAATATTAGTAATTTATTAGTACTCTTAAAAGAAAATTAAGAACTACATATTAATTAGTCAATTAGTGTGTAATGGATTTGTAATTGGATTCCTCAGGCATTATTCTATTATTGAGATAAAACTATTTTTAACGGATTCTATCGCGATTTATTTGATGTTATTACATTGAACCCAACATTTCGGTTGCTTTTCAGCACCCATGGTCACGGGGAGACTGTGGCTCCTGAAAAGCAACCGAAACATTATAAAATAAATTATAAAAAATTGAAAATACTAATTTTTAAACTTTCATGTTCCATGATATACATAGCTTTGGATTGCCTGACGTTTCGACCAGGTTACACTGGCCGTGGTCACAGGCTGACTGGTCAGGCCAGGCCAGTGTAACCTGGTCGAAACGTCAGGCAATCCTATACATGATCGCGTTAATTCCCGCTAACATTATTGTATATTATTGTATTACGTCAAGTATTTTACGTAAATATTTCGAACTATTGAGCTATAAAGGAGGTTAAAATGGATACTAATCAATTTAATAATATTATACATTTTACCACCCAATGAAAAGATAAATAGTTTAGACAACTCCGAAAGGTCAAGTTCGGGGGAGAGCTGGAAACTTACATAACTTATATTTTTTTAAATTGATAGTATTACATCAGTTAGGGTAACTACACACGGCACTGGTATTTTATCGAACGATACAAACGTACGACTGCCTCGCGTTACTATCGATTTAAAGATAAGTTTACTTGATTGTATAGATGTAGTGGTATTTATTATTAAATAAAAACCGGCCAAGTGCGAGTCCGACTCGCCCATGAAGGGTTCCGTAGCAGCAAGTAACATAATATAAAAGGTCTTGTAGTTCGTTCAAGCCATGCCCCGCGCGAATTATAATTATTATTTACTTAGGCACCTATTACAGATTTATTATTAGAAAATAATGGTTCACGGTTTACGGTACCTTGAGGTTTATGTTTATTGAAATTCAATGTTTTTTTTTAATTTTTATATTTAAGTTGATTGAATGAAAGGTAAATTGCGGTTTACGATTTATGACGTATTAAAAATCCTACTTACTAGATCTCGTTCAAACCAATTTTCGGTGGAAGTTTACATGGTAATTAATGTAGATCATATATTTTTTTTAGTTTTATCATTCTCTTATTTTAAAAGTTACAGGGGGGGGGACACATTTTACCACTTTGGAAGTGTCTCTCGTGCAAACTATTCAGGGGGATTTTTTGGGTTTTTTTTTTAATTTTTTGTGTGAAAATCTTAATGCTGTTCACAGAATACATCTATTTACCAAGTTTCAACAGCATAGTTCTTATAGTTTCGGAAAAAAGTGGCTGTGACATACGGACGGACAGACAGACAGACATGACGAATCTATAAGGGTTCCGTGTTTGCCATTTGGCTACGGAACCCTAAAAAGTGACAGACTGCCATGTATGAGATTCCGCGTTCGATCTCTGGATTGAGCAAAGTGTTATCAGATTTTTATGAAAGGAAATTCTTGAAAAAGCTGCTTCACAGAGTTATTCATGTAACACAACATAACATAAACTCACGCCTATATCCCCGAAGGGGTAGGCAGAGGTGCTAGCACCCACATTTCGCCAGATTATGTTTAGGTCCCAATGTAATAGGTTGCGAGCCTATTGCCATTAACCGGGCACTTATAAACCTGCGATAAATACACACATAACTTCGAAAAGCATCGAAAAGTCATTGGTGTGTGCCATGGTAAAACCTGGGATCGAACCTGAGACATCGTCTCAGCAGTCCATTACCCATACCACTAGGCTACCGCGGTATCAAGTGCTTAGGTATTATTATATTTTATATGTGCTATCTACTAGGGTTCCGTATACAGAACTGCTAAAGCGTTACACAATATTGAGCTTGGGGCACAGACGTATATTGCTAATGGTTAGGATGTTGTAAGGCATGTGCAATGATAAATTAAATTGCATTGAACTTGATAGTGTCGGAAGTTTACGCGAATGTCACACATTGAAAAAAATGAACCTCAGTATCTTTTTTTTTGTGCGGAAATCCCTTCGGATAACCCCTCCCCCCCCCCCCCGCCGGTCAGCGGGGGTGATTATGTCGGGCTTGAACCGCCTAAAACCGCACGCCGTCTCGGGTCTACAGACGCCAGGGTGTAAGGTTACCCATATCCCTCGCACCCCGATTGAACCTGGGCCATCTCCGCTTTCGATATGGCCCCCTCGGGTTTGGGAACCACCGTGTCCCCGTCTTGCCCCGGTTTGGGGGAGGGGCGCTAGTCGCCCCACCGTCCCGGCCTGCTTCTGCTGTACCTGAAGTACAATATGTCATCATCATGCTCATAATATCCCAGTTGCGTCCAAAATTTTCACTATGGAGGTCTGCTTATTGTTTTTGTTTGATATGTCGGCTTTTACCGGAGTGACTACCTTCTGAACTCCCAACCCCGAGAAAGAAGCTTCCGCGAGATCCTCGTCCGTTGTTTAGCAAGTGCACCGAAAGCAGGTGAGGTTGGCCTCAAGGAAGTTGGTAACGTTAGCAGAAAAGTGCCGCTACTTAAAGTTGCCCGCGTGTATAAAGTCTAACGACAATCAACTGTATCACTACTAGGCAACCAAATCTCAGCAAAAACTTGCCGTAGGTAACGCGCAATGTCTTATATTATCTGACAACGTGTTCTTAGTTTTAAAAAGTAGGTTGAATTTCATGTTATCTATCTGTTTGTGCCAATATGATAATAATTCCCAACGTAACCCAATTAATCTTTACATTATATACAAACAATATATATTTTTATGCTGTAGGTATCCAGACAAAAAGGATTTTCGAAAATTTAACCCTTGTGGTGGCGAAATAAGGGATGTACGTTTGTATGGAAGTAAGATATGAAAGGCACTTCATTCCGCGCACCCTCAGACTGTGGAATGATCTCCCTGCTGTGGTTTTCCGAAGCGACTACAATATGGGGTTCTTCAAGAAGGGCATTAGAAGGTTTTTACAGGGTCGGCAGCGCGAGTGTGACGCCCCTGGTGTTGCACACGTCCATAGGCCGCGGTAACCGCTTCCCATCATGAGGGCCGTGAGCTTGTCTGCTGTGGTTTATAGAAAAAAAAAAGTCATTTTCAAAGTTCATACACCTGCTTTTGGTCAGAAATAAATATCCACGTGCATCGGTGTTTTTCAAAATTTTAACCCTTAGAGAGTGAAATAGAGGTTGAAAGTTTATATGGGAAGTTCGTCAGTTTTCAAGATAGTAGGATGAAAATTCATATATCTACTTCTGGTTAGAAATTAATGAACACGTAAATCAGTGTTTTATATTATAAAATTTCAGCCATGCGGAGGTAAAATAAGAGATTAACGGGCCTGACCCGGAAAATGGCACTGCAATCGGGTTATAGGTGCAAAGTATCGTGCGATGCCGGGGTCCGGGTCGCTAATTCCATTGATAAGACTGAAAAAATTGCTAGTACAGAAATATGTAAAAATCAAAAAAAATATAAACATGGCCAAATAATGAAAATAATTTCAGGAACACAACTATACTGCCAATTCTTTCTCACTTAGGATGATGTACATCCAAATCTGTTCAGGAATTTTTGTACTAGGAATTCAGTGCAGGGTGCAACTGAAATAAATTGAGCTGAGCGAGCAGGAATCTGACTACGATCGCGCGCTTAGCTAAGGTCGCGTGCTCGTGAAAGTGTTTTTGGGTGATTATTCCTCAATGGTACATCGGACATGAACCATCTCGCTTCAAAACACTCCTCAGTGTCCACACTATCACCGTGGTAAATTTGGTCAATATCGCGCAAGTGGTTACGGAGGAGTTCAGCCACCAACAAACGGCTATGCCGCATATAAGAGCTATATAGTATATATTATATTATATATATATAGCTCTTATATATATAGATATTATACTTGCAATCCGCTCTCGTTCCGCTTCGGTTCATACGAGTCTTTTTAAAATCAAGCCATTTTGATTTACACATAATATATAGCCTATGTTAATCGGGGACAATGTACCTTTTAAATGGTGAAAGAATGTTTCCAATAGGTGCAGTGGTGCAGAAGATTACTTCAAACATATAAACAAACTGACAAAATTCAGCTTCTCTCTTCATAATAGTAGTATAGATTAGTAACCGATTGGATATTCGAAATCAAACTATAATATATGACCATAATATATCCATAAATTTGATTTCTATATAAATTTCAGATTTCTGCACTTCCCCATGATATAAGCTATGGCAAATCTTACACGCCTGCGTGCGCGCAATATTCCTAAAAAGGCATCTAAAGTTGTTTTCATACCTATTTATATATAAATAGATTATTATTAGTACTTACGTCTGTATGACATTCAGCGGATTCTGTAAAGACTCCACTACCGGATGAAAGCCATGGCGGGCGGGCACTTGACTTCTGGACGAATACCGCCAATAAAGCCACTAGCAACAACCAGGCGACGGTGCTCTTCTGTTGACAAGCGAGACATACCATGAACATTTTGCGTAAGTATAAAGTAGTCGCGTTATCAGGGGTTGAACTGGGCTCAAAGAGAGAGTCGTCCACACGATCACGGGATAAGAGTATGGGATAAAGACAAGCGAAACATAACATGAAAATTTTGCGTAATTTTAGCGTTATCAAGGTTGAACTGGGCTGAAAGAGATCGTGGCCCCGTGCAGGATTACTATCGAATAATAATGAAACATACAAATTGAAGCGAACCAAACTGTAATGGCAACGAGTAGTATGTAAGTGGTCTCTAAGTTCCAAAGTGCAACTTTTGGATGCAATTAGTATCGGGTTAAGAAGATGGTAAATAATTAATATTATTAAGTTTTTTTTTATTGTACCATTCTTTCACTAATGTAAATCCTTCGAGCACCTACTGGGACTTATCTCTGCATCACCCAAAGGTTGACTGGTAGAAAACTTTATGCACAACAATACAATTGTGCAAAGGAGGACTTAATGCCAGCATTAAGTCCTCCTTTGTACAATTGTATTGTTGTGCATAAAGTTTAAATAAATAATATTCAAAGAGCTCTAAATTATGGCTAGAAATATTTTGAGCACTTTGAGCCGAAACACATTTTTTAATGTTCTTTCTAAATTTTATTCAAACACTTTGCAGATTGTCATCCAGGATATTGGGTCGGGGGTCCTACTGGCAAAATCTACCCAGAGTATACTGGCCAGTTCCACCCTCGCCACCACAAGATGTCAAGCTCGATTCCTAAATTCAAGTTATTAGTCATAACCAACCGAGCGAATTCGAGGGACGTCCCAACATTGCCTTTTGTGTGTTGTCATATTGTTATGTTAAATCAATAATTGTCACAATGTGTTACAAAAAAACCTATTACATACCCTTTCGGCCTTCCTATCCAACCAACTTTCTATCAATTTAACAAAATAAGAAGTCCCAGGTTCACAGTCCTGTTCGATGTCAACTACTAAAATAATAAATGTGAAAGTTTGTAAAGATGTTATATGTTTGCTACTCAATCACGCTCAAATGGCTGAACAGATCTAGCTAAAACTTGGTACATGGATAGATTATAGTCTCGAATAATACTATACTACTTTTTATCCATGAACTAGGTTACCATGTGTTGCGGGAATGGGATCTGAATCTCACGCGTGCGAACCTGTGGTGTGTCCCCAAATATTATCATTTTATTCTGATGCCTAAAATGATTGATTTATAGTTAAAGATAACAAACCAAGTTATGGTTTTTTCACGTATGGACTGGCTTACTATCGCATCGTTCAGATTTCTAACTATCAATGATAACCTTTTATACTACATTACTGTAGTAACAATATAAATTATCTAATACAATAATTCACTGATATCTTATCGCCAACGATTTGATATAATGTCTCAGTTTGTTTATGAAACAATATAGGTTACTAGGTTTCCATGGGTCATTTGGCGACGTCAATCAATGTACTTAGGGGTTCATATCGCTTGTAAGTACCAGGTTTGAATCCAGGTCAAGAAAATAATAATTTTGTAATATTTAATGTCTTGTGTCAGGACGTAGTAAACATGATAATAACAGTTGTAACATTGACGTCATTGATCTGTTAATAAATGTGTGTAAAAATATCTACTTGTCTTATAAAACTATCCGTTTGTGTTATGCATTACCAGCACCAATATGACAATGTAAATTCTCACCCCCTTCAAAAATGTATGAGCGCCTTTTGGAGAAGTGATCGTTTTCAATCTCTTATATATGAGTAAATATTCGATGATCAAATAGGTCTTTAAAACAATATCTTGTCTGAAATGCCCAAATATGTTAAAACTAATGTTACTAATATATTGGTGGTTCCGTGTTAAAGTTAAACCAGTTTTTTATTTATCTTATTAATGTAGGTTCATCAACAATTGTGTACTGTAGTGTTCGGACCTCGTCCCACACACTACGGTTCGTTACCTGGCCATCATGTGTCAGAGTTTAAATAAAACTATTGTATCAATTTAAAATTTGAATGAGGAACGAGATAAAACAATCGCTGCCTGGACATTCGGGATCTGAACGGGCCTAGTGGAGCCGTTCCGATTGAAGCTGAGAAAAGTATCCTGGGAAGAACCCCGCTTTAAGCCCTATCCTTGGGCCGAGTCCGCGATATACGTCCCAGTTCGCTAATTAAAGTTAAAACAACCGCGTAAAGTCCCTAATAATATAAGTAGGAAGTGCAAGTGGTTAACAAATAAATAATATATTATCTTATTTGATCGTTGTAATTTCATCACTTCATACACGCGTGGTACCCAACCCCCTGGGTACCACAGTACATTAAATACTTACACTAAATTCATGCTAAAATAATAATGTAACATTTAGTCATAGGTAGACTGCAGTTGGGGTGCTTGGTTGGGGACCTCCACGCGGTTCACCCTGGGCAACGGAGACGGCAGCGCCTCTCTCCTAGGGTGGCAGAGACGCTGCCGCCTACGGCCAAATCCGACCGAGGCGGGGACGGCCCTGTTGAGGGCTGTTCGGAAGCTTTCCACGTGTCCATTGATTAGCAGATGGCACAGTGGAGAGCAAGTAAGGGGGCCATCTCGAAACCGGAGATGGCCCAGGTTCAGTCGGGGTGCGAGGGATATGCTCTATGGGTAACCTTACACCCCGGCGTCTGAAGACCCGAGACGGCGTGCGGTTTTAGTCGGTGCAAGCCCGACATAACCGCCCCCGCTGGCCGGCGGGGGGGTATCCGAGGCGATATCCGCACGAAAAAAAAAATGTAGACTGGAGTAACGAATTACTTTTTATTATTTTACCTTTGGCTTTTGCAACAAAAGAAACAGGTTTGTTGTTATTGATATTTCTTGAGATATTTATTTATCGATATTTGGTGGTGGATCAGTGTATATTATAAAATAGCACCCGCGGTAGCCTAGTGATATGGGTAATGGACTGCTGAGACGAGGTCTCGGGTTCGATCCCAGGTTTTACCATGGCACACACCAATGACTTTTCGATGCTTTTCGAAGTTATGTGTGTATTTATCGCAGGTTTATAAGTGCCCGGTTAATGGCAATAGGCTCGCCACCTATTACATTGGGACCTAAACATAAACTGGCGAAATGTGGGTGCTAGCACCTCTGCCTACCCCTTCGGGGATATAGGCGTGAGTTTATGTTATGTTATGCACCCTATAAATCGCGATAGAATCCGTTGTAATAATTTTTTTTATTGCAAGTGAAATAGATAGATAACCCTAAATGCGTTGTATTGTAATTTGTGTTTTTTTTTTTATACCACTAAGGTGGCAGACAAGCACACGGCCCACCTGATGGGAAGCGGTTACCGCGGCCTATGGACGTGTGCAACACCAGTGGCGTCACACTCGCGCTGCCGACCATGTAAAGGAAAGGGGATGGGAAAGGAGTTTGGGAGGGGATGGGAAAGGAGTTTGGGAGGGGATGGGAAAGGAGTTTGGGAGGGGATGGGAAAGGAGTTTGGGCTCCGGCACTCTCACTCACCAAACGGAACGCAACAGTTCAAATACTGTTACTTGGCGCCGATAGTCTGTGAGAGGGTGGTGCTTCCCCGTTCGAGTCGGCCCATTCATGCAACGGCCCAAAATGACTGTTGCTTGACTCTACCACTCTCAAAATTTATTTAAATTTGTGTGTAATTGCTACATAATACTTTTTCTGTCTTTATAATTAAAAATCGCTTGTAAATTAACGTTATAGATAACTATTTACCGATAACGGGTTCAGGAAGCAGCAAGTTTATAACGAGATATAAGTTGGTAACGAAGTCAGGGTCGCAATCACTACCTAATTTAAATTTAACTAATCACACGCCCTAGTTTATAAAATTGGAGTTATTCATAAAGTGTTCATAAGGACCGATGGACGTGTCCTAGAGTGGAGACCGGAGACCATGACTCGACAAACGGAAGGAGGTACGGCATCCAGCGAGATAGACTGACGACCTGAAAACGGTAGCTGGGATAAACAGGATGCGCAAAGCGAAGGATTGGTAGCTATGGCGCACATTGGGACAGACCTATGTCCAGCAGTGGACTGCGATAGGCTAGCTGATTGATTCATGAATGACCAACATTCATAAAATATGTGTAGAGACGCTTATCTAGCTCGTGACAAATTACACAGCGAAAATATGCTTTGTTAGGATCACCAATCAAATTTGCGATGCCTCGTAAGATGAGATCTCTGAAAACCAGAGAAGAAATAACTGACTACTTTCTGGAGAGAGGAAGAGTTGGATGTATATTGTTATGTTGTTATACAATTAGGAAACGGAAATTACACTCAGATTCAGAACATCTTTCTGTGAATTAGCAAATAATTTGACGGCCTCTGTGGCCTTTGACGGCCTCTGTGGCGTAGCGGTAGTGCATTCGACTGCTACGACAGGGGGCGCGGGTTCGATTCCCGCTCAGTGCAAATATTTGTATGCACGAATATGTCTATTTGCTTTGGTCTGGGTGTTTCTATGTATAATATGTATGTATTTACAAAAAAAAAAGTATTTAAGTATGTTTATCCGCATTCTGGAACCCATAACACAAGCTGGTTAAACTATGCTTACTTTGGGTCTAGAAAGCGCTGTGTATAATGTCATAGAATATTATTAAAAAAAAATTGTCCCTAATATTGGCATTCAACGCCTAATACTCGTCATAATGGTAGTAAACTGGGTGGTTTCTTTTTTCTTTTTTTTTACGTACGGAAATCCCGTCGGATACCCCCCCACCCCCCCGCCGGCCAGCGGAGGCGGTTATGTCGTGCATGAACCGACTAAAACCGCACGGTGTACTGCCCAAGTGGCCATTACCGGGCACCCCGGGTAAGCCCTCGAAAGTCTAAGGTGGTAGTTTAACGAGCTATACGAGCAATCTATAGCCTCGGACCCCGTGACTCGCTGAGGGAACTATTTAAAGAAATTAATATTTTAACTGTTGCTTCCCAATATGTGTACGACAACATCTTATATGTACGGAAGAACCTTGATCTGTTCAAAAAAAAATCGGACGAACATAATTTTAATACCAGAAATAAAAATAAGCTTGCAGTGCCAAAACTCAGACATCATAAAGTTTGTAATTCGTTTGTAAGCAAATGTATAAAAATATTTAATAATATCCCTCAGGATTTGGTTGACCTGCCACTTAATAAATTTAAAACAGAAGTGAAAAAAGGTTTAATGAAAAAAGGTAAATAAAACAAAACCATATATTAAAAAATAAATAAAACAGAAATAATAACGATGATCTACCTGAGTTTCTTGCTGGTCTCTTCTCAGTAGATCGAACTACCGAACCAGCGAAAGAATCATTTTCAAATGATTTACATCTTTTCAATATTTTTGACAAACGCAATTGTAAAACTTTGACATTCATATGTGCTCTTTATGTGCCTAAACTGATTAAACGAAATTGATTCTTTGATTCTTAAACAATCGCGTACTCAAGTCATGTTAAGTGTCTCAGTTGTCATATACATTACACTACTCTAAACGAAATGATCCAGAATATAATAATGAAACAAAAATACAATAGTCAAACGTATTATGACGCGGTCTTAGTTTAGAGACTACTTATGTCGTTTCTGTAGAAATAAGCATTTCTAACTTGAAATTAGTAAATTAAGCAGAGATTAAACTGAACAGAGATCTAAAACCAATCTAAATAAAAACGAGAATAGTGGAATATAAATTCAACTTTTTTTCTTCATTTATATACTTTTAGGTAGCAAACAAGCCGGCGAGTGCTCTTCGGTGTTCCGGACCCAGACCTTTCATCGAACGACAATTGGTCGGTCGACAAGACAATTCCGATGAAGTCGATACATACAATTGGTCGAAAACCCGATTGAGCGACAGGAATAATTATTCGTCATACAATTGGTCGAAAAGTCAATTGAACGACAACGATTACTAGTCGACAACTCGTGGACACCCCGCGCCCCGACACGGATAGATATAGGTTACAAGTAAATCCTTCGTATTAGGTCACCTGTGATAATGCAAGTAGAAATAGCAGCCCCGCCAAGCGAGGCTCCGTTGAAATCATTAACTAATAACTATTATTAATAATATAAAAAATAATAATAAATTTAAAAAAAAAAAAAAAAAAAAAAACTTAAATACACCAAAATGCTATTAAATTTCTGAAAAAATCTAATAAGAAATAAAAAATTATTTTTTTACTAATATTGATATTATTACAAATATTTAAAACTATATATTGGTACTTACTAATTGATAAAGTAGAGTAAACCATTATTTTTCGATTAATAATATGTCGACCAATTGATTTATCGATTAATTATCATTGTCGACCAAAACTTATATCGACCAAAAATGTGTCGACTAAT
The DNA here is from genome assembly GCA_946251805.1 of Cybosia mesomella. Lineage (NCBI taxonomy): Eukaryota > Metazoa > Arthropoda > Insecta > Lepidoptera > Erebidae > Cybosia > Cybosia mesomella. The sequence continues at coordinate 17,005,646 of OX276415.1, forward strand.
CATAATGACGACCAATAATATGTCGACCAAAATTGTCTTGAACCCTCGGTGTTCAGTACATATTCTGCAGGTAGGTTGAGGGCATACTTTTAATTCACTCGCTTTCGGCCACCTTTACACGGCTTACATTATCTTCCCAATAGACGTATTTCGCTTTGTTTTTTTTTGATAATTTTAGTTTCACCTGCCCAGACCCATCTTCCAACGTCAGCCTATTTGTTTCGTGCACGGGTCTTATTTTTCAAATAGTCTTAACCAAAATAAGTTTACAGACACTACAGCTTCTATTCACGGGTCGTTCAAAGTCTTTTTGGGGTTTCAGCTTACCCTCAGGCGAGGTGAAGTCAAATTGACGTGTACTAAATATAAAAAAAAATATAAAAAAATCTTAGCCGTCTTAAAATTTATGTGGTGGAAATTGGTAGAATTTAATTTAAATCTCTAATTACATGTTCGGATTCACAAATGAGAGTATAATATAATATCAATTATCCCGAAATTGATAACGCCATCAGTAATTCTTAGATGATTTTCATGTTTAACGTGCATGATATAGTGTTTTGATAAATATTACCTGTTGATTAGATAATAGTAAAATTGACCGCACGAGCGAGGCGCCTACGTCACGTCAATCAGTCTGTATGTAGACGTGTGCAAGTCATATTTTAGACAAAACTTGTTACAGATTTTCTGCGATTTTTCAGATTATTTTATACGTGGGCGATTTTTTTATCGTGATGTCTTTAGTCACTAAACCGACAAATTTACAAACCGAAGCAGAGAGTCACTATACGCAATGCAGTATTCATGTAGTTACAAAATCACCCGTTTCTAGACGAGTGATTTTGGGTGATGCATTATAGACAATCAAGGTTTAACGCTAAACAACAACAGATTCTATAAAAGAAGGCATATAGTCCAAAAAATCTGGGTAGGTCACAAATTTCAACAAACCTTGTAGACTGATGCAAATTTATTGGTATATGTCACTTCCAACTGAATGTGTTTTGCAATTTATGGAATTCATCCATACATACATAAATCAAATTTAAGGCAAAATAACTAATTTTCACGTTGTTGGTTGATCTAATTGTATTTCGAATAAATACAATTAGATCAACCAACAACGTGAAAATTAGTTATTTTGCCTTAAATTTGATTTTAATCTTAAAACAGACTATTGCTCTACAGAAACATATGAAAGTGTGCACACTTCAAACAAAACAAAGCTGTCTAATACAAACAAGTCACGTCCCGACAAGTCTGTCTTACGACTGTCTTGTGTATAATGAGCGCAAATCATTGTTAATGTTCTTTTCAGGCTGTTGATTGCCCTTATTCGGTGCAACGCCATCAGATTATGACAACCTCTATTCGTCTTAACTTTGTTGTGGTATTTGGACATGTTCTAACCATTTATGTGTGTCTATATGTATATATATGTGTTTGTTATTTGTGTGTGTTTCAGTATTTTATGGTCACTCTGCAATGCTCACATTCAGTCCATCAAAATTTATAAGCAGGCCACAAAAACTCCACTGCACGTCTGACATTGGCAGAATTGTCGACACATACGTCGACTTCAGTTGCCATATTTAAAAATTGAATTGAATTGAATTGTTAATGTTAGTAACAATGTGTCCACTGACAAAACAAACCACAGATCTAGTAGGTCGATCAGCTCCTTGAGAAGGTTGCTACGCATATGTAAATCGTATGCCGTAAATATAATGTAACAAAAAGTGAATTTATGGTATTCAAGGCGGATACTAAATGCTATAATGTAGTGCCAAACATTTGTTAAAGTGGTACTCAGCTGCAAAGGGTGAATAAATTCTAATATTTGGGCCACTGGGTCACTGACAATTTGAAAGATAATCTGGACATTGAAAGGGAACGCAGGTCGTTGTCTGTTCGCTGTAACATCTTGGGTCGCAGGTTTGCACGGTGTACGGTTTAAATAAAGGAGACGCTTTTCAAAGCATACTGCCAGTCTTTCTACACCTGCAGCCTGTGGGTCAACTATAAGCTGATGGCATATGGCGACCTGCGTATCCAATACAATAATGCGTTCAAAGTGTTGATGGACTTGCCATGATTCCATCAACACTTTGAATGTATCACGATTGACAGTTTTGCTGCCATCATACGCAAGAGGTCTGGAGCGATTGCAATCAAGTACCAACAGCATTTTATGTACATTGGCAAACCGGTGGGACTTTCCAATACTGGAGCATTGGGTGCGATTGCATGCAATCAAATAATATGCGTCCTAGTGCTAGGGTGACTTACGGGACTGTTGGATCAAGTTTTGTTCTAATGTTTTGTTTTAATATTATTTATTTTTATATTTTGTTTCTTATACTAACAATAGTGGCTACTATTATTATTAGTGGAGATCTATTTTTATTATTTGTATCTGTATTATTTTTTTTCAATTTTTATTGGGTCATTCTTTTTTGTTTCTACAATTATTATATTTTTGACAGAAATAAATTTATAGCCATCTCTTTCTGCTTTAATTCAAACAACTATTTTTTCTGTATATATTATCTGAGCGAACATGTACCAAGATGTATCTATGTGTATCGATACACGAGTTTCAACTTAGCATATCTTTATATCGCGTAGTATTATCTCTCCCGGACCCTAGTCTAGTCTAAGATACCCGATAATGTTATCAAAACTCGTTATTACCTGTTTTCGTGAGATAAAAACTACTAAAGTTAAATGACGTAACATTGATAACAATGAATCAAATTATAGAGAATTGAAACAGTTCCTTACAGGACACAGCAATATGACATCATCTGCTATATGAAAAGTTTAATTTAAAGATTAAAGTCCATCATTAGATATGCCAACAATAATTACCGCCAATGCTAGCTTAATTTAAGTGTTTATTGCGACCTACATGCATCATCAAATAGATGTTACTTTCTTTTTTAGGGTTCCGTTGCCAAATGGCAAAAAACGGAACCCTTATAGATTTCTCATGTCTGTCTGTCTGTCCGTTCGTATGTCACAGCCACTTTTTTTCCGAAACTGTAAGATCTATGCTGTTGAAACTTGGTAAGTAGATGTATTCTGTGAACCGCATTAAAATTTTTACACAAAAATAGAAAAAAGTCAATAAATTTTGGAGGTTCCCATACTTGGAACTGAAAGTCAAAATTTTTTTTTTCATCCGACCCATACGTGTGTGGTATCTATGGATAGGTCTTCAAAAATGATATTGAGGTTTCTAATATCATTTTTTTCTAAACTAAATAGTTTGCAAGACAGACACTTCCAAAGTGGTAAAATGTGTGTCCCCCCCCCCCTGTAACTTCTAAAATAAGAGAATGATAATACTAAAAAAATATATGATGTACAATACCATGTAAACTTCCACCGAAAATTGGTTTAAACAGATGACAAACCGTTTGGTTCATAATGATAATTTATTGTAATACTTGATACAAGGAAAAAAATAAGAAAGAAAAGAAAGATAAGAAAGAAAGAAAGAAAGGAAAGATAAGAAAGAAAATAAAGAAATAGAAAGAAGATAAGAAGAAGAAAATAGAAAGAAAAAAAAATTTCTTACAGCTAAATTGTATGCCCTTTAGGTACAATGTATCTCAGGCCTGGGGGTGGCGAATGAGGCCACCTGCCACCCCAGCAGAAGCAGTCCGGGACGGGGACACCGTGGTTCCCAAACCCGAGGGGGCCATCTCGAAACAGGAGATGGCCCAGGGTCAGTCGGGGTGCGAGGGATATGCTCTATGGGCAACCTTATACCCCGGCGTCTGTAGACCCGAGATTTTGTGCGGTTTTAGTCGGTTCAAGCCCCACATAACCGCCCCCGCTGGTCGGCAGGGGGGTATCCGAAGGGATTCCCACGAAAAAAAAAAAGGTACAATGTATCTGAAGTTTTTAGAGGTTGCAAACTATAATTTTCAAGTCGATGACAACATTAAAAAAGACCCTATTAACATGTCCTACCGTTCATTAACTTGTAATAACTATTTTCTCGGGTAAAATAACTACTACTATATACATCCTTAAAAGACAACAAAACATGATTTTATTCATGATAGTTACAGCATGATAACGATACTATGTTGCTATGTTAGATTGTTAATTTACAGAAACCGTGCATCATGCACGGTTTCACAAGAAGACATCACATCATAACATAGAAAGACCAAATCACATCATAACTAGGAATTCAGTGCAGGGTGTGACTGAAATAAATTGAGCAAAGCGAGCAGGACTCTTACTTGAAAATAAGGCATCTTAAACAGTCGCGCGCTTAGCTAAGGCCGCGCGCTCGTGAAACTGTTTTTCGGTGATTATTCCTCAATGGTACATCGGACATGAACCATCTCGCTTCAAAACACTCCTCAGTGTCCACACTATCACTGTGGTAAATTTGATCAAGATCGCGCGAGTGGTTACGGAGGAGTTCAGCCACCAACCAACGGCTATGCCGCGTATAAGACGCACAACTATATTCGAAGTAACGAATGCTTATTATATATTTTTAATTTGTCAGAGGTGAGGTGAGGTGTTACTATACTACCGAGCCTTTATGGCTCTTAAATCAATAAAGCATTCGACTGCTAAGTCAGAGGTCGCAGGTTCGATTCCTGCTCATTGCAAATATGTATATTTGCATTGGTCTGGATGTTTCTATGTATAATATGCAGTTATTTACAAAAAAAAGTATCTATGTTTTGTAAGTAAGTATGTTTATCCGCATTCTAGAACCCATATGACAAGCTCTGGTTATTTTGGGTCTAGATAACGTTAAGTAATATGTCCTAGAAAATTAAAAAAAAAATTTGCAAAACCAAAATTGAATCTACCGATAAAGCCTCCGAAAATTGAAAAAATGATATGCAAATTAACCATGTTATTTGAAAAAGCCTAAGATTGTTAAAACTACATAAGAGGGGATCTCCTAGATGTGCTTGGCTTGACGGGGTAGAAAGTGACATGCGTGCCAACGGTCTCATTGCTAGGGATTAGGGATACCTAATCCCTAGCAATGAGTCTCATTACGTGGGATACCACGTAATGAGACCGTGCGAAGTGGAGGAGGAAAAGTCAGAAGACGATCTCTAGGCTCTGCAATTAAAACAATGCTGTTATGAAGATGATGATGAATTGGAACCAACTCTAAAACAACTCAAACAATCATGAATTAAAAATGGAAGATGAAAGAAAACCACTAGTTAGTGAAAAAGTAGCATCTCTAAGTAAAGATAATAAAGATTATTAGTATAGATTAGTTAATGATAATCTGCGTTTAGTTGCTTAAAACAATAAAATATTATGTTAGTTGTTTATTCTTATAAAGAATAGAACAAGGATAGAATCAAAATTAGTGTAAAAAAAAAAACAAAAATTTGGTTTCAATGAAAAATTCTAATAAAACAAAATGTCACTTGCTAGTTAGAGGTACACTAAATTTTTTGAAGTCAAAGTCAAAAATCGTTTATTCGGTCAAGACCTTATTAAAGCCATTTACGAAACAACAAAAAAAAATAGGCTACTTATGATAGAAAGATTTGAAAACTCTGATAAGAAAATGAGCGGTAATTTTTCATCGTGGTTTTTTCAGAAACGTTTTACTTAAACAAATTACAAAGTTTTGTTTAAGTTGCCAATTAGAGCACATCACAATTAAGATAATGTACAAAAACAAAACAAAAACGTAAATAAACACTCACCATTGAAAATAAAACAGCCATTATTCCAAAAACCAGAACACTTAAAATAACACAGCAAATCCGGAAATAATAAATAGAAAAATAATTAAAATGTAAATAACTGTTCAATCAGAAACTGTTACTTTTCATATAATTACACGGTGTAGCGTTGAGATACACGGTTTTACACCAAATGATATTTTGCCGAGTAAATAAAATTATTTATGTAACCACTGAACATTGACATATCGGGAACACCATCTTTTAGCGTGCTACGTTAATGATATAGATAATTCAAAGTTAGGGTTTCGCATAGTTATTAAAAACCTTTTTAACCAATATTGGATTTTCCATTTTGTTATGTAGTATTTCATTTTTCGTTTATCGGTAGATATGGTAACAGCTTTTCGTTTAGTACAATAATTTCATATAAATATTTCATGTAATTTCATAAATTTAAAAGTCAAATTAAAAGAAAATTTTGCAAAAAAGGCTATTATTTTTTTTTTGACTACTTAGACGACAAAGAAGCTTGGATATGAACTGTTTGCTATGAACTAGACTACAAAAAAAACATATTTGTAGTCTAGTATCAAAACATATTTGTAAACAGACCAAAAAAACCAGCCAGCTGAGTTCCTTGCTGGAGTCTTCTCAGGACAGGGCCACGTTTCGAACAGGTGGTCCATTTGCTAAACAATTGTCTTGTTTTTCTTTGACTATTTGTAAGTTTCGTGTTAATGGTCTATACAGAATAACTTGACTTTACTCCTAAAAACTAAATCACCACTTAAAACACTGCCGTTCACTGCCTAAAAATAAACTGTTGATTTTTTTCCATGTTCTAATTAATTTCCAAATGTCTACTAACGCACAGCTCATATTTCAACAATAATAATAATAACAATAATGTTCTGAAAACTTCTGAAAGAAAATAATTTCTTTCAGAATTTTATCATTCAATCATGGGAGTCGTCATACCCGTCCTACCTAGGGGTATACCCGTCGGGATACCCCCTAGAATTTCACTTCACCGGCGCCCACGATAAGTTGGGTTTATAATCTCATTAATTTTCTTTATTCGAATATCGATTTTTTCCGTGTGTAAAAAAAAATCCGACTGCCAATTGCAAATCATAAACCCAAAGAAACTTAATGGGTCCCGCCTGCTATCAAACTTTTTTCGGTCTTTTCAGCGACAGTTAGGTTTTTATTTTTTAATAATTTATTTCATTCTTTTTGATTATGACATATATTATATACATTTATGTTATCTCTTTCTAATTTCCTTCATTTTGATACCAATTTTTTTTTTTTGCAATATGTATCTAAGCGCCAAAAATCCACACTATAGTTTTTCTTCCCATTGTATGTACCCTATGATACCCAAGACCTCATCAATCGAAATCCGGCCAACCGTTAGGCCTATCGAGGGGAACAAAGAAAACTACATACATGCGCACGAAAAACATTAACCTCGCTGGCATATTCGGATAATAACCATAAAAGGACCTCCGGCTCCATAGTGCCAACTTTGGACGCAGCAGCGAAATCACTATGAGGATGAAGTCACTTCCGCCGCCGCCTCCTTCTGCGAGCAAATAAACTCGAGAAGGATACGGCGGAGGGGGGTCCGGGAAAGACTCAGGTCTCTCCCGATCTGCAGAGCCCGCGAGGCGCGGCGGCGACTTAGGCGTCAGAGGTCGCTGAACGACCTCCGTCGTCCATAAGCGCAAGCCTAGGGGCGTCTGTCACCCTAGCAGAAGCAGGCCGGGGCGGTAGTGCCTTGCGCGCCTCCACTCTTTCCGGGAGCGAGACGGGGACATCGTGGTTCCCAAACACAAAGTGGCCATCTCGAAACCGGAGATGTCCCTGGGTCAGCCGGGGTGCGAGGGAAATGCCTTATGGGCTCCAGCGTCTGAAGACCCGAGACGGCGTGTGGTTTTAGTCGATTCGAATCCGACCTAAACACCCCCGCTGGCCAGCGGGGGGGTATATGAAGAGATTTCCGCACGAAAAAGGAAAAAAAAGATGCAGATGGTTTATATTTAGGTTTAATTGATTTTCCACATTTGTGAGACAAGAAAAGATTAAAAGTAGTGCAACAAAGGTCGTTAACCTTTCATAATCTGTTATGAGCCTACACATTCAATCTATAGACGATAAGAGTGACAATATAAACAACAAATTAGTTAAACATGACATATCTTATTATCAAAAGTAATTATATTACTGAACTTCACACAAAGGTAAAAGTTTGTATTTGTTTATAAGTGCGTCAATTGGCTTGCCGTGGATGGAAAGAAATTAGAATGAAGTCCAGCAGATATGGGCCACCATTCCAGATACTGACCATCGTAAAATAGTGGTTCTTAACTTGACGGTTCCGACAGAAGCTGTTTCGCGCCCTGCTTAACGAACCTAAGATTATCATTCTCGTCTTCCGAGCCCTTTTCCTAACTCAATTGAGGCCGGCTTTTCAGTCTAACTACGAAGACCCTGAACTGCCATCCGACCTCCACAACCCACTGGCAATATCGAAATTCTGTAGTAAGACCAGTTGTCGAATTTTTAGGTTCGACCCGCGCAAGAAACCCACACTAGCTGAAAGTGTACGGCACCGTGCTGAGCGGTAGCATGGCCCAGGATTCTTAAAGAACTGGGTCGCTAACGGTCCCCTCGGAGGTCCGGGCGTCTCTCCGGGGTAAACTAGCCTTCTGTAGGTACGGGGCTCTGCCTACAGTGACCTTTGCACCCCACTTTCCAAAGTCCAAGATGAATTTCAATCAAATCCCAAGAAGACCAAGACCTGGCCCGGCACGGTCACCTCGCCGGGCCGAACCCCCACGATCATCGCCACCGGGAGGCTTGGTGTCTACAGAACCCGCAAGGGCTCCGCAACAGGCACCCGCACCCGGTGGAGGGCGTCGCATGAGATGGTCAAAACCTCAGAATGCCAACATCTTGCGCGCCCACTTTGGGGCGATTAGGGGAGAAACTGGTTCGTGTGGCAACCGGGTCCTTCGGTTCTTCGGTCTCATCCTAAGACTGACCCGGCTAAGATTGCTTAACTGTGCAATGTGTAAACATACTAGGTTACGACTTAGCCTCGAGCTTAGAATTGTAACAAGAAGGAAACACGTGGGTAGAGAAGAGCATTCGAGTTCTTTACCGTGCGACAAAGAAATAAAGTTCCGAACCGTTTGGTTTGAGACGGTATTGTTTCTCCAAATGTGGGTGAGAATGGGATCAAAATTCCATACGGGTAAACCACGAGCAACAGCTAGTATTATAATTGCAGAAGTTGGGGAAGATTTTTGTAACTCAAACACGCTTAAACCGCTTAAGGGATTCATTACATACGGAACCTGAAATAATCTTCCCACAGTAATATTTAGGACCTTTAGATCTGTACCAATAAGTAAATTTTTTGCATCATACAGATATAAATTAATTAGTTGTTAATTGGCTTAGGTAAACACTGGAACACCGTAATTATCTCAATTACGCAACATCTTAAAATATAATACATTCAAATGTGCTTACTCTCAATGACATGACCATTCATTACTTGCGTGATTCAATTTAAACCAAGATGTTTAAATGGCTTATTCCTATTCAAGATTCCCTAGGGCCCCAAAGCTAACCTGAAAATAAAAAAACGGAACCTTTATAAGATCTCTTTGTTGTTCGTCTGTTTGTCTGTGTGCCTGTATGCCAGGACCTTTTTCTCAGAAACGCGTGGAGGTATTAAGTTGAAATTGATACCAAATAATCAGGGCTGCAACTTCATGCATCTGTCAAACTTCTAAGTCAACGTAATTAAAAGATACAGACGTTTATCCAGCATCCAGTCTAACTAAGCTACCGTTTTGGGCCGTCAGTTCACCTGGCGGGGCGTGCCACCGTTCTTTTACCGATTCACGGTCTACACTCTAGGACTCGTCTGCTGCCATCGAACCTTCAACAGATGTGTGTCCAGCCCACTGTCGCTTTAGTTTTCTGCGAGTTATATTGGTAACATCAGTTTGCCAGAAGCCTCCTTTAATCCAACTGGATTAACTCAACTGATTTTTAACTCCCTACTGTTACTATTACCAACTCTCCCTATGCCCTCACCTTCTCCTCTGCATGTGGGAAAGGGTGAGTGTTACTTCAGGGGTTACTAGAGGTCATAAGTTAGGCTGAGCTTATATTAGAGACACTACTACAGTCTTAAGACAAACTTGTCGCAGTGCAGATCTTGTAGGTATTAGACAGCTTCTACGCCCAGGACTACCGATCTCCGTGATCGGGGATTGAGGACGGCAATCGGCCGACTGGTCCTCCTTACAGAAGCAGGCCAAGACGGAGGCGTGTCGTGTGTGTCCCACACACGCCTGCCAACTCAACAAAGGGGGATCAAACTCGACCCCAAACGCGAGGCCGTGATGACGGCTGAAGTCCGCCTGGAACCCTGGGGTTATCCTTTCGAGGGCGTACCCGGTGGGCCCAGCAATGGACGCTTGGGAAGGACACTGTGTGGTTATAGTCGATTAGATTTTGACATATCCACCTCATCACTCAACGGTGAGGTGAAGCCAGTGGGGGTTTCCACACGTAAAAAAAAAGATATTACACAGCTTTGTCTCTGAAAGGTTTTGTTTGAAGTATGCTCACTTTCATCATATTTGTAAAGCAATAGTCTGTCTAAAGACTGTGGTATTTTAACGACTTACCGAGTTTTGGACTGAGTGATTCTCTGTTTAGTAGTATTAAAAAAACCAATGACAATTTGTAAACAAAATTGAATCGGTAAACTATTAACGGTTTACCACGGTATTTAACGGTAATATTAACGGTAAACCAAACATGAGAGGTGACATGATTTAATAAACTTATCTAAGTAAAACCTAAAAAGAATGATGAGGGTGCTCAAGAAGAAAAATATTACAAAGGCCCCTTTAGCATCACCAGTAAACCACATGTTTTTAGGAAAATAAAAGAATTAAATTTAGCCTGTATATTGTTGTTAGTAAATATTCCTGCGTATACTTTGTGTACATAGAAAATAATACGAACAACTTCGAGAACTATCGTATGTGCAAACTTATAATAAGAGCGTTGTAGTGTAGTAAAATGTATTACAGTAAAAGTTTTCTTTGACAGTCAGACAACGTATATATAAATATATTTATTCAACGTATATAAAAAGTGGCGTGCGTAACGGACTGCCGAGACGAGGTCTCGAGTTCGATCCCCAGTCGCCCCCCGGGCACACACCTCTGACTTTTCGTAGTTATGTTAATTATCGCGCGCTTAACAATGTGCCCGGTAGATGGCAATATTCTCGCCCCCTATTACATTGGGACCTAAACATAACTGGCTAATCGTGGGTGTAATACACCTCTGCCTACCCCTACGGCGATACAGCGAAGTTATGTTATATTTATTCACAAACAAATACTACTTTATAGAGTGCATGGGGCTCCACCTAGATCTTTCGCGCCCAAGCTAATCAATAAAAAAGCAAGTCGAGAAGGAAGTATGTTAATGACCTTGCTTTAACAGAAAACGTCATGCCGAAGGTGACCGGCCTCTCTGCGTAAGCAAAGCTTCAACCGTACCGCCTGTAGTATGCGGTAGATAAGTCGGCAGATAATTCAATGTAATAAGCCGTTAAAAATTCACTGTCGTTTCGAAAGTGTAGAATTAAGGAATCTGTGTTGAAGATGCAAGTTGGAAGTAACTAGTAGTTGGAAGTTTCATCAAAAGCACTCCTATCCACGTAATGGAGAGCGAGATTTGTATTGTACCTTTACAAATTCGCCGAATATTAAATTTCTTGGGGGTAAATTTTGGCTTAAATCTATGTCCTCGTCTAACAATAACACAATCAATGATATACAACAATTAGTCTCACTTATTTCACGTAGGTACTGGAGACGAAAAAGAACTCCAATTCTTGTTGCAATAAACTCCACATTTAAGGATATTAATATAGATTCACGGGTGTGGTTAGAAATGTTTCATTCGATTATTGGATTAACTGGTATAACTTAAATGATATAGTGAAGTATGATATAGAAGGTGTACATTGTGCTAAAAGAAGCTACAAGCCTAATTTACTTCGTGAACGCTGTTCGGTGAATATTTTGACCATTATAAAATATTTACCGACGGGTCCAGGGAAAGTCGTGTGAGTATGGGTGCCGCGTTTTATGATCCCCAGATTAATCAAAGTTTGAAATTTTGATTTGTTTACAATATGTCCATTACTTCTCTCGAATTAATCGCCATCTCAGAAGCCCTAGCATACGTTAAATCCATAAATGCCATTAAATTTGTAATTTTAACTGACTCAAGAAGCGCCCTCCAACCTCCACCTCGGTGTACCTCTTATAGAAGAGGTATGTGGATAGCTTATGATATTATGAAATCACTTTATGAATTAAAATTTAATTCAAAAGAGATCATTCTTCAATGGATTGCCTCACACACATCGGGCTGACTGGCAACGAGGAAGTGGACATATTGGCAAGACAGGCTTCAAGCGATGGCATACCTTTTTTTTTTTTCCGTGCGGAAATCCCCTCGGATACCCCCCCGCCGGCCAGCGGAGGCGGTTATGTCGGGCTTAAACCGACTAAAACCGCACGCCGTCTCGGGTCTGCAGATGGCGGGGTGTAAGGTTGCCCATAGAGCATACCCTCGCACCCCGACTGACCCTGGGCCATCTCCGGTTTCGAGATGGCCCCCTCGGGTTTGGGAACCACGGTGTCCCCGTCTTGCCCCGGTTTGGGGGAGGGGCGCTAGTCGCCTCACCGTCCCGAGTCGCCCCACCGTCCCGAGCGATGGCATACCTATGGGTTCCTTGCCTTTCTTCACTGATTCCATACATTTAATCCGAGAACACTGTTTTAAGGTATGGATGGTTCATTTTGACGAGCGATCAGTGGAGAAATTTATATGGTACAAAACCCTACAAAACGAGCCTTGGAAGATCCCGTGGTTTGATGACTGTACGTTGGGGAGACAGAAATTAGTTACAGCCTTTAGATTACGTTCCGGCCACGTTCCACTTAATAAATTCGCACACATGATGAAGAAGGTTCCATCCCCCTTCTGCTCAGAATGTGGCATAGTAGAAGATGCGTTGCATGTTATGCTGGAGTGTGTCCAAAACGAAGACGTAAGGCTGGATATGTCTTTTTTACTAATAATCTGGGACAACTCGGCAATTGTAACGAAGTGTTGATTGCTCCTCTTTCGGAGGCGACAAAGGCACTGTATAGGGTAGCTCTAGTTGGTATGAGAAGGAGATCGTCATGTATATGACATAATATTTGTTAGATGTTATATAGTTATAAGGAATAAAATGTTGTCGACCTTACGGAGTGGCGTAGTCTCGAGGAACTAAAACTCCTTAAATAAAGAAAAAAAAAAGAAAAGTAACTAGTAGTTCTAGTAGTTAATTAGAGGAACAGAAGAAAAAATTGTAGAAAAGTTATGTAAAAAGTAGGTTCGTGAGTATGTGATCCGTTAATCACGTTAAGAATGGGGTTTGGCAAAACCTACGGGATTCGGTTTTTATTGGTATGTCTACTTTTTCGGGATCGACTGCCTTCTAACCTCCCAATCTAAGCGTCGGTAGCTTAATGGTTAAGAAGTCGACCCCACGATCGAAAGGTCCCGGGTTCGTATCCTGGTCATTCCACTACCAACGTGAACCCACTCCTAACACAAGCAATTTAGCTTAGCTGGAGGGGATATTAGTAATTTCGGTTACTAATATTCTTTTAAAAAAATCCTATTTTTCCATGCGGTTTTTTTTTATATTTAGGACACGTCAATTTGACTTCACCTCGCCTGATGGTAAGCCGAAGGAGTGGAAAGCCTGCGTCAGAGCCGTGTCTAGCAGGCGCTTGGGCCCCAAACGCCAAGATGATGATGAAAGAAGTCAGAACTACAAGAGGCTTCAAGTGCATTTGTTATGGAATCAGAGTTCCGGTTGCGAAGAAAATATGTTTTTAAATTAACAATTTTTAGGGTCAACGAGTAAATAACCTCAAATAATTCTGTCAAAGGTTATCAAATATACAATTGTGATTGTAAAAGTCAGAAAATGTCTGACTTTTGTTATCACTATTGTCTACGTATCGGTTGGATACAAAACAATTTCTTTGCCAATATGTTATAATCAAGCATGAGGCGTGCCTTCTCACGTTTCGTTCACACCTCCAACTTCATTGGTTCTTAGGCTGAGCGCTCATTGGAGACTTAACAGTCTTACGACAGACTATTACTCTACAGAAACATATTTAAGTGTGCACACTTCGAACAAAACTGTCTCATAAACAATGCATTCTGCCGTTGCAATGTTGAGCTGAGAGTCCACTACATGATTACCTACAATTCTCGCGCAATTTGTTTTCAACTGAATACCATTGAATTGTTTTTTGGTGATTATTCCTCCGTTGCTAGACCGATTTTCAATTTTCTTTTTCTGTCTTAAGCCAATAGTTAAGTTGCACATTTTGGCGCCAAAGTCGTGGTCCCAACATTGATCATTTTGGAGAAATTCGATTTTGAAATTTTTGAAGGGTGATTATTCTTCCATGGTATGTTCGATTTTCAATTTTATTTTTTCTAAACCTTCCGGGTATCAAGTTGTATTTACGTGCCAAATTTGGTCAAAATTGGTCTTTTAGTTTAGGAGGAGTAGCGTCACAACCGAAATACACCGAGTGGAGTATAGAGAGCTTTTCGATCGACTTCGTCTCACTCTCAGCTCAACAAGATCTACACGGTGATAAGTCTGTCTTGAGACTGTCTTGTCTCTTATCTGTGGAAGCCCTTAGTTCTACATTCAAATTATCTGATCTAGAAAATCTTTGTCTAAAAATCATTATGTTTATAACGGTCCTAATCCTACAATCCTACTGCAGCGCTACCTACCGAGTTCAATCCGGAAATGTTCCATTGTATACCTAATTCGCCCCCTTAGAAGTAAAATTTAAAACTAGGTCTGCAAGGCGAATCGCTGCTTGCAATGTTGAGCTGAGTGAGACGTCGTGATTTGAATTATTAAGAGCGATTTATTTATCATTAAAATCATTCATTTATCATGAATGAATGATTTTAATGATCATTCATTCATGACGAATAAATGAATGATCATTTGAACAGTGAATGATCACTGTTCAAATTTTTGAAAATTTTGAACAGTGATCATTCCTCCGTGGCAAGTCCGATTTTGAAAATTCTTTTTGAAAGTCACAACTCTGGACATGCTTTCTGAGCGTGTAAAGTTTGGTCACAGTGTCTCGAGCGGTTATTATGTAATTCCATCTGGTAATTTTTAACGGTGATCATTCCTCTGTGGTAGCAATAATTTTTTCAAAATATATCCATAAACCCTCATCTGATTGCCCTCTTTAATCATGCCAAGTTTGGTTCTGATTGGATTAGTATTTTAAGAGGAGACCTGTGACAAAGAAAATCCTGAAGTCTGGTATGAGGAGCTGTCGCTCGACTTCGTCTCACTCTGCTCAAAAAATTCATACTTCTTGCTTTTAAAATTACGGACTTCAAACTTGCGAAAAATTTAACCATTCATCCCTTATGTAACCCCCCCAGGAGTGATATTTTAAAACATCCTTCCTAAGAGACTGTCTACAATATAAAAGGCTTGCAATATTATAGATTATTATCACTACATATTATAAAACAAAGTCCTCCACCGCGTCTGTCTGTCTGTTCGCGATAAACTCAAAAACTATTGCACCGATTTTCGTACTGTTTTTAACAATGAATAGAGTGATTCTTGAGGAAGGTTTTAGTATATAATTTGTCAAGTTTTTATATACATTGGCTAAAATATAAGTATAATGATATGGAGGTGTCGGTAAAAATTAGCCATCTAAGAGCTTTCAACAAAACCCTTTGAGATATAACAAAATGATGTATGGTGGAATTGTGTATCTTATATAGGTTGTGGTGGTAAGATAAGGTCCTATGGGTGGCGGGATTGGGATCAGAGTTCCACGCGGGTAGCACCTAGATTACTATTATGAACAGAAGCTAGTTTACTCTGAACTTATAAGAGTCACTTTCATGACTCAGTTTTGAAATAACTTCAAAATACAATTTCATCAACGCAACGCAACAAAAACTAGACGACAACAGAAAAAAAAAGCGGCCAAGTGCGAGTCGGACTCGCCCATGAAGGGTTTCGTAGCAGTAAGTAACATAATAATGCTTTTTTATATTTTTATATTTGAGTTGATTGAATGAAAGGTTTTACGGTTTTGCGGTTTACGATTTAAAACGTATTAAAAAAAACTACTTACTAGATCTCGTTCAAACCAATTATCAGTGGAAGTTTACATGGTAATGTACATCATATATTTTTTTTAGTTTTATCATTCTCTCATTTTAGAAGTTACAAGGGGGGGGGGGGGAATTTTACCACTTTGGAAGTGTCTCTCTTGCAAACTATTCAGTTTAGAAAAAAATGATATTAGAAACCTCAATATCATTTTTGAAGACCTATCCATAGATACCACACACGTATGGGTTTGACGAAAAGATTTTTTTAGTTTCAGTGCTAAGTATGGGGAGACCCCAAAATTTAATTTATTTTTCTATTTTTGTGTGAAAATCTTAATGCGGTTCACAGAATACATCTACTTACCAAGTCTCAACAGCATAGTTCTTATATTTTCGGAAAAAAGTGGCTGTACCATACGGACTGAAAGACAGACAGACATGACGAATCAATAAGGGTTCCGTTTTTTTCCATTTGGCAACGGACCCCTAATGATAACACAAAGAAGGGATGAAAAACATTATGAAATGATACAATTCTGTGCATCATGCTCGGCGGCAATGCACGGAATTGTATCTACCTTCAAAGGAGTGATGAGTAGGTCAGTGGATGATAAAAAGAATATGTAGGGGACGATGGTAAAAACGATGTAGGAAAAGAGAATGAATTACTTGAAGATTAGCGTAATAGAAACAGACAGACAGACAAACGGACGTCGAAGTGGTCCTATGAGGGTTCTGTTTTTGGCTTTTGAAGTCCAGAACCCTAAAAAATACATTGATCCAAGAACAGCTGAACTGAGAGGTTAGGTCATGGAGACTTCCGTCCTCCATGAGCGCCGGCCTGGGGGCGACAGGTGGAGTCATCTGTCACCCTAGCAGAAGCAGCTGGGGAGGCGGCGCATTGCGCCCCCTGAAGACCTGAGACGGTGTGCGGTTTTAGTTGGTTCGAGCCCGGCATAACCTCCCCTGCTGGTCGGCGGAGGGGGGGGGGGGGCTGAAAGGTGAAGTCATGGAAAGTGGAATGGAATTTATTTCCAATAACCGTAAAGTTGGTGAAACATTATGAAGATGTGGTAAACAGACAGTTATCGTTATCAGCTAAAATTAATTAGTTGAATGCTTATTGCATCAATTACTTAGCTACGAAGCCGCCGAACTTCAATATTTTCCATGAAGCGACAGAAATATGACCTCCACAACCCACTGGCGATATCGAAGGTTACAGAAGTGCGATGTATTTTTTTTTTTTTTTTTTAATAAATATTCTACGAAATTCTTCACAGAGCTTTCTAGACCCAAAGTAAGCATAGTTTAACTAGCTTGTGTTATGGCTTCCAGAATGCGGATAACTTATATACTTTTTTTTTTGTAAATACTTACTATATTATACATAGAAACACCCAGACCAATGCAAATAGACATCATCATGCATACAAATATTTGCACTGAGCGGGAATCGAACCCCCCTGACGTAGCAGTCGAATGCACTACCGCTACGCCATAGAGGCCGTCATATATATGGCTAGTGGGTTAGACCAGTTGTCGGACTTATTAAGGCTCAAACTACTACCCGTAACGGCTGTCATTGTAAGCGACACATTACAACTAGGTCTGCAAGGCGAATCGCTGCTTGCAATGTTGAGCTGAGTGAGACATTTGTGGAATCAGATTTTGAAAATTTTGAACAGTGATCATTCCTCCGTGGCAAGTCCGATTTTGAACATTCTTTTTGAAAGTCACAACTCTGGACATGTTTTCTGAGCGTGTAAAGTTTGGTCACAGTGTCTCGAGCGGTTATTATGTAATTCCATCTGGATTTTTTTTAACGGTGATCATTACTCTGTGGTAGCATTAATTTTTTCAAAATATATCCATAAACCTTCCTCGGATTGACCTCTTTAATCATGCCAAATTTGGTTCTGATTGGATTAGTAGTTTAGGAGGAGACTTGTGACAAAGAAAATCCTGAAGTCTGGTATGAGGAGCTTTCGCTCGACTTTGTCTCACTCAGCTCAAATATTTTCAATTGATAATTTTCTACCAGTACAATGTTCCTATTTATTACTTTAACGTTATATACCTTTTTTTTCGTGCGGAAATCCCTTTGGACACCCCCCCCCCCCCGCCGGCCAGCGGGGGTGGTTATGTCAGACTCGAACCGACTAAAACTGTAAAACTGCACGCCGTCTCGGGTCTTCAGACGCCGGGGAGTAAGTTTGCCCTTAAAGCATTTCCCTCGCACCCCGACTGACCCTGGGCCATCTCCGGCTTCGCGATGGCCCCCTCGGGAGAACTTTAGTACCTGTATATAGCTACATTATATTTTGTGCCTGTAAGTTTTACCTAATTAACGCGAGCGGTGAGGGTGGGGGGTCGGAGGGGGGCAGTTGCCTCCGTGACACCGACCCGTACATACGTTGCATACAACCCGCGATCACTCTCAGCTTAAATTCTTGAACGATTCTTTTATTCCTTTCAGTGGTGTAGCAACGGACTGCCGAGACGAGGTCTCGAGTTCGATCCCCAGTCGGCCCGGGCACACACCTCTGACTTTTCGTACTTATGTGTGTATCAAAAACGTTTATTATCGCTCGCTTAATAATGTGTCCGGTAGATAGCAATAGGGACCTAAACATAACTGGCGAATAGTGGGTGTGTAATACACCTCTGCCTACCCCTTCGGGGATGCAGGCGTGAAGTTATGTTATGTTTCATTTTTCATTCTATTGCCTACTGACATAGATGTTCGTATGGCAAGCGGGACTGACGGCTTAACGTGTACTCTGAGGCACGGAGGGCTCTCAATGAGTTTAGAATGATCACCCATTCATGAAGCTGACCTGGCTAGTACTTTGCATAATTCAATTGAAGTTTTAAGCAATTAGTATGCTTACTTTTTCTACTGATTTAGATCGGAAAAGCAGAACATCTAGGACAGGACTTGAACCCGCGACCAGTCCCTTACAAGGGGAATGCTCTGACCAACTGAGCCACCTAGACACATCCCTCTCCGATATATTATATACGTCTCAAGGCGACGCTGGAGCCATCTACCGCAATTCTTGCGAACTACGGAAACAATGAATGACTTTACAATCATTTGTAAACATTATATAAATCTTAAAGCTTCAGTATAAATCTTAAGACATCAGTCACACGTGTTCGCCGCCGAGGAAGGTTCTCCGCACTCGACGGCGTCCCGACGTGTACCACTGAAGATGTCGACCGCAGTGATCGACGAAACGTCTGGAATACAAGTTTCCGATGGACCACGGCCAAACAGTCCCGAAGCAGTATATTCTTCATTTGTAAACATTGTTTTTTTGATTACTCCACCACATTAATTCAATTCAATTTTTAAGCAATGAGTAGCTTACCTTTACCTTTTCCTTTACCTTTTCTATGGATTTAAATCGGAAAAAGAGAACATCTAGGATGCGACTCGAACCCGCGACCAATCCCTTACAGGGGAATCCCCTAATGAACTGACCACCTAGATATAGACCTAGAGCATTCCCCCTGTATGGGACTGGTCGCGGTTTCAAGTCCCGTCCTAGATGTTCTCTTTTTCCTATCTAAATCTATAGTATTGCATAACTTTGCAATTTGTTAACCTACTTGGTTACTACTTTGCCACAAGCCCCTCAAAGATTAACAGAAGTAAATCAAGATATAACGAAAGTTGTTGAGTTACCTTTTTTTTTTTTTTTTTTTTTAAATTTAGGACACGTCAATTTGACTTCACCTCGCCTGATGGTAAGCTGAAGGTAAAGTCTCAGGAAAGAGGGTCACCATTACATACACGTACCATGTTAACAATGGTGGCACTCAGCTTGACGGCCTCAACAGAAGAGGATTGTCGTCGCAGCACCGCGTGACACCCACCGGTCCCACTAGTGCTGCGACCACAATCCCCCTGCCCGGCTATGCACTTGCTGACCCCTGAACGCAATCAAACCGAAATTGGATTACTATGGAGGGTTTTTCGCAATCGTGCACGGTGGTACCCACCCGGCCGAATTTTGTGACAAATTTGTGTCATCAAATTTCTACCACCAGTGAAAATTTAAATGTTTGATTACAGTTACTTGCCTACTTAACTAGCGTGATAACGTGATAAATAACACGGCACGTATTTAAAAATAAATACAGCGCCATGTAAAAAAATATATTTACAAATCAAAGGTAGATAGATAGTGATTTGTTTAATGTCAATATAAGAATAAATACCTACATGATAAGACGTATCCATAAAAAGGTAAATATACAAGTAAAAAAAATACGTCCTTGACAGTAGTAAGCTCTGAGACGGTGGAGAGAGATACGAAAATGAAGAAAGATAAATAAATAAATAATAATAAATATTCTATGACATTCTACACAGCGCTCTCTAGACCCAAAGTAAGCATAGTTTAACTAGCTTGTGTTATGGTTTCCAGAATGCGGATAAACATACTTATAAATATACTTTTTTTTGTAAATACATACATATTTTACATAGAAACACCCGGACCAATGCAAATAGACATATTCATGCATATAAATATTTGCACTGAGTGAGAATCGAACCCGCGCCCCTGTCGTAGCAGTCGAATGCACTACCGCTACGCCACAGAGGACGTCGCCACAGAGATCGGAAGAATAGGATAGAATATAGGAAAATAATGCATCCTACTCCTTAAAAGTTGGGTGTACAGGGACCGACTAATATTCTTGAGGCCCAAACATACTCCATCAACAGCATCAGTCGTTGCACCTGCTAAACAACGGTCGAGGTTCTAGCGCAGGCGCACCCTCTCAGAGTTGAACGCACAGACAGACAGTAGGTCCCGGAAAAGGCGACATACTTACGGTCTTAGTCTTGATATAATATTACAATAGTATAATTAATCTTGTCACTACAAAATACATATTAACTAGCCCAGTGGCGTTATCGGACTGTTGCGACGAGGTCTAGAGTTCGATTTCCAGCCTTCCAGACTTTTTTAGTAGTTATGTGTGTATTACAAAATGTTAATTATCGCTCGCTTAGTAATGTGCCCGGTAGATGGCAATAGGCTCGCCCCCTATTACATCGGGACCTAAACATAACTGGCGTGGGTGTGTAAACACCTCTGCCTACCCCTTCGGAGATACAGGCGTGAAGTTATGTTTATGTTACATATAAAAAAATTACATAGTAAAATGGTAAAATTAACATACTTATCTAAACTAAATTACAATAATAATTGCTCGTTGGTTCTTGGTTGAATTGGGTCGAATGGGCAACCGTACAGTCGCCGTCGTCGGTATAAGCTATACACATTCCAAGTTAACGACCACCTTAGCGCGAGAACTTTACATAAACTAACAAGCATAAATTGAAAAAACAGGCCAAGTGCGAGTCGTACTCGCCCATGAAGGGTTCCGTAGCAGCAAGTAGAATTTTTATATTTCAGTTGATTTAATGAAAGGTAAATTGCGGTTTACGTTTTATGACGTATTAAAAAAAAACTACTTACTAGATCTCGTTTAAACCAATTTTTGGTGGAAGTTTACGTGGTAATGTACATCAAATATTTTTTTTAGTTGAATCATTCTCTTATTTTAGAAGTTACAGGGGGGGGGGACATATTTTACCACTTTGGAAGCGTCTCTCGCGCAACCTATTCAGTTAATAGTATCATTTTCGAAGACCTATCCATACGTATGGGTTTGATGAAAAAAAAAAATTGAGTTCCAGTTCTAAGTATGGGGAACGCCAAAAATTATTGTTATTTTTCTATTTTAGTGTGAAAATCTTAATGCGGTTCATAGAATACATCTTAACTTACCAAGTTTCAACAGCATAGTTTTTATAGTTTCGGAAAAAAGTGGCTGTGACATACCGACGGACAGACAGACAGACATGACGAAGGGTTCTGTTTTTTGCCATTTGGCTACGGAACCCTAAAAATAATAAATTTGTGCTGGTTAGCCACTTTTGAGGATGACTGTCTTTTCTCCGCCAAGCGAAGTCAATTTCAGCCAAACACAGCCCCAAATGCATCCGAAACCGCCTCAAGCTTCTTGACGTTACTTTAACATCCACCCTCAATTTTGGGTCTCACATTGAGGCTAAAGCTCAAGTGGCTGCTAAAAAGCTGGGCATTCTGTCGAAGGTGCGACAGTACTTCACACCGGAACAGCTGCTCAACCTGTACCAAGCACAGGTTCGATTCTGTATGGAGTACTGCTCGAATCTGTGTGATGGCTCAGCTAAATACCATCTAGAAGCGCTAGAGACAATAGAGAGACGGGCCAAGAGGCTCATTAACAACGATGCACTCGTCGAGAAAAGGCTTCAGAGCCTTGAACATCGACGCAAAGTTGCAGGCGTATCGGTCTTTTTATCGGATGCATTTCGGAGAGTGTGGGCTGGAATTGCACAACTTGATACCTCCAAGCCCTTTCCACCAACGAACGACCAGACGCACAGCAACGCGCCACCGCTACATGGTGGATATTCCACTCATACGCACGAAACGTTTCGGCGACACATTAATTATGCGTACAGCTAAGGAGCGGAATTACCTTTTTTTTTTCCTGCGGAAATCCCTTCGGCCCCTCCCGCCGGCCAGCGGGGGTGGTTATGTCGGGCTTGAACCGACTAAAAACTGTACACGGGCAACACTCATACATGTCAAATATAAATTTTATAGCTTTTTAATTGTAAATTTAAATAAAAACTGGTTAATACATTGTAAAAACCAATTAAATGTATAGAACAATTGTTATAACTGCCTATGTAAGTTTTGTGCGCCTCAATTTTGTGTATTTTGGGAGAAAATAGTATTCAAAGGTGACATCAAGCGGGTAGGTTACCGGTTGTTTTTTCACAAGTTTATAAGGTAAGAACGGTGATTTTATACCCATTTTACTGTTTATTAAGTCTATTTCAAGTCTTTGAGTATTGTTTTTTTCCGACTTTTGGCCACTTTGTACACTTTGCAATAGTCAATCATTGATAAACTTGTGTTTACTTGATTACGTGAATAGGTTATTTGTTAGTTAGCCAGCTGATTTTGTTGGGCTCTTCATTGCTACTGGTGTTCATTATCTTCCCTATTATAGTTAAATAATTCCCAATTGTGTCAATATGTCTACGTCCACGCGAGCTGCGACTGCCCGTCAATTGCAAATACAGTTAAAAGAAGCCCTATTACAACTTAAAGTTGAAAAGAAAGAAAATGAGCAATTAATAATGGAAAGGGAAGATAATGAACGTGAATATGAATTAATGCGTAACAGGAATAACAGCTTGGAACAAAAGCTGTCTGAAAGTCAAGTTACTCGTGATGAGTTGAGCGAACAACTTTACCAGCTGCAAATAGAAATAGAATCTTTCCGCCAATGCGGTGATACCTTTGAGCAAACCCTCAGACGTAACACCCAGCTAGAAAATGAGCTGGGGGAGGAATACAGGCTTATTAGTAGCTATGAGCAGGATGTCCAATCGCGACAGTCAGCTGAGGTTTCCAACCTCTATACCGAACTCCTTGAAAGCACCTGTGTGCCTGCCTCAAAGAATTCATCTGTGATTGATCTCACAAATGATAGTAGGTGTATGAAATTTCCAAAACCGACTAGTCATAATAAAATCAAAAATAAATTAAAAATAAACAAAAAAATTAAGAAACTTAACCTGAAGATGAAATCTTGTTTGAGTAACACTAGAGACCTAAATTCAAAACTCCAATCTGACCTAGATATGTGTAGTAGGCAGTTGGTTATATGTAGTAAGCAGTTGGCGGAGAGTCAGGTGGCTCATGATGTTGGGAGGGCCAAGCTAAAATCACACATTAAGGATTGCAGGAGGATTATGCAAGTTTATTCTCTAAATATGACCTCCAAAGGGAACAGAATACTGAATACATGTTGGCTTTGGACAAACTGATTGATGACAGCAGGCACAACCAAGAACTAATTGATTCATTAACTCGACAGTGCACCTGTGGGCAGATCAACCAACCCCTTATCAGTGACTCCATACCAGCTCTCTCTACTTGTGACAGTATTCTGGAGACTGCATCTGACCCTTCTGACAACATTGTTCCACCTAGTAATACAATGGTTTTTTCTGATAGTGTTGGTCGCAATATGGGCTACATGTTTAATGAATATTTAATGAACTGTATTCATTATTCCTTGCCCAATGCAACTTACACTCAAATTATAGACAAAATTGTGTCTTCTAAGTATAATAGTAATTCCACTATTGTATTACTGGTAGGTGAGAGTATCAGAGTAGGCAAGAAAGACTTAATGTACTGTATAGACTCCCTCAGTAAACTAAAAGTATTTAAAATAATATTATGTGCATTCCCATATGTGTGTTGCCAGTCCTCATCTTATAATAAAAAGATACATTATTTGAATAATTTTATTCATACTTTGACATGTCGTCATAGTGACACTTTTATATTTTTTGACACTAATAATTTTATTAGTCATTATTGTTTTAAGACTAAAGATAGTATCTATCTTACAAAGTATAACAAATATAAAGTTGCTACATTAGTAGCATATAATATTAATTTTTGGACGAGTTTACATTGTAAACGAAGCAATAACCTAATACCTACAGACTTGCCAGATACTTGTAGTGGTAATTCTGTATGTTTAACTGATAATGATACTTTAAACTAAGCGTTCAGACAACAGGAATGCCCGAGCTAAAGATAGCTCATCAAAACATAGAAGGTCTTCCCGGCAAGGAATTAATAATTGAACTCTTTCTAGAGAAATTAAATGTGGATATTTTGTGTTTGACTGAGCATTGGCTCAAGGAGAGTGATATGATGTTCAGTATAGACACTTACAATATTGTAAGTTGCTTTAACAGAAAGTCTGCTATAAGAGGTGGCTCCATGGTCTTAACAAAAAATGGTCTCCGCAGCAAAGAGCGGATTGACATTGTTAGACTTTCTATTGAGCGATGTGCTGAGGTGGCCTGTGCCGAGCTTGATAGTTATATAGTAGTCTGCGTATACAGTCCACCTAGTAGTGATTTTGGAACGTTTATTGGGATAGCATCAAATAGCAGAAAGAAGTACCCAATTTCTAAACATGTTCAAGAGTTACAGCCTTGAAAATATTTTCTGTGAACCAACTAGAATCACTGCTACAACTGCCAGTTGTTTAGATATTTTTTTTAGTGACAGTGTATACTTAAGTAAGTCTGTAATAAGTGCGTTGCCCTCAGATCACTGTGGTCAAATAGTATCCTTTTCCAAGGGAAATAATAATCAACCTAAAGAGAAAATTATGTGTAGGCCCATAACCTCTAACAAAATAAGAGAATTCAAAAACTTGTTAGAGAACAAGCTCAATTGTATAGGTTACCTAGCAATAATCCTGAGGTTCATTACAATAGTTTATTTAGTACATTAACTGATGCTTTTTCACATACATTCAAACAAAAATGTAAAAAGCACAGTACTAAATCTAAATTCTGTGAATGGGCTACTGTAGGCATATATAAAAGTAGACGAACACTTTTCGATTTATACGCCCAAAAACAGTACAGACTTGACAGTCGTTTCATTGAATATGTCAAAAATTACTCCAAGGTATTCAAAAAAGTATGTAGACAAGCGAAGGCCATTCATATTAAAAGGAAAATAATTGAGGCTCCCAATAAAATGAAAGAAATTTGGAAAGTTATTAACAAAGAGTCTGGTAAATGTAAAGTGAGGGATACTGTTACTAAAATTAAATTAGAAAACAAGAATATAACCTCTCCGAAGGATATTGTAAATGCTTTTGAAGATTATTTTACCAATATTCCATTGCATCTCACTTCCTCTATTAACTCTAGCGCTAACAGTGCTGTGGCCCTTGTTGAGAGTAATATTAGTTCTTCTAAATTTAAGTTCAAACATATTGATCCCAATGACATTTTAAAAGCATTTAAAAATCTAAAAATAAAAATGTCTGAGGATTACTGGGGCATGTCAGTTAGTTTAATTAGTCATATAATTAATATCATTGCACCTGATCTAGCACTCATATTTAATGAATGTATAGATGAAGGCACATTTCCTAATTTAATGAAACACAGTAAACTAATACCATTATTTAAGAAAGGATCTAAGTCGGAACTCGGAAACTACCGCCCCATCTCTATTTTGCCAGCTCTGAGTAAGGTGTTTGAGAGAGTGATGCTCAATCAGATGCAACTGTACTTCAAGACCAACAATCTTTTCCATAGCCAACAATATGGCTGTAAATCTACCACCGATGCGGGAGTGGCTCTAGTCAGCCTAATTTACGACGCTTGGGAGGGATCGCAGGATGCTATTGGGGTATTCTGTGATCTTTCTAAAGCATTTGATTGTGTTGACCATCAAACACTCTTGCTCAAGCAACGTCGATATGGTTTTGATGAGAAATCAATAGAACTATTAAAATCATACTTAACAGATAGGCTTCAGACTGTTGTTGTGAATAACGTCAAGTCAAACGGATCAAACGTCAAAATAGGCGTACCACAGGGATCAATCCTAGGACCTTTTCTCTTCTTGGTGTATGTCAATGACCTGCCTTATACGATCGAGGCTCAAGCTGGCATAGTATTGTTTGCAGATGATACATCACTGATATTCAAAGTAGATCGGCGTAGTACAGTTACGAGTAATATTAATAATATTTTGAACGCCATTTCAAATTGGTTTTATGCAAACAACCTATTGTTGAATGCAGAAAAGACCAAATGCATTAAGTTTACACTGCCTAATGTGAGGCAAGCACACGTTAATGTCGTGCTGGACGGGCAAAGGTTGGAATTTGTACATAGCACTACTTTTCTAGGCATAACACTAGATTCGAAATTGCAATGGGGTGACCATATCACTATTTTGGCCAATAAACTCAGGTCTGCTGCTTATGCTGTCAGACGGATTAGGCAGTTGACAGATGAACCTACTGCTAGGCTGGTATATTTTAGTTATTTTCATAGTCTGATGTCTTATGGAATATATGACAGGCGGCCTTACCTGCTACCCCCAGGCCTGCGCTCATGGAGGACGGAGCTCGTTAAGCGACCTCCGGCGCCTGAGTCGCCTGCGACGCGCGGCGAGCAAGTTGCGGGCTCGGCGGGCCGGGTTGATGTTAATATGAGAGTTCTAAATCTCTCCCGGGCGCGCTCCGCCATCGAAGGAGAGCTCGCGCTCGCCACCATTGGAGTGGAATTACCTGCCTGATTCTGTTTCCGGAAAGCTATAACCTCGGAATCTTCAAGTCTCGAGTGAATAGGTTCCTTCTAGGCAAACGTGATCCATCGTAGACCACATCGTCATTTACGACCAGGTGAGATAGAGGTCAAACGTGAGCCTATCATCCATAAAAAATAAATAAATAAAAAAACTGTAGGTACCAGGCGAAACAGAAGCATACCTTTAGCACCATTAATCACAGCAGAATTAGGCTAATCACTTATCTTATCTTGTAGTTTATTGATAAAGCTAAGCTATAGTTTGTGTCTATCTGTATCCAAACTCCGTTTAAAATTGGTATCGGTGTCTGTAATGGTGACCCTCACTCCTGAGACATGTAGCTTACCATCAGGCGAGGTAAAGTCATATTGACTGAACAATATAAAAAAAGGTATTATCAATTGTGATAGTCAAGTGCTCTTAAGAATCTTAGGCGGCATCAGTCACAGCCAGGGTGCGAGAGAAATGCCTTATGGAGCCACCTTACACCCTCTGTCTAAAGACCCGAGACGGCATGCGGTTTTAGTCGGTTCGAATCCGACATAACTACCCCCACTGGCCGGTGGGGGAGTATCCAGGGGAATTCCGCACGAAAAAAAAAACGGCGGCATTAGTCAATAGGTTCTGGTCTTTATATTTCATAGACCAATTAATAAAATGTTATAATTGTGTAATTCAATTAAACTTTTAATCAATCAGTATGCTTACCTTTCCTATAGAATTAGATCCGAAAAAGAGAACATCAATTGGTCAGAGCATTCCCCCCTTTTTTTTTTTTTTTTTTTTCGCGCGGAAATCCCTGTAAGGAACTGTGTCTTAGGTTCAAGTCCCGTCCTAGATGTTCTCTTTTTCCGATCTAAATCTAAAGAAATTGTTTATATATTGCCCTTTGTTATATTTGTATTTCATAAAACGTTCATTCGTTTGTAAACATACAGGTTTTCACTGTCAAAAACTTTTTCTTAAATTTCATTTCACGGAACTATAGCTTTCTTTGTTTTAAATGTATAATCAAAAATTTTACTAAACCGATTTTAAAAATTCTCACATATACAAATAGCTACATTATCAGCAAATTACCTTTTTATTTCGTGTAGAGATCCCCCGGATACACTCACACCGGTCATCGGGGGTAGTTATGTTAGATTCGAACCGAGTAAAACCGCACGCCGTCTCGGGTCTTCAACCGCCGGGGTGTACGGTGGCCCGGGCCATAAGGCATTTTCCTCGTACCTCGACTGACCCACGGCCATCTCCGAGATTGCCCCTTCGGGTTTGGAAACTACGGTGTCCCCGTATTGCCCTCGGAAACAGGGGGAGCGCGCCGCCGCCCCGGCCTACCTTTGTTAGGGTGACACGTCCCCTGGCCTGCGTTCATGGAGGACGGAGGTCGTTCAGCGAGCTCCGACGCCTGAGTCGCTTCCGCGTTTCGCGGACTTGTGGATCAAAAGAGACTTGAGTCTTTCCCGGACCCGTTCCGCCGCCTCCTTCTTGGCCATTACTTGCTTGCAGAATTAGTATCAGCAAATAAATTAAGTTTTTTTTTAGTCTGATATTCCAACAGGATCAAGACCTACGGGAACGATGCTAAAGATGACTGGTGCCTAAGTCATTTATTTGAGTATTCGAAGGACAGTATATAAATCCATTTGAGAATATTAGTAGATAAGTATGTACTTAAATACTATTGCACACGAGGTTAAGATGACCTCGTACTTTGCTACAGGATATCGCGTTCACAATACAATAATAATAATCAATAGTAGGAATACATTGTAACTCCACAACTTCCTTTATGAAAATGCGTAAATATTTACTAGCAGATATAATCGCTCCGTCCACTTGGAAAATTTACGTGAATTGTTGGTTCACACCGATACTTTTATTAAGTGTAATCCTCAGATGAATTTATATGTAACATAACATAACTTCACGCCTGTATCCCCAAAGGAGTAGGCAGAGGTGTATTACACATCCACGATTCGCCAGTTATGTTTATGTCCCAATGTTATAGGGGGCGAGCCTATTACCATCTACCAGGCACATTACTAAGAGAGCGATAATTAACATTATTAGTACACACATAACTACGAAAAGTTAGAGGTGTGTGCCCGGGGCGACTGGGCATCGAACTCGAGACCTCGTCTCAGCAGTCCGTTACGTACGCCACTGGGCTATCGCCGCTTTAACAATGCTTGTATAAATTAGACTTATCATTGTAAACCTTAATGAAAGCAATAATTAATAAATGTGTTATTAATAAAACAAATTAGTCCCATCTCTAGTACTATACTTTGTTAGGGTGACAGGCGGCTCCACGTGTCACCCCCTGGCCTGCGTTTATGGAGGACGGAGGTCGTTCAGCAAGCTATTCTTTATAGCATTATATTCTTTATAAACGAATGAACTATAGGCCTCTTCCACTTGAAGTCGACCTTTTTGCAGTACCTGCGTCATCCCTAAACTGTGTACGGTGTTACAAAACCTTAAATCAACCTACTAAAAACGAACGAGGCTCTGGCGCGTGGGCTTACCTAATAGGTTTAGTGTTGGTGAGATAGTGAATAAACACGAGCTTATTACCAATAAAAAAAAGCAGCCAAGTGCGAGTCGGACTCGCCCGTTAAGGGTTCCGTAGCAGCAAGTAACATAATAACGTTTTTTGTTTAATTTTTATATTTGAGTTGATTAAATGAAAGGTAAATTGCGGTTTACGATTTATGACGTATTAAAAAAAACTACTTACTAGATCTCGTTCAAACCAATTTTCGGTGAAAGTTTACATGGTAATGTACATCATATATTTTTTTTAGTTTCATCATTCTCTTATTTTAGAAGTTACTGGGGGGGGGGGGGTACACATTTTACCACTTTGGAAGTGTCTCTCGCGCAAACTATTCAGTTAAGAAAAAAATGATATTAGAAACCTCAATATCATTTTTGAAGACCTACATACATACATGTAAGGGTTTGATGAAAAAAAAAATTTGAATTTCAGGCCTAAGTATGAGGAACCAACAAAATTTTTTGTTCTTTTTATATTTTTGTGTGAGAATCTTAATATTGTTCACAGAATACATCTACTTACAAAGTTTCAACAGCATAGTTCTTATAGTTTCGGAAAAAGTCTGTGACATACGGACGGACAGACATGACGAATCTATAAGGGTTTCGTTTTTTATGCCATTTGGCAACGGAACCCTAAAAAGGTCAGACGGCAGTCGCTGCCAAAAAGCCAATTAGTTTAGACAGTGTTTTGAACTTTATTTTTTTTAGGAAGTGAACAGTCATACACTTATATAAGATGAAATTCTTATTGTCATAATTCTATTAAATACTTATAATTTAGACGGTAGTTGGCGATGTAAAATATGAGCACTAGTATGATTTATAACATAACATAACATAACATAAACTCACGCCTATATCCCCGAAGGGGTAGGCAGAGGTGCTAGCACCCACGTTTCGCCAGTTTATGTTTTAGGTCCCAATGTAATAGGTGGCGAGCCTATTGCCATTAACCGGGCACTTATAAACCTGCTATAAATACACACATAACTTCGAAAAGCATCGAAAAGTCATTGGTGTGTGCCATGGTAATACCTGGGATCGAACCCGAGACCTCGTCTCAGCAGTCCTTTACCCATACCACTAGGCTACCGCTAATATCAACAATAACTCTTTTATTTACTGTTTGATATTTTGTGAACCTATCGGCAGAACATAGTATGTACTTGAATATATTATGTGAACAATATCTTACCAACCTCCTATATTCACAAAATCCTATTAATATTATAAACGCGAAAGTTTGTAAGTATGGATGGATGGATGGATGGATGTTTGTTACTCTTTCACGCAAAAACGGCTGAACGAATCTGGCTGAAATTTGGCATAGTGATAGATTATAGTCCGGAATACTACATAGGCTACTTTTTATCCCGGAAATAGGTTCCCATGGGTTGCAAGAACGGGATCAGAATTCTACGCGGGCAACAGCTAGTAATAAATATTCTACTAATAAATATTCTACGACATTCTATACACAGCGGTTTCTAGACCCAGAGTAAGCATAGTTTAACTAGCTTGCGTTATGGGTTTCAGAATGCGGATAAACATACTTATATACTTTTTTTTTGTAAATACACACATATATACATAGAAACACCCAGACCAATGCAAATAGACATATTCATGCATACAAATATTTGCAGTGAGCGGGAATCGAACCCGCGCTCCCTGTCGTATCAGTCGAATGCACTACCGCTACGCCACAGAGGCTGTAAATTTTTGTTTAATTAAATTGATGACGATGACGGTATCCCTAGCCTCGCATTGAAGTACCTAGTGGGAGACTGTTCGCCTACACGTTAATATGACTTGACTTTTGCTCTATGCTGTCATCTGTCGTGGGCAATATCAGCGCGCGCGCACTTAGGGGTCAACGCACTTATCTGGAATCCGGAGACAGAATCATTTTGCGCTCCACGACCTTAGAGGAGTCATGTGATCCATTTACCGATAGGTACTGCGTTTTGCTACAACACTAGTACGGTGCGTGGTTCACTCATGGTGTAAGTTAGTTCGTTAACACTTATAGAATTCCCCGCGATATCACATCAGTACATATTAAAAAAGCCGCGGTAGCCTAGTGGTATGGGTAATGGACTGCTGAGACGAGGTCTCGGGTTCGATCCCAGGTTTTACCATGGCACACACCAATAACTTTTCGATGATTTTCGACGCTTTTATGTGTGTATTTATCGCAGGTTTATAAGTGCCCGGTTAATGGCAATAGGCTCGCCACCTATTACATTGGGACCTAAACATAAACTGGCGAAATTGGGTGCTAGCACCTCTGCCTACCCCTTCAGGGATATAGGCGTGAGTTTATGTTATGTTACATATTATAAAACCAAGTCCTCCGCTGCGTTCAGGTATGGAGTGATGAGTTATAGTCTGGATCATGTCTGAGTTCTGCTGAACTACAAAATTTCGTAAAGATCTACATAGCATTAATAAAGTTGTCATCAATAATAATTTAGACCGATTTTGCTCGACTGCTTCTGTTATACCTACGAGTATAATAGCGTGATGATATTTAGCGCAGTTTATGACCATGCCCTAGAAGAATGTTCATGCAAAATATCAGCCAAATCTGTTCTACGGTTTTCAAGTGATCCGCGGACATTGATGATAAAAGCAGACAAACAGACAAAAATTCTAAAACTCACATTTTCGGCATCGGTATCGCTCCTAGAACATACATTAATATTTTTTTGGAAAAATATAACATAACATAACACATAACATAACTTCACGCCTGTATCCCCGAAGGGGTAGGCAGAGGTGTATTACACACCCACGATTCGCCAGTTATGTTAAGGTCCCAATGTAATAGGGGGCGAGCCTATTGCCATCTACTGGGCACATTAATAAGCGAGCGATAATTAACATTTATTAATGCACACATAACTACGAAAAGTCAGAGGTGTGTGCCCGGGGCGACTGGGGATCGAACTCGAGACCTCGTCTCAGCAGTCCGTTACGTACACCACTGGGCTATCGCCGCCTTTTGGAAAAATATACAATGTTATAAATTTCACCTCGTTACAATTTTATTATATATATAGATATTCACACCATTGTGATTTATATTGAACATCTTCACACCATTGTTATTTATGTTGAACATCTTCACACCATTTTGATTTATGTTGAACATCTTCACACCATTTTGATTTATGTTCGACATCTTCACACCATTTTGATTTATATTGAACATCTTCACACCATTTTGATTTATATTGAACATCTTCACACCATTTTGATTTATGTTGGACATCTTCACACCATTTTGATTTATATGGAACATCTTCACACCATTTTGATTTATGTTGAACATCTTCACACCATTTTGATTTATGTTGGACATCTTCACACCATTTTAATTTATGTTGGACATCTTCACACCATTTTGGCACACAATGAATGGCTACACTCAGGGCAGGATTTAAGGCAGGGCAACAGGGGCTAACTAGGGGCCTATACAAGGAAGAAGCCTCCATATTTAGTTTTTTTTTAAGATGTCCTGCTTTTATGTTCTTACTAGCTATTGCCCACGGCTTCGCTCGTGTGAAATTCTTTACCCACCTTCCCATGGGAACCTATTCCAGGGATAAAAAGATTAAGTGTTATTCCTGACTATTATCCATCCCTGTACTGAAATTCAGCCAAATTCGTTGAGCCGTTAGAGAGCGATTGAGTAACAAACATCCCAACCTACAAACATCTTCAGACTTTCAAACTTATAATATTTTAGTAGGATTCAAATGTTGTCTGTTCCTATTTATTTTTTCCAAACGTTGCCCCAGGCCTCCATAATTTTAAATTCGGCCCTGGCTACAATCCCTATTAATTTTAAATTGCGTGGTAATAATAGACCCGTAACTTATTGACAGACCTCTACGTATCTTATTTAGCCTGCGTCGTAAACTTCCTATATGATAAACACCCAGATTTAGTGATTAATGTCATGTTGAAAAATACATCGCCATAAGAGTAGTTATTTCTGATTTAATGATGAATTTATATAAGAGACTAGCTGATGCCCGCGGTTCCGCGGGTTGATTATCGTTGTTTTATCGTATCTCCGGTTGATTGGCGGATGGCGGAGCGGTAGAGCATTCGACTGCTACGACAGGGGGCGCGGGGATCGATTTCCGCTCAGTGCAAATATTTGTATGCATGAATATGTCTATTTGCATTGGTCTGAGTGTTTCTATGTATAATATGTATGTATTTACAAAAAAAAAGTATATAAGTATGTTTATTGTTATATATTTAGGACACGTCAATTTGACTTCACCTCTCCTGATGGTAAGCTGAAGGTAAAGTCTCAAGAGGGTCACCATTACATACACGTACCATGTTAACAATGGTGGCACTCAGCTTGACGGCCTCATCAGAAGAGGATTGTCGTCGCAGCACCGCGTAAAACCCACCGGTCCCACTAGTGCTGCGACCACAATCCCCCTGCCCGCCTATGCACTTGCTGACCCCTGAACGCAATCAAACCGAAATTGGATTACTATGGAGGGTTTTTCGCAATTTTGAACGGTGGTTCGAATTTTTTGACAAATTTGTGTCATCAAATTTCTACCACCAGTATCCGCATTCTAGAACCCATAACGCAAGCTAGTTAGACTATGCTTACTTTGGGTCTAGAAACCGCTGTGTAGAATGTCGTAGAATATTTATTTATTATTTATAATCAAACATAAGGCAGATTTTTAGTTATATAGGTATTAGTTTTAGTAGTTTTTGTATTCATCGCGAACAAACACAAACAGACAGACAAAAATTCCAAATATAATATTGTAAAGTATTAGTATAATATTATATTGTTAGTAAATATTATTGTAAATATTGTAATCAGAATCGTTAATTTGATATAAGCCAAGTTTTTTTTAATCATTCCAATGTACAGACTCGACTAATTTACAATTTTATAATAGCTTAGATAAGGGCGGGTGAAGTCCGCCACGTCCGGGTGCAAATTTTTAACCTCTGTATCTAACAGGAAAACGTACCTATTTATGAAAGCAAGGGCCATTAAGCTCTGTGCCTCGGGGAGCACGTTAAGCCGTCGGTCCCAGTTGCCATACGAACATTTATGGCAGTCGTTAAGGGTAGTTGGAGCCATAAAAAGTCCGACTACTGTCGAAGAGAAGTCGATATCGCCAATGGGTTGTGGAAGTCAGATGGAAGTCGCTACATGGCAAACATCGACGTTCGGCCACCTCGCAGTTAGATCCAGAAGATGACCGCAACCAAGTTGGTACTTTAATAATATTAGGTAGTTACATATGGGGGTGTGTGTTGGGTAACCTCCTCGAGTGTCGCTCCGATTCCGATCCCGCTGCAGTCCGGGGGGAACGGAACCGGAGCGGCCGGTACACCCTGGGCGGCGGTCAATGGCTTCCCCTTCACCCCTTCATAGGGTTGGCATTGATCGTCGGCCAATACCCAACGTGGCGGGAACACATCGCTCTCCGTACTCCTCTGCTTTCAGAGGAGACAGGATGAGCGATGCTGTTAGTGGTGAGATGGCCCAGGGTCAGCCGGGGTGCGAGGGATATGCTCTATGTGTAACCTTACACCCCGGCGTCTGAAGACCCGAGACGGCGTGCGGTTTTAGTCGGTGCAAGCCCGACATAACCGCCCCCGCTGGCCGGCGGGGGGGTATCCGAAGGGATTTCCGCACGATAAAAAAAAAAAAAAAATAAAAAAAAAAAAAAAAGGTAGTTACATATGAACTTGAAGTTTTTCTTGAAGAGCAACTTTTCTTACATTTTTGAAAAGTGACAGCTGTTAAGTAATACGAAATTTATCATCAAAATGGATAGCCTTTAGGAATTACTTTTTTTGAAGATTGAATTAATTTATCAAGCGGTCAATAAAAACAAAATTTAATACATAGTTGTAAAATCTCGAAATCAACTTTCAAACAAAATATAAATAATGGAAATAGCTATTAAATTACAGAAATAACGAACTCATGAATTTGTAAGAAAATTTCGGCAATTTCATAGGTAAAGACCTATTATTTGAATAACATACATTCGTCTATCACTAGCTGGCCGCCAAACTTCATTTTGCCTTAGAATCAAGTTATGTTGGTTACCTTATCAGCTGAATTTATTTCGTGAATGCCTCCCTGCAACCCGGGCGTGAGCTTTTGGTCGGTTCGAGTCCGACATAACCACCCCTGCTGGTCGGCGGACGAGTAACCGTGGCGATTAAAAACAAGTTGAATTCCTGAGACGAGCTCAGCCGAATACAAGGGACTTTCGATTTTGCGTTTTTTTTTGCGATTTTTTGCGATTTTTTCTTTATCTTGCAATGGTTCACCCCAGCACCAATCTATTACCGAAAACAGCAACTCGATAGTTCATCTCCTTCATACCCAAAACCGTGACAGAAAAATGGCAACGACGACGACGTCGACGACAACTCGATAGCAATAGGGTTTTTCTAAAGAAAATCACTAAAAAATACAATATGGCACAGTATAGACAATAGATTTAAACGGAAAAAGAGAACATTCAGAAAGGGACATGTTTTCTTTTTCCGAACTAAATTTAAAAGTTAGATTATTTCAAATTGCTTCAAAATTTCATTGATTTATTTTGTTTAGTTCAAGATTTCCTATGGACGCCTTCCGACTCCATCATCAGACCATCTTAATAGTACCATATTATCGCATTATTATCAAAAATACGCAAGTATACCAAATTTGAGTCCAATCTGATGTCAGGAAGTGGTTCGAATTGATGGGCTTCCAAGATTTAACCCATACTAACTAACAAACTCACAGATCAAGGTTCCACAAATATAACCGATAATTGTTTTCGGGAATGATTAAAATGATTATGAGAGAGCAGTCCTATCCCTTAGCCGCTCCGTATGACAGCTACAGGAAGGGATAGGGAAGCCCTTGTATTCCACTTTTTACTACTAGTAAACATAACTAGCTAGATATTAATTCTGACATTTGTCCGGTTGAACTGCCCTATTAGTTACAAAGTAACTAGGCTGACTGATAAACGCTCACATCAAATTGAAATTGCGAGTTTCCTCCTTCACAATATAAATAAATAAAGCAATACCTTAATGAAATATATATAACAATAACTTAAAATGATTATGGACAACAAATTGTAATTAAATCTAAAGAAAACTAAACCTAAAAGATAGATCAATATTTACATACAGCAAGCACAGCGGGCTGTGTCGGCGCTGTTGCTGCATCTGCGGAAATGCTCTAACGGCGTAAATACTCCAATCTAGTACGCTGGGGTCATGGGGTCCAAGTGACCGTTTTGTAAAAAATTTGCTGATCGATCGAGCGGCTTATCTTGCATAAAGAATTAGCATTGCCATTCAACGTGGCAATGCTGCCAGTCTTCTGAGAACATTACCAGTCGGTGATGATGCGGAGGAATACCTTAATTAGCAATAATATTTTATGAGTTTTTTATAATTTTTTAGATGTAAATAATGGTTAATAATTTACTTTTCAAACATTTGAGAACGGAAAAGATCGGTTGAGCATGATTGGACCATAATTAACTTAATATCTTGCATGCCGTATACATGTAATTAAGCAAATAAATAATCGGGTGCAACCGGGACACAAAAGGGAATTGTATTTCCATAGTCAAGCTAGTTGACTCATTCTGTGAGCTAAACTACTTGTATGATAAGCTGATCAATGTGAATGTCCAGTTCTACGTTCGCATAACACGCACTCTACACGACACATCGTTGAACAAAATCATGAATTTAATACATGATTTTATTCTTTTATAATTGTCATGTTTGGGTTAATTAAAAATAAATACTTCTCGTTGCGATAACGAACATGACTAACGTTGCCCTTGGATGGAGTTCCGAGACGACCTCCGGTTAATGCTACCGATCTTAAATAGTGTAAACAACTGTGTGGTGTAGCGGTAGAGCGTTGAAACTAAGTCAGAGGTTGCGTGTTCAATTCCCGCTCATTGCAAATAGTATGTATATTTCTATGTATGTATTTATTTTAAAAAATGACATAACATAACTTCACGCCTGTATCCCCGAAGGGAATAACCACCCCCGCTGGCCAGCGTGGGGTATCCGAAGGGATTTTCGCACGTAAAAAAAAAAAAGTGGCACAGAATGGCAGTCACTCCCGTAAATGCCAATTAAACTAAATTATAGAGGAGTAGGTGAGTGGACCCCAGACTCCAGTGCAAGCGTTGATGCAATTAAGATGCATAGCCGGGCAGGGGGGTTGTGGTCGCAGCACTAGTGGGACCGGTGGGTGTCACGCGGTGCTGCGACGACAATCCTCTTCTGATGAGGCCGTCAAGCTGAGCGCCACCATTGTTAACATGGTACGTGTATGTAATGGTGACCCTCTTTCCAGAGACTTTACCTTCAGCTTACCATCAGGCGAGGTGAAATCAAATTGACGTGTCCTAAATTTAAAAAAAATGCTCTTTTTATGGGTTTGCTAATATTTGGCAAAAAATGTTCCCCAAAGTGTCACATGCCAAAGTATGTTACCCAAATTTTCATTTGGCAAAAAAACATTTGGCAAAACAAGTTTTCGCAATTTTACAGTTAGCAATACTATTTTTGGCAATTTATTGTTTAACAAATAATTACATGGCAAAGTTTCATTTTACCAAGTATTAGGTAGTCAAATATGGTTTGGCATAACATACTTTACCCAAAATATTACATATCATATGGTTTACTTAACGTTTGAAAACAACTTTTGGTTTGATTTTAGATTGCCATGGTCATTTACATTAAAATTGGAATTATAAACGGGATATTTACCATGTCAGTACATCCGTGATCATGGTACTTGTAACAGTGCCGAAATATCGGATTCTCGAAAAAGATACTAAACATGGTAAATATCCCGTTTATCATTCTAATTTTAAACTTTTGGTTTGCTTCAAAGAACCAAATTGCAGGTAAGAACTTCTATAATAATTATATTGCTATAATTAAGCTGAGTGAGACGAAGTCGAGCGAAAGCTCCTCATACCAGACTTCAGGATTTTATTTGTCACAGGTCTCCTCCTAAACTACTAATACAATCAGAACCAAATTTGGCATGATTAAAGAGGTCAATCAGAGGAAGGTTTATGGATATATTTTGAAAAAAATAATGCTACCACAGAGGAATGATCACCGGTAAAAAAAATCCAGATGGAATTACATAATAACCACTCGAGACACTGTGACCAAACTTTACACGCTCAGAAAGCATGTCCAGAGTTGTGACTTTCAAAAAGAATTTTCAAAATCGGACTTGCCACGGAGGAATGATTACTGTTCAAAGTTTTCAAAATCTGATTCACGATGTCTCACTCAGCTCAACATTGCAAGCAGCGATTCGCCTTGCAGACCTAGTACAAATTAATTCCGCCGGCCGCTGCCGTGGTTTGGCTGTGCCGTGGTTTCGTTTATGAGGTGGAGTAATCTAGACCCTAAGCACTAGACATCTTATGATCGGACATTTAATGGTTCAATTATTTTTTCTTTTTATGTTCGGAAATTTATTTCAATTATCTTAAATATTATAATGTTAAAATTTTTAATTACATCGTTCGTTTAAATTACATATAACCGGTATGTGTAATTGTAGTATCCTGTTATGTACTTATTAAAAAAAAAGTTAGAATTATTATATTACTAGCATAGTTTTTAAGATGATTGTTACTAACACTATGAATTCCGGTCCGAAATAAACTATTTTTATTTTATTTATTTAAATATCAAAATAAATTTACGTACACATGTCAATTTTCCATTATGAAGATCTTTTTTTGATTTTAATTGTATGATTTATTATTATAATGATTGTGTCTCTCTTTACCTGTCTTAGGTAGATTTCGATGAAATCGATCTACCTATTGGTTTCTTGACTACTGTCGAATTTTTAAAAAAATTCTTCATAGCAGGTCTAGTTATGACCCCCTGAGTCCGAAATTACCACTGGTCAAAAAGTTTTTTTTTTTTTTTTTTTTTTATTTAGGAAACAAACAGTCACATGCTTACAAAGCTAAATAACATAAGTTTCTTAATGACTTAGAGTTCCATAAAATATTTATATAACAATAACAATAAGATATCGCTACAACTTGCATGCTGCACAAACTAAACACAAACAAAAAGGAAAGAAAAGGGACTAAGTATTTGACTTTAATGAAAACATAGCTCGTAATTCTGTTTTATAAACATTTAGACTACTGCTAAACATGTCCAAGTGATTGCATTCGCTATTAAAGTCATTAACACTGCGTCTAAAAAAGTTATTACTTGTATAAATAGTTTTATAGAAAGGAACAGAGAATAGTTGATGTAAGCGGGAGTTAGGCCTGGGTATTCTAAACGATATTCTTTCTAAAATGTGAGGAGAATCTACGAGGCTATTTAGAATTTTAAATAGATAAACTTGATCAAATATTTTTCATCGATCTTCAAGTGTGGTTAATGAGTAGCGTTTTAAAGAATCTTCGTAAGAGATACTCTCATTGTGCCAACGAAAATTCAGACTTTTCACAAACTTCTTCTGAATTCTTTCAATTCGCGCAATGTGGCAAGCATAATATGGACTCCAAATGATGCAAGAAAAATCTAAAATGGATCGAACATAACTAAATATAAAAGTTTTACTGTACGCATTTGTTTGAAAGGTTTGGAAATTCTTAAAATAAAACCTAGCTGCCGAAAAGCTTTGTTAACTATATGGTCAATATGTAGGTTATAGGATAAGCTAGAATCCATTATGATTCCCAAATCACGAATAAACGTCTTCCTACTAACATTTTTGCTATCAATCATATAGTCAAATATTATAGGATTATGTTTACGGGTATAGGTTATTACAAAATATTTATCTAAATTTAAGTATAGTTGGTTTGATTCACAATACTCAGATATATGATTTAAATCAGATTGTAATTGTAAACAATCTCCAACATCGGATATAATTTAGAATTTTTTTGCGTCATCTGCATAAAGTAGACATTTTGAAAAATGAAGTGTTTTTCTATGTCGTTTATATAAAGAATAAATAAAAGTGGCCCCAAATGGGATCCCTGAGGGATTCCTGAAGGAATTTCTAGGAATCTTGAAATGTAACCATTAATAGAAACTGCCTGCAAGCGATTCTTAATGTATGAATTTATCCAGCGAAGTAAGTCACCGTGTATCCCGATCGTCCACAATTTTCCGATTAAAAGATCATGGTTTATTTTGTCGAATGCCTTGGAAAAATCGGAGTACACGACGTCCACCTGCATCCTTTCATCCATGGCATCGACTAAAAATCCCGAAAAACAGCATGTTAGTTTCTACTGAGCGTCCTCTACAAAATCCATGTTGGTTCACTGAAACATGATTATGTACTACATTAACCAGTGACCGTGTAACAATTTTCTCAAATATTTTACCAAATAGATTTGTTTTTGATATGGGTCTATATTGTGTTACGTCATCTCTTCGGTCATTTTTGGGAATAGGAGTGATAAGTGTCCGCTTCCATAAACTAGGAAATGCTCCCACCTCCAAAGATTTTTTAAATATAATAGATAACGGTACACATAATTGGTCAGCACAATTCCGAATAAACAAAGGGTGTACTCCATCATAACCAGCCCCTTTATTTATATCTTCCCACTTCCCACAATTTGCGGCACTCTCACGGTCGCATTTTTGCCTCGATCGCTTTCAAACTGCGGTTATAAATTGCTTGGGTGTAAACTTAGTTTTAGTTCGTGAACGGGTGGAATCCGACCTAAGGGGACGGTAGGGCCTCACTTTTTGTGCAATCAGTTTTTCCTCAAAATTTCACGTTCCATGAAAGATATTCGAACCGTTCTAATTTTATCCCATAGTATACATGAATACCAACAACTTTTAATTGTAAACCTATAAGATTAAAACTTTAACTAAAAGTGGAGGGGGGAAAAACCAAATTTTTTCGGGATAAAAATCATAACTTCTAACCGGTGAACGTTCTTGGTTTCGGAAACATTTTTAATCGATAGGCCATTTTTAAGTCTAAAATAAATGTCTGAAAAGTTTTTCGCTAAAAGTTACCTTTTTCGAGAAAAAAAATTAAACATGTTAAAAAATAATATTAATTGCTTCACGAAATCTACCTGTGCGTTCCCCCTGCGGGAAAGTATTTTTTTTTATTGTGCTTTTGTAATCTTTTTTTTTTAATTCATTATTAACTGTGCCTAAATTCAGATATAATGTAAGTTATTATTGAATTAAGAAAGAAACATAACACGTAATATGGGTTTTAGAATACGGATAAACATGTTTAGGTCGACCTAGACCTACGTATGTCAATCAGATCGAGGACAGTATATAATGCAATGAATTTGATTTAGAATTATATTTTTTTTTTAATTGATTTTATTTGGAACATTTAAAGAGTTAATTTCATATTTGAAACATAAGTTAAACATTAAATGCCTTCAATAAGCCTCAAATTCAAAAATACACTGTCTACTGAATATAACAGCCAGATAAGAAGTACCCGTAACCGGCGTGCATGTATGAAAACAATTATGAAAGTGGAAGAAGCGAAAGGTGTATGCCAGCATCGTAGCAAGTGCAAAGATGTTGTCTCTGCCTACCCCAATGGGAAAGAGGCGTGACTATATGTGTGTATTAGAGTACGACTATGTAAGACACATGCTCAATTAATCCTTTCGAGGGCTTACCCGGGGTGCCCGGCAATGGACACTTGGGAAGGACACCGTGCGGTTTTAGTCGATACACGACATAACCGCCCGCGCTGGCCGGCGGGGGGGTATCCGAAGGGATTTCCGCACGTTAAAAAAAAAAACACAGGCCGGGGTTGACCTCGCAGAACATACACTGATCAAATTAATGATGTATTTTCGATTGATAATAATCGATCGGATGGGAGTCGAACCCGTGCACCAAGGGATCCGTACCTTTTTGTTATATTTAGAAATTTTTGCTTTATTTGTGCTGTAATACTTTGCTATTCGCCAAATTTCTCGTTTCTAAGTCAACGGAAACTACCATGGAGGTTTCCTACCCAAATAATTGTCAATATTGGTTAAAAGCAAGGTCTTACAGCACAAGTAAAGCGAAAATCCAAAAAAATAACTAGGACGGTTGCCAGCTTGGCAATCAACCCAAACTTAAGCGTAACGAGATTTGCCTATCCAACAATAGGTCAACGTGACCGGTCGACTTTTTCCATGGATTTGGTTTTTCGGTGATTATTCCTCGATGGTAAGACCGATCTGGACATTCGACCCCTTACGACACTCAGTAATGTCTACTTGATCACCGTGGAAAATTTGGTCGAGATCGGTCAAACGGTCTCGGAGGAGTATCATTTGTTTGAAATGCAACTTTGAAACCAAAGACGCTTCGCTCGCCTTCGGCTCGCTACGCTTAATAAGTTGAATTTTTTTCTAAAGATTTAGATCGGAAAAAGAGAATATCTAGGACGGGACTTGAACCCGCGACCAGTCCCTTACAGGGGGAATGCTCTGACCAACTGAGGAACCTAGACACGTCCCAGATATTCGAAATTCTCCGATACTGTAATACGTCTTAAGGCGACGTTGGAGCCATCTACCGTAATTCTACACCTAATAGAGAATATAGACCTCAGTATCTGCTATAAATTTCAACTTGCTAGATCCATCTGTTCCCGAAAAAATTGGTGGTGACAAACGGACAGACAGATGGACAAGAGAGTGATGTTCTAAGGGCTCCTTTCTAACCCTAAAAAGGGCCGGACAAAAGCCCTCGAAACTGGTGGGCTTGCATAAAAGGCTTAATGACAGTAGAGGAAGCTCGTGAAGTGAGTAAGGACAGAAGCAGATGGCGGGCTGTTGTCTCTGCCTATAAAGGACAAAGGTGTGAGTATTATGTATGTCATCATCTTCCGAGGCTCT
Source organism: Cybosia mesomella (assembly GCA_946251805.1). Taxonomy (NCBI): domain Eukaryota; kingdom Metazoa; phylum Arthropoda; class Insecta; order Lepidoptera; family Erebidae; genus Cybosia; species Cybosia mesomella. The sequence continues at coordinate 17,049,407 of OX276415.1, forward strand.
TTCCTGACTCCGTTGGGGTCGGTTTTCCATTCCAACTACGAAGCAGCCGAAATTCTACTGGTGGTAAAAATTTGATGACACAAATTTGTCACAAAATTCGGCCGGGTGGGTACCACCGTGCACGATTGCGAAAAACCCTCCATAGTAATCCAATTTCGGTTTGATTGCGTTCAAGGGTCAGCAAGTGCATAGCCGGGCAGGGGTTTGTGGTTGCAGCACTAGTGGGACCGGTGGGTATCACGTAGTGCTGCGACGACAATCCTCTTTTGATGAGGCCGTCAAGCTGAGTGCCACCATTGTTAACATGGTACGTGTATGTAATGGTGACCCTCTTTCCTGAGACTTTACCTTCAACTTACCATCAGGCGAGGTGAAGTCAAATTGATGTGTCCTAAATATTAAAAAAAAAAAATTAAGCGTCGGCCATCTGGCCTCCACAAACCATTGATATCGAAGTTCTGAAGATGGACTAGTTGTCGGACTTTTTAAAGCTCCAACTAGCCAACACGACTGGCATAGATGTTCGCATAGCAACAGGGACCGACCACTTAACGTGGCATCTCCGAGACACAGAGGCGTCACAATATGTTAAGAATGGTCACCCATCCACTTGTTTGTTCTAGACAGCTAATGCATTATTTTTTTCAAGAATATTCGTAGGGTCGACTCCTTAACCACTAAGCTACCGACCTTAAACTGACCTGTCTAGAATTGCTTAACTTCGCAATCTGTTAACATATTCGGTGACATACTTAGCCATGAGTCCACTTCAATAGCGATACATTACAAATTGCCCCAATATACGTACACATATTGCATATTGATAAAACTCTTGAATCTAAAAATAAACAATGTGTTATTTAGATAACAGACATATTCGTTTGTTTATATTTTTAAGAGCCGTGTTAGGTAATAATAAACGGCACGTGTATTGTTACTGCGTCTACGCACGTACACGCTTCGTAATCGGATCATTTTGGACGGCCATCTGACCTTTTCTTGTTGCTTGGCCCCCAAAGGCTGCAGCGTGATGTTAAATCGTCACTGTCCCCGCTAACCGTGATATCTCAAACTGAGCTATCTACACTAAAGTTATCTCCGTGTTCATCGGGTCATTTTGAACAAAATCAACCATGCGCATATTTATTTATTTATTTTTGAAGTGAAAACTTCTTTCGCGCCATTGTGCACTTTTTTTTTAATGGGTAAAAAAGGTTAAACTCGCGTCAGTAAACACGTGACCTGATCGTAAGACAACGAATATAGAAGCGCTAATTTCACACTGTACTTAACAACCTTGGTGGCGCGTTCGTCTAATGAGTGGTCGTTGACTTCATCAAGACTGAGATCGATTCCGACCGAGGGCCAAGAAACACTTTTTGTCAAAATATAAGTTTGAGAAATATTTATTTTATTTTGTGCCATAAATCTATTGATATAAAATGGAAATTAAACAAAGTGCATCTATTAATTAAAAAAGTGACGAAGAAATAGCGAAAGAAAATAAGTGAGTACTTTATAAATATATTGGCGATGATGGTTCTGGTAATAATGAACGTGAAAAAGTCGTTGAAATTATGGATGGAAGTTGATTTTTCTGAGAGATAAACTTTTTAATGTAAAAGAATTGTAATAGTCCTGAAGTGTTAAATTTTTAATGTAATTTAAATTGTCATGTTTTTGTACGATAGTGCAATAAATGAATATTGTATGTTACCACATAAATGATAGTACTTTTATACTGATAATTACAGCAATTCGTGCAAAATTATTCCCTAACCATTCCAAAATATCAAAAATCCACACCGTTAATATTAAAGTTTTCACTTCTGCCGGCACTCCCGGAGTGCAACCCGTCGTTTTTTTTTTACATTATATCTGTCATTACAGGATAAAAAAGAAGTAATGTTTGTTCCAGCTACCTGTCATATCTACATCGGACATACGATTGATATGCAGAATTAGGTTGATAGGGTGATAGGACGGACCCCTGAGGCATACTAGTAATAAATAACCTTAAGCGTCGGTAGCTTAGTGGTTAAGGAGTCGACCCTACGATCAAGAAGTCCCGGGTTCGAATCCTGGCCATTACATTACCGACGTGAACCCACTCCTAACACAAGCAATTTAGTTTAGCTGGAGGGGTTAGCGGGAATATTAGTAATTTCGGTCACTAATATTCTTTAAAAAAAAAAACCTGCATGTAATCTGAAACCCGGCCGTCACAAATTACTTGAATGCTACGCTCATGCCGAAAACTGGCAATCCAGTTACACAATTAAGTAGTAACTACCGGAACGTAGTTCCATGAATCCCTATCATAGCAGCGCTGAGTTCACAGAAAGGATACGAAGGTCGCAGTCCGTCCCAATTAACTGACGCATAGTGCCATACTTGTCGCTTTACCTCTACAAGTGATGGAGGAGCAGTAATTGGCACGTTGGCGCAGACCAGACAATGGTCAACGGAACCTAATGGTATCTAATGGGGTGGGTTGTCAGCAAACGGCCTAGCAAAGAAGGCGTTCAATGCGACTCAATGACGCTACAAGGAAGACTTATCAATTCAAAAATCAGTATCACATTGTTGGGACACTTTAATTTATAATTGGATATAGTTAGTGACCAAAAACTCAGCACTACTTTTCATTTACAATTAGCTACTTATATGAAAAGTAGTTCTGCTATTATTGGGTATTTTGAATGTCTATAACAATGTACAATTAAATGGCAGTTTACATTTGATACTATTTTTTATTATTGCAATTGGGGACACCGGAAGCCGGACGGACGATCCACCCACGATGCTTGTGGGCCACTTCATCCATTTCCCCTGCCCTCCCGTTGGGGAGAGCGTGGTTATTCCAGCATTCACGGCGCCCCTACAAACCTTTTTGTGTCCTTGCAGAATCTTACGATCTGTTCCACCCTCAGATCCTTCAACTTCTCCATGTCCAGTGTGTCCGATCCCAGAAGTTCCCATCTTATTAGTGAGTACATGGGACATTCGGCCAGCAGGTGGAAGCTGGTTTCTTCTGTCTCCATGCACTCCGGACACTTGGGGTCTTCCTTCACTCCGATCACTGTCAGGTGTCTGTTCAGTCTGCAGTGTCCTGTTATTACTTCGATGACGAGCCTCATGTTCCCTCTTGAGAGTTTGGTCAGTTGGCTTGTCTTTTTCTTATCAATGCCCTTGATAAAGATCTTCGACTGTCTCATGCCTGTCGATGATCTCCATCGTCGGTTAGTCTCTGCTATAATACTGCAGCTAATTACTCCCTTGGTGATTTTGTGCGATATTGGAAGCCAGGGCTCCGGCCCCACCAAGGTTTTATCGGCACCGTCTCTGGCAAGTTTGTCAGCTGTCTCGTTGCCCATGTTGCCCTCATGTCCGAGCACCCAGGCAACTGTTGAGTCGACTTTTCTTGCCAGTTTATCTAGTGACTCTTTACATTCCTTTACGATTGCTGAGGTCGTTTCCGCTTTGCTGAGTGCCTTCAGTGCCGCCTGGCTGTTGCTGTAGATGGTCACCCTGTGGATGTCGTTCAGGTGTTCAACCAGCTCAGCACATTCCTTTATGGCGTATACTTCAGCTTGAAAGACACTTGCGTATCTGCCTAAGGATATTGATCTATTTATCTCTGATCCGTCTTCGCACTTAATGTGTATTCCAGATCCTGATAGCTTTGTTGTTTCCTTTCTTGAGCCGTCTGTGTAGCAGACCGTGCCACCGGCATCTGTCCTCCAGTCGTCTCTTGGTCCTATGTGTACTCTGTACTTCTTGTCGAAGATTCTCTCTTTCCTGATCAAGTCATTGTTAGAGAGGATCATCGACAGCCTCTCTTCGTAGTTCTTGCTGATACTGGCATGGCCTTTGTCCATAATGGTTCCGGTCCATTGGCCAGTGCTTCTAAGTTTGAACCATTGTTCGGTTGCTTTTCTTTTTATTTCTAAGTCCAAGGGGTTAAGCCCCAATATGATTTCGAGCGCGGCTGTGGGAGTTGTCCTCATCGCGCCCGTGGTCATCAGAGCTGCTAACCTTTGTACTTTGTCTAGTTCGGCTTTATTTCTCCCAATAGCAGTTTTATGCCACCATACAAGGGCACTATGTAGGATTCTTGGCAGGATAATTGCTTTGTAGATCCAAAGCACTATCGCTGGTTTCATCCCCCACGTTCTTCCTATTGCGCTTTTGCACTGCATCATAGCCATTTTGGCTTTTAGGCATGTGTTGCTGATGTGAGTCTTGAAGGTGAGCTTGCTATCCAGAGTTACTCCTAGATATTTTACTTCCTTGACAGTTTCCAAGGTTTGGTTATCCAGGCGCACTGGCGCAGTTCTTCCTATTTTTCTTTTATTGGTGAACAAGACTATCTTGGTTTTATCAGGGTTGAGGTTTAGACCTTTGCTCCTGCACCATACTAGTGTTTCTTTTATGCCTCTGTTCATGATGTCGCACATGACGCTGAGAACTTTGCCTGTGATCAGGAGCACTCCATCGTCAGAGTACACTTGTGTGTATATGTGCATCCTGTTAATCTTGTTTACTAGTTCGTCTATTAACAGGCACCACAGTAGTGGCGATAGACATTCTCCTTGTGGGAAGCCTCTTCTCGCTATCACCATGTGTGTTGTTCCTGCAATCTCTGCTTTTATCAGTCGGTGTCTTAGCATAGCTTTCACCCATTCTGATATGTCTTTGTCGATTCCTTCTCGATCTAATGCGGCCTCTATCGAATCGGGGGTGGCTCTGTCAAAAGCGCCCTCTACATCAAAGAAGCAGCCCAGTGCATATTCTGTGTTGTCTATTGCTCTCTGCACTCTCGTCACCAGATTATGGAGGGCCGTTTCGGTGGACTTGCCCTCCATATATGCATGTTGATTTTGGTGGAGTGGAGATCCATTCTTGTTTATTTGTTCTCTTATTAGTCTGTCCAGGATTTTCTCTAATGTCTTAAGAAGGAATGAGGAGAGGCTGATGCACCTGAAGGATTTGGCCTCTTGATATGATGTCTTCCCGGGTTTCGGGATGAACACTGCTCTTACCTCTTTCCATTTTCTTGGGATATATCCAGCTCTGATACTACTGTTGTAGAGAGCCAGTATATCTTTGCTTATTTACTTGCTGGCTTCTTGTAACATTTTAGGGAAGATTTCGTCCGGTCCAGCCGCCTTGTATGGCTGGAATGATCGTATACTCCACTGTAAATGTTCTTCTGTGATAAGGGCCTTCGACTGTGGGTCCTCTATGGGGTTTGAGTCTATCGGCGTGTTATCGTCCTCATATTCTGGGAAGTGTGTTTCCAGCATGACCTCAAGTATCCTCTTGGGGTCCGTTAGTAACTCTTCCCCTTTCTTGATACTTCCTAGTTTACATGTGTTCACTTTGGAGAATGTTTTCACAAGTCGTGCCGCGTCAGGTTGTTTTTCAACTCCTGTGCAGAACGCCTTCCAACTTGTTCTGTTCTCCTTCTTGCAGCAGAGCGATATCGATTTTCTTTTCCACCACATATTTGCACAGCTCATTCATGGCATCGTGGCAGTGGTGGAGAAATCTGTACTTAGTATCAAATGTTGTCCAAGTAAATACTTGGACAACATTTGATACTAAGTACAGATGCTAATTTTTAAACTTTCGCGTTCCATGATATACAATAATGTTAACGGGAATGCCGCTCAGGAGCGGCCACATTCGCGGCGGGATGCGGAAATGGAAGTCCAATAATGGACACACCAATCCGCATTCTGCAAGCGAACATAAACCACTGCTCCGGTGCTCAGGATCTTCTGTACCAGAGCACCGTGCAGTGGTCTATCAATGTGGTCGTGGTCGCTGAGCTCGGAAGCCTGGTGGACGGCGTAGCGACTGTTTTCCGGGGTTCCACCGTGGACACCTCGCGCCTTGCACTCATTGCAAGGGGCAGAGGCTGTGTCACGGCGGACTATTAGGGCTTGGCTGTCGTGGCCGTCTACTTCTCGCCAAGCCTTGACCAGTACGACCTTGAGCTAAGGCTCGCTGAACTGGACATCGTTCTCGCTGCGTGCCATCCTCGCCCTGTCTTGGTCCTGGGAGACTTCAACGCCTGGTCTCTGGCCTGGGGCTCCCGGGAAACCAACGACAAGGGGCGAGTACTGGAGAACTGGGCCAACACCCGTGGTCTAGAGGTCCTCAACCGGAGGAGTGTCGCCACCTGGGAGCGGCGGGGGCTCAGTTCGGTCGTGGATGTGCGTTTGCGACCCCTGCTCTCGCCCGCCGCGTCCAGGGTTGGCGTGTGGTGGAGGAGGAGGAAACGGATTCCGACCACAGGTACATTCGGTTCAACGTCTCCCCTCCACCTAACCTGCCGCCGACTATTGCGAATCCCCCGGATCCACGTTGGGCGCTCAGACGCCTGGATCGGAACGCTCTCCTGGAGGCATCCATAGTGCAGGCCTGGATTCCGTCACCGGCCAGGCCTGCCGATGTCGACGCAGAGGCGGAATGGTTCAGGAGAGCCATGTCACATATCTGCGATGCGGCGATGCCTAGGGTTAAGAAGCAGGTGTACTGGTGGTCAGCGGAGATCGCACAGCTGCGAGCAGCGTGCGTGACCACTCGCCGCCGGTACTCCAGGTTTCGCCGGAGACGTCGCCGCCCAGACGATGCGGCAGCCCGAGAGGCGGAGATATATGAGGCGTACAAGGGGGCCAAGAGGACCCTCCAGGAAGCAATTAAACACGCCAAACGGCGGGCCCGCGAGGAGCTGCTGGAGTCTCTGGAGCAGAACCCAGGTGCCCTTACTTTGCGGTCAGGGGCAAAATCCGCCCAAGGGCGCCCCTACTGACCCAGAGCCTCCAGCCAGAGCGGCTGGAGGGAATCCTGGGCTCCCTGTTCCCGGAGAGAGCGGAGGAACATGTTCCTCCGCGCATGACTCCGCCTCAGGCGCCTGACGCTGATAATAGCGAGAGCGATGTGCCCGAAGTCAGGGAGAGTGAACTAGGGGTAGCAGTGCTCCGGCTTAAAGCTTGGAAATGCACTGCCCCCGGATCCGACGGCATTCCAGGCCGAGCATGGGTCCTGGCTCTTGAGGAACTAGGGCCTCGACTGGTGGCGCTCTTTAGCGCATGCCTCGAAAGGGGCCAGTTTCCAAAGGCTTGGAAGACGGGGAAACTGGTCACGTTCGGTGGGATCTTTGGTTTCGATGGGCGTTCCACAGGGTTCGATACTTGGACCATTTTTATTTTTAATTTATATAAATGACCTCCCTTACTACGTAAGGGATAAAAATAGTATTGTTTTGTTTGCTGATGATACTTCCTTAATATTTAAAATTAAAAGACAATTAGATAATTATGACGAAGTGAACAACGCAATCTCACGAGTGGTTCATTGGTTTAATATAAATAATCTTTGCCTTAATGAAAAAAAAACCAAATGTATTCAATTCACCTTACCTAATGTTACACAGCTGGAAACCAATGTACAACTTAATGGACAGTTGTTGAGCCTTGTGGAATCAACCGTGTTCTTAGGTTTAAGTATCGATGCTAAATTACAGTGGGGATCACATATTGAAAAAATAGCTAGTAGGTTAAGTTCTGCTTCCTACGCTGTGAAAAAGATTAGGACTTTAACAGACATAGATACCGCTAGAATAGTTTATTTCAGTTATTTCCATAGTATTATGAGCTGCGGCATTCTCCTTTGGGGTAATGCCGCAGATTTAAATACAATCTTTGTACTGCAAAAGCGGGCGGTGCGGGCAATTTATAAGTTGGGCCCAAGAGTCTCCCTCCGAGAAAAGTTCAAAGAAATAAACATTCTAACTGTAGTTTCCCAATATATTTTTGAAAATCTTTTGTATGTTAGAAGAAACATTTCCAATTTTTTAAGGCTTTGTGATATACATAACGTAAATACTAGACATAAAAACAATCTTGTGGTTTGTAATAGTCGACTCCACAAGATTAGTAATTCCTTTCAGGGTAACTGTATACGCTTCTACAACAAGCTTCCTAGTGAAATGAAGAATCTACCTCTTCATAAATTTAAAAGCCAAATTAAAAGTAAACTCTGCCAAAAAGGCTACTATAAAATTCAAGACTATTTAGACGACAAACAAGCTTGGATATGAACTGTTTGCTCTCTCTCTATGCTACTCAAATGAAATATTGTACTTAGGTTAAGTAAATATGTTTGTAAATAGACCAAAAAAAAAACGGTCCGCTGAGTTTCTTGCCGGAGTCTTCTCAGGACAGGACCGCGTTTCGAACCGGTGGTCCATTTGCCAAACATTAGATTTTTTATTTTTTTATGACGTTTTGTAAGTGCAGTATTAATGGTCTATACAGAATAAATGGTGTTTGACTTTGACTTTGACTTTGTCCTTATCCGGAAGGCGGGGTGGCCGGCGGATCAGCCATCCGGTTACCGGCGTTAGGGAGGCGCTCGCGTATCACGGAGTGCCTCCTTACCTCCGCCGCATTGTCGAGGCATACCTATCCGAGAGGGCCATAGTTTACCCGAGCTGGCTAGGGCCAGGGCGGCGAGAAGTGTCGTGCGGTGTTCCGCAGGGGTCGGTCCTAAGGCCACTCCTGTAAAACATCGGATACGACTGGGTGCTGCGCGGTTCGTTGCTCGAGGGTGTCAGCATAGTTTGCTATGCTGACGACACCCTCGTTATGGCGCGGGGAGGAACGTACCGAAGCGCGGCACTAAAGGCCACGGCAGGGGTTGTTCAAGTCGTGGGTCGAATACGGCAGCTGGGACTCGAGGTGGCTCTCCACAAATCCAAGGCTATGTGTTTTCACGGGCCTCAGAGGGGGCCACCTGCGGGAACCAGCATAACCGTAGGGGGCGTAAGCATCGGCATCGAGCCCACGATGAAGTACCTTGGGCTCGTACTCGATAGCCGAAGTCTGGTTCCGAAACTGAGGGGGGCTGCGGCTGCGCTATCGCGGTTGATGCCCAACATAAAGGGACCCAATGCCCCCACTAGGAGATCCTGCCTGTACCTGGGGATCGTGCGAAGCATGGCCCTATACGGGGCCCCCGTATGGGCGGAGACTCTGGCGGCCCGCAACGTGGCTGTTTTAAACATCCCGTTAAAGGCGATGGCCGTCAGTCATCAGGGGGTATCGCACGATCTCCGTCGAGGCGGCATGTCTCCTAGCCGGGACTCCTCCATGGGACCTGGAAGCGAGAGCTCTTGCGCTGCTGTACCAGTTGCGCTGGAGTGGGGCCATAGGCCGGAGCCCCGAGAAATCAGGGCTCAGTGGTCCCTGCTCCGCCAGGAACTCATGGAGACATGGAGGGTGCGACTTGAGCATCCAAGGTGGGGGGAATCCACCATTGCGGCGGTGAGACCGATTATGGATTATGGATAAAGGAGTGGTTGGAGAGGGACCATGGGGACCTCTCCTACCGGATGTGTCAGATATTTACCGGACACGGGTGTTTCGGTAAGTATCTATGGCGCATCCACCGGAAGACAACGCCGCAGTGCCAGCACTGCGAGAATCCTGGTGAAGACACGGCGCTCCACACGTTGATGGAGTGCCCTGGTGGGACCCCACCAGACGAGGCCGCGGTGGCTGCCAAAGTCCGCTGGCAACCCTGGGGTTATCCTTTCGAGGATACCCGGGGTGCCCGACAAGGGACACTTGGGGAGGACACCGTGCGGTTTCAGTCGATACACGACATAACCACCCCCGCTGGCCGGCGGGGGGGTATCCGAAGGGATTTCCGCTTGTACCACGCGGGTGAAGCTGCCGGCAACAGCTAGTTATTATTATAAGTGTGAAAGTTTATGAAGATGTTTTAATGATTATGTATCATTTTAACTACACTTGTTTCAACTTGTTGTAGTAGCGGCGATAGTCCAGTGGCATACGTAATGGACTGCTGAGACGAGGTCTCGAGTTCGATCCCAAGTCGCCCTGGACACACACCTCTGACTTTTCGTAGTTATTTTTTTTATTTTTTTATTACAAATTATAAAATATACAAGACAGGATACAAATAGTACAAAAAAACCACAGAAGTTTGTCCTTATGCTACAGGAAAGCTGATTTAACAGCATTCGTTGCCAATCATATTGATGGTTCAAAAGTGTTATTTTACATTATAAAAGTAGGTAACACTATTTTGCAAATTAAATGATTAAAAAGTGAAATATGTAGGTAGTACGTGATTAATTAAAACATTATCACATCATTATAATATAATAGGAACGTGAACCAGGCAAGCATCTCAATTATTTGATATTTTCTATATTGTCCTGAAAGATTTTTCTTAGAATAACTTTAATATTATTCTTGGTTATTTTAGTTCGCAAATCTGTGGGTAGTTTATTTATTAAACGAGGAACTAAGTAGCGATTGGTTCTTTCACCGAACGTGTTATCGGCTCGCACAGTATACATAACTTGTTTTGAGCAACGCTTCTCGTATATACAGTATGTCCGACATTTTGTGGATAGGTTGGGATTAAAAAATTGACCTTTTATTAAATTTAATTTTACTTGAAGGTGAACTGGTAGTGTATTGCAATGCTTAAAAAGTCCTAATTCGTCATTTTCGTATTTTAATTTGGTCTTAGGTGATACTATTTTCTTTAATATTCGTAATTTTAAGTTATAAATTTTGTCTAAATGTGTTTTATATGTACGACCATAGCTACTAAGACAATACTGAACATGGGATTCTGCTAATGAGTTGTATAACATTATTTTAACCTTATACGGTACCTTTTTTTTTTTTTTTTTTTTTTTATCGTGCGGAAATCCCTTCGGATACCCCCCCGCCGGCCAGCGGGGGTGGTTATGTCGGGCTTGCACCGACTAAAACCGCACGCCATCTCGGGTCTACAGACGCCGGGGTGTAAGGTTACCCATAGAGCATATCCCTCGCACCCCGGCTGACCCTGGGCCATCTCACCACTAACAGCATCGCTCATCCTGTCTCCTCTGAAAGCAGAGGAGTACGGAGAGCGATGTGTTCCCGCCACGTTGGGTATTGGCCGACGATCAATGCCAACCCTATGAAGGGGGTGAAGGGGAAGCCATTGACCGCCGCCCAGGGTGTACCGGCCGCTCCGGACTGCAGCGGGATCGGAATCGGAGCGACACTCGAGGAGGTTACCCAACACACACCCCAACCTTATACGGTACCTATCCGTCTATTCAATATTGTAATGTTAGCCAGAAACTGTCTTAATTTTAGACATACTTGTTCTATATGGTGACTCCAATTTAGGTTAAGTGTCTATTTTGAGACCTAGGTATGTATGCGAGTCGGTAAGTTTAATAGCAGGACAACAACATGAAGAGATAGAGTGGAGGCAGTTGTGATCGTGAGCCGTTATTCTATTAGTTAGTGGGTGCTTAAGGTGGGGTGACTTAATGTGCATGAGTTTCGTTTTGTTGGGATTGAACACTAGACCGTTATCATGACACCATATATTCAAATCGTTGAAGTCAGATTGTAGTAGCTCACACGCTTTGTTTGGGTCCTTATCGGCAACCACTATGCACGTGTCGTCAGCAAACTGGTAACACATAGAATAACGTAGGTGATTATTCATGTCATTGACATACGTCAGAAAATACAGAGGGCCAATTACTGAACCCTGCGCCGTATCTTCTGTTATGGCCATACAGTCACTACGGGTATTATTGACTTTGACATGAAAGCTACGATTATGTATGTAACTATTGCACCATCCTAGTAGGGGACCATGTATACCACAAGTTTCAAGCTTCTTTATGAGCTGTGTGTGATTAAGGGTATCAAACGCGCGTGAAAAGTCAATAAATACTGCCAGCACGTGAGTTTTTTAATTCATGTGAGTATTTACTTCGTCAGTGAAGTGGGTTATTAGTTCAGTAGTTCCTTTACCACGCTGAAAACCAAATTGATATGGATATAGAATGGCCTGATTTTTATAAAAATTGTATATTTGCTCACATACGTATTTTTCAACTATTTTATCGACAGTAGAGAGAAGAGTTATTGGTCGATAATTGTTGAAGTCATTTCGTTTACCCTTTTTGAAAACTGGCCTGACACAGCCCTGTTTCAAAGATTCTGGGTATACCCCTGATGTAACACTGGTATTAACAAGGTTTGCTATTGCTAGTGATATATCTTTACTGATTGCTTTTATGTCTGAAATTTTGATAGCGTCGTCCCCAGGGGCTTTGTTAGAATCGAGATTTTTAATAATTTTTTATACCTTCTCCGCTGTGGCTTTCAGAAAGTATATAGACGAATTTATGTTGTTACAACTGTTTTCTGGATTTAGTAATTTTACCCTACAATTTGGAATTATATCTTTCACTGCTTTGTTAAAACCTTTTGCAAAACTATTGGCTATTTCTTTCGTGTCATATCCTTGTGAATCGAAGGCTTTTAATATAATTTCATCAACTGTTAGCGTTTCTCGCCCCAACATTTGATTTACAATTCGGTATATTTTCTTTGTGTTCTTAAAATTAATTTCAATGTTTTTGGTATAATATAAATTTCTGCTTTTTTCTAATAGCCCGTGTACTTTATTCCTGATTTTATTATAATCCAATTTTGGTTAAACGTCTGTTGGTTTTTTTTTCCACAAACTATATAATTGATCACGTTTGTCACACAACTGCATAATATTATTGTTCATCCAGGGTATTCGAAATATTTTACAACGTTTCTTATAAGTACTCTCTTTACTTCTCAGTGCAAATATGTATATTTGCATCTAGATGTTTCTATGTATAATATGTATTTATTTACAAAAAAAAAGTATTTAAGTATGTTTATCCGCATTCTAGAACCCATATGACAAGCTCTGCTTAATTTGAGTCTAGATGGCGTTGTGTACTTTGTCGTACAATATTTATTATTTATTACTTGATTGATTCCGCGCATGAGTAAAGGATTTACATATAAAGTTATATATCTCGGTCGAAGATCGAATTTCATTTGTTTGAGTCCATTTAACCTTACCGAGTTCATTATAAAAAGTTTCATAATGAATATTAATTTTCGGAACACGCTGTATCTGTTTTAGATCAGAATCGCCCACACAGGTAAGAATGACCGCCCGGTGATCCGCTAGTACAATGTTCAGCGCTGCCGAGTACGGGTCTAATGTGGGGAGACGAGCAAAAATGTGGTCTATACAAGATTTCGTGACAATATTTAGTTTTGTCTCGATTCTAGTGTAATCTGTGAATCCACACATCAACCCGCGCCCGTGCAGTGTTTCTAGATACAAGTTTTTATGTGATGATTTAGATTTCAGGTCAATGTTTGTGTCTCCAACGAGGAGAAGGTTGGGATTTGCGTCAAATTTAGATATGTACTTGCCTAGTTCACTAATAAACCTAGTTTTATTTGAAGATGGTGGTCTATAAACGGAACATAGTACAAAGTCTTGATTACAACCGATCTTCAAAATACCTGTGATATTTTCGAATGTATAAGTTTTGTTTTGGATCGGTGTAAATTTTAAATACTCTTTTACATACAGAATCACTCCACCACCTTTTTTGTTTATTCGAAGTTCCGGGTACATATTGTAGGTAGGTATGTTATATAACTGAACAATATTATCAGATATACCAACTTCAGTAAGTGCAATAAATGTGTGTTAAATGTGTGTGTTAAAAATGTGTGCATTAATAAATGTTAATTATCGCACGCTTAATAATGTGCCCGGTAGATGGCAATAGGTTCGCCCCCTATTACATTGGGACCTTAACATAACTGGCGAATCGTGGGTGTGTAATACACCTCTGCCTACCCGTTCGGGGATACAGGCGTGAAGTTATGTTATGTTATGTTTCAACTATTCTCAACACAACTACGGTTGATTCATATATGGTCATAACGTATATTGGATGATTCGACTACTGTTTTATTTAGCTACTAGCTTTTGCCCGAGACTTCGTTCGCGTTAAATTCTGAATAGATCAAGGTATGTTTACTTCTGCAGTTTCGAACCCAACATGTATTAGGTTACCTATTTCATCGTTAGATTTTCAATCTTTTATCGTGAAGAAATAGAGGTTTATATGCAACGGCGAAATTAATTCTGCCCTATTCCCTAATATAATAGCGTGATGATATTTATTATCAAAGGGTGAGTCTCTAATCAACTATTGTTTACACGTAGGTAACTCTGTGGTTTCGAGTTATCATATTTCACTGCTCGTCACCTTTTAGCTATAGCGTGATGATTCCGGAAGTTGTCCGAGTTCTATCGAACATCAGAATTTCGTAATGATCCGCTTTGTAATAATAAAGGAATCAGTAATAATAAATTTAGTCTATTTTAATTATTACCACGTTTTTCTTAGTTTCACTTCGTGTCTGTGTTTCTGTGTTTCTTTGACACTTAATTTTCGGCTACTTCTGATCTCCCTAAAGCTCTGAATTTTTTTATGTAGGCTAATGCCACCTTACATTTTCATCTTTAATCATCAGAAATAGTCAGTAGTTAATGAAAAAAAATAATAAAAAAAACTTTTTTTAATCACCTTCTTTTTCGGCCACCCGGCCGAATTTTGTGACAAATTTGTGTCATCAAATTTCTACCACCAGTAACACAAATTTTCAAAGCGCCCGCCTCACGTTTTCTAGTGTTGAAAACGTGGTTTTTAAAAAGCTTTTTTTAATTATTTTTACCCTACTGCTCTTTTCACAGTGATGATATGTACAGCAGTATATGACTATACCCTAGAAGAATGTTCATGCAAAATTTCATCTGCATCTGTTCAGCGGTTTTCAAGTGATGTTCGGACATCGATAATAAAAGCAAACAGACAGAAATTCTAAAAATCATATTTTGGCATCGGTATCGTTCCTGGAATACACAGCAACTTATTTTTTTTTATTGAGAAAATGTTCATTCCATGGTTTTCACCTCGTAACGATTTTATTATATGTATTGAAGTCTATGGATTTTTAAGATATTGGATAATTCAACTATGTTTAAAATAACTATTGAACGACTCGACAGTATTGACAAACCGTATGGGCTTATTAATACTGCGCGCGAGATTCACTATAAAAGTGGTGGGTACGGATACGACCAGCGCCCCTCCCCCAAACCGGAGCAAGACGGGGACACCGTGGTTCTCAAACCCGAGCGGGCCATCTCGAAACCGGAAAAGGACCAGGGTCAGTCGAAGTGCGAGGGATATGCTCTATGGGCAACCTTACGACCTGTGTTAAGACCCGAGACGGCGTGCCGTTATAGTCGGTTCAAGCCCGACATAATGGTACGTACGGTTATTGCAACTTTGTCAGTTCTAACGTGTAATGGTGAACATAGCCAGGAAGGTAATCCAGTGTGAGCAGTTTTTGTATGTTGCTTAACGTACTTATTTAGGCTACAATTATTGAAACTGATAACTCGACAGTAGATAAATCGTGTATTATTTCAATCAACCGTAGTTGAATAAACCGTAGGTGAGTAGATGTATATAATTACTACCTCTTACCCGCGGGCACTGCTCGCGTAGAGTTCTGATCCCGTACTCGCAACCCATGGGATCCCAGGGGTTCCTCAATCACGCTCAAGCGAGTCAACGGATCTGACTGAAATTTGGTACAGGGATATTTTTCTTTTTTATGAATGATAAGCTCACGTTTGACCTCTATCTCACCTGGTCGTAAGTGACGATGTGGTCTACGATACTCGAGACTTGAAGATTCCTAGGTTATAGCTTTCTGGAAACACAGACTCAGGCAGGCAATTCCACACCTTAGCTGTACCCATAATAAATGTGTCGCCGAAACGTTTCGTGCGTATGAGTAGAATATTCACCATGTAGCGGTGGCGTGTGTGTCAAACTATAGTCTGGATACATAGGCTAGTTTTTATTCCTGGTTCCCATGAGAAGCGGAAGCGGCAACATAATTCAAGGTGGACGAAGCCGTGGACAGCAGTTAGCAGATAATAACTGCGTGGAACCAGCGGTTACGTGTCGCATGTTTACAAACTGATACAATTTTACACTCTCTATTTTATCTTAGAATAAAAATTACGCAACAAATACGTCTTTATCATCATCTTTTTCTTTCACCTAATCACCCTGGAAACGGTTATTATTTACTAAGAATGGTGATAGCCTCGTGAACTTTCTTGTATTACAAAATTCCTTCATATTTGAATCGCTATTAACTACTACACTCATAATAGAGTCGACGTTGAATCCACAACGCAATTGTACACTTTGCACAGTTGCCCGCAGAAATTGCTGAACACTAACAGAACAAACGATCTTCGCATTTAACTGAATCATTAAATCATCCTACGTAATGCTATATAATATTATAAACTACTTAGCTGTTATCCGCGGCGTTAAATTCTGATCCCACACCCGCGACCGGTTGATACCTACTCCAGGGATAAAAAGCGGCCAAGTGCGAGTCGGACTCGCCCATCAAGGGTTCCGTAGCAACAAGTAACATAATAATGTTTTTTTTTTAGTTTTTAGGGTTCCGTTGCCAAATGATTGAGTTGAAAATGTCTGTCTGTCCGTCCGTATGTCACAGCCACTTTTTTCCGAAACTATAAGAACTATGCTGTTGAAACTTGGTAAGTAGATGTATTCTGTGAACCGCATTAAGATTTTCATACAAAATTAGAAAAAGAACAATGAATTTTGGGGATTCCCCATACTTAGAACTGAAACTCATTTTTTTTTCATTATACCCATACGTGTGTGGTATCTATGGATAGGTCTTCAAAAATGATATTGAGGTTTCTAATATCATTTTTATCTAAACTGAATAGTTTGCGCGAGAGACACTTTCAAAGTGGTAAAATATGTGTCCACGGCCTGGGGTTTTAGTCGGTTTAAGCCCGACATAAGCGCCCCCGCTGGCCGGCGGGGGGATATCCGAAGGGATTTCCGCACGAAAACAAAAAAGAAAAAAAAAGGTAAATTGCGGTTTACGATTTATGACGTATTAAAAACAAACTACTAACTAGATAACTAGACCTCCTTCAAACCAATTTTCGGTGGAAGTTTACATAGTAATGTTACTATGTAAACTCACACATCATATATTTTTTAGTTTTATCATTCTCTTAGTTTAGAAGTTACAGGGGACACACACACATTTTACCACTTTGGAAGTGTCTCTCGCGCAAACTATTCAGTTTAGAAAAAAATGATATTAGAAACTTCAATATCATTTTTGAAGATCTATCCATAGATACCACACACGTATGGGATTGATAAAAAAAAATTTTGGGTTACAGTTCTAAGTATACCCACAATTTTTTTTTCTATTTTTGTGTGAAAATCTTAATGCAGTTCACAGAATACACCTACTTACCACAACAGCATAGTTCTTATAGTTTCGGAAAAAAGTGGCTGTGACATACGGACGGACAGACAGACAGACATGACGAATCTATAAGGGTTCCGTTTTTTGCCATTTGGCAACGGAACCCTAAAAAGTAGGAGCCGTTGAAGCGTGATTGGTAACAAATATTCAAACATAAAAACTTTCACATTTATAATATTATAGTAGGATAGGATAGTAGGATAGGAAGTAGGAACTGGGAAGTAGGATGTGAAAGTTTGTGAAGATGTTTGGGGTTTTTTTTTATATTCTACGACATTCTACACAGCGCTTTATAGACCCAAAGTAAGCATAGTTTAACTAACTTGTGTCCTAGAATGCGAATAAACATACTTATATACTTTTATTTGTAAATACATACTTAATATACATAGAGATATACAAACTTATGGCAAAATGCCCGGAATAAATTATTTTTCTTATTGTTATTAATTTATCAATCACACTCAAACGGCAGAAATTTTGTGCAGTGATAGAGGGATATAAGTCTGTGTGTTCTTCCAGACTACAAATCTGGAATAGATTCCCATGGGTTGCAGGAACGGGATCAGAATTCCACTCGGGTCCAAAATTCCAACAGCAAATAAATAAATAATTGAAATGTCAGTTGCATTACCCGACATCACAAACGTCGAATCCAGGTGTCTTGAAGGAGATCACATTATCGTGTGCCCAACAATTATGTATGGCGTAGGCGGCGACCCCGTCTACTGGCAGTGCCCAGTGGCCGAACTAATTTCTTGGCTAAAGCGCCAATAACGCGCACGTTACAAATACTCAATGAAGTGGCAGACTGCAAAGATCTTTTTACTTGTTCTCTGAATGAGTTTATGAAATTATCAATAAATATAATATGTTATAATACTTAAGGACCACACTATTGTATTAGGGTAAACCACCAACACCAACTATTACCACCCTATATATGATTTTAGATTGACATGGTCATTTACATTAAAATTAAAATTATAAACGGGATATTTACCATGTTTATTATCTTTTTCGAGTATCCGATATTTCGGCACTGTTACAAGTGCCATGATCACAGATGTACTAAAGTTCTGCAAGCTAGTTGTTACTCGGCAAACCGTATCGGTCTACCCTCTTCCTCACTCGTTTCTGACGCGCGTCACCACTATCGGATTCTCGAAAAAGATAATAAACATGGTAAATATCCCGTTTATAATTTTAAGTTCAATATTACCACCCTGTTTCTGAAAACATTCCAGTCCATCCTAAAGTTGCCTGGAAGAAATCGCTTTTAGCGATAAGGCCGCCCTTTGTACATTGCAATAACCTTATTAATAATAATTTATGTGCTTATGTGCCCAAAATTTTTTTTTTGCTTAGACTTAGAATCATGTGAAACGTCGAGAAAAGTGATAAAAAGTGGGTGTAAGATTTTGATTTTTATTGCATGTAATGCTCGCGAAGGAGGTGGCGGAGCGCGCCCGGGAGAGACTTAGAACTCTCCCGGTCCGCCGAGCCCGCAACTTGCTCGCCGCGCGTCGCAGGCGACTCAGGCGCCGGAGATCGCTTAACGACCTCCGTCCTCCATGAGCGCAGGCCTGGGGGTGGCGGGTGAGGCCACCTGTCACCCCAGCAGAAGCAGGCCGGGACGGTGGGGCGACTAGCGCCCCTCCCCCAAACCGGGGCAAGACGGGGACACCGTGGTTCCCAAACCCGAGGGGGCCATCTCGAAACCGGAGATGGCCCAGGGTCAGGCGGGGTGCTCTATGGGCAACCTTACACCCCGGCGTCTGTAGACCCGAGACGGCGTGCGGTTCTAGTTGGTTCAAGCCCGGCATAACCGCCCCCGCTGGCACGCGGGGGGGTATCCGAAGCGATTTCCGCACGATAAAAAAAAAAAAAAAATAAAAAAAAAAAGGTACCACCGTGCACGATTGCGAAAAACCCTCCATAGTAATCTCATTTCGGTTTGATTGCGTTCAGAGGTCAGCAAGTGCATAGCCGGGCAGGGGGATTGTGGTCGCAGCACTAGTGGGACCGGCGGGTGTCACGCGGCGCTGCGATGACAATCCTCTTCTGATGAGGCCGTCAAGCTGAGTGCCACCATTGTTAACAAGGTACTTGTATGTAATGGTGACCCTCTTTCCAGAGACTTTACCTTCAGCTTACCATCAGGCGAGGTGAAGTCTTATTGACGTGTCCTAAACATAAAAAATAAAAAAAAACATCTGCGTGTCAAGACAACATGTCTGCCTAATATCGTATAATTGTATTATCATCGACACACGACGTGGAAACATTATCAAAATCAGCTCATTAGCATGCGTACAGCTCACCGCGTATCACACCTCGGTGATGAAACAAATACCGCGGATTTGCCGCACCTATGGCGTGATGCCGCTTGGTGAGGGAGTGCTCTTGTGGGCGTAGTCTCAGCAGATAAGGTATCTTTGGCGAGTCCATTGAATTCACGCCTAACCGTATAACCAGCTATATACTTTATATCTTAGGTTTATATATGTATACATTTTTTTTTTACAATATTATAGCCTTTTTTTTTTCGTGCGGAAATCCCTTCGGATACCCCCCCGCCGGCCAGCGGGGGCGGTTATGTCGGGCTTGAACCGACTAAAACCGCACGCCGTCTCGGGTCTACAGACGCCGGGGTGTAAGGTTGCCCATAGAGCACATCCCTCGCACCCCGACTGACCCTGGGCCATCTCCGGTTTCGAGATGGCCCCCTCGGTTTTGGGAATCACGGTGTCCCCGTCTTGCCCCGGTTTGGGGGAGGGGCGCTAGTCGCCCCACCGTCCCGGCCTGCTTCTGCTGGGGTGACAGGCGGCCTCACCTGCCACCCCCACAATATTATAGCCTATGTCCATCGGGAATTATATCACAAATGGTGTAAGATTTTTTCGAATAGGTGTAGCGCTTTCGAAGATTACCCTCAACATATAAACAAACAAACGAAATTAAGCCCCTCTCTTTATAATATTAAGTAAGTAGGTATATACTAGCAGCCTGTCCCGGTATCGCTCGGAAAAAAACGTAGATATTAAATCATTTGTACGGTTTTGTCACCGTACATATTTTGCTGACGCGGTAACCTGCAAGAGACGCGTGCGTCGCATCATTTTCAATTACTTTATAAATCGCGTAATTAGCATTTTAACAAATAAAGCAATGAATGTGAATAAAAAGATAGTAATGGTTTTCGAGAGAGGAAAAAACATTGCCAATTATATAATTCTGTTTGAAGGAGAAACAGTAGAACAAGTGAAAGAGTTTGTATACTTGGGATCAATGTTTGGAAAAGAGGGATGGAAAGTATGACTGTGATATTGAGCGAAGAGTTTTGTCAATGGTTTGGCAATCAAGTGGATGGGGCGCTGCAGAATTTAATAAGCGGCCAGAAAGTATCTAAAGAGGCACACACGTCCCCAAAATTATGTATGGTAGTGAAAGTCGGGTGTGAAAAAAGGAACAAGAAAATAAACTGAAGGTTGTGAAAATGAGAAGTTTGTAAAGTTTAGTTGGAGTGACCCTGGTGTACCGAGTGAGGAACAGCGTGATAAGAGAACGTTGTGGTATAGTACAAGATAAAGTGACCAAGATAGAGTAAGGGATGCTTAGATGTTTCGGATACGTAAAGAGGATGGATGAAAGGAGATTAACGGAACAGATTTATGAGGCAAGGGCTACTGGGCAACCCGGTAAAGGTCAACCTAGGCGTACGTATGCATGTCAGATCAAGGACGTTTTGAAAGAAGGCCAGGTCAGAAGTAATCGTAACCGACATGTATGTATGAAAACAATTAAGAAAGTGGAAGAAGCGAAAGGCGTATGCCAGGATCGTAGCGAGTGGGAAGATGTTGTCCCTGCCTATCCCTATGGGAAAGAGGCGTGACTATTTGTATGTATGTAATTAGCGTTTTAACAGGTCCGAGTCCATTCCTGTCCATGACCAGGAATCACAGACTGCTTTTGACTTGAATACGTGTTCAACATTGCTTCCAAAACGAATGATAACAAAATCGACGAATACAGTTTGGTGTTGCAGGTACATATTTATCATCTCTATCCAAAATTAATTACACTACTGGACAGTTAAAGGATCAAATAATTTATTACGCTAAGTAAGTACTGTTACACATCGCGAAGCGCCGCCATTTTGAGGACATTTTGCTGCGTTTTTCCTACCCGTTAAGAGACGTTTTCACGTTCTACATACGGCCGATCCACGACACAGCCATACCCCATATTTAACTTAAAGAATCCTACTAATATTATAAACGCGAAAGTTTGTGAGTATGTACGTATGTATGTATCGGCTAAAACGGCTGAAATTTGGTACAGGGATATATTATAGTCTGGAATAACACATAGGCTACTTTTTATCCCTGGAATAGGTTCCCATGAGAAGCGGGAACAGGATCAGAATTCCACGCGGGCGGAGCCGCAGGCAACAGCTAGTATAGTCATAAATTAACTAAAAATATGATTGTCTAGCAAGTACAATAGATTGCCTTATGATATTGGTCGTGTTGTTGACAAATAATGATGGTGATAGACATACAGTTATCAAGGGCAATAAAATAATTTTTCAGTTACTACCGGAATATAAATAGGTAGTAAATAGATTACATTGTTGTCTGCCTGTTCAGCGTGTTGTTATCAAACATATGGCTGTGAGCGGATCACAGCTTATCAATTGTTATCAGTATTCATTCTCAGCTGTCCGCATAGACAATTTACATGGTTGGCAAAAGGTGATTCATTTTCGTGGCGAGATCTCTGTGTATACTGGCCAGAGTGTTGGACGTTGTCTAGTAGATAGATACATCCCAGATACGACCCAGCAAAGCAGGTAACGCCCAAAAACAGTGACTCTTTATGGTTGTGAAAAGAAAACCTCAATGAATTAAAGCCCAGGCGAGAGGATGAATTCAGTCTGATATAAGCCACCTATCAGCCAGGCTGTAACCCTGACCGGCTATAGAAAGAAACCGTAGATATTTCTTTCGAGCGGCGAAAAGAAGACCTAAACATAAAATTAACTTGAGCGCCTAATGGTAGCAGGCTTAGCTCGACCCTTTAGTAACGGACCTCCTCAAGCCCTGGTAGCGCGCTACTGGTAGGAGGACTGGATCTCAACCAAAAATGCCGGATAGTCAGCAATGATGGCACCTGCTGTGGGCAAGTTGTCATTCTGCTCCTTGCTTTTGACAACTTGTCAGAGACACCTTGTCAGAGACGTCTTGTCAGAGACAACTTGTCAGAGACACCTTGTCAGAGACACCTTGTTGTTTAAGTTGGTTCAACGTCAACATAACCGCTTCGTCTTGCCCATGGTTTTGAGGTGATATCTAGATAATAAGGTTCCTTAGCGACACTACTTTTTGTCGTTTCGTAATCGATAAGTTTCGGTAGTAAATGGGAGCTATCATTATTCTTGCGGCGGTAAAATACTATCAAAGAGGAAAGAGCCAACATCTCCTCATTCTCCACGCAACTGCAATAATGGTTCAAGGGTATGAGTGATCGCAGAATGTCCAATTACGTGAACTTCAAGGCGCTACAAGCACAGTTGACGACAAAGGTTGATATACACTAAAATATTTACAAACCTTCTTTTCCATTGGAATACATATACCAATAATTGACGTATTTTAGTCTTATAATCAAAGTTAATATAATTCTTAAAATAAAACTATTTTTAACGGATTCTATCGCGATTTATTTGATGTTATTTATTTTACACTGATCCCGACGACGTTTCAGTTGCTTTTCAGCAGCCATGGTCACGGGGAGACTAAAGATGGTTGTTGTCTTGTAGTTTGAAGTGTAAGTTATCTCAAAGTACCCGAACTATGTTGAATTGTTAGTGTTCAGAATGAGCTCACAGTGTCATGAATCCTGTTGTATTTTGGTTTTTCTTAAATTATAAAAATTAATTCAGTGAATGACTGGGTCCCAAGCCGGTGGTACATTCCAACCATCTTCTCTATTAAAATTAGGATGTTTTTTAATTCCAATAGCTTCGCGGAGCATCCTAGGTAGGAATCGATTTTCTTTGGCGAGTATTAAGTAATGTTTGGTCGTGTTGCACGTGTTCACAACTTCACATACAGCAGACTTTTTTAAGCTCTGGTGTTTTATATCCGCTATGTGTTCTTTCACGCGAGTGCCAATGCTTCGCTTGTTTTGACCAATATACATCAAATAAATCGTGATAGACTCCGTTAAAAATAGTTTTATTTCAATGTGTGACATTCGCGTAAACTTCCGACAATATAATATAATTCTCGTTTTATTTATAATTTTATGAAACGTTTAAGTGCTAAGGTGAACAATAAATTAGAATTTGTTAAGCTACTTAACCTAGACCAAAGAACTGTTTATGCCAACCCTAATTAGACAAAAGGCGAATGGCAGAAACGTGTCTATGTCACTTCACGTTTTGATTACAAGATGTGATGTTACATGTGTACAATGTGATGTTTATAGAAAGATAAACTTGTATTGGAGTACATAAACAACTGTGTGTCAAGTCAGGTCTGGTTCATGCTTCTGAACACCACAATTCTTTGGCCCATAAAGATTTGTATGCATTTTTAACGCTACGCTTTTATTATTTTGGTCATTTTGTACGTTTGTATGTAATGGAATCTTTGAACTTGATCTCGAAGCACTTTCAAATGTCCTATTGATTTGAAATTTTACACACTTGTCAAGCACCGATGACAATACAATGCACACCAATACAATATACAAGAAGAAAAATTTACGAAAAAATCGTTAATAAATAGTATTTTTTTAAAAATCTAAAAACACGCTTTAAGAGAAGACCAACTAAAATGTTCAATATTAGTGTATTCATAGTTGGGAAGTTCAATATCGCGATGTACGTTACAGTGAAAGTTTACTATTGCGACGGACGTTGTTGCGAAAGTTCATTATCGCGATATACGTTACAGCGAAAGTTTACTACTGCGACAGACGTTGTCGCGAATTTGGGTTGCTACTAAAGTGGGTTAGGTTAGGTTAGAACTGTGACCCCACTGTGCCGGAACCACTGGTCTTTTTCTTTTTAGTATAGAACTTTCGCGACAACGTCTGTCGCAATAGTAAACTATCGCTGTAACGTACATCGCGATATTGAACTTCGCAACTATGAATTACATTCGTTAAATATAATTGTTTAAAAGCGTGGGTGCTTACAACAATCATCATCGAATACCCCACGCTTTTAAAAAAATATTTTAGTTGGTCTTCTTATACAGCG
This sequence comes from Cybosia mesomella, assembly GCA_946251805.1. NCBI lineage: Eukaryota > Metazoa > Arthropoda > Insecta > Lepidoptera > Erebidae > Cybosia > Cybosia mesomella. Next base: position 17,074,010 of record OX276415.1, read on the forward strand.
TGTTTTTAAGACTTTTTAAACCATTACTAACAAGTATTTATTTTCAATATTGACTGCTTATATGGCGCATGCTACCGCCCCACAATATTATTAATATTAAAAAAATTAGAAATGTAACTGGAATGATACATAGGTAGTTTAGTGGTTGAGGAGTCTTCCAAATCAGTCCCGGGTTCGAATCCTGACCCTTCCACTACCGTCATGACACTCCAGGGTTAACGAGCATACTAATAATTTCCGATTATTCCGAACCAGGGGCCCGATTCAGTAACGCCACGTTTTCAAAACGCGTGATTTCGATTCGATAAGTAAGAAAAACTGTAAAAATATTTTAGTATTCAGTATGATCTGTCAAAACCAAACCTACCTTCACTGCAATTCGGGTTATGATAGGAACGAGACGTCGGGTCAGGTTAGGAAGAGGGTTACGTTCGGAATTTTTCTTTTCGTGCGGAAATCCCTTCGGATACGCCACCCCCCCCCCCCCCAGCTAGCCAGCGGGGGCGGTTATGTCGGGCTTGAACCGACTAAAACCGCACGCCGTCTCGGTCCTACAGACACCGGGGTGTAAGGTTGCCCATAGAGCATATCCCTCGCACCCCGACTGACCCTGGGCCGAAGTTTCTAACCTAACCCGCGACCGGGTCAGGCTTTCGGGTCAGGTTCGGAATAATCAATAATTTCGGCTACTGGTACCTTTTTTTTTTTTTTTATCGTGCGGAAATCCCTTCGGATACCCCCCCGCCGGCCAGCGGGGGCGGTTATGTCGGGCTTGCACCGACTAAAACCGCACGCCGTCTCGGGTCTTCAGACGCCGGGGTGTAAGGTTACCCATAGAGCATATCCCTCGCACCCCGGCTGACCCTGGGCCATCTCACCACTAACAGCATCGCTCATCCTGTCTCCTCTGAAAGCAGAGGAGTACGGAGAGCGATGTGTTCCCGCCACGTTGGGTATTGGCCGACGATCAATGCCAACCCTATGAAGGGGTGAAGGGGAAGCCATTGACCACCGCCCAGGGTGTACCGGCCGCTCCGATTCCGTTCCCCCCGGTCTGCAGCGGGATCGGAATCGAAACGACACTCGAGGAGGTTACCCAACACACACCCCCGGTTACTGGTACCTTTTTTTTTTTTTTTTTCGTGCGGAAATCCCCTCGGATACCCCCCCGCCGGCCAGCGGGGGCGGTTATGTCGGGCTCGAACCGACTAAAACCGGTTACTGGTACCTAACCTCTTAAAAAAAAAACTTATTACTTACAATAATATTATGTAATCTGTGTTATTACTACGACACGGAACGAACGTGCGTCACAGAATGCCCGGCCAGGACACTGCCCCCGTCGACCGCACTATACAATGTTGCAATTAAGTGAAAAGTTCCATATTTAATCATTCAATCATCAATTCAATACTGTAAATTGTTTATTTGTGAGACTTGTACATCTATTATCAGACATGCAAAACATATTATATATAGGTATAAGATCCGCTGCTCTGCTTTCAGAGGAGACAGGATGAGCGATGCTGTTAGTGGTGAGATGGCCCAGGGTCAGCCGGGCTGCGAGGGATATGCTCTATGGGTAACCTTACACCCCGGCGTCTGAAGACCCGAGACGGCGTGCGGTTTTAGTCGGTGCAAGCCCGACATAACCGCCCCCGCTGGCCGGCGGGGGGGTATCCGAAGGGATTTCCGCACGATAAAAAAAAAAAAAAAAGGTATAAGATCCGCTCTATAATAAAAAAATGACGGGTTGCACTCCGGGAGTGCCGGCAGAAGTGAAAATTTGAATATGAACGTTGTGCATTTTTGATATTTTGGAATGGTTGATGAAAAATAATTTTGCACGAATTGCTTTAACTATTAGTATAAAAGTACTATCATTTAGGTGGTAACATACAATATTCATTTATTGCGCTATCGTACACAAACATGACAATTTATATTACATAAAAAATTTAACACTTCAGAATTATTACAATTATTTTACATTAAAAAGTTTATCTCTCAGAAAAATCCACTTCCATCCATAATTTCAACGACTTTTTCACCATCATTATTACCAGAAACATCATCGCCAATATATTTATAAAGTACTCACTCATTTTCTTCCGCTATTTCTTCGTCACTTTTTTCATTCATAGATGCACTTTGTTTAATTTCCATTTTATATCAATAGATTTATGGCACAAAATAGAATAAATATTACAAAAAGTCATATTATGACAAAAAGTGTTTCTTGGGCCTCGCTCGGAATCGATCTCAGTCTTGACGAAGTCAACGACCACTCATTAGACGAACGCGCCACCAAGGTTGTTAAGTAGTGTGAAATTTGCGTTGATATAGCAATTGTTGGCTTACGACCAGGTATACTGACGCGAGTCCTTTTTAACCTTACCTAACCTTTTTTACCCATTACAAAAAAAGTGCACAACGCCGCTGAAGAAGTTCTCACTTCAAAAATAAGCAAAAAAAATATCCTGAAATATGTTGGAGGTTGATCCTGTTTGACTTGTGTGAGAGTTTATTTTAATTTTAATTAGAGTCAGAGAGAAAGCAGAAAACATTTTGCATTTTTGCATTCTGTTCAAAAATTTTATCTGTGCAATCTGCTTTATTTCATTCATTATTTCTACGACATTCTCCACAGCGCTTTCTAGACCCAAAGTAAGCATAGTTTAACTAGCTTGTGTTATGGGTTCCAGAATGCGGATAAACATACTTATATACTTTTTTTTTTTGTAAATACATACATATTATACATAGAAACACCGAGACCAATGCAAATAGACATATTCATGCATACAAATATTTGCACTGAGCGGGAATCGAACCCGCGACCCCCTGTCGTAGCAGTCGAATGCACTACCGCTTCGCCACAGAGGCCGTCATATTCATTATCAAACGAAAGACCCGTGAATAAGAAAAACTTTGTTCATGACCACTTGTTCGAAATTTAAAAAAAAATTGCTGAATATGTAGTTATCAATCCTGGATTTCTATACTATTATAAAATTCTAAGTTAGTCGTGTCTGTACATTCGAGATAATTATTTGGATTATGTTAAATGAATGATTCTGAACACAATTTTTCTTTAATTCCTAACCCTTTGTCTGTTTGTTCGCGATGGACGCAAAAGCGGATCGTGAAGCGGTTTTTTTTTCTATTAGAAAAGTTTTGATAATCACTTATAATCTGCCAGATATTTGATTGTAATTTGTTAAGTAGAACAGGAGATATGACAAAAAAACGATAACCTACTTCCGCGCGGATGGAGCCGCGGTGATCAGCTGGTCTTAAATAAAAAAGGGAAAAGAAACATTCATTTAATTTTCTGTTAATGTTGAACACCAGCTGGTGATCTAATAAACGTGATAAAACACTACAAAATAATATTAAAAAATACATCTGCATTTCTTTGTTTTCATACCTTACGCTGTGGAATACCCTCTTCTTTATCTTTTTTTTCTTTTTTTAAGTGTGGAAACCCCCACGGGCTTCACCTCATCGGTGCCAACGATGGGATGGCCGCGTCGGAATCAGACCGACTAAAACCGCACGGTGCCCTCCCCAAGTGTCCGTTGCCGGGCACCCCGGGTAAGCCCTCGAAAGGATAACCCCGCCATGCGGCCTTGCTTATGGGGTCGGGTTTGATCCTGCGACGGTGAGTTGGCAGGCGTGTGTAGGATACTGACGACACGCCTCCATGTTGGCATGTCTGTAAGAGCAGTGAGTCGGCCAACTGCCGTCCTCAGGTCCCTATCATGGAGGTCGGTAGTCCCGGGCGTAAACAAGCGGAACTCAGGGGGCAGGGTTCTTGCCCGCTCCCTCTCCGCCGCCTCTTTCGAGCTCATTACCTGCTCGCAGAAAGAGGCGGCGGCGTGCCACTTGTTCCCGTCGGAGATTACGGCTCTCAACATGGTCTCCAGCGAGAGAACGTCCACGCCCAGAACCACAACGAGATCCCGGCGTTGACTCGCTCACGCTCTGGAAAAACCGCTCGTAAAAACTACGTGTCACCTAAAACCTTTGTCTTAAGTGGAACGGGGCGGTATTAATCATGATATTTATCTTGATATTACAATAAGCCGCACGTACAGATAATGATAGTGATATCTAAAGTCCGTCTATTAATACAACACAATAATCCTTTTGATGGACTACAATGATTAAGCAGGATTTATACGTAGCACCTATGGTATGGTATTGTGGAGGAACGAGGTGTGATGATCCTCCAACACAAAGGGAGGATCCTCCGACCAGGTAAGGTGATCGCGCCTGGCGGGCCGAGGCTCTAATTGTTGAAGTTAGGATTCTGTATATATACTACTCAGCGCGTGAACTTCATTTTCGCGATGCAGGATTGTGACGTAGGAATCACGTGGTAGTTGTGACATAGTAGACGGTTCTGGTTCCGCTTGTTGGTCGCTAGGTGGCGCTGATTTCTTGTGGTATCGAAGTAGTTGAGCTTACTGTTGCTAGATGTCACCTGGGTACATGTGGTATCGCCACTGTATCACGGGCTGGTATCCGCCACGACAAGGCGCGGTTTTTGCGTGAGGGTGGGCATTTTATTCGATCCACCCCAGCTCATTGAAGAACGCCAGCAAGCTATTCACGCTGCCGGCGATCTCCCGGAGCGTACCTGTGTTTCCGAAGTACTTAACCCTGTATGTGGCGGTTGCAGGGCAGTGTAGTAGCACGTGTGCCGCTGTTTCTTCCTCTCTCATGCAGGCTCTGCAGAGAGGGCTGTCGGTGATTCCTAAAATAAAAGGTGTTTATTGAAGGAGCCATGCCCCGTGATTGCAGCTGTGGCCGTGCGCAGTTAACGTTTGGTCAGTTGTCGAAGACGCCTGGTCAGTCTATTTTCAAGCACAGGGAGTGCTTCCGTCGCCTGTCTGCAAACTTCCAGATTTATCCAATAGCTGTTGTGTTAATACGTAGCACCTAATTACATAATTATAATAGCTAGTTTTGTAGTTTAATCTTTCATCCACATGGTTCCCGGCAAAGGAACATAAACTCCAACCCGGGCATTTTGAGATAACTTACACTTAAAACTATGAGACAACCTCCAGTCTTCCCGTAACCTTGGATGCTGAAAATCATAGATACGTCGGGTACAGTGTAAATAAATCTGAGTTTCGTTGGTAGTTTAGTGGGTAAGGAGTCGGCCTTACGGTCAAGAGGTTCCGGGTTCGAATTCTGACCATTACAATAGCGACGTGAACTGACACATGAAATGAAACTCCTAACAAAGCAATTTAGCTTAGCTGGAGGGGTTAAAAGAAATGGCGACTAGTAATTTTGATTTTTAGTTCTTATTACAAAAATAATAATAAAAATTATTTTTGAAGCGTCGGTAGCTTAGTGGTTAAGGAGTCGACCCTACGATCGAGAGGTCCCGGGTTCGAATCCTGGCCATTACACTACCGACGTGAACCCACTCCTAACACAAGCAATTTAGCTTATCTGGTGGGGTTAGGGGGAATATTAGTAATTTCTTAAAAAAAAAAATGGCCGAAACAAACTTCATCATGTCAGCCAAACAACGCCCACTGCTGGGCATAGGCCTCCCCCAAGGATCTCTACAACGATCGGTCCTGCGCTACCCGCATCCATTTTCCCGCGACCTTGACTAGATCGTTGGTCCACCTTGTAGGGGGCATGCCCACGGAACGTTGTCCGACACAAACTTATTTATAGCTAATATCCATCTCGATCATATCGGCTTACGAACAAAAGAAATCGATTTATTCGTTCGGAAGCTACGATGCCACAGACAAACACACACACAGACACGTTAAACTTATAACACCCCGTTGTTGTTGCGTCGGAGTTTAAAATAACACCAAATAAATCGCGATACAATCCGTTAAGAAAAGTTTTATTCTTATGAGTGATTCGCGCAAACTTCCGACGGTATCGTATTTTGATTTTCTTTTAATATCTAGTCAAGTTTTTACACATTGAAGTCAAATCGACCAAAACCACACGGAACTACACATGTGCACGAGAAATGAAGTACCTACCTGTCCCATACAGGTCTTGGCTGCTGGCTGGCTACCCCGAAGAGGGGCAATTTAGCAGACGTTAATGATATAAATATAAATTCTACACAGCGCTTTAAGTAAGCATAGTTTAATTAGCTTGTGCTGGGGATACAGGCGTCAAGTTATGCTATGTTATGTATTATGGGTTTCAGAATAGTAGACAGTAGACATACTTATATACTTTTTTTGTAAATACATACATATTATACATAGAAACAACCATCAGACCAATGCAAATAGACATATCCATGCATACAAATATTTGCACTGAGCGGGAATCGAACCTGCCCCCCCTGTCGTAGCAGTCGAATGCACTACCGCTACGCCACAGAGGCCGTCGAATCCTAATAGGTAGCACCTACTATCAACATTTCTTCGTGTAAGGAGCTAGTTCACGTCTCTGGCATACCATGAACTTATTCGACGACCTCTGTGGCGTAGCGGTAGTGCATTCGACTGGTAAGCCAAATGTCGCGGGTTCGATTCCCGCTCGGTGCAAATATGTATATTTGCATTAGTCTGGGTGTTTCTATGTATAATATGTATTTATTCACAAAAAAAAGTATTTAAGTGACGCCCCTGGTGTTGCGCACGTCCATAGGCCACGGTAACCGCTTCACATCAGGTGGGCCGTGAGCTTGTCTGCCACCTCAGTGGTATAAAAAAAATAATTAAGTATGTTAATCCGCATTCTAGAACCCATATGACAAACTCTGCTTAGTTTGGGTCTAGATGACGTTGTATACTTTGTCCTATAATATTTATTTATTTATTTATTATAACATAAGAAACAAATTCAACGGTAACTTTATATGAAACACATCGTCATCTGAGCGCCAACCCCGGTTTTATCCAAAGCTAAGCACTGAAGACCCGAGACGACGTGCGATTTTAGTCTGTTCAAGTCCTACATAACCACACCCGTTTACCGGTATCTGGGAGATTTTCGCATGACAAAAAGAAGGGCTGAAGGGGTGCTTGGTTGGGGACCGGGGTGCTTGGTTGGGGACCGGGGTGCTTGGTTGGGGACCAGGGTGCTTGGTTGGGGACCGGGGTGCTTGGTTGGGGACCTCCACGCGGTGCACCCTGGGCAACGGAGACAGCAGCGCCATTCTCCAAGGGCGGGAGAGACGCTGCCGCCTACGGCCAACTCCGACCGAGGCGAGGACGGCCCTGTTGAGGGCTGTTCGCAAGCTTTCCACGTGTCCCTTTGATTAGCAGATGGCACAGTGGAGAGCAAGTAAGGGGGCCATCTCAACACCGGAGATGGCCCGGGGTCAGTCGGGGTGCGAGGGATATGCTCTATGAGTAACCTTACACCCCGGCGTCTTAAGACCCGAGACGGCGTGCAGTTTTAGTCGGTTCAAGCCCGACATAACCGCCCTCGCTGGCCGGCGGGGGGGTATCCGAAGGGATTTCCACACGAAAAAAAAAAAAAAAAAAAGGTACACTTTCTTATTCCTCCTTAGCTTATGACTATCTCTCCGTCTGGCTTGTAGGTGAGGTTCAATTGGGCCACGAAGATCGTACACGAACTTTATATCAAACAATGGGTAAGTCCAATACTCTTGCAATTACATAAGCGAAGATTGTAAGAAAATGAATACAAAATTGTGATAAAACAATAAAAACGGATTCATCTTTGTTTACGCGATATAATCCGACATTTTTATACTGCGAACAAAAGGTCTCCTTATCTGGACAGTGACACCTTTTAGTCTGAAAATAACAGCTCGTTAAATAGAGGTATGTCTGTTATTAATATTATCTACCTCGGGCTAAAGGTAATTCCCACACATCCGCTTAGAGAATGCTACGAGGAGAATGACTGCACGCCTACCACTTTCTGCGGGGGCAAGAGCTCCTTACCACAGATTTTGATCCGCTAAGATTTTGTAGGTGGTTAGTGGAAGATGACAAAAATGTTATGAACAGACGAGTCCACTTTTACAAGAGTGGGCTTGTTTAATATTCACAATGCACACTGGTGGGGTTTTTTTATTTAATTTTTTATTTTAATAATTTTTTTTATTTTACCCGATATTTTTTTTTTTGTTTCAAATACATATTTTGTCGATACCAAGTCATCTCACCATCAGAGACCTAATTTGGTGACACCTTATATATTGTTGAAACCCACTCTAGATTTTTCTTGCATCATGCTTCTGGTTTAGCACGTTGAAAAGAAGAACCAGCTATGACCTGCTTGCTTGAGTTTTGTAGAGCATTCTCTCTGTCGTCTAAGTCGGCGTACGTAACGGACTGCTGAGACCAGGTCTCGTGTTCGATCCCCAGTCGCCCCCGGCACACACCTCTGACTTTTCGTAGTTATGTGTGCATTAATAAATGTTAATTATCGCTCGCTTAACAATGTGCCCGGCAGATGGCAATAGGCTCGCCCCCTATTACATTGGGACCTTAACATAACTGGCGAATCGTGGGTGTGTAATACACCTCTGCCTACCCCTTCGGGGATACAGGCGTGAAGTTATGTTATGTTATGTTATAATTTCGTAATATCTTTTGAATGAAAAGTTCGTTTTCAATAACTCATAAAGCAATCAACAGGTATTGAAACAGTCTTGAATACGAAAACATTTATGGATAACATTGTCTGATTTTGATCGGCATTTCTACAAACTTAAAAAATATAAAAAAGAAGTTATAGTGAGATAACTACAATAGTTGGACTTATGGTCTAGCTTATTTGTTTGTAGATATTAATAATATATGTTCTATAATATTATAGAACATTTTTTTGTTCTATCATCAATACTTCCCGCAGCGCATGCGGTGAAAGACATTTTATGACTATTTTTTTTCACCTTGGGTTGGTTTTAGTAGGGATTTCTAAAGATCTCTAATTTTTTCTAGAAATAAATGTAGCCTTTGTTACTCAATGATAATGTAGCTTTCTAAAGGTAAAAGAATTTTTGAAATCTTTCCAGTAGTTTTTAAGTTTATTCGTTACATACAGGAATGCAAAAATTCAACAATACAAATTTTTCCTCTTTATAATATTAGTTTAGAAGTGTAGATTGAAATTTGAAAATATAATTTATATGTATTTTAAATCTAACTAGGTCTGCAAGGCGAATCGCTGCTTGCAATGTTGAGCTGAGTGAGACATCGTGATTTGAAAATCAGATTTTGAAAATTTTGAACAGTGATCATTCCTCCGTGGCAAGTCCGATTTTGAAAATTCTTTTTGAAAGTCACAACTCTGGACATGCTTTATGAGCGTGTAAAGTTTGGTCACAGTGTCTTGAGCGGTTATTATGTAATTCCTTCTGGAATTTTTTTAACGGTGACCATTCCTCTGTGGTAGCATTAATTTTTTCAAAATATATCCATAAACCTTCCTCTGATTGACCTCTTTAATCATGCCAAATTTGGTTCTGATTGGATTAGTAGTTTAGGAGGAGACCTGTGACAAAGAAAATCCTGAAGTCTGGTATGAGGAGCTTTCGCTCGACTTCGTCTCACTCAGCTCAATACAATAAATATAATAATAAATACCGATTTTCATGATCTTTGCAGAATTTGTTCAACACTACATTGAAATAGTTCATTGTTTCACTTGAAACAAAATAACTGCAAAAATTATCCCACCATTTTATTTCTATTCAACCCATTTTACTCAGTAAAAGTCAGAGGTGTGTGCCCGAGGCTACTGAGGATCGAACTCGAGACGTCGTCTCGGCAGTCCGTTACGTACGCTGGAAGGAAGGAACTTAGTTTTAAGCAGATTTTGACGTCAAAAAGATGTAATTACGTTGCACTATTTTGAAAAATAAAGACTTTGACTTTGACTTTGACTTTGCTACTTTTTTTTATAACCGTGAAAACAAAACAACTAATACGTGCATAAAATGATATTATAATCATGTAAAAAAAAACAATATTTTATATATTCGGAGGGGGGGGGGGGGGAGAGATTATGGATGGATGGGTGACCGTTTTATCACAGTGATACCTATCTGTGCCTCGGAGAGCACGTGAAGCCGTCGGGACCGGGTGCCACAACAAAATCGTGGCATTAGTGACGGGAGCCCTGAAAAGTCCTTGAACCTAGTCTAACTACAGAACTTAGATAATAAATATAATAAATATTCTACGATATTCTACACAGCGCTTTCTAGACCCAAAGTAAGCATAGTTTAACTAGCTTGTGTTATGGGTTCTAGAACGCGGATAAACATACTTATATACTTTTTTTTGTAAATACATACATATTATACATAGAAACACCCAGACCAATGCAAATAGACATATTCATGCATACAAATATTTGCACTGACTGGGAATCGAACCCGCGCCCCATGTCGTAGCAGTCGAATGCACTACCGCTACGCCACAGAGGCCGTCAAATCACCAGTGAGTTGTTGAGTCGCAGTCGCTTCACTGAAAATATCGATGTTCAGCCGTTTTGTAGTTAGACTGTAAAGCCGACACAAATGAGTTGGGAAAATGTTGGAAGAAGTGAGTGGGGTCGTGGGAACGGCATCATTATTCCAACAGCTGGTAGATCTGATACGTATAGGTTTTAGTCGGTTCAAGCCCGACATAACCGCCCCCGCTGGCACGCGGGGGGGTATCCGAAGGGATTTCCGCACGAAAAAAAAAAAAAAAAAAAAGGTATATAGAATATTCAGAAGCAGGCCGGGACGGTGGGGCGACTAGCGCCCCTCCCCCAAACCGGGGCAAGACGGGGACACCGTGGTTCCCAAACCCGAGGGGGCCATCTCGAAACCGGAGATGGCCCAGGGTCAGTCGGGGTGCGAGGGATATGCTCTATGGGCAACCTTACACCCCGGCGTCTGTAGACCCGAGACGGCGTGCGGTTTTAGTCGGTTCAAGCCCGACATAACCGCCCCCGCTGGCTGGCGGGGGGGTTTCCGCACGAAAAAAAAAGGTATATGAATATTAGATCTCGCTCATTAAAATTGTAAATATGTAACCCTGGGGATAACGGCCGGCATCCCGGGTAAACCCTCGAAAGGATAGCCTTTCGAGGACTTACCCGGGGTGCCCGGCAATGGACACTTGGGGAGAACAACGTGTGGTTTAAGTCGGTTCCATTCGGGCATACCCATCTCATCCTTGGCACCGATGCCGATGGGGTGCAGCCCGTGGGGGTTTTCACACGTGAAAATAAAAAAATAAATACTGAAGGGTGCACAAAGCTTAAGCTTTACATAATCCCTACTAATATTAAAAATACGAAAGTAACTGTCTGTTACGTTTTCACTCCTAAACCACTGAACCGATTTTGTTGAAATTTGTAACAGAGATAGACTAGAGCTTGGGAAAGGACAGGCTATTTTTGGTCGCGATAACCAACATCCACGCAGGTGGAGCTGCGGGCAACAGCTAGTAATATATGGATAGATTATGTAAATAATAATACTAAATTATCAAGAAGCAGCAAACGGCGTATGGTAAGGAATCCAAAGAGGTAAAAAAAAACATAACATAACATCATATAACTTCACGCCTGTATCCCCGAAGGGGTAGGCAGAGGTGTATTGTGTACACACCCACGATAAAGGTAAAACTTACAAAGAAATATTCACCTTTAGGGTCCCGTATGTGACGGGCAACCAAAGGAACCTGTAACTAAAACTCCGTGATATGTTCGTGTGTTAGCATCTACCTAATAAACCGCAATAGTCAGACAGCTCAATATTCTGTATTTGTATTTAATTGTTTATTCATAAAAATAGATACATATGTTCTTAAAAGTTATCTTCGCCAAACTGCTGGGGCAGTCTGTAGGCGTTCGCTCATACATTTTTATATACATACCTACTTATATCTACTTTAAGTCTACTCATCCACCCAATTTATATAATTATATCTTGATATCGACAGAGCCATCACCACCCTCATAGCGATTGTCCAGTTGCGTCCATGTTTGCACTTTGGACGCCAAGGATCGGTTGTCTTTGATTGGTTTATTGACTTTTACGAGAGTGACTGCCGTCTAACGTCCCAGAGGCTCGTCTGTCAAGCAGCGGTGCACCGGCTTGGAGATGAGGTTGACTTGGGCCCCAAAACACCATTTTTGAACACAAAAGTGTTTAAAAAGAAAACCCCAGCAGAAGCAGGCCGGGACGGTGGGGCGACTAGCGCCTCTCCCCCAAACCGGGGCAAGACGGGGACACCTTGGTTCCCCAACCCGAGGGGGCCATCTCGAAACCCGAGATGGCCCAGGGTCAGTCGGGGTGCGAGGGATATGCTCTATGGGCAACCTTACACCCCGGCGTCTTAAGACCCGAGACGGCGTGCGGTTTAAAAAAAATCGACAATGATGAACAAATCAGCTTATATGATAAAGGTCTGTACTAAAACTGAGTCTGCTAGTTTATATATTGCAGGGTTGGCCAGAAAACTATTACAAATCTCTTACTGTCCCAATAGTGCCTACCTTGTTCATCAAGAGGAGAAAGGGACCGATTACTAACGAGGGTGTAGTTTGAGGCCCGAGGGTCTCAATACAGACGAGTTGGAAATCGCACTTTCCTCCGGGTCATACATAGGGCTTTAAATTACACCTTCAGGGACAAAAAACACGTTAACAATCAATTTTCATAAACTTATCTCTCCTGCATATTTCTACGAACGTTTCGTCTTCCGCTTAACACGTTAATAATGGACTTTCATACAATTTTCTCTCCCGCATTTTTCTACGAACGTTTCGTCTTCCGCTTAGCACGTTAATAATGTATATTCATACAATTTTCTCTCCCGCTTAGCACGTTAACAATGGATTTTCATACACATTTCTCTCCCGCATATTTCTACGGACGTTTTGTCTCCCGCTTAGCAAGTTAACAAATGTTTTCATTTACTTTTCTTTCCCACATATATGTATGAAAATGTTGTCTCCCACTTAGCACGATAACAACGGATTTTCATACATTTTTGTCTCCCGCAATAACGTACATTCTGCCTTATTGTTGAAAAAGTACAACGGTGCTTTTTGAGTACTAAGGTGTAATGTTAATTAAAAATTCCACGTCAGAAGCTCCTGAAGTGTGTAAGGACAGAAGGAGATGGCGGACTGTCGTCTCTGCCTACCCCGAATGGAAAGAGTGTGAGTATTATTTCTTTTATGATCGGACACTCGCACTTGACCGGATTTTATATATAAAGATAGATTATCAAGTAACGTCTGTTATTTATAGTCGGCGCGTGGAAATTAACGGTGACAAACAAACAGGTGCAGAGATGTCTTTGACACCGTGTTGATGTTATTAATAGTAATAATAAATAATACGCGTTCAATTATATTGATTGGACTTATTATGATCGACCAATGTTTTTATATTGTACAGGCCCCTTACTTCTGGAAAATACCTTTATATTCCCTATGGGGTAGGAAAAGACAACAGCCTACCATCTGATTTCCCATTACCATTCTGTTCTTACACACTTTTTATACGCGGCATAGCCGTTTGTTGGTGGCTGAACTCCCCCGTAACCACTCACGCGATCTTGACCACATTTACCACGGTGATAGTGTGGACACTGAGGAGTGTTTTGAAACGAGATGGTTCATGTCCGATGTACCATTGAGGAATAATCACCGAAGAACAGTTTCACGAGCGCGCGGCCTTAGCTAAGCGCGCGACCGTAGTAAGATGTCTTATTTTGAAGTAAGAGTCCGGATCGCTCAGCTCAATTTATTTCAGTCGCATCCTGCACTGAATTCCTAGTTATAAGAATACTAGCTGATGCCCACGGCTTTGCCCGGGTAAAATATTTTATTCCCGTTCTCGCTTCGCATAGGAACCTATTCCAGTGGTAAAATTTCAGCCAGATCCGTTAAGCCGTTAGCGTGATTGAGGTAAAAAACATCCAAACATCTTGACATACTTTCATCGTACTAAAGTAGTGTTAGTGATGACTGGGACAAACTCAAGAACGCGTGAACCGATTTTCATGATCGTTGATTTTTTTAATTTATCTTCGCCTGTTCTGTGCCTTTAGTGAACACATAACATAACATAACATAAACTCACGCCTGTATCCCCAAAGGGGTAGGCAGAGGTGCTAGCACCCACATTTCGCCAGTTTATGTTTAGGTCCCAATGTAATAGGTGGCGAGCCTATTGCCATTAACCGGGCACTTATAAACCTGCGATAAATACACACATAACTACGAAAAGCATCGAAAAGTCATTGGTGTGTGCCATGGTAATACCTGGGATCGAACCCGAGACCTCGCCTCAGCAGTCCTTTACCTTTGCCTTTAGTGATTTGTTGATTTTGGGGTGTGTGATTTGTTGGGGTTGATTTTGTCGGACTCGAACCGACCAAATCCTCGCGCCGTCTCGGATCTTTAATGCCGGGGTGCAAGGAGACATTCACGAAATAAATTCAGCTGATAAGGTAACCAACACAACTTGATTCTTAGGCGGAACGAAGTGTGCTGGGTCAGCTAGTAAATTATAATGTAAAATAGGATTAGTAACCGAAATTACTTATATTCCCCCCTTACCCCTCCAGCTAAGCTTAATTGCTGTTAGGAGTGGGTTCACGTCGGTAGTGTAATGGCCAGGAATCGAACCCGGGACCTCGCGATCGTATGGTCGAACCACTAAACTCCGACGCTTAACGACTTCAAGAGCTTCCTTTTCTGCCAGTTTCTAGTGCTTCGGACTTGCCATTTTCCAACGCAAAAACGACAGGGCATTATAGGTTTGACGTGTCTGTGTGTGTGTCTGTCTGTAGCATCGCACCTATGAAACGGATGACTAGATTTTCATTTTGTTTGTTTTTGCTTCAAAGGTAAATTAGTTGGAAGTGTTCCTAATGTAATTTTATCAAAATATCGACACCTGTGAAATAAAATTACTTTAGAGCGCTTCTTCCGCTTGCACGTTTAGTCCCCTCTTCTGCTCCTGCTCTACTTATGGATTAGTTTATCTTGACTTTTACGGGAACGACCGCCGTCTACCCTCCCAACTAGGAGAGGTGCGCCTGCGCCAGAGTCTCGTCCATCAATAAGCAGGTGTACCGGTAAGGGGGGGCCTGGGACTGGAAGATTTCGGTGGGCTCCATATTGACGGAAATAAAACCAGCTTTAATAATTAACGTATATTAAGATGTCTCGGTGTAATAGTGCGGGGCTATCTCTAGAAGAGTTTCCTTGTCTATGGTCATCATATCACGCATGTACGTCTTGTCGCCATTGCTCTGGACGCTACCGAAGATCACCCTGCGAATAATAGTAAATATTCTAAGACATTCTACACAGTGCGATCTATGAGGTTCTTCAAAAAAGGCATTAGTAGGTTTGTACACGGCCGTCCATAGGCCGTGATAGCCGTATCCCATCAGGTGGGTCGTGTGCTTTTCTGCCACCTAGATGGTATATAAAAAACAGCTTAACTAGCTTAACGACTTCCGTCCTCCACAAGCGCAGGCCTGGGGGTGGCAGGTGAGGCCGCCTGTCACCCCAGCAGAAGCAGGCCGGGGCGGTAGGGCGACTGGCACCCCTCCCCGTGGACACCGTGGTTCCCAAATCCGAGGGGACCATCTCGAAACCGGAGATGACCCTGGGCCGTTAGTCGGGGTGCGAGGGATATGCTCTATGGGCAACCTTACACCGGCGTCTGTAGACCCGAGACGGCGTGCGGTTTAAGTCGGTTCAAGCCCGACATAACCATCCCCGCTAGCCGGCGGGGGGGTATCCGAAGGTATTTCCGCAAGAAAAAAAAAAGGTACTAGACTGCGGATAAACATACTTAAATAAAGGTTTTTTTTCGTAAATACGTGCATATTATACATAGAAACACCCAGATCAATCCAAACATAAATATTTATGCATATAAATATTTACGCTGAACAGGAATCGAACCTGCGACCAATGACTTAGATTAGACTTCGGATATATTACCTATGAAGAAAGTTGTTTGACTTATAATTTCTAATTTTAGAATTGTTTTGTTTTTGTTCAAATCGTGCAAGCCTACTTTCTAGCATCTACCAATACCATCTGTCAAAAGGTACTTTTACGGGAATACCTTCGGGTAGCCCCCCCCCCCCCGGCCAGCGGGGGCGGTTAAGTCGGGCTTGAACCGACTAAAACCGCACGCCGCCTCAGGTCTTCAGACGCCGGGGTGTAAGGTTGCCCATAAAGCATTTCCCTCGCACCCCGACTGTCAAATGGTACTTTTTTTTTTCGTGCGGAAATCCTTTCGGATACCCCCCGCCGGCCAGCGGGGGCGCGTACCTTTCAGATTATTTAGACTGGATAATAATAATAAAAAATATTCTAGGACAAATTACACAACACCATCTACACCCAAACTAAGCATATGGGTTCCAGAATGCGGATAAACATTTTTTTTTTTGTAAATACATACATATTATACATAGAGAACAGAGTTGTGTAGTATGCGCCAGAGTATTTCGTTAGCTTATTTCTATTTACTCCTTAGTGTTGTGTTCTTGTGAATCAATGGTTCAATTGTCAGGTAAGGTCCACAGCGCTGCAGGGGATGTCGGAGGTTCTAGAAGGTAGTACTGACCAGCGCGGCTGCTGGACCCTGAACAGGCAGCTGTCGGGCGAGATGTGCAGCGCGGCTCCGCGGATCCCGCGGTACGAGGAGTCGGGGGAGAGGTAGGCGGCCTGGCTGAAGTATCCCGACACCACGCACTTCATGATGCGGGATAGTTTACCTTGGAATTGAGAATTTATTTATATACAGGGTGTTAGGTAAACAATCCCAAAAACCTAGACACACGATAGTACCAAATTTATTTGTTCGATCGGTGTTTAAGACGATATTAACTTGTAAAGTTGCTCGCTAGATGTCGCTGTTTCATTCTGAAACACGATTGTGGTTTGTTTACGCCAAACCTATAAATCCGTGTTTATAGTAAATCGAGGCATTTTGTCGGTCTGTCTTTCTGTCTGTCCAAATAAAGTACAGTAGTAAGATCAGGCGTCAGTTGTTTTACTATTGAGAAACTCCTAGTCGTTACAACTCGATGCTGTGGAGGAACGAGGTGTGATGTTCCTCCAACACAAAGGGAGGATCCTCCGACCAGGCAAGGTGATCACGCCTGGCGGGCCGAGGCCCTAACTGTTGAAGTTAGGATTCTGTATATATGCTACTCAGCGCGTGAACTACATTTTCGCGATGGAGGATTGTGACGTAGGGATCACGTGGTAGTTGTGACTTAGTAGACGGTTCTGGTTCCGCTTGTTGGTCGCTAGGTGGCGCTGATTTCTTGTGGTATCGAAGTAGTTGAGCTTACTGTTGCTAGATGTCACCTGGGTACATGTGGTATCGCCACAATGCTATCGAAGAGAGAACCAGGCAGATGACATCTTGGCTACTAGTTCAACTGGTGCGTTATGGCGTTAACAATCGGTGTAATTTCTTTTTTTTTATACCACTAAGGTGGCAGACAAGCACACGGCCCACCTGATGGGAAGCGGTTACCGCGGCCTATGGACGTGTGCAACACCAGTGGCATCACACTCGCGCTGCCGACCCTGTAAAGGAAAGGGTATGGGAAAGGAGTTTGGGAGGGGATGGGAAAGGAGTTTGGGGGGGGGAAGGAGTTTGGGGGGGAAGGAGTTTGGACTCCGGCACTCTCACTCACCAAACGGAACGCAACAGTTCAAATACTGTCACTTGACGTCGATATTCTGTGAGAGGGTGGTGCTTCCCCGGTCGAGTCGGCCCATTCATGCAACGGCCAAAATGACTGTTGCTTGACTCTACCACTTCTTCTTTTTTAAATCATAATTTTTCGAACGTTTTATTAGCATCATTAACGTTCTATCGTATTAGTACAGCTAAATGAAACAAGTCGTTGACCCGCGAGACATGCCATGGGAAGAGTCAATATTTCATCATATTAGCCGTAGGACGTTCACTGCTGAACATAGGCCTCCCCATCGACTTCCATTTCGACCGGTCTGTCCCTGAGCTCTTTACCAGGTCGTCTGTCCCCCTTGCGGGAGGCCTTCCTACGCTGCGCTTGCCGTTACGTGGTCTCCACTCAAGAACCTTTCTGCCCCACCGGCCATCGGTTCTCCGAGCTATGTGCCCTGCCCACTGCCTCTTCAGCTTGCTGACTCACTCTGCTATGTTAGTAGAGCCAATATTTACCTGATCCTAATTCAAGTCCCTCAACAGGTTCATTTTCCATCTGGAATTTCCTTTTGACTAGTTTTTCTAAACTGTCTCGTATTTCACACGCCTGAAATAAAAAAAATATATGAAAATAAACATAATTAAATAAATCTATACCAATTGTAAGACCTCCGTGGTGTGACGATAGAGCGTTCGACTGCCACGTCGGACGTCGCGGGTTCGATTCCCGCTTAGTGCATATATTTGTATGCATGAATATGTATATTTTCATTGGTCTGGGTGTTTCTATGTATAATATGTAAGTATTTACAAAAAAAAATGTATTTAAGTATGTTTATCCGCAGTCTAGAACCTGTAACAGAAGCTAGTTAAGCTATGCTTACTTTGAGTCTAGAGAGCGTTATATAGAATGTCCTTAAATATTTATTTATTTAATAATATTATAAAGGAAAAGGCCGAATTATATGAACTTGTTCATATGTTTGGGGTAATCTTCTGAACAACTGCCCTTATTGGAAAACCCCTTCAGCTAAGCTAATATCCCCCTAACCCCTCCAGCTAAGCTAAATTGCTTGTGTTAGGAGTGGGTTCACATCGGTAGTGTAATGGCCAGGATTCGAACCCGGGACCTCTCCTCTGTCTGTACATTATCCCCGATGGACATAGACTATATATTACGTCTAAATTACGATCGCTTGATAAAAAAGTTATATAAATCGAAGCGAAGCCAGGGCGGGTTGCTAGTAATAAATATTCTAGAATATAATACACAATGTCAGCTAGACCTGAACTAAGCAGAGCTTGTCATATGGATTTTAGAATGCGGATAAACATAGATATGTTTTTACATATGCATGAAAACATTCATACCATCCATCCATCCAAACATCCAACCATTGCAATACCAATGTAAATTATAAGGTGTCACCAAATTAGGTATCTGAATTTGGTGAGATGACTTGGTATCGACAAAATGTGAATTTGAAACAAAAAAAAATCGGGTAAAAAAAAAAAAAAAAAAATTGTAAAAATAAAAAAGAAACACCACCAGTGTGCATTCTGGATATTAAACAAGCCCACTCTTGTAAAAGTGGACTCGTCTGTCCACAATTTTTTTCTGGTAGGATCTTCCACTAACCACCTACAAAATCTTAACCGCGGATCAAAATCTGTGGTAAGGAGCTCTTCCACCCGCAGAAAGTGGTAGGCGTGCAGTCCTTCTCCTCGCTGTATTCTCCAAGCGGATGTGTGGGGAATACCTTAATCGCGTCATCGCTCCCGTGACGCTGGTCGCTGGTGGTGTTTTTTTCTTATTTTTTTTTAATATATATATTTTTTTATTTTACCCGATATTTTTAGGGATTTTCTTTAGAAAAGCCCTATTGCTATCGAGTTGTCGTCGACGTCGTCGACGTTGCCAATTTTCTGTCACGGTTTTGGGTATGAAGGAGATGAGCTATCGAGTTGCTGTTTTCAGTAATAGATTCGTGCTGGGGTGAACCATTGCAAGATAAAGAAAAAATCGCAAAAAATCGCAAAAAAAATTATCGCAAAATCGAAAATCCCTTGTATTCGGCTGAGCTCGTCTCAGGAATTCAACTTGTTTTTTGTTTCAAATACATATTTTGTCGATACCAAGTCATCTCACCAAATTCAGATACCTAATTTGGTGACACCTTATATATATATATATTCATTCACTAGATATCACCAGCGGCTCCGCCCGCATGGAATCCTGGCCCCGCAACTGATGGGAATGTGGAACCCAGCCTAAGTGTTGTTCCAGACTACAATCTATCCCTGTACCAAATTTCAGCCAGATCCGCTCAGCTGTTTGAGAGTAATTGAGTAATAAACATCCAAAATATACATATTCATGCATAAAAATATATGCATCGAGCTGGACGTAGTAGTTGAACGGTCTAACGTATTCTAGGGAAAATGAAAAAAAATTTAGCCGAGAAAACAAAACAGGCCTGACTAACCTTTTCCATAACCTTATAATTAATATAATACTTCTGGCACCACTCTCTGCACATCTTTTTGGATTTCTTCTCGTCTTGAGAAGATCGCAACTTCAGATATGCCTCGAAGATGTTCAGGTACATTATAATATCTCCCTCTGCCACCTGAAAATAAAGAAAATAAAAGGCAGCTTTATATTTTTTCAAAAAAATAGGGGTCTTCTATAGTTGTTATAAAATATGATAGACCTTTGTATCAACAGAAGTGAAAATTTGAACAATAACGTGTGTATTTTTTTATCATCAGGAAATATTTACAGAGGTGTCGGTAAAAACTCAAGAACCCTACGAAAAGCTATAGAGAACCCCATGAAACCATTAGAACCCCTTTAAAAAGATGATTAATAAAACAAGTTGAATTCCTGAGACGAGCTCAGCCGAATACAAGGGATTTTCGATTTTACGATTATTTTTTTTGCGATTTTTTCTTTATCTTGCAATGGTTCACCCCAGCACGAATCTATTACCGAAAACAGCAACTCGATAGCTCATCTCCTTCATACCCAAAACCGTGACAGAAAATTGGCAACGACGACGTCGACGACAACTCGAAAGAAAATCTCTAAAAATGTCGGTAACGGTAACAGTGTCGCGAATTCAATAGATTTTCCCATCTCAAAAATGCCTTAAGAAGTTTTCCCTTCAAAAATATAGGTAAAAACGTGTAACAGGTGGCGATCTGTTACATAACATTTAATAAACCACAGATACTCGACATAGAACATCGATTACTTCCCAGCGTATTTCCCGAAGCTATTAAATCAAAAAACATCCAAATTTTAATAGAGAAGATGGCCGATGGTTGTTCTAGCTCTGGTGGCGTGGCGTAGCGGTAGTGCATTCAACTGCTACGACAGGGGGAGCGGGCTCGATTCCCGCTCGGTACAAGTATTTGTATGCATGAATATGTCTATTTACATTGGGCTGGGTCATGTACGTATTTACAAAAAAAAAGTGTATATGTATGTTTATCTGCATTCTGGAACCCATAACACAAGCTCTGGGTCTAGAAAGCGCTGTGGAGAATGTCGTAGAATATTTATTTATTCACTTAATCAAATTTCATGATACTGTAAGCTCATTCTACGAGAGAGGAATAGCGACAGCTTTTTTTTTGTTTTTCAGGATTACTGATCGGACACTAGTTTTGTCACATACTGTATAATTTCATAGCTGTGTATTTTTAAAAGGATATGTGGAAACTTTAATTTTTACGTGGTGAACACTGGGGAATCTAGCTCTATGATTATCAGAATAATTTCACGTCTACTAAACTATCTATTCTAGTCGAACAGTCTGTATATTTTTTTAGGGATTTTCTTTAGAAGGCCCTATTGCTAAGGAGTTGTCGTCGACGTCGTCGTCGTTGCCAATTTTCTGTTACAGTTTTGGGTATGATTGCTGTTTTCGGTAATAGATTCGTGCTGGGGTTAACCATTGCAAGATAAAAAAAATCGCAAAAAATCGCAAAAAAAAAAAAAAGAACAAAACGCAAAATCGAAAATCCCTTGTATTCATTCGGCTGAGCTCGTCTCAGGAATTCAACTTGTTTTATTTTCGTGTCGTGTCGATTTTATATTCTCTGTGTACAACTTTACAATGAAACTGACAGAGAGAACGCTCTACAAAACCGAAGCAAGTCGAACTTAGCCGGACGTTCTCTTTCTGTTTGCCGACGTGCCAACTAAAGCGCCGTCTACTGTACCCACTAGAAGACTTCAAACTATGAGACAACCACCATCTCCAGTCCTGGCTGCGGCTGGCTGTGGCTGCTGAAAAGCAATGTCGGACGTCCGCGCCTCAGATAGCACGTTAAGCCGTCGGTCCCGGTTGCCTCACGAACATCTATCGCAGTCGTTACGGGTAGTTGGAGCCCTAAAAAGTCCGACAGCTGGTCGAACTACAGAACTTTGATATCGCCAGTGGGTTGTGGGCGTCAGATGCCAGTAGCTCCACGAAAATGTCGAAGTTCGGCCGCTTCGTAGTTAGGCTGAAAGCTGACCCCAACAGTTTTTTTTTAAAATATTACATAACATAACTTCACGCCTGTATTCCCGAAGGGGTAGGCATAGGTGTATTACACACCCATGATTCGCCAGTTATGTTAAGGTCCCAATGTAATAGGGGGCGAATCTGTTGCCATCTACCGGCCACATTATTAAGCGAACGATAATTAACATTTATTAATGCACGCATAACTACGAAACTGGGGATCGAACTCGAGACCTTGTCTCAGCAGTCCGTTACGTACGCCACTGGGCTATCGCCGCTTCAAATATTAGTAACCGAAATTTCTAATATTCCACCTAACCCCTTCAGCTAAGCTTAATTGCTTGTGTAAGGAGTGGGTTCACGTCAGTAGTGTAATGGCCATGATTCGAACCCGGGACCTCTCGATCATAGGGTCGACTCCTTAACCACTCAGCTACCGACGCTTGAGCAGGATGATAAGAAGAAAAAGACACTCACTTCAAAATTGTTCCTCTTGGAGACCCTGGCGGCCAGCGCCTCCTTGCCGCCAGCTGGCTTCACGAACACGCTGTCTACTTGCAACATGGCCGCAATACTCAATGCTTCATCTATGCAGCCGTACTCGCCTGTGGAACACCAATATAAATTTAGATTGCAAAAAGTTGAAATGCAGTTTCATCCTGGTATGAATTATAATAGGTCTTTACCTATGAAATTGCCGAAATTTTCTTACAAATTCATGAGTTCGTTATTCCTGTAATTTAATAGCTATTTCCATTATTCATATTTTGTTTGAAAGTTGATTTCAAGATTTTACAACTCTGTATTAAATTTTGTTTTTATTGGCCGCTTGATAAATTAATTCGATCTTCAAAAACAGTACTTCCTAAATGCTATCCATTTTGATGATAAATTTCGTATTACTTAACAGCTGTCACTTTTCAAAAATGTAATAAAAGTTGCTATTTGTTAGCTTAATGTTGTCTCATTCCTACACAAAAAAAAATCTTAAAATTAGGATTGGTCATTCCTAAAAAAAATGCAAAAATGTTAGTACTGAAAATTGGGTTTCCTCCAATTTCTTCAAGAAAAACGGCAATTTCATATGTAACGACCTAATATATTGTATGATATGAGTTTTCTGTAAATCATTTTACATATTGATGTTATGAAATGTTATACCAACTAGTTCAAGTTCTGCCCTCAATATTAATTTTTTCCAACTAAATTTACAATTAATTGCTTCAAAATTTCATTTAAGTAATGCGGTGGTGTGATCTTAAAAAAATATATTAAAAAATGATTGTAATATCATTCATTGTTTCTGTAAGTTTGTAAGAATTTCGGTCAAGATGCATAATATATCGGAGAATTTCAAATATGTAGAACATGTCCAAGTAGCGCAGTTGGCCAGAGTATTCGTCCTAGAAAGAGACTGGTCGCGGGTTCAAGTCCCGTCCTGGATGTTCGCTTTTTCTGATGTAAATGTATTAATACTGCCACTAACCGCTATGGCACAGCATTGCGGCACACATGGGTCTGAGAGGCATCTCAGCCACCCTTCCTCCCAGGTCTGTTAGTCCCCCCGTCTTGTCGATGGTCTTCAGGGCGTACAGGATCTCGAGACCCGCTAAGATGCTCTTCGCAGGCGGTGGAGTTGGGAACGTGAATCTGTAATCATATCATACTGATATTATATATGCAAAAGTTTCTATGGATGGAACGGATCGGGATGAAATTTGGCAGACAAATTATGGTCTGTAATAGTAATTAGACTACTTTTATCCCGGGAATAAGTTCCTGTGGGTCGCGAAAACGGGATCAGAATTCCATGCGGGCGGAACCGCGGGCAAGAGTTAGTAAACTTTATAAAAAAATTAACCTTGCCTCTTTTCCCATTTTTACCCTTGCCACATTTACCCTTTTTACCTTTTCCACCTTCCCCCTTTTTCACATTTCCGTTTTTAACCCTGCCTCATTTCTCCTTTTTACCCTTGTCACATTTTCCTTTTTTACCCTTGCCACTTTTCCCCTTTTTACCCTTTCTATATTTCTCGTTTTTACGCTTCCCACATTTCCCCTTTTTACCCTTTTTCACATTTCCCGTTTTTACCCTTGCCACATTGCCCCTTTTTACCCTTTACACAATTCCCCTTTTTACCCTTTTATAGTGTGTGTGTGTGTGCAAGTCAAACACGGTAGAAGTGAAACTTCTGAAAAGTCCCTGATTTAAAAAAAAACTATGGACTTATTTTTAGGGATTTTCTTTAGAAAAGCCCTATTGCTATCGAGTTGTCGTCGACGTCGTTGCCAATTTTCTGTCACGGTTTTGGGTATGAAGGAGATGAGCTATCGAGTTGCTGTTTTCGGTAATAGATTCGTGCTGGGGTGAACCATTGCAAGATAAAGAAAAAATCGCAAAAATCGCAAAAAAAAATATCGCAAAATCGAAAATCCCTTGTATTCGGCTGAGCTCGTCTCAGGAATTCAACTTGTTTCGTTTCATCGAGTTTGAAATCACAACGATTCTAAAGAAGTTTCACTTCAAAAAAAGATTCAAAGATTATTCTCAGTTGCATCCGAGGTTTTTGCCTCGGAGCCCGAAGTCCGCTTACTTCTCCTAATTTTGGTTTGGTATATACGGTTTTTATGTGAGTGACTTCCCATCCCCGAGAGCAAAGCAGCTTGCGCAAGAGTCTCGTCTGTTGTAAGCAGGTGCAGGCACTGGCAGGTGAGGTTGGCTCGCCAGGACGTTGGTGGGGCGTTCGTTCGAACACTACAGTTAGTTACCTGGCCATCATGCGTCAGCGATAATAAATAAAACTGTTGTATCAATTTAAATTCAAAATAGGAAGCTAGGAAAACAAAAGGAGCCGCCTGGACAGTTCGAGTCGGGTCGGGATCTGGAGGACCCGTCCTTGAATCGAGCTACGAAAAAGTATCCTGAAGAGAATTCCGCTGTAAGCCCTATCCTTGAGCAGAGTCCGCGTTCCTTCCCCAGTCCGCTTATTAAAGTTAAACAACCCCGTGTAAAAGTCCCCTAAATAATATAAATAAAAGTGCGTGTTTGAAAATAAATAATATTTTTTCTTCGAAATAACGTCTTCTAATTTCATCGGCATAAGCAGCTGTGCCGCCAGACCCCAGACGTCACAGTACACAGGAGGTACGGGTACCTGAGCAGGTTGTGGATGCCCAGCGCCTTGAGCTGCAGCAGCATGGCGGCCAGGTCGCTGCGGCACATCTCTGGCGGAACAGACTCAGGTAGTTTGTTGTATTCTTCTTCAGTGTACAGTCTGAAACAAGATGAGTTTATGAAAGTACAATATTCCTATAAACTTAACAAAGGAAAAATCAAAGTTCATCAGGGTTATCCTTTCGAGGGCTTACCCGGGGTGCCCGGCAACGGACACTTGGGGAGGACACCGTGCGGTTTTAGTCTATATACGACATAACTACCCCCGCCCTGGCGGGGGGTATCCGAAGGGATTTCCGCACGTAAAAAAAACATATTAAATTTTTCACACTTTAACGTAACGGAGTAATTTAAAAACAATGTTTAAAAATAATTCCGTTACTTCATAAAAATTTTGACAGATGGCTCCAGCGTCGCCCTAGGAAGTTAGTATAGAAGAATTTCGGCTGGCAAACTTTTCCAAGTTGGTAAGGGCCTAAATCCACGACTAGTCCTAGTACCCCCTAAAAAGTGTCTGGTCGCGTGTTCAAGTTCGATCCTGGATGTAATTTTTTTCCAATTTAATTTTTTATGATATAGAAAGTACCTATAGTGATAGCTGTTGCATTGATCTGGCAGTAGTCTACTGCTTGTCATCTAGAAGTCGTGAGTTCGAACCCCGACCATTTCACTACCAACTCAATCTTAACACATGCAACTTAGTGAAGGAGGCAAAGGTTCTTTGAGAATACCAGTAATTGTTGAGAAACCAATCAACGATATAGCAAATGACGTGATAGCCGTACCACCAATGAGAGACGTCCGCAGTGACGCTACATAATAGTGAGCAACCATTTTTTTTTATACATTTCTACTTACTACTATACTATGTACTAACTAAACACTAACTTACTACTATACACTAACTCCCAAGTCACAGGAACACCTAGTTTGGGGGTTAGAGTTTATCCTATCTGTGTAACCTTAACCAATATAGATGTAACCTAGTCTTAAGTCTTAGGCAATGTCATAAGGTTCTTGTATCAATAAAGATTATTATTATTATTATTATTATTATTATTATGTTAAGTAGTTTACGATTTTATTTTATACGCATCATCTACAATAAAGGCAATTTATCGAACAGTAATATTGTGTACAGGGCCTTACAATCACTTTTGAGGCCGAGACACACTCACTCATCGCCGTTCGCTGTTAGCGCGCACACACGGACATGCGTCCTAATTTATATTCGCCATTATTATTGTCCATTTTTGCATGTCATAAATGTAAAGTAATCGTATTCAATCCGTAGGAAACTACAAGCTACGTTATTCTTCAAAAATCATCGTCATCACCAGTCCCCAACAAGCCAGCCCCCCCCAGCTAAACAACGGGCGAGGTTCTGGCGCAGGCGCACCTCTCAGTGCGGGCGGTCAGACGGCAGGCGCTCCCGCAAAAGCTGACATACCAATTAAAAATAATAAAGCGGACCCCGGGCTCCAAAGTGCGAACTTTAGTCGCAACTGGGTAATCGCTATGAGGGTGGTGATTATTATTTTATTATTATTTCCAAAGGAAGCGGTGACAGCCCGGTGGCGTACGTAACGGACTGGTGAAACGAGGTCTCGAGTTCGATCCCCAGTCGCCCCGGGCACACACCTCTGACTTTTCGTAGTTATGTGTGCATTAATAAACGTTAATTATCGCTCGCTTAATAATGTGCCCGGTAGATGGCAATAGGCTCGCCCCGTATTACATTGGGACCTCTACATAACTAGCGAATCGTGGGTGTATAATACACCTCTGCCTACCCCTTCGGGGATACAGGCGTGAAGTTATGTTATGTGTTATGTATTTCCAAAGGTGACGCCGATGACCTGGCGGGTACCTTAGTGGGTCATTTCACCCATTTGCCCTGATTCTCCCTGTTGAGAAGGATATGGTTTCCAGCTATCACGGCATTCCGTCGAACCAACTGTTCCCTTGCAAAATCTTACGATCTGATCCACCTTCAAATCTTCCAGGTCTTCTGTATTCAGTGTATCCGACCCCACTGTCTCCCAGTACATGTGGCATTCAGCAAGCAGGTGGAAGCTGGTCTCGTCACCTCCCATGCACTCCGGGCCTCTGGAGTCGATTTCACGCCTATGAAGTTGATAATTACCTGTAGCACTTCCCGCGACTAGTCCTGCCCGCGCGGCCTGCCCGCTGCGTAGCGTTGTTCCTGGACACAGGAGTGACCGCAAGGCTCTCCACTCCCACTTGCGGTTCGAAGTATGGCAGTTTGTGGAAACCCGAGTCTATAACTGAGATTATCAAAAAAATATTCGGTCAAAAAGCGTCAATAGGTTAGTAATTAAGGAGTTATCTTTACATGCGTGAGAGTTCGAATCCTAACCACTACAACACTGACGTGAACCTATTTTTTTATATTCTACGACATTCTACACAGCGCTGTCTAGACCCAAAGTAAGCATAGTTTAACTAGCTTGTGTTATGGGTTCCCGAATGCGGATAAACAGTCTTATGGGCTAATGGGCTGAGCGCTTGCCTGCCACCTAAGTGGTATAAACCAAAAAGATAATAGCAACGGTAAGTCTAAGAGCTCGTGGGAAAATGGTAACCAAGTAGGTTAACACATCATAAGGTTAAGTACCATTGGCCAGGTCAGTCTTAAGATGGCTAACAGTTTTCAACACTTTAAGACCCCTCTGTACCTTTTTTTTCCCTTCGTGCGCAAATCCCCTCGGATCCCCCCCCCCCCCCCGCCGGACAGCGGGGGCGGTTATGTCAGGCTTGAGCCGACTAAAACCGCACGCCGTCTCGGGTTTTCAGACGCCGCGGTGTAAGGTTGCCCATAAAGCATTTCGCTCGCACCCCGACTGACCCTCGGAGAGCACTTTAAACCATTTGGTCCCAGTTGCCATACGACCATCTATGGCAGTCTTTACGGGTTGTTGGAGCTCTCTAAAAAGTTCAGCAACGGGTCTAACTACAGAACTTCAATACGGCTAGTGAGTTGGCAGCAGTCGCTCCGGCAAAAGCCAAGATACACTAAAAGAATAGTAGGATCCCAGGTTTTAAAGTACATACTATGAATGGCTACATTCAGCCAACACTGTGATGATGATGTGGAGGAACGAGGTGTGATGTTCCTCCAACACAAAGGGAGGATCCTCCGACCAGGCAAGGTGATCACGCCTGGCGGGCCGAGGCCCTAACTGTTGAAGTTAGGATTCTGTATATATGCTACTCAGCGCGTGAACTATGGTTCTGGTTCAGCTTGTTGGTCGCTAGGTGGCGCTGATTACATGTGGTATCGCCACAATGACTTACCATAGACAATCCCGGGTACCGTAACACTAGTCTCAGCAATATTCGTAGCGAGCAACACTTTTCTAACATTACTGTCAGTTCTCTGGAACACTTTGATCTGCTTGTAATGTGGCAGGCTGCCGTACATGGCAAGCACCAACATGTCGGCTGTCTTGATACCGGAGGGGAAGTGAGTTCGATGCTTGTTGGAGGCGTT
Organism: Cybosia mesomella; assembly: GCA_946251805.1. Taxonomy (NCBI): domain Eukaryota; kingdom Metazoa; phylum Arthropoda; class Insecta; order Lepidoptera; family Erebidae; genus Cybosia; species Cybosia mesomella. The sequence continues at coordinate 17,102,890 of OX276415.1, forward strand.
ATTCTGGTCCGCGTATGTTTGGAGTGTTTCTACAGCAGAGAGGATTTCCTCCTGCAATTATAGAAATTAAAGATTTAAATGTCGGTAGCTTAGTGGTTAAGGAGTCGGCTTTACGGTCGAGAGCTCCCGGATTCGAATCCTGGCAATTTAGCTTAGCGAAAGGGGTTAGAGGGAATAATAGAAATTTCATTCAATCATTCGTTGAATCGTAATTTATTTGTAACGTTTACATAAAATACCACAGAAAAAGACCTTCAGTAATTCCCTTCAAAAATTCCCACTATGACGCACATTTAAAAACAAAAAAAAGTGATAAAACGAAAAATATTTACAGAGCCATCTATATTGTTCATTATGACTCAGTTCGAAACTTCATCAAGGTCAGACAAAATAGTTCATCAGCTACAACAAAGATGGCGTTGTTATAAAATTAATATAGAATACGAAAAAAACTCTCACTGTCGTGTGTTACATTATTTTTTATTCACCCCAAAAAACGTTCAACGCGTCTAAGGAAGTTTTCACTTCAAAAAACGTTCTCAAGCATTAACTTTCATCAATGAATTTCATTGAGTAAAACGTGAAAGCCCAGTTTGATGCTCGCCCATGCGACAATACGATCGCGATGCCAGATTGCGACTCCGTAGTGGGTACTTACTTGTGACGTCAGAAACGCTAGAACATCACCGAGCGGTTCGTGTTCATGTATCTTGATCACCGTGTCCACCGTCGCCTTTACGTAGTCGGGGACTGGTTCTGAAAAATAATGTCACACACATTATAATGGGAATGCTGACAATTTTTTTTTTAACATAACATAACATAACTTCACGGCTGTATCCCCGAAGGGGTAGGTAGAGGTGTATTACACACCCACGATTCGCCAGTTATGTTAAGGTCCCAATGTAATAAGGGGCGAACCTATTGCCATCTACCGGGCACATTATTAAGCGAGCGATAATTACCATTTATTAATGCACACATAACTACGAAAAGTCAGAGCGACAACGTGTGCCCAGGGCGACTGGGGATCGAACTCGAGACCTCGTCTCAGCAACCGTTACGTACGCCACTGGGCTATCGCCGCTTTCTTTTATTTTATTTTTTTCTCTTAATGTACGTTTCATAATAATATAACGAACTGCGAAAGTGAAATATAGTTATAATAGATAATTTATAAGTTTAATTTTGAAAATTCAACTTCTGGAGCCACCCAATAACGCTCCATACAAAATCGTGTTACACAGTGACGTCATAGTATGTTAAACAAATAAAAAATATTTATTGTACGACAAAGTACACAACGCCATTTAGACCCAAACTAAGCAGAGCTTGTCATATGGGTTCTAGAATGCGGATAAACATACTTAAATTCTTTTTTTTTTGTAAATAAATACATATTATACATAGAAACACCCAGACCAATGCAAATATACATATTTGCACTGAGCGGGAATCGAACCCGCGACCTTTGGCTTAGCAGTCGAATGCACTACCGCTACGCCACAGAGGTCGTTGGCGCGTAGATAGTGCAAATGTATGGAGTGAAGAGAATATTGCATTTATTTCAGTTTACGTTGCGTTTATACGTGTATAGTATATACTTACTGATATAAAAATTATAATTAGTTGTCTGTACATTGAAGATATTTAAAAAAATACTTGGATTATGTTAAATGAACGATTCTGAAAACAACTTTTTTTTTTTTGGAAATTCTTGTCGTTTCGTGTGTTTATTTTCTTTTTCGCGATGGACGCAAAAACTACTGAACGCATTTTGATGCGGTTTTTGTTTCTATTTGTAAGGTCTTTGTCAGATTTTAAATCTGCCGTATATTTGATTGCAATTGGTTAAGTAGAACCGGAGATATGATCAAGAAACGATAACCGACATCCCCGCGGGCGAAGCCGCGGACATCAGTTAGTAGATAATAAAATAAATCTAAAAACTTAATGACGACCTCTGTGGCGTAGCGGTAGTGCATTCGACTGTCAAGCCAAAGGTCGCGGGTTCGATTCCCGCTCAGTGCAAGTATGTATATATGCATTGGTCTAGGTGTTTCTATGTATAATATGTATTTATTTAAAAAAAAAAGTATTCAAGTATGTTTATCCGCATTCTAGAACGCATATGACAAGCTCTGCTTAGTTTGGGTCTAGATGGCGTTGTGTACTTTGTCGTACAATATTTATTTATTATTATTTATTAAAAGTCATAATTTCAGTTTAGTAAGGCAATTTCTTATTTTACAATGTATATTTTTTCAGAATAAATTAAGACATTAAGCAGTGTTGGTTAGAATCTGACGAACAATTCAGCATCACTATTTAAAACACAAAACACTGGGTGGATTTCTTAAACAGGACAGTGAAGGCAGGTACTGTAAACTTTATAGTTGCAGTATAAATCTTAGGGCTTTCACGGCCGGCATTGCATGTAGAATATACTGCTTCCGGGCTGTTTGGCCGTGGTCCATAGGAAACTTGTGTCCCAAACGTTTCGTCGATCACTGCGGGCGACATCTCCAGTGGCACAAGTCCGGGCGCCGACGAGTGCGGAGAACTCTCCTCGGCGGCGACTTCACTGCGACTAATGATTGCAGGAAAACATTCACAGATTTTTGAAAAATCTTACAGGCAGCAAAAAAAATGCTAAGACACCATTTTTTTATACACATCGATCTTATTTTATATTGGGATTAAAAGACTATGGTACCATTAAAGGTGAAAACAAGTAGTAAAAAAACTAGATTGCCTTTTTGCGAAGGAGGTTTTGCAGGGGACACTCGAACACACTGATGTTATGCTCCCTAGTTTTGGGTCAGCAAGGGTACAGTTCGGTTTTTTTTTATCAAAGCTTTCAGCACAATGAGCTGACCAATTAATAGGAAGGGTAGGCAGAGATGTTGAGGTACCTTCAGAGTAGAACAAATCGATAGGATGTGTTCTTCCCTGCATGGACATGATGACGGATGTACTGGCTCTGTCGCGATCCTTCTTATCTCTGAGGTTGAAGAAGTCTCTGAGGAATTCAGCGTCCATGGTCGCTGATGATATCACCAGCTTTAGGTTCTTGCGTTTCTGAAAATATTGATCATGAGAACTATAAATGGCTGGTTGGGTAGTAACGAAGGCGGTTTATATGACATAACACAACATAGCTTCACGCCTGTATCCCCGAATGGGTAGGCAGAGGTATATTACACACCAACGATTCGCCAGTTATGTTAAGGTCCCAATGTAATAGGGGGCGAGCCTATTATCTTCTACTACATTTACATCTAGCGAAGATTAACATTTATTATTAATACACACTTAACTAGGATAAGTCAGAGGCCCGGGAGAGGGAGTGCCCGGGGCGACTGCCGATCGAATCGAACCCGAGACCTCGTCTCAGCAGTCTGTTACGTACGCCACTGGGCTATCGCCGCTTTATTTTATAATAATGTAGGTATAATAAGAGGGACGAAAGACTCCCAAGACCTCTCAACATCAATACAATCAGGAAGGTGTCCCACTTATGAAAAATGTGTGAGGTTGTGTAAGGATCAGTATTTCGGGCCTACCTTTATAATCTTCTTCAGCAGGCCCATCAGCACATCTGTCAACTGGGATCTCTCGTGAACCTGCAACGATGAACAAATTAATGTAGGTTGGTACTTTTAGTCAAAAAAACTCAAATGTGATTTAATGGCATACCAGTTGTCCACAAAGCAACTTCAATCACCAAATTCACAAATATCATCTTCATTTTTTTTACGTGCGGAAATCCCCACGGCTAATCTCCCCCCCGCCCCCCGGCCAGCGGGGGTGGTTATTTCGGGCTTGAACCGACTAAAACCGCACGCCGTCTCGGGTCTTAAGACGCCGGGGTGTAAGGTAAGGCACCCTCGCACCCCGACTGACCCTAGGCCATCTAAGGTTTCGATATGGTCCCCTCGGATTTGGGAACCACTGTGTCCCCATCTTGCCCCGGAAAGAGGGGGTGCTAGTCGCCCCGCCGGCCGGGTCCAAATATCATATCATCATATCCGCCGTAGGAAGTCCACTGCTGAACATAGGCCTCCCCCATTGACTTCCATTTTGACCGGTCTGTAGCGGCCTGCATCCACCGAGTCCCTGCGCTCTTTACCAGGTCGTCTGTCCACCTGACAAACTATCCTGTCCTAGATGATATATTGTCGCAAGTACGGATTCTATCGAAACGTCGGTATCAGAAAAATAACACCAAATAAATCGCGATAGAATCCGTTTCAAAATATTTTTATCTGAGGTCTGACTAACTGAGTTCGAAAAAACCATGTCGCATCTCACAGGCGGGGAATTCATCCTCACACGTTACGTCACACCGGAAACGGTGCGCACAGCGAGGTATGAAAAGCACTTCATCCCGTGCACCCTCAGGCTGTGGAATGATCTCCCTGCTGCGGTTTTCCCCAGCCACTACAATATGGGGTTCTTCAAGAAGGGCATTAGTTTTTATAAGGTCGGCAAGCCCCTGGCGTTGCACACGTCCATAGGCCACGGTAACGGCTTCCAATTAGGTTGGCCGTGTGCTTGTCTGCCACTTAAGTGTTACGAAAAAAAAATGTTTAGGCTTACCTCGTCAAGAATGATGGCGGAGTACTGCATCAGTAGCGGTGACGCGAACATTTCTCGGAGCAACACACCTTCCGTCATGAACTGAATAAAGAACAATGAATTTTAACAACAATAATATACACTGTCTCGCCGAGTTCAATTCCCGGATTGGGGAACTTGGTTTTAACTTGTATCGAGTAACAGCTTAGTGGTTAAGAAGTCGGCCTCACGAACGAGAGGTCGGTTCGAATCCTGGTCATTATACTACCGATGTGAACCCACTCCTAACACAAGCAATTTAGTTTAGCTGGAGGGGTTAGCAGGAATACTAATTATTTCGGTTACTTGTACCCTTTTTTTTTTTCGTGCGGAAATCCCTTCGGATACCCCACCGCCGGCCAGCGGGGGTGTGTATGTCGGGCTTGAACCGACTAAAACCGCACGCCATCTCGGGTCTACAGACGCCGGGGTGTAACGTTGCCCATAGAGCATATCCCTCGCACCCCGACTGACCCTGGGCCATCTCCGGTTTCGAGATGGCCCCCTCGGGTCTGGGAACCACGGTGTCCCCGTCTTGCCCCGGTTTCGGGGAGGGGCGCTAGTCGCCCCCGGTTACTTGTACCTACCTACATAATCTTTAAAAAAGAAATTGTTAGGAAATTCTCCTCAGAAAGTATCCAGTTGGCGACAATCTCAGCGCAAATATGGGGCCGAAAATATTAGGCACAATTAGAGTGGTAATACACATCTGCCTTATATGATACCTACACAAGCATGGTTCCTTGTTCTCACAATCCCGGCTTCTTTAAGTGGGGAGTGAAGAAGCATCTGCCGAAGCCGTAAAGTTGTGACCACCATTTTAAGATCGTCTGCATCTGGAATGGTCACCCGTATCTTCTGGGCTTCACCCTAGCTTCCTACCACCAAGCGAGGTGCAGTCAATTGGTGGACTATATATAAACAAGTGCGAGTCGGACTCGCCCATGAAAGGTTCCGTAGCAGCACGTAACATTTTTATATTTGAGTTCATTGAATGAAAGGTAAATTGCGGTTTACGATTTATGACGTATTAAAAAAACTACTTACTAGATCTCGTTCAAACCAATTTTCGGTGGAAGTTTACAGGGTAATGTAATTTTTTTAGTTTCTCATTCTCTATTTTACAAGTTACAGGGGTGGGGGACACATTTTACCACTTTGGTAGTGTCTCTCGCGCAAACTATTCAGTTTAGAAAAAGATCATATCATCTTTGCTCGGTGAAAGATCGTATCATTTTTGAAGACCTATCCATAGATACCCCAAACGTATGGGTTTGATAAAAAAAAAAGAGTTTCAGTTCTAAGTATGGGGAACCCTCAAAATGTATTGTTTTCATTAACAGAATAGATCTATTTACCAAGTTTCAATAGCATAGTTCTTATAGTTTCGGAATAAAGTGGCTGTGACATACGGACGGACTGACAGACATGACTAATCTATAAGGGTTTAAGCGTCGGTAGCTTAGTGGTTAAGGAGTCGACCCTACGATCGAGAGGTCCCGGGTTCGAATCCTGGTCATTATTCTAGCGACGTGAACTCACTCCTAACACAAGCAATTTAGCTTAGCTGGAGGGGTTAGGGGGAATATTAGTAATTTCGGTTACTAATATTCTTTAAAAAAAAAAAAAAAACAAGGGTTCCTTTTTTGCCATTTGGCTACAGAAACCTAAAAAGCATGCGTTTGTTTTTTGTACGAAGTCAGCCTTCTCAGCCTGCTTATTTATATAGTGGTACAGCAATATCATTACACAACTTCAGTACCAATAAAAAAAAAAAACATCAACAAGCGTTTCAATCACGACAGCCTCCGTGGCGTGGCGGTATTGAACGCGGCCGCTACGCAGGAGGCGCGGGTTCGATCCCCGCTCAGTGCAAATATTTGTATGCATAAGTATGAGTATTTGCATTGGTCTGGTCGTGCCTCGGAGAGCACGTTAAGATGTCGGTCCCGGTTGCCATACGAATATGTATGACAGTCGTTATAGGGGAATTGGGTGAAATGGCCCCACATAGAAGGGCTGATCACCCGTCTGGTCAAACGGCGTCCCCACTGGCAGTAGTAGTAGCGTTTCAATCACAGAAGCCTATGTTCGCGGTAATCACATCACGTAGATAAATCTCCAACCGCGTGGGTTCCGGCAAATTAAAATACAAGGATAATCACCCAAAAAGCGGCGATAGCCCAGTGGCGTACGTAACGGACTGCCGAGACGAGGTCTCGAGTTCGATCCCCAGTCGCCCCGGGCACACACCTCTGACTTTTCGCAGTTATGTGTGTATTAAAAATGTTTACTATCGCTCGCTTAGTAATGTGCCCGGTAGATGGCAATAAACTAGCCCCCTATTACATTGGGACCTAAACATACCTAGCGAATCGTGGGTGTGTCTAACCTCTGCCTACAGTCGTGAAGTTATGTATGTGTATGTATGATAATCACCCATCTCTCTGTGATTGTTTCAAATGCGACCAAAGAACAGACTTATGGGCCTACCATGACGTGCTAGATTGTGGTTAGTTCTAAGGTCACCATCCGGAGGGAGACGGATGAAGGTATACACCCTCTAGCTAGAGTTTGTAACAAAACTAGTGTCCAATATATGAATGAATAACCATATATGAAATTAAAAATTGAATATTAATGAAAGTAAATGTACTATTGGAGTCTGAAATGCCATTTTTTTTTTTTTTATATTTAGGACACGTCAATTTGACTTCACGTCGCCTGATGGTAAGCTGAAGGTAAAGTCTCAGGAAAGAGGGACACCATTACATACACGTACCATGTTAACAATGGTGGCACTCAGTTTGACGGCCTCATCAGAAGAGGATTGTCGTCGCAGCACCGCGTGACACCCACCGGTCCCACTAGTGCTGCGACCACAATCCCCCTGCCCGGCTATGCACTTGCTGACCCCTGAACGCAATCAAACCGAAATTGGATTACTATGGAGGGCTTTTCGCAATCGTGCACGGTGGTGCGTATTTTCTTTTTTTTCGTGCGGTTATGTCGGGCTTGAACCGACTTAACCGCACGAAAAAAAAAACCACGGTGTCCCCGTCTTGCCCCGGTTTGAGGGAAGGGGCGCCAGTCGCCCCACCGTCCCGGCCTGCTTCTGCTGGGGTGACAGGCGGCCTCACCTGCCACCCCCAGGCCTGCGCTCATGGAGGACGGAGGTCGTTAAGCGACCTCCGGCGCCTGAGTCGTCTGCGACGCGCGGCGAGCAAGTTGCGGGCTTGGCGGGCCGGGAGAGTTCTAAATCTCTCCTGGGCGCGCTCCGCCATCTCCTTCGCGAGCATTACATGCTCGCAGAAGGAGGTGGCGGCGGCCCTTGCCGCAATCATGCTGCCGAGCGAGAGGACTCCCACCCGGATGGCTGCCACGAGGTCACGCCTCGGCACCTCCCACGCCGGGCAGTCCGCCAGCGTGTGCAGCCCTGAGTCCTCGCTCGCGTCGCAGTGATGACACTCAAGCGTTGGCTCCTTTCTGATCCGATGCAGGTGGTCCCCGAAGCACCCCTTCCCGGAGATCACCTGCGTCAGTCGGTACGACCAACCCTCGGACGCTACAGTACCTACCCGGCCGAATTTTGTGACAAATTTGTGTCATCAAACGTCTACCACCAGTGCACCATTTCCTAGATCATTATCATCCAATATCTTCCCAAAATATAAGAATGTGACAACACCACATAATAGATATACAATAATAATTAGCGGCGGCCCATAACACCACCCCCCGCTGGCTGCAGCACCGCACTCTTAATAGGCTCGCCCCCTATTACATTGGGACCTAAACATAACTGGCGAATCGTGGGTGTGCAATACACGTCTGCCTACCCCTTCGGGGATACAGGCGTGAAGTTATGTTATGTTATGTTCACATAGTGGCCGTCATGTGTTGCCATGTAAGTTTTCGCATCCAACTAAATTTTATTGCAGTTTTTGTGGGGTAGTTTTAACGGATCTGGATCGCGGCCTAAAACAAACATATAGCACATCTTAGTACGTCATCTGCTCTCCATCTTATAGGAAAAATACACCCTAAGAATAATTTTCAGGGACAAAAGTACCCACAACCGGACATTAATGAAAACAATAAAATAAATTAAAATCTACAAGACCATAATCCGGCCTACTGTCCTGCATGGATCAGAGAGCTGGCCCGTAAAGGCGACGGATGAAAGACGGCTGCATGCAACGGAAATGAATGAATGCTGAGATGGATGTGTGGTGTGCCAAGAATGGATAAGATTAGGAATGAGTACATTCGAGGAAGTTTAAAAGTAGCGCCAATAAGCGAAAAGTTGCGAGGAAATCGCTTGTCCTGGTTCGGACATGTAATGCGTAGGGATGAAAATAATATCGTAAGGAAGGCATTAAGTATGGAAGTGGACGGTTACAAGGGAAGTCCTAAGAGGAGATGGATGGACTGTGTGAAAGAGGATATCGTTAGGAAGGGAGTGAATGTTGAGATGACCGCAAGCAGAGATAAATGGAAAAAGCACACATGTTGCGCCGACCCCAACTAATTTTGGGATAAAGGCAAGAGGATGATGATGAATAAAAGAAAGTAGATGAAGCGAAAAGCGAATACTAGGAGAGTAGCAAGTGGAAAGATGTCGTCTCTGCCTACCCCAATGGGAAAGAGACGTGGCGGCATATATGTAGTTTGTACAATATAGAGTCGCACTTACTACGATACCAGTGTCGACGGTCCTCTGGCTGGTCATAGCAGCAGCATATCCAACGCGTTCGCCGAGCGACTCCCCGCGTTCCTCTGCGACGCGGCATGCCAGGGACACAGCGGCGGTGACCCGCGGTTGAGTCACACACACACGATGGCCGATCTCGTGAAGGTACTGGAAATATCAGACATGTGGTTAAACGCCAACGAAGTGATTATTTTTGACCGTCTGCCTCTAGGCGGTGGTGCAAACTTCGTGCAAAAAATATGTATAATTTGTGCGAATCTAAAGCGGCGATAGCCTAGTGGTGTACGTAACGGACTGCCGAGACGAGGTCTCGAGTTCGATCCCCAGTCGCCCCGGGCACACACCTCTGACTTTTCGTAGTTATGTGTGTATTAAAAATGTTGATTATCGCTCGCTTAGTAATGTGCCCGGTAGATGGCTATAGGCTCGCCCCCCATTACATTGGGACCTAAACATAACTGGCGAATCGTGGGTGTGTAATACACCTCTGCCTACCCCTTCAGGGATACAGGCGTGAAGTTATGTTATGTTATGTTGTGCGAATCTGTACGCAGACGCATGAGGCAGCACGCTGTTCGACATCTAGAGTACAGTGGCGATGGGCCCATATATGCCGATTCCTTACGGCTTCCCTTTGCAGAGATGCAAAGTATGAGCTTCATCAACAGGCTTTTTTAAAAGCCACCGTTATTATACAATGTCCTATACATCAATGCTTAAATTACGTTTATCTACACCCATGCTTTAAATCCTCTATAAAAGATTCTGAAACAGTTAGCTTATTGCCAACATTAATACATCCAATGTCATAATAACCATAATATCATCCGAACGGGTGTTATAATGTTGTATGAAATTTCATAATAACACTCCTTTCGCTTTTTCAATCTCTTCCGCGCAAAGGGTTACTCATCAGACAGCCAAATTCTTAGCGCTCGATGCGTGGAATCTGTATGAGCTTCAAAAAAAGAACTGTCATTCACGCGCGTTGCATTGCACTACAACAGGGCGCGCGGCGCGCCGTAAAAAAAAATTAAAGCTTATTCGTTCGAATTCGAATTCCCGCTATTTTTCTTCGCTATTATTTTTGCAAATTGTTTTGTTTACTTACGAAAATGAGCGATTCAAGTTTTGATAACACACCTCCAGACATTTCGAATGCAGCAAATAACATTTCTAACAAATTATTACCCGAAAAATCTAGAAAACAGTATGAAAAGGCGTACCAAGATTTCATGAATTGGAAAATATCAAAGGGCAGTACATCATTCTCTGAAGATGTATTATTAGTTTATCATGGGTGTAGATAAAGTCTTGTATGCAACTGTATAATTAGGTATTAAAACACTCATGTGATACTATTATCACACTCAGCTTCGCTTCGTGTGATAAACCCACATTCATGTTTTAATACCCCTCATTATACCACAGTTGCATAAATAACTAGTAGGTTACCGATGTAGGAATTATTATTATACCGGATACGGATACGGCTATGAAATTATTTCGGATTATCCGTTAGTTTCGGATAATTTCGGTTACGGATATTAATTTTTTTAAGGAATTTCAAAAGTAAAATACAAATAGCTAATAAAATGGTTTTATTTATATGTCACCATTTGGTAGGAATTACAATCATTCTGTGAGTAATTATTACAGCTATTTAAAATAAAAATGATTATAAAATATATATGAGGTGTCACAAAATTAGGTCTCTGAATTTGGTGAGATGACTTGGTATCGACAAAATATGTATTTGAAAGAAAAAAAAAATGGGATAAAATAAAAATAATATATGAAAATAAAAAATAAAAAAAAACACCACCAGCGACCAGCGTCACGTGACGCTGGTCGCGATTTAGGTATTTTCCACACATCCGCTTGGAGAATACTGCGAGGAGGACTGCACGCCTACCACGTGCGTCACGGGCTCGTCGTGTCACGGGACGCTGGTCGCTGGTGGTGTTTTTTTTTCATTTTATATTTTTTTATTGTAAAATAGATTTTTTTTTTACACGATTTTTTTTTTGTTTCAAATACATATTTTGTCGATACCAAGTCATCTCACCAAATTCAGAGACCTCATTTTGTGACACCTTATATATATCATAGAGAAATTCTTCGGTTTCCATTGCTGACCGAACACATAATTGCAGTAGATGAATAGTACAGTTTGCATCAGTTTATAAAAACAATCGGCCAATCAAAACAACTCATCATAACGTGTCTCAATTAGGCTCCGCCCCTATCCGATATTATCCGAAACTTTTATTTCGGATTCGGTTACGGATAATTTTTTATATCGGATATCCGATAGTTTCGGTTACGGTTACGGAGCTCCCTAACGTCCCTGGTGTAGGATGGTAAAAGTCGAGACATTGATCGTCGATTTAAATTTTGAAGTCATATGTAGTGTACAAAATTCTTGTTCTGTAAACCAGGGGTATACAGCGATCAGTACCGTGAAACGTACATCCGCAATTGCGGGCCCGCACGAAACACGAACAAAAGAATTATGATTTAGGTACCATCAACTTTCGCAGGCGACTCAGACGCCGGAGGTCGCTTAACGACCTCCGTCCTCCATAAGCGCAGGCCTGGGGGTGGCAGGTGAGGCCGCCTGTCACCCCAGCAGAAGCAGGCCGGGACGGTGGGGCGACTAGCGCCGCTCCCCCAAACCGGGGCACGACGGGGACACCGTGGTTTCCAAACCCGAGGGGGCCATCTCAAGACCGGAGATGGCCCAGGGTCAGTCGGGGTGCGAGGGATATGCTTTATGGGCAACCTTACACCCCGGCGTCTGTATCAGGCTGTCAAAATTCCGTATTTTGCGATTTTGAGTCCTTTCATGGTAGCGTTTAGGCCGAATCAACTGTCACGAGCCGTCTCCGGACCTGATTGCGGGATTAGTGCGTTTCATGGTACCGATTGCCCGAAATTTTGGTCCGTAATTGCGGATGTTTGTTTCATTGCAGGCCTGCAAGGTAAAATCAAAGCTCCAAATTTTTTTTGATAATTTTTGGTGCTAAAAACCTGTAGAAATTTGTGAATAATTATAACTGGGTGATCGGACAATTCCAACGTACAATCGTTCTCTGTGACGCCTTAGAGATACTGTTTTTTATAAATCGGATAATACCTACTTGAGAAATTGGCATTCCGCCAAGCACGCCTTCTGAAAGCACAAAGTCGCTTGGGGTTCAAAGAATGAGTGTCTTCAAAAGACGCAATATCATCATGTAGGATTTCTGAATAAGCTTAGAACATGCCTATTCTTGATATTGTCGATAATATACGCGAATATTACACATATACATACATAGTCTACACCTTCTATTATAAAATTTTAAATTAGTTGTTGTTTAAGATAATATCACTTGTAAAATTGCTTGCTAGATGTCGCTGTTTCATTCTGAAACGCGATTGTGTTTTGTTCACAAAAACCTATAAAGGTCCATGTATGCAGTCAATCGAAGCATTTTGTCGGTAGTATCAGATCAGGCGGCAGTTGTTTAATTATTGAGAAGCTCCTAGTCGTCACAAATTGAAGCTATCGAAGAGAGAACCAGGCAGACGACATCTTCGTCATAAGTACAACCGGTGCGTTGCGGATTAAACAGTTGTGTCTATACCTACCTACATTGGAGAGATTTAAAAAAAAAACGATTCTGATGACAAAAATATATTTCTTAGCATTCTTGTCTGTTTGCTCGAGATGTACGCAAAAACTACTGAACAGATTTTAATACATTTCTATTAGATAGGTCTGGGTCAGACTCAAAATGTGTGACTCAATGTTTGATTGCAATTGGGTAAGTAGAACCGGAGATATAACCCAAAAAAGCGCGGCCAAGTGCGAGTCGGACTCGCCCATGAAGGGTTCCGTAGCAGCAAGTAACATAATAATATAAGTATTAGAGTTAACGGGATATTTACCATGTGTTAAGTCCGATATTTCGGCACTGTTGCAAGCGCCATGATCACGGATCCCGTTAACTCTAATACTTATGTTAGTGACCATGATAGTTTAAATACCTATAACATAATAATGTTTTTTTAATTTTTATATTTGAGTTAATTGAATGAAAGGTAAATTGCGGTTTACGATTTATGACGTAATAAAAACTACTTACTAGACCTCGTTCAAACAAAATTTCGGTGGAAGTTTACATGGTAATGTACATCATATATTTTTTATTAGTTTTATCATTCTCTTATTTTAGAAGTTACAGGGACAAGTTTCAACAGCATAGTTCTTATAGTTTCGAAAAAAAGTGGCTGTGACCTGTGACATACGGACGGTTCCTCGGGGCAGATTTTTTTTTTATCGTGCGGAAATCCCTTCGGATACCCCCCCGCGTGCCAGCGGGGGCGGTTATGTCGGGCTTGAACCGACTAAAACCGCAAGCCGTCTCGGGTCTACAGACGCCGGGGTGTAAGGTTGCCCATAGAGCATATCCCTCGCACCCCGACTGACCCTGGGCCATCTCCGGTTTCGAGATGGCCCCCTCGGGTTTGGGAACCACGGTGTCCCCGTCTTGCCCCAGTTTGGGGGAGGGGCTCTAGTCGCCTCACCGTCCCGGCCTGCTTCTGCTGGGGTGACAGGTGGCCTCACCCGCCACCCCCAGGCCTGCGCTCATGGAGGACGGAGGTCGTTATGCGACCTCCGGCGCCTGAGTCGCCTGCGACGCGTGGCGAGCAAGTTGCGGGCTCGGCGGGCCGGGAGAGTTCTAAATCTCTCCCGGGCGCGCTCCGCCATCTCCTTCGCGAGCATTACATGCTCGCGGAAGGAGGTGGCGGCGGCCCACGCGCTCGCGCTCCGCACCATTGCCGCAATCATGCTGCCAAGCGAGAGGACTCCCACCCCGATGGCTGCCACGAGGTCACGCCTCGGCGCCTCCCACGCCGGGAAGTCCGTCAGCGTGTGCAGCCCTGAGTCCTCGCTCGCGTCGCAGAGATGACACTCAGGCGTTGGCTCCTTCCTGATCCGATGCAGGTGGTCCCCGAAGCACCCCTTCCCGGAGATCACCTGCATCAGTCGGTACGAGAGGCTTCCGTGTTGCCTCTCCAGCCAATCCTCCATGATGGGCCTTACCGCCGCTATTGCGGCGTGCCTGGGGTCAGTACCTAAGCTTTACTAGGTCTGCAAGGCGAATCGCTGCTTGCAATGTTCAGCTGAGTGAGACATCGTGATTCTTGTCCAATAGATTTGACCGCTATTGCAGAATCAGATTTTGAACAGTGGTCATTCCTCCGAGGCAAGTCCGATTTTGAAAATTCTTTTTGAAAGTCACAACTCTGGACATGCTTTCTGAGCGTGTAAAGTTTGGTCACAGTGTCTCGAGCGGTTATTATGTAATTCCATCTGGAATTTTTTTAACGCTGAATATTCCTCTGTGGTAGCATTAATTTTTTCAAAATATATCCATAAACCTTCCTCTTGATTGACCTCTTTAATCATGCCAAATTTGGTTCTGATTGGATTAGTAGTTTAGGAGGAGACCTGTGACAAAGAAAATCCTGAAGTCTGGTATGAGGAGCTTTCGCTCGACTTCGTCTCACTCAGCTCAATGATAACTCATTTTAGTTTGATTTGATCGTGGTTACTATCATTGGCGAAGTTTGACCCATTTTTCGTGCGGAAACCTGGTTCGCCCACCCCCCGCCGCCGGCCAGCGGGGCTAGTTATGTCGGATTCGAACCGACTAAAACCGCACGCCGTCTTGGGTGTAAGGCATTTCCCTCGCACCTCGGCTGTGGCGAAGTTTGAAGTTTACCTAGGTTATTAAGCGTAGCGAGCCGAAGGCGAGCGAAGCGTCTTTGGTTTCAAAGTTGCATTTCAAACAAATGATACTCCTCCGAGACCGTTTGACCGATCTCGACCAAATTTGCCACGGTAATCAAGTAGACATTACTGAGTGTCGTAAGGGGTCGAATGTCCAGATCGGTCTTACCATTGAGGAATAATCACCGAAAAACCAAATCAATGGAAAAAGTCGACCGGTCACGTTGACCTATTGTTGGATAGGCAAATCTCGCTACGCTTAAGTTTGGGTTGATTGCGTAGCTGGTAACCGTCCTAGTTTATTTTATTCTTGTTATACATAATACATATATTTAAATGTAAATTTATCCTGTAAATCTAGATTAGGTTTGTGTAGGATAAATAGTTCTCATTTTTAGGGTGCCGTAGCCAAATGGCAAAAAAGTTGATTTTCTACATACCTATCAAACACAGGAAATTTTGCATGTTATCCCTATTAATTTATCCTTGTTTGATTCCAATATCCGATAGGTATTCCCGATTCCGATATGGTACATGTTATTGTTAACTACTAACTGATGCGAGCTGCTCCGCCTGCGTGGAGGTCTGTTAGCGTTTTTTCGTCATATCTCCGGTTCTACTTAACCAATTGTACATACCGCAGATTTTAAGACTGACCAAGAGCAATCTAATAGAAAAAAAAACACATTAAAATTGGTTCAGTAGTTTTTGTGTCCATCGCGAACAAACAGACAATTTTTTTATTTCCCAAGTTTACTTTTTAAATACCTACAATGTACAGGCACGACTAATTTACAATTTTATAATATTATAGAAGTAAACGATCTCGATCTCAAAAATTGATCAATCCGATTGCAGCGCCAATGCAATACCTCTTTTTTTTCATGCTGAAATACCCACGGATACCCTCCGCCGGCCAGCGGGGGAAGTTATATCGGACTTGAACCGACTAAAACAACACGCCGTCTAGGGTATTCAGATGCCAAATGAGTCAATTCCCTCGTACACCGGTACCTTTTTTTTTTTCTTCGTGCGGAAATCCCTTCGGATATAACCGCCCGACATAACCGCCCCCGCTGGCCGGCGGGGGGGGGCCGCCGGCCAGCGGGGGCGGTTATGTCGGGCTTGAACCGACTAAAACCGCACGCCGTCTCGGGTCTTCAGACGCCGGGGTGTAAGGTTGCCCATAGAGTATATCCCTCGCACCCCCACTGACCCTGGGCCATCTCCGGTTTCGAGATGGCCCCCTCGTCGCCGCCTTGCTCCGGTTTGGGGGAGGGGCGCTAGTCACCCCACCATCCAGGCCTGCTTCTGCTGGGTAGACAGGCGGCCTCACCTGCCACCCCCAGGCCTGCGCTCATGGAGGACGGAGGTCGTTAAGCGACCTCCGGCGCCTGAGTCGCCTGCGACGCGCGGCGAGCAAGTTGCGGGCTCGGCGGGCCGGGAGAGTTCTGAACGTCTCACGGGCGCGCTCCGCCATCTCCTTCGCGAGCATTACATGCTCGCAGAAGGAGGTGGCGGCGGCCCACGCGCTCGCGCTCCGCACCATTGCCGCAATCATGCTGCCGAGCGAGAGGACTCCCACCCCGATGGCTGCCACGAGGTCACGCCTCGGCACCTCCCACGCCGGGCAGTCCGCCAGCGTGTGCAGCCTCTGAGTCCTCGTTGTTTTTCGTGCGGAAATCCCCCCGCCGGCCACGTACACCGGTACCTATGGCAACGCATAAAATACAAATAATATACATATATTACAACCTCTGTGGCGTATCGGTAGAGCATTCGACTGCTAAGTCAGGGGTCGCGGGTTCGATTCTCGCTCTTTGCAAATATGTATATTTGCATTGGCCTTGGTTTTTTTATGTATAATATGTGTATTTATTTACAAAAAAAGTAGCTAAGTATGTTTTTCTTTCTAGAACCCATATGACAAGCTCTAGCTGAGTCTAGATGGCGCTGTACCTATAATATGTCCTAGAATATTTATTTATTTATTATTATATATTACTAGTAGGTATAAGACCTACAGTATTAATTAATATAAATACTAGTATCTATTCTCGCTAATATATAACCTAGCTTATCTAAATTGCTTGGGAAATGATTGGATAGGTTTTAGTTGGGGTTCGAACCCAATAGCGAGATGTGGACCAAGTAGCGCGCTTCAATACCGGACAACAGATTTAAATTTAAATGCACCCAAAACTCGTAGGTACTAGACATACCGTCGGGGTGCGAGGGATATGGGTAACCTTAAACCCGGCGGCGGCGGCGGCGCAAAAAAAAAAAAGAAAAGGCGGGTAGGTCAGGTAACTTTTTTTTTTTTTTATCGTGCGGAAATCCCTTCGGATACCCCCCCGCCGGCCAGCGGGGGCGGTTATGTCGGGCTTGCACCGACTAAAACCGCACGCCGTCTCGGGTCTTAAGACGCCGGGGTGTAAGATTACCCATAGAGCATATCCCTCGCACCCCGGCTGACCCTGGGCCATCTCACCACTAACAGCATCGCTCATCCTGTCTCCTCTGAAAGCAGAGGAGTACGGAGAGCGATGTGTTCCCGCCACGTTGGGTATTGGCCGACGATCAATGCCAACCCTATGAAGGGGTGAAGGGGAAGCCATTGACCGCCGCCCAGGGTGTACCGGCCGCTCCGATTCCGTTCCCTCCGAACTGCAGCGGGATCGGAATCGGAGCGACACTCGAGGAGGTTACCCAACACACACCCCTCTCACACGCTTACCTAGTTGTTACAATGACAACTTTGATGACATTGACATCTTCTACCTCTCAAAAAGTGTTTTTAAGAAAAAAATATTAATAAGTTACAATCATACTTGCCCAAATAAAGATTGTATAAGAATTGTTAGATTAAGTTAGTAAGAATATTTATAAATACATAGATTATTACTTATATATTAAGTGGTGCGGCTTATATATTAAGCGGCGATAGTCCAGTGGCATACGTAACGGACTGCTGAGACGAGGTCTCGAGTTCGATCCCAAATCGCCCTGGACACACACCTCTGACTTTTCGTAGTTATGTGTGAATTATCACACGCTTAATAATGTGCCCGGTAGATGGCAATAGGCTCGCCCCTCTATTACATTGGGACCTTAACATAACTGGAGAATCGTGGGTGTGTAATACACCTCTGCCTACCCCTTCGGGGATACAGGCGTGGAGTTATGTATGTGTTTTAGTAAGTGGTGCATGCAATTTTTACTTGTCGGGAAACTTAGTTACTGGCTAAGAGTCCAATGTGATTTTTAATTTACCCACGACAATGTATCATAGCTGTTAAGTTTCTTAACACGACCTCTGTGGCGTAACGGTAGTGCATTCGACTGCTAAGCCAGAGGTCGCGCGTTCGATTCCCGCTCAGTGCAAATATGCATATTTGCATTGGTCTGGGTGTTTCTATGTATAATATGTATTTATTTACAAAAAAAAAAGTATTTAAGTATGTTTATCCGGACGATCTAGCCAAGGTTGCGAGAAGCCGCTGGATGCGGGCAGCGCAGGACCGATCGTTGTGGAGATCCTTGGGGCAGGCCTATGCCCAGCAGAGGGCGTCATTTGGCTGACATGATGATGATCCGCATTCTATAACCCATATGACAAGCTCTGCTTAGTTTGTGTCTAGATGGCGTTGTGTACTTTGTCCTACAATATTTATTTTCTTTATTATTGTTACGTGCGCGGGGTACAAATTAAATGCCGTTTACACAACAAAGAGGTTTATTCGCTCACCACAAACTAGACAACTAAATAACTAGCACACACAGTACTCTTCAACAGTTCCAGTCGCTCAGCAGTTCACAGTAGTCCACAATCGTTGCTTAAGTCGCAGGTATAACTCTCTTGGTTCACTTCGGTAAGATGTGTTCACTTTCGCTTTCGAAAATTAACTGATTCGTGTCGATAGCCGGGCGTCCTTTTATAGCTCTTAATAAGCGGGGTAGAATATACTAGAGCGTTCGAGAATAGTAGGTATTTACTGGGGCGTTCGAGAAAATAAGTACCTACACAGTCGTGCCGACGATAGAGGTGAATGCCCTTTTTATCGCGATTTGTAGGTAAAGTTGGTATAGGTAGACAAAAGGGCGTGTGATTTTGTATTGACTTTTCTGGATTTTTCTAAACGGATCGATAGAGTACTTCGACATTAACAATGCGTTTTAATTTCTAGAAGATTCGATCAGTAGTTTCCGAGATATCGACGATCGTTGTAACATTACCCCCCTCTTAATCATGCTCGTCCCGAGCATCATTTGTTCCATGATATCGCGTCAACCTATCCACATGGACTACCTTTGGTTTTCCCCTAAGGCCCTTCTTAATGCGGTAGGTGATGTCATTGATTCTTGTGACAACCGTATAGGGTCCTTCCCAGCGAGCTTGAAGTTTTGGAGATTTCCCTTTTCTGCGTAGCGGGTTGTGAAACCATACCAGTGTTCCTTCTTCAAAACCGTTGGTGTTTGCATTTCTATCGTACCGGGTTTTCATCCTTATACCTGTCTTCAAATTGTTTTCCCGTACCATTCTGTGCACCTCGTCCAGCCGGTTTTGAAGTTCACTCACGTAGTCCGTTACGGGCTTAGGACTTTCGGGTGGCGTGCCGGTTATTGCATCCACTGGTAGCCTTATCTCTCGACCAAAATTTACTTTAGCTGGAGTGTGTCCCGTACTGTCATGCACCGCAGATCGATAGGACATCAAGAACAGTGGGATGTACTGGTCCCAATCTTTTTGGTGTTCGTCGACAACTTTAGCCAAGTGATTTTCCAACGTCTGGTTAAACCTCTCGACCATTCCGTCTGACTGTGGGTGCGCTGGAGTCGTACGGGTCTTGTTTATACCGAGGAGTTTGCACATTTCTTGAAACAGAGCAGACTCGAAGTTCCGTCCTTGGTCGGAGTGGATCTCCATAGGTGCGCCATATCGACTGACCACTTCCTGAACTAGTTTCTTGGCTACAGTGACTGCTTCCTGGTTGGGTGTCGCAAATACTTCCGGCCACTTAGTGAAGTAGTCTTGCACTACTATGATGTATTTGTTACCCTCATCAGTCGTTGGAAAAGGTCCAGCAACATCAATGGCGATACGTTCCCACGGTGCTCCAACGTTGTACAGCTTCAATTTTCCTTTGCTTCTTGTCGGCGGTCCTTTAACCGAAGCACATGCAGTGCATTTACGGCACCAATCCTCGACATCTTCCCGACAACGAAGCCAGTAAAACCGCTGTCGCACTTTAACCAGGGTTTTCTTGACTCCGAGATGCCCGCCAGAAACACCATCGTGGATGTGCCGTAAGAGTGGGGCCACCTTGCTTCGTGGTACCACTACTTGCATGGTTACTTCCTTACCATCGTTAGACTCCCATTTCCTATACAGGACATCTTCTACCAGAACTAAGCTGTCCCACTGGGCCCAATAGCTTTTGGTAGTTGAACTGTAAGCAGATACATCACTCCATCGGGGTTTGCTTCCAAGTTGTTTCCAGTGCAGTATAGGTTGTAGATCATCATCATCTTCTTGCGCCTTCTTCATACTGCTTCCACTCCATTCGTCGTCAATTCCATTCACCTTTATGACTTTAATCTCTTCTCGGGCTTCGTTCCTCTGACAATGCTTGCAATCTTCGACACACGGCCTTCGTGACAAAGCATCAGCATTGCCGTGCCCTTTTCCACTTCGGTGTTCTATCACAAAGGGAAATTCCTGTAGTTGCTCGATCCATCTTGCTACTTGGCCTTCCGGATTCTTAAATTGCAGCAACCACTGTAGCGCAGCATGATCTGTCCTTAGTGTAAACTCTCGTCCTATAAGGTACTTATTAAAATGCTGTAAAGACTTCACCACAGCGAGAAGTTCACGACGAGTTACACAGTAATTCCTTTCCGGTTTAGATAGCGATTTACTGAAGTACGCTATTACAACATGGCGATCTCCCTGCACTTGTGACAACACTCCACCTATTCCGGTGTTACTGGCGTCCGTGTCCACAATGAATCTACCTTCCCTAGTAGGATAACCCAATATAGGGGATTCGCACAATCGTTGTTTAAGCCTACTAAAAGCTTGCTCGCAAT
Source organism: Cybosia mesomella (assembly GCA_946251805.1). Taxonomy (NCBI): domain Eukaryota; kingdom Metazoa; phylum Arthropoda; class Insecta; order Lepidoptera; family Erebidae; genus Cybosia; species Cybosia mesomella. Next base: position 17,124,099 of record OX276415.1, read on the forward strand.
CCAGGTCCCAAACGAAGTCTCGTTTATCTTCCGTCAGTCGGTGTAGTGGTTTAGCAATATCCGAGAAATGCTTAATGAAGCGTCTGTAATACGCGCATAGTCCCAGAAACGCGCGAACCTCCGTTTTGTTCTCTGGAACAGGCCATTCTTGAACGGCTTTTATCTTCTCGGGGTCGGTTTTGACACCTTCCGTTGAGATCACATGTCCAAGATAGCTGACCTCCTTTTTAAATAGAGCACACTTCTTTGGACTCAGTTTAAGGTTAGCCTCACGAATCCGAGTAAAAACTTTTTCCAGGTTCTTCAGGTTTTCTTTGAAGCTACGTCCCATAACTATAACATCGTCCAGGTAAACCAGACAGACGTCTCCAAGTAGACCCACCATTACTCTTTCCATGAGGCGTTCAAACGTGGCCGGTGCATTACATAAACCAAATGGCATGACATTAAAATGCCATAAACCGTTTCCAATTCCAGTACTAAAGGCTGTCTTCTCTTTATCGTCCGGACTGATCTCCACCTGCCAGTAGCCGCTTTTTAAATCGATGGTTGAAAACCATTTCATACCACTTAGCATGTCCAGGGTATCATCGATTCTAGGCAAAGGATAACTGTCTTTCTTTGTGATATTATTCAACATTCGGTAATCCACACAAAACCTTGTACTGCCATCCTTCTTTTTTACTAGTACCACAGGTGATGACCACGGACTCGTAGAAGGTTCAATCACCTTGTTATCGGCCATGTCTTTAATCATAACTGCTACCTCCTCTTCTCTTGCCCATGGTAAACGTCGAGGTCTTTGTTTTATAGGCCTGGAGTCACCTGTGTCAATCCGATGTTTCACGAGCCCAGTCCTTCCACAGTCATTTCCGGTTGCAAAGATGTCTCTGAATTGTAGCAAGAGGTCTCCGGCTTGACGCAATTCTGATGCCGATAAGTTTTCCTTTGAATTCTCGAGAAGTTGCTGGATGTGATCTTCGGAGATTTGTGTACCGCCTTGTTTAGTCGTAGTGTTGTTCAGCCGCCTCAGGTACTTTACTTCTTCACATTTTCCAACCACACTATTCTTCTTCAGGAGAACTATTTCGTCACTGAGGTTGAGGATTCTCACCCTAGCGATTCCGTTCGGCATCAGTAAGGTTCTCGCTGTTATTAAGTTTTCATGACTGCCGGTATCTTCCACAATAAGACATCTTCTTTGTTCAGTCTTCGCAGGAAACCTCACTCTGACTAATGTTTCCGATTTAGGAGCTAACGTCGTATCCGTTAAACAGTAAAGAGTGCACGGGTGCGATCCTTGTAAACAAACTTCCTGATCAGGAAATCTCAGCACTCCTCTAGGTATATCCAAGACACATCGGTGATTCCTCAAGAAATCCAGTCCCAAAATGCAATCATCAGTAATATTAGCAATTAATACTGACTGGTGGTATATTTGGTCGCCAATTCTTACCTCCACATCTGTTTCACCGAGGACGGTCACTGGCTGGCCAGTAGCTGTCTGAAGCTGGCACCTCGGAGATCGTTTTTCCCACCTTATGGTGCGTTTCAGCAATTCCGGCCTTACAACTGTACGTGAAGCTCCAGTATCCACTGTTAAACTGCAAGGTTGATTGTCTAAGATGGCCTCGATGATCAGATTATTTCCATTGACAACTTGAGTTATTGTGATGGTTGGGGCCTCATGTCGACCAGCCAGCGCCCGCCCCGCGGCCCTGGCGACATTTAGTTTAACGGAACATCTTGATCGACTTGGGTCCCGGAGTCCGTGACCCTCCTCCGTTTCCTCGAAGGACACTCTGACTGGATATGGCCCCTTCCTCTACAGGAATAACACGTTGGGACATACCGTGGCTTCCTCTCCTCCTCAACTACCTCCTTGATCTCCCTGACCTTACTTATCCCGGCATTCTGCCGTACGGTTTCCACCTCAAGGGCATAAGCCAGTGCTTCTTTTAAGGTCTGGTGGTGACGCAACTGTACACTAGTTTTCACTTCTGCGTCCCGTATACCGTTTAGGAAGGCCTCCAGTAGAGTGGTCTCGATCATCACGGGTGTCGATGAGTAGGCCCGACGAACGAGCCTTTCAACCTCTACAGCCCATTCCTGGAGGCTTTCACCAGCTTTTTGTTTCCTCTCGCGTAGCTGCGCTCGGTAGACATTCTCCAGGTGCTTGTCGCCGTAGCGTGTGTCTAATGCTTCCATCAGGGACTCCAGTGTCCTTCCTTCAGGTGGCAGGTTTTCCAGTATTACTAAGGCATCTCCTCGTAATGCAAGTGTCAAGGCCATAAAAGACTCCTCGTTGCTCCAGCCTTTAGTTTTTACCAATATCTCAAATTGATACTTGAAGGCTGTCCACGAGGAGGTTCCATCGAAGTGTGGTAGGTCGAACTTCGCTGATGATGGTGAGGTCGCGACAACAGGTCCGCAGGTTTTTAGCCTGACAATCTCTCTTTCGAGCTCTTGTAAGCGGCCGTCCATGGTCCCAGTCTTCAAAGCCACTTCCTTACTGAGCATTTGCAAGCAGTCGTCAATGGTCCCAGTCTTCGAAGCCACTTCCTTACTCAGCATTTGCAAGCCGTCTTCGAGGTTCTTCACTTTATCTCCCAGTGCATGGATGCCTGCATCGATTTTACCCATGACAGCTTCCTGGTTGGCCTGTATCATCTCTTGCATGGAGGCCTGCATCGTCTGTCGACTAGCATCTTGGTTGGCCTGCATTTCTTGCAAGGAGGCTTGCATCGTCTGTCGACTAGCATCTTGGTTGGCCTGCATTTCTTGCAAGGAGGCTTGCATCGTCTGTCGACTAGCCTCTTGGTTGGCCTGCATCATCTGCTGTATAGAAGCCAATAGCGTCATCATGTTGATATCGGACGAGGTTCCATCTGGTGCTGCCGTAGTTACCGCTGAGATAGCAGGATCGGCCTGACGCCCTTCCTCTTCAAGGCTCCGTTGACGTGCAGCATCCATTTCCACTTGACGTCTGGTCCGTGGAGTACGCCCTTCGTCTTCACGTGGTAATAACGGCATCGCACTTCTGACACCAGTTGTTACGTGCGCGGGGTACAAATTAAATGCCGTTTACACAACAAAGAGGTTTATTCGCTCACCACAAACTAGACAACTAAATAACTAGCACACACAGTACTCTTCAACAGTTCCAGTCGCTCAGCAGTTCACAGTAGTCCACAATCGTTGCTTAAGTCGCAGGTATAACTCTCTTGGTTCACTTCGGTAAGATGTGTTCACTTTCGCTTTCGAAAATTAACTGATTCGTGTCGATAGCCGGGCGTCCTTTTATAGCTCTTAATAAGCGGGGTAGAATATACTAGAGCGTTCGAGAATAGTAGGTATTTACTGGGGCGTTCGAGAAAATAAGTACCTACACAGTCGTGCCGACGATAGAGGTGAATGCCCTTTTTATCGCGATTTGTAGGTAAAGTTGGTATAGGTAGACAAAAGGGCGTGTGATTTTGTATTGACTTTTCTGGATTTTTCTAAACGGATCGATAGAGTACTTCGACATTAACAATGCGTTTTAATTTCTAGAAGATTCGATCAGTAGTTTCCGAGATATCGACGATCGTTGTAACATTATTTTTATTCATTTAATAAATAAACAAAAAATATACACTATCTAATATCTGTTATTACTTTAAAGTTTAAACGTGTTCCTAAATAAAGCAATTTAAAAAACACAAAGAAACTCTTAACAAAGGTCAATCGCCCCGTTGCTTGTATTTTTGTTTCATTTATTTACGAGTATTACCTTACACCCCGGCGTCTGTAGACCCGAGACGGCGTGCGGTTTTAGTCGGTTCAAGCCCGACATAACCGCCCCCGCTGGCACGCGGGGGGGTATCCGAAGGGATTTCCGCACGATTAAAAAAAAAAAAAAAAAAAAAAAAAAGGTATATTTATCTCAAAATTATTCGAAATCGGCCATTCATTAAAAATAATACAAGGACAAAATACATAATATATTATTAAATATACATATATATGTACAAAACAAGTTAACACAAGGTCAAATTTAAATTCTACGTTTTGTTGCCACCTGAATTTTGATTACATCACTGAAATATATATTTCTTAGTATTCAGCTTTAAATATCGAATGTCGAGTATGGGTGTATGGGTACCACCTATGGTCGTGCGGTTTTAGTCGATACACGACATAACCACCCCCGCTGGCCGGCGGGGGGGTATCCGAAGGGATGTCCGCACGTAAAAAAAAAGGGTACATAATCTAGGGTAGGGGAATCGCTCGCTCCGTCATCCATGAGCGCAGGCCTGGGGGTGGCAGGTGAGGCCGCCTGTCACCCCAGCAGAAGCAGGCCGGGACGGTGGGGCCACTAGCGCCCCTCCCCCAAACCGGGGCAAGACGGGGACACAGTGGTTCCCAAACCCGAGGGGGCGATCTCGAAACCGGAGATGGCCCAGGGTCAGCCGGGGTGCGAGGGATATGCTCTATGGGCAACCTTACACCCGATGTAGACCCTCTGTAGACACGAGACGAAAAATTTTTTTGAATATTTTAAAGTTACTACTTCTTTTCTCATGAACGCGTAGAGGTATTAAATTGAAATTCATATCAAATACTTATGCCTATAAGTTATTCTGTTAAATTATTTGTACGGAACCCTCGGTATGCGAGTCCGACTCGCACTTGGCCGGTTTTTTTTTTCAATTAAGTAAATTAAATATTCTATGGCATTCTACACAGGGCTATTTAGACCCTTCGAAAGCATAGCTTAACTAGCTCGTTTATGAATTTTCGAATGTGGATAAACATACATAGATATTTTTTTTACATTCACATTTTGTATAATAATAATAATAATTTATTTAACAAAATAAAGATTTACAAACTTAGTGCTTAACATAGAACTAGGATAAATTATCACTTAACGTTTATGAAATAGCATCCGTTGCCAAACTAGGTAAAAAAAACCTGTGTTTCGGCTTTCGGCGCCACTCCCCACGGGGATTTTAGCTTGTCTAGCCCGCACATAATAGTAGTTTATGCAACTGTCATATAAGAAGGGGTATTAAAACACGAGAGTCTGTTTATCGTTGCGATAATAGGTTGACTCGAGTGTTTTAATAACTTTTTTTTTTTATCGTGCGGAAATGCCTTCGGATACCCCCCGCGTGCCAGCGGGGGCGGTTATGTCGGGCTTGAACCAACTAAAACCGCACGCCGTCTCGGGTCTACAGCGGCCTCACCTGTCACCCCCAGGCCTGCGCTCATGGAGGACAGAGGTCGTTAAGCGACCTCCGGCGTCTGAGTCGCCTGCGATGCGCGGCGAGCAAGTTGCGGGCTCGGCGGGCCGGGAGAGTTCTAAATCTCTTCCGGGCGCGCTCCGCCCTCTCCTTCGCGAGCATTACATGCTCGCAGAAGGAGGCGGCGGCGGCCCACGCGCTCGCGCTCCGCACCATTGCCGCAATCATGCTGCCGAGCGAGAGGACTCCCACCCCGATGGCTGCCACGAGATCACGCCTCGGCGCCTCCCACGCCGGGCAGTCCGCCAGCGTGTGCAGCCCTGAGTCCTCGCTCGCGTCGCAGTGATGACACTCAGGCGTTGGCTCCTTCCTGATCCGATGCAGGTGGTCCCCGAAGCACCCCTTCCCGGAGATCACCTGCGTCAGTCGGTACGAGAGGCTTCCGTGTCGCCTCTCTAGCCAATCCTCCATGATGGGCCTTACCGCCGCTATTGCGGCGTGCCCTAGTGTTTTAATACCTTTTTTTTTTTTTTTTTTTTTTTTTTTCGTGCGGAAATCCCTTCGGATACCCCCCCGCGTGCCAGCGGGGGCGGTTATGTCGGGCTTGAACCGACTAAAACCGCACGCCGTCTCGGGTCTACAGACGCCGGGGTGTAAGGTTGCCCATAGAGCATATCCCTCGCACCCCGACTGACCCTGGGCCATCTCCGGTTTCGAGATGGCCCCCTCGGGTTTGGGAAGTTATATGCAGTTTCATACACTACTTTATCTTCACTCATAGGAAAAATTGAAATTAAACAAAGTAGGTAGGTTACAAGGAAGTAATTTAGCGTGCGCCATGTTTTTACAGTTCGAACTGCGCATGCGTGCGCCTTTTTTTTCAATATTCAGCCTAAAACCTTAGACTAGTTTAATGAATAAAAAAAGATAGCGGTGCTATAATGAGTTTTATCTACACCCATGCTTTAAATCCTCTATAAAAGATTCTGAAACAGTTAGCTTATTGCCAACATTAATACATCCAATGTCCTAATAACCATAATATCATCCGAACGGGTGTTATAATGTTGTATGAAATTTCATAATAACACTCCTTAATTCTTAATTCTTAATTCTTTATTGTACACACATAAAATAGTACAGTAACAGGCATAATTATAATTAGGTGTACAAAGGCGAGCTTAACTCAGTATTGAGTTTTCTCCCAGCAAACCTTTGGGGGATAAAGGAGAAACAGCAACAAAAGGGTAGTAAGTGCAAGTGTACAATTGCAGAGAACCATACTTAATAATAGAATACAAAAGTACTAAGAACATACATAACATACATATTAAATTACATACATACAGACAAATTTATATATATAAATATATGTATACATAAATACACTACATAAATTCCTAAATTACATAAATAGATAATACACAGTTATCTAGTTTGAGCAAGGAACAGTTCTTTTACTTTGATCTTGAATACGTTCAAAGAAGTGCTATCGCGTACAGAGTGAGGCAGCGCATTCCACAACCTTACCGCGCGAACAGTAAATGAGCCATCGTAACAGCTGGAGCAGTGAAGAGGAGTTCGAAGAAGAAGCGCAGAGGAGGTGCGACAGGGTTTACCCCTGGGGACAAGATACTCAAAGCGTTCTCTTAAGTAAGAAGGCGAATCAGGATTGAAAAGAATAGAGTATAGAAGAGAGAGAATATGAGAGTCTCTACGCTGACGAATAGGTAACCACTTCAACTTTGCCCGAAATTCCGAAACATGGTCATACTTCCGGAGACCAAAAATGAAGCGAATACCCAAGTTTTGCAGTCTTTCGAGTTTACTAAGAAGTTCCTCCTTTGCATCAAGATAACAGACATCAGCGTAGTCTAAAAGTGGAAGCAGAAGAGATTGCGCAAGAGTAACTTTAGTTTGAAATGGTAGAAATTTCTGGAGACGTTTGAGAGACTGAAACGAGCAGTACACCCTTTTGCTAACATCTGCAATATGGACGGCCCAGACCAGATTAGAGTCTATATAGACACCTAAATTTTTCACGTGTTTCGAAAAAGCAATAGGAGTCGCATCGTATAAAACTTTCGGAAGAGACTGGTGAACCAAAAGATTCAACATGTATCGGCTACCAACAATGATTGCTTGCGATTTCGTTGGATTAACCAGAAGCCCGAAAGATCTAGCCCATTGACTAATGTTAACAAGATCATTGTTGATAGCCGCCACAGCCTCAGTCACCTCCTCGGCCTTGAAGTGTCGATACAGCTGCAGGTCGTCTGCATAGAGGTGATAGTGTGAAGTAATGACTTTTGTGATAGCATTTATAAAAACGGAGAAGAGAAGAGGAGATAGTACGCCACCTTGTGGGACTACCGCAGTCAAACTGCACCATTCAGAGGAAGCCTCTTCATAGCGCACAGACTGCGAGCGCCCCTGAAGATATGATTTAAACCACGCAGTTACAGAGGTTGAGACATTTAGAGAAGCTAGGACTCCTAAAAGGACATCAAAATCAACAGAGTTAAAAGCACTGCTGAAATCCAACAGCACCAAAATTGTTAGCCGTTTATTCTCCATAGCCAGTCGCATATCGTCAGTAATTTTGACCAGAGCAGTTACAGTGCTATGACCACGGCGGAAACCAGATTGGTATGGACTCAGCAGGCTGTTAGAGGAAAGGTAAGATGCTAGTTGATTATGAGCAACGTTTTCAAGGACTTTGGATAGTATAGGAAGGATAGATATGGGACGGAATTGGGATTGCATGGAAGGATTGGGTACTTTGGGTAGGGGTATTACGTACGCTTTTTTCCAAGATGAAGGAAACGTATTACTGTATAGAGAGTAATTGATTATGTGCGTGATTATAGGAGTAATTAAGGTTAGGATGGGAAGAAGCATTTGAAGCTGAAGACCATCATAGCCTACAGCTTTTGTTGTGATAGAGTTTAAGCATTTTCCAATGTCCGCCTCTGAAACTGGATGAAACGAGAATGAAGTATTTATCGGCAAGGGAAGAGCAGATAGATAGTTCAAAGTTGAAGTTTTAACATCATCGGGAATGGTAACTGGAGACCTCGAAAAGTGAGAATTAAGCTCATTAAGATCTATATTGCAACCATTGTTGTCCGAGGCCTTACCAATTCCAAGAGACCGAAGAAATTGCCATACTTGTGATGTGTTGAGATTTTGTATTGAGTTGTGAATGTGGCGTCTTTTTGCATCCCTACACAAACGACCGCATCGATTACGTAACGCTTTGTATTGTTTCCAGTTATCAGTTGTAGGTGATTTGTTATATTTTCTTTTTGCCTTATCCCGTCTTGAAATGAACATTTTTATTTCCGTAGTAAGCCACGGCGCAGGCAAGTGTTTGACCCTCACCTTTTTGAGGGGAGCATGTTTGTCAAATATGTCGAGTATCGTCTTGGTGAACAAAGAAACTTTATTATCCAGGTCATCGGTGTCATGCACCGAGGACCAGTCAACACTGCTAACATCGGCCCTCAAGCGCTCCAGATCCATGTTATTAAAACTACGAAGGTTTAGAAATTTACTCTTACGCTTAGGAGGACGAATTTTATAAGAAAGATAGGTAAGATCATGATAGGAAAAGGAAGCAGAAAACTGCCCATGTGTAGCTACTTTACGAGAGTCAGAAACAAGAATTAGGTCCAGAAGTGAAGGAGTGCAGTTTGGCGCCCTATGAGTTGCATTAAGTGGAAGGATTTGCATGTTGACAGAAGAGATAAGTGATTGAAGTCTACGGCTGCGCGAGTCATTCTTCAGTAGGCAAGTGTTGAAGTCTCCGAGTATTATCGTATGGTCATAGATAGAATTAAAATATTCTAATTTGGCTTCGAATGACGAAAAATAATCAATTTGACTGGAAGGACTATAATAGACACCTAAGAGAAGCTTATTGTGATTTAATGCTATTTCAATAAAAAGATGCTCTGCGAACTTGGAGTATTCACTCGGAGACTGATCAACAACCTTGTATGGAATGTCCCCACGAAGATAAATGGCTACCCCTCCATATCCCTTGCCTGTTCTGTCATTGCGCACAAGTTTATAGCCAGGAAGAGAATACTGTGTGGAAGGTAGAGCAGGTTTCAGGAAGGTTTCAGATACAAGGACAGCATGAATGAGATCAATATCAAAAGAAGAGAGAAAGTCGGAATAATGGGCAGGAATACTTTGGGCATTGACATGGACAGCATTGAAAAATTTGGGGAAACAAAAAAAGACAGAAAACAGCTGATCCCGAAGGTGTATAGAATCATCACCATTATCTGCACTAACGAAGCTCTCAATGGACGCACAAGAGGACGAACAAGAAGCAACACTGTCATCAAAATTATCTGACATGATAACTAGCAATAATGTAAATACAAATATCTAAATATATTACAATATAATATAATATAATACTATGCTAATAAAATATAATAATAAAAAATATATAATAAGAACTATATATCAAACCAAATATTAATTTTTGCTTTTTCTTTCTTTTTTTATAATATATCCACCCGCCAGTTGTGTTACACAAAAATAAAAAAATAAGAAAATATTCACAACAAAAAGCTTATTGTTTACGTTATAACTGGTTATAATGTGGTTAAAACGGTGACACAACAGTCGACACACTTCGTTCTGCGGTTATTCAACATAAGACTTAAGAAAATTAATGATTGATTGAATGAATGAATTATAAAGAGAATATCAACCCTACTAACTTAACATAAACCGGAACGCAGCGCATCGCTTACACACATACGGATCCGTCAAACCAACGTCAAACTGACATTTGCAAAGATAGTTATTATAATATGATAGAAGGTGAATATAGATTACATACAGTAAGTTAGGTAGGGAGAAATTTAGTTTATAATTATAAAGATTTTGTACCTTACGCCATGTCTAAGATAAGCAATATGACAAATGAAGTTGAAACAGTACAGATGTTACTTCTTAATGTTCGCGGCTCGTCTGGTCTTAGCCGTAACTTTAGCAGCTGGAGCTGTCTTCGGAGTGTCGCAGTCCAGACGATTTAGCTCGCCGAGTGATACCACACGGTGTCGTATACCATCTGGATCTAGCACATAAATATGACCTTCCCGTGTCCAACACTTTGAGACTCCAAATCGTTCACGTGCAGCCATGAATACCTGATGCCTAGCACGTGTGATAAACTCCGACATAGTAATACCAGAACCCTTAAGCCTAGTTTTAGAGAACCAAACTTTGTCTCGGACAGCTACATTACGGAGCTTTACCAAAATTGGTCTGGGTTTGTTTGTACCTGAAGGTCGTCCCATTCTGTGGCACCGGTTAATGTAATCAGGGGTGACGCCATTGAGCTCCATGACAACCTGAGTTGTATCATCGGCCTTCTCTTCCGGGACTCCATGCAGCAGTAACATTTTGCGGCGACTCCGCATCTCGATGCTATCGACTTCCCGGGTCAAGAACTCAATCTGAGTGCGAAATGCAGACACAGTACTCACAACAAACGCCTTGAAAGCTGTGAATTCCGTTGATAGGCTTGCCAAACTTGGTGAACTGTTGGGATTCTTGGTACCCTTCTGTAGCTCTGCCTCGAAGTGAGTCATCCGCTCCTCGATCCCAGCCATTATTGAAGAAAATGATTCCTTCATAGAGTCCATCTTGTCAGTGCAGTGTCGGTGTTCAAAATATGTGAATTTCTTTTAACCAAGGATTCTTTGAGAGGAGATAACACTTGACTGGTAACTCATATATGCATTTGAGTTTTACAAAAGATAATTGTATAAATTAGAGTTAAATATTTATATTTAATTTAAACTTAGGAGCTTCAGAAAACTTGTACAGTAGTAGCAACTACCCACCAACTATATCTTTTTCAATCTTTTTCAATCTCTTCCGCGCAAAGGGTTACTCATCAGACAGCCAAATTCTTACCGCTCGCGCTCGATGCGTGGCATCTGTATGAGTTTCAAAAAAAGAACTGTCATTCACGCGCGTTGCATTGCACGACCACAGCGGCGGCGCGCCGTAAAAAAAAAATTAAAGCTTATTCGTTCGAATTCGAATTCCCGCTATTTTTCTTCGCTATTATTTTTGCAAATTGTTTTGTTTACTTACGAAAATGAGCGATTCAAGTTTTGATAACACACCTCCAGACATTTCGAATGCAGCAAAGGACATTTCTAACAAATTACTACCGGAAAAATCTAGAAAACAGTATTCAAAGGCGTAGGTACCAAGATTTCATGAATTGGAAAATATCAAGGGGCAGTACATCATTCTCTGAAGATGTATTATTAGTTTATCATGGGTGTAGATAAAGTCTTGTATGCAACTGTATAATTAGGTATTAAACCACTCATGTGATACTATTATCACACTCAGCTTCGCTTCGTGTGATAAACCCACATTCATGTTTTAATACCCCTCATTATACCACAGTTGCATAAATAACTATTATGATACAGTTGGCGGTACTATAATAAGTTTTATTTTTTATTTTATGTTTATGCGTTTATAAAGTGCGTATGTATAGAATCGTCTTTGAATTCGTAATTCGAATTTTTCGATTTGAGTGTAGATAAAATATTTTCTAAACATTACTATAATTACATACCATTTGTCTATACATCAATACAAAAAGAAATGGGATTCAATGTGAAAGAGTGTATCTTTGTAAGTAACGAGTGTGTTTGTGTGCGCACATATGTGTATGTGTATATGTGTGTGCTTGTATGTATGTACGTGTGCATGTGTGTGCATGAATATGTGTGCGTGTGTTTGTGAGATGATCTGTAAATGGTTTATATTTAGAATTATAATTACTGACGTGAATGTTGGTGCTAATGCAATCACTACATTACACCTGAACGAAATATGTAGAAAATAAAGATAGATTAGGATAATACCTTTAGAATTTGTTGTCTCGTTATAACCTTAACTTTGAAGCCAATGAGCAACTGCTTTTTTACATTATGTCTTATTAAGCGGGTACCTTTTTTTTTTTTTCGTGCGGAAATCCCTTCGGATACCCCCCCGCCGGTCAGCGGGGGCGGTTATGTCGGGCTTGAACTTGAATTAACACCGCACAGCGGGTACCTAAATACGTGGAATGTTATTTATTTTGTTGTAAACATATGGGTCAAGTGAACAGTTAAACCTTTGGATGAACGTGTATAGAAACACCCAGACCAATGCAAATATATTAGGCAATATTCAGGCATAAAAATATTTGCACTGAGTGCAAATAGAACCCGCAACCTCTGACTTAGCAGTCGAACGTTCTATCGCTACGCCACAGCTGACAGAGATCGTCAATATTATTCTACTCATTCAATCAACATTCCGTTTAATATGCACGTGTTGGTCATTGGTCGTCTGTACTATTATCATAAAGAAGTAAGATTGTGAGTTTGTGAGATTGTAGGGGGTAATCTCTGGATCTACTGAACTGATTTTGAAAATTATTGTACCAATAGAAAGCCACAACATTTGTAAGTGTCATAGGCCATATATCATCACGCTCCTACCCAAGGGAGCGGAGCAGTAATCATAAATGTCTAGTTGACATTAATCCTACATTCCTACATTAAACCTAATCCAGCAGTTTCCCATACATTTTATGAAAACTAATAAATTACTGGGCATATACTTAGGGTGTGGTATAAAGGGGTCTAGACAAAAACAATAACAATTTTAAAAAAAAACGGCTTTTAAAATAATTGCTCTTGAGTTGTTATGGGTATAAACAAGCAACACGTGCCTTTTTTTTATAACGTGTGAATATTAAGTCGAAGAAATAATATAGTTCACTGAACAGAAACAGGTTACGTAACGTGTTTCACACGGTAACGCAGTCGAAATTTAATTAGTTTTATAGTTAAAACAACAATACACACTAAACTTATTAGACGACCCCTGTGGCGTAGCGGTAGTGCGTAGAACTCCGAAGCCAGAGGTCGTGGGTTCGATTCCCGCTCAGTGCGAATATGTATATTTGCATTGGTCTGGGTTTTTCTATATAAAATATGTATTTATTTAGAAAAAAAAAGTATTTCAGTATTTTTATCAGCATTCTAGAACCCATATGACAGGGTCTGCTTAGTTTGGGTCTAGATGGCGTTCTGTACTTTGTCCTACTATATATATTTTATAATTAGTTTCATCTAGAGAAACAGATTACGTAGTAGAAATTGTTTGCTATGTTTTATTTTCAAATACTTAGGAAGCTAATTCACCGTGGGTATAACCCCCCAAGCTCTTCGGAGCCCAATCCAACCCCACGATTCTTCTATACATACATACGTCTTAGATCCAGAACGTGGCCAGGTAGCTCAATTGGTCAGAGTATTGGTCAGAGAGTTTTGGTTTTTTTCATACCACTTAGGTGGTAGACGAGTACACGGCCCGCCTGATGGGAAGGAGTCACCGCGGCCTATGGAAGTGTGCAACACCAGGGGCGTCACACTCGCGCTGCCGACCCTGTAAAAACCTTGTAATGCCCTTCAAAATTTCAAAAATTCATCCATATTAATCTTCACATGTGCATAACTATTAAATATCGGAATAAATTGAAAATGAAGCCAAGTATAGGTCTCATGTTGGTGCGTATTCAATATAAATTTACTAGGTTCTTGTACCTAAGGTTGTATGGGGTATACCCATTTTAACTAACATATCCGACTTTGTTGTAGGCATGGTTGGATACAATAAATTGGAGACAAAGAAAGACATAGCTCTTATCACGTATATGTTTAAATTATTGCGTGGTGGGACGTCGAATCCAGGTGTCTTAGATCAACCTGTGTGCCCAACAATTATTTATGGCGTAGGCGGCGTCCCTGTCTACTGGCAGTGCCCAGTGGCCGAACTAATTTGTTAGCTAAAGCGCCAATAACACGCACGGTACAAATACTCAATGAAGTGGCAGACATGTATGTAATATTTACTTTTTTTTTATTGTACTAGGTTAAACCTATAAAAATAGTGCCGTGGTGAAATAAATAAATAAAATTGATTTCTGTATTTCAGTATTGATATTCAGAAAACGAATATTCGTCAGATACTACCGTGTATACAAAAACTTAAGGCACACGGCTTGTGCGTTAAATTTTAATCATCTGCTTATGTGGGTAGGTAGTAGGTGCCTAACTATATTGGTTGTTGCTCAAAGGGCAGCAGGTTATATGAACAGTCGATAGATTGTACGAGTTCAAAGCCCAACACTATTACACTTTTCATTGTCACGCACACATGTTTATCACACTCACACAAAATGACAAACCTTTATGGTCTTAGTGTTGCCAACTGTTGGGTTTTCCCCCAAATTTAGGGGTATTTTAGGGACGTGTATGAGTTGAGATCTAGCGAAATTCTTCTTTATTAACAATGCAGCATGAAGCCATCCATGAACTATATTACTTTTCCTTTATTTAACTTCCAAATTCCAAATAACCAGAAGAAAGTGTCAAGGTTGGATTCACCATTTTAGGATCATCAGCATCTGGAATGCTGGCCCGTTTCTTCCGGACTTCACACTAGCTTCTTACCTATCAGCGGGGTGCAGTCAATTGACGAGCTAAATATAAAAAAAAAACCTTAAATATATCTTTTTTAGGGAACTTTCCTACTAATTGTACCGATTTTAGGGGTTTTTACAATACGGGCAAAGGACTCTCTGGCGTAGCGGTAGTGCGTTCGACCGCTAAGCCAGAGGTCGCGTGTTCGATTCCCGCTCAGTGCAAATATGTATGCTTGCATTTGTCTGTGTGTTTCTATGTATGAAATGTATTTATTTACAAAAAAAGTACCCGCATTCTAGAACCCATATGACCAGCTCTGCTTAGTTTGGGTCCAGATGGCGTTGTGTACTTTGTCCTACAATATTTATTTATTTATTTTAAGGAGTTGGTAACACTGTGGTCTCGACAAGTTTCTCTAAAGCCTGTTTTGATTAAATAATACATCTAAAGTTATCTGTGTCAAGTTTAAGATACTGTTGCTTAGCTCATCGGCTGTTTGAACGCGGTTACAATCCTCAGTTTGACAAGGCTTTAGTTACGAAGCTCATGTTCGACGAGTTACGGACACAATGATTGTTTGGTAAGGTGTTATTTAGCTTGGTCGCTCCGGTTTTTTTAAATTGTTTTATTTATTTATGTATTTTATTTGGGAAAAAAAACAGTCACACAAATGATTACAAACCATAATCAGTTATATAGATAAAGAAATACCTGTTTTTTTTTTCGTGCGTGCAACAACATTTTCCACATAATATTTTAGTGGCGTACGTAACGGACTGCTGAAACGAAGTCTCGAGTTCGATCCCCAGTCGCTCCGGGCACACACCTCTGACTTTTCGTAGTTATGTGTTCATTAATAAATGTTAATTATCGCTCGCTTAATAATGTGCCCGGTAGATGGCAATAGGCTCGCCCCCTATTACATTGGGACCTTAACATAACTGGCGAATCGTGGGTGTGTAATACACCTCTGCCGACACCTTCGGGGATACAGGCGTGAAGTTATGTTATGTTATATTTAAATATAGGTGTTAACACACTCCCGCCCAACCTATCGCGGATACAATAAGCGTGAGTATACGTAGGTATATATATGAAAAACGAATCAATTTACTTTGTATTCAATCTAAACAAATCAATATTTTACCTAAACCCATTACTATCTGTTTTAAAACAACCATTACCCTAAAAAGGTACACAACACAATAATGAGTAGATCAATACCTCTAAAACCCTTCCATACCTTTTTTTTTTTTTTTTTTTCGTGCGGAAATCCCCTCGGATACCCCCCCGCCGGCCAGCGGGGGCGGTTATGTCGGGCTTGAACCGACTAAAACCGCACGCCGTCTCGGGTCTGCAGACGGCCGGGGTGTAAGGTTGCCCATAGAGCATATCCCTCGCACCCCGACTGACCCTGGGCCATCTCCGGTTTCGAGATGGCCCCCTCGGGTTTGGGAACCACGGTGTCCCCGTCTTGCCCCGGTTTGGGGGAGGGGCGCTAGTCGCCCCACCGTCCTGGCCTGCTTCTGCTGGGGTGACAGGCGGCCTCACCTGCCACCCCCAGGCCTGCGCTCATGGAGGACGGAGGTCGTTAAGCGACCTCCGGCGCCTGAGTCGCCTGCGACGCGAGGCGAGCATGTTGCGGGCTCGGCGGGCCGGGAGGGTTCTGAAACTCTCCCGGGCGCGCTCCGCCATCTCCTTCTGCGAGCATCACATGCTCGCAGAAGGAGGTGGCGGCGGCCCACGCGCTCGCGCTCCACTCCATTGCCGCAATCATGCTGCCGAGCGAGAGGACAGCTTCCTTCCTTCCGGACCCTTCCATACCTATGCTACTAATATTATAAACGCGAAAATTGTGAGTATGTGTGTATGTTTGTTGCTCTTTCACGCAAAAACGGCTAAACGGATCTGGCTGAAATTTGGCACAGGGATAGTTTATAGTTCGGAATAACACATACGCTACTTTTATCCCGGGAATAGGTTCCTATGGGTTGCCGGAACGGCATCAGAAATTCTACACGGGCGGAGACGCGGGCAACAGCTATTAGGTACTTAAATATCTTACAGTCAACACAAAGGGTGTACCAAAAAGGAACACAATACAATAATAAACATAGATCAATATCTCTAAAACCCTTCCATTGGCCGGCGGGGGGGTATCCGAAGGGATTTCCGCAAGAGAAAAAAAAATCTTCCCCTCACCTTCTAATCACGTGCGTCACAACACGACGCACGTGGTAGGCGTGCAGTCCTTCTCCTCGCAGTATTCTCCAAGCGGATGTGTTTGAAATACCTAAATCGCGACCAGCGTCACGCGTGCTCGTCGCGTTAATTTTTATTTTACCCATATTTTTTTTGTTTCAAATACATATTTTGTCGATACCAAGTCATCTCACCAAATTCAGAGACCTAATTTTGTGACACCTTATATATATAATAATAAATAAAATAAAAATATAATAAATACATAATAAATACAATTGATACAATACATAAAAGACATATTCCTACAGTCCCACAGCAGAGCAAATAAATAGTAGTTGGTTAATTAAATATTTATATTGTGTACTATATATAGTGTAGATGATATTGAATTAGTTATTGGAGAGAGGGCTCTTCCAACATCCTTTTAAGGCCTGTCGAAGTTGGTGCACCTGCTAAACTAACAGACGAGGCTCTGTCGCTGACTTCCCTTTCGGGGTTGGGTCAGACGGCAATCGCTCCCGTTAAAGCCGACATACCAATCAAAAACCGGCCAAGTGCGTGTCGGACTCTCCCATGAAGGGTTCCGTAGCAGCAAGTAAAATTTTTACATGTGAGTTGATTGAATGAAAAGTAAATTGCGGTTACGATTTAAGACGTATTAAAAAAAAACTCTTACTAGATCCCGTTCAAACCAATTTTCGGTGGAAGTTTAATTACATATATTTTTGTTAGTTTTATCACTCTCTTATTTTAAGTTACAGGGGTACGAGTACACATTTTACCACTTTGGTCTCGTCTCTTCTCGTCTCTTGGTCTAAGTGTCTCTCGCGCAAACTATTCAGTTTAGAAAAAAATGATATTATAAACCTCAATATCATTTATGAAGACCTGTTTGTTTATTAGTTTTTTTGTTCTATTTTTGTGTGAAAATCTTAATGCGGTTCACAGAACCTATATCTACTTACCAAGTTCCAACCAGCATAGTTCTTATAGTTTCGGAAAAAAAGTGGCTATGACATACGGACGGACAGACAGACAGACATGACGAATCTATAAGGGTTCCGTTTTTAGCCATTTGGCTACGGAACCCTAAAAAGCGGACCGCTGGCTCTAAAGTGCAAAGTTTGGACGCAACTATTAAATCTATATGAGGATGATGAATGTAAGTATAAACTAATTTGTAAACATACTTAAATAAACATAACATAACATAAACTCACGCCTATATCCCCGAAGGGGTAGGCAGAGGTGCTAGCACCCACGTTTCGCCAGTTTATGTTTAGGTCCCAATGTAATAGGTGGCGAGCCTATTGCCATTAACCGGGCACTTATACACCTGCGATAAATACACACATAACTTCGAAAAGCATCGAAAAGTCATTGGTGTGTGCCATGGTAATACCTGGGATCGAAACCGAGACCTCGTCTCAGCAGTCCTTTACCCATACCACTAGGCTAAATATCAAATATCAAATATCAAAGTAATAACTTAATATAATAGGTCTTTTACCTATGAAATTGCCGAAATTTTCTTACAAACTCATGAGTTCGTTATTCCTGTAATTTAATAGCTATTTCCATTATTTATATTTTGTTTGAAAGTTGCTTTCAAGATTTTACAACTCTGTATTAAATTTTGTTTTTATTGGCCGCTTGATAAATTAATACGATGCTAAATTGATGATCCTAAATGCTATCCATTTTGATGATAACAGCTGTCACTTTTCAAAAATGTAATAAAAGTTGCTGTTTGTTAGCCTAATGTTTTCTTATTCATACAGAAAAAAAATCATAAAATTTGGATTCGTCATTCCTAAAAAAATGCAAAAATGTTACTGAAAATTGGGTTTCCTCCAATTTCTTTAAGAAGAACGGCAATTTCATATGTAATAATATTATTACTAGCTGTCCCCTGCGGCTTCTCCCGTGACATACTTCGATCCCCCGTGGCCAGGGACTTAAAAACACTTTCATAAAGGTTACATAATTATATGGGTTACACCGTGAAAAGATTACAGAATGAAAGTATTACACTTATAAATGTGGTATTGAATCTGTCAATCGTTACCACTTTTAATTGTGTAACAGTTATATATATGTAACAGATATTAATCTGTTAACAGTGTTAATAAGTGTTAACCGAAATGCTACGTCGCCAAATTTAGTATCCTATCATATTTATAATCTAAATTTTTAAATAAAGGTATTTTATACACCCCCAAGTACTTTAGGACGTTATTTCTGTTACACTTATTAACACATATAAACGTACCACTTTGAATATGATGATACACTTTCGTATCTGTTACATTAATAAATGGTTTTCTTCTAAAACAGTTTCAAAAAACAGTGTTAAAACACTTTATTACGGTTGCAGTTTGGGTCCCTACCCTTGGCACCTATTTAACCCATACCTACCTACCTACCTACATACCTGTAATTTATTAGTTTTACAATAATGTATGGAAATTTACCCGATTTGTTGACATATATGATTTCTCCTCCGCTCCCAGGGATCGTAACGTGATGTTATATAGCTTATAGCCTTCCTCGACAAATAGGTTATCCAACACAAAAATATTTTTTTCTAATTCAGACCAGTAGTTCCTGAGATTAGCGCGTTCAACCAAACAAACTCTTCAGCTTTATAATATTACTAGTATTAGTATACACTACCTTTTTTTTTTTTTTGTTTTTTATCGTGCGGAAATTCCTTCGGATACCCCCCCGCCGGCCAGCGG
Source organism: Cybosia mesomella (assembly GCA_946251805.1). Taxonomy (NCBI): domain Eukaryota; kingdom Metazoa; phylum Arthropoda; class Insecta; order Lepidoptera; family Erebidae; genus Cybosia; species Cybosia mesomella. The sequence continues at coordinate 17,143,806 of OX276415.1, forward strand.
GGGTGGTTATGTCGGGCTTGCACCGACTAAAACCGCACGCCGTCTCGGGTCTTCAGACGCCGGGGTGTAAGGTTACCCATAGAGCATATCCCTCGCACCCCGGCTGACCCTGGGCCATCTCACCACTAACAGCATCGCTCATCCTGTCTCCTCTGAAAGCAGAGGAGTACGGAGAGCGATGTGTTCCCGCCACGTTGGGTATTGGCCGACGATCAATCCCAACCCTATGAAGGGGTGAAGGGGAAGCCATTGACCGCCGCCCAGGGTGTACCGGCCGCTCCGATTCCGTTCCCCCAGGACTGCAGCGGGATCGGAATCGGAGCGACACTCGAGGAGGTTACCCAACACACACCCCAGTATACACTACCTGACCCGTCCCGGCGAAGACACGGCGCACCACATATTAGTGGAGTGCCCTGCGTGGGCGAGTCAACGCCGGGATCTCTTTGCGGTCCTGGGCGTGGACGTTCTCTCGCTGGATGGTGAGGGCGGCGGTCTCCAACGGGAGCAAGTGGCACGCCGCCCCCTCTTTCTGCGAGCAGGTAATGCACGCGAAAGAGGCGGCGCAGAGGAAGGGGGAGAGAACCTTATACCGAATAAAGAGCATACCCGGGGTGCCTGGCAATGGGCGCTTGGGAAGGACACCGTGTGGTTTTAGTCGGTTTGATTCCGACATACCCAACTCATCGCTGGCACCGGTGGGGTGAAGCCCGTGGGGATTATCACACGTAAAAAAAAACACTAGCTGACATGGTAAACTTCGTTCCGCCTTTGAATCAAGTTATGTTGGTTAACTTATCAGCTGATTTATTTCGTAAAAGCTTTCAAAGTCGTAGATTACTCAGAAATGTACTGGCCAGTAATAAGTACATATGTACGTCATACGTGTTATCAGAAATTATTGCGCATGATTGATAAATAGTCGCCTAGGCATGGGCTTTGTCAAAGAGGAAACTTTAGCTCTAATATTATCGACCACTACTGCAGTTGTGCAACAGTATAAAACTCGTATTTCTAGAAAATTGTATACATACATATACTTACGCCTTTTTCCCTTTGGGGTAGGCATAGACATCAGTTCGCCATCTGCTTCTGTCCTTACACACTTCACCGAGCTGCTTATATTCTCATTAAACGTTTAATACTAACCCGACCCTACCAAGCGAGGCCGCGGTGGCGGCCAAAGTCCGCCGGTAACCCTGGGGTTATCCTTTCGAGGGCTTACCCGGGGTGCCCGGCAAGGGACACTTGGGGAGGACACCGTGCGGTTTTAGACAATACACGACATAGCCACCCCCGCTGGCCGGCGAGGGGTATCCGAAGGGATTTCCGCACGTAAAAAAAAAGAAAAAAAAAAGCCAGCCGCTTTCGAGTGTTTTTGACCTGCCCTTTTTAGGGTACCGTACACAAAAGGTAAATCAGGACCCTATTACTAAGAATCCAATATGATCATTGAATATGATTATATTATAAAATCAAATATGATCATGTTTCCGAATTTCGTAAAAAACTCAAGTGGTTACCAATCCGCCTTCGCCGGAATACTCATATACTCTCTCTTCTTTTTAATATTTTGTTTAACCCGTCTACTCCTCTCTATCTAAAAAAACGATTTCAATTTCTGTGTGAGAACAATTCTAGACACCTAAGATCCACGGAAAATTTAACCCTGGAAATTGTGAGGCATTCTACAAGCTTCTACGATAAGTCCTTCACAATACAGGCTGCACGATTGTGGAACGCGTTGCCTATAAATATAAGACGAGCACAGTCGCTGTCTACATTTCAAAGACTGGTAAGGGAGCACTACCTAGCGTTATAAGTATTTTATGTATGTTCACTCTTTGTTTTTTTTTTTTTTTTTTTTTTCTTACTTCTAGTAAGTATGTTATGTAATTAGTGTGTATTTGCATGCAGTATATTTATTTATAATATATATTTAACTTAGGTGTGTATAAATGTAGCTATGGTATGTATATGTATGTTTATTTATGGTATATATTTTAGGTATGTATGTGTATATATAGGCAGGTACTTATTAAATGAAATAATATAATCTCTTAGTCTTCTTCACTTCCGTTTTCTAAATACTATACTAGATAAAATATTAAATTATTATGATTTAGTGTACACCGCAAACTACCCTGAATACTGGCAGTATAGTCCATACACTGGTTGTCTGGAAGAGATCGCAGACCGCGATAAGACCGCCCATTGTACAACTTTCTAACATGTATGTATCCATCGTATATATTCTATGTTTGGTGTGCAATAAAGAGTATCTAAATCCATTGTCCGTCCGTCTGTCTGTCCAGTGATAGTTAGACAGTTCACAGATGATGTATTTCTGTTGCCGATATAACAACAAATACTAATAAAAGCGGCCAAGTGCGAGTCGGACCCGCCCATGAAGGGTTCCGTAGCAGTGAGTAACACAATAATGTTGTTTTTTTTAATTTTTATATTTGAGTTGATTGAATGAAAGTAAATTACGGTTTACGATTTATGACGTCTAAAAAAACTACTTACTAGTTACTAGATCTCGTTCAAACCAATTTTCGGTGGAAGTTTACATGGTACATCATATATTTTTTTTAGTTTTATCGTTCTCTTATTTTAGAAGTTACAGGGGGGGGGTACATTTTACCACTTTGGAAGTGTGTCTCTTGCAAACTATTCAGTTTAGAAAAAAATTATATTAGAAACCTCAATATCATTTTTGAAGACCTATCCATTGATACCACACCACATACGAGTGCCCTGCGTGGGCGAGTCAGCGCCGGGATCTCGTTGCGGTCCTGGGCGTGGACGTTCTCTTGTTGGAGACCATGGTGAGGGCCGTGGTCTCCGACGGGAGCAAGTGGCACGCCGCCGCCTCTTTCTGCGAGAAGGTAATGCGCGCGAAAGAGACGGCGGAGAGAGAGCGGGAGAGAACCCTGCACCCCGAGTTCCGCAGTCTGCGGCGAGGACGCCGCAGACTCGTCTACGCCCGGGACTACCGACCTCCATGATCGGGGCCTGAGGACGGCGTTGGCCGACTCGCCGTCCTTACGGAAGCAGGCCGTGGCGGAGGCGTGTCGTGTGTGTTCTACACACGCCTGAAAACTCACCGACGCGGGATAAAACCCGACCCCACCAGGCGAGGCCGCAGTGGCGGCCAACGTCCGCCGGTAACCCTGGGGTTATCCTTTCGAGGGCTTACCCAGGGTGCCCGGCAATGGACACTTGGGAAGGACACCGTGTGGTTTTAGTCGGTCCGATTCCGACACGCCCACGCCATCGTCGGCACCGATGGGGTAAAGCCCGTGGGGGTTTCCACACGTTAAAAAAAAAAGGGGTGCCCCAATACAACAAGCGTTATTCTTTGCTGTTTTCATAAATAATGGAACTGAACCCTTCATGCGCGAGTCTGACTCGGACTTGACCGGTTTTTTTCAATACATCATCAATTGATAAGTGTATGATCTACGAGAAGCGACTGTTCCGATCTGTCTGACCTCCCAGTCTCAAAAGGTGCGCCTGAGCCAGAGCCGGCTGTGCCTACTGTGCCTATGTGTTGGAATACCTCTGGCGTGTATGATCTACAAAATAATCATCAGGCCTATCCTTTTACACAGCTGTGAAGCGTGGCCATTGCTAGAGCGACATAAGCAGGAGCTGCATGTCACGGAGATGAATATGCTGCAATCGATGTGCGGAGCCACGCGTAAACATCGCGTGAGGAACTCCCGTATCCGCGGCAGCCTCCATACCCGTGGTGCTGGTGCGGCTTCGTTTTGCGGCAGCCGCCTGACTACGTGGGTTACAAATGTCTGGCCATCGCACCGCCGGGCCTTGGTAGGAGGGGGAAAGCTAAGAAGTGTTGGTTTTGACGTCGTAAGGGATGACATGCCTGCCATTGGTCTCACTACCATGGATGTCCGAGATCGTGAAAAGTGCAGAAGCAGGTGTAGGTCTCGGATGGAATCAGATCACAACGCTGAGATGTTGATGATGACCTCTGGCGTGTGTGCCGGTTACTCTATCACGAATAAACGGCTGAACGAATCTGGATAGATTGAAATAAAACTATTTTTAACAGATTTTATCGCGATTTATTTGATGTTATTTTATTATTTACATTGAACCCGACGTTTCGCTTGCTTTTCAGTGGCCATGGTCATGGCATCCGTTAAAAATTGTTTTATTTCGATGTGTGACATTCGCGTAAACTTCCGACAGTATCTGCCTAGATTATAGTAATAAGCATCTAGGCTACTTTTTACTCCGGGAGTTCCTGCGGGACGTGGAAACGGGCCCAGTGACTCACGCGAGCGGAGCCGCGAGTTACAGCTAGGATAATTATAAATTACAGCGTTCAAATTTTATTTAATTGTCGACTGTTCTCCGTCTTAATTCCACAATCTAAATTCTAATCATTTGCAATTCTGAGTATTTAAATGTTAATGAATGATAAAATGCTGTCAGAAAAACATTTGATGGCCGTCGGAGGGCGAGTGTCGTAAAAAATTACTTATCCGCAGATAATTAAATATAAGTGAATAATTTTATTATACTATAAAAACTAAAATATAATGTAGTGGTACACCTAACGGACTGCCAATACGAAGTGTCGGGTTCGATCCCCAGTCGCCCCGGGCACACACCTCGACTTTTCGTAGTTACGTGTGTATTAAAAATGTTGATTATCGCTCGCTTAGTAATGTGCCATAGGCTCGCCCCCTATTGCATTGGGACCTAAACATAGCTGGCGGATCGTGGGTGTGTAATACACCTCTGCCTAACCCTCCGGGGATACAAGCATGAAGGTATGTTAGGTTAAAACTGAAAAACACGCTCGTTAGCGTATCTAATGTATAGCATTTGTAATAATAGACCGATTAATGTTTTTAAGTAAACATAAGTAAATATTCTACGACATTCTACACAGTGTGTAGAATGTCGTAGAATCTAAAAAATGGAAGATGATTATCCCGGTCATCACTAACAGGAATTTGTTTTATATATTTAGATGAGCACTGTTTACACCCTCTCCTCGCTTTCAGAGTCACTGGAATGACAACTACCTCCTACTGAAGCCCTTGAAAGTATACTTTCGGTTAACTAATGTTGTCTACACACCAAAGCCGAAGGCATTGCAGCTTGTGCTCGAGGACTTGTTTTGCGTCTAATCGTACCGGAACGCAATACAAACCCGGAGGGTTCCGCCTCCGGGCCGGCGGCTTTGGTATATAGACAGCCTAACATCACTATGTACCTAATTACTAACTCACGTAATGATTACGTCATCTGATAGCGCACCTAAACGATGGTGAATCTAATCTCGGTCAGTACTAATACGAGTCACTTTATAACTCTTAAAGTCATAAACTAACAGCTGGTACGTGCGCTCTGTTATCAAACATTGTTTATAGTAGGTATCTAAGTATGTAATAAGTACCTACCTTTTTTTTTTTTTTTTATCGTGCGGAAATCCCTTCGGATACCCCCCCGCCGGCCAGCGGGGGCGGTTATGTCGGGCTTGCACCGACTAAAACCGCACGCCGTCTCGGGTCTTCAGACGCCGGGGTGTAAGGTTACCCATAGAGCATATCCCTCGCACCCCGGCTGACCCTGGGCCATCTCACCACTAACAGCATCGCTCATCCTGTCTCCTCTGAAAGCAGAGGAGTACGGAGAGCGATGTGTTCCCGCCACGTTGGGTATTGGCCGACGATCAATGCCAACCCTATGAAGGGGTGAAGGGGAAGCCATTGACCGCCGCCCAGGGTGTACCGGCCGCTCCGATTCCGTTCCCCCCGGACTGCAGCGGGATCGGAATCGGAGCGACACTCGAGGAGGTTACCCAACACACACCCCTAATAAGTACCTACCTAATACAAGCCAGGCGAGAAAGTATCCGTTACATTATTTTGAATGAAGAATATATATTTAATTTTTCTGTTTGATCTGTCAATATCAGTGCACCCCGCCTGGTGGTAAGCAGCAGGCACTTAAAAACACATTCATAAAGGTTACATAATTATATGGGTTACACTATGAACAGGTTACAGAATGAAAGTGTAACACTTATAAATGTGGTACTGAATCTGTTAATCGTTACCACTTTCAATTGTGTAACGGTTATATATATGTAACAGATATTAACCTGTTAACAGTGTTAATAAGTGTTAACCGAAATGCTACGTTGCCAAATTTACTATCCTATCATATTTATAATCAATTTTTTTAAATAAAGGCATTTTGTACACGCCAAAGTACTTTAGGACGTTATTTCTGTTACACTTATTAACACATATAGAACGTACCACATTGAATATGTTACACTTTCGTATCTGTTACATTTATAAATGGGTTTTTTTCTAAAAAAAGGGTTTTAAAAACAGTGATAAAACACTTTATTACGGTTACAGTTTGGCTTCCTAGTAAGCAGAGATAAAGTCCAAAGAGGCTTGACCATTCTAGATGTTGTCAGCCTTGTAACCTTGACGGCCTCGATAGATGCTTTTCACGCTCCGTTTATTGCATGGCACAGGAAAATTCCGAATCCTTGTGCAGAACATAGCGGAGTTTCACCTCAAAACAACAGCAATCTGTTCTCCAATCTCAAACTTAAGATGCAGGTCAAATAAAACCACTATTTCGGATTTTAATTTATTGGAAAAGTTAGCGTAGATACTAATGGCTCCAGTTTGAAAAGTTCGTAAGGATTTCTGTAGATGTCGCCAAGGTCGCCCTTAGTTGTATGGTCACGAGAATTAGATTTAGGCCAGGGCAGGCTCATACAGCAGAATTGGCAGAAGATTTTTACATTTATTTTATTTTTATTATATACAAGCTGTGACCGCGACTTCGTCCGCGTGGATTTCGATTTTTAGGGCTTTAGTTGTTTCGCGCGGAACACGACTTGTTTTTCTAAACTTAAAGTAACTCATGTTACGCCTTGTAACATTACCTATCTACAAGTGGAAGTTCTGTCAAAATCGGCCCAGCCTTTCCAGAGTAAATCAGATTTTATTCACAATTTTGTGGGACCTAACTATTTTGCGCGGAACTCTAATTATTTTTCTAAAATTAAAGTATCTTATGTTACGCTTTGTAACATTACCCATTTGCCAGTGCAAATCCCATCAAAATCGACCCAGCCATTCCAGAGCAAATCTGATTTCTTCCACAATTTTGTGGGTTTTAATTTTTTTTGCACGGGTCCCTAAATATTTTTCTAAAATTAAAGTAGCCTATGTTTCGCCCTGTAACTAACTATCTGCCTACCTATAAGTATCCTGTATATATTCATGTGCAATTATCAAAAGTCTGTTATTTTAATATTACAAACAGACACTTCAATTTCATTTATTTGTATAGATAAGCCCGCGTTTGGCCACCATCTCACCTGTTATATTTACCATCTAGTCTTATCGAGAAGTAGTCCTAAAGCTTCTAACCCGTTGGCAATGCTCAGCTCATGATGGAGCACGCTTTTTTTTTACGTGCGGAAATCCCTTCGGATACCCCCCGCCAGCCAGCAGGGGTGGTTAGGTATGTCGGGCATGAACCGACTAAAACCGTACGGTGTCCTCCCCAAGTGTCCGTAGCCGGGCATCCCGGGTAAGCCCTCGAAAGGATAACCCCAGGGTTACCGGCGGACTTTGGCCGCCACCGCGACCTCGCTTGGTGGGGTCGGATTTTATCCCGCGTCGGTGAGTTGGCAGGCGGTAGGGCACAACGACACGCCTCCGCCAAGGCCTGCTTCTGTAAGGACGGCGAGTCGGCCAACTGCCGTCCTCAGGCCCCGATCATGGAGGTCGGTAATCCCGGGCGTAGATGAGTCCTCGCCGCAGACTGCGAAACTCGAGGGGCAGGGTTCTCTCCCGCTCCCTCTCCGCCGTCTCTTTCGCGCGCATTACCTGCTCGCAGAAAGAGGCGGCGGCGTACTACTTGCTCCCGTCGGAGACCACGGGTCTCATCATGGTTTCCAACGAGAGAACGTCCACGCCCAGGACCGCAACGAGATCCCGGCGTTGACTCGCCCAACAGGGCGCTCCACCAACGTGTGGAGCGCCGTGTCTTCGCCAGGATCCTCGCAGTGCTGGCACTGCGGCGTTGTCTCCCGGTGGATGCGCCACAGATACCTACCGAAACACCCGTGTCCGGTAACCATCTGGCACATCCGGTAGGAGAGCTCCCCATGGTCCCTCTCCAACCACTCCTTCAAGATCGGTCGCACGCTCCATGTCTCCATGAGTTCCCGGCGGAGCTGGGACCGCTGAGCCCTGATCTCTCGGCGCTCCGGCCTATGACCCCGCTCCAGCGCCTCCTTGCGCCATTGACTCACAGGTTTTTAGACTCGTAGCTTTCTGGAAGACAAACTCAGGCAAATCGTTCCACACATTACCAGTAGGTAAGCACAATCTGGGGTGTGTGTTGGGTAACCTCCTCGAGTCTCGCTCCGATTCCGATCCCGTTGCAGTCCGGGGGGAACGGAATCGGAGCGGCCGGTACACCCTGGGCGGCGGTCAATGGCTTCCCCTTCACCCCTTCATAGGGTTGGCATTGATCGTCGGCCAATACCCAACGTGGCGGGAACACATCGCTCTCCGTACTCCTCTGCTTTCAGAGGAGACAGGATGAGCGATGCTGTTAGTGGTGAGATGGCCCAGGGTCAGCCGGGGTGCGAGGGATATGCTCTATGGGTAACCTTACACCCCGGCGTCTGAAGACCCGAGACGGCGTGCGGTTTTGGTCGGTGCAAGCCCGACATTTCCGCACGATAAAAAAAAAAAAAAAAAAGGTAAGCACAATCTCATTGCGGTTTTCTGTAGGGTGGCTAGCTGGGTATCCCGCCTAGCTGGGTGACTCCACAGTCGAACAGGAAACCCCGTTATGCCCTACATCCACGCTTGATATTAGCGGTTATGCCCTTACCGGGCATAACTGTAGTATGTAGTATATATGTTGTATAATAAATATAATGATATCATACCTTTTTTTTTTTCGTGCGGAAATCCCCTCGGATACCCCCCCGCCGGCCAGCGGGGGCGGTTATGTCGGGTTTGAACCGACTAAAACGGCACGCCGTCTCGGGTCTGCAGACGCCGGGTGTAAGGTTGCCCATAGAGCATATCCCTCAATGATATCATACCTATATACATACCTACACTATCCACAATAATTGCATAAGCTAACATCATTTATTGTTAGGGTTTTGCATTTCGATAAGTCAATGAAAGTTCTTAAGTAGGTACAATATTTACACGGTTCAAGCCCGACATAACCGCCTCCGCTGGCCGGCGGGGGGGGGGGGGGTATCCGAAGGGATTTCCGCACGAAAAAAAAAAAGGTACAATATTTACATACATTTGACGGCCTGTGGTGTAGCGGTAGTGCATTCGACTGCTACGACAGGGGGCGCGGTTTCGATTCTCGCTCAGTGCAAATATTTGTATGCATGAATATGTCTATTTGCATTGGTATGAGTGTTTCTATGTATAATATGTATGTATTTACAAAAAAAAAGTATATAAGTATGTTTATCCGCATTCTGGAACCCATAACACAAGCTAGTTAAACTATGCTTACTTTAGGTCCAGAAAGAACTGCATGCTTGGGTCGAGAATGTCTTAGAATATTTATATTTATTTATTTATCCCTACAACAATCATTATAGGTCTTTAATTGTCTCCGTCCTCCATGAGTGCAGGCCTGGGGGTGGCAGGTGGGGCCACCTGTCACCCCAGCCGAAGCAGGCCGAGACGGTGTAGCGACTAGGCGCCCCTCCCCCAAACCGGGGCAAGACGGGGACACCATGGTTCCCAAACCCGAGGGGACCATCTCGAAACCGGAGATGGCCCAGGGTCAGTCGGGGTGCGAGGGATATGCTCTATGGGCAACCTTGCACCCCGGCGTCTGTAGACCCGAGACGGCGTGCGGTTTTAGTCGGTTCAAGCCTGACATAACCGCCCCCGCTGGCCGGCGGGGGGGTATCCGAAGGGATTTCCGCACGAAAAAAAAGGTCTTTAATTGTAATTTGACTAAAACTATTGGATACTTTCAAGCACCACGTTGATCACGTGTAGAGAAGAGTATAACATCTTGAAAATGTCGGTACTCTAGATGTTACGAGTTTATAGGGCTCTTTGGCGGTGGCGCGCCAATCAACCAATCATAGATAAAACAGGGTGGAAACGTTGTGTCCAGCTGATTATTCCATCATGTTTAAAGATATTGCAAATCTTTTAACTGATATGTAATCGCTAGATCTATAAAATGCCATAAAAAAAATAAAAAGCGTTAAAAAGTACATCGGCATGTGTTCCGTGCCATGCATTTATCATGGACTGTTTATTCACTAGCCTGATAAGTAGATACGTTAAAAAGTTAAAAATATAATAGATGTTCAAAAAAGGAAAAACTAAATTATTTCAATTTTTACTTTTGCAGCTCCCACACATTTACTATGGCACAATTTATATGCTAGTCTGATAAGTAGACACGCTAAAAAAAAAAAAAAACTAATCAATTAAAAACTAATGGGGCGGAAATCAAACTGTCAACAGGGGGATTGTGGTCGCAGCACTAGTGGGACCGGCGGGTGTCACGCGGTGCTGCGACGACAATCCTCTTCTGATGAGGCCGTCAAGCTGAGTGCCACCATTGTTAACATGGTACATGTAATGGTGACACACTTTCCTGAGACTTTACCTTCAGCTTACCATCAAGCGTGGTGAAGTCAAATTGACGTGTCCTAAATATAAGAAACCTTCGGGCCAAACTTAGATATTTTTGTTGCAGTATTTTTATTCAAAATTACAGACCTTAGGCTTTATGCATATTATTCGACGCGTCTTTATATATTGAGCAATAAATATGAAGAAAATCAAATCAAATCAAACGTCTTCGACGTCAAAAACACAAAAAAATGATTTTATATTTCAGTTTCTTTCAGAGTCTGGTTGTTTTATGTAAATATACAATATACGTATTGTCATTGTCACTCAAATGTCAAAGTCAAATACGCGTTACTCTGATAACTCGAAAGAAACTTACTTGTAAAAGTTTTTTAGGGACAATTTGTAGGTCGGTAGGTAACCGATACCAAAAAAAAAAAAAAAAAGTACCCGAAACCTTGAACGTACAAAAGTCTCAGGAAAGAGGGTCACCATTACATACACGTATCATGTTAACAATGGTGGCACTCAGCTTGACGGCCTCATCAGAAGCGGATTATCGTCGCAGCACCGCGTGACACCCACCGGTCCCACTAGTGCTGCGACCACAATCCCCCTGCCCGGCTATGCACTTGCTGACCCCTGAACGCAATCAAACCGAAATTGGATTACTATGGAGGGTTTTTCGCAATCGTGCACGGTGGTACCTACCCGGCCGAATTTTGTGCCAAATTTGTGTCATCAAATTTCTACCACCAGTCGATACTGTTACGTATTAGAATTCGATGCTTGTTTTAGTATCGATTGTCCGATACCACTGCTAATGTACCTCATCGCGTGATGTATTTAACCACGAAACACCGAAAATAAATATAGTTGAGATTCCATATACTGACTTAGCATGTATGTGTTCGTATTTATACATATGTGCCTAGTGTAATTTAGTTGATTGAGTGAAAGCTTTAATCTTGGCACCGTCACGCCCCTTCCCCCCATCCCACACAATAGACCTCCGTACAGTATAACGAATATCCACTGCGTGACTTTAACTTTATACGTCAGTGTAAGGCCGCGTCCTCGATGACAGCAGCGGCGATCATTTTATTTGGCTTGGGAATTTTGTCAGAAATATGACATTCGTAAAATTTCAGGTACGACAGAAATATAAAAGGTAGGTAGATGCAAGAAATGACCGTAGTGTCCACAAGGACAGCAAATATATCCCGTATACGTAGCAAACGCCTTGAGTTATTGGGGACTTCATCGCAGTACCTCCTGGAAGCCAGAAATTCAGTCCAGTCCCGACTCACTGGCTACTAGCGGTAGACAATTTCAGGTCGCTGGAACTATGCACGGCATATGACTAAGCCTACCACACTAATCTGGGTATCAAGTTATAAATTTTCTTCTGAATGCAGTCCCAGTATGTTTAAGCACTTAATGTACACTTAAGTGTACACATAAAGTGTCAAACGGCAAAGGACAATATTGTCACTCATTTCAAATTCAGAGCGAAGCCCGCAGTCATCGAGACCTGGTTAGATTATCCCCGCTCCGATCTCCGCCCCGCCTCAACACCGCTGGCACCGAAGACGAGGCATCAACGGACGCGCCTCAACTCAGTTTCACAAAATAATAAAGCACAGATGTTAATCTCATGCACTTACTCAAGTCAAAGTAAAAAACCATTTATTCTGTATAGACCATTAATAAATAATAAAACATTCTACACAGCGCTCTCTAGACCCAAAGTAAGCATAGTTTAACTAGCTTGTGTTATGGGTTCCAGAATGCGGATAAACATACTTATATACTTTTTTTTTGTAAATATATACATATTATACATAGAAACACTCAGACAAATGCAAATAGACATATTCATGCATACAAATATTTGCACTGAGCGGGAATCGAACCCGCGCCCCCTGTCGTAGCAGTCGAATGCACAACCGCTACGCCACAGAGGCCGTTAATACAGCACTTACAAAACGTCAAAAAAAAATTAAACTAACGTTTGGCAAATGGACCACCGGTTCGAAACGCGGCCCTGTCCTGAGAAGACTCCGGCAAGAAACTCCGCGGGCTGTTATTTTTTTGGTCTATTTACAAACATGTTTACTTAATCTAATTACAATATTTCGTTTGAGTAGCATAGTGAGAGAGCAAACAGTTCATAGCCAAGCTTGTTTGTCGTCTAAATAGTCTTGAATTTTATAATAGCCTTTTTGGCAGAGTTTGGTTTTAATTTGGCTTTTAAATTTATGAATAGGTAGATTCTTCATTTCACTAGGAAGCGTGTTGTAGGAGCGTATACAGTTACTCTGAAAGGAATTACTGATCTTGTGGAGTCGACTATTACATACCACTAGGTCTGCAAGGCGAATCGCTGCTTGCAATGTTGAGCTGAGTGAGACATCGTGAATGAGATTTTGAAAATTTTGAGCAGTGATCATTCCTCCGTGGCAAGTCCGATTTTGAAAATTATTTTTGAAAGTCACAACTCTGGACATGCTTTCTGAGCGTGTAAAGTTTGGTCACAGTGTCTCGAGCGGTTATTATGTAATTCCATCTGGAATTTTTTTAACGGTGATCATTCCTCTCCGCATTAATTTTTTCAAATATATCCATAAACCTTCCTCTGATTGACCTGTTTAATCATGCCAAATTTGGTTCTGATTGGATTAGTAGTTTAGGAGGAGACCTGTGACAAAGAAAATCCTGAAGTCTGGTATGAGGAGCTTTCGCTCGACTTCGTCTCACTCAGCTCAACAAGATTGTTTTTATTTACTGTATTTTTATACCTATGCTTTATGCCAAAATTCGTGATTAGGTCAACGGGAACAATCACTGCGACGCGAGCGAGGACGCAGGGCTGCACACGCTGGCGGACTGCCCGGCGTGGGAGGCGCCGAGGCCTGACCTCGTGGCAGCCATCGGGGTGGGAGTCCTCTCGCTCGGCAGCATGATTGCGGCAATGGTGCGGAGCGCGAGCGCGTGGGCCGCCGCCACCTCCTCCTGCGAGCATGTAATGCTCGCGAAGGAGATGGCGGAGCGCGCCCGGGAGAGATTTAGAACTCTCCCGGCCCGCCGAGCCCGCAACTTGCTCGCCGCGCGTCGCAGGCGACTCAGGCGCCGGAGGTCACTTAACGACCTCCGTCCTCCATGAGCGCAGGCCTGGGGGTGACAGGTGAGGCCGCCTGTCACCCCAGCAGAAGCAGGCCGGGACGGTGGGGCGACTAGCGCCCCTCCCCCAAACCGGGGCAAGACGGGGACACCGTGGTTCCTAAACCCGAGGGGGCCATCACGAAACCGGAAAAAAAAGGTCAACGGAAACTAACATATAGGTTTTTCGACCCAAAATCCTGTAGGGTACTTCCGGTTGACCTAGAATTGTCAATTCTGGTTAAAATCGAAGTCTTTCAGCACAAGGGGAAGGAAAATTCCGAAGAAGAAAAAATACTTTCGCGAGAATCAAAATTTACTAAAAACTTTTTATCGTGTTGACTCAGGACCTTGATTTTTATACACCTAATAAGGACTATAGATCTCATTATCTGGTATTAACTTCAACTTGCTAGATCCACCCGTTTTTGAGAAAATCGTTGGGACACACGAACAGACAAAATTGTTCGTCTACAAGAGAGTGATCTTATAGGGGTTCCTTTTCTTAGCTTCTGAGGTACGGAACCCTAAGACTTTATACGTAAGATAAATCATGGTGGTGGCACTCGTACCTAGGTGTACTCATACGATTGATTGTTTAGAATAAACCAAGAACAAAAATATAATCATCGTTGCATTGTATGGGTTTTTAGGGATTTTCTTTAGAAAAGCCCTATTGCTACCGAGTTGTCGTCGACGTCGTCGTTGCCAATTTTCTGTCACGGTTTTGGGTATGAAGTAGATGAGCTATCGAGTTGCTGTTTTCGGTAATAGATTCGTGCTGGGATGAACCATTGCAAGATAAAGAAAAAATCGCAAAAAATCGCAAAAAAAAAAAAAAACGCAAAATCGAAAATCCCTTGTATTCGGCTGAGCTCGTCTCAGGAATTCAACTTGTTAGTGCTGTAAGTAAGTAAATTCATTTATTGCACGAAACATGGTCAGGTATAAAGATGTAAACATAAATGGTGTACAGCATGTCTCACAGAAATTTCCGCATGCAACATTGTCTATCAAATCAAGAAAGTGAATAAATATGTAAAATTAAGGCAAACATGTCAAAAGTTAAAATGAGTCAAAAACAAAATGACAAATTTACATATTGAGACCAAGATATTTAAACATGAAAATTAAAGTAAACATGTCAAAAGTTAAAATAAGTCAAAATCGAAATGTCAAAAATTACAAAATATGTCATAAATTAGGCCATTGCTTAACGGATACACTCCACAGTACTCCATAGAAAAAATATACCAACATTAGACGTAGGCCTGCATTGTCTGTCATGGGTCAAGGATCAACGATGGCTAATAGAGCGTAACTTATTTATTGCTGATCAAAGAAACTGTCTTAACGGTTCACGTTTAGTATTTTGTAAGAAGTCAAGGTACCCCCCGCACTAGGTCATCTAAGGCCCAGGGTCAGAAGAAATTGTAACGAATAGCAAAAACCCTGCCCCTGATCCCCCGTCTCGATATTCGGGACGTTGATTTTAGTTGGTTAGACTCCGATATAACCAGTTCATCGTGATGCAAGGGTACTTTTTTTTCGGGTGCGGCAATCCCCCAAGGTGACCCAATAAGGTAATTCAGACAAGGATACCTTTTATTTTTTTTATTTTTTCGCGGAAATCCCTTCGGATACCCACACGCCGGCCAGCGGGGGCGGTTATGTCGGGCTTGAACCGACTAAAACCGCACGCCGTCTCGGGTCTTCAGACGCCGGGGTGTAAGGTTGCCCATAGAGCATATCTCTCGCACCCCGACAGACAAGGATACCTAACTATTACCACGGAGGCTTCCACCCCAAAAAAGATAGATAAAAATGAATATTGAATTCCTCTTTAATATCTATCTAGTTTAAATTTCAATACCTGTGTGAACCCAAGAAAGTGGCTCGTGAGCACAGGTATAATTAATGCAGATAAAAGATGCGTAAAACATGAACTAATCAATAGTCTGATTCGCCATTATAAAAAAAAACCGGCCTACTGCGAGTCGGACTCACACACGGAGGGTTCCGTACAAACCTGTAGGTGTATTTGATATGAATTTCAATTTAATACCTCTACGCGTTCATGAGAAAAGTAGTAACTTTAAAATTTTCAAAAATATTTTTTATTATATGATGTAACAAAAAATTTACGGTTTTCACAATTTTTCATTTATATGTTCTATAAGACGTTACTTCGTAACAAATTTCAAGATTCTAAGTTCACGGGAAGTACCCTGTAGGTATTGATTCCCGTGCGAGTTTCGAAAATTTGCGGCATAAACGGCTGTATCTTTTGATTGCTTTGGCTTAGAAGTTTGATTTCTTCACAACTCCCAGGGACAGTAGACCTGAGTATTCGATATAAATTTCAGTTTGATACCTCCCCGCGTTCCTGAGAAAAACGGTCTTGACAGACGGACGGACGGACGGACGGACAACGAAGTGATCCTATAAGGGTTCCGTTTTTTCCTTTTGAGGTACGGAACCCTAAAAATGAGGTCAGAGACCACAGATTTACAATAGGGTAGATATCGTGTGTGCTGTGAATAACGTGGCAGTTTCGCACAGTCCATGAGAGTCATTAAGGCGGTATCCCCGCATGATCTCCATCGAGGCGGCATGTTTCCTAGCCGAGACCCCTCCATGGGACCTGGAAGCGAGGACGCCTAGGATGCCTAGGACTACCGACCTCCATGATCGGGGCCTGAGGACGGCAGCCGGCCGACTCGTCATCCTTACATAAGCAGGCCAAGACGGAGGCGTGTCGTGTGTCCTACACACACGCCTGATGCCAATTCACCGATGCGGGATCAAACCCGACCCCATATGCAAGCTCACGATGGCGACCAAAGTCCGCTGGAAACCCTGGGGTTATCCTTTTGCGGGGTTCCCCGAGGTTTCCGGCAATGGACACTTGGGGAGGATACCGTGTGATTTTAGTCGGTCCGATTCCGACACACCCATCACATCGTTGGCACCGATGGGGTGGAACGCGTTTAGAGTTTCCACACGTAAAAAAAAAGTAGATTGTTTAAAAAACGAGCGTTTTTTTCCCAATCTTTGATAGACCAGCGTTCAATGATGTATTGTGGTCGACAATAGAAGACGCTAGCCTAGAAGCAACCGGTTCAGAAGTTTCCTAGGAGATAGCTTTCTTCCGCCCCTACCGATGACGTAATGCTAGCTTCAGCTATATCAGCTATAATGCTCACTGATACAGAATCGTTTCAATCACAACATTTTAAACTTGACTATCGACCGACAAGTTTGAACGTAGTAAAGTAGGAGCACGGAGTGGTTCGAAAAGCTTGTGCACTCTACTGGTACAGTGCACAAGCATTCGAACCCGTTCCAGTGTGTCACAACCCTGGGGTTGTGACACACTGGAACGGACTTACGGTGTTCAGCCTATTCTGAACCTGTGTCAGTGACAATAGAACGCATTCAAACAATAATGAAACTTTAAAATCTACCTTGCATTTAACACAATAGATAGCAATCAAATCTTAAATTGCTATTATACTGCAGCATTCTTTTGTAAAATGATAAGAAAAGTTCTATTCAGGTAGAATTCAATTCATCATTATTAGTGACGCCTAGTTTCTTAGAGAATAGGCACAATGGGAAGTGAATTACTATTAACCGTTACCATTGAATACTTAAGTGTTACAGAATAATCTTGGCATGGTTGGCTTTGCTGACGACCATATTGATTTAACACAATTTAGGTGGCAGTATGATGCATGTCGCACGTTCGGTGTCGGGAGCGTCTCACCTCGCTTCCATTCCTTTTAATCATTACCCTCTTAATCTCTAATCGTTATAATTTAGTGTCTTATGGTTTCCGGTGAATTAGAATAAGACAAATGGAGAATGTTTGACTCTCTCTCTCTGTGCCTACTTCCCCGGTAGGGAGGTAGTGTGTATATATATCACAAAAACAAGAATTAAAAAAGGCATATAGTTTTCTTAACACATTTTAATTTCATACTTCAAACTGTTGACGAGAACTTACAATAAAATCTAAAATTATAACTATAATGACATGTATAGGCACATTACTACGTCTAACTTTATATATTCATTCTCAACGACAAATAAATATTTTGATCTTCAACATATTACGCTTATAAATCTAAATAAATCATAATATAAGTAAACTACCCGCATTTAAAAACAATTAATCACAGAAACAAAAATATATGCGTTTTCATTAGCAACTAACTTTTAACGGTTTTGTATTTGTAGCTAATATTATCTATTCTGTGGTTTTACCGACAATTTCTTTTTCATCGTTAAATTTTTAATATGGCGGCAAAAGCGTAATGGCTAAGATGTCGGACTTGCGATGAACCTCACTCAGTAGGTACGCTCGAAGGGATTTCCGCACGATAAAAAAAAAAAAAAAAAAAAAAAAAAAAAAGGTACGCTACAAACGTGGAGCCATTCCAACGCAAACATTCAACTTGGTTAGAGGGGTTAGCCGCAACTTGCTACTATTTTTAGAAAAAAATAAGATTATAAATATTATCCATAATTTATAGTTAGCGAACGGAAGAGGATAATATAAACTTAACTAATAATGACTCTAGATTGAAGATTTCATGGTTAATAGATAGCTCTAAAACAAGTCAAAACATTATATATTCAACATCCAGCTATGTGCTCTGTAATATCGACAGCGATGGCTCCTATCGACCGCAATATATCTAAATACTTTCAAAATTGTATCCATATTTTGTTTCTAACATGCCATAAAATATATTGAAAATGGATTACAGATATAAGACAATAAAAATAATGGTTTAGCTACTCGATTGAACTTGAACTGCTTACTCGAATTGCCCTTGAAGCGGTATTACATCTCGATCGGACAGCGGACAATAGACGACTGCAGTCAACACATGCTATAAGCACTTACAAGGGTGGGTAGTAATCGAACAAAAATGGAACTTCAATTACTTTTTTCTAAAGATTTAGATCGGAAAAAGAGAAGATGTTCTCTTTTTCCGATCTAAATCTTTAGAAAAAAGTAAGCATACAAAATGCTTAAAAATTTAATTGAAATAATTAGGCGGAGTCATCAAAAAACACTGTTTAAAAATGACTGTAAAGTTATTCATTGTTTCCGTAGTGCGCAAGAATTACGGTAGATGGCTCCAACGTCGCCTTAAGACGTATTAATGTATCGGAGAATTTCGAATATCTGGGACGTGTCTAGGTGGCTCAGTTGGCCAGAGCATTCCCCCTGTAAGGGACTGGTCGCGGGTTCAAGTCCCGTCCTAGATGTTCTCTTTTTCCGATCTAAATCTTTAGAAAAAATGGAACTTCATAAATCACTAATTCTTCTAATTGGCGATTAGACTACAAGATATAGATATTTTTAAACGCAACATACTTTTTTTTTTAGTAGGTAGATATTAGACTTTATTGTTTTACCGCACCTTATCTGGCCAACATTGCAACAAACGTTTTAATATTTTTTTATAGTAGTTGGCAAGGTCAATGTCGTTGTTCTTCAGCTTAGGAATAACAGTGTAAATTTTACGTTTCAGTTTTTTTTATTTGCTGAATAAGTACATTTCAATGGTATTTCGGTGTACAGTGCCATATAAAAATTACAACTACAATATAGGAATATTCCTACCTGTAACCATCACATATTTATTTTAACATTTAAATACATAGTCTTACAACACGTTATTTAACAACAGCAATCATCAGTATTAAATACAAATATTAACGTGTCACGGTTACATAAGTATATAATATTAAAATAATTAAAACTAACATACTAAAACCAATAAATAAGGGTCAACAATCTAATGCCTTTAAACGAGCCATTATGTAGATATATAATATAATCTGAATCTCGGAAACGGCTCCAACGATTTTCATGCTATTTAGTATGCATGGGGTTTCGGGGGCGATAAATCGATCCACTTAGGTTTCATTATTATAAAACGTCGAAAAAAGCCAGGTATCTGTCATCCAGGTACTAGAGCATACCCGAACAGAAGAAGGCCAGGACGGCGGGGCGACTAGCGACCCCGCCCCCAAACCGGGACAAGACCACCGTGGTTCCCAAACCCGAGGGGCTATCTCTAAACCGGAGATGGCCCAGGGTCAGTCGGAGTGCGAGGGAAATGGCTTATGGATAACCTTACACCCTGGCGTCTGAAGTCCCGGGACGGCGTGCGGTTTTAGTTTGATATCAATCAGATATATAAAACCACATCCGAAGGGATTTCCGCACGAAAAAATAAATTTCAAAAAACTCTCAAATGGCTCGTGTCATTAGAAGTCCTTTTATTGATTTATTGGTTGGCCCGTTAGTTGCACATGGCCGAATTTTTGACGTTTGTTCAAGAGTTTTACCTCTAGATATAACAAAAGTTTAGTTCAATATTTTTTTTTAAATTTATCACATTCTTACATAATGTTGAATCCTAAACCACATAGATTGATATTAAACAAAATTACAAAATGTAAAATCAACACTATCTTACAAATATATTGATAATATAAGTTATATTGTTGGATTATTTTATACAATTATATTGTAAAAAGTTAGTTGCTAATTTCATTACAATCTTAGTCAGTGAACAATGTAACACGCGGGAAAATTAATGTTGTCCACCGCAAACTAAACCTAAACCTTAGAAATATAAATACAAAAATACATCACCAAGTGTACTATCTCAATAGTTTATTCAAACAACAATTATATTATAGCGTTTTAACCTCATTTGCATGAATGATGTCTCTTGAAGCAAATATTTAACTATCACACATATTTTCTTGAAAAAACTACCCTCACGTAAATAAGACTATATATAATTGTGACCAACAACTTTCTACACCAAAATCAGTCGAAAATCTAGCGTAATGTTTGTCTATTTGCCAGAAAAAATATTGGCACAACGAGTCCTATCACAAGGCATCAATTCAGCAGAAAAGGTAGCCGAATGTTATCTTCCAACAAAACGAGAAGCTTTATTACTCCTGACTCACAGTAAATTGCAGAAAATTTGGTAGAGTAAACACGTGGATGAATGAACTGCTTTTTAAGTGCCGATTTCGCTTTGAAACGAGTAAATAAATACGATATTACGGTTGTTAGGTAGTTTACATTAAGAAACAACAAAATTATTCTGAAGGTCAAGTAGATTTTATACGGGTTAACAACCGAGATGAATTTTGGCAAGACTTCTACTCATACAAGGTCTGGATGATTTTCATTTACACTCAGAAAATTGCGATTATTCCGAACCTGACCCGGAAATCTGACCCGGTACGGGTTAGGTTAGAAACTTGAAAAATAAAATGTAATATTTGTTCCGAAGTAACCTGACCCGACGTCTCGTTGCTATCATAACCCGAATTGCCCAGATACGTTTAATGACTTGCCTAGCTATTTAGTCAAACAGCTTAGAAAAGCTACGCTCCGCTCCCGCATTAGCCTTCTAACCTAACCTAACCAAGTCGGATACTAAATATTAAATACTGATTTGACACATATGTACTTTTTATTTTGAGAAAGATTACAGAGAATGACCAATCTGCGCAATTCGGGTTATGATAGGAACGAGACGTCGTCGGGTCAGGTTAGGAAGAGAGTTACGTTCGGAACAAATATTACTTTTTTTTTTCAAGTTTCTAACCTAACCCGCGACCGGGTCAGGTTTTCAGGTCAGGTTCGGAATAATCAGATATATTTGGCAAGAGTCATACAAGGTCTGGACGATCTTCATTTACACCCAGAAAATTACAGCAGAACTAGCATTGGCAAGTTCTTAAGTATGTGCATCATCGCATTACAATGTGGGATGTACTGTATTAACATTGGAACTTGAAGTGCTAATACCAGCTTAAATAGTGACGGAATGACTTGATAACTGCATAACTAACTGATATAGTTAGGAGATAACATCCAACTACTTTACCCTGCCATTATGGCTACATAATACTTATACACGCGATATGACATGACTAATAGTATATGTATAAAACTGTATATTTATGGAACAACACGTGCCGACATGGGGCGTGCCATTTAACGATTAATTATATGCAAGGTCGTAGCTTGGGCATTTTCAATTACCACAATTATTGAGTATTCAACACTCTACCGGATATTGGATACAGAATTTTGCAAAAGACGAATTTTCTGGACTCTTTAATGGATCCCAAGAGCAAAATGCCTGGATGAGATTTATCACACTACGCTTTAGCATAAATCTTAGTAACTTATTAATTACAGTAAATGTATGTTGGTCTTTATATAATCTATCTACAGCTGGATGAAATTAATTGATTTTTTAACTTAAAACAGAAGATTTCCTCAAATTTGTTCTGCACGCTAGGAAAATTGTTATCACATACTGTGGGTGGCAAGAGAACACTATTTCTGATTTTTGGAATATTTCTGACTAAACACTAACACACCTTTTATATATTTCGTTACTTAGACTTAGGAAATCAAGCTTGGAGCCTGACGACGATAATATATTACCCGTAAAATGTTTCGGAATTTTTCAGAACAGTATATAAAAAGCGACATAGCTCGTAGAATTAGCAAGCTGAAGTGGCAATGGGCTGGCCACATCTGCCGAAGGACCGATGGCCGATGGAGCAAACGAGTTCTAGAGTGGAGACCACGAATCGGTAAACGGAAGGTAGGACGTCCCCCAGCAAGATGGACGGACGACCTGAAAAAGGTAGCTGGGATAGACTGGATGCGCAAGGCGGAGGATCGGGTGCTTTGGCGTAAAATGGGAGAAGCCTATGTTCAGCAGTGGACTGCAATAGGCTAATTGATTGAAATAAAAAAAAACTAAATAAACACAAACGATCTCGGCTTTACTAATCAGAGGGTCAATTCTCGCACTAAAACTATGTTCGAAATTCAGTTCCGATCTCATCTTGATCTCACAAATACCATAAAAGGTTTCTCATAACAAAGTTCTCAATTTACAACATTGACTGTAATGTCAGCGAATCGATACGTTCGAATTCTGACCAAAAATTGAAAAAGTGCTAATCGGGATTCTACTAAACTTTGTAATTGATATTGTAATGTGAACGAAACGTAATTCGAATTCTACTTCCTCTTTATAAATCAAGTTTGAAATTTTTATGCGATCGTCATAGCTGAACACGTCTGAACTGAACTGAGATTATATTGAGATTTAACTAAAACCATACCATACCACAGGGATTGTATTTATTATGAGCAAAATACCCATTTTCATTGAAATAAAACTATTTTTAACGGATTCTATCGCGATTTATTTGATGTTATTTTATATTTTACATTAATTCCGACGTTTCGGTTGCTTTTTAGCAGCTATGGTCACGGGGGGAGAATCCGTCATAATAATTTTATTTCAATGTGTGACATTCGCGTAAACTTCCGACAATACCTATTTTCAGTCAATTCATAATTCAAACTCAATTCAATCACTTTTCGTTCTGTGCTAGTTTAATATTACGAGAATTGGCCTTCAGATCCTAGTTTTTTATTATTGTATAGATTACAGGAATCTTTATATAAGTTTGACTAATAACTGATAGATTAAGTTAAATTGGATAATATGAATCCACACAGAAATTGAAGTTACGTAGATTGTGAAGTAGGTGAGTATACTTGGCAGACGCTAGCAAAAGAAATTAATAAATTACCTTCTTTTGTCACGTTTTTTTTTATGGCTCAGTGGCGTACGTAACGTATTGCTGAGACGAGGTCTCTAGTTCGATCCCCAGTCGCCTCGGGCACACACCTCTGACTTTTCGTAGTTATGTGTGCATTAATTAATGTTAACTATCGCTCGCTTAATAATGTGCCCGGTGTCAATAGGCTCGCCCCCTATTACATTGGGACCTTAACATAACTGGCGAATCGTGGGTGTGTAATACACCTATGCTGCCTACCCCCTCGGGGATACAGGTGTGAAGTTATGTTTTTTTGTATCGTTTAAAGACTGTTGTGTCTAGTGCGTCGTGTAGTGACTACGCACTCTAACTTGTGGAATCCGGAAATGACAATGAGACGCTGTTCTTTTAAGAGGAGGAACATCTATTAACATATATAACATAACTTCACGCCTGTATCCCCGAAGGGGTACGCAGAGGTGGATTATACACCCACGATTCGCCAGTTATGTAAAGGTCCCAATGTAATGGGGGCGAGCCTATTGACATCTACCGGGCACATTATTAAGCGAGCTATAATTAACATTTATTAATGCACACATAACTACGAAAAGTCAGAGAAGTGTGCCTGGGGCGACTGGGGATCGAACTCAAGACCTCGTCTCAGCAGTCCGTTACGTACACTAATGGGCTATCGCCGCTTTGCTCTTCGTTTAACATCTATTACTCTTGTAGTATTATAGTAAAAACTTAGATATCTATTAACTTTTAATAATCACTGTGAAAGTTAAATGACTACTGCAACAAGTATTAATAGCTTTTATCTACACCCATGCTTTAAATTCTCTATAAAAGATTCTGAAACAGTTAGCTTATTGCCAACATTAATACATCCAATGTCCTAATAACCATAATATCATCCGAACGGGTGTTATAATGTTGTATGAAATTTCATAATAACACTCCTTTCGCTTTTTCAATCTCTTCCGCGCAAAGGGTTACTGATCAGACAGCCAAATTCTTACGGCTCGATGCGTGGCATCTGTATGAGTTTCAAAAAAAGAACTGTCATTCACGCGCGTTGCATTGCACGACCACAGCGGCGGCGGCGCGCTATAAAAAAAAAATTAAAGCTTATTCGTTCGAATTCGAATTCCCGCTATTTTTCTTCGCTATTATTTTTGCAAATTGTTTTGTTTACTTACGAAAATGAGCGAATCAAGTTTTGATAACACACCTCCAGACATTTCGAATGCAACAAAGGACATTTCTAACAAAATTACTACCGGAAAAATCTAGAAAACAGTATGAAAAGGCGTACCAAGATTTCATGAATTGGAAAATATCAAAGGGCAGTACATCATTCTCTGAAGATGTATTATTAGTTTATCATGGGTGTAGATAAAGTCTTGTATGCAACTGTATAATTAGGTATTAAAACACTCATGTGATACTATTATCACACTCAGCTTCGCTTCGTGTGATAAACCCACATTCATGTTTTAGTACCCCCCACAGTTGCATAAATAACTATTAGTAATCACTTAGGATCAGCTGCACCATATCTTTGTTTCAAAAAGCTATGTTCTAGTAGGGTAGATAGATAAATTGTGCGTCAAGATCATGACTTGACTGACTGACTGCAAAACATTACTTTTTTTCTCAACAATAAATGTATGGGACAATGTAGGGCAGGTATGTACTTTGAGTGTATGCTTAAACTGACGACCTCTGTGGCGTAGCGGTACTGCGTTAAACTTCTTAGTCAGAAGTCGCGGGTTCGATTCCCGCTCAGTGCAAATATGTATATTTACATTGGTCTCGGTGTTTCTATGTATATGTACTTATTTACAAAAAAAAGTATTTAATTATGTTTATCCGCATTCTAGAACCCATATGACAAGCTCTGCTTAGTTTGGGTATCGATGGCGTTGTGTAATTTGTCCTAGAATATTTATTTATTTTTTATTTATTACTGGCTGGCTTGTCGCGGCGGCCACTTGTCAGTTATCAGGTGCTGAAGGTAGGTTAAGTTAGGTGCTAAAAAAGGTAGGTAGGTATTTGGTTTTAGTCGGTTCAAGCCCGACATAACCGCCCCCGCTGGCCGGCGGGAGGGGGGGGGTATCTGAAGGAATTTCCGCACGAATAGAAAAAAAAAGGTATTTTGTTAAAAATGAGATATTTCCTTAACATTGCCGTATGTTAACTTATTAAATCCTAGAATTTGTTGCTGATTAGCGGCACTATCGAATGGTGTAAATAATACAGAATGTATTTTTTTTTTTAAATAAATTTGTTTGATTTTCCGATTTTGATGAAAACTAAAAAAACATCATTTGGATTTTTGAAATCTTTATTCCTAGTCAGGAATCAAACCCGTTAATTTATGCTATTTTGGGGAGCTTCCAGGTTACTGCCGACGGAAAGTTTCTGGTAATGTTGATAATGCATTTTTAACAATATTTTCTAAAACGTACGTAAAAATCTGCACAGAAACTGTTCAGTCGGGTTGCGAGGGAAACGCCTTATGGGACACCTTAAACCCCGGCATCTGAAGACCCGAGACGGCGGCTTGCGGTTTTAGTCAGTTCAATCCTGCTATAATCATCCCCGCTGGCACTGCAACTATGAAGTTCGTACTATTTTTACTGATTACTGACAAATGGCCGCCGGGCCAAGCTAGCAGGTACGTACAGGGGATATCCGCACGAAAAAAAAATTAAAAAAAAGGTCAAATATGCATACACTCATAGTTGGTTCAAGCCCGACATAACCGCCCCCGCTGACCGGCGGGGGGTATCAGAGGGGATTTCTGCACGAAAAAAATATGGTACATACCTTTTTTTTTATACATCATTATCCCATACCCTTTATTCTTGATAAAATAAGTGATTTCGGGCGGAAAGGGTATGCAACGCCCAAGAGTATTCACCTACGAACATCAAACTCGTCTGAAAAGTTTTAAGCAACTAGGCTCACAAATTCATTTAATAGCATTTTTATTGTAACATAGTTGTCAAGTAGGTGTTATAGAACGTACCACAAAATATTATGTAAAAAATGTTTCGCTTGACTACAAACCAATTGCACGCATATGTTTATGACTTCCTGTTGTTCGCTGATAAACAGATTTTTTTTCAAGAAGTAATATACCGTTAACTTTTTATATAGGTACCTAAGCCAAATGCCTTGGGTTAGATTTCACCGATAAATCTTAACGCGTTTTATTAATTCAATTAAATTTTTAGAGAACATCTAGGGCGGGACTTGAACCCGTTGGTCGCGGGTTCAAGTCCCGTCCTAGATGTTCTCTTTTTCCGATCGAAATCTATAGAAAAAATAAGCATAAGTACTTAAAAAATTTATTGAATTAATGTGGCGGAGTAATCAAAAAACAATGTTTAATAAAAATGATTGTAAAGTCATTCGTTGTTTTCGTAGTTCGCAAGAATTACGGTAGATGGCTCCAGCCTCGCCTTCAGACGTATAATTTATAGAAGAATTTCGAATATCTGGGACGTGTCTAGGTGGCTCAGTTGGTCAGAGCATTCCCCCTGTAAGGGACTGGTCGCGGGTTCAAGTCCCGTCCTAAATGTTCTTTCTTCTTCAAATCGATAGGAAAAGTAAGCGTTTTATTAAATTTAAACTCGTCAATGAATATTATTGAATGAAATGTGAAAAATAAGTTAAGTTATCCCTTGCATAATTCAGCCTTAACCATATTAGAATTTAACAGGTAAACTGTAAAAATAAAAAGTCCTTACTTTTTGTCTAGGGAATGGGTTTCTATAGGCGGAGCCGCAGGCAACAGCTAGTTATAAAATAAAAGAAGATATTATCAAGGTGGCAATGTTAGCTTCAAAGGTTTTAGGAAAGATACACTTTAGGCAGGTATAATTCAAGTACCTGACCGAGTAAAGTAACCGTAATAGGTGATGAAGCTGATGAATAAGAAAACATTTAAAAAAAATCTAAAAAACTTGTTTCGGTCTTTTTGGGCCGTCGGGTTTTTGATATTTTAATAAAAAAAAATTATACTTTTTATATTTCATATTATATACCTATAGGTATATTTTGATACCCTACTCGATAAGTTTATGTGAAAATATTTCTTTAACATACATTTTAGAGCCAAAAATCCGCCATTTTGTTTTTATTTTTACATACCCAGTGTCACTCTTACAGTAAATACAAATCTAACGACACCGCCCAGGGGCATTTACTTTTGAAAAACATAACCATCCTTCTGGCACAGTCGGGTAAAAATTCAAAAACATTCGTGGGTGCGTATTATACTAACCCCATTACACCGCGGCACTGTTATTTAGTCACATAAGAGGTTTTGGCGAAAAATAAACAATAGGGTTAATGCATGATTGTGGCAATGGTGCGGAGCGCGCCCGGGAGAGATTTAGAACTCTCCCGGTCCGCCGAGCCCGCAACTTGCTCGCCGCGCGTCGCAGGCAACTCAGGCGCCGGAGGTCGCTTAACGACCTCCGTCCTCCATGAGCGCAGGCCTGGGGGTGACAGGTGAGGCCGCCTGTCACCCCAGCAGAAGCAGGCCGGGACGGTGGGGCGACTAGCGCCCCTCCCCCAAACCAGGGCAAGACGGGGACACCGTGGTTCCCAAACCCGAGGGGGCCATCTCGAAACCGGAGATGGCCCAGGGTCAGTCGGGGTGCGAGGGATATGCTCTATGGGCAACCTTACACCCCGGCGTCTGAAGACCCGAGACGGCGTGCTTATTTAGTCGGTTCAAGCCCGACATAACCGCCCCCGCTGGCCGGCGGGGGGTACCCGAAGGAATTCCCGCACGAAAAAAAAAATGCCGTCTGACCCAATCTCGATAGGAGAGCCTGCACCATAGCTTCTCCCGTCAAACAGCAGTTTGCCGGTTTGCAGACTTGCTTAGGCCCTGAAAATCTTGATGGGGCCCCATAGATAGATGGAACCCATGACTGTATGGGTATTAACCGCCCCCGCTGGCCGGCGGGGTGGGGGGAGAGGTATCCGAAGGGATTTCCGCACGGAAAAAAAAAAGGTATATGGGCAGGGGCCTATGTTGAGTAATAACATTCCAAAGATCGATCCATTATCTAAAATGTCGAGTGCAGATTATGGATTCTCTGAAACATTATCACATACTGATTGTAAGTTTGTAGTAACTCCCAGTGATGCTGCTATCTGCGGTATTGCGGATGTTTAAATCTGTTCTTCCTGCGACGTATACTGTTGTATGCATCTGTTTATATACTCAGTTATCTGCATTAATATTACTGGTGGTAGAAATTTGATGACACAAATTTGTCACAAAATTCGGCCGGGTGGGTACCACCGTGCACGATTGCGAAAAACCCTCCATAGTAATCCAATTTCGGTTTGGTTGCGTTCAGGGGTTAGCAAGTGCATAGCCAGGCAGGGGCATTGTGGTCGCAGCACTAGTGGGACCGGTGGGTGTCACGCGGTGCTGCGACGACAATCCTCTTCTGATGAGGCCGTCAAGCTGAGTGCCACCATTGTCAACATGGTACGTGTATGTAATGGTGACCCTCGTTCATGAGACTTTACCTTCAGCTTACCATCAGGCGAGGTGAAGTCAAATTGACGTGTCGTAAATATTAAAAAAAAAAAAATTACGAGGCGTCGGTAGTTAAGGAGCCGGTCTTACGATCGAGAAGTCCCGGGTTCGAATGTTGGCTATTACACTACCTATGTGAACCCTATATGAACTCCTAACACAAGCAATTTAGCTTGGCTGGAGTGGTTAGGGGCAGGCAATACTAGGACTTCCGGCGCTAGTTTTTTTTTTAATAAAACATTTGTAAGAAAACAATATGAATGAATGAATATCTTGGTCTTCGCAAAAATGCCAGAATCGTAGCAAGTGGAAACATGTGGTATCTGCGTGTAACTCAATGAGACAGTGACTACCTGTTTTTTTTCGTGCGGAAATCCTTCGGCCACCCTCCTGCCGGCTAGCGGGGGAGGTTATGTCGGACTTGAACCGACTAAAACCGCACGCCACCTCGGGTCTTCAGACGCCGGGGTGTAAGGTGGCCCTAAGGCTGACCCGGGCTGACCTAGGACCATCTCCGGTTTCGAGAGGGCCCCCTCGGGTTTGGGAACCACGGTGTTCCCGTTTTGCGCCGGTTTGGGGGAGGGGCGCACTCCGCGCCGCCGCCCGCCCCGGCCTGCTTCTGCTGGGATGACAGGCGGCTCCATCTGTCACCCCCAGGCGCAGGCTCATGGAGGACGGAGGTCGTTGAGCGACTTCCGGCGTTTGAGTCGCCTGAGCCGAGCGGCACTACCTACGTGCATAAACCACTTTAATTATTTTTTTATAGTCGATATAGTTTGACCACTATATCACCTGTTCGTAAGTGATGATGTGGTCGCCGGTGGAGTACGCTGGCCTAGAAGCAACCTATTCACTTAAGACTTGAAGACTCCCAAGTTATAGCTTCCCTATATTCCGACGGGATCAGGACACACGTGGGTAAAGTCACGGGGAAATCACCCAGTAGGTGATGTAAACTCTTGTTCAATTCAGCATGCCTGCGGCTTTCGAGCAACATGCCTGTAATCCTGTTTTGTTGTGGCCTTTTTTTTTTTTCTATACTATTATATTGTGTCTGTACAATAGAGATATTGTATAAAAAAATCTTGGGTTACCGATTCTGAACAAAAAATTTTTTTTTTGGAATTCTTGTCCGTTTGTTCGCGATGGACGCAAAAACTACTCAACGGATTATGACGTGGTTTTTTCTATTAGAAAGGTCTTGGTCAGACTTAAAATCTGCCGAGTGTTTGATTGCAAATGGTCAAGTAGAACCGGAGATATGACAAAAAATAGAAAACCGACCTTGACGCAAGCGCGCCGTATATTATAGTATAGACTAGCTGTGCCCGCGACTTGGTCCGCATGGATTAAAATTTTTATGGTTTTGTAAAATTGTAAAATTTCAATAAAATTACGATTTACGATTTTTTGGGATTTTCTTTAGAAAAGCCCTATTGCTATCGAGTTGTCGTCGTCGACGTCGTCGTTGCCAATTTTCTGTCACGGTTTTGGGTATGAAGGAGATGAGCTATCGAGTTGCTGTTTTCGGTAATAGATTCGTGCTGGGGTGAACCATTGCAAGATAAAGAAAAAATCGCAAAAAATCGGAAAAGAAAACGCAAAATCGAAAATCCCTTGTATTCGGCTGAGCTCGTCTCAGGAATTCAACTTGTTTTCTATCGAGGCAAAACAAAGCATTTCTTTACCTTTACGACGGTAGGAATATCATTTCATGTATTTTAGCGTTTGATACCCAAAAACTGTTTCTAAGACACCTCTTTTACGCTTTTGGACTTACCACTTCGTCTTAGTAGAATGAGTAGACTTACAGAATGAAAGATTAATTATTATTGTTCTGTAACAGACGCGTCCTTGGTTTTCGTTTCTGCCTATTTTAATAACACTTTTTGTACTGACGACCTCAAGTTTTCTTTTTGAACGAGAAAAACCGTTTTTGGTACTTTTTGGGCACTTTTTCACCCCGGGCTATGCCAAAACCTAAAGAATACAACAAAGACATCGCTATTTATAATCGGTCCGTCTAATAAATAAATAATACTATTAATATTACCAAGCTGAAGAGATGTTTTGTTTAGTTGAACGCGCTAATCTCAGAAACTACTGGTTCGAATTTAAAAAAATCCTTTTTGTATTGTAAAACCTATTCGACAAGGGGCGCGGGTTCGATTCCCGCTCAGTGCAAACATGTATGCATGAATATGTCTATTTGCATTGGACTCGGTGTTTCTATGTATAATATGTATGTATTCACAAAAAACAAAGTATAGAAGTATGTTTATCCGCATTCTGGAACCCATAACACAAGCTAGTTAAACTATGCTTACTTTGGGTCTAGAAAGCGCTGTGTAGAATGTCGTAGAATATTTATTTATATATTTATTTTATTTATATTCTTCGAGGAAGGCTCGATTATAAAGGCTTTATGCATATATCATCACGCTACTATCCAGGGGAGCGGAGCAGTAATCATATTTGTTAACAAATCGGGCAATTGCCATACATTATTGTAAAACTAATAAACTGGGACTGCAAGGCGAATCGCCGCTTGCAATGTTGAGCTGAGTGGGACATCGTGATTCTTGTCCAATAGATTTGACCGCTATTGTGGAGTCAGATTTTGAAAATTTTGAACAGTGACCATTCCTCCGTGGCAAGTCCGATTTTGAAAATTCTTTTTGAAAGTCACAACTCTGGACATGCTTTCTGAGCGTGTAAAGTTTGGTCGCAGTGTCTCGAGCGGTAATTATGTAATTCCATCTGGAATTTTTTTAACGGTGATCATTCCTCTGTGGTAGCATTAATTTTTTCAAAATATATCCATAAACCTTCCTCTGATTGACCTCTTTAATCATGCCAAATTTGGATCTGATTGGATTAGTAGTTTAGGAGGAGACCTGTGACAAAGAAAATCCTGAAGTCTGGTATGAGGAGCTTTCGCTCGGCTTCGTCTCACCCAGCTCAAAAATTACCGGCATGTGGGTATGGGTTAAATAGGTGCCACGGGGCATCGAAGTATATTACGGACGAAGCCGCGGGGGACAGCTAGTAATAATTTATAAACTTCTGCGTAAGAGAATTGTGTAGTATTGGAAAATATTATGGATAATGCTATTGTATTAGGAAAACACTTAACGTAATATTAAACATAGGCGATGATGACTGGGTGGTTAAGGAATATAGGCGTTCACTCGAAGACCCCACTAATTATTATCCAGGTTTCCTCGAGGTAATATACGGTATATAAATCTTAAGGCTTTCACGGCCGGCGTTGCATGTAGAATATACTGCTTCCGGGCTGTCGACCGCAGTGATCGACGAAACGTCTGGAACACAAGTTTCCGATGGACCACGGCCAAACAGCCCGGAAGCAGTATATTCTACATAATATACGGTACTCTTTTCTTTTTCGTCCCGGAAGTCCCTTCGGATAACCTCCCGCTGGCAAACGGTTATGTCGGGCTTGAATCGACTAAAACCACACGCCGTCTCGGGTCTACAGACGCCGGGGTGTAAGGTTGCCCATAAAGCATATCCCTCGCACCTCGACTGACCCTGGGCCATCTCCGGTTTCGAGGTGGCCCCCTCGGGTTTGGGAACCACGGTGTCCCCGTCTTGCCCCGGTTTGGGGCCGTTCCCGGTCTGCTTCTGCTAGGGTACCAGGCGGCCCAGTCACCCCCAGGCCTGCGCTCATGGAGGACGGAGGTCGGAAGGTCTGTAATTGGTTTTTAGGTAGCAATTAAGACATTGAAATTACTTTATCCCTTTGTGGCATCGCCTACTTTTGATCCCTGGAATAAACAAACGGGGTCAGAATTCCACGTGGGTGGAACCGCAGGCAACAGCCAAACTAGCTGAAGTTGGTTATCTTTTTTGGTAATTTTTTTTTTATATATTTAGGACACGTCAATTTGACTTCACCTCGCCTGATGGTAAGCTGAAGGCAAAGTCTCAGGAAAGAGGGTCACCATTACATACACGTACCATGTTAACAATGCTGGCACACAGCTTGACGGCCTCATCAGAAGAGGATTGTCGTCGCAGCATCGCGTGACACCCACCGGTCCCACTAGTGCTGCGACCACAATGCCCCTGCCCGGCTATGCACTTGCTGACCCCTGAACGCAATCAAACCGAAATTGGATTACTATGGAGGGTTTTTCGCAATCGTGCACGGTGGTACCTACCCGGCCGAATTTTGTGACAAATATTTGTGTCATCAAATTTCTACCACCAGTAAACCAAGTAAACCAGTAACTAAACAAACTATTGATTTCACAATAAGAAAGGAAAAGTTCAAATCTCATCTCACTAGACACGGCAAACGTCACGTATACAGAATATGATGAGATGATTCCACAGATCAAAAGTCGAAAGATACGATGTATAATTCAGACTAATATGTATCTTTAAATCACATTTGTATTTCTTATACATGACGTCATCTGTGCCAGGACCTCGAACTGTAAGGGCCGGTGCTGACTGGCGGCACGGCACGACAAAAGACGTTTTCATCTCTCGTGTTCGGAAAGCTTAATTTTCAAGGGTAGATAGCCGGGTGGAAAGTAGCTTATTTCATCCCTAGGGTGGAAAGTATTTTTTTTTAATTTTAAGTTTCGCCATGGAGTTCATGATAATTTAATTACGTCATAATGCCTTGATATCATGACGCTTTTTTTACATGGCCGCCTAACATGGATATTAATTTAACTACCGATGAAATTTAAGAACAGGCAAAAGCTGTTGTTATTAATCTATTTCAAATTGTTCTAATTTTACTTTAAATTTTAACTGATAATCAATATACCTGTTTCATTAAATGTGTGTGTAGTATTTTAATTTCCTCACATAGTCGAAATGAAAAGTAGAGTGTTTACCTCGGGTGAATGTCACCATTTCACCCTCGAACTTTTGGCGGAGAAATATCTCGGGTGAAGTGGCTGACTTTCAACCCTTGTGTAACAATCTACTATTTCACCTCCCCAGTATAAAACGGGTACCTACCTTTAATGCTTAAAAACTCACAGCAAAATCGCATTTTGCTCCGAGTTTTGCTCCGCAGCAGGCGGCGGGTGCAGCTCCCGCACTATTATGAGCAGTATAGTGAGCACTATTATACATAGTGTGTTGTGTTCCTCACATAGGTGAAAGTTAGTGAAGGTTAGTGAGAAAAGTGTTCCAGGTCTCACTAGTCAAGGTGAAAAGTTCTATGTGTAACACGAGAGCAAATCACTGTGCTCAGTAATCTAAGTTAGAATCGCTACGCTCGTGATTCAATTTTAGACTACTTCGCTAGTTCGTGATTTAAAGCCTTGTATTTTATTACTAGGTCTGCAAGGCGAATCGCTGCTTGCAATGTTGAGCTGAGTGAGACATCGTGATTCTTGTCCAATAGATTCGACCGCTATTGCGGAATCAGATTTTGAAAATTTTGAACAGTGATCATTCCTCCGTGGCAAGTCCGATTTTGAAATTTTTTTTTGAAAGTCACAACTCTGGACATGCTTTCTGAGCGTGTAAAGTTTGGTCACAGTGTCTCGAGCGGTTATTATGTAATTCCATCTGGAATTTTTTTAACGGTGATCATTCCTCTGTGGTAGCATTAATTTTTTCAAAATATATCCATAAAACTTCCTCTGATTGACCTCTTTAATCATGCCAAATTTGGTTCTGATTGGATTAGTAGTTTAGGAGGAGACCTGTGACAATGAAAATCCTGAAGTCTGGTAAGAAATCTATACAAATAAGTAAAATTGAAGTGTTTGTTTGAAACGCTAAAATAACAGCTTTTCAATGAGTGCATATGAATGTATACACGGCACTTACAATAAAAATCTAACCAACTTTTGTCTGTTTATTTGAATTAGGTTATCTTTGGAACGGCTAGGCCGATTTTGACGAGAATTTCACTGGTAGATAGCTAGTATTATTAGATTGAAGTCACGGGCACAGCTAGTAGACCATAATTTCACGTCAGTAAAACTTAAATTTCTATAATGATCATGGTGGGTACAAAACCGAAGCGAGTATCATTAAAATGGAACGGCACGGCAAACGATTTTTATGTGAGAATAGAAATAGACTACGGCACGGCTAAGGATTATGTAACGGTTACGAATGGACCTTAAGCACGTGACAATTAAATTGAAACTCCTACGATGAATGTCGTAGATACAAAAACGATCACGGCGCGGGGGCGCGGGCGGTCAAAAAAAAAGCAAAAAAAATATAGGTGATTAGAAATTAACCTTAACAACATTCAAATAAAATTAAAATTAAAATGGCGACCGTAGTTTTTTTTTTTGTACCTTCGTGACTATAATAGGAAATTTGAATTTTATTCCCATGACTTTAGGGTATATTACTATTCGTAGCTGAGTAAGTAGGTATAATATTAGATTTTGGTAGTAAATCACCACAGCGTGCACGACATTGCCAAGGTCACCAAACGTGACCTCATTGCACGCCACTATGAAACTATATCTTCAAATGACAGCTTATAGTGTTTCATTCACGCGATTTAAGTTTCTTGATCCCATAATCCATCGAAAAACAAAACAAGTTGAATTCCTGAGACGAGCTCAGCCGAATACAAGGGATTTTCGATTTAGCGTTTTTTATTTTTGCGATTTTTTTTTTATCTTGCAATGGTTCACCCCAGCACGAATCTATTACCGAAAACAGCAACTCGATAGCTCATCTCCTTCATACCCAAAACCGTGACAGAAAATTGGTAACGACGATGACGTCGACGACAACTCCATAGCAATAGGGCTTTACTAAAGAAAATCCCTAAAAATGAAGTTGCTTAAAAAGAGGTCGCGCGTCTGCTGCGAAATCCTCGCGCTGTCTCCTAACTACCGTCGCGTCGGTGCCGTTTGTAGAATTAGATTAGACCATAGTGCGATTGACAACAAAGTTCATTATGCTATATACAATTTCGTTGCAAAAATTTTTCATTCTATTCTGCAGCAGTGTGAATTAAGCCTAAGAGACTTCGGCGGCGACTTCTTTGGTTCGATTCCCGAGTAGGATAAAGTGTATATTAATAGTAATATGTTGTTTGGTAACGTGTTCGATAGACGGCAATAGGGTTAGACAGATAGACAGGCATGAGTTTATAATTGTACCAGCTGTATAACGGGCCCACCAGGCGAGGCCGCCGGTAACCCTGGGGTTATCCTTTCGAGGGCTTACCCGGGGTGCCCGGCAACGGACACCTGGGGAGGACACCGTGCGGTTTTAGTCGCCGGGGGGTATCCGAAGGGATTTCCGCACGTAAAAAAAAAAGGTGTATAACGTGGATTTACTTACCCTTTTTTTTATATATATAGGACACGTCAATTTGACTTCACCTCGCTTGATGGTAAGCTGAAGGTAAAGTCTCAGGCAAGAGGGTCACCATTACATACACGTACCATGTTAACAATGGTGGCACTCAGCTTGACGGCCTCATCAGAAGAGGAGAAAAGAAGAAAGAAAATGTTAAATAGCCTGGCCTTCTCTAAAAACTTCTACGAATCGGTAAACGGAAGGTAGGACGCCCCCCCCCCCTCCCCCCAGCAAGATGACGGACGACCTGAAAAGGAAGCTTGGATAGACTGGATGCGCAAAGCGGAGGATTGGGTGCTAGCGTGCAATGGGAGAGGCCTATGTTCAGCAGTGGACTGTAATAGGCTAATTGATTGATTGATTGATCTCTAAAAACTAGGCCATTAAATGTAAATAGGATTGTTAAATTTAATATCTGTAATTCAAGGAATTAGCCCGTTTAAATAAACAAACTACATAATCAGGTTTATTATTAATGTATATTCTACCGCGGTAGCCTAGTGGTATGGGTAAAGGACTGCTGAGACGAGGTCTCGGGTTCGATCCCAGGTATTACCATGGCACACACCAATGACTTTTCGATGTGTATTTATCGCAGGTTTATAAGTGCCCGGTTAAATGCAATAGACTCGCCACCTATTACATTATGACCTAAACATAAACTGGCGAAATGTGGGTGCTAGCACCTCTGCCTACCCCTTCGGGGATATAGGCGTGAGTTTATGTTATGTTATGTTATGTTTTGTTTATTATATACAATATCTATGTTAGTACTAAGCCGGAAGTGATTTGAATACAAATAAATTATCATTTTTTGATTATGATTATTATTATTTATTTATTAAATAAAACGGTACATGACCAAAAAGAAGCGTCTGTAGCTTAGTGGTTAAGGAGTCAACCTTACGATCGAAAGGTCCCGGGTTCGAATCCTGGCCATTACTACCGACATGAACTCACTCCTAACACAAGCAATTTAGCTTAGCTGGAGGGGTTAGGTGGATATTAGTAATTTCGGTTACTAATATTCTTTTTAAAAAAAACCACTAAATAACTTAAAAATTTAATGTTATGAGTATTCGGAACCGCGCGTGTTAAGGAATCATTAGGCTTACATAACTATAATTATATGTTACAATAGTTATCACACCGCCAGTATTTTTAATTACGACCATAATTGAGATTTGATCGTATTGTATTTTCACTTGAAATTACTAAACAAGACATTTTATTCATTTAAATTTTTAATAATATTGTCAGTTTTGGGTATAATAATATTTTTATCTGATTCCGACGTTTCAAGTGCTTTCAGCATTCGGAATCAATGTAAATAATAAAATAACAATAAATAAATGTATATCTAAATATAATATGTAGGTATTTACAAAAAAAAGTATACATAAGTATGATTATCCGCGTTCTAGAACCCATAACACAAGCTAGTTAAAACTATGGTTACTTTGGGTCTAGAAAGCGCTGTGTAGAATGTCGTAGAATATTTAATATTTAATTTAATAAATCGCTATAGAATCCGTTTTAAAGTCTCCCCGTGACCATGGCTGCTGAAAAGCAACCGAAACGTCGGGATCAATGTAAAATATAAAATAACATCAAATAAATCGCGATAGAATCCGTTAAAAATAGTTTTATTTCAATGTGTGACATTCGCGTAAACTTCCGACAATATCACGTGAAAAATAATTTTATTTTAATATGTAACATTTGCATAATCTTTCGAACACGTGACATAACTGACAATAATATCATTGTCAGTTCTGTCACGTGTTTATGATAAGTAACTTCGGATTTAGCTGCAAGGGCCCGATTGTCCCTCCACAAGCCTGGATTTAGACTATAATGAAATACCTAATCGAATAACTCATAACTCGCCGGATAGTTTAGACTCACAATCGAACTGCACTCGGGTTCTCGGTATTAAGCTGTACGCACCTACCTACTTAATTCTTTTTCGACGGATTGTTTTATCATAAAACATACATAACTTCACGCCTGTATCCCCGAAGGGGTAGGCAGAGGTGTATTGCACACCCACGATTCGCCAGTTATGTTTTAGGTCCGAATGGAATAGGGGGCGAGCCTATTGCCATCTACCGGGCACATTACTAAGCGAGCGATAATCAACATTTTTAATACACACATAACTACGAAAAGTCAGAGGTGTGTGCCCGGGACGACTGGTGATCGAACTCAGGACCTCGTCTCGGCAGTCCGTTACCTACACCACTGGGCTATCGATTGTTTTATCGATAATCAAATAACTTATAACTTCTTGGGTGGTTTATTTAAGATTCACAGTGGCGCAGCCATCGGTTTCTAGGAATAACTTTATTATTTTTCGGCGATTTTTTCAGATGATAATGAGATAATCGAATAACTTGTATTCAACTCCCTGGATGGTTAAGATTCACAGTGGCGCCGCGTTGTAATCTGGTTCAAGGAATTACTTTATAATTTTTTGATCGCTTTTTTTAAGAAGTTTGAACGGGTACCTGGATGGTAGATATTTACACTTGCGCCCAGTAGGTGGTTGCAGTCGAGTAAAAAGAAATCGGTGTGAGGTCGGGATACAAAATATACCAAAAGGCTTTATCAATGATTCTACAAAGCATTACGCAATCATTGCAGTGAATCAATACCTTTTAAAACATAAGGTGGGCGTCTCAAACACCTAAGTGTCATAACCAGCATTCGTATCGACGACATAAATCGCTCAATTTGTCGAAAAGGTCACAATGCCGCCAATTAGAGCAATTATAAGACGCCATGAAAACATGTCTTAGTTTCGAACAAGACGTTACGCAATAGCTAAGGCAACTAAGGTACTCCACATTCGTATGATAGAGACACCAACGGAATATATCCGATATCTTGCGACGCCAAATTTGCCATAAATTTAAGGCTGATGACCTTTACGAATGACTGCTTAACTGCATACGTGGATAAAAATGATTGAGAAAGGCCAAAATTATCAAAAATTTAATATACATATATAGAAGCAGGTCACTGGAATTAAAATAGAAGTAGACTTGTTTGGTTATTAATTTATTTACTTTTAATATTAAAAGCACTCGAAACCGGCGGGCTTGCATGAAAGGTTTAATGACCGTGAAGGAAGCTCGTGAAGTGTGTAAGGACAGAAGCAGATGGCGGGCTGTTGTCTCAGCCTACCCCGGAGGGAAAAAGGGGTGAGTTTATGTATGTATGTATTATTTTTAGGTAACAATTTTAGGTAATATTAGCACTGAATCGGACTATGTCTAACAACTGACATCGAAAATGGTTACATTTCTTACTCGTTACCATGGCAACGAGTGACGACTGGGTTTTTAATTATTATAATTCAACTCCATATAGGTAGGGACGGTGGGGCGACTAGCGCCCCTCCCCCAAACCGGGGCAAGACCCGATCCCGAACCCGAGGGGGTCATCTCGAAACCGGAGATGGCCCAGGGTCAGTCGGGGTGCGAGGGATATGCTCTATGGGCAACCTTACACCCCGGCGTCTGCAGACCCAAGACGGCGTGCGGTTTTAGTCGGTTCGAGCCCGACATAACCGCCCCCGCTGGCCGGCGGGGGGGTATCCGAGGGGATTTCCGCACGAAAAAAAAAAAAAAAAAAAAAAAAAAGGTAGGGACGGTGGGGCGACTAGCGCCCCTCCCCCAAACCGGGGCAAGACCCGATCCCGAACCCGAGGGGGTCATCTCGAAACCGGAGATGGCCCAGGGTCAGTCGGGGTGCGAGGGATATGCTCTATGGGCAACCTTACACCCCGGCGTCTGTAGACCCGAGACGGCGTGCGGTTTTAGTCGGTTCAAGCCCGATATAACCGCACCCGCAGACCGGCGGGGGGGGGGGGGTATCCGAAGGGATTTCCGCACGAAAAAAAAAAAGGTAGTAAGTGTTAGCTGTTAAGTCTGTATCTCTGATGTCTGTGGAGTGCTCCTGATGTAGGGTGAAAAGAGGAAACAACACAAAAACGGCTCTTCCACCGACACCCCCCGATGTGAACCCACTCTTATAAATAATAATAAATATTGTAGGATAAAGTACACAACGCCATCTAGACCCAAACTAAGCACAGCTTGTCATATGGGTTCTAGGGATAAACATACTTAAATACTTTTTTGTAAATAAATACATAGAAACACCCAGACCAATGCAAATATACATATTTGCACTGAGCGGGAATCGATCCCGCGACCTCTGGCTTAGCAGTCGAATGCACTACCGCTACGCCACAGAAGTTACGCCACTTACCATAAGCATCATTCCAGTTGCATCCAAAGCTTGCTCTTTGGAGCCAGGGGTCCGCTCCTGATTGGTTCATCTTAACTTTTACGAGAATAACTGCCGTCTGATCCTTCAACTCCGAGTGGGAAACCTGCATCAGAACCTCATTCGTCAATCAGCAGGAGTACCGCCTTGCAGATGAGATTGACTTTTTTTTTTAAAGAATATTAGTAACCGAAAGCGGCGATAGACCAGTGGCGGACGTAACGGACTGCTGAGACGAGGTCTCGAGTTCTATCCCCAGTCGCCCCATGCACACAGCTCTGACTTTTCGTAGTTATGTGTGCATTAATAAATGTTAATTATCGCTCGATAATAATGTGCCCGGTAGATGGCAATAGGCTCGCCCCCTATTACATTGGGACCTTAACATAACTGGCGCATCGTGGGTGTGTAATACACTTCTGCCTATCCCTTCGGGGATACAGGCGTGAAGTTATGTGTGTAGTAACAGAAATGACTAATATTCCCCCTAAGCTAAGCTTAAACGCTTGTGTTAGGAGTGGGTTCACCTCGGTAGTATAATGGCCAGGATTCGAGCCCGGGACCTCTCGATCGTAGGGTCGACTCCTTAACCACTAAGCTACCGACGCTTGGCTTGGTTTGGCGGAAACCCATACGCATTACCACTAGCAATTTAGCTGAAATTGGGAAATTTACTAGTTACTAGTATTCTTTAAATATACCTACGAGACTAACTTTTTTTTATATATATATATATATTCGTTCCGTCAATTGACTGCACTTGCTGGATGGTGAGAAGCTAGGGTGAAGTCCATAAGATAGGACCACCATCCCAGATGCTGACGATCCTAAAATGGTAGCCCTTACCTTGGCGGCCTCAAAAGCCCTACCTAGGTATAGTATCAAAGAAATCAGGAATATGACAGTAAAAAAAACGCTCTCAGTTTCAGCTGGCACTAGGTCAGATGCTTCCAACATGGAACCGGTTAAACAGCTGAAAAAAATAACCTTGAATTACGTGCCAATATTTTAAACCTCACTGAACCAATC
The DNA here is from genome assembly GCA_946251805.1 of Cybosia mesomella. Classification (NCBI taxonomy): domain Eukaryota; kingdom Metazoa; phylum Arthropoda; class Insecta; order Lepidoptera; family Erebidae; genus Cybosia; species Cybosia mesomella. The sequence continues at coordinate 17,185,518 of OX276415.1, forward strand.
ATTTCATGCTTTACCAAGCTTGATGACATTAGGTGGCGGAGGTTGATATAAGCACCTGGGTATTTTTTAGTGTAAAATATAGGTACGTACTATTTTCGGCAGGATTAGAGTATTATTAGATGAGATTAAGTATGTATCTAAGTTTTAAATGCTAAGTGCTAAATAGACCAAAAAAACTTTCGATACTGTACCAACTTGCCACAATATATTTATGTGATGCGGAGGAATGTGTGTATTAGATTTATTGAGCTGAGTGAGACGAAGTCGAGCGAATTTTTTTTTTTTTCTATATATTTATTTTCAAATGGTGGCTATAAATCGACTATGATATGACTAAGCATCTTTCAAGATCATTTTGCTTTTGTTTAAGAGGTTAAAGCATCTTTCAAGATCATTTTGCTTTTGTTTAAGAGGTTAAAACATGTGGTTCTTGTGGAACTTACTGTACCGTGGGAAACAAATATACCGAAGGACCACACAATAAAATAAATACTATGATCTCACAAACGAATTAATCAAAAACGGTTACGTGGTTAATTTGTATGCAGTGGAAGTGGGAGCGAGAGGTATACCAGCACCCGCACCCGCACGGAGAATCCATGGATTGCTAAGAATATCGGCCTTATATCGCAGATATTTCAAAGAGACTTCTATCGTGAGTACATGCCTTTTTGTAAGGTTGAGCGCTCATTAGAGACAAGACAGTAGACTGTAGGTATTAGACATCTTGGGGTGTGTGTTGGGTAAGGGGTGTGTGTTGGGTAACCTCCTCGAGTGTCGCTCCGATTCCGATCCCGCTGCAGTCCGGGGGGAACGGAATCGAGAAAGATACCTATGAAATTGCCATAATTTTCTTACAAATCCATGAGTTTGTTATTCCTGTAATTTAATAGCTATTTCCATTATTTATATTTTGTTTGAAAGTTGATTTCAAGATTTTACAACTCTGTATTAAATTTTGTTTTTATTGGCCGCTTGATAAATTAATTCGATCTTCAAAAACAGTACTTCCTAAATGCTATCCATTTTGATGATAAATTTCGTATTACTTAACAGCTGTCACTTTTCAAAAATGTAATAAAAGTTGCTGTTTGTTAGCTTAATGTTGTCGCATCCATACACAAAAAAAAATCATAAAATTTGGATTTGACATTCCTAAAAAAAATGCAAAAATGTTAATACTTAAAATTGGGTTTTCTCCAATTTCTTCAAGAAAAACGGCATTTGTAACGACCTAATAGTAGATTTTATAAGTCGGTAAATTAATTTCCAATTGCATCTCCATCATTTGCTTGGCCTGCTCCCAGTTCAACATGCAATCAAACATGCGGCAGATTTTAGGTCTGGCCAGGACCTTACTAACCCAAAAATTCGCAAGAAAATCCCTTTAGTAGTTTTTGCGTCCATCGCGAACAAACAGATAAACAGACACGAATTCCAAAAAAAATTGTGTTCAGAATCGTTCATTTAACATAACTGTAGTTTGTTTTTAATATCTCCAACGTACAAACATAACTAATTTACAGTTTTATAATAGTATAGATATGAAAAGATTGTAGTTCATACATTGCGTCATGAATGCGTCATTGAACGCCCTGCGGATGAACGCACTCCACACCGACACTACTCAATGTCAATCGAACGAAACATGCTCGTGTTTTGTTCAATTGCATCACGACTCATGACTCATTTTCAATATTCCTCTCCTGGGACCCGTTGCAGTAACTTCACTTTTTTAATACGCGCCATTTCAATTCGATTAGTTAGCAAAATCTTGGATATTTAATAACATTAGCCATCCCGGGACTACCGACCTCCGTGGGCCTGAGGACGGCAGTTGGCCGACTCGCCGTCCTTACAGAAGCATGCCGTGGCGGAGGCGTGTCGTGTGTGTCCACATACGACTGCCAACTCACCATCGCGGGATTAAACCCGACCCCACCAGGCGAGGCCGCGGTGGCGGCCAAAGTCCGCCGGCAACCCTGGGGTTATCCTTTCGAGGGCTTACTCGGGGTGCCCGGCAATGGACACTTGGGGAGAACATCGTGTGGAATTAGTCAGTCCGATTCCGACACGCCCACCCCATCGTTGGCACCGATGGAGTGAAGTCCTTGGGGGGTTTCCACACGTAAAAAAATATCCCCACTAAGTTTTGAAATAGAGCACAGCACAGCCGATTTCCACTTGTGTGGTGCCACCATCCGCGTCAGTATCTATTTATGCAGCAAGTTGGGTTCATTTCACAGGAAGAGATGAAGCAGTCCTTGAAGTCTACTTCACCGGAAACCACGTATCCTGTATTATAAAACAAGGAATTGCATAATAATCATACCAGACTTCAGGATTTTCTTTGTCACAGGTCTCCTCCTAAACTACTAATCTAATCAGAACCAAATTTGGCATGATTAAAGAAGTTAATCAGAGGAAGGTTTATGGATATATTTTGAAAAAAATAATGCTACCACAGAGGAATGATCACCGTTAAAAAATTCCAGATGGAATTACATAATAACCGCTCGAGACACTGTGACCAAACTTTACACGCTCAGAAAGCATGTCCAGAGTTGTGACTTTCAAAAAGAATTTTCAAAATCGGACTTGCCACGGAGGAATGATTACTATTCAAAATTTTCAAAATCTGATTCCGCAATAGCGGTCAATTCTATTGGACAAGTTTTGGCGCCAAAACAGTCGTCCTAAACTCCCGAATAACTATCAAAAACAATATTCAAAATCGGACTTGCCACGGAGGAATAATCAGTTGAACAAATTATTGATGAAAGTGATGATGAATGAATGATTTTAATGATAAATAAATCGCTCTTAATAATTAATGATGTCTCACTCAGCTCAACATTGCAAGCAGCGATTCGCCTTGCAGACCTAGTTAAGTGCTTTCTCCATGATGCGATCACCGCTTACGAGTGACGTTCAAAGAGTAATAACCGCTGCGTGACATAATTAAAAAAAAAACACCTAGCGCAGTAGTTTTAATAAATATTCCAGAATATTCTACACAGCGCTGTTTAGACCCAAAGTATAACTTAACTAGCTTGTGTTTTGGGAGTGACATTGTTTGATAAATATTCTAGGACATAAAATATTACACAACGCTGCCTAGACCCAAACTAAGCAGAGCTTGTCATATGGGTTCTAGAATGCGGATAAACATACTTGGATACGTTTTTTTGTAAATAAATACATAGACCAATGAAAATATACATATTTGCAATGAGCGGGAATCGAACCAGCGACCTCTGAATTATTAGTCGAATGCTCTACCGCTACGCCACAGGTCGTCATATGAAAAAAAAAATTATACACGTGACTCGTCGACAAATAATGTCATTCCCATATATATTTCGGACTTTTGAAGTTTGCTCCGAAGCGATTCCACTAGTAGCATATTACTTTATGTACTGGCCTAGATGTTCAACATAATTGACGACCTTTGTGGCGTAGCGGTAGAGCGTTCGACCGATAAGTCACAGGTCGCAGGTTCGGTTCCCGCTCAGTGCAAATATTGGTACGTATGAATATGTTTATTTACATTGGTCTTGGTGATAATAGGAAAATAATTAGCATTTACAAAAAAATACTAAGTATCTTTATCCCCATTCTAGAACCCATAACATAAGCCAGTTAAGCTATGCTTACTAGTCCGCCGGCAACCCTGGGGTTATCCTTTCGAGGGCTTACCCGGGGTGCCCGGCACCGGACACTTGGGGAGGACACCGTGCGGTTTTAGTCGAGACACGACATAACCACCCCCGCTGGCCAGCGGGGGGGTATCCGAAGGGATTTCCGCACGTAAAAAAAAATAATAAAAGAGTCTATATAGTGTAGCGGTAGAATACCTATTTATTTATTATTAATTCAAAATCTCATTGTTTAACTTGATCCTTTTTAAATGAGTGCCTCTTAACTGAACTAGCACACCGCTACACGTAAGTAAATTAATTTTGTTAAAAGTTCTACATATTTTATGGTGGTAAGTTCTGCAATGACGTCGACAGTCCCAACATCCATCGATACAGATGTTCATAACATCAAAACCGGAGTTATCCAGGAAAAGCGCGAATACCTGCTGAATATTCCTTAAGAGATCCTTTGGGTCAAGCTTATATAAATACTAGTTGACCCGGCAAACGTTGTTTTGCCATGTATATTATTGCTAGGAAACATTATTTTGGTTTATTTAAAATAACTACCTACTATAAGTGTGCGGGGATTTACTTATAATCGAAAGTGTTGTAGACAATGAAAGTATGCTTTATTTAGGTTATATAATAAATTTATCTTTATCAAAGTAACAAATATATCTTAAATTACAATTCTCGATAGCTATCTAAACATTAAAAATAATTATTCATATTTTTACTATCAATTAAAAAATAAAGATTAATCTCTCAGCGCAATAGAGTATACAATATTCTTGGTTAGTCCAGTCCGTCTTTTGGCCGAAAACTGTATAGTGAGTAAGACAGGAGACCGACTTCGTTCTCATCCCTACTCCGTGATGTTTGCTGGATGGGAGGTGACAACGGTAGACATCTAGCGGGGATAACTGATCGATTGATAGTTGATGGGTTATCGACCGGCGAAGGTGGAAGATCAAATTGAATTGAGAAAAAAAATTATAATTGAAGGAAATTATTAAACAAAAAAAAAATAAAAAAATCGCGGTGGAAAAATAGGGGTTGATCGTAGAGGGTTGAAAATTCAGGGTTGTATGTATTTTCTGATGCTGTATCATAAAATAAATAAATTAAAAAAAAAAAATTATCAAAAAAAATAAAAATAAATATATTCATGTTGTCCGATTCTCAGACTTACCCAATAGGCACACTTTCATGAGAATCGGTCAAGTCGTTTCGGAAGAGTAACTACAAACATCCGCGACACGAGAATTTTATATATTAGATTGAATAAAATGTTGAAGCAATTAGTATACTAACTTTTCCTATCGATTTAGATCGGAAAAAGACAACATCTAGGACGGGACTTGAACCCGCGACCAGTCCCTTACAGGGGGCTTCAGCGTCGCCCCGAGACGTATATACCGGAGAATTTCGAATATCTGGGACGTGTCTAGGTAGCTCAGTTGGTCAGAGTATTCCCCCTGTAAGGCATCGGTCACGGGTTCAAGGAGGATCTAAATCATATAAAATTGCCGCTGATACTGCAGCAGCCTCTCGAATCGTCGTTATTATGTCAGGGTCGAAAGGAAGATATGAGTAACCAGCCTTGGCATTCTGCCAACATGTTTGGCAGGGGAGACTTCGACACACAAATTGTGGGTAGAATCACAAGAGCTCATTGATATTGATATTATGTGCAAACTAACCTAGTTCAAAGTTACTGCATTGCTATTGAACCGAGTAATTCAGTATAATTGTATCTATGTTAGTATATCTTTTTTAGGGATTTTCTTTAGAAAAGCCCTATTGCTAAGGAGTTGTCGTCGACGTCGTCGTCGTTGCCAAATTTTCTGTCACGGTTTTGGAGATGAGCTATCGAGTTGTTTGTGTATTCGGTAATAGATTCGTGCTGGGGTGAACCATTGCAAGATAAAAAAAAAATTGCAAAAAATCGCAAAAAAAAAAAAAAAACGCAGAAGCGAAAATCCCTTGTATTCGGCTGAGCTCGTCTCAGGAATTCAACTTGTTTCAATGAAATTTTCAAGTATTGCTTAAAAATTTCATTAAATTAATGTGACGGACGGTAAAAAAAACAATGTTTAAAAATGATTGTAAAGGCATTGTTTCCGTAGTTCACAAGAATTACGGTAGATGGCTTCAGCGGCCCCTTGAGACGTATATAATATGTATGTCTAGGTAGCTCAGTCGGTCAGAGCATTCCCCCTGTAAAGGACTGGTCGCGGGTTCAAGTCCGTCCTAGATGTTCTAATTTTCCGATCTAAAAGTATATCTTTTTGTTACATATCCTATCTTACTAATATTATAAACGCGAAAGTTTGTGAGTATGGATGTTTGTTAGGTACTCTTTCGCGCAAAAACGGCTGATCGGATCTGGCTGTAATTTGGTGCTGGGATAGATTATAGACTGGAATAACACAAAGGCCTTTTAACCCTGGAAAACGTTCCTATGGGAACCAGGAACTTGAGCAGAATTCTACGCGGGTCGAGCCGCAGGCAATAGCTAGTTTATCACGATACTATACTAGCTGTTGCCTGTGACTCTGCCCGCGTGAAACACTTTGTCTGGTCAATTCGCATAATTTTTCATTCCGTAAGAATTTTACATAAAGTTTTAGAAAACTTAAATAAAAATTGATGATTGAATTCAGTGAAGTCGTTCGGAGTAGTCTGATCTGGAGGCACTTATGCAATATAAGGAGTAAGGACTCAGGACAGAAACGATTTATTTTGAAGAGTTCTCAGCCTACCTTGGAGGGAAAAAAGCGTGAGTACATATAACTCATAACAAAATAGTAAATTTATAAACAGTAAATGAGTTTGATTTATTTATAAACTGAGAATGTATTATTTAAAAATATACAAATAAAGTGTAAAAGCGTAAGCGTAAGTGTATAAAGTGTAAGTGTGTAAGCGGCGATAGCCCAATGGCGTACGTTACGGACTGCGGAGACGAGGTCTCGAGTTCGATCCCCAGTCACCCCGGGCACACACCTCTGACTTTTCGTAGTTATGTGTGCAATAATAAAATGTTAATTATCGCTCGCTTAACAATGTGCCCGGTAGATGGCAATAGGCTCGCCCCCTATTACATTGGGACCTTAACATAACTGGCGAATCGTGGGTGTGTAATACACCTCTGCCTACCCCTTCGGGGATACACGCGTGAAGTTATGTATGTATGTAAATAAAGTAGGGACCATTTCAATGTATATCTTGGCTCCGCTTCCAAACGCGTGTATGAAATAAAATCAATATAAATTAAAATGAATCACCGAAATGTATGTACGCGGATAATGTCCGAACGACTGCACCAAATTGGATAATTCTTTTTTTTGGGTACGTTATTGTCAGGACAAGGATGAGTGAAGGGCGCGCTGCTAGTACCGTTATAAAATTTAAAAAAACTTAGGTCATGTTAAATGAACGATTCTGAACACCAACATTTTTTTTTGGAATACTTGTCTGTTTGCCTGTTAGTGCGCGATGGACGCAAAAAGTACCGACCGGATTTTGATGCGGTTTTTTTTCTTAGAATGGTCTTGGTCAGACTCAAAATCTGCCGTTGAGTAGAAACGGAGATATAACCAAAAAACCTCCGATAATCGACCTCCGCGCGGACAGAGTCGTGGGGATCAGCTAGTATATAATAATTATATTAACGCTACAAAACGTCATCAGGACCCAAAACGCACAAACTTAGTTGACAACTATAAAGATTTATAACTAGCCGCACGGGAATAAATAAGCAATCTACGAACGCGAAAAAAAAAGATTAAAAACCTTTGAAGCGGGTTGTACCTTTATTTTTGTTCTTGTTTTTCGTGCGGAAATCTCCTTGTATACCCGCCGCCGGCCAGCGGTCGAGCTTGAACATACTAAAACCGCACGCCGTCTTGGGTCTTCAGACGCCGGGGTGTAAGGTGGGCCCATAAGGAATTTCCCTCGCACCCCGGCTGACCCATCTTCGATTTCGAGATGGCCCCCTCGAGTTTGGGGACCACGGTGTCCCCATCTTGGCCCGGTCAGGGGGGGCGGGGGCGGCGCTAGCCACCCCGTCGCCACCTGGGCCTGCTTCTGCTGGGGTGACAGGCGGCCTCACCTGCCACCCCCAGACCTGCGCTCGGCGGGCCGAGTGAGTTCTAAATCTCTCCCGGGCGCGCTCCGCCATCTCCTTCGCGAGTATTACATGCTCGCAGAAGGAGGTGGCGGCGGCCCACGCGCTCGCGCTCCGCACCATTGCCGCAATCATGCTGCCGAGCGAGAGGACTCCCACCCCGATGGCTGCCACGAGGTCACGCCTCGGCGCCTCCCACGCCGGGCAGTCCGCCAGCGTGTGCAGCCTTGAGTCCTCGTTTGCAAGCGGGTTGTACCTTTGTTTTTTTTTACGTGCAGAAATCCCTTCGGATACCCGTCGGCCAGCGGGGGCGGTTATGTCGGGCTTGAACCGACTAAAACCGCACGCCGTCTCGGGTCTTCAGACGCCGGGGTGTAAGGTTGCCCATAGAGCATATCCCTCGCACCCCGACTGACCCTGGGCCATCTCCGGTTTCGAGATGGCCCCAATATAGATGGTATCTAGGTTTTTTTTTTACCCAGGGTTACCGACGGACTTTGGCCACCATCGCGGCCTTGCTTTATTTCAAAAATACACGTATTTCGAAAAGTAGATCCTTTTGTTTCTTTAATCAGTTTAAATGAATGAAAACAGACAACAGTTTGAAGTTTCGATTTTATCGTGGGATACTAACGTACCATTGACCCTCTTTTAAAAACCCACTACATTATTATGTAGGTGAACGCCAAACAAAAATAAATCGAAAGCATTACATACCTACTACAGGTATCAATTTAAAACTATGTAATCCGTCCAGTAATTTCCGATTTTAACTGGAATTCAGATCGAGTGAGAAAATTGGAAATTTTATTTCAACTACCTACTTAAAAAAATCGGTCACTTGCGAGTCGGAGTCGAGCACTGAGAATTCCGTACATAGCAGGTTTAAGGAATCTTTGGAAAACTGGATTAGAAAATTTAATGAATAACAATATTTTGACGACCTCTGTGGCGTAGCGGTAGAGCATTCGACTGCTAAGTCAGAGGTCGCGGGTTCGATTCCCGCTCACTGCAAATATGTATATTTGCATTGGTCTGGGTGTTTCTATGTATAATATGTATTTATGGGTCTAGAAGGCGATGTGTAATATGTTCTAGAATATTTATTTATTTATTCATTTAATTATCAAAAAGCGTAGGGTGTTCGATGAAAATCAATTGTTGTAAGTAAGCGTCCCACGCTTTTTGATCTCTTATTAAAGCGTGTTCTTAGTTAAATGACATGGTCCGGCAGAGTAAAAGCACTCGAAACCCGCTGGCTTGCATGAAAGGTTTAATGACAGTAGATGAAGCTCGTGAAGTGTTACACAAGCACACAAGCAGATGGCGGGCTGACTACCCCGGAGGGAAATATGTACGTATAGTATGCATGACATGGCTGAAGACATTTTCATATAATTCTGATATTTCATCCATTCAATAATTACGTAAGACGATTAAGGGGGGGAGGGGGGTCGAGCATGTCTTATTTTTTCTTACAAGGGGGTGGGAGGGAGTCTTGATAGTTCTTACGTAAGATCACAAAAATGCGCAACTTCACCAAAAACATAACATAACATAACATAACTTCACGCCTGTATCCCCGAAGGGGTAGGCAGAGGTGTATTACACACCCACGATTCGCCAGCTATGTTGAGGTCCCAATGTAATAGGGGGCGAGCCTATTGCCATCTACCGGGCACATTATTAAGCGAGCGATAATTAACATTTATTAATGCACACATAACTACGAAAAGTCAGAGGTGTGTGCCCGGGGTGACTGGGGATCGAACTCGAGACCTCGTGTCTGCAGTCCGTTACGTACGCCACCGGGCTATCACCAAAAAATAAATGAAAATTATTAGTTCCTTTGTAAGTACAAATAAACATTCCTAAAAATTGTTACTTTGAAAAATAAACATTACAATAAACCAAACGTGTATTCATTTTTAACTTTAGATTCTTACGTAATAAATATTACACAGGAGGGGGGGATCCGCCTATTCTTATTTTTTCGTATATAGGGGGGGGGGGGGGTCAAAAACTAGCAAAAATAGTCTTACGTAATAAATGAATGGCCCCATATCCAGGCAGACGAAATCGCGAGCAGAAACTAGTACATTATTTATATAGCAGTACCCTTTAGCAGTTATTTTTAGAAACCTTAATCTCTATCCCAAGGTCACCCGGTAAAGATCACATTTAGCGATAAGGCCGCCCATTGTGCTGACTTTGTTACTTTACAGATCTTTATTGAACTATTTATTGTTATTCGTGTAAGTACGATATCTGAATTATTACATAAAACCGAAAGCAATCGCTTGAAACGTGGTTGTTAAAGTTATAAAATATTTATGAATAATAAAATTCTGACAACTGCATTAGTACCTACCTACGCTTAATTTTTACGATAGCATTTACTTAGAAGATAATAAATGAAAAAAGTAAAGAAAGAAATTAACAAACATTTTAAACATAACATAACATAACTTCACGCCTGTATCCCCGAAGGGGTAGGCAGATGTGTATTACACACCCACGAATCACGATTTTAAATAGAAATGGAATCATTCTTAATGATCTTGAAGAACGCTTTGAGTACTTGCACGACACGCATGGGAAAACTTTGAGGTCATCAGGAAACTTACGGTTAAAAATGCCAGCGCATTCCACAAATTTCCTCGACAAGTCTTTTACCATACAGGCTATTCGGTTGTGGAATGCATTACCAGTACAAATAAGACGTTCTCAGACATTGCAAGCATTTAAGACCGCTGTCAAAAATTATTATTTAAGTTTATAATATTTGTAGGAGTCGATTGAGTATCACGTCCCTCACATTGTTTACACTACACACTATTTTATTATAAGTACTTATCTACATATTATATTTTTACTATAGATTATGTATTTATTTAATATAATTATTCCTAGTTACTACAACTACACCACTAGTTATTTACTCTAGCTCAACCAGATCCATACCAAGGTTGTCTGGAAGAGATCGCTTTAAGCGATAAGACCGCCCATTGTAGGTACATAATTATATTAAATAGCTAAGTTAAGCAATTGTCAAATGTCTTTGTTGGTGTACATTAAAGTATATTCTATTCTATTCTATTTTGCTACCAACGAGGTGTCTGATTTGTCAACCTTTTTAGTTATAACAAAAGTCACTGATCACTAACAAATGTATAAAAGAGCTATAAATAATAAATAATTTTAATTTTACTACGCGGAACCCTAATACTTTTACTAATATAAGAACACCAGCTATATGCAGTAAAAATCGCGTCAAAATCGGTGCAGCCACTTCGGAGGAACCAGCAGACAGAAAGACAGACAAAGATTTTAAAATTTGTTTTTAAGATAGGGAAATATATAAACATTTTTTTTTTGTTTTGTAGTGTTGCATTTTTTTTTACTCTTCGACATTCTACACAGCGCTTTCTAGACCCAAAGTAAGCATAGTTTAACTAGCTTGTGTTATGGGTTTCAGAATGCGGATCCGAAGGGATTTCCGCACGAAAAAAAAAGGTACTACCGTGCACGATTGCGGAAAACCCTCCATAGTAATCCAATTTCGGTTTGATTGCGTTCAGGGCAAGTGCATAGCCGGGCAGGGGGATTGTAGTCGCAGCACTAGTGGGACCGGTGGGGGTCACGCGGTGCTGCGACGACAATCCTCTTCTGATGAGGCCGTCAAGCTGAGTGACACCATTGTTAACGTGGTACGTGTATGTAATGGTGACCCTCTTTCCTGAGACTTTACCTTCAGCTTACCAATACACTGCTTACCCACCTGTATGTATTTAAAGAAAGGTCACGGCCTACGATATAGGTAAGTTAAACAGCACACCTACTGGAAGTTACGAGGTAAATAGACTCGCCCATTATTACGTTGGCGTATAACTAGTTGGCGAAATGTGGGTGTTATGTAATACACCTCCAGCTCCCCTTCGGAAACACATTTGTAAGTATATGTAATTTTTCTTTTTCGTGCGGAAGTTCCGGTAAAGTAAAGCGGGGGCGGTTATGTCGGGCTTGAACCGACTAAAACCGCACGCCGTCTCTGGTCTTCAGACGCCGGAGTGTCAAGTTGCCCATAAAGCATATCCCTCGCACCCCGATAAGTATAAATATTCTACGACATTCTACACAGCGCTCTCTAGACCTAAAGTAAGCATAGTTTAACTAGCTTGTGTTATGGGTTCTAGATTGCGAATAAACATACTTAAGTATATACTTATTTTTGTAAATTCATATATAATATGATATTATAGGCGCTTTACGTGAATATTACGCGCTAGCATCGCCACACAGTTTCACCTGCGTACGTCCCTGGTCCCGTTTAAATATCGGGAGAAAATATAGTCTATGTTACTCAGGGATAATGTAGCAGTCTGAATATTTGAAATCGCTTCAGTAGTTACAGAATTTATCGATTACAAACAAACAAATCTTTCCTCTTTATAATACTAGTCGAGACTAGCTATTACTCCGCCTGCGTGGAACTCTGACCCCTTTCCCGGAACCCATGGGAACCTGTTACAGAGATTAGTAGTCACGCAGAATCGGCTCAATTGAATGATCCATTCTGACATTTGGTACCGGGATTCTATGCTAATACACAGTCTTTCAACATTTCAGCTATATCATAACATATCTTCACGCTTGTATCCCCGAAGGGGTAGGCAGAGGTGTATAACACACCCACGTTTCGCCAGTTATGTTTAGGTCTCAATGTAATAGGGGGCGAGCCTATTGCCATCTACCGGGCAAAATCCTAAGCGAGCGATAATTAACATTTTTAAAACACACATAACTGCGAAAAGTCAGAGGTGTGTGTGCCCGGGTCGGCTCGATATCGAGACCTCGAATCGTCTCGGCAGTCCGTTACGTACACCACTGGGCTATCGCCGCTGTATCACTATTGCGGTATATATATACTAGGAATTCAGTGCAGGGTGCGACTGAAATAAATTGAGCTGAGCGAGCAGGACTCTTACTTGAAAATAAGATAGCTTACTACGGTCGCGCGCTTAGCTAAGGCCGCGCGCTCGTGAAACTGTTTTTCGTTGATTATTCCTCAATGGTACATCGGACATGAACCATCTCGCTTCAAAATACTCCTCAGTGTTCACACTATCACTGTGGTAAATTTGGTCAAGATCGCGCGGGTGGTTACGGAGGAGTTCAGCCACCAACAAACGGCTATGCCGCGTATAAGATACGGTTGGTTGGTTGGTAGGTTGATTTTAGTAGGAATTTCTAAGGATATCTAATTTTTTCTAGTAATAAATATAGCCTATGTTACTCAGTGATAATGTAGATTTCAGTAATGTAGATGTAGAATCAATTCAGTAGTTGAGCTGAGTGAGAAGAAGTCGAGCGAAAGCTCCTCATACCAGACTTCAGGATTTTCTTTGTCACAGGTCTCCTCCTAAACTACTAATCCAATCAGAACCATATTTGGCATGATTAAAGAGGTCAATCAGAGGAAGGTTTATGGATATATTTTGAAAAAATTAATGCTACCACAGAGGAATGATCACCGTTAAAAAAATTCCAGATGGAATTACATAATAACCGCTCGAGACACTGTGACCAAACTTTACACGCTCAGAAAGCATGTCCAGAGTTGTGACTTTCAAAAAGAATTTTCAAAATCGGACTTGCCACGGAGGAATGATCACTGTTCAAAATTTTCAAAATCTGATTCACGATGTCTCACTCAGCTCAACATTGCAAGCAGCGATTCGCCTTGCAGACCTAGTTTTTAATTTTATTCATTATACATGATATTGTCGGAAGTTTACGCGAATGTCACACATTGAAATAAAACTAGTTTTAACGGATTTTATCGCGATTTATTTGATGTTGTTTTATTTTTTACATTGATCCCGACGTTTCGGTTGCTTTTCAGCAGCCATGGTCACGGGGAGACGGGTGACCGCGATAGAATACGTTGCAAATAGTTTTATTCGTTATATACAAAAATCCAAAATACAAAACTTCCTCGTAGACAACCCGCTGACAGACGTACCTACTACAACGCAGCCTTAATATCTAATAGGGTTCGGTTAGTTAACCTTCGGGTACGGAACTCCGGAAATAGGTTAATTAATGTTGTACATATTATGGACCAGCTGGGCCCGGAGGTACCACCCTCTCACACAATATCAATTTATGGTAGTATGTATGCCACATTTTGTAGGAGTGTCTACACCAGTATGGCCATCATAAGGGTGCTAGTAAGTAGTAGGGAAATCCCTACGGATACCCCCCCCCCCCTCCCGCCGGCCAGCGGGGGCGGTTATATCGGACTTGAACCGACTAAAACCGCACGCCGTCTCGGGTCTAAAGACTCGGGTGTAAGGTTGCCCATTGAGCATATCATAAGGGTGCTGCCTTTTTTTTTTTTTTTTCGTGCGGAACTCCCTTCGGATACCCCCCGCCGATCAGCGGGGGCGGCCGACATAAGGGTGCTACCTTTTTTTTTCTTAAAAAATATAGAGTGTTTATAGCCGCGGTAGCCTAGTGGTATGGGTAGTGGACTGCTGAGACGAGGTCTTGGGTTCGATCCCAGGTTTTACCATGGCACACACCAATGAGTTTTCGATGCTTTTCGAAGTTATGTGTGTATTTATCGCAGGCTTATAAGTGCCCGGTTAATGGCAATAGGCTCGCTACCTATTACATTGGGACCTAAACATAAACTGGCGAAATGTGGGTGCTAGCACCTCTGCCTACCCCTTCGGGGATATAGGCGTGAGTTTATGTTATGTTATGAGTGTTTATAATAGCGATTCGAAGGCAAATTGGTCTAGCATCGATTTTTTATACTATCAAGAGATGGCAGTAGTCAGACTATTTCCTGATGTCTATAGTCCAGCTAGCTAAGACCTCGGTCATATAGGTCAACTGGTTTTTGGAAAATTGTCCAATTCGAATCTCGCAGCGTCATGCCGATTGGACGACACGCTGCACAGCGAATGGAATAAAGCATATTTTTGCCTGCTCTTACAATTCTATAAATATACCTACATTGCATGTACACGAGTAACAAACACGAATAAACTTCAAATACCATTGATGTTATACCATTAGCCAAATATACTCCTCATTTGCAAGTCAATATGGCCGAAGCAGAGGCGACTGTGACAAACGCATTTAGTATAATTGGATGAATACAGGGCTTGATTCTTTCATATTGAAATAAATGTATAACATAACATAAACTCACGCCTATATCCCCGAAGGGGTAGGCAGAGGTGCTAGCACCCACATTTCGCCAGTTTATGTTTAGGTCCCAATATAATAGGTGGGGAGCCTATTGCCATTAACCGAGCACTTATAAACCTGCGATAAATACACACATAACTTCGAAAAGCATCGAAAAGTCATTGGTGTGTGCCTGGGATCGAACCCGAGACCTCGTCTCAGCAGTCCATTACCCATACCACTAGGCTACCGCGGCTTTTTTATAATAAATAAATATAATAAATGTATCACTTGTACTTTTCCACTATTATATTATTTTAACAAAATTCACCTGACCGGTTTCGCCTTACGGCATTCTCAAAGGTTTTTTATATATTTATTTATACATTACAGTCACCAAGTAGAGGGTGGAGACTCAAAAAAACTGAGTCCAATTTTGCGGAACACCTAAATTCCGAAAAGCATTATTTGACCAGAAAATCAACTTCAAAGTCCTAATAAATAATAGATTGATCAAAACTGACCGAAACATTCTATTAAATCAACAGTTAGATTTAAATCGTTCACCGTTACTACAATAGATAATGACATCTACATATTTATTAATGTAATTCAATGTGCATATTAATAATTTTGACATGTAATTCAATTTTGACATGTTTATTTCCTGACATTTACTAATTTGACATTTGTAATTCTAATTTAATTTATTTTGTGTTTCGGTATTTTTGAAATCTAAATTTTTCTCCCAAATTTTAGGGTAAAATATTATACATTCTTTCCATCTACCGACATTGTAAACATTGTTTTGAAAGTTCTAACATCTGAGTTTCACTATAGGTACTTGGTGACTGGGGTGTGTGTTGGGTAAGGGGTGTGTGTTGGGTAACCTCCTCGAGTGTCGCTCCGATTCCGATCCCGCTGCAGTCCGGGGGGAACGGAATCGGAGTGGCCGGTACACCCTGGGCGGCGGTCAATGGCTTCCCCTTCACCCCTTCATAGGGTTGGCATTGATCGTCGGCCAATACCCAACGTGGCGGGAACACATCGCTCTCCGTACTCCTCTGCTTTCAGAGGAGACAGGATGAGCGATGCTGTTAGTGGTGAGATGGCCCATGGTCAGCCGGGGTGCGAGGGATATGCTCTATGGGTAACCTTACACCCCGGCGTCTGAAGACCCGAGACGGCGTGCGGTTTTAGTCGGTGCAAGCCCGACATAACCGCCCCCGCTGGCCGGCGGGGGGGTATCCGAAGGGATTTCCGCACGATAAAAAAAAAAAAAAAGGTACTTGGGGACTGTAATGTATAAACTAGGAATTCAGTGCAGGGTGCGACTGAAATAAATTGAGCTAAGCGAGCAGGACTCTTACTTGAAAATAAGACACCGTACTACGGTCGCTCGCTTAGCTAAGGCCGCGCGCTCGTGAAACTGTTTTTCGATTATTATTCCTCAATGGTACATTGTATTTGAACAGTTGACCCCTCTAAACACTCAGCGGTGTCTACACTATCACCTTGACAAATTTGGTCAAGGTCGGTATTGTGGTTCCGGAGGAGTACAGTCTCGACCAAACGGCTTAGCCACGTATAAGAGCTTCGCTTCGCTCAGCTCAATAAATAAAAAACCTTTGAGAATGCCGTAAGGCGAAACCGGTCAGGTGTAATTTGTTAAAACAATATAATAGTGGAAAAGTGCAAGTGATACATTTATTTCAATATGTGTAGCAAGTTCCACCAAGTGCCATCAGTCATCAATCAACAGTATAAACAACAACAACAGGGGGATTGTGGTCGCAGCACTAGTGGGACCGGTGGGTGTCACGCGGTGCTGCGACGACAATCCTCTTCTGATGAGGCCGTCAAGCTGAGTGCCACCATTGTTAACATGGTACGTGTATGTAATGGTGACCCTCTTTCCTGAGACTTTACCTTCAGCTTACCATCAGGCGAGGTGAAGTCAAATTGACGTGTCCTAAATATTAAAAAAAAAAAAATTGCTTGATTCTTTTTATTTTATTATTTTTCTGTAACAATCGAGATTTTTTTTCTATAGAAGACTAGCTGTGCCTGCAGCTCCGCTCGCACTCGTGATGTACTACGTGTTTGTAAAGTTGTCGAGTAACAGTACTTGCTACTATTTCATGTAAAGGAATTTAAAAGCTTTGGTTCGTCATTTATAGCAGGATACACCGAGCGGACGAAGCCAAACGCCGAACGAAATTTTGGTCCCACGATCCATGAATGGATCGTGGGACCAAAATTTTTTAATGACAGAGCTTAGCCGCAGTATGAATGTGTCGCTCCATTAAAACTATATTTACATACTTAAAATATACATATAAAGTATATGCCTAAGCTGTATCTCCTAAGTCCAGGACTAGGAAACCGCCCCAGCTCGCTGGCGGGGGATCCGATTGGATTTCCACAAGGAAAAAAGTGGCTGGAACAAGACACTATTGCATCATCCAATCTCCATTAATTATCTTAATAATTACTAGCTGATACCCGCGGCTCCGACCTAGACCTTTCTAATAGAAAGAAACCGCATCAAAATCCGTTCGGTACTTGTTGCGTCCATCGCGAACAAACAGATAATATGTGTTCTGAATCATTCACTTAACATAACCCAGTATTTTTTTTAAATGTCTCCAATGTATAGTCACGACTAATTTACAATTTTAGTAATAGTACAGATTTATTTAGGAGATCTCTCAGTTCTTGGTTCCGTTCAGAATTCAGACTGATCCACATTAGCAAGTACACAATTAGTATGCTTTTTTTTTTTTTTTTTTTTGGGTGGCGGGGTGGTTATGTCGTGTCTCGACTAAAACCGCACGGTGTCCTCCCCAAGTGTCCGTTGCCGGGCACCCCGGGTAAGCCCTCGAAAGGATAACCCCAGGGACAATTAGTATGCTAACATTTCCTATAAACCGGAATAATTACCAAAATAATATCCTATTTGCAATTCAATACGATCGGATCGGAATCGAATTAAATTGAATATTGACTGTTTCCGATCGAAATCTATGAGAAAAGCTGATCACTAAATGATTCAAAAATTTCATGAAATTATTACGTGTTTATTTACCTGTTTGCGGTAATTGTTGAGGATTTTCCAATTAGTTATCAAACCGAGGTGTTAATGTTTTTACCCCGACCCCCCCCCCCCCGGCCAGGGGGACCGGTTATGTCGGGCTTGAACAGACTAAAGCCGCACGCCGTCTCGGGTCTACAGACGCCGGGGTGTAAGGTTGCCCATAGAGCATATCCCTCGCACCCCGACTGACCCTGCACCATCTCCGGTTTCGAGATGGCCCCCTCGGGTTTGGGAACCACGGTGTCCCCGCGGCGGCCCATACCTATTAGATATACTTCAATTTCCTTATAAAAGTATTATTCATTATGTGCTTATTCATCGGTACGTTGGTACTTTTATTCGCTGACGTTGAATCACTATCTGACAAGTACCTACTTCAGTTTCCACAATGTGTAACGATATAGATTTTCAAGAGGTTATATCAAATAAAACATATATTATAGTGTAATGCTAAGAATTTTATCTGGATCAGTATCTCGGCAAGTCTTTTATTTCTTTTATGCTTCTTAGAATGATCAATCAAATGATACGGTGATAATATGGCTTATTGAAGTACTAGCTGTTGCCCGCGACTTCGTACGCGTTAAGTTAGGACAAAAAAAACGATCAAGGTATATTTATTTCCTCGGGGTGCGCAGGATATGCTCTATGGGCAACCTTACACCCCGGCGTCTGTAGACCCGAGACGGCGTGCGGATTTAATCGGTTCAAGCCCGACATAACCGCCCCCGCTGGCCGTCGAGGGGGGTTCCGAAGGGATTTCCGCACGAAAAAAAAAAAGGTATGTTTATTTCTGCAGTCGCGATACTAACACTTAAGTATTAAGTTATTTGATTTAACGAGCTGGATGAGGTGATTTGGAGCAGTCGTTTAACTTTTACAATTCGTTCGCAACAGATGGAGAAATATGTGACATCGAAATCAATTCTGAGTGATGTTGTATACTAGGTCTGCAAGGCGAATCGCTGCTTGCAATGTTGAGCTGAGTGAGACATCGTGATTTGAATTATTAAGAATCAGATTTTGAAAATTTTGAACAGTGATCATTCCTCCGTGGCAAGTCCGATTTTGAAAATTATTTTTCAAAGTCACAACTCTGGACATGCTTTCTGAGCGTGTAAAGTTTGGTCACAGTGTCTCGAGCGGTTATTATGTAATTCCATCTGGAATTTTTTTAACGGTGATCATTCCTCTGTGGTAGCATTAATTTTTTCAAAATATATCCATAAACCTTCCTCTGATTGACCTCTTTAATAATGCCAAATTTGGTTCTGATTGGATTAGTAGTTTAGGAGGAGACCTGTGACAAAGAAAATCCTGAAGTCTGGTATGAGGAGCTTTCGCTCGACTTCGTCTCACTCAGCTCAATTATGAAATGTTCATGCGTCTCTAATCAATTATTTGTTTATTTTGTTTATAGCGTGATGAGTTATAGTCCGGACTGTGACCATGTCTGATTTCTGCTGAACTACAAAATTTCGTAAAGATCCAACTTGTAATAATAAATTTTACTCCACTTTTCCTATTACCTATATCAATAATAACTTAATGATATATAGCGCAGTTTATGACCATGCCCTAGAAGTATTGTCATGAAAAATTTCAGCCAAATCTGTTCTCTATGTATAATCGGTATGTATTTACATAAGTATCGAAGTATGTTTATCAGCATTCTAGAACTCATAACACAAGCTAATTAAGCTATGCTTACTTTGGGTCTAGATAGCGCTGTGTAGAATGTCTTAAAATATTATTTAGAATGTCGTAGATTTTAGGTAGATTTCGATGAAATCGATCTACCTATTGGTTTCTTGACTACTGTCGAATTTTAAAGTCTGAGTCCGAAATGATGTATGTATGGTTCCACTTCCCAAAATTTGCGGCACTCTCACGGTCGCATTTTTGCCCCGATCGCTTTCAAACTGCGGTCAAAAATTGCTTGGGTGTAAACTTAGTTTAAGTTCGTGAACGGATGGAATCCGGCCTAAGGGGACGGTAGGGCCTCACTTTTTGTGAAATCAGTTTTTCCTCAAAATATCACGTTCCATAAAAGATATTCGAACCGTTCTAATTTTATCCCATAGTTTACATGAATACCAACAACTTTTAATTATAAACCTATAAGATTAAAACTTTAACTAAAAGTGGAGGGGGGGAAAACCAAAATTTTTCGGGAAAAAAATCATAACTTCTAACCGGTGAACATTCTTGCCGTCGGAAACATTTTTAATCGATAGGCTATTTTTAAGTACAAAATAAATGTCTGAAAAGTTTTTCGCTAAAAGTTACCGTTTTCGAGAAAAAAAAATTAAACATGTTAAAAAATAATATTAAATTAATTGCTTCACGAAACCTACCTGTGCGTTCCCCCTGCGGGAACGGATTTTTTTTATTATTTTTGATTGAATCACGTTTGACCTCTATCCCACCTGGTGGTAAGTGAAGAACGAACCTATTCACTCGAGACTTGATCTTCCCAGGTTATAGCTTCCCAGAAACACAGACTTAGAGAAGGTATTCCACTCATTAGCTGTAAGCATGATGAATGTCTGTTATATAAGTCAAGATGATCATCATAAGTAACTCACATATACTTTTTAAGATGGTTCTTTAAGAAACACGTGCTATTAAGGGTAGTCCCTTTTTTCTCCTAAACAAATTTGTCCAAAAATCATTATCCCATAACACGTTTGCTATAAACTTCTGTAGCCATAATGTTCAAAAATTCGGAATTTTATTTTTCATAATTATGTTTACTTCCAAAACTATTGTCATCATATCAAGTACTATAATAATTGAATCACCTAATTTTTAAACAATCCGAATCCGGTTGTGAGTGAAAACTGTCTGCGACGATTAGCACGCGTGGGACCGCCGAAGACCCGCAACGCCATAATCGTGATAAAAGCTATATTGCTGAAAATCCGACTCCACGTAGTCTTGTCTGCCCTACCCTTAGAGTGTAATTTAGAATCCCGTAGGCGTGCAGGGGTGAGGCGGTCTGCGGGCTGAGGAGCAAGAGGCTGCGAGCGAACCACCTTGGCTGAGGCTGATTGGTGAAACCGGCCAACAAGTCGAAGCTGCGGTGAGGTGGTGAGCAAATCAAAGTACATACTTTATTTTTATTTTTTTATATTGACGGCACGTCAATTTGACTTCACCTCGCCTGATGGTTAGCTGAAGGTAGTCTCAGGAAAGAAGGTCACCATTACATACACGTACCATGTTAACAATGGTGGCACTCAGCTTGACGGCCTCATCAGAAGAGGATTGTCGTCGCAGCAGCGCGTGACACCCACCGGTCCCACTAGTGCTGCGACCACAATCCCCCTGCCCGGCTATGAATAAATAAAATAATATAAATAAAGATTAATAATACAAAAAATCTGTGAGTGTGCAGTAGTGTAAGCAGCTTTTAAACGCTAGATAAAACTCATTTAACAACAATTAGTGTGCAAAGGACGCACACTAAAATATTTGGACACAAACAGACCGGTAATTGTGAATACAAAATAATATTAAACACCATATTATTCTTTTAACATTGTTGTATTTTAACAAAAGAGTTTCGCAGCCGGCGGCAGTTAGTGAAATAAGGAAATAATGGGAGTAGGTGCCCGTCATTGTTTAAAAATTTAGGTAATAAATAATTTAAAGATTCGACAAACTGGTCGATCCTTATGTATATACACCTTAAGAGAAGAACTCAGGAGGGGAATGTTGTGTCATAAATAGTTTCTCCACTGTACCCCTGAAGGGAACCATGGAGCATACCAATTTTACCCGTTCTACCACCGGTGGTATAAACCACGGGTACAGCGGAGCAAAACCCATAATAACTCAAATAAAACTAATAATTTTTTTTGCAATTAGTATGCTTACTTTTTCTATAGACTTAGATCGGAGAAAGAGAACATCTAGGACGGGACTTGAAACCGCGACCAGTCCCTTACAGGGGGACTGCTCTGACCAACTGAGCCACCTAGACACCCTGTAAGGGACTGGACATCTAGGACAGGACTTACACCCGCGGGTTTAAGTCCTGTCCTAGATGTTCTCTTTTTCCGATCTAAATTAATAATAACTCAAATATTTAACTGAATTATCGGAACAGTAGGAAGTTTGGAAATAAGACACGCCAGACACGTCAGCTGGCAGTGCTCCCGGAATTGGGAGCGCTGGCAGCTTACCTCCCAACCCTAAGAGGAAAACCTGCGCCAGAGCATCATCCGTTTAGCAGGTGCACCAACTTGCAGATGAGGTTGCCTTGAGCCTCAAGGATGTTGGTACGGCCATGTAAACCCTGATTTTTTATTACTGTACCAGATTAATTTTTATGTTATACAATATTTCCCCTTAGAAAGGGACTGATGACTCGGGTTAAAATCCCGTCCTGGATATTGACTTTTTCCATACATCCATAACTTCATAACTTCACGCCTGTATCCCCGAAGGGGTAGGCAGAGGTGTATTACACACCCAAGATTCGCCAGTTATGTTAAGGTCCCAATGTAATAGGGGGCGAGCCTATTGCCATCTACCGGCCACATTATTAAGCGAGCTATAATTAACATTTATTAATGCACACATAACTACGAAAAGTCAGAGGTGTGTGCCCGGGGCGACTGGGGATCGAACTCGACACCTCGTCTTAGCAGTCCGTTACGTTACGTCCGCCCCTGTCCCCCCGGGCACACACCTCTGAATTTCCGTAGTTATGTGTGCTCGGTTAATTATCGCTCGCTTAATAATGTGCTCGGTAGATGGCAATAGGCTCGCCCTCTATTACATTGGGACCTTAACATAACTGGCGAATCGTGGGTGTGTAATACACCTCTGCCTACCCCTTCGGTGATACAGGCGTGAGGTTTTTTTTATGTGATATTTCGCGAAACTGCTACGGCAGTTTGTAGGCTACGCTCATATGCAGTGTAGTCCTTTTAAATGCTACCCATCCACCTAATTTATTATATGAGAGATATCCTGATCGCCTACTTGATTTTTTGCTTGTTTGCTGAATCATAACATAAACTCACGCCTATGTCCCCGAAGGGGTAGGCAGAGGTGCTAGCACCCACATTTCACCAGTTTATGTTTAGGTCCCAATGTAATAGGTGGCGAGCCTATTGCCATTAACCGGGCACTTATAAACCTGCGATAAATACACACATAACTTCGAAAAGCATCGAAAAGTCATGGTAAAACCTGGGATCGAACCCGAGACCTCGTCTCAGCAGTCCATTACCCATACCACTAGGCTACCGCGGTTGTGCTGAATCATGTATGGGTGGTAAATGCCCACCTGTGACATACTTTAGCAGGTAGACATTTATTACTTTATACTCGTATATTGACGCTCAACAAAGGCGCCGCCGGCTGTTTCGTATCTAATCATAGGATTAAGCGAATCTTTTTTATTATTTATTTGTTTATAAATATATATAATGGTACATTATGGTACCACCAGGCGAGGCCGCGCTGGCGGTCAAGGTCCGCCGGTAGCCCTGGGGTTATCCTTTCGAGGGCTTTCCCGGAGTGCCCGGCAATGGACACTTGGGCAGGACACCGTGCGGTTTTAGTCGGTTCATGCACGACATAACCGACGTATCCGAAGGGATCTCCGCACGAAAAAAAAAAAAAAGGTACATTGTTTGTCGATGCTCGCCGCGCGTCGCAGGCGACTCAGGCGCCGGAGGTCGCTTAACGACCTCCGTCCTCCATGAGCGCAGGCCTGGGGGTGGCGGGTGAGGCCACCTGTCACCCCAGCAGAAGCAGGCAGGGACGGTGGGGCGACTAGCGCCCCTCAGGGCATGATTCAGTAAAATTACGTTTAAACGTACGATTTCAAAACTGACGAACATTAAAATCTCAAAATCTAATTGAAAACGAAATCAACTATGAGTGGTTCTAAATGTTTAATAATAACCTCACTAAAGTGATGGTAGGTTTTGTTTTGACAGATCATACTGAATACTAAAATATTTTTTACAGTTTTTCTTTCCAATCGAATCGAAATCACGCGTTTTCAAAACGTGGCGTTACTGAATCGAGCCCGAGTAATGAATGTATGTAAAAATGTATTTTGGATAAGAGCAATAGATTAAGAGCGCATGGGAATAGTACGGTACGGCAAGGTATTTTTATCTGACGAGTAGAAATAATAACATTAATAATATAATAAATATTCTAGGACAAATTACACAACGCCATCCAGACCCAAACTAAGCAGAGCTTGTCATATGGGTTCTAGAATGCGGATAAACATACTTAAATACTTTTTTTTTGTAAATAAATACATATTATACATAGAAACACTCAGACCAATGCAAATAAACATTTGCACTGAGCGGGAATCGAACCCGCGACCTGTGACTTAGCAGTCAAACGTACTACCGCTACGCCACAGAGGTCGTCAATAGACCTTAATAGTGTAATAAATAAACTGAAATTGGTGCGCCAGCCAGCCCAGTGGCGTACGGAACGGACTGCCGAGCCGAAGTCTCGAGTTCGATCCCCAGTCGCCCCGGGCGCACACCTCTGTCTTTTCGTAGTTATGTGTGTATTAAAAATGTTAATTATCGCTCGCTTAGTATTTGTGCCCGGTAGATGGCAATAGGCTCGCTCCCTATTACATTGGGACCTAAACATAACTGGCGAATCGTGGGTGTGTAATACACCTCTGCCGACCCCTTCGGGGATACTAGTGTGAAGTTATGTTTAAATTTAAATCATGATCGCAAATGATTTGCAGTCTGCAATTCAATAATCATTCGCAGGCATGATCATAATGCAATTCTCGAAGAAATCACTTAAAAACTGTTATTGTTGTATGTCTGTTCTCAATCACGCACAAACGGCTGAATGGATTTAGATGAGGTTTTTAGAGATTTTCTTTAGAAAAGCCCTATTGCTATCGAGTTGTCGTCGACGTCGTTGCCAATTTTCTGTCACGGTTTTGGTTATGAAGGAGATGAGCTATTGAGTTGCTGTTTTCGGTAATAGATTCGTGCTGGGGTGAACCTTTGCAAGATAAAGAAAAAAGAAAAAAAAAGAAAAAAAATATAGATAAAATAAAAGAAAATCCCTTGAACTCGGCTGAGCTCGTCTCAGGAATTCAACTTGTTTCTATTAGAAAAGTCTTGTTCAGACTTAAAATCTGCTGTATGTTTGATTATAATCAGTTAAGTAGAACCGGAGATATGATAACCGACCTCCGCGCGGGCGGAGCCACGGCCATCAGCTAGTAGGTTACATAACATAACATAAACTCACGCCTATATCTCCGAAGGGGTAGGCAGAGGTGCTAGCACCCACATTTCGCCAGTTTATGTTTAGGTCCCAATGTAATAGGTGGCGAGCCTATTGCCATTAATAGGCACTTATAAAACCTGCGATAAATACACACATAACTTCGAAAAGCATCGAAAAGTCATTGGTGTGTGCCATGGTAAAGCCTGGGATCGAACCCGAGACCTCGTCTCAGCAGTCCATTACCCATACCACTAGGCTACCGCGGCTAGTAGGTTAGTATAAAAATAATAATTGAAACTCAGATCGACCTATGCATTTAAACAATAGGTGTCACTTGCAGAGAACAATAGGCTAGTCTGCCGTTTTTCTTATGTTATTGATAGCGTACGAAAACATTCAGTTCACTCGTGAATGAATACTTAGAAGGCATAGAGAAATTCAAAGGAATGAACCAAAAACGATGTTTGACTGCTTGAAAAAAAAAATTACCACTTTTGGGTAATTCGACACAATTCGTAGGAAATGTAACGACCTCTGTGGCGTAGCGGTAGAGCGTTCGAATGATAAGTCAGTGGTCGCGGGTTCGATTCCCGCTCAGTGTAAATATTTGTATGCTGGAATATGAATATTAGCATTGGTCTGGTCTGTTTCTATGTAGGTACAATATATATGTGCTCAAAAAAAGTTTATAAGTATGTTTATCCGCATTCTAAAACCCATAACACAAGCTAGTTAAAATGAGCTCACTTTGGGTCTAGATAGCGCTGTGTAGAATGTCGTAGAATATTTATTTATCTTTGGATTTCAAAACCGAAATTATTAATATCCCCCCTAACCCCTCCAGTTAACCAAAATAGCTTATGTTATGAGTGGTTTCGCGTCGGTAGTGTGGCCACCATCAGGTTTCGCACCCGGAACCTGTCGATCGTAAAGCTGACTCCTTAAGGCCCTGTCTGGACGCAAGCTACCATAATTATGCTTATTTTTTGTTTCTAAGATTATTTCTCTCTCTCTCTAAGATTACTGATGCTAGACAGTTGATTTTTTTTTATATATACAGCTAATTATCTACTGTTCACGCACATCCAAAAACATTTTGGATAAATAGAGCAGTTTCATGTTAAAAAAATTGCAAAGAAACACTCTTTGAAATAAATTTTTCGTTTCAATTATCTCAATATTTTTAGCGATGACATATATATTTTTTGTTACAAATATAAAGAAAATTTTATCAACTAGTGGAATATCTACAAATTAACATCCTCAAATCCGTCATATTTTTTAAATGATTTATTTATCTGTTTGATTTGTTTGGCGGCAAACGGAGGAGAAATGTTTTTGGATGTGCGTGAACAGTAGATAATTAGCTGTATATATAAAAAAAATCAACTGTCTAGCATCAGTAATCTTAGAGAGAGAGAGAAATAATCTTAGAAACAAAAAATAAGCATAATTATGGTAGCTTGCGTCCAGATAGAAGCAGGCCGTGGCGGAGGCGTGTCGTGTGTGCCCTACACACGCCTGCCAACTCACCGAAGCGGGATAAAACCCGACCCCACCTGGCGAGGCCGCGGTGGCGGCCAAAGTCCGCCGGCAACCCTGGGGTTATCCTTTCGAGGGCTTACCCGGGGTGCCCGGCAACGGACACTTGGGGAGGACACCGTGCGGTTTTAGTCGAGACACGACATAACCACCCCCGCTGGCCGGCGGGGGGGTATCCGAAGGGATTTCCGCACGTAAAAAAAAAAGAAAAAAAAAAGCTTGCGTCCAGACAGGGCCTTAACCACTAAACTCCCGACGAGGCGACTAATTTGTTACAACGCTTACCGAGCTCAGTTTTAAGTGGTTTTGTTTAGTTTTCTGAATGTCGTTCAATCTGGTAACCGCTTGATTCCCTTCAAGTCTAAAACCACACACGCATTAAATTACACTACCGTTATCTCACAAGAGTTAAAAAAAGTTGGTTTGCGTTGGTGCCTAGTGATGTGGTTTCATAAAATAAATCTAGTGGGGCGGAAATCACACAGTGATTGTCAAACTTCGGGCCAAACTTAGATATTTTTGTTGCAGTATTTTTATTCAAAATTGTTTTTAATAATAAGTAGTCGTATCCCTCCCACATACCCACTAATCCTATCTCTAAATGAAATCAAATCAAACGTCTTCGACGTCAAAAACACAAAAAAATGTTTTTAGGGACAATTTGTATGGTAGGTACCCGAAACCTTGAACGTACAAACCCCAAAATCTAATCATTTCTTCCCATTAACCAAACAAGATGATTGGCGAAAGAATTTTTTAAATCGGATAAGTGGTTCTTGAGTTATTGCGTAAACAGACATCCAGACCAACAGACAGACCGACACAAAAATTTTTTTTGCTTAATTAGACTTAGAATCATGTGAAACGTCGAGAAAAGTGATAAAAAGTGGGTGTAAGATTTTGATTTTTTTTGCGTGATTTTAAGACTTCGGTGTCCACCTGGTTGGTGGCCCGAAGTAATATCGTCGAAGTGGATATTTTATTACTAACACAGTATTCTTTGGCGATTGACTAGCATACTGAAGTTCTTCAAAGTAAGCGCGTAACGACCCATTATAAAACCGAAGTCAAGTAATTGGTGGCTAAATGCGATCGACTTTGAGAGCACACCACTACTAATAGATCAATAAAAATATTCGAGATGCATTACAATTCAATTTGTTGCAGATTAGGATATTATAATATTTTTAAAATAAAGAAAAATAAGGCGTAAGGCCTAATGAACGCAAAATCATATGTAACGACGCGAGTTTGCTCTGCGACGCACTCGCCTCTTCTGTTAATTCACGGCTTATTTTAGTCGGTTCGAGCCCGACATAACCGCCCCCGCTGGCCGGCGGGGGGGTATCCGAGGGGATTTCCGCACGAAAAAAAAAAAAAAAAAAAAAAGGTATTCAAATACTGATATTACATTGATTACTCGTTTCAAATATCGGTCAGCGGGCCCACCATGATGCTAATTAACATAACATAACTTCACGCCTGTATCCCCGAAGGGGAAGGCAGAAGTGTATTACAAAACCACGATTCGCCAGTTATGTTAAGGTCCCAATGTAATAGGGGGCGAGCCTATTACCATCTACCGGGCACATTATTAAGCGAGCGCTAATTAACATTTATTAATGCACACATAACTACGAAAAGTCAGAGGTGTGTGCCCGGGGCGACTAGGGATCGAACTCGAGACCTCGTCTCAGCAGTCCGTTACGTTCGCCACTGGGCTATCGCCGCTTTCAAGTAAAATAATTAATAAAATGATATTATTTATTAGTCGTGGCCCAGCGTCAGTCGGGGTGCGAGGGATATGCTCTATTGGCAAACTTACACCCCGGCGTTTTAAAACCCGAGACAGCGTGCGGTTTTAGTCGGTTCAAGCCGGACATAGCCGCCCCCGCTGGCCGGCGGGGGGGTATCCGAAGGGATTTCCGCACATAAAAAAAGGACAAAAGTATCAGTATTCGGTTTAACAAATAAAACGTGGGCACTTCGAACAAAAGAAAATGATATGCCTAATCGAATATATTGATGTTCCAACCACGGGATCACAAAACGTTATCAGTAAATGTAGGATGAAGCTGGGTGAATCCCCAATTTCCTGTACACACGTAGGCCATATAATACTCGTATTATTAGATATGAAATATCGCACTATCTGGGAACAGGTATAAAATAT
The DNA here is from genome assembly GCA_946251805.1 of Cybosia mesomella. NCBI lineage: Eukaryota > Metazoa > Arthropoda > Insecta > Lepidoptera > Erebidae > Cybosia > Cybosia mesomella. Next base: position 17,214,560 of record OX276415.1, read on the forward strand.
TTATAGCATTTTCTAGCCATTGATATGTGATACTAGATATTGTCTAAATAAGAAAATCTGTATGCCTTTTTTATTTCGTGTGGAAATCCCTTCGGATACCGGTATCCGTATCCGTTATGTCGCGCTTGAACCGACTAAAACCGCACGCCGTCTCGGATCTAAGGGTCCGGGGGTGTAAGGTTGCCCATAAAGCATATCCCTCGCACCTCGACTGACCCTGGGCCATCTTTGGCCCTCTCGAGTTTGGGAACCACGGTTTCCCCGTCTTGCCCCGGTTTGGGGGAGGGGCGCTAGTCGCCCCGCCGTCTCGGCCTGCTTCTACTGGGGAAAATATGTATGCCTACCATGAACTGTACATACGTAATTGCAGGCCTGCACGAAACACGAACGAAAGAAGTGTGTGTAGAATATACTGCTTCCGGGGTGTTTGGCCGTGGTCCATATGAAACTTGTGTTCCAAACGTTTAATCGATCACTGCGGTCGACCTGGCAACCGGCGAGCATGTATGAAAACAATGAAAGTACATAACATAACTTCACGCCTGTTTCCCCGAAGGGGTGGGCAGAGGTGTATTACACAACCACGATTCGGCAGTTATGGTAAGGTCCCAATGTAATAGGGGGCGAGCCTATTGCCATCTACCGGGCACATTATTAAGCGGGCGACAATTAACATTTATTAATGCACACATAACTACGAAAAGTCAGAGGTGTGTGCCAGCGGCGACTGGGGATCGAACTAGAGACTTCGTTTCAGCAGTCCGTTACGTACGCCACTGGGCTATCGCCGCTTTTATAAATGAAAGCAGAAGCAAAAGGCGTATACCAGGATCGTGGCAAGTGGAAACATGTGGTCTCTGCCTACCTCATTGGGAAAGAATTGTGACTGTATATATATTAATGTATGTTAAGTGAGATGGTACTTCCCCGGCTGAGTTAGCCCATTCGTGCTTTATCGTCCACAAACTGTAACGCACACTGTCCTATGATACTATTGTTCGTTTAATAACAATACGAACGTGTATAGTCGAAACGCCTTAACCGACATCTGGTTTTCATAGAGAAAACTACTATAATGACATCATAAACATACAAACAGTAGTGCTTTTCCTTTCAACTGATGACGTCTACTGGAACTTTTTGCTATACTACCGCCAAATGTTTTGCATTTACTCCATTGTTCCTTTGTTTCTGATGTAAAGCAACTACATATCTACAATAATATTAACGGACTCGACAGACGTCATTTCTTTTTATAATGTATCAATTAATCAATTAGCCTATTGCAGTCCACTGCTGGACATAAGCTTCTCCCATTTTACGCCAAAGCACCCGATCCTCCGCCTTGCGCATCCAGTCTATCCGAGCTTTTTCAAGTCGTCCGTCCATCTTGCTGGGGGACGTCCTGCCTTCCGTTTACCGGTTCGTGGTCACGTTTGCTCCATCGGCCATCGGTCCTTCGGCAGATATGGCCAGCCCATTGCCACTTCAGCTTGCTTATTCTGCGAGCTATGTCGGTGACTTTAGTTCTTTGTCGGATGGCCTCATTTCCAATTTTATCCTTCAAAGAAACCCCAAGGATAGCTCGCTCCATACCCCGCTGCTAAAGGTAAAATCCTCGGAATGAGGTTCACCATTACAGATACCGATAATGCTAGAATAGTTGCCCTCAGCTCGCCCGCCTCATCAGATGCTCTTTCACGCCCCGCTTGAAGGACTCAAGGCTGTACCAAGAAGGAAACACGTGTGCTGGTGAAGAATTCCAAGTCTAGATGGTGCGGCAGAGAAAAGTGGTGCCGTACCGCTTGGTTCTTGATGGAATTGTTTGCACCGTGTGAGGGTTATACCTTTTTTTTTTTTTTTCGTGTGGAAATCCCCTTGGATACCCCCCGCCGGCCAGCGGGGGCAGTTATGTCGGGCTTGAACCGACTAAAACCGCACGGCGTCTCGGGTCTGCAGACGCCGGGGTGTAAGGTTGCCCATAGAGCATATCCCTCGCACCCCGACTGACCCTGGGCCATCTCCGGTTTCGAGATGGCCCCCTCGGGTTTGGGAACCACGGTGTCCCCGTCTTGCCCCGGTTTGGGGGAGGGGCGCTAGTCGCCCCACCGTCCCCATCATTGCACGAGCTGTCCTATATAGGAAAGGAGAAGGTGGAACAAATTGGAATACGCGTTTAATTGTGTTTCGTTAATGTCTGGAAGTTAGGACCAGGTCCAGGCCAAAATCACCTTTAAGTCGGTGTACCTGCTAAACAACGGACGAGGCTCTGGCGCAGGCGCACCTGTCAGGCTTGGGAGGTGAGACGGCAGTCGCTCCCGGTAAAGACGACAATCAAAAACAATAAGCGAACCTCGGGCTTCAAAGTGCAAACTTTGTACGATCGCTATGTGGACGATGGAGACACAGATATTTTTAAAATTAAACTTTTCGAAGAATACAGCCATATGTCGGGTATTACAAAATTGTGAATCTAAACCATTTAAGAACCTACTCAAATAAACACAAGTTTAATCACAATCGGTTCAGCCAATCAGCCTAATCGGCTGAATTTCACCAGTGTCAATCATTTTTATTCATTCTTCTTCATTAGACAATTTAAATTTTCACAGATGATGTATTTCTGTTGCCGCTATAAGAAATACTAAAAACAGAATAAAATAAATATTTAAGTGGGTGTTTAATAATGTGCCCGGTAGATGGCAATAGGCTTGCCCTTATTACATTAGGACCTTAACATAACTGGCGAATCGTGGGTGTATAATACACCTCTGCCTACCCCTTCGGGAATACAGGCGTGAAGTTATGAATGTTAAATAAAACAGACGTAATTTTTTTTGCCGTTTTCATAGATAATGGTACGGAACACTTCGTGCGCGAGTCCGACTCGCACTTGGACGGATTATTCGTGTTTCGAACTATGATGACGTAATGACTTTTTGAAAAAGAATCCAGATGCGGACGTATTTTATGATAAGCCAGGTGTCTTTGGTACAACTGTGAGAGAATATTTGAGTAACTTATAGTATTTGTATGCCTAAAATGTAACGTATTTCTTCGTATTTTTAATAATTTTATAATTTCAATTTCAAATAATTAATTTAATGTAACATATATTTATGTAACTGACTGCAAATAAGCGCTTTGGTGCAAACTGTAAGCTTATATTGCTAACAATAATGAATGAATAAATGAATAAATAAATATGATTATTTATTTTAGATTAATGTAAACAGTTTTGGTTGATAACCACTGTGATAATCCACACAGTAAATATTTACAACGTTGATATTTAAACAAAGGGGATATTCGGCGGTTGTGGAATGCTCAACTTGGAAAAGTAGAATTTATAATGATTGAAAGCAAATAACGAAATATGGAGTAGAATAAACACGAATATTATAACATGATATTGACGGAAGTTTGCGAATATTACACGTTGAAATAATGCGATAAATTTGGTGTCTTTTAGTAGCCATGGTGTCGGGAAGAGTGACCTATGTGAATACAGCAGCTCAAAAGCAACCAAAACAACAAGTTTGGGATCAATTAAATAATAAAATATTAACAAATAATTCTTTCAAGAATATAACTAAAAAATCATAAAATGGCTATTTTTATGAGTTATTTATATGGCTATTATGATAAAAACCTGAAACCGCAAAATTCGGAATTTTATCAGCCCGCCAAAAAAATAATTAAAATTAAACGATACTGTAAGCGTAGGCTTACCCGGAGTGCCTGATAATGTGCGCTTGGGAAGGACACCGTGTGGTTTTAGTCGGTTCGATTCCGACATACCCACCCCATCGCTGGCGCCGGTGGTGTGAAGCCCGAGAGGGTTTCCACACGTAGAAAAATAAAATAAAAATATTATGAAGAATCACTAATTGATATCAACAATGCTAACAATGCAATGTTTTTTTTTTTCGTGCGGAAATCCCTTGGGATACCCCTCCGCTGCCCAGCGGGGGCGGTTATGTCGGGCTTGAACCGACAAAAACCGCATGCCGTCTCGGGTCTAAACTCCTGTTTAAATATTTCGAGGAACGTATTTCACGCTTAAAGAACCAGAGATTTATTACAAGTCCTACAAAATAAATCGAATGTTTCACTCATTCTAACACTTGAATACGTACTCTTACTCACACTCACGCAGACACACACACACACGCGCACACATACACACACACACACACACACACACACACACACACACACACACAAGCACATAAAAGATAAGTATTTACAAAGTGTCGAATTTTAAATTTTTAATAATATGTATCTATGGTTGGCGTCAGCTCAGATTTTACATACCTAGTTCATGTAAGCGTATCGTACACTGTCTCATAAGATACAAGTTTTACTTAGTTTAAGAGGCAGGGTCTTATAATAATGTGCCGATAAAGTTTGATCAATATTTAAATGATACCGTCTTACCAACACATATTTTATGTAAAACTTCGAAAGCCTAATGTGAACCTATCTTAAGAAATAAACATTTTTATTATTATTATTATTATTTGTATATATAAAAGATTTTTTTGCCAGTCTATGTAGTCGCCCTAAAAAAAGTGATGAGGAGGAATTTCTATTAGGTAGTTGATTGTCGATAGTACCAATATGACACTATTTGAACCTATACGTACTATCAACAATCAACTCAACAATCACAATCGTATGACCACTTAAACGACCATCGTACGAGTCTCACGCGTATTTAACTGAGGTTATTACAGGTTGTATATAGCGATTAGATAAATAATAGGCTGGTCACAGTTCTTTTTTTTTATATTTAGGACACGTCAATTTGACTTCACCAGGCCTGATGGTAAGCTGAAGCTAAAGTCTCAGGAAATAGGGTCACCATTACATACACGTACCATGTTAACAATGGTGGCACTCAGCTTGACGGCCTCATCAGAAAAGGATTGTCGTCGCAGCACCACGTCACACCCACCGGTCCCACTAGTGCTGCGATCACAATCCCCCTGCCCGGCTATGGACTTGCTGACCCCTGAATTGGAATTGGATTACTATGGAGGGTTTTTCGCAATCGTGCACGGTGGTTGCCGACCCACCCTGCCGAATTTTGTGACAAATTTGTGTCATCAAATTTCTACCACCAGTACGACATTCGCAAGATATCCATAAAAACAAAGTCGTGTTAGTGATGCCGTTTATATCTCGAGAAAGGGTGGATTTGTCTCCTCCTATATTGTGCCAATTTGTTTTATTTTTGCGAAAATAATTTGGAAAATCTAATTAATCATTATTGTTATTAAATATCAAATCAATTCAGATGATGTTATGTTTTGTAATTATATTATGATAATTTGAAATAAAATGAACGCCTACGATACAGGACTTGTTCTGTAATACATTTTAAGAAAAAAAGAATTGGGTAATTAACCTTTGCATTTAATTCACATGTTTTATTTAATATAATACACAAGTAACCTGAATATGTTATGTTAGTGCAATTGAAAAATGAAAATAAAATTTAATGGTTTTTTTCTCTGCCTTGGGGGGTGATGTGGTGACATATTACAAACTTCTTTGTATTATATAACCTCTTTGCATATTTACTTATTTATTGGAAATTCATTTTTTTAAATATTTATTCAAGGAGCTTAATGGCGTATCCACCGGGAGACAACGCCGCAGTGCCAGCACTGCGAGGATCCTGGCGAAGACACGGCGCTCCACACTTTGGTGGAGTGCTCTGCGTGGGCGAGTCAACACCGGGATCTCGTTGCGGGCCTGGGCGTGGACGTTCTCTCGTTGGAGACCATGGTGAGGGCCGTGGTCTCTGACGGGAGCAAGTGGCACGCCGCCGCCACTTTCTGCGAGCAGGTGTGCGCGAAAGAGACGGCGGAGAGGGAGCGGGAGAGAACCCTGCCCCTCGAGTTTCGCAGTCTGCGGCGAGGACGCCGCAGACTCATCTACGCCCGGGACTACCGACCTCCATGATCGGGGCCTGAGGACGGCAGTTGGCCGACTCGCCGTCCTTACAGAAGCAGGCCGTGGCGGAGGCGTGTCGTGTGTGCCCTACACACGCCTGCCAACTCACCGAAGCTGGCTAAAACCCGACCCCACCAGGCGAGGCCGTGGTGGCGGCCAAAGTCCGCCGGTAACCCTGGGGTTATCCGTTCGAGGGCTTACCCGGGGTGCCCGGCAACGGATACTTGGGGAGGACACCGTGCGGTTTTAGTCGATACACGACATAGCTACCCCCGCTGGCCGGCGGGGGAGGGAGGGGGTATCCGAAGGGATTTCCGCACGTAAAAAAAAGGAGCTTATCCACAATATGACTATGTCGCTCAGCCAAATTCAAAATATTCATCTAAGGTATTGCTGATTTTTTTATGACACATTAGCAAATTTATCCAGGTGCACCTACCGAATATTCAGTGAATTATTTTATGTAATTGTAATTAATTATTTGCTAATGCAGTAATCTATGTAATATTTTCAATTAAAGTCTCTTTACCCAGTTATGTCGGACTTGAAGCATTCAAAACCGCACGCCGCCGTCTCGGGTCTCTAATGCCAGGGTGTAAAAAAGACAATTTCCTCGAACTACAGCTAAACCTGGGCCACCTATAATACGGCTTTGTGATGGCCTCTCCGGGATACTGTGCCTCTACTAGAAATTAGGCTAATTAAAAATATGAGACATTCATTAAATTCAGCTGATAAGGTAACAAACCTAACTTGATTCTAAGACAGAACCATTAACTAGTAAATCGAAGAATTTGCTCACGTAAGTTACTATTATTTATTCTGCGACGTGAGATATTTAAATGTTATGTACCTATTAACATTATGTAGATAATTATAAGTACTGTGATTTAGTGCTCTTTTTAGGGATTTTCTTTATAAAAGCCCTATTGCTATCGAGTTGTCGTCGACGTCGTCGTTGCCAATTTTCAGTCACGGTTTTGGGTATGAAGGAGATGAGCTATCGAGTTGCTGTTTTCGGTAATAGATTCGTGCTGGGGTGAACCATTGCAAGATAAAAAAAAAACGCAAAAAATCGCAAAAAATCGAAAAGAAAAAAATCGCAAAATCGAAAATCCCTTGTATTCGGCTGAGCTCGTCTCAGGAATTCAACTTGTTTTTCGTGTGGGATTTCTATGGGATTCCTACAGCGAGAGAGACGGCATTGCGGCCATGCCAATGAGTGAAATATCCGCAAGTCCCTAGTAGGTTTTGGTTACCATAGCTGACGAAAGATGGTAAAGCACTTTGCGAGTCATCCCAGAGATGAGATAACGTGTAAATTATTAAATTTCTTCTAATTTTTAAAAAATTCTACATAGGATAAAATAAAAATCTCAGGTGATTTCATTCATATCACGCATGTAATGGACGCAAGAAACTGTTACAAGTTTACGAGTACTCCGAACCCGAAATTCTAAGCTCGCATGACGATAGCCGACCAATCACATAGCGACTATCGTGGCGCGACATCTGCTGATGACGTCATGAGTGAGTGTTTTTTGTAAGTGTGTTCTGACGGTCTGAAGTCCCCGCCCATTTGGAAGTATGCGAGTTTCTCTTCACGTTATGAAAGAGAATGCGAGAGTCCTCTCTTACTATAATAGAGGCTATAATCTAACAGCCCCTAAGGCTGAAGCTAGATTAGACAGTGATTGGCGATGAAATAGAACGATCAAAATGAGATTAACATTGTATAGCTACTAATCTATACTTCTAAAGCTGAAGAGATGTTTTATTTTTATTTTTTTTAATGAACGCGCTAATCTCAATTTAAAAATTCTTTTTGTGTTGGACAGCCCATTTGTCGTTTTTCATTTCTTCGTTTTTTTTATATCACTTAGGTGGCAGGCAAGCACACGACCCACCTGATGGGAAGCGGTTACCGTGGCTTATGGATGTGTGCAACGCCAGGGCGACTCGCACTGCTGACCCTGGGAACCTTCTAATCTTTAAGAACCCCATATTATCACGCTAGGAGAACGGAGCAGTAATCATGAATGACAACAAATCGGGCAAATTTCCATACATTATTGTAGTTTTTTTTTTTTTTTTAATGTAATATGTATGGGACATGACATGTATGGGACAAATGGGTGTCATGAGGGCGAAGTATGCCACGGATCCACGGGGGTACAGCCAGTAATAAGTGAAAATCGACGATGCCGTGGCTACATAGCGAATGAGAAAAGCAACATAACATAACTTCTTCACGCCCTTATCCCCGAAGGGGTAGGCAGAGGCCATCTACCGGGCACATTGTTAAGCGAGCGATAATTAACATTTATTAATACACACATAACTACGGAAAGTCATAGGTGTGTGCCCGGGGCGACTGGGGATCGAACTCGAGACCTCGTCTCAGCAGTCCGTTACGTACGCCACCGGGCTATCGCCGCTTGCCAAAAGCAATAACGATAATATTTGGTAGAAATAGTCGTCCCGTCGAGGAATTATTTAGTAAATTTGTTTTATAGCCGCTGATCGATGGATGAAGGCATTACTATGATTATATTAACATTGTTCCTCTCGCGTAAGCAAATAAAATGTTACTTGTTATATTCGGTGGGCAGTGTAAATGACAAAATTTCTGTTTCGGTTAATTTTGCCTTAATACCGCCATGTCCGTGACATCGCACATAAAATGCAGAAGAGTCGCCTTCGCTTGTCCAGCGACCTCTAGGCTACGTGGGTAACAACTGTCTGGCCATGCCGCCCGCCGGGTGCAGTGCCACACAAGTGCTGGTTTGACGTCGTAAGGGATGAAATGCGTGCCAATGGTCTCTCTGCCAAGGATGCCCAAGACCATGTAAAGTGGAGGGGGAATAGCTGGAAAGTGGCCCCCTGGCTCCGAGGAGAAGGCTTCGGAGCCACGGGAGCCAGCTCAACTGGGACTCAACGCTGAGATGATGATGGTCAATCGATACAAATAAATAAAAAATTTAAAATAACAGCTTTTCAATGAATGCATACTTTTAAAACTTTTGTCTGTCTTTCTGTTAGTTTGAATTAGGTAATCTCGGTAACGGCTGGACCGATTTTGACTGGGATTTTCACTGGCAGATAGCTAATATTATAAGGCGCAACATAGGCTACTTTAGAAAAAGAATGAGAGTTCCGCGCAAAAAAGCCTGGAAAAAAAAACCGCGCGGGAGAAGTCGCTTGCACGGTTGGTTTTAACCCAACAATGTAGGTTCGGTCGCGGTTTCGGTCAGATACCAGTGGAAACACTCGTTCGTCAGTTCTCAAAACAATCAATAGATCGAAAAATTAAACCGATGTCGTAATAAATACGATTACAGGGCAGAGTTCTTGAATAGGGTATTTAAAAAAAATGGTTTCTGTGGCTTATTACTGCAACGTTACTGGACCCATTGTTCAAATCTCATCGTACGTACTTCCAATAAGGTTATTATTGCTTCTTTTCGGCTTGCGTTTAAACGCGTGCCAGAAATGCACACCTATTTTACAACTAGGACGGTTACCAGCTTCGCAATCAACCCAAACTTAAGCGTAGCGAGATTTGCCTATCCAACAATAGGTCAACGTGACTTTTTCCATTGATTTGGTTTTTCGGTGATTATTCCTCGATGGTAAGACCGATCTGGACCCTCGACCCCTTACGACACTCAGTAATGTCTACTTGATCACCGTGGCAAATTTGGTCGAGATCGGTCAAACGGTCTCGAAGGAGTATCATTTGTTTGAAATGCAACTTTGAAACCAAAGACGCTTCAATCGCCTTCGGCTCGCTACGCTTAATAAATAAATTAGAAACACCTACCAATTTGTGTTTCAGGGTTTTACTTTGCAGGGCTACTATTTCTGGGTCGATGGTTATTAAATAATAACCACGAACCATAACCTTCTAACCTAATCTATCCAAATCTATTTGCTTAATTTATTTTCTTACTGTTTCAGTAGAACATAATTTTTAATAAACGAACAAATATAAAGTAAAATGTAATTCTTTAGAAAAATATTTTATGCCGATATGGCTATCATATTTTTTGTATACCATTTATGTTTACAATAAAGCATTTGAATTTGAAAACAAGATTTGGTTTTCTTTTATCCATTTTGGTGAGCATTTCAATTGCTGCCTATCTATTCAACGGATCTTTCAAGTGATAACAGATTAACAGAGGTTGGCTTTTTTCTGCAGAACTTATCCTGCCGATATCTGACATTCTTCAGTCCCGCGTTTTCGTCCACTGTGCTCTCTGCAAATGAGAAAGACACGCGGAGAGTTTGGTTAACGAGGAACATTAGCCACTTCTGTTCCGAACAGCATTAGCCAGAAGCACCTACGCTTCCCCTAAATTAAAGAAAACGCCTTGGTACTTCCGTTAGCCATGATGTACCACGAGCAAGTATTTTGCCCCGTAATTAAGATTTAAATCAGTTTAAATTCGATACTTAATGTTGAACAAAATATTGGTTTGTGAATGTCGACGAGACGAGGGAGCTTTCTTGCTTTGGGTATGTCCAGGGAGCTATCCGCTACCGGCGCGCTAATGTCCATTTGCCGCAATTTGCTCTATCCAGCCAGCCGAATCCAATATCGTTCTCATATTGGCAATAGCGCGCTGGTAGCACCAATAGCAAGCTTTCCGAACATACCTGAAGTGTACTCTCGCGTCTGAGTGCCGCTCGACATTGAATTTGTGTACATCAGGGAATCGATTTACTGATTCAAAGTAAGTTTTTTTCAAAGTGTATTGGTTGCCAAGTGGCGTGAGGAAGCGTATAAAATAGCCACATATTAAGTAAGCTCGTTTGATGAAGTACCTATTATGACCTGCGAATAAAGCTGTTTATATTATACCTAACAGGTTACGCTAATCGCCAAATCTCTTAAAACAACAGTCAGGCGTAACGAAACCGGAGCGTGCAATTGGTTTGAAACGAAACATACCTTTTTAATAATACTTAACACAGTAACACCCGTGCGTAAATTACTAAACGGATAACATTATAAAGCTCAAAAGTTTTTGGGTTTTTAAAAGCTAAGATTAGGACCTAAACTTTTTAAATTTGGGAGAAACAACTAGGTACCTATGTTCTAAATTAGACAATAACAGCACCCTGGTTATAATAAACATTGTAATTTAAAATTAGAATCATCGGCCGTTATTTTCGTTAAGAACGAACGTCCTTATGTTGTCGACGAAATACTCCGACGCCCCACCAGCAACAACAAGACAAAAATACCCGCTATAATGCACTGTTTTCAGGAAACTCCAAGTTTTATCACAAAATATGGCTAAAGATAATAAATGCAAATAGCTGTGAGGATTAATTATTCTCCAGAGAAAAGTTACGAAGAAAAATTTGTGCGATCTAAAAGTACTGCTACGCCTAAAAACATCGTAATCTGTTCTGTTCTCTAATAAATCCTGATAGATGTCGATATACCTGTTCCATGCTAAAGAAGATAATACCATTTGCCCAGAAAATAGACCAATTACCTGGACAATACGTTGAAAGCTAACTTTAGTTTTATAAGAAATCCCATTGTCAGCAGAGTCTTTCTCTATGTCCTCGGTAGAATTAATTTCTTTTAGCTGATGGTACGGTAAAGTGCTCACTGGCGTACCTCTATAACCACGTCTCGGTGGGTTGTTCCGTAAATACAAAGTTATACCGATCATCATAGCAATGACACCAAACAAATCGCACAAACCGTCGACCCAATAACCCAAAGTCCCAACCTCGGATCTTTCACCTTTTATATGCTTTCTTTCTCTCGCCACATGACCATCTAAATCATCTAAAAACATTCGAATTTGGAACATCACCACAGCAACTCGCCGCCATGCTAAGTTCGGGCATGTCAAAAGTTTGGCGCCAATAACCGCAATAAAAACATGAAAGAAAGATATCATGTTCGGTGTAATGAATGGCATATTGTCGGATATGCCCAAGCCTATATCGACTATAGCACACAATGGACCATAAATGTAGTGGTTTATATGGTCTACCATTAATGCTTTAACAGTTGGGTGGCACAGGGGGTTTATTGTACACGGAACCCACGTCACTTCTTCATAACTTGTTAGAATCTTTGCGAATTCACTTGTAGAAGTCTCTTGTTGGCTGCTATTATTGGTGATAATATCGAAAATATCAATCTTATAATACTGTATTCTTAAAAATAGAAATGTATCCATAGACATGCAGTATACAACTATGATTAAAAGTAAGAAAGTCAGTATTTTACTAGCTTGCGATGAAGGCCACATCATTCTGCAGTATAATCTAATGACGGAGGTACACACGTTTTGTTATGGTATGGCTTCTTACAACACTCGATTACTCGAACTGTTGACTCGAATCGGGGTAATATTTAGAAATATAGTGCGGACAGAAATATCCCACGCATCAAATTCTAAAAATAAAATCGCTAGCTCGCGTTTACCGTAACAATAACACTGCAATACGAATTCCTTCTGCTATTTCGTAATAAACTAGTCGCAGGAGACACTCAGGACTTTGGTATCACACACAAGATATTTTTTAAAGCACAGAACCACATTCCATTTTTATAACACTAATTCAACGTTTGTAAATGTATTTTTTCTCAGTAAAATCGATGCACATTTGCTCTTAGTAAATATTATGTTAACTAAACATGAATTTTACTCTCGTTGTCGGCATTCGTTCCAAGAGTTAAAAGTTTTATATTCAGACTCGGTATTGTATATATCTTCGTTAACTCATGAATGTTTATCGTGTTTGTTTATATTGTTATTCGACAGTGTAACTCGCTCGTTTCGTGATGAGATACATTGCGTGCGCAACGGAACGCCGCGTCGGACTGAATTGAATAGAGAAAACGGGGGACCGGTGTGACCAGATGTTGCATTAAAATTCCCCCACGAATGTGTAACCGTGGGGTAACAACAGCTTTCTTTATAAAAGTTAGAATAACGCAGATTAAGATAAATCTATGAGTCATAATATTTCGAAATCTTTTGATATAATTATAAAAAGATAAACAGCAATTATTTATTCAAATAAATTAACACCGTCACTTCAGTATTTTTCTCGGTAATGCATTATTGTGTACTAGAACAAGGACACATTGATTGTATGAAAATATAAATTCGTATTATTTTATTTTCATCATATATTGAATTATTTTTAATTAATTTCATCTATAAGTTTGAAGATAGTATAATTAATGGTGATCACATAATCTTATATAGTAATAAGCTGGACCAAGTGCTAATCAGCACACTTGTGTTGTGAGATACTTCGTGCTGGTACTTTTGAAACTACTCGTGTATTACTGTACGTAGAAACATGTGTGTCACTATCAATTTTAAAGAACATTGGCACATTCTTGTCATAATTTTCTAGAAGCTCGAAGCCTACGGAAGCCAGGAACAACGCAAAGATGATGATGATGATGAAGAATTGCTGCATCTTTGAATTTTGAGTGTGAGATTGCAAACATGTCAATGTCGGTGAGGTGTGTAATTTATTGTACTGTACACTTGCATTCGTTCTGCACCTATAGAACAGCTATACCCTCGCTGTAATACAGTTCAGAGCTCCACGTTATGGAACTGGTTAGTAATACAATACAAAAAAACTTATAATGACATATTCTGCAACATAATGGGCATAAACGTCTAGATTCTCATTAAACTGTACTCGTTAAACAACTGTTGATAATACTATTACATAGTATAAATACAATTAGAGTTTAGTTTCTTTGAATTTTATATTACGTAAAATAAATAATGATTCCGAATTCAACATTAAACAATTTAATAAGGTCAAATATTAACGACATAATTTTTATAGAATTGTTTTAAACTATATAATAATTTTAATTAAAATAAAATAATATTCTTTCTGTCAACGCTTATTTTCCCACATTGGTGTAAAATTATCCATGTGACAACACCGTTGCGAGATGGAGCACACGGTCAATGTGTCGAACCGACCCAACGACTACGTACCTTTTCCCGCCAAAACAAAACTTCTCTGAACGCTTACAGTGCAGTGTAAACATAATAAATTAAATAATCCCCACATTAAAAGGAATATGGCGCTAACATTTCGTTGGTTATGGTTTTTGGTAGTGTTCTGTAAACATAGCTAAAAATGAGTGTACAATATGAAATCTTGTTTATAAACAAATTTGGTTTATTACCTTGTCCTACATAACAGCATCTGTGGCAGACCTAGACGGAGAGCAAAAGTTAATTGATAAGTGTCTCGAGTAAATCTTTCTGGTGATTTCAGCCTATAGTTATGATTTGTATTTCTTTTATTCTACCTTTGATGAAAATCCGCAATTTCTAGGTTGTCGAAGTCGACACACACACCTGCGTATACAGTAGGAATTTTATTAGGCTTGTATACCTTCTTTTTTTTTCGTGCGGAAACGATACCTACCCACTTTTGTATGAGTGGGTAGGTATGTTTCATTTCTTTAGTAAGTATGCATAATATAATATATGTAGGCTATACTATAGGTAGTATAAAAAACCTCCCCCGCTGGCCGGTGGGGGGTATCTAAAGGGATTTCCGCACGAAAAAAAAGGTGTTATAAAAGAAATATTCTTAGGTGGCATTCTGAAGTTGAATCCGATCATCTGGCATCATGCTTCTCCTTCCGACCAATAAAACAGTTAAGTAAACTTTTTTATTGGTCTGAGGCTACTTCCACGCCTAATGGCTCCAGATGCCATAAGAGGTAAAGTAGACGAAGACGCCCTGACAGTTTATTTTTGCATCCATAGTAGGTACCAATTATCAGGACATCTTAAAGTACCTACAAACAACCATTCGAATAAATTCAGATTGGAAAAAGGGGAACATATGTATAATATTATATAGGACGAGACTTGAACCCGCGACCAGTCCCTTACAGGGGGAATACTGTGACCAACTGAGCTCCCTAGACACGTCTCAGATATACCAAATTCTCCGATATATTTCAATATATGAGAAAATCTAGATCATTTCCTGGACCTCCGGTCAACGGGGGTGGTTATGGTTATGTCGGATTCGAACCGAACCGAACCGTAGGGAGGTCAGACGGCAGTCCATATTTTTTTTTTACCTGTGGTAATCCCTTCGGATACCTCCCCCCGCCGGCCAGCTGGGGGCGGTTATGTCGTGCATCGACTAAAACCGCACGGTGTTCTGCCCAAGTGTCCATTGCCGGGCACTCCGGGTAAGCCCTCGAAAGAATAACCCCAGGGTGACCGGCGGACCGTGGCCGCTAGCGCGGCCCGCCAGGTGGGGTCGGGATTTATCCCGCGTCGGTGAGTAGGCAGGCGTGTGTAGGACACACACGACACACGTCCGCCACGGCCTGCTTCTGTAAGGATGGCGAGTCGGCCAACTGCCGTCGGCAGGCCCCGCTCATGGAGGTCGGTAGTCCCGGGCGTAGACGAGTCTGCGGCGTCCTCGCCGCAGACTGCGGAACTCGGGGGGCAGGTTTCTCTCCCGCTCCCCGTCGGCAGTCACTTGCGTAAAATTCAACCAAACCAATCAAAAATTACAAGCGGATCTTGTGCTCCACAGTGTAAACGTTGGACGCAATATAGTACATTCAGGTACATTAGGCAAATAAGAAAAACAAGTTGAATTCCTGAGACGAGCTCAGCCGAATACAAGGGATTTTCGATTTTGCGATTTTTTTTTATCTTGCAATGGTTCACCCCAGCACGAATCTATTACCGAAAACAGCAACTCGATAGCTCATCTCCTTCATACCCAAAACCGTGACAGAAAATTGGCAACGACGACGACGTCGACGACAACTCCTTAGCAATAGGGCTTTTCTAAAGAAAATCCCTAAAAAACAAGATGTCGGTACGTCACATCCGCGCAGAATTGGGATGCCTCTCAGCTAATGCTGTCATGCCACTCATTATCTAACCTTCAACCTTAACTGTCAGTTACAGAATCAATGTTCCTTTTTTAAAACGCAATTTCAAGCAGACCTGCCAGCAATTAAAACATGCCCGCGATATTATTCTCGCAACATTAACCCAATGAGTCAACAGCATCTACACGTCTCGGTCGTTTAATGCAGATAATAAATGATAATAGGTGGGGTCATGTTTCTCGACAGAGCGATCGTATGACCTACGACTGAATATCATTGAGTTGGTTAATTGACTTTTGACTCGTGACCGACAATCATGGGCAAATGTTATTTCATATAAAATAGATAATTGGTTAATGGAATTTTTTTTTTACTTGCGGAAATCCCTTCGGATACCGTGATGGAGGGCACCGTGTGATTTAAGTCAGTCCGATTCCGACAAGCCCATACCATCGTTAGCACCGATGGGGTGAAGCCCGTGGGGCTGCACTGATAAAAAAAAACAACCCCGAACTCCAAACTACGAGCTTTGGATGCAACCAGGATGACCGATTGGGATGATGGTGATGAGACCGTATGAGTTGTTCCTCTCTGATTATTGCAATTACTTTCTGGCACCGATGATGACCTTCTAATTCTCGCTCAATTAGAAAGCTGCAATCAATTCTCTCCGAAAAACATTGTAAAAATGAGGCCTGGAAAACCTGTATCAGTTGAAACGAAAGACGAAGTGTCTTCTTGTCCACTGGACGGCTATCAGTTGGAGAGACTACACGGTGGCAAAATTAATACATGGAATCTCCAGGCGTGTGGCTCGGCCTGCAGTTTATACTATCCATAGTCCAGCTGCAGTTCTCTTTAATCAAAGGGATTTTTCCCAGTGTAAATCTTCAATCGCTCTCGATGCCGACGCCTTCGGGGAACATCTAAAGCGCGTTACTGGTATAAAAAAACTAAACTCTTGGCCATCGTTCCACATAATAAATAATCCCAAGTAGGTCCCCACTTGAAAATTTACCCGAAATAACAGATTTACATCACTTTTGTAAAGACAATATCGTCTGTAATCTCAAGTTACATTTTCGAAAACTAGACCACTTAAAGACGTGTTCCTGTTTTTTTTTAAAGTAGGTTCCTTTAAAAAAAAACAGGAACACACGTCTTTAAGTGGTCTAGTTTTCGATCTAGTAATCTTTTTTTTTTCGTGCGGAAATCCCTTCGGACCCCCCCCGACGGGCAGCGGGGATATGTCGTGCTTGAACCGACTAAAACCGCACGCCGTCTCGGGTCTACAGACGCCGGGGTGTAAGGTTGCCCATAGAGCATATCCCTCGCACCCCGACTGACCCTGGGCCATCTCCGGTTACGAGAAGGCCCCCTCGGGTGTCCCCGTCTTGCCACGGTTTGGGGCAGGGCGCTAGTGACCCCACCGTCCCGGCCTGCTTCTGCTGGGGTGACAGGCGGCCTCACCTGCCACCCCCAGGCCTGCGCTCATGGAGGACGGAAGTCGTTAAGCGAACTCCGGCGCCTGAGTCGCCTTCGACGCGCGGCGCGCATGTTGCGGGCGCGGCGGGCCGGGAGAGTTCTAAATCTCTCGCGTGGGCCGCCGCCATCTCCTTCGCGAGCATTACATGCTCGCAGAAGGAGGTGGCGGCGGCCCACAGGCCACGCGCTCGCGCTCCGCACCATTACCGCAATCATGCTGCCGAGCGAGAGGACTCCCACTGCGATGGCTGCCACTAGGTCTCGCCTCGGCGCCTCCCACGCTGGGCCACGCCAGCGTGTGCAGCCCCGAGTCCGCGCTCGCGTCGCAGTGATGGTACTCAGGCGTTGGCTCCTTCCTGATCCGACGCTGGTGATCTCCGGGAAGGAGAGCTTCGGGGACCACCCCGAAGCTCTCCTTCCCGGAGATCACCAGCGTCAGTCGTTACGAGAGGCTTCCGTGTCGCCTCCCTAGCCAATCCTCCATGATGGGCCTTACCGCCGCTATTGCGGCGTGCCCTAAAAGTAGGTACCTGCTATTAACTGAAATTACTAGTATTCCTGTTAAACACTTCAGTTAAGCTTAATTGCTTGTGTGTGAGGGGGGTAGTGTAATGGCGAGAATTCCAACCCGGGACCTCCTTAACCACTAAGCTACCAACGCTTAAATCGAATATAGGTAAGTATATTTTTATTCATTTTATTAATCTGCAGCCCAATGGCAAAAACGGAGCTCTTTACTTTATCCAGTCCATCTTACGGACTCGGCCGGCGTGGAGCGTTGCAGTCATTGATGTCTAAATTACTTATTAGCTGAAGTAACAAAAATAGAATTTAAAAAAATTAAATTGCATAAACAGAATGAGTAGATAGTAATTTTAGATCGAAAAAGGGAGCATCTAGGACGTGACTGTCTGACCAACTAAGCCACCTAGACACGTCCGTGATATTCGAAATTCTTCGATATGTTATATACGTCTTAAGGCGACGCTGGAGCCATCTTCTGTAATTCTTGTAAATCTATAGGAAAAATAAGCATACTAATTGCTTAAAGAAATAATTGAATTAGATAGTACCTTTTTTTTTTTTTTTTTTTATCGTGCGGAAATCCCTTCGGATACCCCCCCGCAATAATTCCCTCACGCAAAAACCGCGTCTTGTCGTGGAGTTGCGGATACCAGCTCGCGAAACCATACCATACCAATAGATAGTAATTGTTAAATAGGTAAGAACAAAAATAATTTTAAAGGTAAATAATTACAAAAATACCGGCCAAGTGCGAGTTGGACTCGCGCACGAAGGGTTCCATACCATTATCTAGGGAGACCCCCTTAAGTTATTTTATTATAATTAATTATTTTTGTAGTGAATATACAACTAAATATTCTGTGAATATTTGAAGCATCTATCTGTTGCCGTTATTAATATTGAGCAAAATATGGCAAAGCCGTCACGTTTCTTGTATGGGAGCCCTATATAAATATATATTTTATTGTGTAAGAAGAGAAAAACAATACTATTTAATCTGTATAACTCAAACACATTTGAAGTCACTTAACAATGGCATAAAATAATAAACTAACATTAACTAATATATTATTATTAAGGCAAGAAGTTAATAAATAATTTTTATTAAGAAAAAAAAATTGTATGTAACTGTACCTTACAAAAAAGGCTACATAAATTTTGGCTTGAGTATGATGGAATAGGTTTATGTGAGTCTCAGAAACGGGATTAATATTCCACACAGTCAGAGCCACAAGATGTTACTAGTTATTAATAAATTAAATTATGCATGACTTACCTGAGGAACTTGTGTAGACTTCCCACACCCAGTTTCACCAATCAGCACCAAAGTCTGGTATTTCTCCAACAAATACAGTATATGATTCCGATACTGGAATACCGGTAACTTCTGTCTTTGAGTGTGCATCGGTAAATGATGGTAACGATTGTACACAAAAGATGTTTTGGAATCATTATCGGTAGATAATGCTGTCTCTATGTTTGGGTTAACAAGCGTTTCTATCATACCATCTTTGTTCCTAGTTGGGTAAAGTGTTTCTTCAGCTGTAAAATAACGAATTTATTTACAAATAAATGTAAATTGGAAAAGGTTAACATCCAAGACGGATTGCTACAATGCTAGCTCACTACATCACATTAAATTTGATCATATTTGAAACTACACAGAAAATATGAATTTCAGGTTCCCCCATGTTGATATAGTAATTTTTTAAATTTCAAATTACTCTTAAATTTATTTTGTTCTAAAACAATTTTATGAATTCATTATCAGGTTTCGGAGGCCACTGTTATGACTAAAATGCAGTAAATAGACAACATAAACCGATCATAAAATTATAGTCAATAAGTGTAGAGAATCTATGAATACAGATGTAAGAGAGGATCTTGTAACTTTGTATGAATTAAAACAAACTATTATAGGATAACACGTCGTATAATAGTTTTCATAAATATAATAACAATGTTGGAGGCGCGAGACGATGTAAACATAACCTCAAATGTAATATAAATAAAAATTTACTTGGTTTTATGAACCTCGGCCTTTGCCCCAACATTTTAACACTTTTATTAATGTATATTGACACTGAGTTTAACGTTTATTTCTAGTTTGTTTACACGTTTTTATGTATTGTTTACAACATTAGCACATTGACATTTTTTTTTTTTTTTTTTTCCTTCGCCCGTGTCGGGCAGGCTACGATCTTGGACCATACCGCCTCGTCTTCAGTTTTTCCTTCTTTCTTGTCCAAACGTCAATAAGGCCGCAGCCTCGTCCTTAGTAGTTTATAGTAGTAGTAGTAGTTTATATTTTAGGCCAGAGCCACGTCTTCAGTATTCAATAATTAGTCAAAATCATAATAATTTAATGTCATATCCGTGTATTCGTCTTATTCATGTTGTGAAGTAAGGTCATATCATCCGGGTCATTCATATCCTTATAATAAGTCGCCCCGAACGGTCAAATTGCCCATCCAGTGCTGTCAATAAATTTATACAGTGGTACATAAGTACTGTAATTTTCCAGCAAACCTTGAGTGTCGCGCGGGATGCTTGCTGGCGTTCTAAATATTTCCAATAAATTATCAATTAGAGGAATTCTTTGCAAGTCATATGCAGGGCATTCAAAAATTATATGATCTAGGGTCTGATCACTTCCTAAGTTACAATTGTCACAAACAGGCGATGTTATAATTTTCATTCTGGCTAAATGTGCATTGAATCTTCCATGTCCAAGTCTAAGACGATTTATAGTAGTGTAAAATATTCTGCTCTTAGGAAGAACAGATCTGGTGAACCAGGGCGCAGAACCAATGGTTTGATTTATTTTCGCATACCATTTTCCTTTAGTTCTTAGTGTTTCTTGCCAGTTCTCATGCCAAATACAGGTGTTTTGTTCACGTAATTTAGTAAGCAGGTCGGAACTTGGTATGGCAACATTTCTCGTCACTGGGCTTGGGATGTCAATGTCAGTGATAACTCTTGCAAGATGATCTGCGTTTTCGTTTCCTGCTACTCCAATGTGGGAGGGTGTCCATATTAAACTTATCATAAATCCTCTAGAACTAAGATAGGCGTATAAAGTCCGAATCTCATATAAAATATTTCCGGTGTTGGCGTCCAGTTTCGGGTGTTGTAAGGCCATGAGAACACTCATGCAGTCGGTCGCTACAAGCCAAGTTGTGTGCCCAAGATTCTTTTCTTGTATATACTGCAGAGCTGTTAAAATGGCTAGAGATTCTGCTGTAAATATAGTCATGGCTCCAGGTAACCGAACTCCATGTCCAACAGTAAGATGAGGTAGATATATGGCTAGCGAAACATTTCTATTGTTTTTGGATCCGTCAGTAAATATATGCTTGTACCCAGGGAACTCTGCAATTAACTGATAGACATCTTCTTTAGACCGTAGGTCACGTTTAATGTATATGTCCATGGGCCAGAATTTGCTGATATAATTGCCAGAGTAACACGGCCATCTGCCTTTACATTTCTCAATTTGATATTGATCATCAATACTGATTACGTTAGAAAAGTCATGAAATATATAGGGGACATTTACGGAATTAGAGGGACTGTATACTCTGTGATAAAATAACATTTTCTTTAGTAAAGGATGATTTTCAAAAGATAAAAGTTTGAGAATGTATTTGGATTTTAAAAACTGAAATCTTATATTCATAGGAGGAGTGCTACACTCAATTTGAAGTGAATTAATTGGAGTTGTCTTCATTGCACCAGTTACACATCTAAGATTGTGGTTTTGAAGGATCTCCAATTTATGAACCAATCTCTGATCAGACCCAAAGCATAAAAATCCATATTCAAAATGACTACGGACTAAAGATTTATAAAGCATCAGCAAAATTTTAGGATCAGCTGCAATTGACAGTGACTTTATGAAATTAAATGCTTTATTAGCTCTACCTAACAGATAATCAACATACTTAGTCCATGAGAGGTTGCTTGTAAAAATTATACCCAAAAACTTCACTTCATTCACTATTGGAAGAACACAATTATTGTAATAAATATTTAGGACTGTTTCGCACTCTCCAAAGACTACAACTTTAGATTTTTCTGGACTAATATCTAAGTTTAAATAATGAAAATAGTTCTTTAGCCGAGTTAAAGCTGTGTTTAGAATACTTTCAACAGAACTTATATCTGAACCTGAAGCATAGATAACCAAATCATCTGCAAACTGCAAATTTGCCACTTCAAGACCAAGTACAATGTTTAGTCTATGTATATATAGAAGATAAATCAATGGACTGAGGATGCCACCTTGACATACCCCTTTGTATGAAAAACGTGGGCCTATTAATCTTTTATTCACCTTAACATAGACTTCTCTACCATGTAAAAAGTTAAAGATCCATATTATAATTTTTTCAGGAATACCAAGGGCACGAAGTTGAACACACAAAATGTGCAGATTGATGTTGTTGAATGCACCCACTACATCAAAGAAGACACCAACAAAATGATTGTCCATTTTATTAGAATTGTATATGTCTAATTGCAAATGGGAAATGCTATCTCTAGTTGAGCAACCACGTCGAAAGCCAAATTGATTAGATGGTATCACATTGACAGCAGCGACCGTCCTGACACTTTTTTTTTTTATTTGGCTATTGATACAGGTCCTTAAAGCTAGACCACTTACAAGGGTAGCCATTAGTGAAAACAAAATAAATAATTACATATCATAATCTTAAATTCGAATTTAGTATTCGTACTATTTTGATAACCATTAAGATAATTTTCAGTTACATATTGAAGTGAAGGAAATTATGATGATTACCTAACTGGGGATCGGATCCGGTTCTCGTTCAGTTTTGTATGGAAGTGGCCTTACTTGACTTTGATATCAGGTTTTAAGTAGTTAAAGCAAATTCAAATTCAAATATTCTACGATCTTGAAAAAGCCGTGTCTGTATCTATGTTAAAAAGCTACCTATCGTAAGAGCGCCAATCCCGGTTGCATCTCGGCTTTGTCCTAGGCTTGGGAGTTCAGACGGAAGTCGCTCCCATAAATGCTGCATAAGTAATATTTAAAGTGAAAGAAGGAATATAAACGGAAGGAATATACACGAATATAAGCGGACCACTTGCTCCCAGGTAACGCTCTCGGATGCAACCGGGAACCACGCTCAGATACTCATGAACAAAAGATAATGAAGAAAAGAAGGAAAACTTTCCTGACTTTGAAAAAAGTTATGATTTATGACGACTATGCGGTCGATGTCACTGGCGCAAGCTAGTTCATCATCATCATCATCATCATCAACCTATTCTAGTCCACTGCTGGACATAGGTCTCTCCTAATGAGCTCCATAGCGCCCTGTCTAGCTAGTTGGTATAATTTAATTGAATATATGTATAATAATATTGACACAAGATTGCATTTTTATTATACCCTTTTTTTCTATCCGAACTTAACATTTTCATAGGATGTATAGGCGATTAAAGAGGTACATACATGAGCAGGGCCACTAAAAAATAAACATGTAAACCTGTACACCTGTGACCAAGACTGATCAGATGGGAGCTTCTAGGGTCTGATACACTAGACATAAAGGATCTAAGGAGTATAAATATAAAAATAATCAAGAATCCAATCAAGAAAAGAAGAAGTTTTAAATGGGCACTGTGAAGGCTGGATCGCTCTCCCCAAGAGGAGGGATGGATGAAGTGGTCCATAAGGTCGCGAATCGATCGACTGTCCGGACTCGTGCATTCCCGATGGAAATGATAAGGTACTCAAACGTTCCATCCTTTGCTGGAAGATTTGAGGCCTGTGGAAATTCTGCGTCCAATAATCAATTTTTTCAGCCTGCTGTTGAATTGACTTTAACATAGTTAAATAATTGATATTATTCCTTCTATAGTTTAGAATGAAATTTAGGAGTGTTTAATGAAAATACATGACAACTTTTTACGTTTAATATATGATGTAAACTAAAAATAAAGGTTCGCCTTATGTCCCTCTAAATCAATTTAAATTTAATGCTGTTTCTCTTGTGTCTTCTGTATCGTTTATTTTTTTCATTAAGTCATTCGAATGTACCAAGAAAGGTCTCGTCAGTAGTTTGTTTGTTTTTGTTACTGGTATCTTATTACGTGATCCTTGTGATTGATTAATTAATTTCGCTCTTTGTAAAGAACTATTCTTGAATTTATTCATAATTGAATGATCAACATTTCCTACATTTGTTAGACTACTCACAGTGCCAATGTTTACCTGGCTTGGCAAATTTACCCTCAAATTAGTGTAGTATTGTGCTTCGTTCATTTTATTTTGCTGCAATATTTCTTGTGCAGTAATATCTGAATTTAGATTATGGATCAATTTTATCTGTTCGTTCAGATTTAAACTATCTTCATCTAATATTTTTGCCTGAATAAGATTTCCGTCGTTAAACGTTAATCGTAAAATGTCTTCCTTAGGGATTCCTTTCAAGTCAGGTGAAATTGCCGAAACATTTCCATCTATAATCAGTTCTTGTAATAGCTTCTCTGGATCGGTAGTAAAATGTGGATTTGCTGCTAATAACTCTTGTACTTTTGTCAAAAAATTAACCATTGGCATTTTGTATTTCACATAATATACAGGGTGATAAAGAAGGGGCTTCTGTTGTTTGAGCAGGTAAGTCAGTTCAATGTATCCATAATCATGAGCCTGTGGTTTAGGCGGTGATTCATTATTATGTTCCCATTGCAATATCTTAGTAAGTAAATTAGTATGTAGTGTCTCTTGGTCTTCTGGTTGGTCGTATTCATCATAATGCTTTTGTAATGGTTCTATTTGGGGCACTTGGACATTTTCAAACTGATTTGTACCAGAATTCATCAAATAGTATAAAAGAACTTTCAAATTTTCTGGTACTTCCTTCATTTTATTCGGAGAAGTAACATATTCTGGATGCAAAATATTGTGAATATCAATTTCTATTTTTGGGTGATCGTTTTTGTATGATTCCAACAGTAAAAACACATTATTGATGATACGTGGATCTACGTTTCCAGTAGTTTCTTGCTTCACAAGGGAAATAAGAAGTTTCAGTAGTTTATAATTAAGTAGTCCTCTTTTATGCAAATAAAGAATAATATCGACATATTTTGAATGTACAATATCGTAATTTTCTGAAAGTTTTACTAATTCATATGTTAGTCTTGGGGTCTGAGCCATGTTTTTTAACATGAATAGAACGAAATCAAGACGTTTATTTTGTACTTTCGCCGTAGAACCTATATGTAAGAATGACAACATGTAGTTTATATCTCTTTTAGTTAAGTATTTAATTTTTTTCGGTAATAATATTTCATGTATAATTTCAATTGCTCTGTCGTCAACGTTTCCTATTTTGTTTGGTATAAGTGAGAATATAGTATTGATAGAACTCAGAGACAAGTATTTAATTGTATCCAAGTGTACTAATATTGACGCAATATCGATGTATTTTTGTGGAATAAGACCCTCTTTATTAGGTTCCAGAAGTATTAGTAATTTTTCAACTTGCGATGGTGTTAAGATATTATTTTTATTCTGGTTTAATAATTCGAGTATAACTTCAACAGCTCTGTAATCTATAGATCCTTCTTTTATTAGTGTAAGAATTTTCAAGGATTTAGATATTTGACTTGTGTTAGGTACATTTTCTTTACTGATGATCTCTTCAGTATAATCAGGCCTAAGTTCTTCAATATAAATTGATTCTGGTCCAATGTAAACGATGGGTTTAGACGTTTCACCATAGATAGGTTTAGACTCTTCAACGGAAATGGGTTTGAGTTTTTCAGCATATATAGGTTCAGGTTCTTCAATATAGGTTGGTTCAGTCTCTTTACCATAGATAGGTTTAGGTGTATCAATATATATGGGTTTAGATTGTTCAACGTAAATGGATTTAGGTTCTTCAATATAGAAGCTCTCAGGTTTTGCAACATTAATAACAGGCTCTGGTTTTTGAACATATATATACTTATGGTTTTTCAGATTTATGGGAGCGGGCTGGTCAATAAAGATAGGCTGGTCAGGATACATAGGTTCGGGCTGTTCAATATAGATGGATTCAGGCTTTTCAACATATATGGGTGTAGGATTTTCAGTATATATGGGTTCCGAGTGTTTGATATGTATAGATTCAGGTTCTCCAATAATGACAGGTGTAGCTTGTAAACCATGATTAGGTTTGGGCTGTTCAATATAGTTAGGTTCAGGTTGCTCAACAAATATAGATTTGGGTTCAACATGTGTGGTTTCTAGCTCTGCAATATAGATGGGTTCATGCTTTTCAACATAAATGGGCTTAGGTTTTCCAGTATATATAGGTTCGGGGCGTTCGATATAAGTAGCTTCAGGTTTTTCAACAATGATAGGTGTAGGTTTTAAACCATATTTGGGTTCAGGTTGTTCAATGTATGTAGGTTCATGGTTCTTAACATATATAGGTTTAAGGTTTTCAGTATTAATAACTTCGGACGGTTCAATATAAATAGACTCTGGTTCTTCAATATAAATGGGTTCAGGCTTTTCAACATACATGGGTTTAGGTTTTTCGGTATATATGATTTCCGGGTGTTTAATATATAAAGATTCAGGTTCTCCAACAATGATAGGTGTAGGTTGTAAACCATTAAGTTGAATGTTGTATAGATTAAGTCCGGACTGCTCAATATAGTCAGATTCGGGATGTTCAATGGGTTTGGGCTGTTCAATATAGTTGGGGTCAGGTTGCTCAACATAGACAGGTTTGGGTTCGACATGTGTGGTTTCTAGCTCTGCAATATAGATGGGTTCATGCTTGTCAACATAAATGGGTTTAGGTTTTCCAGTATATATAGGTTCGGGGCGTTCGAGATAAGTAGATTCAGGTTCTTCAAAAATGATAGGTGTAGGTTTTAAAACATACTTGGGTTCAGGCTGCTCAATGTAATTGGGTTCAGGTTTGTTAATGTAATTGGGTTCAGGTTGTTCCAGCTCTTCAAAATTGATAGGTTCAGGCTTTTCAGAATATAAGGGTTTAAGTTTTTCAGTATTAATGATTTGGGATGGTTCTATATAAATAGATTCAGGTTCTTCAATATGGATGAGTTCAGGGTTTTCAAAATATATGGGCTTAAGTTTTTCAGTATCTATGATTTTGGATGGTTTAATGTAATTAGGCTCAGCTTCTTCAATATAAATGTATTCAGGTTTTTTAATGGATGTAGTTTCAGGTTTTTTGATATATTTGAGTTCTGGCTGTTCAATATAATTTGGTTGAGGTTGTTCAATAAAGATATCTCTAGGTTTATCAAAATGTATGGATTCTGTTCCTTCAATATATATGGGTTCAGTTTCTTCAACGTTTGTAGGTTTAGGTTTTTCAATATCAATGGTTTCAAAGATTTCAGGAAACGATTCTGGTTTATTATTTGAATATTCAGGATATAGGTAATCTTCAGGTGTAAGTATTTTCGATATTTTCTTTGGTCCACTTAGTTTCTGTATTTTCGGTTTTGTATTAGATATATGGTCATTACGATCATTGATAACAAACTTAAATGTAAACGGTTTTTGTATGACTTGAGGTCTTACTGTCT
Organism: Cybosia mesomella; assembly: GCA_946251805.1. Lineage (NCBI taxonomy): Eukaryota > Metazoa > Arthropoda > Insecta > Lepidoptera > Erebidae > Cybosia > Cybosia mesomella. Next base: position 17,242,017 of record OX276415.1, read on the forward strand.
CAATAAAAGGCTCAGGGGAATTAACTATGTAGCCTTCTTGTGAATTAAATTCAGGTATATGAATGTGCGAATTAGGAGGGTGCATTACGTTTGAATCATAATTGTGTACAGGAACGTGTAAGTTTGGTCTTGGCTCATAGATTTTCATTTTTTCCAAGAGGTTTCTTATGTTTATGCAGGACTCTGGTTGTGTGGTTCGTTCGTAGTTGTCTTGACGGATTATTTCTGAGTTACATCGAAACAAAAGATGCAAACACCACGGGTGTTTCCGAAATTCCAAGTGAATGTCGGGTCTTTGTTTGATAAATTTTACCAATGCAGCTGAACATTCTTGTTTTGCATTGGGTTGTACGTGGTTAAATCTAATTGATTGTGATATCCGTATCAATAAAGATTTTATATCAGATCTTATTTCATCTTGCAACCCAAACAGTGGAGGACCTTCTTCAATTTCAGTTTCTATTTCATTGATTAGCAGATTTAATGTATGGGGTTGTCGTATCACGAATTGTAAAACTTCTTTTATAATATACATTACAGTAATTATAGTTAAACAATCTTCCCTTCCAGTAGCAGTAGTTGTGTGTGTGTTTAAGTTTAAAAATTTCTGTGGTATCTAGAAAATATAAATAGGAATTAAAAAGTGAGATTAGCAAGAATTTTGTTAAGTAATAAAAGTTATATCTAAACTAAAATATAGGTACCATAATATACAAATTTGATTTGATTCGTTCGTATATCCGCTGATCTAATCGTAGAGAGATCGCATACCAAAATTAAAAAAGCTGATGTTAGTGTAGGTAAAATGATCTTCTATTAAAACAAAGTGGATATGTTATCTCAATACTATCGCGATGTCAAAGTGTACTGCCACAAAGCCATACTTTGTTCTCGTTCGCACTTGCTGATTTGTACGTTTTATTGTTGCACTCGTGCTAGCAGTTAAGCACGTGAATTATATTTTCGTGCTAACCCGTTAGTGTCTGCTGCGTCTGAATGCGTCAGCTGCACATCTTCCCAGGCAATGCGTAAAAGTCGAGTGGGGGATATTCATGGTTTAGTAGGGTACCTGTGTGGGGTAGCCTCCCTCCACTATTATCTACTCACCTCAGTTACAAGATAGTTGGAGGTTACTGACTCTTGGTGTCTGTTCCATCACAGTATTAGGCTTGAAGCCAATGACGTGGGGCAGAATGTGATTGACGAACTGTGGGCATTTGGTTTGCCACTGCCTACTCCTTCGGGAATATAGGCGTGAGTGTATGTTATGTAAAAGAATTCTTTCAATTCGACTCATTTACGTATCTACCTTTTCTTTTTTTTTCGTGCGGAAATCCCTTCGGATACCCCCCCGCCGGCCAGCGGGGCGGTTATGTCGGGCGTGCACCGACTAAAACCGCACGCCGTCTCGGGTCTTCAGACGCCGGGGTGTAAGGTTACCCATAGAGCATATCCCTCGCACCCCGGCTGACCCTGGGCCATCTCACCACTAACAGCATCGCTCATCCTGTCTCCTCTCCTCTGAAAGCAGAGGAGTACGGAGAGCGATGTGTTCCCGCCACGTTGGGTATTGGCCGACGATCAATGCCAAACCTATGAAGGGGTGAAGGGGAAGCCATTGACCTCCGCCCATACGTATCTACCTAAAATTTTTGTGCGGAAATCCCTTCGGATACCCCCGCCGGCCAGCGGGGGCGGTTATGTCGGGCTTGAACCGACTAAAACCGCATGCCGTCTCGGGTCTACAGACGCCGGGGTGTAAGGTTACCCATAGAGCATATCCCTCGCACTCCGACTGACCCTGGGCCATTCGCAGTGTCCCCTCTGATAAGAGCAGAGGGGTACCTGGAGCGACCACGCCCCCCCGCGGGCCTTGCAGGCCCGCCATACACCGACCCCCTCGTGCAATGGGGTCAGCTGGGCCTGGTAAGGGCCGGTTGGTCAGACTCTACGCCGTTGACGTTGACGCCAGCTACTCCAGAGGAGCAATCAATGATGCGTCATTGCCCACGTTGCCCAGGGTGTACCAAACTTGGAGGTGATCCAACCAGTCGCACCCCTCCAACCAGTCGCACCCCTCATTTACGTACCTTATTAAATATATTCTCGATTAAATTCAAATGCTGTTCCTGATAACTTGGTACCGGTTCATTGGCATGTAGTGATGAACCCTGGTATTCCTGGGGATCAGAAGTAAGTCCTATTTAGCAGGTAAATATTGGGTTTTTAATTATTCAGTCCATCAATTAACTGCACCCCGCTAGATGGTAGAAACTAGTGTGGAGTTCAGAAGAGTCCAGAAGATACTGTGACAGAGCTTTGGTCAAATATTCTATGTAATAATGTAATATTCTACAACATTCTACACAGCGCTTTCTAGACCCAAAGTAAGCATAGCTTAATTAGCTTGTGTTATGGGTTCCAGAATGCGGATAAACATACTTATATACTTTTTTTTGTAAATACATACATATTATACATAGAAACACCCAGACCAATGCAAATAGACATATTCATGCATACATATATTTGCATTGAGCGGGAATCGAACCCGCGCACCCTGTCGTAGCAGTCGAATGCACTACCGCTACGCCACAGAGGCCGTCATTAAATTTATTCTGTATTGTCCATTAAAACGGAACTTACAAAACGTCAAAAAAAATTAGACTATGTTTAGCAAATGGACCACACCGCAATCATGTCCCGAGAAGACTCCGGCAGGACTCTGCGGGTTTTTTTGGTCTATTTACAAACATGTCCACTTAGTCTAATCTACCTACATATTTCTGTTGTAATGTACCTTGTCCCTGTGTTTTATCCCTGACATAGGTTTCTATTGGTTGCGGAAACAGAAACTGAACGCACGCGGGCAGAGCCGCTGGTTTCAGCTAGACTATTATAAAAACACCCAAATGTTTAAATAAATAGAGATTCTGCAATATACTTTGTAATAAGAAGAGTATTATACATTATACGCTAAGCTTAAAGCGAAGCTCTACAAGTCAATTTAATACAAATCGATTTGTACAGAAATACGCATGCGTTTGCTTGTGTTATCATCGCCAATAAGTACTTGCTAATATACTGCAAAATATCGACAATACGACATTTCTATGCGTATCAATTTATTTCTGCTCAAGCGTATCTTCAACATACTTGAGTAGGCAAGTATATCATGACATCGGTGATTTGCGAGATATTAATTTATTTAAGTAAGCGGTAGCCCAGTGGCATACGTAACGGACCGCCGAGACGAGGTCTCGAGTTCGATCCCAAGTCGCCCCGGGCACACGCCTCTGACTTTTCGTAGTTATGTGTGTATTAATAAAAATGTTAATTATCGCTTGCCTAACAATGTGCCCGGAAGATGGCAATAGGCTCGCCCCCTATTACATTGGGACCTAAAACATAACTGGCGAATCGTGGGTGTGTGTTATACACCTCTGCCTATCAATTTGGGGATACAGGCGTGAAGTTATGTTATGTTATGTTTATGTCTTACATTACATCCGTCATTACAGGTAATCTTAATTCGACAGCGTAGTAACGAAGTAACGATATAAACGAGTCAGATTATAAACTGTGGCAATACATATTCTCAACTCAGTAAGATCTCACTTTTCACCTACTTACATATTTCCCGAGGGTGTATGGGGTCCCACCAAAACCTTAGCGTCTAAGCCATCATCACCTGTAAGCCGGTACGGTACACCTGCTCATCGATGGACGAGGCTCTGGTGCTGGCTCTGCTCTGGGGGTTGGGAAGTGAGACAGCTGCCGCACCCATGACGGACAACGAATTGATCCTATATGGCTTTTATTTTTCATTTTAAGGTACGGAACCCTGGCAGCATGAATGCGGGAATGGTGCGGAGCGCGCCCGGGAGAGATTTAGAACTCTCCCGGCCCCCGGAGCCCGCAACAAGTTCGCTGCGGGTCGCAAGCGACTCAGGCGCCGGAGATCGCTTAACGACCTCCGTCCTCCATGAGCGCAGGCCTGGAGGGTGACAGACGGCCTCACCTGCAGGTGAAGCTGTCTGTCACCCCAGCAGAAGCAGGACGGGCCGGTGGGGTGACTAGCGCCCCCCCCCCCCCCACCCCCAAACCGGGGCAAGACGGGGACACCGTGGTTCCCAAACCCGAGGGGATATTTCGAAACCGGAGATGCCCCAGGGTCAGTCGGAGTGCGAGGGAAATGCCTTATGGGCAACCTTACACCCCGTCGTCTGAAGACTCGAGACAGCGTGCGGTTTTAGTCGGTTCAAGCCCGACATAACCGCCCCCGCTGGCCGACGAGGGGGTATCCGAGGGGATTTCCGCACGAAAAAAAAAGAAAAAAAAGGTACAGAACCTTAAATATCAGTTTTCACAACTATCCGGTGACATATTTATGACCGAACCCGTCACAATAACGTCTATACTACTTATGACTCACTATGTGTTACTTTTGTTACAAGTACCTACTACTTACGGAAGGTAGGACGGCCTGAGGATTCCAGATGGACTCATAACTCGAAAAACTGGGAGGCGAACGTGAAGGAACCGACGCCCGGAGAAGCATATCTTCAGCTGTGGACTGCAACAGGCTAATTAATAGATTAAAGATAACAAAGCGGTAGCAACTTGAGGAAGAGAACGTTAGAATAAATAATAAATAAATAAATATTCTACGACATTCTTGACAGCGCTATCTAGACCCAAAGTAAGCATAGTTTAACTAGCTTGTGTTGTGGGTTTCAGAATGCGGATAAACATACTTATATACCTACTTTTTTTTGTAAATACATACATATTATAGATAGAAACACCCATAACAATGCAAATAGACATATTAATGCATACAAATATTTGCACTGAGCGGGAATCGAACCCGCGCCCCCAGTCGTTGCAGTCGAATGCACTACCGATACGCCACAGAGGCCGTCAAAGACTAAATAAAAAAGAAGGTAAGGAAGGTAACCTAGCCTTTGGCCCTTTGGCACAGTTACAAACTGTATGAAAGGCAGAATGCTGCTACGTAACGTTGATATAAAGGGTGGTGAACACATGCCACTCTTGGTGCTGTAATACAGGGTAACGTTAAAATGGTCGCTTCATAAAAGAATAGTAGATTTATGTTATAACAAATAACATAATCCATATAGAAAATATACTAATTGAATCTCCGTCGAATCTTATATGTCAGAAGCCCACCAAGCTTTAAAATGTACCTAGCAAGTCTATCATGAAACGTACATACGCAACTGCGGACAGAAAATTCGGGCAATCGGTACCATGAAACGCTCATCCCGCAATCGGGCCCGAGGACGACACACGAATGTTCATTCGACCTAATCACTACCATGAAACGACCTGAAACCGCAAAACTAGGAATTTTGACAGCCCGCCAAAAATAAAAAAATAAAAAAACACGACAGTATTTCAAAAGGTCGAAAGGTTATCATAATCCAATACAAAGGAATTTATTTTTCAATATGTTGGTTTATAATATTTCATTTTTAATAGAAATATATTGTAAATGAAAACCTCCTTGATATGTTTGATTCAGTGAACATACTTTATGGTCCCGACTGAAAGAACGAAATCCGAAGTAACTCCACTGTACCTAAATGACACTTTTGTTCGTGTTTCGTGCGGGTCCGCAATTGGGGATGTACATTTCATGGTAGACCTACTGAATTAAATAAAATTAGCACGTACCTATTTCACAAAAAACAATTGTTTCTTTCACTTGTAAGTTAATATGTAGCTTGTGAATTGAGAAATTGAAGTTGCGTCTCTCCAACGCATACTTACGTACCTACAGTAGCGTCGTTAAATTGCCATCGACACGATGAAGAAGAAAGTTAGTGGTTAAGGAGTCGATCTTACGTTCGAGGGATCCCAGGTTCGAATCCTGGCCATGACACTACCCACGTCCAACCACTCCTAACACAAGCAATTTAACTTAAATGGAGGCGTTAACGGGAATACTAATCATTTCGGTTACTAAAACTATCTTTAAAATGAAATAAAAGAAGTCTCATATTGCGACATTAGATGGAATGCGTCAATTCGTATCGTAATAATTGAAATCAATTTCAGCAAAACATTCATCGATTGTTAGGTTGTTAGGTCGGGGCATATAAAATCTAATACTTGACAACCATTAAATTGATTTTATGATAGACATTTCAAAAAGAATATAATTAAATTGTAGATTTCATGATAGCCAGTAATTGCTTGTTTACGTACTCCAAGCATGCTTTCGATTGGCACAGCTAATATTTGACAACGTCACAAAAATAGAATATAAGCAGTAAGGCAAAATTGGATAGTGTAAATGTAAATAAATAAAAAAGTAGGTAGGTCTATTATTATTAATTCAATCAAAATTATGCTTAAGCTTAAGTTAAGTATTAGATCTGGTCACTATCCTTGAATAGTGGATCAACCCCGAAATAAATAAAGACTAAAAGAAAAAGTTAAGTATGTAGAAGATTTGTAGGTACTATTTTTTCAATTGATTGATGATAGCATTTGAATGGTCAATATGTATACTCACATTATTTATATTTGCTTTCACTTCTTCTGGCGACGTTTGAACAATTTTAACATTATCATCGCTAGACGGTTCACTATCATCAGTCGCTATAACTTTGTCACTAAGCAGCGCTGATGATTGAGGAAGCTTTTCGTCATCCGTGCAATTGTTTTGTTGCAAGGATTTGATCTCTCCAGAGGCAGATTCCTGTGGATTATGCGTGTGTGATTATTATCCACAAAATGTGAAAATTCTTAACAAGTTTTTCGAAATCTGTCTGATCATAGTTTTAGACTCCTTAAGGTTCTCCTAGATTTGGGTATACTTATTACATGTTACGGTTGGAGTTGGCTACAGGAACTTGGGCAAATTACTTGGAGACACTAACATTGCTAATTTGTTGTTGTTGGCTTGGGCCCGAAGGTTTTAGTTGTCAAACAAAATTTGAGGGTCTCCTGAACTTTCTTTTGTTATATAAACTTACCCATGAGTTACAATTTATAAAACATAAAAAATTAAAACTTAGCACTAAGTGCAAAATCATTATGCCTTATCGAGCGACCGGATCGATTCTGCAAATACTGTTGAACCTTTTAAGACTTTATAATTGGTTGCAGTGTCAAATTATAATGTGTGAAATTGAAAGCAATAATTTATTTTATGTAGTGTTTGACGTACTATTTTCCGTTAAATACACCATTGGAAGGTGTGGATGGATTATTTCAAATGTTATGTCATGCAACGCCAACCATAGCCTTTGATCAGGGCAGAGCAAGATTGTCAGTCAGCGCCCTTTGCCTCAAATTGGCTGCTGCATGGAAAATATGGCTGAATGGGACTATATTCGTTTATTCCAAGTTGACCAGTCGCAAGTGCGATTGCGGAGCCCAATCCAAGTCCATGTTACATTTGCTCTCTTGTCCACTATCCACCTGTACTATCGAGGACCTGTATAGGGTGTAACAAAATGCAAAAAAGATCTAATATAGAAAAAAGATCTAATATACAAAAAAGACAGATAATATTATATAAAGACCGATATTCTTAGCAATCCATGGATTCTCCGTGCGGGTGCCAGGTCCATCGCGTTGCTGAGTTGGGAACTCGGGACAGTGCCTGGGACTTGCGACCTAAGTGTAGGTTTAGAGGGGGCCCCTTTTGTTGATGTACATCAACACTCACCTTCACTACCCAAGTTACCCTCCCTGCCTAACCAAATTTGATACGAACCTGCTAGTGCCGCTTTAGACATTCGTCCTAGTAATGAGCTTATTGTAGCTCTTGATAGGCCTAGATCTTTAAGTAGGTTATAGAGAGATTTTGCTGGTATACCTCTCGCTCCCACTTCCACTGCATACAAATTAACCACGTAACCGTTTTTGATTAATTCCTTTGTGAGATCATAGTATTTATTTTTCTTTATTGTGTGGGCCTTCGGTATATTTGTTTCCCACGGTACAGTAAGTTCCACAAGAACCACATGTTTTAACCTCTTAGAATATAGGAATATGTCAGGTCTAGATGATGAAACCCCAACATAATCCGGAATTTTATAGTGCTTTTCATACGTGTCGATTAGGAGAGTCCAATCTGGGGCAGTATCTAAGATTGAATAAGGTTTGTTCCTGGATGTTATGGATGAACCTTCAGACACAAAGTTGATATGACGTCTGTAAGTAGTCAATCCTTTTTGGGCTCTAGCTACTGCCAGACTCATTGCTTCACGTATGATGATAAGCACCTTATCGTGGCGGCGTGAGTACTGGCCTCTATCGAGAAGCACCCTACATCCTACTAATATGTGTCTAGCCGTCCCTATTGCCTCACCACAAGTATAACATTGTTTTTCTGTGGCCTTCCCCCATCTTACCAGATTACTCTGGTCTGGGAGGGTCATCTGAAAGGCGTTAAGATAGAATTTTAACAGGGCCGGCGACCAGTCATAGATCAAGGTGCGCCACTTTAAGGCCATCGGTATGCAGAACTCTCCCATTGTCAACCATTCATTTTGGATTTCCAAATTCATCGCGTGCACTCGATATTTATCATTTTCGTTTTGTTTTAGAAAGGACTTAAGTATATCCTGGTCCTTTTCTGGCTCTCGTACTCCCAACCCCACTCTGTCCGACTGGGCCCCTATCATAAATCGTTTATGGAATAGGGGTCTAGATTCAAGCTCGGACGCGTTATTATCTTTCGGGAGTGCCCTGACTGTGTCATCTTGGGATGTACCTAAGATGTGGGCTTTGGTAACTCTAAGGTGTTTATAGAGCTCCGATGGTTTCTTAAGTTTCATCCCAAAATTATTTTGATCCCTAAATAGAGCAGAGGAATCAGCAGAGTGCGCTAGTCCAAGCCACGATTTTAGCGATTTTATGACATTTGCATCTATTTATGCCAGTAAGGTTTTACCGAATTCATACACCAGAAAAAGCCAAGTCAGACGTGATGTTAAGTAGTTGTCATATATCCAAGCTTTTTTGATATTGTTCAGTGGTAGCTGATCTATCTTATTTAGGTCATTTATATAATAGGTCAAATATATAATTATAAAAAATGAAGCATTTTGCATTTTGGTTTTCTTTTTCTATTTTTATAAATGTCACATAGCTGCAATGTTTGTTAGAGTAAGCCACGGAGTAAGGAAGGATAAGATGATATCTATTTTTCCTTAATCCGTGGAGTTAGAGCTTTAGTTTGTCGAGCGAAACTTGCCTCGCGCTGTCGTTCGTCGATCAATAGTTCCGTCGCCTTATTAAATAATCAGTCGCACTAACGTGCGTCTAGTTGATGTGCAGTTGCTTCACTGATGATCACCGTATCATATTCTATTTATTCGTTTATCTACCTTATTTGTTTGTCGCATCTATAATAATTACTACTTGTTTTTTCAGGTTTCTAATGGCGTTTACAAACATATATACGTGTGTTTTCCAAGTTTTTTTTTCTAAGTTAGGGTTAAGGTCATTTGCCTCTAACCTAGTGTGTACTGTATTGATAGTAGATTTGAGTTCCTCTGCATAGTTATCATGGTCACGGTCATTGCAGGCTACTTGAGATATCGTCTTTATAGATTGCACTAGGGTTGTATAACTTCCGGTATACCATTGATAGAAGGAATGAAAATGGTCCTAACACACTACCTTGCGATACACCATATTGATTCAAGCTACAATCTGATCCAAAATAATTTTTTGTTTATTTTTCATATTTGGTAATTGATGCCTTTTATGTTGTAAGCAGCCAAAATAGAACACTAGTGTTTTGAATTTTATAAATTTCGGCCCTAAGGTAGTAAAATAAGGGATAAACGACTGTATGAAAATTCATCATCAACCTATTCTAGTCCACTGCTGGACATAGGTTTCCCCTAATGAGCGCCATAGCGCCCTGTCTTCAGCTTGCCGCATCCAGCATCTGCCCGCAGTCTTTCGCAGATCGTCATCCCCCCTGGCCGGAGGGCGTCCTACACTACGTTTGCCGAGTCGCGGTCTATACTCAAGAACACGTTTACCCCAGCGGTTGTCGGTTCTTCGCGAGATATGGCCGGCCCACTGCCACTTCAGCTTGCTTATTCTTTGAACTATGTCGATAACTTTGGTTCTCTGTCGGATGTATTCGTTACGAATCCTATCCTTCAAAGAAACTCCGAGCATAGCTCTTTCCATAGCTCGCTGAGCGACTTTGAACTGGTGGACCAGCCCTACCGTGAGTGTCCACGTCTCAGCTCCGTAGGTCATTACGGGTAGGAGGCACTGATTGAAAACTTTCGTTTTCAAACACTGCGGTATGGAAATTATTTTAAAGTATTTAAGAATTCACTGGTTAGAAATAAATCTATACAGTATAATATAACAAAACTAGTGGCCGATCTAAATCAAAATCCGATAATAAATAAATAAATATTCTACGACATTCTACGCAGCGCTTTCTAGACCCAAAGTAAGCATAGTTTAACTAGCTTGTGTTATGGATTACAGAAAGCGGGTAAACATACTTATATACTTTTTTTTGTAAATACTTACATACATAGAAACACCCAGACCAATGCAAATAGACATATTCATGCATACAAATAGTTGTACTGAGCGTAAAACGGAACCGGAACCCCTGTCGTAGCAGTCTAATACTCTACCGCTACGCCACAGAGGCTGTTGGAAAAATAAATATGTATTGATGAAAATAAAAATATTATTGGCATTTTAAATGCCATTGCCTAGAATCCTAGATCATAATTTTCCATTATCTCCCCGAAATCTAAGAATGTGCCACATAGTAGATATCCAATAATATTTAGCGGCGCACTACAACACGTGTCCCATTGACTGCACCACCGCGCCCTGTTATCTTTTTTTTTGTTATTGTTTGTCTGTATATATTTAGAGATGGCTAATTCACAAAGTGACCTCCTATGAGCAACCTCCTGTGTTGCCATGTAAGTTTCCGCATCGACCCAAAATGTTATTGCTGTTTTTGTAGGGTAATTTTTATTTCTTAGTTTCCAAAAGGGTTATTTAAACAGAACCTATTTAATATTGATTCCTATTACCTTCATGGATTGGACACTAGTTTTGTTACATATTGTATGTATATCAAAATTCAAAATTTCATCCCTCAGAGTCTGAATTCAGAGTTGAAACTTGAACGGGAAGTTTGATATTTTTAAAAGAAAAAGCTCGAAATTTCTTTAAAGTCACCTGCTTCTGGTCATTATAAATGTACAAGTTTTTCAAAATTTTACTTCTACAAGGTTGAATTAGAGGTAGAAAATTAGACCTGGTGGCGCTGCCATCGGGTTATAGGATTTTTTACGAAATTACTCCTGGTGAAAACCGGGATCCGGGCCGTTACCAATTTCAATAAGTGTTAACACTACAAAAAATAAATTTATAATTTAATGATATAAACATTTATTCATCTTATTGAGCATTAGCATTAGAGTATGGTTTAATTAATTATGTGTACTTATGCACGGTGATCCGGAGTCATCGCCACTTGGTCTAGACATTGCACTTTGCAACTTATGAACCAAGCTTGATATTGTATACTTTGAGTAGCCTTTCTCCATCAAAAACTTCGCAATGCTCCCCAGTGATTCAGTAAGTTCTTGATGATTTTTCATACCACCCATTGACTCATCAAATTCACCAGAACGAATGTGTGGTCTAAGAAAAGATAATATTTTGGCTGCATCATTCCGCAGATTGATTCCCTGTTCTTCGTCTGTAGTAGAAGAAACTTCTTCACTTTCTTCATCACCGCTGTCATCATCATTATCATCATTAAGATTATCGGAATTAAACACGTTCATCGGTATTTGCCAAGCGGCCAATTGAGAAGCCCATTTGGAATTTTTTAAAACATTGAAATCGTAATGATTTTTATAAAGCTCTATCATAATTTCTTGAAACCAATTCTCTCTCAGGAGGTTGTACACATGCTTTTGTATATGGTATTGCACAATTGGAGCGAGATGGCTAAACCATGAAGATTCACCCAGCGCGTCATCTTCGTTTACCTGTGCTTTTAATATCGTAATTAATAATTTCAATATCTTATAAAATTTAGACCCGTGTATGTCTTTATTAAAAATCGAATCTCTTTCGATCCTATCCACGTTTTTTCTTAGATTTGCTACAGTAAACAAATATATATTTGGTATAGGTTTTAAATCACTTTTATGATGCTTCAGTATTACATAGAGCGTATTTGCAAAATTTTCATTAGTTTCTGTGGATGTATCTGTCTCTTTTTGATCATTATGGCCAGATATAACTTCTGGTATCTGGTTTGGTATATGTTCTTGATTAATATGGTCAGGAAATGAGTGTATAACTTGTTGATTTATATAGTAAGAGGATGTATCTGGCTGTTTTTGATACATATAACCAAAAGGTGATCGAATTTTTTCATGATCGATGTAGCCAGAGTCTGTTTCAAGTGTCTGTCCTTCATTTATATAGTTAGAGAGTATATACGTCTGTTCTTTATTGATATGACCAGAAGGTGTATGTCTCTGTTCTTGTATAATTTGGCTGGAGGGATTTTGATTGATTTGACCAGAGGTTATCTTAAGTGTCTGTTGACTTAAATGACTGGGCTGTTTCTGATTTTGAAAGTGTAAATCAACATTTAATGGGTTATTTTGCGGTAACTGTAATATTTGATCATAATATTGGTGTTGTTTTGGAGATTGCAAATAAGAAAATAATGCTGAATCTTTAAACGATTGAAGTATAGATACCTCATTGGATACAGATGAATTCATCTGCTCTTGCTCTTGTTGCAGGAGTTCAGCATAAATTCTTTTAAAACATTCTGGACACAGTTGACTTAAGCTAATAATTTTATTAGTACCAGGTTTATTCACATTTTCATTGCTAGTTCCTATTTGAATACCGTTTGTATCTATGTAATAATGTGGATTATTGGGTACATTTTCAAACCCGGTTACTTCGTGAAACCTAATCGAGTCAGGTTTTTGAGAATCTCCTCTTAAATTTTCTGTTATTTGTGCCATAAATTGTTGATCGGATTGAGGACTAACCAAAATTTTATCGTAGCCAGCATATGGAGAATATTCTAAAAAGCCTGAATTATCGACATTTCCTGGTTTCATATAAGTATTTTCAGGGGGCCCACTATAGGGGGATGAAGTTGAAACAGTTTCTGAATTGCCAGCATGATGTAACTGGGCATTAAAAATATTATCATACCCGTGGAGATGATCGAAATAGTTTTTTAATGGATTTAACTTAAAGTTTTGGTTATCATTAGAGTTAGATGCACTTGATGAAGGAGAAGACTTCAATATCTGATCCCGCATCAAAGGGCGATTCTGTTCTGTAGATTGATCTATATGGAGAGAAGTTTCGTTAATATTTTGACCTAAAATATCTTCTACAGATGTTGCTAGCGACTGAAAGACTCCTTGGCTCTGTAGTAAGTTAGGCGTATGAATATTTTGTGGATCTGTTTCTTGATTAACGTGTAACAGTTTCTGAAGTTCTGCATCGTCTTGTTCAAGCTGATCTGTCAGATTTTCGATTCCTTGATAGGGTAGATGCATGTTTTCGTTAACTTGTACTGGTAGATTTTGATTCAAATGATTTATCTGGGTATTCTGTAATACAGTTTTTAATGTATCACTTTTGTCTATAGCACCAGTTTGGAATAATTCCTTGTCTTCATAGCTTAAAGTTTTTGTTACATCACCATAGACTGCGTTTGTTTCTAATAGTTTTATTTCTGAAACGAAAGTAAATATTGATGTTAATTTTGAAAATTAAATTAGTAAATACGAGTAAGTACATGTTATTCGTTCTGAGAGTGTCTTTCACGCCATGTAGTCGCGTATTCGTCCGATTTCTTTTAATCTTTCTACTCAAAAAGAACCTGGCTCCCCGGATTCTAACTCTGGGTTAATTACAATACCAATATTAGACATAGAATTTATATTATAATTTGAAATATTCCGGGTTCTTTAAGCGGTTCTCGAAACCGGCAAACTGGGCAATACATTTTAGGATTGTTGGAATCTAAAATGATGGCCTTCGTTCATTCATGAAGTCATGTCATTGACGTATTATAAATAAAATTACTACTTATAAAAAAAATGTATTTACCTTTACTTTTATTTATTGACTGTGCTCCGTTACTGTCAACTAGAATGCCCCCTGCTGAAACTTTTGATGAGATCTGTGAATTAATTATGTAGCAGAATTATAGGCTTTATCAAATACATATAGTTCTTACTACCATCGTCCTCTTAGCGAGTTAGCAGTTGCATCCGAGGCTTTCACTTAGAAGACAGGATTCCTCGTTATATTTGGCTAGTACGCTATATAGTTGATAGTCGCTCCCAACTATAAACAATACTGCGTAATAGAGGCTAGGGTCTCTCAACGGCACGTGAGCCTCCCTTTTTAGGGATTTTCTTTAGAAAACCCCTATTGCTAAGGAGTTGTCGTCGACGTCGTCGTCGTCGTCGACGTCGTCGTCGTTGCCAATTTTCTGTCACGGTTTTGGGTATGAAGAAGATGAGCTATCGAGTTGCTGTTTTCGGTAATAGATTCGTGCTGGGGTGAACCATTGCAAGACAAAAAAAAATCGCAAAAAATCGCAAAATCGAAAATCCCTTGTATTCGGCTGAGCTCGTCTCAGGAATTCAACTTGTTTGAATTTTTCATGCGGAAATCCCCTCGTATACCCCGCCGGTCAACAGGGGAGGTTATGTCGGGCTCGAACCGACTAAAACCGCACGCCTTCTCAAGTCTTCAGACGTCGGGGGGTAGGGTGGCCCAAAAGGTATTTCACTCGCACCCCGACGGCACGTGAGCCTCATCACCTATTATCTCGCCTTCTACCTACCTATTGACTTGGCCGCCTGCCGGGATTTTGTTGCAGCTGGTCCCTCACCATCTACGGCCCTCGCCGGACATGGACCAGATACAGAGACCTTCGCGCTGTGGACGTTCATGGCATCAACTCATCAGCACCCTCGTCAGGCCAGTGATTATTGTAGTTGAAGTCGAGTGGAAGTCGACAATACGATCTTTATTGCATACTGACTGGTGTTTAATTCTTGAAACTACTGCCTACCTCTGCGGCCTGTTACAAGATCTCAGTGCCGTAATAGAGGAATGCCTGCACTAGACCCTCCTCAGTTGATCAGCCGGTATGAATAGGACCACATATAACCACCCTACATACCTTTGAGTTATCTTCTTCCTTGTGACTTTGAATTTACCAAAAAATATTGTCGGAGGTTTACGGTTTCATATATGGTAGAATGTACCACCGGTTTGGGATCCAGTCATTTACTGAATTAAACCCCAGAAAAAGAAGAATACAACAAGTCTTCACAATACTATGAGCTCATCCTGCGTAAATAGTAACACCAACAATTCAACATAGTTCGCGTACTTTGAGATAACCTACACTTCAAACTGTGAGACAACCACCATCTTTAGTCTCCCCATGGAATAGTTTTACCAAAAGAGTTAAAAAGACCTGTTTATGTCTTTAACCTCTAAGATGAAGTAATTGAAAGCAAGGCCTGCGAAACCTATTACGAACTATTATGTATCGTAAAGGATACACGTAGTTTTATGTACGTTGCCATCCTCAAGCTAAAAGGCGTCTAAGTGACTTCTGGTAAATTTTCACAACTTAACTTCAAAGAACTAGGTGTTTATATATATATTAATAGCAACCTTATTCTTGTAAATACTGAAAAATATATCCATCCTATGTTAAAAGACAACGTTGTTCCACTCTAGATTGAAATTTGCTTTTTCACTTAACCGCTTTTCAGTTTGTGGACGGCAGTGTGATTCTCATATTTACTCACCAAGTCTTCAGTAGGCTCTCTAATAACACCTTTTTGTTGAGCTTCATCAGAAATCAGAACTGCAGTTAAAGGTGTCTGTATATTACCAACTCTCGTTGCTTCTGTGCCAAGTTTTTGATAACGGGTACCAGTAGGATGCAAATGTACTACTTTCGTTTGGGTTATACTTTTGGCACTTTCCGTAGATTTTACCGGTGGTTTTGAATGTTTAAATTTTCTTTTTATATAGATTTTGAATCTATCAACCTTTTGGTGAGGTTTAATTTTGTCGACATCTCTGAATTCTCTGAGGAACTTAGAGAAATCTTCGTTGTCGTCCGATGAAGTCTTGTTTTTTAAATCATCGTCTGGACGAATGTAATACTTAGATATAGTGCGAGTTGTACCATTGGCTTTGATTACAGTTCGTTCGCCCGGAATGAAGGTTAATGCTTTGGTGTTCTGTTAAATACACAGTTTATAAGGTGAATAAGTATGCTAATTTTCCTATAAATTTAGATCGGAAAATTTTAACATCCAGGACGGGATCTGAACCCGCGAATAGTTCCTTTCTAGGAGGAATACTCTGACCAACTGAGCTACCTAGACACAT
The DNA here is from genome assembly GCA_946251805.1 of Cybosia mesomella. NCBI lineage: Eukaryota > Metazoa > Arthropoda > Insecta > Lepidoptera > Erebidae > Cybosia > Cybosia mesomella. The sequence continues at coordinate 17,258,484 of OX276415.1, forward strand.
CCTGGATATTCTAAATTCTTTTATCATACGTCTGGGAGCGATACTGGAGCCATCTACCTAAAATCTTAAGAACTAACTAAAATTAAAGATGTTATAATAATTAGGGTTCCGTTACTAAAAATGTAAAAAAGGAACCCTTAAGATCACTCTCTTGTCAGTCTGTCCGTGTTTCACCACCGATTTTCTCAGGAACGGTTCGACCTAGCAAGTTGTAATTCGTACCAGATACTACGGTCTATAGTCCCTATTAGATGTATAAAAATCAAGGTCTTGAGTCAACACGATAAAACAATATGTGAGACTTTAGATTTTCACGAAAAATTTTAAGTATCAAAAATGAACCTTTTTTTCGTGCGGAAATCCCCTCCGATACCCCCCCCCGCCGGCCAGCGGGGGTGGTTATGTCGGGCTTGAACCGACTAAAACCGCACGCCGTCTCCGGTCTTCAGACGCCGGGGTGTAAGGTGGCATTACCCTCGCACCCCGACTGACCCAGGGCTATTTCCGGTTTCGAGATGGCCTCCTCGGGTTTGGGAACCACGATGTCCCCATCTTGGTAAGGAGGGGGGGAGGCGCTACTCAGTCGTCGGCCTTACGATCGAGAGGTCCCGGGTTCAAATCCTGGCCTACTACCGACGTGCACAAGCAATTCAGCTTAGCAGTAAAGGTTAAGGGGAACACTAGTATTTTTTTTTTCATGCGGAAATCCCTATGGAGACCCCCCCGCCGGCCAGTGGGGGCGGTTATGTCGGGCACTCCTTAAAAAAAAAGAAAGACACCCAAGAGTTTCTTACTGGTTCATCATCATCATCACCACAGCGTTAGTCGAATTGCATCCCGGGATCCGTTCCTATACTTTCTCTTGATTTTGCTTATATTGGCTTTTAGGGAGCAACTGCCGTCTGACGCCACCAACCCAGATAGGATAACCTACGCCAGTCCCGTCCGTTAACCCCTAGCCACGAGCGTTTTTGGGTGGTCATGCTAGTATGACTAAGGGAATCCTTCTTGATCTCTATTTTCCTTTTAGTTTTTTTTTACTTGTCTTTATCACTCATAATATAATATTTTTCCTATCCCCTGTAGATACAATGGTACAGTCCAATATTTGCTGCCAGTGTTAGTAATTTGTAAAAATGAATCAGCAGGTGTACTAGAAAGTAGGTGAGGTTCGCTAGGGCTCCGAAGATCTTAATGGGTTACACCCTTGTTTGTTACTGGTTAACGTACAGTATTCAAAGTAATATTATTATTCCTATTCCTATATTATTATACATCAGTCGCAGAGAAGTCGCCGCCGAGGGGAGTTCTACGCACTCGTCGCCGCCCGGACCTGCACCACTGAAGATGTTGACCGCAGGGATTGACGAAACGTTTGGAACACAAGTTTCATATGGACCACGGCCAAACAGCCCAGAAGCAGTATATTCTACAAGTAATATTATTATTAGACCACCCTTTTAGCGATTTCGCAGTTGCTTTCAAAGTCTGCACTGTGGAGCTCGAGGTCTGCTCAATGTCCACTTTTTCGGAAGCGACTTCCGTCTCTTCCCAACCCTGCGCCAGAGATTCTTCAGTCAGTCGTTTAGCAGGTGCATGGACTAACAGGTGAGGTTGGCTCAGAATCGTTAATTTAAAATAACCCAAGTATTTTTTCTAAATATCTCCAATTTATAGACACAACTAATTTACAATTTTTAAGTAAGTACCTATAAATTTTACGTTTTAAACTCACCAATACCATTAAAAGTTGAAGAAAACAGATGTTATTCCAATGGAAATTCATTTTTTAATAAACTTTATGCCGAAAAAGTTATAAGGCAATATCTAATGTAAGTGCCATTTACCTAACGGTCCAGTTCTAACTAAATCTAATTTCTATTTAAAAAGCTTATTACATTGCTATTGATTTTTATTGAGTACATCGTTAAATGAAGCGTATTAAACGGTTTATATCGATTATTGTAAATGAAACAAATTGTGAACATAACAAAGGAAAAAATAGTGATTAAATAATAGTTCCAGATGCGATTCATTCTTCGTTTTCTAGATAAATTGATACTAATATTATAATAAAAAGCCGCGGTAGCCTAGTGGTATGGGTAATGGACTGCTGAGACGAGGTCTCGGGTTCGATTCCAGGATTTCCCATGGCACACACCAATGCCTTTTCGATGCTTTTCGAAGTTATGTGTGTATTTATCGCAGGTTTATAAGTGCCCGGTTAATGGCAATAGGCTCGCCACCTATTACATTGGGACCTAAACATGAACTGGCGAAATGTGGGTGCTAGTACCTCTGCCTACCCCTTCGGGGATATAGGCGTGAGTTTATGTTTATGTATTATAATAAAGCGAGGCCGGACTTTGTTTTTGTTTAAATGTTTGAGGGAATCTTCGGAAACACTGCACTTATTGTAAAAATTCTTTCACCATTATTTGAAAGGTACATTATCCCCAATGGACGATGGCTTGAGTTAAAAAAACTCTTATAAACCAAAGCGAAGCTACTGTTGTTAGTAATTGCTATCTAGACCCAAAGTAAACATAGCTTAACTAGATTGTGTTATGGGTTCTACAATACGGATAAATATACTTAGATACACTTGTTTGTGTTATGGTTTCTAGACTGGGAATAAACATACTTATATACATTTTTTTGTAAATAAACAAATGTTATACACTGAACTGACCAAATGGCAACTGCGCACGGCCACAGCTGCCATCACGGGGCATGGCTCCTTCAATAAACACCTTTTTATTTTAGGAATCACCGACAGCCCTCTCTGAAGAGCCTGCACGAGAGAGGAAGAAACAGCGGCACACGTGCTCCTACACTGCCCTGCAACCGCCACATACAGGGTTAAGTACTTCGGAAACACAGGTACGCTCCGGGAGATCGCCGGCAGCGTGAATAGCTTGCTGGCGTTCTTCAATGAGCTGGGGTGGATCGAATGAAATGCTCACCCTCACGCTAAAGCCTCGCCTTGTCGTGGAGTTGCGGATACCAGCCCGTGATACCATACCATACACTAACTGATGCCCGCGGCTCAGCCTGCACGGCGGTCGGTTATCGTTTTTTGGTCTTATCTCCGATTCTAATTAACCAATTGCAATCAAATATACAGCAGATATTAAATCTGACCAAGACCTTTCTAATAGAAAAAAAACCGCATCAAAATCTGTACTTTTTAAATCACTTTTTTTTTATAATCTCCTATATAATTTTATTTGATTTAAAATAGTATAGCTAAATAAAGACTGCGGGCAGATGCTGGATGCGGCAAGCTGAAGACAGGGCGCTATGGCGCTCATTAGGGGATACCTATGTCCAGAATAGGTTGATGATGATAGCTAGATAGAAGCACCTAGACTAATGTAAATGGATATATTCATGCATACAATACAATACATTTTCACTGGGCGGGAATCGAACCCGCCACGGTCGTCGTATCCTGTAGTATGGAGAGGTATCTGTGGCGCATCCACCGGGAGACAACGCCGCAGTGCCAGCACTGCGAGGATCCTGGCGAAGACACGGCGCTCCACACGTTGGTGGAGTGCCCTGCGTGGGCGAGTCAACGCCGGGATCTCGTTGCGGTCCTGGGCGTGGACGTTCTCTCGTTGGAGACCATGGTGAGGGCCGAGGCGACTACCGACTATCGACCTCCATGATCGGGGCCTGAGGACGGCAGTTGGCCGACTCGCCGTCCTTACAGAAGCAGGCCGTGGCGGAGGCGTGTCGTGTGTGCCCTACACACGCCTGCCAACTCACCGAAGCGGGATAAAACCCGACCCCACCAGGCGAGGCCGCGGAGGCGGCCAAAGTCCGCCGGCAACCCTGGGGTTATCCTTTCGAGAGCTTACCCGGGGTGCCCGGCAACGGACACTTGGGGAGGACACCGTGCGGTTTTAGTCGATACGACATAACCACCCCCGCTGGAATAAAAAAAGGGTAGTATATTAATTATTTAACATCCAATATCACTAGAGAATCTCCTAACAGTTGCTTTCTGTTTTATTTAGGTAACTTACTCTGTGAGATGTTTTTATTAAAGCGTGAAATCAGTATACAAATAGTCATTTTATTTACATAATAAATAAACATAATATGATTTATTTGCTACGGTTATTACATTAATTCTGCATGTTGTCTGATGACGGAAATAATCAGCACATTTTGCGTTTATTTTTCTTTAAATAAGTGCAGGAAAGCTTATTCCACCTTCCTTTTAACTCACGATGCAAAAACGACGGGCATTTTGTGTCGGGGGTTATAAGTTGTAATAAGTTTGACGTGTCTGTCTGTGGCATCATGGCTCCCGAACGGATAAACCGATTTTGATTGAAAGGCGAATTTGTCGGGAGTGTTCTTAGCTATGTCGGGAGTTTTTTAAATTTAAATTTATATTGTTAAAACGGTGTCAGGCGCTTGCAACAATCATCATCGATCAAACGAGCACCTATTTGATCTTCTGTTATAGCGTATTTTCTTAGCAAATGTCATGAAAATCGGTCCACCCGTTCTCGAGTTGTCTGCGGTCATCACTAACACGAAACATGACTTTCTTTTATGTATATATATATCTCCTGACTCTCCCTTCTTTTTCTGTCTTTCTTCACCCGAGCTCCCAGTCACAATTGCATTCAAAGCTTGCACTGTGTGGCCCGAGGTCCGCTCACAAACTCCTCCATGATTTAGTTATTTTGGCGTTTACGAGAGCGATTGCCGTCTGACCCTGAGATGTTGCCTTTTTACTGGTAGATCTGACTGGTAGTCGCTCTCATGAATGCCAATATAACTCAAACAAAGAAGGAGAAAGAGTGTGACCCTGGTAAAGCTTTGGATTTAACATATTAAAAAAAAACGAAAATTGTTTATAACATTAATATATTTACTTGATAGTCACAGGTTAGATACAAATTTAACCAAATATAAATATAACAAATTAATACAAAATATATTCTTATCATTATTATCAATCTCATAGCTATACACCTTTTCCCATTGGTGGACGTCTTATTGCCTTTCAAGTAGTGTTACCAACTCCTAAAAATATTTTACAATAAACTCCTTAAAAAGTTAATATTTATGTTCATAAATAGATCATGAATTTGCGAAATATACAATCAATTAATTAAATTATTATGTCAAAATATTAATACATAATCAGCCTAATCTATGAACCCGCCCCTCACCGTACCCGGCGCAAGGTGATCACACTGGCAACATTGCCACGTTGGGTAACAATGGCCAACATTTACCCCAGATACGAGCCGGAGCGGGAGTCACCTGTCTTGTGCCTAATTTATAAAAAAAACACTTAAAAATAACTAAGCCACTTATTTACCCCTAAATTTGGTGAAAAAAGTCTTAAGCTGGTAACACTGCTTTCAAGCAGGTAAGTATATCATAATTTCATTATTTTGCCCAGGCGTGGAACTTTAACTACATAAAGTAATATTGCTAATTCATATTATTGCTTGAAGTTGCCGATTTCACAAAGGTAGGCCAATATTTACAAATATTCTATGACAACCTCCAAAGCGACATTATTTCATTCTTTCAGGACACATTATGCCCATATTATGCTGTTTTTATAAAGATGATAATGGCATACTCAAGTTTTGTGTCATAAAAAATTCTTGGCATCCCATCCCATCTTAATATGCACCAGAGTAGATGGTACTTGATCTGTATCATCCACCACGTTAATTTTTATTTTAAATATTCTATTACATAACGCCATCTAGACCCAAGCTAAGCAGAGCTTGTCATGTGGGTTCTAGAATGCGGTAAACATAGTTAAATACTTTTTTATAAATAAATACATATTATACATAGAAACATCCAGACCAATGCAAATATACATATTTGTCATGGCAGTTTAAACAATAAACTGGCATAAAAATTCTCATTGGCATAATATAGGTGCATATATTATGGCTTACAGTGTATAAAGTAGTAGTTGAGCCCTATTAGCCTTGGGTGAGGTTCTCGGGACTATTTAAATTAATATGTTCACTCTCAAACTTAGTAGTTTTTGCTTATCTTAAGTACTAGCAGAATTAAATACATTGCCACAGATGGGAAAAACAATTTTTATATAGATAAACCGCACCATATCGATTCGATTATGAACACGTTGTATCGATACGCCGATTTATCGTTACATATTGTATCGATACATTCGATATTTTATCTAAACTTATATTATAAAGAGGAAAGATTAGATTTTTGTTTGGTGATATGATGTAACTCGAAAACAACTTGACCAATTAAAAAAAATATTACACGATTAGGAAGCTACATCTTTACCGAGTAACATTAGATGGCGCTGCAATCGGTTTATAGGACTTTTTACGAATTTATTACCGGGACGGCGGTTATTCATATTTTATTTTATTTAAATTTGGAATTTTGTAGTTAAAGATATTCAAAGTTTTCTAGCTTTGTATAAACAAATTATGCCGCTTTGTATTTGTCACAAATAAATAATCCTTCTTTATCTCTATAATATGCCTATTAGTATTTTTTTAGGGTTCCGTACCCAAAGTGTAAAAACGGGGTTCTATTACTAAGACTCCTCGGTCCGTCAGTCACCAGGCTGTCTCTCAAGAACCGTGATAACTAGACAGTTGGAATTTTAGATAATGTTGCCACTATAACAACAAATACGAAAAACAGAACAAAATAAGTATTTAAGTGGGTTTCCCATACGACAAACCTGTTTTTTTTTTGCCGGCTTTTCAAACGCAATTTCTAATTTTGAATAGATGATGGTATAGAACCCTCCGTCCGCGAGTCCGACTCGCACTTGGCCGGTTATTTATATATTATATATATATATGTAAATATATTAAGTCCGTCAATTGACTGCACCTCGCTGGATGGTCAATCATAGGCTCATAAGCTTTAAAATGCGTCACATTATCTATACTAATAATAAGGCTGATGAGTTTGGTTGGAGGAGCCGGTCGGGGTCTCTGGGATATCCTTCCTAGGGCACACCAGATTCCCTGTACAACATGGCTGACGCAAGAGAGATATCGTGCAGTTTTAGTCGGTTGAAGTCCGACATACCGTTAGCTCCGGTGGGGTGAAGCCCGTGGAGGATTCCACACGTAAAGAAAACAAATCTGATGATTTTGTTTGGACACGCTTGTCTCTGGAACTAAATGTGTTATTTGAATATTTTTTTTTGTAAACGATAGCCCAGTTCTTGCTGAAGGTCACAGGCTATATAGCACCACGCTATGTCCTTTAGGATTCGAGCAATAGGTAAGATGAGAAAGACTTGCGGCTGACACGGTGTAATAGAATTGAAAAAAGAAATGCATTTCTTCCTTTCTTAAATACAGCATAGCTTTTTGTATTAAGATAACTAGTAACCGAAGTAACTAGTGCTTCTGTTAACCCCATCAGTTAAGTTAAATGCTTATGTTAGGAGTGGCTTCACGCCGGTAGTGTAATGGCCAGAAATCTAACCCGGGACCGACCTGAGGCCGACTCCTTACCACTAAGCTACCGACGTTTCAAATAGCTAGTAATTTATATACTGTAAGTCATACCAAACGGATCTAGATCACAGCGCTCACACAACATTGCTGGTGAAAATCTCGATCCAGTAGCCGTCAGGGTCCTGGATGAACGCCAGCCCCTTCATCTTGCCATCATTGGGTCGTTTTATGAACTTAACGCCTTGTTGCTCGAATCTGGAAAATTTTGTACAATATTTAGTAAGTAGTTTAGGAATTAAGGTCAACATAATGGATACCAATATTGCTACAATGGCCAGCTTCAGATCGACGGCCTTGATAGACGTTTTTTCATGTTCCGCCGTACTTGGGATTGTAGGAAGAAGCATGTATGCTGGTAAACAAATGAACTGGTGAAGAATGTGTTAACGCCAGGAAGAAGAAAGAAAGAAAGAAACTTTTATTTGGTGCAAGTAGGTCACATTAATTAGCCTAGTGGTATGGGTAAAGGACTGCTGAGACGAGGTCTCGGGTTCGATCCCAGGTATTACCATGGCACACACCAATGACTTTTCGATGCTTTTCGAAGTTATGTGTGTATTTATCGCTGGTTTATAAGTGCCCGGTTAATGGCAATAGGCTCGCCACCTATTACATTGGGACCTAAAACATAAACTGGCGAAACGTGGGTGCTAGCACCTCTGCCTACCCCTTCGGGGATATAGGCGTGAGTTTATGTATTATGTATATATATAGTACATATTCATTTGATATACACATGTAGCGACACAGCAACAGTGTATTACAAAGTTGCATACGTAGCACTTAGTTATAACTGCCGGCTGCGCCCGGGCCTCACACTTTTACCAGTCGCAGTAGTTATGTTAATCAGTACGAACACGTTGTCGTTTTAATTCCCAACCCCAAATATCTGTGAGTCAGTACAGTGAGTTAAAGTAATCAGACGCGATATATAATAAACGTGGTAAACGTGATATATAAAGTTCAGTAATTAAATAACGTAAGGCAACTATAACGTTAAATTGGTGACCCCTACAATTAGAGCATTAGCATTTTTGTTTTTGCTAAGGAGTTGTCGTTGCCAATTTTCTGTCACGGTTTTGGGTATGAAGGAGATGAGCTATCGAGTTGCTGTTTTCGGTAATAGATTCGTGCTGGGGTGAACCATTGCAAGATAAAAAAAATCGCAAAAAATCGCAAAAAAAAAAAAAAACGCAAAATCGAAAATCCCTTGTATTCGGCTGAGCTCGTCTCAGGAATTCAACTTGTTTATTTTTTCAGAGTTTTGGGAATAATACACGAGGCAGCAGAATGTCGACGCCAGTACCACCAGCGGCACAGCATAAAATTGAGGGCATGGCCGACAGTGGGGGGAGGGCTTTTGCATGCATTACGGTGTCTTCGCGGATTCCGGAGTTCTGGGCAGACCAAACGCGACTCTGGTTTGTCCAGTTTGAGGCCGCCGTGGACGGACAGCGTCAGAGCGATACCGCCAAGCAGAATTGGTGGTAACAAAACTGACTAAAGCGGCAGCACAACAGGTGAGTTATCTCTTACTGAACCCTCCTGAGAGCCGGATGTTTGGTCACGTTGGGTATTGGCCGACGATCAATGCCAACCCTATGAAGGGGTGAAGGGGAAGCCATTGACCGCCGCCCAGGGTGTACCGGCCGCTCCGATTCCGTTCCCCCCGGACTGCAGCGGGATCGGAATCGGAGCGACACTCGAGGAGGTTACCCAACACACACCCCGCTGCTAATGGTACCTCAATTAAGACTTTTGGTTTGAAAACACTAACTATGAATCTTGGTTTAAGACGTCCGTATACTTACTTGGAATGTTATAGTTGCAGACGTACAGCAGCCAATTATCGGTGATAATTTTTTAACTAAACACAAATTAATGATAGATTTAAGTAGACGGCGCATCTTAGACCAGGAAACTAATTTAAGTATTATAGGATCTATTGTTAAGTGGGATGGATCATCGTTAACTACTATAGATAGCAATAATATGTACCTTTTTTTTTCGTGCGGAAATACCTACGGATACCCCCCCACCGGCCAGCAGGGGCGGTTATGTCGGGCTTGAACCGACTAAAACCGCACGCCGTCTCGGGTCTTAATACCGGGTGTAAGGTTGCCCATAGAGCATATCCCTCGTAAGCAATAATATGTACCTACTCGGATTTACTGTCACAGTAGCCGGAAATTACTAAACCAGTGTCATTTAAAGAGGACCCTCCTATTTCAGTGTTTCACCACATAGAAACAACTGGACCACCCGTTTTCGCTCGTGCTAGGCCTTAAGCACCAGAGAGGTATAAAAAAGTTAAGGAAGAATTTAGGCACATGCAGGTTTTAGTCGGTGCAAGCCCGACATAACCGCCCCCGCTGGCCGGCGGGGGAGTGTCCGAAGGGATTTCCGCTCGATAAAAAAAAAAAAAAGGTATCTGTAGGCCGTCAAAAAGTCCTTGGGCAAGTCCTCTCTACGTGGTAACGAAAAAGGATGGGCAATTACGTCCTTGCGGTGATTATGGGGCGTTGAATAACTTAACCAAACCCGATAGGTACCCGATACCGATACCAGCGGTTTCGGGAGAGATGTAGAACCCTATTTTATTTTTTTCCTTCCCGCCGAGCCCGCAATAGCGCGCCGCGCGTCGCAGGCGAATCAGGCGCCGGAGGTCGCTCAACGACCTCCGTCCTCCATGAGCGCAGGCCTGGGGGTGGCGGGTGAGGCCGCCTGTCACCCTAGCAGAAGCAGGCCAGGGCGGCGGCGCGAAGAGCGCCCCTCCCCCAAACCGGGGCAAGACGGGGACACCGTGGTTCCCAAACCCGGAGATGGCCCTGGGTCAGCCGGGGTGCGAGGGAAATGCCTTATGGGCCATCTTTAGTCTCACCGTGACCATGGCTGCTGAAAAGCAACCGAAACGTCGGTTTACATCAATGTAAAATATAAAATAACATCAAATAAATCGCGATAGAATCCGTTAAAAATAGTTTTATTTCAATGTGTAACATTCGCGTAAACTTCCGACAATATTATGTTAAATAGGGCTTATCATAACGTTTTAGTGGCTCCGGAGGACGTCGAGAAGACAGCAATAATTACACCTTACGGATGTTTGACACCACCCAATTTGTGGGAATTCCCACGCTTAGGATTTGGGATGAGAAATGCCGCGCAAACATGCCAAAGGCACATGAATAATGCTGTTTTTCAGGGAATAGAAGACGAATTTAAAAACGAAAATTATTCCCAATTTTATTTCTGCTATATAGATGACGTCATTGTGGCCAGCGAATCAGCGGGAATTCACAAGCGTCACCTAAGTGCGATTTTTGAACGACTAAGTAAATTCGGTATTACTATTAATCTGGCAAAATGTGCTTTCGGGAAAACCAAATTAGATTTTTTGGGTTACGAGGTTTCGCCAGATGGGATACGCCCACTAACGAATAAAGTCCAAGCAATTATAGATTTCCCTAAACCCAAAACGGTAGATCAGTTAAGGCGCGTTTTGGGAATGATAAATTTCTATAGAGCCAGTTTACCTAAAGCCGCGATGTACCAATCCGCACTAAATAAGTATCTAAAAGGGGCGAAGAAAAAAGACAAATCGCTCATTCAATGGACTGATGAAGCGGATGCAGCGTTCGCAAAATGTAAAGCCAACTTACAGAACGCAGCTTTGTTATGCTATAAGGTTGAGAACGCTGAAATGGCAATTATGACCGATGCCTCGAATGACTGCGTAGGTGGCGTGTTACAAATAAAGGTCAGTACACACTGGAAACCTTTAGGTTATTTTTCTAAGAAACTCAGTGATGTGGAATTAAAATATAGTACGTTTGATAGAGAGCTTTTAGGCGTTTACTTATCGGTACTACATTTTAGATACATGGTGGAAGGTAGAGCGTTCAGTATTTACACCGACCATAAACCACTAGTTTACACGTTTTCGAAAAATATATGATATGCTCCAGAGATGTGCATTTGAGAACCTGGACGGCGGCGTGACAACAACCCAACAGTTGGAGAATTTGCAAAAATTTCATTGGGAGCAATTGCCGCAGGATACCATTAACAAACTCATCAATAGCATGAATAATCGGTGCCAACAAGTTTTAAACAACAGAGAAGGACACATTTTGTATTAAATTAAAGAATTCTTTAAGAATAAAAAATCCAAATTAACTGCAGAAAATATCTGATTCTGACACACAAAACAAAAAACTTACCTAGCACAAGCTTCATCTACATTGCGTACGAGTACTCCGATGTGCCCAAAGCCCCGAGGATCAGAATTACCATTGTGGTAACTCGAGTCGTCGCTCTCTGTGCCCCAGTTGCTAGAATTAAGAAAAAAAAGGTAAAAAATATAAAATCTTTTTTTTTTATATATTTAGGACACGTCAATTTGACTTCACCTCGCCTGATGGTAAGCTCAAGGTAAAGTCACAGGAAGGAGGGTCACCATTACATACACGTATCATGTTAACAATGGTGGCACTCAGCTTGACGGCCTCATCAGAAGAGGATTGTCGTCGCAGCACCGCGTGACACCCGCCGGTCCCACTAGTGCTGCGACCACAATCCCCCTGCCCGGCTATGCACTTGCTGACCCCTGAACGCAATCAAACTGAAATTGGATAACTATGGAGGGTTTTTCGCAATCGTGCCCGGCCGAATTTTGTGACAAATTTGTGTCATCAAATTTCTACCACCTGATTCTGATTTTCAAGATTTAGAACTCTCCCGGCCCGCCGAGCCCGTAACTTGCTCGCCGCGCGTCGCAGGCGACTCAGGCGCCGGAGGTCGCTTAACGACCTCCGTCCTCCATGAGCGCAGGTCTGGGGGTGGCGGGTGAGGCCGCCTGTCACCCCAGCAGAAGCAGGCCGGGACGGTGGGGCGACTAGCGCCCCTCCCCCAAACCGGAGCAAGACGAGGACACCGTGGTTCCCAAACCCGAGGGGGCCATCTCGAAACCGGAGATGGCCCAGGGTCAGTCGGGGTGCGAGGGATATGCTCTATGGGCAACCTTACACCCCGGCGTCTGTAGACCCGAGACGGCGTGCGGTTTTAGTTGGTTCAAGCCCGACATAACCGCCCCCGCTGGCCAGCGGGGGGGTATCTGAAGGGATTTCCGCACGGAAAAAAAAAAGAGGATATTCGATTGGCTCCAACGATTTTATAGCGATAAATCGATCTATAGTTAGGTTTCATCTTTAGAAAACGTCGCAAAAAAAACTTATGCTTACAAATATACCTATGATTTTAGATTGACATGGTCATTTACATTAAAATTAGAATGATAAACGGGATATTTACCATGTTTAGTATCTTTTTCGAGAATCCGATATTTCGGCACTGTTACAAGTATAGTACATCCGTGATCATGGTACTTGTAACAGTGCCGAAATATCGGATTCTCGAAAAAGATACTAAACATGGTAAATATCCCGTTTATCATTCTAATTTTTATGCTTACAAATCCCATTTATATCCAAAGTTTGCACTTTGGAGCCCTGGGTCTACTCTTTTACACTTTACACTTACAAGTCAAGATAAGCCATATTAGGGGTACCTAATATGGCTTATCTTGACTTTTACAGGAGCAACTACCGTTTACCCCCCAATCCCAAGAGGAAAACCTGTGCCAGAGCCTTGTCTGTTAATCATTAGGTATACTGGCTAGCAGACGAGGTTGGCCTGAACTCCGAAGATTGGTGGAGCCCTATACAACGTAACTACTCAGTATAATTTGGTAACTTACTATGTCAATTCCAAAGTAGCCTTCCTAGTCATCGCCCAAGCTGTTCTCGTGGCCTCATCGGAAGGGATTTCTCCAGGGTTCTCGTAGCCCATGAAGAATAAGGAGAACTTCATGTCTGGGAAGTGAAGCTGCTTCAGCAAAGTCATACCCAGGACACCAGTGTAAAACGGAATGGACTTGCGAGGATCCTTGATGCGGTACATTGTTTGTTGAAACATAAAGTCCTGGAAAATTTTGTAGGTTTATGTAAACATAACATAACATGTAAATAAATTACATTACATATATTATATATAATAAATGAAATATATTTTCATTACTATATATATATATTATTCTATACATATATATTTTTATTTATATTTTATATGTATATTACAATTTTATTTGGTGTATGTTCATATATTTCATGTATTAATATTTATTTATAGATATAATATAAAATAATTTTATAAACAGATATAAAAATGTTATAACGCACAAAGAATTTTAAGCGCTGCATCTAAAATATAAAACATGTACCATTTGTCTTCTGACATTATTAGAGATATGTATTGCTTTCATTCTGACTTTTTTAACAAAACTTTTTAATCTGACTTAGATTTTGGTGACCCACGGTCAGCAACTCTACTGATCAGTACACACAAAGTTACATTGTAATACTTTAATCTGACTTTGATTTTGGTGGCCCAAGGGCAGCAGCTCTATTGACCAGTACACACAAAGTGGTAGAGACTACAAAGGCAGTAATCATTTATTCACTTCATACTTCAGTATACAATGTATTATTGTGTAGTCAATTATTTTATCAAAGTACTGATAAAAAGAGTGTAAATATATTACATAACTTTGAGTTATTTGTTTTTGTCAAAGGTGATAGATAATAAAAATTTGAAGATAACTTAAAGGTCTATCGTATATTTATTAAGGTCTATGAAACATATATGAGCTTTGTTGATCATAATTCATAATGATAAATGTATACTCAGAATAATTAAACTATGCCGGGAATAATTATGTTAATACAACCAATAGAATATAAGAGCTAAAACAAACTTGTAGGGAGCAGAATCTCAAGAGATATTGGTCTAGAGATAACAATTTTATCTCTTGCACAGGCAAAATCAAAATTTCTAGCTTCTTTTATGGCTTTGTTAAACTTTGTGAGGGATGCAAACCCTGGTAATGTATGTGTAAATATTGTATTATATGTATTTACCCACAAAATAGGACCTTAAATTCGTGAACAGCATACAAAAAAAATTCAAAGGTAACCAAAGCTGGGTTTTAATACTTACTCTAGTTGAAGGATCTGGTGTCTGGCATAGGGCCTCAATTTCTTGAGGAGAAATACCTTCGTGCGACATTGTGCTACAAAGAAAAAAAAAAATAAGGTTCTTTACTTATTTCTAACCTACAAAATAATACTGAATTGTATTCAAATAATTATACTCTTAATTAAAAAACTGATTCACAACACTGAAAATAACACCATTACTTACTTGAATTTCGAGAAATATAATAAGTTCTAATGTTGGCCTATAATCTTCAAGTTATGTTTTACATTTGACGTTTTATAATTTATAACTTCGTATAGGTACTATTTTTCATTATCTGTGCTGTGCACCGATTATATCGAGACAAGGCACCGACGTAAATCAAGAAATAATTCTACCTACCTTGTATCGTCGACATTTATTGTCTGTTTACGATAAAAATGATTAGGTACCTACTTTTTATTCTGATTGGCTCGGACGAGGAGAAGATTCCTAGTCCGAGCCAATCCCAGTTACATCCAAAAATTGGAGTCTTTGGAGTTGCATTTCATTCTCCTTTCAACAACTTGGTAGATTTTTGTTATTACGCGAGTGAATGCCATTAGACCCCCTAGCCCTGCTCCAGAGCCTCGGCCTCATTCGTCAATCAGCAGGTATACCAGCTTTCAGATGAGCCTCACAGAGCTTCGGCTCCGAAGATCCTGGTGGGTCCTCATTTGCCCAATTCGAAAACTGTTTATCGAGAGAACTGGCATTATAACTAGGAAGTTTCATTATTAAATACTTTGAAATATGTAACCAAACCTACAGTTATAGGTGTCAATAATTGTTTAGTAAGTAGCTTTATACACCTAGTTTGTAAGATTTATTTTTTGTAAGAGTAGCTTTAAGATTTTATTTGTATACACTGTCGCATTAGGTGTTTATCTGTAATGATAGTGGTTTAAATAAATAAATAAATAATGTAGTTACCTATATTAAACTAGGTATTGAACAAAATAACAAAATTTATAATTTATTAATAATGCGCGCGTTGGCTATCGTTTTGCTTGATTCTATGTTGAAATATAGGAAAATAAAAACAGTTAAAAATAAATATGTACATTTATTTCAATTACTTGATCCATAAATAAAACTTTTCGTATAAATATCCAAGTTCTTCCATCCACACAATATCCCTTTCTGGCGACGTTTTGATACACTCATATGCTGATATCATTCTTATATTTCTATCATCAGTAAAAACATCTCCAATGACGCTCAAATAATCCCCTTCTGTGAAATTAATTGGGTTTTTCGCAATACGGTCCAACAATGTAGACATAATGTTAACGTTGTCATTGCCTGTTTTTGTTGCCACAGAAAACCCATAATATAAATCTTTCAAAATGGCGGGTGATGTATTTATATTACTCTTGGTGCTATCATAATAAATTTGAATAGATCCCGTTGCGTCGGAGATCTCTGCATTTGTTGTGGTGCTTGATGTATTGTAAATAGCTGTAATAACCCCGTGAATCATTACATTTTTAAATGTCATTCCGAATAATTCGTAGATATATTTGTTTTCTGTTGTTTTGGCGCGAAATACATCTTGAATATACACTTTTAGTGGACTTTGTTGGAAATTATTCATCGGTTTGTTATTAATTGTTCTTTATTACGAATTATTACACGTCTTACACTAACACTTCACTTATAGAACCCTCAATTTTATGTATTGTACTGTATAGTTTCAATTGCGATTTATTTGTATTTAGTAGATATATGTAGCTTATCAGGTCATATCGACCACCTGATCTCGCGGGGGGTGGACACACGGAAATAAATTTACTGGTATAGACATCGTGGCTCTGTTAGAATTTCTTGGTAAACTTGACATTAGCGTATCCGCCATTAATAATTTTATAAACATTTATTATATTTTAGTTGAGTTATAACTGACATTTGACTTATTTTGGTTTATGCTGACATATTAAAATTTTGTAACGTTCAAAACTTGAAGCATGAAAATACAGTTAGTTAAAAATAAGTTTTAACGATTTTAAATAAGATGAATACAGAATATTCACAATTCTGTAACTTTAATGACCTTTTTGATAATAAAAAAATACCTACATACCTGTATTTAATTGCGATGCTTTAGTTCCGTTCAGAAATCAGAAATACTGTCTTCACCTAGTAGTTCCAGTCAGTATGGATAGATGTCGCTGATATAATGTGCGTAAATAAAGTAGGATTAATTACTTTGACTATGATGATTAAGCACAATTTTATTATTATTAAACTAATATTAATTACTAACTGTTACCCGCGGCTTTGACCGCGTGGAATTCTGTTCCCGTTCCCCATGGGAACATATTCCAGGGTTAAAAAGTAGTTTCTGTGTTATTCCAGACTATAATAATTATATCCATGTACCAAATTTCAGTCAGAATCGTTCAGCTGTTATATCATGATTGAGTAACAAACATACGAACATCTTGGGTGCCGTAGTGTGCCGACTATGGTTGAACCTACTTATGTTATGTATGCTATGTAGGTATGTAGGTTGTGTTTGAAATGAAAAATACTGTAGCTGTGTGTGTGAACGTGTAACTTGGCATAATGTATCGTTTTTTTCGTGCGGAAATCCCCATGAATCTCCCTCCCCCCTCGTTCTGACGGCCAGCGGTGGTGGTTATGTCGGAATGGTCTTATATGAATCCTATAATCTATTAGCTGCTGCCCGCGGCACCGCCCGCGCGGAGGTCAGCTATCGTTTTTTGGTTATATGCGGTTCTACTTAACCAATTGTAATCAAACATACGACAGATTTTAAGTCTAGCCAAGACCTTTCTAATAAAAAAACCGCATCAAAATCCGTTCAGTAGTTTTACAGACAATAAAACGAACAAACAATCATACAGACAAGAATTCCAAAAAACATATTTTTGTGTTCATTTACCATAAACCAAGTATTTTTTTACATATCTCTAATGTACAGACATTACTAATTTACAATTTTATAATAGTACTTAAGTACCGAGCGTATTAAAAAAAAAAAAAACTTAGGTTATGTGAAACGAACGATTCTGAACATATTTTTTTTTGGATTGATGGACGCAAAAACGAATAAACGGATTTTGATGCAGATTTTTTCTATAAGAAAGGTCTTGGTCAGAATTCAAATTTCCCGTATGTTTGATTGCAATCAGTCGAATAGAACCGGAGATATGACCAAAAACCATAACTGACCGCCGCGCGGGCGGAGCCGCGGTCATGGGCTTGAACTATTATAAAATTGTAAATTAGTCGAGTCTGTACATTAGTGACATTTAAAAAGAAACTTGGATTATGTATGAAAAAAAAATCTTGTCTGTTTGTTCGCGATGGACACAAAAACTACTTGACGGATTTTGACGCGGTTTTTTCTTTTAAAAACTCTTGGTCAGACTTAATTTAATTTCAATTTTTGCAATTGGTTAACTACAACCGAAGAAATATAACCAAAAAATTATAACTGACCTAGAAATTGCAACGGACTGCTGAGATGAGGTCTCGAGTTCGATCCCCAGTCGCCCCGGGCACACACCTCTGACTTTTCGTAGTTATGTGTGCATTAATAAATGTTAATTATCGCTCGCTTAATAATGTGCCCGGTAGATGGCAATAGGCTCGCCACCTATTACATTGGGACCTTAACATAACTGGCGAATCGTGGGTGTGTAATACACCTCTGCCTACCCCTTCGGGGATACAGGCGTGAAGTTATGTTATGTTAGGTTATGTGTTTCTTTTATTTCAGAAACATTTCTACCAGATAATATATAATCTTTTTTCCGTAATAGAAATCTACCAGCATTTTATTATAGCCAGCTGACAAAATCATAATACGAAAAATAACCCAACATCACCCCAATCACTACAAACAGATCAATACAACTTTTATTCATTTCCCTCTCATATTTTTTCTGTGGCCAATTATAACAAAAGCATTGCAAGATGGCGGCCGATTTAATTGGCATTTGACGTCATCCCGTTTTATTGGCAACAAACGTTCGCATGCTTTTATTCCTTTAACATTTTGTTGAAGGAAATGTGTCCGCATTTCAGATTGGAGCCAGCATTCTGGCGTTTGTCTCTTTTGCGTCCTATATTTTTCGATGTTAGGATACCTATTGAACATTCTTTAACAATAGCTGGTGGAGAAAAACTTTAATTTCATAAAATATCCGAAAATTGTATTCAGTAAATGGTGAAATTTTAAAGGCAGGCAAGGAAAAAAGACAAATATCACCATGTTAATTTGCAATAAAGTAATAAGTATGTCGTAGGAAAATATTGCTATAACTTTAAGGTTATCTACATAAACATTTTCAAATCGTCTTAATGAATTTTGAAGTAGGTACTTATCGTGCGCGAGCGAGGACTCAGGGCTGCACACGCTGACGGACTGCCCGGCGTGGGAGGCGCCGAGGCGTGACCTCGTCAGCCATCGGGGTGGGAGTCCTCTCGCTCGGCAGCATGATTGCGGCAATGGTGCGGAGCGCGAGCGCGTGGGCCGCCGCCACCTCCTTCTGCGAGCATGTAATGCTCGCGAAGGAGATGGCGGAGCCCGCCGCCGAGCCCGCAATTTGCTCGCCGCGCGTCGCAGGCGACTCAGGCGCCGGAGGTCGCTTAACGACCTCCGTCCTCCATGAGCGCAGGCCTGGGGGTGGCGGGTGAGGCCACCTGTCACCCCAGCAGAAGCAGGCCGGGACGGTGGGGCGACTAGCGCTCCTCCCCCAAACCGGGGCAAGACGGGGACACCGTGGTTCCAAAACCCGAGGGGGCCATCTCGAAACCGGAAATGGCCCAGGGTCAGTCGGGGTGCGAGGGATATGCTCTATGGGCAACCTTACACCCCGGCGTCTGTAGACCCGAGACGGCGTGCGGTTTTGGTCGGTTCAAGCCCGACATAACCGCCCCCGCTGGCACGCGGGGGGGTATACCAAGGGATTTCCGCACGATAAAAAAAAAAAAAGAAAAAAAAAAAGGTTCTTATCGTGCAAAACTTTTCTTGTAAATTTAAGGTAGGATAAGAAAACATCAAGAACAGGACTTGACCCTGGGACATCCTTGAGATATTTTTCAATTCTACATACACGAGGTATCTTGAAGACCGCTTTGTAGAGTTTGTTTAATATTTTGCGAATGAAAAAGTCTAATTTTAGTAAAAAAAATAAAACCGACTTTAAAAATCATTTAAACAGGCACTGAAAAAAGAAAAATAACTGAATAACAGATTTGCTTCTAAAGAGAAAAATATGCGTAAGACTTCTATTGAAGTCGGTGCCATATAGAAAGTGCTTAATAAACAAGTTTTCACTTCAAAAAATATGGAAGAGAGCACTTCAAATATGGCTCGCGTGACGTAGGCGTCTCGGTGACGTGACGATTGAAAAAAAACGAGCCTAAAAAAGGTTTCACTTCAAAAAAAGAAGATTCCGACGAATTGAGAACCTCCCACCTTTTTGGAAGTCGGTTAAAAATATAATTCCCTTAAAAAGTGAATACAGGGGGTATGTGGACGGGGCCCCTATTTCTTAGTGCATTATCACAAGTAACCTAACACGAAGTCAAATGTGCGGACAAACCCTATTATTTAGGAAATTCAAAACCAATTTAATTGGCGATAGCTTAAATTATACCCATATTAAATATGATAGGTAATAAAACTATACTCAGGTTTATAATATTTTTCATATTATTATAAAATAGGTAAGTATTGAGATACAATTTATTTCGTGTTTATGCAGCACACATTTTTAAGCTTATTCTCATGAATAGATATAATAAATGTTTGTGAGTAATTTCTATCGAGAAAGTTTCGCCGACATTTTTTTCGTAATACTCAGCGATATTGTTACCAATATTTGGCAATGGGATTATTATATTTGTGGTCCCGCGTTCATAGGGACGGATGAGCAGAAAATTGGGGGTAGGCATAGGTAAGAGAAAACAAGACATCGAGTGTGCATTAAATAGAATGAAAACCATCTAAGATAAAACTGAGGGTGTCACGTCATTATTTTGTTACCACCGATGACGTCATGCAAGCAATCATCATCATCTTCACGTTAGTCCCGGTCCCATCCGAGGCTCTTGTCTCGGAGTCCGGGGTCCGCTTTCAGACTTCTACTTCCCCACTTCGCACACTCTTGGGCATCCATGGTCGTGAGACCATTGGCACGTATGTCATCCTTTACGACGTCAACCCAGCACCGTGTGACCGTAGGAATTTGTGCACGAAAAAAAAACGAGGCGTAAAAATAAGCTATACGTAACCACACACAGCACACTCATTTCGATACGTAAGTACCTTTTTTTTTTTTTATTGTGCGGAAATCCCTTCGGATACCCATCCGCCAGCCAGCGGGGGCGGTTATGTCGGGCTAGAACCGACTAAAACCGCACGCCGTCTCGGGTCTACAGACGCCGGGGTGTAAGGTTACCCATTGAGCATATCCCTCGCACTCCGACTGACCCTTTTTTTTTTTTTTTTTTTTTTTTTTCGTGCGGAAATCCCTTCGGATACCCCCCCGCGTGCCAGCGGGGGCGGTTATGTCGGGCTTGAACCGACTAAAACCGCACGCCGTCTCGGGTCTACAGACGCCGGGGTGTAAGGTTGCCCATAGAGCATATCCCTCGCACCCCGACTGACCCTGGGCCATCTCCGGTTTCGAGATGGCCCCCTCGGGTTTGGGAACCACGGTGTCCCCGTCTTGCCCCGGTTTGGGGGAGGGGCGCTAGTCGCCCCACCGTCCCGGCCTGCTTCTGCTGGGGTGACAGGTGGCCTGACCCGCCACCCCCAGGCCTGCGCTCATGGAGGACGGAGGTCGTTAAGCGACCTCCGGCGCCTGAGTTGCCTGCGACGCGCGGCGAGCAAGTTGCGGGCTCGGCGGACCGGGAGAGTTCTAAGTCTCTCCCGGGCGCGCTCCGCCACCTCCTTCGCGAGCATTACATGCTCGCAGAAGGAGGTGGCGGCGGCCCACGCGCTCGCGCTCCGCACCATTGCCGCAATCATGCTGCCGAGCGAGAGGACTCCCACCCCGATGGCTGCCACGAGGTCACGCCTCGGCGCCTCCCACGCCGGGCAGTCCGCCAGCGTGTGCAGCCCTGAGTCCTCGCTCGCGTCGCAGTGATGACACTCAGGCGTTGGCTCCTTCCTACTCCGACTGACCCTGGGCCATTCGCAGTGTCCCCTCTGATAACAGCAGAGGGGTACCTGGAGCGACCCCCCCCCCCCTTACAGGCCCGCCATATCCCGACCCCCTCGTGCAATGGGGTCAGCTGGCCCTAAAGGGCCGGTTGGTCAGACACTTGGCCGTTGACGTTGACGCCAGCTACTCCAGAGGAGCAATCAATGATGCGTGATCGCCCACGTTGCCCAGGGTGCACCAAACTTGGAGGTGATTCAACCAGACGCACCCCTCATACGTAAGTACCTACCTACATACACCTTTCTTCTTTTTCATTTTGTCAATGATATTTTCTGTATATTCCAGTTATTTTGAAACTTAAAAAAAAGTGTTTTACATAAAATGAGTCGACACAATAATGGTTTTTTCTCATTCAAAATTTCTATGGACGTACTAAAATAAATAGTTGCCCGAAAACAAAGGACTTTAAAGCTATTTCCATGCGGACGAGAGGGTTGTCCGTTTAGAGAATCATTTAGTAACAGCCTTTGTCAACGGTTTCGAACACCGACACAAATATTGATCCCCACTTTTCAGCATGGAGAGTCTTCTTTAAAGAATCTATATTATTTAATACGCTTTTTTAACTTGGTATGTATGTATGTCAGATCATAGCTATATAACAGAATCTTAGTTTTTTTTAAGAATATTAGTAACCGAAATTACTAATATTCCCCCTAACCCCTCCAGCTAAGCTAAATGCTTGTGTTAGGAGTGGGTTTACGTCAGTAGTGTAATGGCCAGGATTCGAACCCGGGACCTCTCGATCGTAGGGTTGACTCCTTAACCACTAAGCTACCGACGATTTTGGAGCAGGTCTATACGTCACCAATTTTTTTACTATGGGTGCATTCCAGCGGGGGCTTACCGGAATGGGGCTGTAACGGCCGGACCTCGCACACTTATCAAGGGCCCAAAAACTTAGTTAACAAAAAATAAATAATAGTTACAAAAAATAACTAGAAACACGTGTTTTTTTAACTTTTTTTTTAATGATAAAATTCACATTTCAGCAACAATTTCTTTGATCCAGATGTACAGGAGTTATAGTAGGGGCGTATAGGAGGAATTACAAAGTCTCTTTATTACATTTTACATGCAGAAATCCCCCTGATACCCTTCCACCGGCCGGCGGGGACGCTTAGGTCCGACTCGAATGGACTCGGTGTATGGTAATAAGGCAATTCAGTCGCACCCCGGCTAACCCTAGGCCATCTACGGCTTTGAGATAGCCTCCTCGGGTGTAGGAATCACGATGTCCCCATCTTACCTCGGAACGCGCGCGCCGCTGCCCTGGCCTGCTTCTGCTGGGGTGACAGGCGGCTCCACCTGTTACCCTGCGTTACGCCTGCACTCATGGAGGATGGAGTCGTTGAGCGTCTGAGTCGCAGGATGGATTAATATAAACAGCACGACTAGCCAGCTCAGCCTTACTACTGCTACTACTGCCAGTGGGGACGCTGGTTGACCAGACGGGTGATTAGCCCTTCTATGTGAGGCCATTTCACCCAATTCCCCTATAACGACTGTCATACATATTCGTATGGCAACCGGGACCGACATCTTAACGGGCTCTCCGAGGCATGACTAGACCAATGCAAATACTTATATTCATGCATACAAATATTTGCACTGAGCGGGGATCGAACCCGCGCCTCCTGCGTAGCGGCCGCGGTCAATACCGCCACGCCACGGAGGCTGTCCAGCTCAGCCTTAGTGATACCTAAAAATAATACCTCTCTCATTAATTAGCTAAAACTACACAATCTTAGTATTTATTTATTTATTAAATTTTTGTAGGTAATTTTTTAACTGATTTTCCAAAAAGAATTATTTGAATAGATTCTCATATTGATACCGAAATACATCTTCACTGATCGGACCCAGGGTCAAACTTCTAAAATTACCATTGTTTCTCTACTATATTATGTAAGTATCATACATATAAACCTTTCTCTTGAATCGCTCTATTGAAAAACCGCATCAAAATTCGTTGCGTAGTTTTAAAGATCTAAGCATACATGGGGACACACAGACAGCGAGAAGCGACTTTGTTTTATACTATGTATAGTCCATTGAAATGTTACATTTTTTAGGCCTTACCTTGCGTTTTTTAGAGGAAGCAATTTTATTTTTTCAGTGTAAAGCTAAAACCAAGTTTGTGGGGTCGCCACCCTTGTCCCACGGCCGCCATCTTGAAAATAGGAGTTGAAATGGTTTTTACGATTTATCTCTTAAATCATATATCTGGTAAAAAGAAATTGTTAACATTTTTTGTTGCAAATTAATTTCTTTTTGTTGCAAATTAAATTCTCTACAACTTTGGTCCAGTAACATTTGTTTTTTTAAATTATTAATTTTGCAATATTATTAATAATTAATTATTTACACTTTTCCCCAACACCCACGAGGTAGAGTCTGGAGGCGCGTTTTTAGGGTTCCGTTGCCAAGTAGCAAAAAACGGAACCCTTATAGATTCGTCATGTCTGTCTGTCTGTCCGTATGTCACAGCC
This sequence comes from Cybosia mesomella, assembly GCA_946251805.1. Taxonomy (NCBI): domain Eukaryota; kingdom Metazoa; phylum Arthropoda; class Insecta; order Lepidoptera; family Erebidae; genus Cybosia; species Cybosia mesomella. Next base: position 17,282,775 of record OX276415.1, read on the forward strand.
ACTTTTTTCCGAAACTTAAAGAACTATGCTGTTGAAACTTGGTAAGTAGATGTACTCTGTGTGTGTTCTACTTAGAACTGCACTCATTTTTTACGTGGTATCCCAATAGGCATAATCCACGGTGATTTTCTAAATTTAAACTACTCCGTCCTCAGTCTTTTCGATGGACCAGGCTGCGGCTCAGCATCTGATCGGCTTTCTGAATTAAATATCAGTGGGAGAGCTGGAGAAGGAAGGGGTGTTAATGTCGGGGGTTCATCATCAAAGTCATTTTCATTTATTAATTCTGATTAATTCTGATTTCATTTATTAATTCTTGCACCAACGTAATAGGGCTCCATTACGTTGGTGCAAGTCTCTCCAGAACAATGGAAGCACACTGCAGAACATTTCAGCTCTGCTTTTCGACATCCACACATCGCTCCACAGTTTCCTTTGCATTTGCAAAAGATCAATTTTAGAAGCTCAGGGGGTGCTGGAGGTTTAGAGCTCTGCACTGGCATTAATAATTTTCCACATTTTTTTCCGGCCCCAGTTTTCAGGATCATTATTATTACCAAGCCGCGACTGGACCTGATGGTAGTCTCGGAAAGTCTGAAAGCGTGCTGTGTCTTGTGTTGGAGGAAGTGAAGATAAGTTAAATGTACTTTTTGGCACTGCCTTGGCGAATTGTTTGTATCTTAGGCTGTCAAGAGAATGATCATCTTTTTTACCACCGTATAAAGAGATAAAAAAACGTTTCTGAACATTGTCGCTTATAACTTTTTTATTTATAGTTCTACGACAAAAAGTTACTGGACCATAGTAGTAGAGAACTTAATTTGCAACAGAAAATGTTAACAATTGTTTTTATCAGATAAATAGTTTAAGAGATATATCGTAAAAACGATTTCAACCCCTATTTTCAAGATGGCGGCCGTGGGACAAGGGTGGCGACCCCACAAACTTGGTTTTAGCTTTACACTACATCAAAAAAATAAAATTGCGTCCTCTAAAAAACGCAACCCCAAATGTAACTTTTCAATGAACTAGTAGTGATTCGAGACAATGGATGATTTTGATGAAACCATCAGAAATAAAACAGAATTCAATTGCAAAAAGCCTAGTCTACTTAAATACCTACACAGATAAAAAAAAAACCGCCGAAAAGAGTTCAAAATGTTATACTGTGTAAGTAATAAGTAATAAGCAAATTATTATACGCTCAAAGCTATTGATCATTTACAATTAAAAGCCAGTAACGTTTCGAGTGAGTACCCACAAACAAATAAACTAAAATAACACGATTTCAGCAGCGGCAGCCCTAACTAGTGGCACCCGCCGGCAATTATGCAAACTGCGCCCGTCTGCGCGCTTATTTGTCGAGTGTTTCCCCAATAGGGAGGCGACATATCGACGTTTAATTGAGATGTAATTGATTTTGTATGTTTTCATGTGCGACGGTGTGGACCGTGGGGGACGTTTGGTGTTTGGTTTTTTAATGGTAAACAGTTTTACAGTTTTACATTTTATGTAAAGTTTTGTATTTTTATGCCATAAGGGAGATTGTCTTTATTGATGTAAGTGTTGGTGCTGTTAAGGACAATATGGTGTATAGCATAATGTATATGGGTATCAAAATCTTCGTCCCAAGTCAACTTTGTCGGCAAATTGGTATACCTACCTGCTGATTTACGAATGAGGCACTGGAGCAGGTTTTCCTCTAAGAATGCGGGAGTCTGACGGCAGTCGACCCATAAAACCATCCATGGAATGAAGAATACGAGAATGTATACGGCTTCGCAGTGCAAGCTTTGAATGCAACTGAGATTGGCGCTCAGATGAAGTCCTATATAAATATGTGACAAAACTAGTGTCCGATCCGTGAAGGTATCAGTAATCCTTTTTTGGAAAATAGTTTAAAAAAAATTATCCCATAAAAATTGCAATAAAATTTAAGTCAATGCGAAAACTTACAGGGCAACACAGGAGGGTAACTGTGTGAATAAACCCTCTCTAAAAATAAAAAATAAATACTCAAAAGGGTGCGGTGGTGCAGCTATACTATGCGATATCTACTATGAGATGTTGTCACATTCTTAGATTTTGAGGAGATATGAGTAATTATGATCTAGGAAATGGCATTTAAAATGCCAATAATACATTTATTTTCATGAATATGTTATTTTAATGTACAAATCAACAATTTTTTTATGTTTGACGTGTCTCTGACGGATGAACCGATTTTGATTCGGATTGTTTTGTTCGAAAGCCGATATTATCAAAATAGTTTTCAGCCATAACATATTTGTGTCGGGGTTTTTTATTAGTTTCATATATAGTTATGTATTTAGGGTACCTATAATTGATCGGACACTAGTTTTGTTACAGGATATAGATACATTTAACATTGTGCAATCCCTGACGCCCAATCTAGTTTTTATACAACTGTATTTATTATTCATAATTTACGTTAAGTTACGTTTAAGTTAACTTATTATTCATAATAGTACCTTTTTTTTTTCGTGCGGATATCCCTTCGGATACCCAGCGGGGGCGGTTATGTCTGGTATAAACCGACTAAAACCGCCTCGACCAGCAGTTAATTACAATTACGGACGAACTAATACATATAATAAGATTTTAATGAGGTGAACGCGCACTACCTAAATTAAATATTTATTAAAAAAAAAATTGTTGTATTCTAGGAACGATACCAATGCCAAAAATGTGATTTTTAGAATTTCTGTCTGTTTGTCTGCTTTTTAATATCAATATCCGAGTATCACATGAAACCACTGAACAGATTCAGTTGAAATTTTGCATGAACATTCTTCTAGGGTATGGTCATAAACTGCGCTATATATCATCACGCTATTATAAGTGTGATAGGAACAGCAGGGTAAAATCGATCAAATCTATTATTGACCATTCCTTTATTATTACAAAGCAGATCACTACGAAATAATGAAGTTCGATAGAACTCGGACATGGCTTTTATAAAATATTTTTATACTACTCAGGTGACAGATAAACTCACGGCCCACCTGATGGGAAGCGGTTACCGTGGCCTATGGACGTGTGTAACACTAGGGGCGTCACACTCGCTCTGCCGACCCTATATACGGTCAATGTTCGGACTATAAATCATTATGACAAAGCTAAAAGGTAAATAGAAACACACGTTTACACGTAGTTAACTCTGTTGTTTCGAGTTTTCGAAACAACAGAGTTAACTACGTGTAAAAAATAGTTGATTAGAGACTCAAAATTTGATAATAAATTGCTATCGAGTTGTCGTCGACGTCGTCGTCGACGTCGTCGTTGCCAATTTTCTGTCACGGTTTTGGGTGTGAAGGAGATGAGCTATCGAGTTGCTGTTCGTGCTGGGGTGAACCATTGCAAGATAAAGAAAAAATCGCAATAAATCGCAAAAAAAAAACGCAAAATCGAAAATCCCTTGTATTCGGCTGAGCTCGTCTCAGGAATTCAACTTGTTTATTATTATATTAATTTTATATTATTATTACCGGGTAGAATTTACTTCGATGTTTAGACCCGAGACGGCGTGCGGTTTTAGTCGGTTCAAGCCCGACATAACCGCCCCCGCTGACCGGCGGGGGGGTATCCGAAGGGATTTCCGCACGATAAAAAAAGGTACATGTAAACATTTATTTCTTCATGATAAATGTTTTTTTAAATATTCTTTCCGTTAATTGACTGCACCCCTCTGGATGGTGAGAAGCTAGGGTGAAGTCCAGAAGATATGGGCCACCATCCCAGATGCTGATTGAATTATTATAAGTTTGTTTTCATATAGATTCAGTTTAGGGAAAAGTAAACATCCAGGGAATGGGACTTGAACCCGCGACCAGTCACACTTACAGGGCAGTACACTGACCAACTGAGCTACCTGTACATTCCCTCACATTCATTAAACTGCTTGAGGTTTCGACTGGCCCAGTGATAAAATCATCATTTCATATAATATTAGGTCGTTACATATGAAATTGCCGTTTTTTTGGTGTATGAATGAGACAACATTAAGCTAACAAACAGCCAATTTTTATATATAAAGGTTAGTAGACTACCTGAGGCTTTTACTTTCTGAAGTAAAAGCCTCAGGTAGCATACCCCGGACTCTGGTCCGGGGTATGCTTATTTATATTATATTTATGATAGCACCTTCTTCTTATATTTATGAGAGCACCTGCCGTTTTACCTCCCATCCCCTATAGGAAAACTTGCACTAGAGTCTTATCCCCCAAGCAGTACGTGTACCGGCCTGCATGTGAAGTTTACTTGTCTTCGAAGGTCTTGGTATCTCAATGTAGTACTCGTAGACTACGACGACACAAAACAGTTCCATTCGTATAAAAATTCGACATAACAAAATAGTTATCGATATATACAATACCGGTGTTCAAGAAAGTCCCATCACTAGCACTCTCATCATCGATGCGTTTATATCGAGACGTCGCATCGGAATCGTCTGCTTCCCTCGTACTATCGACTACATCAGAACTTCGAACAGCGTCTTTGTTTTACATTAAGTAGTTCATTTATTAAGCTGCTTAGGGTTGTATGGGGTTCCACCGAGACCCTTCTAGACTAAACCAACCTCACCCGTAAGTCGTACCAGCTTACAGGTGAGTTTTGCTTGGCTTGCAGCAGGCTTTCACCTCGAGTCAGACGGCAGTCGTTGCCGGACAATCCGAAATATCAATCAAAATCGCTATGCGGATGACAATGAGGCTTTTACAGAAACTAGTGTTGAGTTAACAGCAGTAGTTTCTGTCCCCAACCCTGAGTAGAAAGCCGACGCCAGAGCCTCGTCCGAAAATCAGCAGGTGCTGGCTTACAGGGTGGTGGTCCAGGTACAAGTTCTGAAGATCAATTTGGGGTATGGCACCCCAAAAACCAGTGAGAAAAGTGTTCCAGGTGAGGCGCGGCGGGTGCTGCACCCGTCGCCTGCTGCCGCGTGTCCCCTCACTTTTTCACAAAAAACTTTTTTAGGCAGCAAAGTTACCCTTTTCGTGCTGGAGAGGTGAAAAAAAATACAAACTCGTGATATTCCAAACCGTTATTCTAAGCGAAGCCTTAGGCTACAGCTGGTTTCAAAATAAACCTTAATTACAGTTTGCAGATCACTCGCGTACTGTACGCAAACAGCACTTGCCCGCAATAATAATTAACTTTAATATAATAAAACAAAAGTATGGCTGATTACGGTAATGCAGAGCGCTTGTTGTTACGCTGAGTGTTATTGCATCTTCCATTTAAGAAATGAAGTGGATGGCTCTCGTTTGTTTTGGAGAACACTTACTCTGTGCCTACTTTTTAGGGTTCCGTTGCCAAATGGCAAAAAACGGAACCCTCATGTCTGTCTGTCTGTCCGTCCGTATGTCACAGCAACTTTTTTCCGAAACTATAAGAACTATGCTGTTGCAACTTGGTAAGTAGATGTATTCTGTGAACCGCATTAAGATTTTCACACAAAAATAGAAAAAAGACAATAAGTAGTAGGTAGTAGTAGTAATCCAAAGTGGTAAAATGTATCGCCCCCTGTAACTTCTAAAATAAGAGAATGATAAAACTAAAAAAAATATATGATGTACATTACCGTGTAAACTTCCAACGAAATTTGGTTTGAACGAGATCTAGTGCAAATTTTTTTAACACGTCATAAATCGTAAACCGCAGTTTACCTTTCATTCATATCAACTCAAATAAAAAAATAAAAAAAGCAACATTATTATGTTACTTGCTGCTACGGAACCCTTAATGGGCGAGTCCGACTCGCACTTGGCTGCTTTTTTTTTCGTGTGGGAGTCCTCTTAGATATCCTCTTGCCAGCCAGTGGGGGAGGGTTATGTCGCGCTGGAATCGACTAAAGCCGCACGCCGTCTCAGGTCTTCAGACCAAGGTGTGTAAGGTGGACCGAAAGACATTTCCCTCGCACACCGACTGACCCAGGGCTATCTCCGGTTTCAAGATGGCCCCATCGGGTTTGGGAACCGCGGTGTCCCCGTCTTGCATCGGAAAAGGGTGCCACGATCTGCTTCTGCTAGGGTTACAGGCGGCTCCACCTGTCGCCTCCAAGCTACTCTCACTGTGTTTCACGCAAAAAAGTAAGCAGTAGATATTCTGTGCCTACTGTTTAGTACTGTACTGACATCATCATCCTTATATTGATTGTCCAGTTGAGTCCAAAGTTTGAACTCTTTGAGCCCGGGGTTCGCTTGTAGTTTTGATTGGCATGTCGATTTTTCCGGGAGCGGCTGCCGTCTGACGTCCCAACCTCGAGAGGAAGCGGTCAATCAGCAGGTGTACTAGCAGGTGCGGTTGATTTGGAACCTAAAGGTGTCGGTAGGATCTTGTACACGGTGCACACCTTTGCATGTGATTGTAAGATTTGGGAATTATGAAAATATGACCTTAAACCTGTCAACCTGTCGTTTCAACCTGTCTTGGAAATTAACCTCGCCAAACATACTTTTTTTTTTAGCGTGTAGAAACCCCACGGACTTCACCTCATCGGTGCCGACGGCATGACAGAATCGGACCAACTAAAACCACACGGTGTCCTCCCCAAGTGTCCATTGCCGGACACCCCGGGTAAGCCCTCGAAAGGATAACCCCAGGGTTACCGTTGGACTTTGGCCGCCACAGCGGCCTCGCCTGGTGGGGTCGGGTTTTAAGATAACGTTAGTAGTTAGTAATAGTGCTGATAATGCTATTACAAAACTCTCTAAACTGGACTGAATATAGCTGAAATTTTGTTTTGTAGTGTCAATACAACAAGTGTTACAGTTGTAGTGTAGTTTGTAGTGTTGTAGCAAAGGCTCGGAAAAAGCATCACTGAAGAAGACCAGTTTGGTCTGACGTGTTTTTTAATTTTTTTTAAAGAATATTTGTAACCGAAATTACTAATATTCTCCCTAACCCCTCCAGCTAAGCTTAATTGCTTGTGTTAGGAGTGGCTTCACCTCGGTACTGTAATGGCCAGGATTCGAACCCGGGACCTCTCGATCGTAGGGTCGACTCCTTAACCACTAAGCTACCGACGCTAACATATCATAATACGCGAGTTTTGACACCAGTTTCTATACTGATAATTGAGGTTGAAGAGCAACTTCTCTGAATTTTATATTCCGTTGTTTGAGTGCGCTAGGATCGTTATTCCGAAGTGCTTGGTGGCATCCTGTTCTGTTACTCCATACAAACACAACTATATCTGGTAATTATATCCTCATCCCTCGACGTGAACTATGTAGTCGCTGTTACTACTTCGAGTGTAAATGTATGTCTCATTATCAGTGTTACGTCACAAACTGATAAAAACTCTAGAAATTAGATCCTAACAAGTCGTAAACATAAAAGGATAATAATTTATTCACATGTATTTGTACAAACTTGTATTTGATTCTTAGGATTAGGAAGATTTTTAGGATTTTAGTTTTTTTGCGCGGAACCCTAATTATTTTTCCTAAAATGAAAGTAGCCTATGTTACTCCTTGTTATATTACCTTTCTGCCAGTGAAAGTCCCGTCAAAATCGGTCGAGCCATTTCAGAGATTAGCCGGAACAAACAGACAGACAGACAGATGGACAGACAGGCAAAAATTGTAAAAAAAAATATTTTGGTGTATGTACCGTATATATATTCATATACATATAGTAAAAAACAGTAATTTCAACATTACAAACAGACACTCCAATTTTATTTATATGTATAGATGTATAGACAGTATAGTTTAGGGAGATGGTTCGCACATGTAGAGAGAATTAATGAAAGAAGAGTGAACTATGCGATAACGGTGACTCTCTTCAAAAAAATAAAATAAGAAAAATCCTATCCCATCCGATGCCATGTACTCGTCCCTTTTTTTTTTTGTTCGTGCGGAAATCCCTTCGGAGACCCCCCCGCGTGCCAGCGGGGGCGGTTATGTCGGGCTTGAACCGACTAAAACCGCACGCCGTCTCGGGTCTACAGACGCCGGGGTGTAAGGTTGCCCATAGAGCATATCCCTCGCACCCCGACTGACCCTGGGCCATCTCCGGTTTCGAGATGGCCCCTCGGGTGCCATGTACTCGTACCTACTAGGCGGAGAGCTCTTTGCCGTCCGTCTACTGAACTTTAGGAGATAAGTAAGAAGGAGAATTAGGAGAATTTAAAATTGTAAACATTGTTGTAAGTGCACGAAGGTTCCGACGCTGACGAATCGGCAACCAACTTAGTTGGGATCGACAAGCAGACACATGGTCATACTTGCGGAGATTGAAAACAAATCTAATACAGTTATTTTGAAGCCGATCAAATTTGTTAAGATATGCCTGCCGCATTCAGGTCGAAGTAACAAACATCACCAAAATCGAGTACAGGAGTCTGCACGAGCATTGTTTTGATATTAGTAGGTAGAAGATTCCGCAGACGATAAAATGCGCGAAGCGAATCAGTAACTCTTTGACACACATGTGATACTTGGTCTCTCCAGCTCAGGGTAGAATCTATAAATAAGCCAAGGTCCTTGACTGTAGGGTTTAAACGTATGACTATGCCATTAAAAGTCATAGGTGGGAGAGATGCTGCATCCACCCGACCCAATAAACGTTGACTCCCAACAATAATGGCCTGGCACTTGCTTGGATTTACAGTCAGTCCAAATCTACTCGACCAGCTGTTAATGAGCTCGAAGTCCTGGTTTACTTTATTTATTGCAGTATAAATATCTTCCACACTTGCTTGGGCGTACAGTTGTAAGTCATCGGCGTACAAATGATACGCACATTGAAGATTTTGAGTTAAGAGATTTATGAATATGGAAAATAATAACGCAGATGAAATACCGCCTTGAGGGACGCCAGCATCAGTGTTACACCAACAAGATAACGTTTCATCTCGACGAACAGCTTGCTGACGCCCCTGAAGATAACTTGAGAACCATTCCAGTGCCTCCGGTGAGATCATAAAATGTGATAAGATGTTTAAAAGATGATCGTGGCTGACTGTATTAAAAGCATTTGAGAAATCGACCAGTACTAGTACTGTGAGCTTGGTGTTTTTCATGTCAGCCCTAATATCCTTAGTCACTTTTAAAAGAGTTGTAACAGTGCTGTGTCCAGGCCTAAACCCTGATTGTAGGGGACTCAATAAACTATTTTTATGAATGAAAGGTGAGAGCTGTTTGTGCACACAGGCCATTATGTGTGTGGATATGATAGTTATTATGATTGTGATAATGAGTATGATTATGATTGTGACTGTGATTATGATTGTCACTGTGACTATAAGTGTGATTGTGATTGCGATTGTGAAAATGATTGTGATTATAATTGTCACTGTGACTATAATTGTGACTATAAGTGTGATTGTGATTGCGATTGTGAATATGATTGTGATTATGATTGTCACTGTGACTATAATTGTGACTATAAGTGTGATTGTGATTGCGATTGTGAATATGATTGTGATTATGATTGTCACTGTGACTATAATTGTGACTATAAGTGTGATTGTGATTGCGATTGTGAATATGATTGTGATTATGATTGTCACTGTGACTATAATTGTGACTATAAGTGTGATTGTGATTGCGATTGTGAATATGATTGTGATTATGATTGTCACTGTGACTATAATTGTGACTATAAGTGTGATTGTGATTGCGATTGTGAATATGATTGTGATTATGATTGTCACTGTGACTATAATTGTGACTATAAGTGTGATTGTGATTGCGATTGTGAATATGATTGTGATTATGATTGTCACTGTGACTATAATTGTGACTATAAGTGTGATTGTGATTGCGATTGTGAATATGATTGTGATTATGATTGTCACTGTGACTATAATTGTGACTATAAGTGTGATTGTGATTGTCACTGTGACTATAATTGTGACTGAGTGTGACTGTGATTATGATTGTGATTATGATTGTGATTATGAGTGTGATTATGATTGTGATTATGAGTATGAATATGAGTGTGATTACGATGATGATGATAATTGTGAGTATGATTGAAATTTTTATTATTTACGTTTACTAGTAAGTATACCTATATATTGTTCTTGGACACACACGTATGACTGCTAACAGCTGCTTATGACTGACTAAGCTGTGGTTAACATTATTAATGTGGTTTTGGTGGTAAATTTAATTCAAACTGTAGCTAGCTGAGCAATATAACTGTATTTTAACTTTTTTTTTCATTCAAATAAATGAAAAAAAAAAGTTTAATCGTGTTCAGATGGCACATAATAAGGGTACTAATACAGAAACGAATGAATGTTGAGATATTAACTATGTTCTTGTGCATTTAAATTGGACGCTTTGTTGACTTTTTCTAATTTAAATTTACAAGAAAAATTTGCATAGCAAATGTTTTCATTCACTATACTGGGGTCAGCTATCCGACTACTCTTTTCCATATTGGTTTATCTTAATTTAAACAGGATGCGCCAAAACCGGTGAGGTTGGCTTGGACGGTTATCTAGGTGGGCCCCATACAACTCACACACAATCACATACATATACTCAAAAAAGTCTATATTTTTTTTGAATAGGGCAGGTATATGGACTGAGTCTTTCTCTGCACCACCTTTGGTTGACTGGTAGAGAATGCCTGTGGCATTAAGTCCGCCTATTTACTTGGGCATAAAAATTTGACTTCACCTCGCCTGATGGTAAGCTGAAGGTAAAGTCTCAGGGAAGAGGGTCACCTTTACATACACATACCATGTTAACAATGGTGGCACTCAGCTTGACGGCCTCATTAAAAGAGGATTGTCGTCGCAGCACCGCGTGACACCCACCGGTCCCACTAGTGCTGCGACCACAATCCCCCTGCCCGGCTATGCACTTGCTGACCCCTGAACGCAAATCAAACCGAAATTGGATTACTATGGAGGGTTTTTCGCAATCGTGCACGGTGGTACCTTTTTTTTTTTTTTTTTTTCGTGCGGAAATCCCCTCGGATACCCCCCCGCCGGCCAGCGGGGGCGGTTATGTCGGGCTTGAACCGACTAAAACCGCACGCCGTCTCGGGTCTGCAGACGCCGGGGTGTAAGGTTGCCCATAGAGCATATCCCTCGCACCCCGACTGACCCTGGGCCATCTCCGGTTTCGAGATGGCCCCCTCGGGTTTGGGAACCACGGTGTCCCCGTCTTGCCCCGGTTTGGGGGAGGGGCGCTAGTCGCCCCACCGTCCCGGCCTGCTTCTGCTGGGGTGACAGGCGGCCTCACCTGCCTCCCCCAGGCCTGCTTTCATGGAGGACGGAGGTCGTTAAGCGACCTCCGGCGCCTGAGTCGCCTGCGACGCGAGGCGAGCATGTTGCGGGCTCGGCGGGCTGGGAGGGTTCTGAACCTCTCCCGGGCGCGCTCCGCCATCTCCTTCGCGAGCATCACATGCTCGCAGAAGGAGGTGGCGGCGGCCCACGCGCTCGCGTGCACGGTGGTACCTACCCGGCCGAATTTTGTGACAAATTTGTGTCATCAAATTTCTACCACCAGTACAATTAAATAAATAATGGAAAATTTATGTATTTTTTAGGGTTCCGTGCCTCAAAAGGTAAAAAAAAAGAACCCTTATAAGATCACTCTCTGGTTCATCCGTCCGTGTGTTACCACCGATTTTCTAAGGAATGGATGGACCTAACAAGTTGAAGTTTATACCAGATACTGAGGTTTATAGTCCCTATTACACACCTAGTATATACACCTAGTATAGAAATTAAGGTCCTGAGACAACACGGTAAATATAAAAAATAGAGGAAGCTCGTGAAGTTTGTAAGGACAGAAGCAGACTGCGGGCTGTTGTCTCCGTTACCCTGGAGGTAGAAAGACGTACGTTTGTATATAGGTTCTGGTATGAGCGCAGGCTTGGGGGTGGCAGGTGAGGCCGCCTGTCACTCCAGCAGAAGCAGGCCGGGACGGCGAGGAGACTAGCGCCCCTCCCCCAAACCGGGGCAAGACGGGGACACCGTGGTCACCAAGCCCGAGGGGGCCATCTCGAAACCGGACATGGCCTAGGGTCAGTCGGGGTGCGAGGGATATGCTTTATGGGCAACCTTACACCCTGGCGTCTGAAGACCCGAGACGGCGTGCGGGTTTAGTCGGTTCAAGCCCGACATACTCGCCCCCGCTGGCCGGCGGGGGGCAACCGAGGGGATTTCGACACGAAAAAAAAGTTACTTATTAATGATAAAATATGAATCACGTCCACACAACTATTTAGAACGAGCATATCTTTCTTAAAGGAAACGAAGCGGCAACTTTGCCGCTCAAGCTTTGCACTTCAAGAAGCGTAATTACTAACTAATGTAAAATCAATACTGCAGCACCAGCTATCAATGCTCTGTTACCTATCTACCGGACTTCACGTCCACGAACTTTATTTTTACTGAATTATTTCTTTGAAAACCTCTTCATAAATAAACTGGCAACGTGTCCTCGCTTCGTTTAATATGAGTTATTTCTAACACAAGCCGCCGTAATTTACACATGATATTATAGCCTATGTCCATCGGGGTTAAAGTACCTTTGAAATGGTAAAAAAAATCCAATAATTTTTAGGGACAAACTTTAGGGGGGTGTGTGTTGGGTAACCTCCTCGAGTGTCGCTCCGATTCCGATCCCGCTGCAGTCCGGGGGGAACGGAATCGGAGCGGCCGGTACACCCTGGGCGGCGGTCAATGGCTTCCCCTTCACCCCTTCATAGGGTTGGCATTGATCGTCGGCCAATACCCAACGTGGCGGGAACACATCGCTCTCCGTACTCCTCTGCTTTCAGAGGAGACAGGATGAGCGATGCTGTTAGTGGTGAGATGGCCCAGGGTCAGCCGGGGTGCGAGGGATATACTCTATGGGTAACCTTACACCCCGGCGTCTGAAGACCCGAGACGGCGTGCGGTTTTAGTCGGTGCAAGCCCGACATAACCGCCCCCGCTGGCCGGCGGGGGGGTATCCGAAGGGATTTCCGCACGATAAAAAAAAAAAAAAAAGGGACCAACTTTAGGGAAAAATTCTAGAGTTAGCATTGTAGATCACTAGAATATTTTTCTAAGAACCTATTAATGTTGTACAAAGCTAAAAACGAATTAATGGTGTATTGTTTCACGTTGTGTAGCATTTGATTACTAAGAAAATATTACTTGTCATCCTACGGAAAAAACAGTTGCCTGGGGCTTCAGCGGGAATTTTAATTAACAATAACCCATTTATAAACAATACCTACCTTCTTGAACCAAACGGTGTGGTACTTCCTTTCTTTGTTGTGCTATAAACAACTGGAATACTTTACCCACACATGTACCTATTTCCTTCTCCCTGGATACCAGATTGTTTAAGCGGGGCGTGAAAAAGCATCTGTCGAGACCATCAATCGGGGTGCACTCAATTAATGGACTTTCTTTTTTTTTTTTTATACCACTAAGGTGGCAGATAAGCACGCGGCCCACCTGATTCGAAGCGGTTACCGCGGCCTATGGACGTGTGCAACACCAGTGGCGTCACACTCGCGCTGCCGACCATGTAAAGGAAAGGGGATGGGAAAGGAGTTTGGGAGGGGATGGGACAGGAGTTTGGGAGGGCATGGGAAAGGAGTTTGGGCTCCGGCACTCTCACTCACCAAACGGAACGCAACAGTTCAAATACTGTTACTTGGCGTCGATATTCTGTGAGAGGGTGGTGCTTCCCCGGTCGAGTCGGCCAATTCATGCAACGGCCAAAATGACTGTTGCTTGACTCTACCACTCACAAAATTGATGGACTGAATTTAAATAAAATAAGAAAAAAAAATAAGCGGTGATAGTCCAGTGGCATACGTAACGGACTGCTGAGACGAGGTCTCGAGTTCGATCCCAAGTCACCCTGGACACACACCTCTGACTTTTCATAGTCATGTGTGCATTAATAAATAATGTTAATTATCGCACGCTTAACAATGTGCCCGGTAGATGGCAAGAGGCTAGCCCCCTATTACATTGGGACCTTAACATAACTGGCTAAATCGTGGGTGTGTAATACACCTCTGCCTACCCCTTCGGGGATACAGGCATGAAGTTATGTTATGTTATTTAAATAAAAAAATGGGTTGTGGCTGCGTCACGGACACGGCCGTGTGTTGTAGAAAGAAAGAAAGATAAGTCACTTTATTTCAGTGCAACAAAAATTACACAACTAACAGAGATTAGATACAATAACAAAGTCGATCATGTACTCCGCATTGCACCAAAAAAGGAGCCAGTTCAGCATAATGCCAGGCACAAGTACCTGGCGCTGGTTTTCAACTGGCTCCTATGTTGAGTATAACATATGATCGGAATACGTCTCGTAACGGGTGATATGCAGCAAACTATCACAGTTCTTACTTAGCTTAATAAATTATTTGATCCTTTAGCCATGCTGTGGTGTAATTGAATTTTAAATGGAGATGATAGGTTATGTAGCTGCAACACCAACCAGTATCCCCTAATTTTGTTAATATTAGTTTTTTAAAATTTCCTCCCTATGGAAGCAAATTTGAAGTCGTATTCACGTCAAAACAAAACCTAAGATAATCCTATTGCAGTTCTAGTTTTTTTTTAATTTCCTCCCCATGGAAGCAAATTTGAAGTCGTATTCACGTCAAAACAAAACCTAAGATAATTTTATTGCAGTTCTAGTTTTTTTTTTAAATTTCCTCCCCATGGAAGCAAATTTGAAGTCGTATTCCCGTCAATGTTTTGACGGTAAACCTAAGTATTGGTATTGTAATGAAGTGGTATTCACGTCAAAACAAAACCTATGATAATTTTATTGCAGTTCTAGTTTTTTTTTTAAATTTCCTCCCCATGGAAGCAAATTTGAAGTCGTATTCACGTCAAAACCAAACCTAAGATAATCCTATTGCAGTCCTAGTTTTTTTTAATTTCCTCGCTATGGAAGCAAACTTTAAGATGTATTCACGACAAAACAAAACATAAGAGAATTATATTGCCTAATTAGTTTTATTTTATCTTGTTGCGATCTATAACAGAGCAACAACTTCGAAAACAGTGGACTCTCCAGGGATTTGCTCGTTGGCTGAGAGCATCGTTAATCAAGAATAATATCAAATAGGTTTGTAAAAAAATGACGTCGAAACAGTCTATCTGTTATTCTTTCTGTCTGTGTATGCCCTAAGGGCTAGAGGTATTCGGCAGCTATAGTTTTGGAACCATGTACTTAATAGGTGGTTTAACGATTAATCCCTTTTGTGTTGGAAGCATCTACTAAGGCAGTATTTCTGGAGATTTCCCCCCTAAGGTGGTAAAATGTCCCCAAGGGGTTTCTTTGTCTTTCGTGCGGGAACCCCTTGTGCGATTAAAAGAGATCTTCTCCCCGATAGAGAAGCGTCGCCACCCTGGGCCTGCTTCTGCTAGGGCACGGCGATGTAACCCGAGGGGGCCATCTCGAAACCGGAGATGGCCCAGGGTCAGTCGCTGTGCGAGGAAAATGCTTTATGGGCAACCTTGAACCCCGGCATCTGAAGACCCGAGACGGCGTGCGGTTTTAGTCGGTTCAAGCCCGACATAACCACCCCCTCTGGCCGGCGGGGGGGGGGGGGGGTTGCCAAGGGGATTTCCGTACGAAAAAAAAGGGTACGGCTACGGCTAGCCCCAACCGTCGTCCCCAGTGGATGGAGTTCGGTCCCTAGTCGACGTTTTATTTTTTAATAAAGTGTACCTACTAGTATGTGAAGTTAGGCGGAAGGGCTCGCTGTTAACATATTGCTAAGTTAGGTAATCCTATCCAAGGCAGTCTTAGGATAGGTCCTCCATTCCCCGAAGAAAGCCCTCGGTCCCGGTGGCCATACGAACATAGATGGCAGTCGTTACGGGTAGTTGGAGCCCTAAAAAGTCCGACAACTGGTCCAACTACAGACCTTCGATATCGCCAGTGGGTTGTGGAGGGCAGATGGCAGTCGCGTCAAGGAAAATATCGAAGTTCAGCCTCTTCCTAGTTAGACTGAAAAGCCGACCCCAACGAGATCGGAAAATTCTCCGAGAATGATATTAGTAAGTCAAATTACTAGTTTTCCTATTAACTGGTGGTAGAAATTTGATGACACAAATTTGTCACAAAATTCGGCCGGGTAGGTACCACCGTGCACGATTGCGAAATCGGTTTGATTGCGTTCAGGGGTCAGCAAGTGCATAGCCGGACAGGGGGATAGTGGTCGCAGCACTAATGGGACCGGTGGGTGTCACGCGGTGCTGCGATGACAATCCTCTTCTGATGAGGGCGTCAAGCTGAGTGCCACCATTGTTAACATGGTACGTGTATGTAATGGTGACCCTCTTTCCTGAGACTTTACCTTCAGCTTACCATCAGGCGAGTTGAAGTCAAATTGACGTGTCCTATATTAAAAAAAAAAATACCTCTCCAGCTAAGCTAAATGGCTTGTGTTAGTTTAGGAGTGGGTTCACGTCCGTAGTGTAGTGGCCAGTATTCAAACCCGGGACTAATTTTTTTTTAATACGATCTTTAATACGTTTGAAATCGAGTGTTTGACACTGGCACTTCAATTCATTGACACTAAAAGCACTAATCTAAAATCATAATTTTATGCAAGGGCTGTGCTGATATCTATAGGTTCTTTCTGACTTCGCTGTGTCACTCACCGACGCGGGATCAAACCCGATCCAATAGGCGAGGCCGCGATGGCAGCCGAAGTCCACCGGGAACCCTGGGGTTATCCTTTCGAGGGCTTACCAGGGGTGCCCGGCAATAGACGCTTGGGAAAGACATAGTATGGTTTTAGTCGGTTCGATTCTCCTCATCGCTGGTACCGGTGAGGTGAAGCCCGCTGGGACTTCCACACGAAAAAAAAGGGCTTTGCTGATTTCAAAAGCTTGTATCAGCTTGTAGCAGAAATATACACAAAATGATCAATTTTGTTTCACTCGTGGAATCGATTCGAATTTTTCACAATTTCATTATAATGGTATCCCCAACGTTCATGTAAATGTTTACCTTCTTTAGAATTAATGCAAGGGTGAAGTCTATTTCGACTGGACTATCAGTTGGAACGTTACATCACATTTCGTTGATTACGACACAATCCGATGGCACGGACGATAGAGACTTAGGTCGAATACATGAACTAGGAAGTATAGGGGCGAGATAAAGCTGTGGTCGGTACCTAGTCGATTATTGACAACGATTCATGTAGTGATGGGACGACGCGGGACGAGATTTATCGATAGTTTCAACTTTTTGTAAGTGACAATTGGGAAAAAATGGCACTAATTAATAAAAAGATATACCGTTGGTAATCCTAGTCTAGGGGAAATTGTTATAGTCAAGAATAATGTACACCGTGTTAAAGAAGAGTACAAACGATATTGTACATAATTACAATAGTAGTAGCGAGTGACGTCGAAGTTTCTTAATGTTCCAAAAATATCTATCAACATAACAATTTCAACTTTGTCTGTCATCATTTTAATTACTTGAACCTAGTTAGAAGTTAAAAATTGTATGTTTGACACGAGAGCAATTTTTTTCTATGTTGCGTGTCTTTAAATCACATAATAGTCTATGTAAGAAGTTAAAAGTAAAAGAGTGCGGACTTAATAAAAAAATTGCTCACTTGTTGAACAAATAAAAATATTTTATATCTTCTTGAAGTCAAAGTCAAAGTCAAAAACCATTTATTCTGCATAGACCATTAATACGGCACTTACAAAACGTCATAAAAAAATAAATAATCTAATGTTTGGCAAATGGAACACCGGTTCGAAACGCGGCCCTGTCCTGAGAAGACTCCGGCAAGAAACTCAGCGGGCTGTTTTTTTTTTGGTCTATTTACAAACATATTTACTTAACCTAAGTACAATATTCCATTTGAGTAGCATAGAGAGAGAGAGCAAACAGTTCATATCTAAGCTTGTTTGTCGTCTAAATAGTCTTGAATTTTATAGTAGCCTTTTTGGCAGAGTTTACTTTTAATTTGGCTTTTAAATTTATGAAGAGGTAGATTCTTCATTTCACTAGGAAGCTTGTTGTAGAAGCGTATACAGTTACCCTGAAAGGAATTACTAATCTTGTGGAGTCGACTATTACAAACCACAAGATTGTTTTTATGTCTAGTATTTACGTTATGTATATCACAAAGCCTTAAAAAATTGGAAATGTTTCTTCTAACATACAAAAGATTTTCAAAAATATATTGGGAAACTACAGTTAGAATGTTTATTTCTTTGAACTTTTCTCGGAGGGAGACACTCTGAGGTTAAAAAGGAAGAATAGAGTTAAATTTAGTTAGGGACTTGCAAGCACGCAGTATTCTCTTATTAACGTTTTGTCATATGAAGCAAGCAATCAAGAAAGTGGTCGTGACCAATAAGTGTTTACCATACACTCAATTGCCAATATCCATGAAATTACTGCTTTAGTGAAAGAAGTGAAGTGTAAAGCAACAACTGCTTTTGTAACGTAACCTTTAAAAAAAGTTTTAATACTACTAGTAATGTGTGACACCATGTTACTAATTACATTTTACTTACATACATACATATACTCTCGCCTTTTTCAGAGACAATAGCCCGAGATCTGATTCTGTCTTTAGGCCTCGCACACATCACGAGCTTCCTATTATCATTACACCTTTCATGTAAGCCCACCGCTTTCGAGTGCTTTTTACCTGCCCTTTTTTAGGGTTCCGTTGCCAAATGGCAAAAAACGGAACCCTTATAGATTCGTCATGTCTGTCTGTCATTTCTGTCGTGAACCGCATTAAGATTTTCTACAAAAATAGAAAAAAAAAACAATAAATTTTGGGGGTCCCCATACATAGAACTGTATCTCAAAAAAATTTTTTTCATCAAACCCATACGTGTGTGGTATCTATGGATAGGTCTTCAAAAATGATATAGAAGTTTCTAATATAATTTTTTTCTAAACTGAATAGTTTTGACATTTCCAAAGTGGTAAAATGTGTGTCCCCCCCCTGTCCTGTAACTTCTAAAATAAGAGAATGATAAAACTAAAAAAAATATATGATGTATGTACATGTAAACTTCCACCGAAAATTAGTTTCAACGAGATCTAGTAAGTAGTTTTTTTTAATACGTCATAAATCGTAAACCGCAGCTTACCTTTCATTCAATCAACTCAAAAAAAATATATTTACTTGCTGCTACGGAACCCTTCATGGGCGAGTCCGACTCGCACTTGGCCGGTTTTTTTTAAATACATAATCTTTTGATCATCATTGCTTTGTGCTCTGTTTAAAATATTGGCCACTCAGCACTAGGCCATAAGCACCAGAATGCGGTAAGCGGTCCAGATGTTACGCAAAGCAGCAACAACAGAAGAAAACTCGTTTATTTTTGTTCTGAAAGGAAAAATACCTGATCCACATACCACGCGACTCGAGGAAACCACATAGAGCATGTGGGCCCCTAACTACTCTAAGGTAGAATGGCTGTGAGACGCGACGCGCCTATGATGCAACACCAGGGGCGTCACACTTGGGCTGCCGATCCTGTAAAACCTTCTAATCCCCTTGAATATGGTTTTCATATTGTAGTCTCTTGGGAGTTCATTACACAAACTAAGCGTACGCGAAATGAAGTTCCTTTCATACCTCACTGTGTGAGGATGAATTTCCTAGCTAGGCGGTGTATATGTACCGGCTAGTGACAAGGATACCTTTTTTTTTTTTTTTTTTATCGTGCGGAAATCCCTTCGGTTACCCCCCCGCCGGCCAGCGGGGGCGGTTATGTCGGGCTTGCACCGACTAAAACCGCACGCCGTCTCGGGTCTTCAGACGCCGGGGTGTAAGGTTACCCATAGAGCATATCCCTCGCACCTCGACTGACCCTGGGCCATCTCACCACTAACAGCATCGCTCATCCTGTCTCCTCTGAAAGCAGAGGAGTACGGAGAGCGATGTGTTCCCGCCACGTTGGGTATTGGCCGACGATCAATGCCAACCCTATGAAGGGGTGAAGGGGAAGCCATTGACCGCCGCCCAGGGTGTACCAGCCGCTCCGATTCCGTTCCCCCCGGACTGCAGCGGGATCGGAATCGGAGCGACACTCGAGGAGGTTACCCAACACACACCCCAGTGACAAGGATACCTAAACATGATGTTTATTTTAACCTGTCAATCACTATAGTATCGTTTACACCATAAATTCAACCTTATATATAGAAACACATAAAACTAGTTTTCTATGCACCAAGTTTCACATTCACATGCTTATCTCGATTTCAAATTAGCGAGCGTCACGTAGGTTATCGATGTCAGTAATTGAGATGATTGGCTCGTCACTAGGCCAATAGTGCAGCTGCTGAGTCGTTGTTGGAAGAGCGCCAAAGATGCGCTCCTTATAAGACCCGGAATGTTTCCACATGTAACAAGGGGGAAAAGAAATAATTATATTATTTGAGACAGCGTTACATTGTTCTCAAAAATATACTAGGAATTCAGTGAAGGGTGCGACTGAAATAAATTGAGCTGAGCGAGCAGGACTCTTACTTGAAAATAAGACATCTTACTACGGTGGCGCGCTTAGCTAAGGCCGCGCGCTCGTGAAACTGTTTTTCGGTGATTATTCCTCAATGGTACATCGGACATGGGGTGCTTTGTTGGGGACTTCCACGCGGTGCACCCTGGGCAACGGAGACAGCAGCGCCTCTCTCCTAGGGTGGGAGAGACGCTGCCGCCTACGGCCAACTCCGACCGAGGCGAGGACGGCCCTGTTGAGGGCTGTTCGGAAGCTTTCCACGTGTCCCTCTGATTAGCAGATGGCACAGTGGAGAGAAAGTAAGGGGGCCATCTCGAAACCGGAGATGGCCCAGGGTCAGTCGGGGTGCGAGGGATATGCTCTATGGGTAACCTTACACCCCGGCGTCTTAAGACCCGAGACGGCGTGCAGTTTTAGTTGGTACATCGGACATGAACCATCTCGCTTCAAAACACTCCTCAGTGTCCACACTGCAGACGTGTCCACACCGTGGTAAATTTGGTCAAGACCGCGCGAGTGGTTACGGAGGAGTTCAGCCACCAACAAACGGCTATGCCGGGTATAAGAGCTAGACAAAAGATAGATAACGTTATTTGTATATCCTAATACTTTCAACTGTTTTGAGATTCCAAATTTAAACACATTCGAATATAGAACAGTTCCAAATTCAAAATTGCCGGGAAATATGAAAATGACAGAACTTAAAAGGCATGCCTAGTACATCTATGTACCTTTTTTTTTTTTTTTTTTTTCGTGCGGAAATCCCCTCGGATACCCCACCGCCGGCCAGCGGGGGCGGTTATGTCGGGCTTGAACCGACTAAAGCCGCACGCCGTCTCGGGTCTGCAGACGCCGGGGTGTAAGGTTGCCCATAGAGCATATCCCTCGCACCCCGACTGACCCTGGGCCATCTCCGGTTTCGAGATGGCCCCCTCGGGTACATCTATGTACCTATACTATTATAAAATTGTAAATTAGTCATGTCTGTACATTGGAAATATTTAAAAAAAAACTTGGGTTACGTTAAATGAACGATTCTGAAAACAATTTTTTTTGTACAATATACTGTTTCCGGGCTGTTTGGCCGCGGTCCATAGGAAACTTGTGTTCCAGACATTTCATCGATCACTGCGGTCGACATCTTCAGGTCCAGGCGCCGACGAGTGCGGAGAACTCTCCTCGGCGGCGACTTCTCTGCGACTGATGTAGAGGCCCGAGTCACTGGCGTATTTATAGGCGCAGTTGGAGGGGAGATCGACGTGATCGATCCTGATTGGTCGAGAGCTGCGGAACCAACGTGCTCGATTCGGATTGGTCGCGGCTAAGCAAGGGGGCGTGGCCTCCCGATACCGGGGATGGTGTTGGATTCGTCATGTTTGAGCCGTGATGACGAGCAGCTCTCAGTGCTGGGTACCAATCTTTTTGAGGATGAAAACCTTCGCTTTTTCAATTAAAGACTTTTTTAAATTTTTTGTCTGTTTGTCTGTTTGCTCGCGATGGACACTAAAACTACTGAATGGTTTTTAATGCTATTTTTTTCTATTAGATCTTGGTCAGACTTAAAATCTGCCGTATGTTTGATTGTATTTGGTTAAGTAGAATCGGAGATATGACCAAAAAACGATAACCGACCTCCACGCGGGCGGAGCCGCGGGCATCAGCTACCTTGGAACAAAATAAGTTCCATAACATAAATTTATTAATACTTCCTTACAATGTTCCATTATAACAATATACGCTCGGAGCACACTGAACTAAGAGAGGTAACTCACCAACTGCGCTGAATAACTGCGAAATTACCCTAACATCGTTATGTTAACAGTTATCAAAGTTGAGCTGAGGAGTCTCAGGTAACTTCAACTTTGTGAACTACGGCTATACAGAACTGCCAACCAATCAATCAATCAATGTGGCCTATGCACGGCGCACTAAAACAATTCAGTTACGCAATTCAGTCAGGTGTCGAATATCCTATAGAAGAAGATAGCTGTCTTTTATAAAATCCAATAACACTTAGGTACCTATCTTTTGGGGTGTGTGTTGGGTAACCTCCTCGAGTGTCGCTCCGATTCCGATCCCGCTGCAGTCCGGGGGGAACGGAATCGGAGCGGCCGGTACACCCTGGGCGGCGGTCAATGGCTTCCCCTTCACCCCTTCATAGGGTTGGCATTGATCGTCGGCCAATACCCAACGTGGCGGGAACACATCGCTCTCCGTACTCCTCTGCTTTCAGAGGAGACAGGATGAGCGATGCTGTTAGTGGTGAGATGGCCCAGGGTCAGCCGGGGTGCGAGGGATATTCTCTATGGGTAACCTTACACCCCGGCGTCTGAAGACCCGAGACGGCGTGCGGTTTTAGTCGGTGCAAGCCCGACATAACCGCCCCCGCTGGCAGGCGGGGGGGTATCCGAAGGGATTTCCGCACGATAAAAAAAAAAGGTACCTATCTTTTAGGTTTAGTTTCCTTTACATCTATTTATAATTAGTTGTACAGTAATTATTTTAAGTTATTGTTGTATATATATTTGAAGTTAATGATTATTAATAAAGCCTTTATGTTATTAATTTTCTCATAAAAAAAATGTTACAGTTTACATGTGCAAAGGTTTACAATAAACATAACACTTTATTCGATCCGAGAATCGAACTAGAAAAACTTTTTTAGCGCTGCGTCACTGCCACAGTCGTATTATTTCGATTCAGAGATATAAAAAAGTCTTACTACGTTGTACAAGTTGGTTGTCGGTATGTATCGCAATCCGAAACATTTGCGTTCCAAGGTATATTGTAGATACAAGTTCATAAACTGATAAACTACCGCCTGCCGAACTGCTTACCCTTTGTTTAGTCTATAATTACCTTGAGTAATTCGAGAAATTAATAAATTAATAAAAATTAAAGCCGTACGCCGTCTCAGGTCTTCAGACGCCGGGGTGCGAGGGAAATGCCCTCGCACCCCGACTGACCCAGGGGCATCTCCGGTTTCGAGATGGTCCGCTCGGTTTTAAAATGGCCCCCTCGGGTCTAAGATGGCCCCATCGGTTTCAAGATGGCCCACTTTCTTTCATTATAAATTTTGTCTTAATCCAATTAGGTTGTATCATTCTTTGGTTTACAGCTATCATGAGAGCGACTGTCGTCTGAAGTCTCAAACCCGAGAGGAAAGTCTGCCGGCAGGCCTCGTCTGTCTCAGGGCTCCGAAACTCTTGATGCTACCCTATAAATCACATGCTAATCAATGTTTTTAATTTTGTTATGTCACGTCTTCAGCTGCATGCAAGTATTCACAACTACGTCACAATATGTTTGACAATGGGTTTTTCAATGTAAAAATGAGTTATTAGTTGTGAAAGTTTATCTACAAACATCATGCATGTTAAGCCATCGGTCCCGGGTGCCATACGAACATCTATGGCGGTCGTTACGGGTACTTGGAGCCCTGCAAGTCCGATAACTGGTAACTACAGATCTTCGATATCGCCAGTGGGTTGTGTCAGACTGGTGGTAGAAATTTGATAACACAAATTTGTCACAAAATTCGGCCGGGTAGGTACCACCGTGCACGATTGCGAAAAATTTCGGTTTGATTGCGTTCAGGGGTCAGCAAGTGCATAGCCGGGCAGGGGGATTGTGGTCGCGGCACTAGTGGCACCGGTGGGTGTCACGCGGTGTTGCGACAACAATCCTCTTCTGATTAGGCCGTCAAGCTGAGTGCCACCATTGTTAACATGGTACGTGTATGTAATGGTGACCCTCTTTCCTGAGACTTTACCTTCAGCTTACCATCAGGCGGAGTGAAGTCAATTTGACTTGTCCTAAATATTAAAAAAAAGATGGCAATCGCTTCAAGGAAAATATTGAAGTTCGGCCGTTTCGTAGTTAGATCGGAAAAGTCGACCTTAAGTGAGTTTAGAAAAGATTTGGCGGATGATGAGTTGTGGAAGTTTATCCAAATATTAGACATTGCAATGAAAATACTTTTTGCGAATTATATCGCGGTTCATAATAATTAATTTTATATTAGGTCGTTACATATGAAATTGCCGTTTCTCTTGAAGAAATTGGAGGAAACCCAATTTTCAGTACTAACGTTTTTGCATTTTTTTTAGGATTGACAAATCCAAATGAATTTTATGAATTGTGTATGAATGAGACAACATTAAGCTAACAAACAGCAACTTTTATTACATTTAAAAAAAAATTGACAGCTGTTAAGTAATACGAAATTTATCATCAAAATGGATAGCATGTAGGAAGTACTGTTTTTGAAGATCCAATTAATTTATCAAGCGGCCAATAAAAACAAAATTTAAGACAGAGTTGTAAAATCTTGAAATCAACTTTCAAACAAAATATAAATAATGGAAATAGCTATTAAATTACAGGAATAACGAACTCATGAATTTGTAAGAAAATTTCGGCAATTTCATAGGTAAAGACCTATTATTTACAATCTGAAAAGCAATTAAAACCTCCGACAAAGTGTAAATACGAAATTAACAAGAGTCACGCAATGTAAATAATATATTGAATGTTTTAATATTAGTCGGTGCTTCTGTTAAACAATGGAAGGGGCTCTGGCGCAGTCTTTCCACTCAAGGTTGGGAGGTTAGATGGCGGTCGCAACTAGGCAATCGTTCTGAAGATTATGATGATAGTATCCAAACATGATTATATAACATTGAAAGAAGGAAAATTAAAAGTCATTCTAGTCAGTTTAGTTGACTAAAAGATATAAAATATACTGGAGTCTTAATACCCTCAACAAACTTGGCTTGCAACTATGGAACTGTCTATAAATGAAGCAAAATCTCCAAGTTCAACTTTTAACTATTTCCGAGCCCATAAAGTATGTCATAGCTAATGATTTTACGTTACCTGATGGTAAGCTTAAGGTAAAGCTCCATGAGCGCAGGCCTGGGGGTGGCGGGTGAGGCCACCTGTCACCCCAGCAGAAGCAGGCCGGGACGGTGGGGCGACTAGCGCCCCTCCCCCAAACCGGGGCAAGACGGGGACACCGTGGTTCCCAAACCCGAGGGGGCCATCTCGAAACCGGAGATGGCCCAGGGTCAGTCGGGGTGCGAGGGATATGCTCTATGGGCAACCTTACACCCGAGATGGCGTGCGGTTTTAGTCGGTTTAGTAGGTATGAGGGATACCATTATATAAACCAATAATGCAATACAGGTGGCTTTCAGCTTGACGGGTTCATCAGGTGATTTTTCACGCCTCGCTTAAAAAACTCGGGACTGTGGGAAGGATACACGTTTGCAGGTAAATGATCATCTTCTACAACGCCAAGCCTGCACTTCATGGCCAGGACGCGGTATGGCCTTTTTTTTTACGTGCGGAAATCCCTTCGGATACCAGGCTGGCCAGCGGGGGTGGTTATGTCGTGTCTCGACTAAAACCGCACGGTGTCCTCCCCAAGTGTCCGTTGCCGGGCACCCCGGGTAAGCCCTCGAAAGGATAACCCCAGGGTTGCCGGCGGACGTCGCCTGGTGGGGTCGGGTTTTATCCCGCTTCGGTGAGTTGGCAGGCGTGTGTAGGGCCTGGTATGGCCTGACATTTGTAACCCACGTAGGCTGACGGTTGCCGCGAAGGCGATCGCCTGCATGATATCTACGATGTTACGGAAATGAAGGCTGCCGCAGATGTGAGAGTTCCTTACGTGATCCTTACGCGAGACTCCACATTTCTACCGCAGTACATTCATCACGCAGCTTCTGTTCGTGTCACTCTAGCAACTAGCTGGTATCTTCGTACTTAGCTCTTTTCGATGTGATATCGAAAAAACAACTAGCGTACCGTTTTTTTTTCGTGCGGAGCAGTTATGTCGGGCTTGAACCGACTAAAACCGCACGCCGTCTCGGGTCTTAACACGCCGGGGTGTAAGGTTGCCCATAGAGGATATCCCTCGCACCCCGACTGACCTTGGGCCATCTCCGGTTTCCCGATGCCCCCCTCGGGTTTGGGAACCACGGTGTCCCCGACTTGCACCGGTTTGGGGGAGGGGCACTAGTCACCCACTGTTCCGGCCTGCTTCTGTTGGGGTGACAGGCGGCCTCACCTGCCACCCCCAGGCCTGCGCTCATGGAGGACGGAGGTCGTACAACAAGTGTACCTATAGGCGCTTTGTCTTGCTTCAACTCTATACCTTCGTCTAGCCTATGGTCTTCGCTACAATGTTCAATATCATCATCATAATAGCGATTTCTTAAATGCGTCCAAAGTTCACATTTTGGAGCATAGACTACTCTTCTCATTTTTGACTAGGATGTCTGCTTTTCGGGAGCAACGGCCGTCTGATCGCCCGAGACGAAAGCCTAGGCCCCAAAGCTGTTGGTAGGACATGGGTATACATATCCAACTATGAAAATGATAAGTCAAATGAAAGAACTTAATTTCATTTATTTAAAAATAATTTATTTACAACAACCATCGCTTACAATAATTTAAAACTTAAAATCTAGATATTTATTAATCTTATTGATATAGGCTTGTGACAATATTGGCTTAACTGATAAATTTAGTTTATTCTTTAAATTCGCGATTGTGGAATACAAATAATTGTTTGGAGACGAAACCACTGGCGCTGCAGTTGTATAACCCAAAGGTGTTGGACTAACATAACTATCAGTGAAAATGTTTCTAATGTTTGTAAATAAACCAGGTTTCTTCGTACCTATAACTACGACACCCTCAGTCATTGATTCAGGCGGTTTCCCCGTCGATACTAAAGCAAACTGCGGATTTTGAGTTACGAAAATATTTTTGAGTTCTTCATATGGTGGCACAACCGTAGACTTTATTGGATCTGTTTTTAAATACGCTGAATATTTACTTTTATAAGGTGCGTAGTTTACGTATTCTGATGAATAGTCTTTGCGTTCTGTTGATGCTTCATCTGTATAATGGTCGTAATCATTTAGCTTTGGTTCAACTGTCTGTTCGTTGTATATTTCACTACTGAAATCGTTTTTGTTATAAATTTTATCGTTTTCATATATTTTATCACGGTTATTATCAAGTAGATTATCGTTATACTTTATTGTATCTACTTCACGAGTTTTATCTAAATAGTCAACATATAGATTACCACCATTAAGGTTAGGATAACTGTTACCGTTATTATTCGTTATTTTAGAATCATCTATTGTGTAACGGCTATTTAAATAATGACTATCATAATCATTGTGTTGTTTCTCCTTTTGTGCATTACTGTTTTCTTGATTTTCATTATGATCATCATCGTATCTAACATCCGCTTTATATCCTCCTTCGTCAGCTGTATACGAAACAATCTGCATACGACCATCGGGTAATCGAACCCTATATTCTCCGTTAGTAGCCGATCCTTTGCTACTTTGTGAGTGAGAGAAATCGTCGCCTGTTTGGTGGTCCTTCACAGTATACGAGAAGGCGTAGTTGTCCCCCTGTAAAAGGCAGACATGAAATCTTATTACTATTTATAAATACGAAAATTTGAATGAATGTACTAACACTCCCGAACGACTGAACAGTATTGAAGGAAGTTTGTTTGTCCTGAAATTTATTTTATGATTTGTCTATTCATTATGCTTAAAAATAAAGACAAAATACCCACATTCCTTAAAACATTTTGTTATTAATTTCATGGATTTTGAACACTGTTATGGGCGAACACAACGAAATATGATTGGGGACCGGTCTCCGATACAAAAGCAAACTTTACAGGCCATTTTTTGTCTAATTTGTCGATAAATCTATCAAAATTTCATGTTTGCTTATCAAAGACAAATTTCGTGTTGACCTGTGTATAAATTCCTATGAGATGCGGGAACAGGGTCAGTATATCAGGCGGGTTGAGCTGCGCGCGACAATAATGTAATAATAATTAATAATAAATAAAAAATAAATTCATAATGAAACAGAGCTCACTGTATGAACTTCCGTTTTGAACATTCAATTAAATTCAAGTATTTAATGCAAATTGTTACATTCAAAGTATTACATTCAAAGCATTACATTCAAAATATTACATTCAAAGTATTACATTTAACAAAGAGGAAAAATGCGAGAGTCAACATTATTTAAGCAGTTTACATCTCTTTCACATATTTCAAAACTGTCCGCCGATAACCCTGGGGTTATCCTTTCGAGGGCGTACCCGGGGTGCCCGGCAATGGACACTTGGGGAGGACACCGTGTGGTTTTAGTCGATCCGATTCCGACACGCCCACCCCATCATCGGCACCGATGGGATGAAGCGTGGAATTCTGATCCCGGTCACACAACCCATGAGAATCCACTCGAGGGATAAATAATACAACTTACCTTGAACTAATTACCATGGCCGATAGTCGAAATTCGACCATCCTACTTCTACTAATATCTTACTATCATATTATACTATATTTATATTACTATATTTTGCTATATACTATACTTACTATCCTATTTCCTACTAATATTATAAATGTGAAAGTTTATGAAGATGTTTGTATGTTTGTCACGCTCAAATGGCCGAATGGCTGGCCGAAATTTGGTACTGGGATAAATTATAGTCTGAAATAACACATACTTGTTATCCCTGGAATAGGTTCCCATGGGAGACGGAAACGGGATCAGAATTCTGCTTATATGTATATACAATTTTAAAACCTTCCGCATATTGTTTAAGACTCTATTACAAACTCAATGAGCTCTAACGCATATTTTAATTAGCATTAGTCAGGGTCAACACGTTTTTACACAAGTTAACCGACCACATTAGCATACTAATGTGCTTTCCACCATGTTGGCGTTTATACAAAATGTAACAAAACTAGTGTCCGATCCGTGAAAGAGAGTATAGGTATCAATGTAGGTAAATGTAGAAATCAATATTAGGATTACATATCCTTTTAGGAAAATAAGTGAAAAATATATAATACCCCACAAAACCCGCAATGAAATTCAGGTCAATGCGGAAGTGTACATTACAATACAGGAGGGCCATTTTGTGAACAAAATCTCTCCAAAAAAATAAAAATGATAAAAAAACCACAAGAGGACGCGGCGGGGCAGCCGGTGGGCGATAGTGTTGTGGGCCGCCGCTAAATATTATGGGATAACTACTATGTAGTATTGTCACATTCTTAGATTTTGAGGAGATATTATAAAATAAATAAATGAATATTTTGCTAAATTTTACACAGCACTTTCTAGAACCAAAGTAAGCATAATTTAACTAGCTTGTGTTATGAGTTTCAGAATTCTGATAAACATACTTATATACCTTTTTTTTGTAAATACATACATTTTATACATAGAAACACCCATAATAGTGGTTAATTATGATCTAGGAAATGGCATTTGAAATTCCAATAGTAGTTTTCATTAATATATTATTTTTAATTTCATATATGGTTATGTATTTAGGATACTTATGTGTCGCTTATTGATCGGACACTAGTTTTGTTACAGACTGTATAAACGACTGTACTCACTCTTATATTATAAGGAGATAGGGATAATACTCCTTAGGGATATATCCCTAAGGAGTATTCAGAGAGGTATTAATCCTTAACCACATTTCGGTAACTGTTTCCATGTCCATGTAATAGGGAGTTAGCCTATTGCCATCAAAACCTATAGGGTACTTCACATCGGGCGGCGACTAGCACCCCTCCCTCACTTTCCGGGGCAAGATGGGGACACCGTGGTTCCCATACCCGAGGTGCCATTTCGATACCGGAGATGGCCCTGGGTTAGTCGGGGTGCAAAGGAAATGCCTTTAGGGCCACCGTACACCCCGGCGTCTGAAGATCCGAGGCGGCGTGCAATTTTAGTCGGTTCAAGTCCGACATAACCGGCGGGGGAGTGTCTGAGGGGATTTCCGCACAAAAAAAAAACTTTCCATTGGTATAGAATCATGATATTAGGTTGGGGAAAAAGAAATCCATTATTTTTACGTGAACTTCAAGACTTTATTTAACATGTTTTGCATTGTCCGATTTAGGTCAAATATGCACCATTTTGTTCTATAATTTGTTGCCATTTTAATGGTAGCTTCATTATGCCTCTCTCATAAAAGTCTTGGTCCTTATTAGCGAAAAACTCCAGCAATTGATTTTCACACTCTTCCCTTGATGCCAATTTCTTATCACTAAAAAAGTTTTGCAATGCAAGAAAAAGATGGTAATCGCTTGGTGCGAGGTCCGGACTGTATGGTGGATGCATCAAAACTTCCCAACCAAGCTCCTGGAGTTTCTGACGAGTCACTATAGAAGTGTGTGGCTTCCAAGGCTTCGCAGATGGAATTTCGATCCATCATGTTTTTTGGTGTTAATTGGTGTGGCACCCAAACATCAAGCTTTTTTTTAAACCCAGCTTTGTGCAAATGGTTTAAAACTGTTTTGTGGTCGATCTTTAACTCCTGGGCGATGC
Source organism: Cybosia mesomella (assembly GCA_946251805.1). Lineage (NCBI taxonomy): Eukaryota > Metazoa > Arthropoda > Insecta > Lepidoptera > Erebidae > Cybosia > Cybosia mesomella. The sequence continues at coordinate 17,313,667 of OX276415.1, forward strand.
TACGACTACTAACATGCCGGTCCACTTCGATGATTTCAGTGACTTTGTCGACATTTTCGACGACGGGCCTGCCTGTGCGAGGGGCATCCTTAACGTCAAAAATACCCGAACGGAATCGACGAAACCAAAATTGCGCGTAATTAGCTGTTACAGTATCGGGACCATAAACACTATTCACATTTTCAGTCGCCTGACTTGCATTTTCGCCCTTATCAAAGAAAAACTGTAAAATGTACCGAATTTTCTCTTTGTTGACTTCCATCTTTAACGCCGTGTAACTCAGAACTGAATGGACAAAACAAAAAACTGCAAACGAATTCTTTTAGTGCGAACTGTTACCTTGACAACGAGCATAAATTTGAAATTGTTTGATCGATAATTTACGAGATATCGATCACTACAGCCATCTACCGAAAAAATAATGGATTTCTTTTTCCCCAACCTGTTATTTTGCAAAAAGTAAAGTCATATAGCATAAGTAAAGGGAAAAGTTCGAAAACCGTGATAATGTATTTACCATATCACAAAAAATATCTGTATATCTGTCTATCAAGACTAGACGCTCTACAACAACATTAATTTCGCCCCTCAATTCAGTTTAGTACGGAACTCTCAGTGTTCCTCAGTCCAACTCGCACTTCACCGGTTTTTAGGGTTCCGTAGCCAAATGGCAAAAAACGGAACCCTTATAGATTCGTCATGTCGGTCTGTCCGTCCGTATGTCCCAGCCACTTTAAAAATATGCTATTGAAACTTGGTAAGTAGATGTATTCTGTGAACCGCATTAGATTTTTCACACAAAAATTGACAAAAAAAAAACAATAAATTTTGGGGGTTCCTCATGCTTAGAACTGAAACTCAAATTTTTTTTAGGGTTTTCTTTATAAAAGCCTTATTGCTATCGAGTTGTCGTCGACGTCGTCGTTGCCAATTTTCTGTCACGGTTTTGGGTATGAAGGAGATGAGCTATCGAGTTGCTGTTTTCGGTAATAGATTCGTGCTGGGGTGAACCATTGCAAGATAAAGAAAAAAAAAAAAAAAAAAAAAAAAAAAAATCCCTTGTATTCGGCTGAGCTCGTCTCAGGAATTCAACTAGTTTTCATCAAACCAATACGTGAAAATCTATAGAAAGGTCTTCTAAAATGATATTGAGGTTTCTAATATAATTTTTTTCTAAAATGAATAGTTTGCGCGAGAGACCCTTCCAAAGTGGTAAAATGTGTGTCCCCTCCCCCCCTGTAACTTCTAAAATAAGGATTGGTAAAACTAAAAAAAATATAGGTACGATGTACATTACCATGTAAACTTCCACCGAAAATTGGTTTGAACGAGATCGAGTAAGTAGTTTTTTCTTGATACTTCATAAATCGTAAACCGCAATTTACCTTTCATTCAATCAACTCAAATATAAAAATTAAAAAAAAAAACATTATTATGTTACTTGCTGCTATGAATGGGAGAGTCCGACTCGCACTTGGCCGGTTTTTTTTTATTTTCAGTCTGTCAATTGGCTGCACCCCGCTGGATGGTAAGAAGCTAGAGTATAGACACTGGCCAACATTCTAGATGCTGTCGAGGGGGGTTCCTACCTGGACGGCCTTGGCAGATGCTTTTCACACTCCACTTAAAGAACCAGGGATTATAAGAAGAAAGAAATACGTGTGCGGGTACAGTGATCTAATTTATAACGTATTCATTTAAATATGAAGTACGGAACCGCTTGTTTCGAGACGGGGTTGATTGCACCGTATGTGGGTGACTGTCCGCTGTCCAGCTTGTGTTGTTCTGCATAGGAAGGGAGACGGTACTAACAAATGTAAATACAGTATTTAGACAGCGGTAGTGCATTCGACTGCTACGACAGGGGGCGCGGGTTCGATTCCCGCTCAGTGCAAATATTTGTATGCATGAATATGTCTTTTTGCATTGATCTGGGTATTTCTATGTATAATATGTATGTATTTACAAAAAAAAAGTATAAAAGTATGTATTACGCATTCTGGAACCCATAACACAAGCTAGTTAAACTATGCTTACTTTGGGTCTAGAAAGCGCTGTGTAGAATGTCGTAGAATATTTATTAATTATTATTTGCGTGTAAGCTAAAGTAGAAATGAGACTGCTAAGTCAGAGGTCGCGGGTTCGATTCCCGCTCAGTGCAAATATGTGAATTTGCATTGGTCTGGGTGTTACTATGTATTTATTCACAAAAATATTTATTTATAAAAAATATCTGAGTATGTTTATCCGCATTCTAGAACCCATATTACAATCACTGTTTAGTTTGTGTCTAGATGGCGTTGTGCAATTCGTCACAGAGTTTTCTATTACTATTTATTAACTTACATAATTCTGGCCATTGTTGTTTCGCCCGACATCGCCTTTATTTTGGTTGTAGTTTGTGTAGACGTTTAAAGGCTTCTGAAAAAATTAAATATTGTTTTTCATCATCATCAACCTCCAAACATTTTTTATTTTTTTTCGTGCGGAAACCCTTCGGATACCCCCCGCCGGCCAGCGGGGGCGGTTATGTCGGGCTTGAACCGACTAAAACCGCACGCCGTCTCGGGTCTGCAGGCGTCGAGGTGTAAGGTTGCCCATAGAGTATATCCCTCGCACCCCGACTTACCCTGGGCCATCTCCGGTTTCGAAATGGCCCCCTCGAGTTTGGGAACCACGGTGTCCCCGTCTTGCCCCGGTTTTGGGGAGGGGCGCTAGTCGCCCCACCATCCCGGCCTGCTTCTGCTAGGGTGACAGGCGGCCTCACCTGCCACCCCCCATCTACCTCCAAACCTAACCACGAAGCGGCCGAACTTCAACTGACATCTGACCCCCACACCCCATGGGCGATATCAAAGTTCTGTAATTAGACCTTGTCGGACTTTTTAGGGCTCCAGCTACTGGGGTATTACGAGGAAACCGTGGTTCCCAAACTCGAGGGGCCCATCTCGAAACTGGAGATGGTCCTGGGTCAGCCGGGGTGCGAGAGAAATGCCTTATCACCTTACATCCCGACGTTTGAAGACATAATCACCTCCGCCGGCCGGTGTGGGGATATCCTAAGGGATTTTCGCACGGAAAAAAAAGTGCACAAACTATCCGTAACGACTGTCATCGATTTTCATGGCAACAGGGACCGAAGGCATAACGAGCTGTCCGAGGCATGAAGAGGTCTCAATATATTAAGAATGGTCACCCATACTACGACTAACCTTGCTAAGATTGCTTAACTTCGCAATATGTTAACCTACTCGGTTACCACGTAACTATGAACCCCTCAATTGGTATTCATCATCATCAGAGCACACATCCCGGTTACAACCAAAGCTTGAACTTTGGAGTCCGTGGTCTTCTCTTCGTCTCTTTCTCCTCCTTTAACTTGGATTGTTTGGTTTTTATGGGAGCAGCAACTACATTTTGAACCTTCGTCTATGAGAGGAAAGCCTTCACTAGACCCTCATCCTTCAATCAGGTAGGCTCAAGCCAACAGCTTGAGCTTTTAAGATCTTGGTCTCCATATATCTTTTATTTTTATGTATAGTCCGTCAATTGACTACACTTTGCTGGATGGTGAGAAGCTGATGTCTAGAAGATACGGGCCACCATCCCAGATGCTGACGATCCTTAATTGGTGGTCCATTCATGGCCTGATGCTTATTCACGCCCCGCTTGAAGAACCCGGGATTGTAAATATTGGTGAAGACAGAGGTCAGGGTAACCGGTAACCTTTTTGTCAAGTGATATGTGTAGATAAGGTTACTTACTTGGTACTCGTAGACTGGTCTTGGCTGCGGAGAGGCCGTCGGATTGTTCTTCTGACTTAACACAGTGTTGGCATGGGTCGAGAACGCTCTGTATATTGGAGGTAGACTTGATCTTTGCTGAAAAGTATTGTTATGTCAGGAACGTTTACGAAAATAACTGAAATGAAATTTAGATTACGTTCCCGTAAGGACCCATTCCCGGTATCAAAACAGTCTATATGCAATTCAAGAATATGATATATTTCATTAATTTCATCTAGATTCGTTCAGCTGTTTTTGCGTGAAAGAGTAACAAACATCCATCCAAAAAAAAAAAAAAATGACTAAAGTTATTCATTGTTTCCGTAGTTCGCAAGAATTACGATAGATGGCTCCAACGTCGCCTTAAGACGTATTAATGTATCGGAGAATTTCGAATATCTGGGACGTGTCTAGGTGGCTCAGTTGGTCAGAGCATTCCCCCTGTAAGGGACTGGTCGCGGGTTCAAGTCCCGTCCTAGATGTTCTCTTTTTCCGATCTAAATCTTTATCCATCCATCCTTACAAACTATTACATTTATTCTGGCCCTCCAAGGCTTCACCTGTGACGTATTTCAAACCCCCGTTGCACCTCATTATTTATTAGTTTTCATATAATGTAAGGAATAATATATGACATTTATGATTACTGCTCCACTTTCTTAAGTACTAGCGTGTTGATATATAGCTTGGGACACTCACAAATAATGTGGCTTTCTATTGGTAAACGAATTTTCAAAATCGGTTCAGTAGATCCTGGGATTACCCCCTACAACTTCACAAACTTTCTTTATAATATAAACATAGTAGGATTACATAAACAACTCACTTGTGTATAATAATTGTTGTGGTCTTCATTGCCATATTTGTTCAGATAAAAGGTCGTGTAATCTGGTGCCGTATCCTGAAAAAACAGAACACCGTAATTAGTACCTACTGCACACATTAATACCTATTATGTCGAAAGTAATACTTATAACATACAAACGAATTTCATTAGCTATTACAAGAAGGCGACGAGACTAAAATAGATGAATAATACAGTTTTTAGGGTTCTGTTGCCAAATGGCAAAAAACGGAACCCTTATAGATTCGTCATGTCAGTCTGTCTGTCCGTCCGTATGTCACAGCCACTTTTTTCTGAAACTATAAGAACTATGCTGTTGAAACTTGGTAAGTAGATGTATTCTGTGAACCGCATTAAGATTTTCACACAAATATAGAAAAAAACATTAAATTTTGGGGGTTTCCCATACTTAGAACATAAACTCAAAAAAAAAGATATACATTACCATGTAAACTTCCACCGAAATTTGGTTTGAACGAGATCTAGTAAGTAGTTCTTTTGTAATACGTCATAAACCGCAATTTACCTTTCATTCAATCAACTCAAATATAAAAATTAAAAAAAAACATTATTATGTTACTTGCTGCTACGGAACCCTTCATGGGCGAGTCCGACTCGCACTTGGCCGCTTTTTATACATTTGTAGCGTAGCGGTAGATCGACTGTTAACTCAGAGGTCGGGTTCGATTCCCACTGAGTGCAAATATTTATATGCATGAATATGACCAGTTGCATTGGTCTGAGTGGTTATATGTTTAATATGTATGTATTTATGGAGGAACAGGGTGTGATGTTCCTCCAACTCAAAGGGAGCATCCTCCGACCAGGCTAGGTGATCACACCTGGCGGGCTGCGGCCCAACAGTTGTCGTTGGGATGTTGTATATATGTTATACCCGCGCAAACTTTACTTTCACGATTCAGGATTGGTAGTGACGTAGTAGTATCGACGTAGTTCCAGTTGTTGTCGCTAGATGGCGCTGGGTATATGTGTTGTCGCCACATATTCACAAAAAAAGGTTTACTAGTTTAAGTGTGTTTATCTGCATTCTAGAACCTATGCTTACTTTGGGTCTAGATGGCGCTATGTAGAATGTCGTAGAATGTTTATAGTACGCCAACGAAAATAGAATAAAATACAAGGTTACTAGTGCTGCGACCACAATCCCCCTGCCCGACAATGCAATTGCTGACCCTTGAACGCAATCAAACCGAAATTGGATTACTATGGAGGGTTTTTCGCAATCGTGCACGATGGTACCTACCCGGCCGAATATTGTGACAAATTTGTGTCATCAAATTTCTACCACCAGTAAATAATGCTTTAGGACTACGCTAAGTTGTTGATAACAATTTTGTAAGTAACTTAAAATCTGTACCTAGAATATACAATAATGTTAACGGGAATTAACGCGATCATGTACAGGTTACACTGGCCGTAGCCACGGCCATTGTAACCTGGTCGAAACGTTGGGCAATCCGAAGGTATGTATATGTTACTGTAAAAGCCCGAACTACGGTAAATCCTAACATTTTCCGGTAAATCTTAAGATTTACCTACACGAATTGGTAAATATTATATTGTTGTTATACAAATCAATACCTCTATTGGGGTCACGGTTCTAACCTAACCTAACCCACTTTACTTATTTTTCCAAATGCAAATGCAAGCAAATGCTTCATTTTCTAAAAAAATATATTCCTAAAATAAGTGAAGTGGGTCGCCGGAATTGATTTGTGTAATAACAATATCACATTTACCAACTCTTGTTGGTAAATCCTAAGATTTACCGGAAAATGTTAGGATTTATCGTAGTTCGGACTTTTACAGTAACATTATATACCTATAATAATTTCTTTATTGACACAAAAATACAGTCGACAGTAAATATGAATTCCCTGGTCCCCAAACTAGTGTGAACTGTATTTCAGGGACCAGGGAATTCCTATCCTATATATCTCAGGAACTACTGGTTCGAATTAGGAAATTATTTTTGTGTTGGATATCCCATTTATCGGGAGGCTACTATATAGAGGAGCGGAGAAGTAGTCATATATGTCCAAAAATCAGACAAATTTCCATACATTTTTTTTAAAAGAATATTAATAACCGAAATTACTAATATTCCCCCTACCTAACCCTTCAAGCTAAGCTTAATTGCTTGTGTTAGGGAGTGGGTTCACGTCAGTGGTTTAATTGCCAGGATTCGAACCTCTCGATCGTAGGGTCGACTCCTTAACCACTAAACTACTGACGCTTATTATTACAGGCATGTAGGTATGGGTTAAATAGGTGCCTCGGGGATCGAATTATATCACGGGCAAAGCCACTGGGGACAGCTTGTTCCATAATATGCATGATATGATTGGTGTACAATAAAGTTTATTTCTACATGATATTGTCGGAAGTTTACGCGAATATCACACATTGAAATAAAACTATTTTTAACGGATTCTATCGCGATTTATTTCATGTTATTTTATATTTTACATTGATCCCGACAATATACGTCGGTAGAATATAAAATAACATAACATAAATCGCGATAGAATCTGTTAAAAATATTTTTATTTCAAGTTTATTTCTGTTCTATTCTACGAATACATTTGTTCTACAAACCCGATATTCATTGTTTGGACTTGTTTCGCTGAGTGTCAGTAGACTGGGGTTCTTCTGTACCCCTAAGACAGTGTTGATGTAGTCTGGCGATGACCCTCTGTAGATAAGAGGACGGGAGGAACTCCCTTGCTGTAATAATAATAACTGCCGTTGATCAATTGTTTCCTCAGGGCAACGGACACTTGGGGAGGACACCGTGCGGTTTTAGTCGAGACACGACATAACCACCCCCGCTGGCCGGCGGGAAATCCGAAAGGATTTCCGCACGTTAAAAAAAAAAAAAAAAAAAAAAAAAAAGGGAGGATTTGGTGACTAAAATAGTTCGGAATCACGATCAGTCTTGGAATGTGTGCGGAATCAACAAATGAGAGAGGTTCTACTTCGAAGCAATATAACGGCAATTGGAAGATGTAATACTATCCTGGCAAGTCCTATGTCAGATACAGCACAGGACTGTTACTCATTATACTGCGAATACTTAAGATATGTTCAGTTATGATGGAGCGACATAGTCATATTGTGTCTAAGCTCCTAAAACTAGGTCTGCAAGGCGAATCGCTGCTTGCAATGTTGAGCTGAGTGAGACATCGTGAATCAGATTTTGAAAATTTTGAACAGTGATCATTCCTCCGTGGCAAGTCCGATTTTGAAAATTCTTTTTGAAAGTCACAACTCTGGACATGCTTACTGAGCGTGTAAAGTTTGGTCACAGTGTCTCGAGCGGTTATTATGTAATTCCATCTGGAATTTTTTTAACGGTGATCATTCCTCTGTGGTAGCATTAATTTTTTCAGAATGTATCCATAAACCTTCCTCTGATTGACCTCTTTAATAATGCCAAATTTGGTTCTGATTGGATTAGTAGTTTAGGAGGAGACCTGTGACAAAGAAAATCCTGAAGTCTGGTATGAGGAGCTTTCGCTCGACTTCGTCTCAGCTCAATAAAGATAACAAAAAAAAACACGATTAGAGCTGTAATGACTTCTCTGATAATAATATACGATAAAAGTTACGTACGTTTATCAATAAATATATCGAAATATTTGAGAATTACTAAACTAGCGGCACTATGATGGCCGTTTTGACGTTTGCCCACTCATGAAGTTTCGTAAAAATAAATACTAAGTTTGAAGGAGTAAATATCTGTTCTTTATTGTCAATAGTGAGGTGCAGTGTAGTCATTTACGATAGAACTTGGCATTTATGTTTTTCGAAAGTCAAAATTATTTGAAATGAATTAAATATCCAAAAACTATAGATGTGACTCGCATTTGATTTTTTAGGGTTCCATTGCCAAATGGCAAAAAACGGAACCCCTGTAGATTCGTCATGTCTGTCCGTCTGTCCGTCCGTATGTCACAGCTACTTTTTATCGAATCTATAAGAACTAGGCTGTTGAAACTTGGTAAGTATAGATGTATTCTGTGAACCGCATTAAGATTTTTACTCAAAAATAGAAAAAATCAAAAAAATTGGGGGTTCCCCATACTTAGAATTAACTTTTTTTTTTATCAATCCCATACGTGTGTATCTATGGATAGGTCTTCAAAAATGATATTGAGGTTTCTAATATAATTTTTTTCTAAACTGAATAGTTTGCACGAGAGACACTTCCAAAGTGGTAAAATGTGTGTAACCTGTAACTTCTAAAATAAGAGAATGATAAAACTAAAAAAAATATATGATGTACATTACCATGTAAACTTCCAACGAAGATTGGTTTGAACTAGAACCAGTAAGTAGTTTTTTTAATACGTCATAAATCTTAAACCGCAATTTACCTTTCATTCAATCGACTCAAATATAAAAAAAAAACACATTATCATGTTACTTGCTGCTACGGAACCCTTAATGGGCGAGTCCGACTCGCCCTTGGTCGCTTTTTTTCTATTTTAAATTGACATTTGCCATCACCATTTTAACGTGTCAAAACGGCCATTATAGCGTGCCGCTAGTATAAATTCTGTAGAGCTTATAAAATTGATAGCGCGATTCGTCTATTTGGATTTATAGTTAATAAATTGTTACGTAGTTGGTGGCCATTATTGAATAAACTAAACCATTTAGTAGGTAATCGTATACAAACGAACATGGTGTATGTTCGTTTGTATGGTGTATGTTATTGCAGAGACGATAAATCATCGCTCTTATGGTCAGAAAAAATAATTTCTCGCATTCGTTTCTGGGATGTTGGGCACTAGAATTGGCGTTTTTATGAAAAAACGGGTGAGCATAGTTTAGAGACGAAACAGTCTTATGACTGACTTGTCGCCGTGCAGATCTTGTAGGTATTTGACAACTTTGTTTATGAAATAGTTTTGTTCGAAGTGTGCGCACTTTCATATGTTTCTGTAGAGCAATTATCTGTCTTAAGACTGTCTTATTTCTAATTAGCGCACAGCCTAACCATGTTAGCCACATTATCGCTTGTGTAGAATACGCAAATAGCCGTTAATTATCTGAAATTTTGCAATATTTTGCGCAATTTTCGTAATTTTGCTTTCCGTAAAAACATTGTCTAAAGTATTCGAAAAGATGAATGAAATAAGTAAAATCCTTCTCAAATTATGAAGTGACCAAGGGAAACAGGGATTCAATTATATAGACTAGCTGACTTGTCCCGGCTTAGCGCGGGAAAATTTATTGAAAGAATCCTACCCGATTGCAGTTCCAGTAACATAGTTGGACTATAGTCCAACCTTAACAACCTAACATTGACAAAGTACTTTTATAATCGGCAGACCGGTACGGTAGTGCATAAAATACAAACATACATACATACATACATACATACATACATACATACATATAATCACGCCCTTTATGTATGATATGCTCACGTTTGAGCTCTATCTCACCTGGTCGTAAGTGACGATGTGGTCTACGATGGATCACGTTTGCCTAGAAGGAACTTATTCACTCGAGACTTGAAACTTAAAACACAGACTCGGGCAGGCAATTCCACTCCTTAGCTATACGCATAATAAATGTGTCGCCGAAACGTTTCGTTATGTATATTAGATAGTGGTCTAAAGGGGGTATACGGGACCACATTAAGCACTAATAAAAATAAATATTCTACGACATTCTACACAGCGCTTTCTAGTTTAGCCACCCAGTTTAGTTTACCCAGCTTGTGGTATGGGTTCCAGAAAGCGGATAAACATACTTATATAGTTTTTTTTTATAAATACATAACTATTATACATAGCAACACCCAGACTATTGCTGTTGACGCTTTAACTAGCGACGTAGGGACAGGGGGAGGGACGGACCGCGGACCGCCGGCGGGTCGGTGGCAGAACGCACTCACCGATAACCACGGCCTAAATACAACGTTTTACTACCTTCAAAGATTGTATTACATGATTATAATAAATTTCATTTTGACTAGATTTGGAGTTACAATCATTCAGCTACCAACACCATCCCCAACAATTGCAAATAGACATAAACATGCATACAAATATTTGTAGCGGGAATCAAACCCGCGCTCCCTGTCGTAGCAGTCGAATACCCTACCGCTACGCCACAGAGGCCGTCAATAAGATTTTCGGGGCTCTAGCTAACCTCCTCTGCAAACCGGTGCACAGGTTTGCCTCCTTCTCGCGGTTGGAGGTGCTAAGTCGGTAGTTACTCCCATCAAAGTCCAAAGAAACCCAATTTACCACGTAAAACGCCGCCACGCCAAACGCTACCTTTGTGACTCCACACGGCAGCGATATCTTAATAAAACGTTGAGTCACCGTAAGAAAATAGCAAAAATGAGACGGCCTAGATACTGTTCTATGAATTTATCGAGAAAATGTCGTGCAGCGGTTGTCGACGCGCTAATCGCGGCACGACAATGGATGAGTTTAAAAGTGTTTGTCAGTGAATGGCTTATCGCATCTGTAAAGCTAATAACCTCGGAATCTCCAAGTCTCGGGTGAACAGGTTCCTTCTAGGCAAACGTGATCCATCGTAGACCATCGTAGACTCATGCCCACCCCTATTTATAAAACACAAGCTGCTAACACTCCCGTGTATATATATCTACGAAATATGCAAATTTGTCAGAAAAAATTATTCACTTTTGCCTACAGATGAAAATGCAATATTCAAAAGAAAAATTGTGAAAAAACCACTACTAGTACCACGGAATAGGCTGATTTAAGTGATAGAAACTGCTACACAATGGCGATAAAAGTATATAATAAATTACCGATTCAATTCCGGAAACTAACGAATACATTTAACAAAGAACTTTATGTTTGGCTATGTAACAGATGTTTTTATACTATTGATGAATACATTACAATACATTACATAATAATTGTAAAGAACAGTAATCTGTAAGGGATAAACTATGACTTACTAATGATATTTTTTTTCCAATATTTATAATTTTACAGTGACTATTACAAATTGTGTTCTTCTCTGATTTTATTATTCCTAAGTATTATAATTTGTAACTTTAGAATTTTATTGGTAAAATGCAAATAATATTGACTAAATGTTTGACGAATTGAAGTTGACCTATGATAATGAACGGTCTCTGTGGCGTAGTGGTAGTGCATTCGACTCTTACGACAGGGGGCGCGGGTTCGATTCCCGCGCAGTGCAAATATTTGTATGCATGAATATGTCTATTTGCATTGGTCTGGGTGTTTCTATGTATAATATGTATGTATTTACAAAAAAAAAAGAGTATATAAGTATGTTTATCCGCATTCTGGAACCCATAACACAAGCTAGTTAAACTATGCTTACTTTGGGTCTAGAAATCGCTGTGTAGAATGTCGTAGAATATTTATTTATTTATTTAATTATATAATTCTCTTGACATTCCAATTATAATTGTTTTCATACATTCAATTAATATATTCAAATAATTAATGTAATTAAATAATGTATTCAATTAAATCAAGTAATGTATTAACTAATGTAATAATTGTGTCGAAAATTTGCATGCCACAGACTGAGGCTATACATGCTGTGTTTATATATATTTAAGACCTTATGTAACCATGTTTATGAAATTGCGACAAATTACGACCAGGTGAGATAGAGGTCAAACGTGAGCCATTTTTTTTTTTCGTGCGGAAATCCCTTCGGATACCCCCCCGTCGGCCAGCGGGGGCGGTTATGTCGGGCTTGCACCGACTAAAACCGCACACCGTCTCGGGTCTTCAGACGCCGGGGTGTAAGGTTACCCATAGAGCATATCCCTCGCACCCCGACTGACCCTGGGCCATCTCACCACTAACAGCATCGCTCATCCTGTCTCCTCTGAAAGCAGAGGAGTACGGAGAGCGATGTATTCCCGCCACGTTGGGTATTGGCCGACGATCAATGCCAACCCTATGAAGGGCAAGCCATTGACCGCCGCCCAGGGTGTACCGGCCGCTCCGATTCCGTTCCCCCCGGACTGCAGGTCAAACGTGAGCCTATCATTCATAAAAACAAAAAATCTGTGGCAGCCTTCGTGTCCGAGACATCGCAGAGAAAATGTAGGAGCGTCGCCTTTGCTGGTGCAGCCACGTTTTGCGGCAGCTGCCAGGTTACGTGAGTAACAAAAATCTGGTACTTCCGGTAGAAGCGGGAGAACTAAGGTACGCTGGTTTGGTGTCGTAAGAGATGATATGCGTGCTAATGGTCTCACTGCCATGGATGCCCAAAATTGTGTAAAGTGTCGAAGAAAAACCGGCCATGAAGGGTTCCGTAGCAGCAAGTAAACTTTTTATATTTGAGTTGATTGAATGAAAGGTAAATTGCGATTTACGGTTTATGACGTATTAAAAAAAAAACTACTTACTAGATCTAGTTCAAACCAATTTTCCGTGGAAGTTTACATGGTAATGTACATCATATTTTTTTTTTAGTTTTATCATTCTCTCAGTTTAGAAGTTTGGAAGTGTCTGTCGCGCGAACTATTCTGTTTAGAAAACATCTTATTAGAAAACTCAATATCATTTTTGAAGACCTATCCATAGATAAGACACGTATGGGTTTGATGAACAAAAAATTTTGAATTTCAGTTCTAAGTATGGGGAACCCCCAAAATTTATTGGTTTTTTTTTTCTATTTTTGTGTAAAAATCTTAATGCGTTTCACAGAATATAATATATAAGTTTATTTTATTTTTATTTTATTTTATTCTTTTAGAAAAAAACTTACAGCTATTACAGTGAAATTAAAACAGAAGTAGGTACAAGAAGGCCAATTACAAGTTTTTACGTGTAAATACAAATCTTGTAACAAGAATACAAGGTGTAAATGAAATACAATAGACAGAAAAAAACAGGTACACTACTCATTCATCTTTCAAAGAAGGCATTGCTCAGAATCCTTTTGAGTTTTGGTATGCTGGTGTTGAATAAGTCTACTTCTTTGTGAGACTGCGAGATCACATTGAAGTCTCTGCAGGCTCTAATGAGAAAAGAATTTTGACGATAGTTGGAATTTACTATGGGAACATGAAGAAGTCGCGGTTTTCTTAAGAAAGAGTGATGAACGCATAGTCCAATTTTACCCAATAGCTCAGGACAGTCAACTGAACCGTTTACAAGACCGAAAAGCAAAGATTGATCAGCCACGCGTCTACGTATGTGCAGTGGTAGCAGGTGAAATTTTCTGCAACGTGTCGTATAATTTTGATGGTACGATTTAGAGCGGTATTGAATATACCTTACAAATTTCCTCTGAATACCTTCGATCAGATCTACGTAGACGTTGTAATGAGGATTCCAGACCTGTGAGGAAAATTCGAGGTGACTGCGGACAAACGTGCAATATAGAATTTTGATTGTTTTAATACTTTTGAAGTCTTGAAGTTACCAAGTTTCAACAGCGTAGTTCTTAAAGTTTCGGAAAAAAGTGGTTGTGACATCGGACGGACAGACAGACAGACATGACGAATCGTCGAACGTTTTTTGCCACCAGGCAACGGAACCCTAAAAGGCAGGAAAGCAGACTCTGGACTCCGGGGGACGTTCAGATGATGATGATGAGTGAACAGCTTATTTGGATGGGAATTATCTAATGAAGTGCTACATTGGGAATACAAATATTACGTACTTAATTAATAAAAGTACCAGCCATTTCCTCAAGAGCCGATGCTACTCTTGAGTGAAGTTTCGTTGTTTCTAACTTCGCTCACCATTGCCTGACCGGAGATTCGTTCAATATAATTCCGAGGCCAGGCATCTTCGATGGCTCATCCTATTTCATCAATAGTGTTATCTGACATGATTATCTAGTGTCATAGTGTTTGTTATCGAAATCCTCCGGAACGTCTTGACCGATTTTTTTTTTGTATATATTTGGCAGGTTGGAGAAATAGTCGTAGTCTATTTTCCTTTATTCGAAAGCGCGGGTGGAGATATGGCAGCAGCTAGTTTTTTTTGACGTGACAACGTCTTATAAATCGATGAGCCGGCTGCACGCACGAAAAAACATGACGTAATTGAGCTGAGTGAGACGAAGTCGAGCGAAAGCTCCTCATACCAGACTTCAGGATTTTCTTTGTTACAGGTCTCCTCCTAAACTACTAATCCAATCAGAACCAAATTTGGCATGATTAAAGAGGTCAATCAGAGGAAGGTTTATACATATATTTCGAAAAAATTAATGCTACCACAGAGGAATTATCACCGTTAAAAAAATTCCAGATGGAATTACATAATAACCGCTCGAGAAACTGTGACCAAACTTTACACGCTCAGAAAGCATGTCCAGAGATGTGTCTTTCAAAAAGAATATTCAAAATCGGACTTTCCACGGAGGAATGATCACTGTTCAAATCACGATGTCTCACTTAGCTCAACATTGCAAGCAGCGATTCGCCTTGCAGACCTAGTATGCCGTTACCTGACGTATGCGGCGTTACCTCGTATGCCGTTTACTCGTATGCGGCGTTACCTCGCTCTGGGCTTGAAGTGCAAGCGATGCGTCCGCGTGGACAGCTGCTATACCTACATATAGTTAGTATTTTCTTATGACGTTGTCACGTTCAACTAGCGTCAGTAAACCGACTTTACAGACAACCGGTTTTTTCCCTAATAAAGTACGGTAAACAATACTTTATTTATAGTACAATCTAGCCTTGTTGACTAATAAGTACATAAATTTCACCTAAATCACTACGTAAACATAATTCTAAGAATGCGTCCATTATCATTTACTTAGTTTTTATTAAGGCGAAGACACTTTGTTCATGTGTTCTTAATACGCAGCACTTATATTGTAACTAGTAATTTAACTAATAAAGGTAGTGCATTTATTTATTTGTCTCTAAAACACTACACTAACTCAAATGGTTTCGTCCGTTTCAGTCTTCTTACTGTATTAGTGACGTCAAGAAGCTGGATTGCCTCAACATTCACATGGTGATGAAGTCTGTTTTCGTGAGCTTCTGAATATTTTTGTATAACACGAGCTACGTCGTCCATATGTTGGTACCGGTGTATATAGCAGATCCGGATGTACCTGGGCGCTAGCAGCTTTTTTTTCTTTTATACGTGTGGAAACCCCCACGGGCTTCACCCCATCGGTGCCGACGTTGGGGTGGGCGTGTCGGAACCGGACTGACTAAAACCACACGGTGTTCTCCCCAAGTGTCCATTGCCGGGCACTCCGGGTAAGCCCTCGAAAGGATAACACCAGGGTTACCGGCGGACCTTGGCCGCCACCGCGGCCTCGCCTGGTGGGGTCTAGTTTCATCCCGCGTCGGTCAGTTGGCAGGCGTGTGTAGGGCGCTATCAGCTAGTAAAGCTATAAATATAATAATTAAAAATAACTTACCTCATAATCATCAACCGCTTTCAAGCCCGCCAGCCTATCAATCGGCATTACTTGATATGGTAAATTTAGAAATTCATAATCTGTTGTGCTCTGCAAATACGGGTGAGAATTGCCGTCTCTGCGCAGGTATTCAGGTGTAAACGCAACCTGATTGATCTGAGAGGAAGCCTGGATGCTATTGTTGGGATTCAGCTCGCTTCTTCGAATGGATTCGATGAGGGGGCGAGAGGTCACGATGAGAGGAGTCGGTGGTGGGGTGGGTCCATCGTTTGGGAATAGGACTGGACCTTGTCTGCAATAAAAGTGATATTAATTAAGCTTACGTTATTATAAAGAGGTAAAGTTTGTGAGTTTGTGGCTGGTAATCTCTGGATCTACTGAACCGATTTTGAAAATTCTTTCACCATTAAAGAGCCACATTATTTGCGAGTGTATTATACTATATATCATTACGCTACTACCCTAGGGAGCGGGGCAGTATTAAAAAATGTCAACAAATCCAACAGATTCTCAGAGAATAAATGAAAACTAATAAATTACTAGTATATATGGGTCAACGAGCGAAGCCTGGATGTCTGAACTTGGATGGCGCAGCGGCAGCCAGTGCGGATTTTTTAAAGTTTTGTCTTTGTCTGTTTTTATTAGGCAATCTCTGGAACGGTAGGGCCGATTTTGACGGAACTTTAACTAGAGGGCGTAACGTAGGTTATTATTATGTTAGAAAAAAAAATATTATTCCGCGCCATTTAAACGCCCCACGGGGATGAAGTCACGGGCACAGTATATTGAAAACTAGCTGTACTTGCGACTTTGTCCGTGGGGACTTACGTAGATTAGGGTTTTTTTTGTGCGGTACCCTAATTCTATTTCTAAAATTAAGACTAGGTTACGCCATGTAATATTAGCTATATACCAGTGAAAGTCCCTTCAAAATCGGCCCAGCCCTTATGGTAGAAAGACAGACATACGGACAAAAAATTCAAAAATTACTTTTTAGTTATATGTGTCGCACGCACATACACTCATATGATATTTATTAGCTATATACCAGTGAAAGTCCTGTTAAAATCGGCCCAGCCCTTCCGGTAGAAAGACAGACATACGGACAAAAAATTCAAAAATTACTTTTTAGTTATATGTGTCGCACGCACATACACTCATATGATATTTATTAGCTATATACCAGTGAAAGTCCTGTTAAAATCGGCCCAGCCCTTCCGGTAGAAAGACAAACATACGGACAAAATATTTCAAAAATTTCTTTATATAATTATATGTGTCGTACTACACTCAGTGGTAGCGCATTGGACTGCTACGATAGGGGGCGCAGGTTCGATTACCGCTCAGTGCAAATATTTGTATGCATGAATACGTCTATTTGCATTGGTCTGGATGTTTCTATGTATAATATGTTAGTATTTACAAAAAAAACCGCATTCTGGAACCCATAACACAAGCTAGTTAAACTATGCTTACTTTTGGGTCTAGAAAGCGCTGTGTAGAATGTCGTAGAATATTTATTTATAATTTATAATAATAATATGTTATTTTAATGTTGCAAACAGACACTTCAATTTCATTTATTTGTATAGATATATAGATGGTAAAAAAAAGGTTTTAAATATCGCGTCATTACCGGCGATCGTTAGTTCGGGCAAACAGTTAGCAGAGCATTGATAGTTGGTGCTGCAGTATTGATTTTACATTAGTTAGTAATTACGCTCCTTGTAATCTCACAAGCTGAAGAGTTGCTGCTGCATTTCCTTTGCCATCATATAAGATTCTGTTAAGCACTTTTGTAAGGTACACATGTCATTATTGTAGTAATTTAACATCATGACAATGTACAGTCGGAGTCAGAGTCATTTTGAGATCAAAAAATTAAAAACCGGCATGTTTTTTTAAGTATTTTAAATTTTAAATCTGTAGTATTATTGAATTGTAAATTAGTTAAGACTGTACGTTGGAGATATAAAAAAAATACTTTGGTTATGTTAAAAGGATGATTCTGCACACAGAAATATTTTCTTGGCATTCTTGTGTTTGTTAGCGATTGACGCAAAAACTACTCCACGAATTTTGATGCGGTTTCTTTTTGTGGGAAGGTCTTGGTCAGACTTAAAATTTGCTGTATGTTTGATTACAACTGGTTAATTAGACTCGGAGTTATGACACTAAGTAGTCACATAGCATTTTCACTAAGGTATATAAAATACTTTGCTCAAAAACGAATGTTCAAAATCTGAAAATGATCATCAACTTTTTATAATGGTCACGTTATTTTTTTATAATGGTCACGTTATTTTTTTATAATGGTCACGTAATTTTTTTGAGGTCTCTGGGTAGGTAGGGCGAACGCGACGGCCCAGGCGGATCAATTAACCAATCATAGATTACACTAGGTCTCTGCTGTTGCAAAAATTGAGCGAAGCAATTTCACCAGGACTTTTTCTAACGGTGATAATTCCTCAATGGCTACTCCTATTTTCGTCTTTCTTTTTTTGTTTTGTGTATATGAACAAATTACTTAATTTAATACCAATCGCGCGAATGAGGCTTTTTTGGTTCATTGAGAAAGCAGGTTTTAATTTTTTTTTCCGGTTATAATTCCTCCGTGGTACACATGAATTTTTAATTACATAGCCTTCTTTTCCATCAGTAACATCTTTGCTTGTGTGAATTTTCATTTAAATCGGTTCAGCCGTTTGGGAGGAGAAGTCTAACGAAATACATGAGTCGTCTTAAAGACAGCAAAGCTCTAACGAGCTTCGTTCAATTAAACCAATCACGGACTCAAATGCCTCGCTTTATTGGTCGATCAGTCCTGTTATTGATTTTTTTGGTTGCTGAACGAACTCTTCGACATTTGTTCAAGATGTTTGCCGACACTTATAGATGTTTATTACACTTACTTTGTAGGTTTTGGCCTTTTTATAGATGTTTATTACACTTACTTTGTAGGTTTTGGCCTTTTTATAGATGTTTATTACACTTACTTTGTAGGTTTTGGCCTTTTTATAGATGTTTATTACACTTACTTTGTAGGTTTTGGCCTTTTTATAGATGTTTATTACACTTACTTTGTAGGTTTTGGCCTTTTTATAGATGTTTATTACACTTACTTTGTAGGTTTTGGCCTTTTTATAGATGTTTATTACACTTACTTTGTAGGTTTTGGCCTTTTTATAGATGTTTATTACACTTACTTTGTTGGTTTTGGCCTTTTTATAAACTTAACAGCTTCATACTGTAGATATTTACTGGTTGTGGGTACTATCAAATTTGATGGTGTCACTTCTTCGGTCATCAGTCCTGGTAGAAGGAGTAATAAAATGAACAGCATTTTCAGAAGTCTTTTGAATTCTGTGAAAAAAAAGAATACTTTTTAATTTTAGAGCATCGACCTCTGGGGCGTTGCGGTAGAGCGACTGCTAAGTTAGAGGTCGCGGGTTCGATTCCCGCGCAGTGGAAATATTTGTGTGCATGAATATGAATATTTGCATTGGTCTGGGTGTTAATATGTATAATATGTATGTCAGAAAGAAAGAAAGAAACGTTTATTTGATGCATGCAGGTCACACATTAAACATTTCACTTAACCTAGAACATGGTTTGTTAATTTGTTATATGCCACGCGTTTGCATCAAAGGAGTGTCCAGTTCAGCATATGCCAGGCGGACGGACCTTGGCGTTGGTTATCAACTGGAACCCATGTATGTATTTGTGAGTAGTTATGTGTTTAAATGTGAGAGTATGGTATGTGTCATGATATGTGTAAAAATGTATCTAAGATGTATATCCGAATTCTAGAACCCAAGCTAGTTAAGCTATGTTTACTTTGGGCCTATATTGCGCTGTGTAGAATGTCGTAGAATATATTTATATTTATTCATGTCGCCATAGCGCAGCGCTAGCCTTTGTGACTATCGTGCAAGAAGACCCAAGTTTAATTTCCTAGCGAGGCAAAGTGTTTCTGTTAGGAAATTTAAGCCTTATCTCAAGAAACAAGAATCAAGCGGTTCGGCACCTCTTTCCTTTGCCGCACCATCAAGACTTGGAATTCTTCACCAGCACACGTGTTCCCTTCTTCCTACAGTCCCGGGACCTTCAAGCGGGGCGTGAACTAGAATCTGATGAAGCCATCCAGCTGAGAGCCACTATTGTAACATTATTAGTGTCTGTAATGGTGACCCTCATTCCTGAAACTTTACCTTTAGCATACCATCAGGCGCGGTGAAGTAATATTGACTGTATATGATTTTAGATTGACATAGTCATTTACATTAAAATTATAATTATTAACGGGATATTTACCATGTTACAAGTGCCATGATCACGGATGTACTGAAGTTCTGCGAGCTAGTTGTTACTACCGATACGATACGGTTTGCCTAGTAACAACTAGCTCGCAGAACTTCAGCACATCCGTGATCATGGCACTTGTAACAGTGCCGAAATATCGGATACTTAAATATAATAATATAATATAATAATTATAATATTAATATTGACTGATTGAGCATAATACGAACAGAAATGAAGCATACTACGGCTGGATTTCAGCGATGGATAGAAACGCGTATAATTTAACTTAAAGAGCGTTAGCACATTTCAGTTAATTAATTTCATTGAGTAAAACGGGAAAGCTCATTTTTAATTAAACGAATTATCACTGGATAGTCATTAATTTTCCATTTAGTCAGGGCCACTATTATATAAAAAGTAACTTAGTTTAGTTTAACTAAATTAAATTATTAAAAATGTTATTTTAGTTTTACATCATCCTATCCTACTAATAGATTTAGATCGGAAAAAGAGAACATCTAGGACGGGACTTGAACCCACGGCCAGTCGCTTACAGGGAATGCTCTGAGCAACGGAGCTAACTAGACTCATCCCAGATATTCGAAATTCTCCGATATATTATTTACGTCTCGTGGCGACGCTGGAGCCATCTACCGTAATTCTTGCGAACTACGGAAACAATGAATGACTTTTCAATCAATTTATACATTGTTTATTGATTACTCCGCATCATTATTTCAATGATTTTTTTTAAGCAATTAGCATGCTATCCTACTAATATTATTAACGCGGAAGTTTGTGAGTATGGATGGATGGATTTCAACCAAGATGGATACTCAACCAAGCTCTAACTGGTGAACGGATCTGGCTGTTTTTTTTTTAATATTTAGGACACGTCAATTTGACTTCACCTCGTCTGGTAAGCTGAAGGTAAAGCCTCAGGAAAGAGGGTCACCATAACATACACGTACCATGTTAACAATGGTGGCACTCAGCTTGACGGCCTCATCAGAAGAGGATTGTCGTCGCAGCACCGCGTGACCCCCACCGGTCCCACTAGTGCTGCGACCACAATCCCCCTGCCCGGCTATGCACTTGCTGACCCCTGAACGCAATCAAACCGAAATTGTATTACTATGGAGGGTTTTTCGCAATCGTGCACGGTGGTACCCACCCGGCGGAATTTTGTGACAAATTTGTGTCATCAAATTTCTACCACCAGGGAAATTTGGTAGAACAGACAGATTATAGTCTGGAATAACCGACTTATCCATAGAATAAGATCCCATGGGAAGCGGGAAGAATTCCAAGCGGGTTTAGCCGCGGGTAAAGACTAATAATCTATAAATATAAAAATATTTGTGTGTTTGTGTGCGCTTCAAGACCTCAAAAAGTTCTGCATTGATTGACCCACGTCAAAGATATTTTTAGCGTTTCGTTGCCAAACGGCAAAAACCGGAACCCTAATAGATTCGTCATGTCTGTCTATCTGTCCGTCCGTATGTCACTGCCACTTTTTTCAGAAACTATAAGAACTATGCTGTTGAAACTTGGTAAGTAGATGTATTCGGAAAACCGCATTAAGATTTATACACAAAAATAGAAAAAAAAAACAATAAATTTTGGGAGTTTCCCATATTTAGCACTGAAACTCAATTGTTTTTTTCATCAGACCCATACGTCCTATCTATAGATAGGTCTTCAAAAATGATGGTTAGGTTTCTAATATCATCTTTTTCTAAACTGAATAGTTTGCGCGAGAGACACTTCCGAAGTGGTAAAATGTGTAACTTCTAAAATAAGAGAATGATAAAAGTTAAGAAAATATATGATGTACATTACCATGTAAACTTCCACCGAAAATTAGTTTGAACGAGACCTAGTTTTAATACGTCATAAATCGTAAACCGCAATTTACCTTTCATTCTCTCAACTCAAATATAAAAATTCTAAAAATAATTATATAAGGTTACTTGCTTGTACGGAACCCTTCATGGGCGAGTCCGACTCGCACTTGGCCGCATTTTTTATTATTTACGTATTTGTTCTGTGGTGAAGCGGGGAACTTTGATCTGCTATCTATACAAATATCATCATCATCATCTGAGCGTTGTATCCCGATTACATCCGAGGCCTACTCCTCGGAGCCCGGGGTCCGCTTTCCAGCTTTTCTTTCTCCACTTCACATGATCTTGGGTCAACATCCATAGTAGAGAGACCATTGGCACGCATGTCATCCCTTACGACGTCAAAACAGCACTTCTTGGGTTTTCCCCCGGGAGCGTTGAAAGTGCCATGGCCAGAAAATTATAAGTGCATTTTATTTGCGATCGCACGGAGATGGAGGCTGCCGGGCACGCAGCATGTCCGTGGAATCGCATATCTATATAAATGTAAACGGCTATTATAAGCCGACATTGGATATACTAGGACGGTTACCAGCTTCGCAATCAACCCAAACTTAAACGTAGCGAGATTTGCCTATCAAACAATAGGTCAACGTCCGACCGGTCGACTTTTTCCATTGATTTGGTTTTTCGGTGATTATTCCTCGATGGTAAGACCGATCTGGACATTCGACCCCTTACGACACTCAGTAATGTCTACTTGATCACCGTGGCAAATTTGGTCGAGATCGGTCAAACGGTCTCGGAGGAATATCATTTGTTTGAAATGCAACTTTAAAACCAAAGACGCTTCGCTCGCCTTCGGCTCGCTACGCTTAATTAACAGTCTCTTATATTAAAATTGCATCAATGCTACGCTACCCATGAAACGATGCCGCCGCCTCTTTCTGTGAGCAGGTAATGCGCGCGAAAGACACGGCGGTGAGGGAGCAGGAGAGAACCCTGCCCCCTGAGTTCCGCAGCCTGCGGCGAGGACGCCGCAAACTTGTCTACCCAGGAATACTGAACCCCATGATCAGGGCCCGAGGACGGCAGTCGGCCGACTCGCCCACCTTACAGAAACAGGCCAAGACGGAGGCGTGTCTTGTGTCCCCTACACACGCCTGCCAACTCACTGTTGCGGGATAAAACCTGACCCCACCAGGCGAAGCCGCGGTGGCGGCCAAAGTCCGCCGGTAACCCTGGGGTTATCCTTTCGAGGGCTTACCCGGGGTGTCCGGCAATGGACATTTGGGGAGGACACCGTGTGGTTTTAGTCGGTCCGATTCCGACACGCCCACCCCATAGGTGCCAAGGAAGCCCTTGGGGGTTTCCACACGTTAAAAAAAACCCATTAAACGATAAAGCCTATTGTGTACAATTATGAGAAAATTTGTTAATTTCACAATTTAGTTTTTAAAGGCAAGGTCACCTTGGAGATAATTGGAGCTACCTACGAAGGTTAATGGTATATCAGATCATTACAAATCTAATTTTAAGTTGAAAATATCAACACTGCAAGTAATACTCAAACTTGTAAGGGCCATTTCAGATCAGTCGGAAAAATGGTCGAGAAATTTTTGGGTGGTAATTTAATATGGGTATAATTTAAGCTATCGACTATTAAATCGCCAAAATGTAGTTGCCAAAGAATAAAACAAGTTGAATTCCTGAGACGAGCTCAGCCGAATACAAGGGATTTTCGATTTGGCGATTTTAATTTTTTTTGCGAATTTTTCCGATTTTTTCTTTATCTTGCAATGGTTCACCCCAGCACGAATCTATTACCGAAAACAGCAACTCGATAGCTCATCTCCTTCATACCCAAAACCGTACCAGAAAATTGGCAACGACGATGTCGACGACGACGACAACTCGATAGCAATAGGGCTTTTCTAAAGAAAATCCCTAAAAACAATGTCTATCCTACTAATATTTTAAACGCGTAAGTTTGTGAGTGTGTATCTATGTTTGTTGCTCTTCCACGCAAAAACGGCTGAATGGATCTGGATGAAATTTGGCATAGGGATAGATTATAGTCTGGAATAACACATAGGCTACTTTTTATCTCGGGACTATGTTCCCATGGGAACAGGATTCCACGCGAAGCCGCGGGCAACAGTTAGTTATTATATAATTTCAAGTCTTCCTCCAAGCCTTCTCCCAACTCAGTTGGCGTCTTCAGTCTAAAAGTCTTTCAGGCTTCGATATTTTCCGTGAAGCTACTGCAATATGGCGGCCATAACCCACTGGCAATATCGAAATACTGTAATTAGACCATTTGTCGGACATTTTAGGGCTCCTACTACCCTTAACGACTGCCTTAGATGTTCGTATGGCAACCGGGAGCGAGGGCCTAACGTGCTCTCTGTTCATCTTAAGAATGGTCACCCAATCTTTCTTTTTTACATGTGGAAACCCCCACGGGCTTCACTCTACCGGTGCCAGCGATGAGGTGGGTATGTCGGAAGCGAACCGACTAAAACCACACAGTATCCTTACCAAGCGCGTATTACCAGGCACCCCGGGTACGCCCTCGAAAGGATAACCCCAGGGTTACCGGCGGACTTTGACCACCGTTGCGGCCTCGCCTTTGGGGTTGGGTTTATCCCGTATCGGTGAGTTGGCAGGCGTGTGTAGGCCTCTGTCTTGGCCTGCTTCTGTAATTGACGATGGTCACCCATCTCAAGACTGTCTTGGCTAGTGTTGCATAACTTTTCAATGTGTTAACCTACCCGGTTATCACTGAACCAGCCAGTATCCAGCTCAGTGTCAAGTCTGTCTTTATTAAAACAGGTTTGTCCTGATAACTGTACATTATAGGTCGCCCATTGTACTTTTCTTTTTAATTTCAGTTGTTATTCAATTCAACCGACGTATAATAAAGTATAAAATAAATAAATAAATTGATCATTAAAATATTTCACTTAAAAAGTGACATTTGTGTCCGATGTCGTTGATGCATTATCACATGTAACCTAACACGAAGTGTAACTTCATTTAAGCGTAGGAGAGGGAGCGGGAGAGAACCCTGCCCTCCGAGGTCCACCGGTACCTCTTGCGTTATCCTTTCGACGGCGTTGTAATCTGCAACCGATAAGCGACATATTTGGCGACAAATCTACCATTTTGGGTACCCATCTTTGACCTTGCCTTTGCCTCTGTGGCGTAGCGGTAGTGCATTCGACTGCTACGACAGGGGGCGCGGGTCCGATTCCCGCTAAGTGCAAATATTTGTATGAATGAATATGTCTATTTGCATTGATCTGGGTGTTTCTATGTGTAATACGAATGTATTTACAAAAAAAAAACCTGGAACCCATAACACAAGCTTTTTTTCTTTTTGTAGCGTGTGGAAACCCCCACGGGCTGCACTCCATCGGTGCCGACGATAGGGTGGGCGTGTCGGAATCGGATCGACTAAAACCACACGGTGTCCTTCCCAAGTGTCCGTTGCCGGGCACCCTGGGTAAGACCTCGAAAGGATAACCCCAGGGTTACCGGCGGACTTTGGCCGCCACCGCGGCCTCGCCTGGTGGGGTCGGGTTTTATCATCCCAAGCATATCCGGTGGTCTCCCACCCTCACCCTGGTGCCTCTCCAACCACTCCTTCATAATCGGTCTCCATAACACAAGCTGGTTAAACTATGCTTACTTTGGGTCTAGAAAGCGCTGTGTAGAATGTCGTAGAATATTTATGTATATTATTTAAAAAAAACTATTATTAATAGGCTAAATATTTTCTTCTTTGAAACAAATGTCTATTCATTGAATGAACTACGATTTATTAAATTGTCACCAGGAATGATGACCAAATGTCATCATTCCTGGTGACAATTTTTATATATTTGAGAATGAAATTTTATTTTTCGTGAATGAAAATATTTCGCGGCGACAGCTTATTAATTAGATAATCACAGTTGATGACAAACATAAACCTTGCTGATGAAAAATATAATTTCCATTTAATATCAACCACATTCCGTTTAGCCCAAGCTTAAAATAGTTTGTCGGATAAGTGCTTCATACAATTTTGCCTATCTACGTGTTATTAAGACTATAATATATCACTGTACCAAAATTCAGACAGATCCGTACAGCCATATAAGTATGTTTATCCGCATTCTGGAACCCATAATACAAGCTAGTTTAACTATGCTTACTTTGGGTCTAGAAAGCGCTGTTTATCGTATATTTATATTTATTTGAGCTTGATTGAGTAATAAACAAACATAATAGTAAGATTTAACTTAACTGTACCTTCTCAAGTGTCATTATTCGAAGATTTTGTTAATCCTGGTTTACAGAAGCAGTGGAAATATCCGTGGGATTAGTTCCATAAATTTGTTATAACCTATCGAACCTGTACATTCTAGCGAGAAAATATTGTAGAGGGGGGCGCTGCCAGTATTTTGTAATGCGATTGTATTCTGTCACACCGATCTTGTAATTGCCGTGAGAACTAGGAAAGTAAGACGCATACGTTTTATTGTATGCCGTCAACATCATTAAGATGATATTGGTAATAAATACGAAAATTCTTCTATAGCTACTAGCTAGCTATTTATTGTGGAAACTCTCATTAAAATTATTAAATATAAAGAAATATTTTAGTAACGCAATAGTAGTTAAGTTTTTGCAACTATTCGCTCCCTGATGGAGCGAATAGTTGCAAAAACTGAAACCTCTGAAGGCATCCAGTTGTATCTGAGGCTCTCACCTGGAAGCCCCGAAGTCCGTTTACTCCTTCTGTTTTCGATTTGACTTATTCAGCCTTTATGCGAACCACTTCAGTGTTCGACCTCTCAACCACAGGAGAAGAGGGTTATTCGTCAAGTAGTTGGTTTACTAGCTTGACACCCTGCCATCAGGATCGGGACCCAAAAACACACATAGTTTTATTGGGTATAATTTATTGGTATCTGAAGAGATTGCGAGGACTCGGACCCCATGACCTTGACACTTTTTTTTTCGTGCGGAAATCTCTTCGGATACCCCCCCGCTGGCCAGCGAGGGCGGTTATGTCGGGCTTGAACCGACTACAATCAACGTTTCGACTGTAAATGGTACGAATTCATAAAAACTAATGAGATTTGAGTATTTGTTGTAGTAGTATGTGAGCAGAGGCAATGGCAGCTACAGCACTGCCAGCCGTTCTAGTAATATGACTATGAACAATGGTGTCCACGTATGATGCGTAACACACCAGAGTTCTACCCATTTTCCAAGCCTTTAATAATATAACTAGGTCTGCAAGGCGAATCGCTGCTTGCATTGTTGAGCTGAGTGAGACATCGTGAATCAGATTTTGAAAATTTTGAACAGTGATCATTCCTCCGTGGCAAGTCCGATTTTGAAAATTCTTTTTGAAAGTCACAACTCTGGACATGCTTTCTGAGCGTGTAAAGTTTGGTCACAGTGTCTCGAGCGGTTATTATGTAATTCCATCTGGATTTTTTTTAACGGTGATCATTCCTCTGTGGTAGCATTAATTTTTTCAAAATATATCCATAAACCTTCCTCTGGTTGACCTCTTTAATCATGCCAAATTTGGTTCTGATTGGATTAGTAGTTTAGGAGGAGACCTGTGACAAAGAAAATGCTGAAGTCTGGTATGAGGAGCTTTCGCTCGACTGCGTCTCACTCAGCTCAAAAAATAAATATGAAAAAAATCACATTATGTAGGTATTAAATACTAAATACGGGTTATTAAATTACATAACTTCTTCATAACTTCTCGCCTCTATCCCCGAAGGCGTAGGCAGGGGTGTATTACACACCCACGATTCGCCATTTATGTTTAGGTGCCAATGTAATAGGGGGCGAGCCTATTGCCATCTACCGGTCACATTACTAAGCGAGCGATAATTAACATTTTTAATACATACTTTACTACGAAAAGTCAAAGGTGTGTGCCCGGGGCGACTGGGGATCGATCTCGAGACCTCGTCTCGGCAGTCCGTTACGAACACCACTGGGCTTTAATTTTTTTTTTTAAAGAATATTAGTAAGCGAAATTACTAATGTTCCCCTAACCCCTCCAGCTAAGCTAAATTGCTTGTGTTAGG
Organism: Cybosia mesomella; assembly: GCA_946251805.1. Classification (NCBI taxonomy): domain Eukaryota; kingdom Metazoa; phylum Arthropoda; class Insecta; order Lepidoptera; family Erebidae; genus Cybosia; species Cybosia mesomella. Next base: position 17,341,958 of record OX276415.1, read on the forward strand.
AGTGGGTTCACGTCGGTAGTGTAATGGTCAGGATTCGAACCCGGGACCTCTCGATCGTAGGGTCGACTCCTTAACCACTAAGCTACCGATGCTTCAAAATGTGTAAATTATGTTAACAAATATGTTTAACCGCTAGAACCTATACCACAAGCCATGCTTAGTGTAGTCTAGATAGCGTTGTGTAATAACCCAAAACATTTTACTGACGTGTTTTTTCACGATAATTGTAGCGTGTGTATGCACGTACATCGTACGGCGTTTCATTATCATAATTACATTTACTTTCGGAGTCAAAACACAGCTGTGGTGCCGGTCACACCGTAAACAAACCCGAATATTAACCACCATGTTCCTCATGCGAATAGCGATAAGGTTTAGTTGCAAAGTTCAGGGTTTAATGGGGTTTTATGTTTCATATTGAGTCGTACGCGTACATACGTACGTACGTACGTACGTATCTGTTTCTCTTCCTATTAAATGCGATGCTTGTTGTTGAATTAAAGATGTGGACTGTACACATTATGTAACGAAACTAGTGTCCGATCCGTGAAGGTGTATATAGGTATCAATATTAGGTTCTGTTTATGTAACCCTATTTGGAGAATAAGCTTTTTTTTTTTTTTTTTATATTTAGGACACGTCAATTTGACTTCACCTCGCCTGATCGTAAGCTGAAGGTAAAGTCTCAGGAAAGAGGGTCACCATTACATACACGTACCATGTTAACAATGGTGGCACTCAGCTTGACGGCCTCATCAGAAGAGGATAGTCGTCGCAGCACCGCGTGACACCCACCGGTCCCACTAGTGCTGCGACCACAACCCCCCTGCCCGGCTATGCACTTGCTGACCCCTGAACGTAATCAAACCGAAATTGGATTACTATGGAGGGTTTTTCGCAATCGTGCACGGTGGTAGAAGTTACAAAAAACCGGCCAAGTGCGGATTTATATGGGACATATGGGTTTGATGAAAAAAATGTTTTGGAGTTTCAGTTCTAAGTATGGGGAACCCCTAAAATTTATTGTGTTTTTTCTATTTTTGTGTGAAAATCTTAATGCGGTTCACAGAATACATCTACTTACCAAGTTTCAACAGCATAGTTCTTATAGTTTCAGACAAAAATGCCAGTGACATACGGACGGACAGACAGACAGACTTGACGAATCTATAAGGGTTGCGTTTTTGCCATTTGGCAACGGACGAATGACAAATGACGGCCCGTCGTCATTGCTTGATCAGCTGTTATTAGTTTTCTGGTGGGGCAGTAAGTGCACATGCGCGCACGTTTTGACGTTTGTTCATGAAAGTTTGCCAGTAACTATAGGAGGCGTAGAAAACAAAGTACTATCTTGAAGTCGTAAGGGATGATTATCATCTTCCGAGCCAGCCAAGTCAGTTGGGGTCGACGTATCAGTATAAACCACGAAGAGGCTGAACATCCCCGAGGGGGCCATCTCGAAACCGGAGATGGCCCAGGGTCAGTCGGGGTGCGAGGGATATGCTCTATGGGCAACCTTACACCCCGGCGTCCGCAGACCCAAGACGGCGTGCGGTTTTAGTCGGTTCGAGCCCGACATAACCGCCCCCGCTGGCCGGCGGGGGGGTATCCGAGGGGATTTCCGCACGAAAAAAAAAAAAAAAAAAAGGCTGAACATCGATATTATCCGTGAAGCAACTGCTATTTGATTTCCTCAACCCACTGGCTATATTGAAATTCTGTAGTTAGACCAGAGGGAGATCCATGAGCGCAGGCCTGGGGGTGGCAGGTGAGGCCGCCTGTCACCCCAGCAGAAGCAGGCCGGGACGGTGGGGCGACTAGCGCTCCTCCCCCAAACCGGGCAAGACGGGGACACCGTGGTTCCCAAACCCGAGGAGGCCATCTCGAAACCGGAGATGGCCCAGGGTCAGTCGGGGTGCGAGGGATATGCTCTATGGGCAACCTTACACCCCGGCGTCTTAAGACCCGAGACGGCGTGCGGTTTTAGTCGGTTCAAACCCGACATAACCGCCCTCGCTGGCCGGCAGGGAGGTACCCGAAGGGATTACCGCACGAAAAAAAAAAGACCAGAGGGAGAATTCTCGTAATAAAAAAATATTCAAAATTCAGTCTGAATCTGGTCTCAATCTCATATCGACCTCCCATATGTCAAAAAAGATGTTATCATAACAAAATTTTGTTCAAAATATTAAATTTCTTGTTATCAGGTTGAAAATAATTCACCAGCTTGAGCGTCAATCTCAGTTGTATCCAAGGTTTGCTCCTTCACTCCTACTATTTTCCATTGACTTTTATGGGAGTGACTACTGTCAGTCCCGTAATCCGTCCGTTATTCAGCAAGTGTGCCGCTTAGCAAGTGAGGTTGACCTGGGCCTCGGACCTTAGTGGAGATTTTGTTATTTCTTTTTTTTACGTGTGGAAACCCCCACGGGCTTCACCTTATCGGTGCCGACGATGAGGTGGGCTTGTCGGAATCGGACCGACCAAAACCACACGGTGTCCTCCCTAAGTGTACATTGCCGAGCACCTCGGGTAAGCCCTCGAAAGGATAACCCCAGGGTTACCGGCGGACCTTGGCCGCCACCGCGGCCTCGCCTGGTGGGGTCGGGTTTTATCCGGCGTCGGTGAGTTGGCAGGCGTGGGTAGGACACACGCGACACGCCTCCGCCACGGCCTGCTTCTGTAAGGACGGCGAGTCAAGTCGACGGCTGAGCCCTGATTCGCGAGCCCGGCTCCGGCCTAAGGCCCCGCTCCAGCACCTCCTTGCGTCATTGGTACAACAGCGCAAGGGCTCTCGCTTCCAGGTCCCATAGGGGGGTCCCAGCTAGGAGACATGCCACCTCGACGGAGATCGTGCGATACCCCCTGATGACTCTGACGGCCATTGCTTTTAACGGGCTGTTTAGAACCGCGCAGCACCTAGTCGTATCCGATGTTCCACGGGAGTGGCCCTAGGACCGACCCCTGTGGAGCACCGCACGACACTTCTGGCCGCCCTTTTTTTTTTTTTTTTTTTTTTTATCGTGCGGAAATCCCTTCGGATACCCCCCCGCCGGCCAGCGGGGGCGGTTATGTCGGGCTTGCACCGACTAAAACCGCACGCCGCCTCGGGTCTTCAGACGCCGGGGTGTAAGGTTACCCATAGAGCATGTCCCTCGCACCCCGGCTGACCCTGGGCCATCTCACCACTAACAGCATCGCTCATCCTGTCTCCTCTGAAAGCAGAGGAGTACGGAGAGCGATGTGTTCCCGCCACGTTGGGTATTGGCCGACGATCAATGCCAACCCTATGAAGGGGTGAAGGGGAAGCCATTGACCGCCGCCCAGGGTGTACCGGCCGCTCCGATTCCGTTCCCCCCGGACTGCAGCGGGATCGGAATCGGAGCGACACTCGAGGAGGTTACCCAACACACACCCCACTTCTGGCCGCCCTGGCCCTAGTCAGCTCGGGTAAACTATGGCCCTCTCGGATAGGTATGCCTTGACAATGCGGAGGCGGTAAGAAGGCACTGCGTGAAACGAGAGAGCCTCCCTAACGCAGCTCCAGGATAGGTTTGTTATTAGATAATTTTTCAGCCATGTCTAACTACCTAGATATATAAAAGTTATAGGTCGTTTTATAACCTCGATGATCGCTTAATCCGCTCGGATGCTGCCGCATCACGAAACCCTCGTTATCTTAAGTAAATTACCGAACTAAACTTATTATATTAAGTAATGGCTATGTTAAGCCATCATAATTCCTCGTCTACTCATCCGAAATCCTGTAAAACTATTTTTTTACGTGTATTTTTTGTATTGTATTTAAAAGGTGTTGTTAGTATTTGTATGTATGCATGTATTTTTTGTATTTGGCAGGCAGGCCAGGGTCAATCTCACAGACCACAATATACTAATCAAATTAATGATGTATTAAAAAAAGGGCAGTTCAAAAGCATTCGTAACTCCAGGCTTGCACGAAAGGTTTAATGACAGTAGAGAAAGCTCGTTAAGTGTGTAATTACAGAAGCAGATGGTAGGCTGTTATCTCTGTCTACCCCGTAGGGAACAGTCGAGATGTGTGTGACAATATGATATTTATGGTGTACAGAGTTAACATTTACATTTTAATTTCTGCATGGTTCGCTATGGAGTGAAAATCGGAAAGTGGACGCCGCCTTGCCTCGAGGTGATGGCTTCTGATGTAACTGGTAAAGGCTGTAAAACGCTGAAAGGATGATTATATTTGGTTTGCTGTGACCTTCATTCGAGCACCAATCGCAGTTTCACCCAAACCTTACACTTTTAGGAGCCCCGGGTGTGCTCTTCTACCGCTGAAGAAGAAAAGTGGACTAAAAGTAAGACTACGCAAAGCGCAAAAAGCACTGTACCAGTTTAGTGACACGTTGGGAGTATTAAAGCCTTGTACGGACTAAGCGTTACAATGTACGCGTAATTTGTTACGCGTACACAGGAACGTCAGTTAGTTACAGTACGCGGGTCGACTTCCGAATCGCGTTGAGTCGTCACCCGTCAGCTCTGTGGCGGATAATGGCTGGCTGACTCTCGACTACGCGTTCCTAATCCAGCAATGCAATGTGCCCTGTACGTGTATTGAAAATACTTAGATTACGCGTACATTGGAACATTGTACATTGGACAGATGGTGAAACCCAGCTCAAATCTATGTTCGCAATGTTTTACAAACTAACTGTTACTCTAAAATTATAGTTTTTAATTTTTTCTTATAGAAGATAGGCTCGCGTTTGACCACTATCTCACCTGTTGATAAATGATGATGTGGTGGAAGATGGTGGAATCTATTCACCATTCCCCCACCGCCGGCCAGCGGGGGAGGTTAAGTCGGGCTTGAACCGACTAAAACCGCACGCCGCGCCCTCTCGAATCTTCAGACGCCGGGTGTAAGGAGGCCTATAAGGCATTTACCTCGCACCCCAACTGACCCAGGGCCATCCCCGGATTCGAAATGGCCCCCTTGGGTTTGGGAACCACGGTGTACCCATCTTGCCAAAGGAGGGGGGGGGGGGGCGCTTTCTGAGTATGTTGCGAGCTCGTCGGGCCGGGAGGGTTCTAAATCTCACCCGGGCTCGCTCCCCCACCTCCTTCTCAACCTATTCACTCTAGACTTGAAGATTCCCAGGTTATAGCTTTCCGGAAGCACAGACTCAGGCAGGGCATTTATTAGAAAGTTCTTATTAGAGTTATGAAAATTTTAATCTTGAGACTAAAAATCTAATAGCAACAATGTACCAACGGATCCTGTAATTAAAAACTGCATCCGAGAATACTACGATAATAAATAGCAATCTACGATAACCACTCATTACGACTCAGTTATCTCATTCATCACAATCACAACAAAACTATCATGCAAAACGGCGTCAGTATTCGCACGGAGCGCGGGAAAAGCCGCCATGTTGCCAACATGGCGTCTATCTATGACACAAGGCTCACACGGGACAATAGCGATCAAAATAAACAAAGCATTGTGTACTTTTTATTTTATTTTTAGATTGATTGGAATCTAGTGATTGAGAGGATTATTGGTATTGATAGTTTTCTAGTAAAATAGTGAAATTGATTGGATTTTTAATCAATCAGAATGATAGCACGGAGATTATTGAATTTTCAGTTTACGCTTTGTATATAATATGAAGCGTGGCGAGTGTTTTGAACTTATTTGTAAACACATACAAATGGAATGAATATAAAATACACTGGATCGAATCGGGAGAGAAACTCCTGTAATTGGAAACTGACGGATGAGGCTCTGATGTAGGTGGTGGTTATATCGACGCCAAGTAACAGTATTTAAACTGTTGCGTTCCGTTCGGTGAGTGATAGTGCCGGAGCCCAAACTCCTTTCCCATCCCCTCCCAAACTGCTTTTTCATCCCTCCCAAACTCCTTTCCCATCCCCTCCCAAGCTCCTTTCCCATCCCCTCCCAAACTCCTTTCCAATCCCCTTTCCTTTACAGGGTCGGCAGCGCGAGTGTAACGCCACTAGTGTTGCACACGTCCATAGGCCGCGGTAACCGCTTCCCATCAGGTGGGCCGTGTGCTTGTCTGCCACCTTAGTGGTATAAAAAAAATAAGGTGGTCCTTCCGGGGTCAAGAGGTCATACGGCAGTCGCTGCCGTAAAAGCCATAATAAGTCATCAAAAGGGGAAAAAGAAAATGGTGAAAGCCTGTAATAGGGAACAACTTTAAGATATATTGGAATGAATAAAATTACACTGCATAGGTATCTGAAGAGAAACTCGTGCCATAAATATGTCATCAAGCCGAGCCAAAGTACAGTTCGTGCCAGGGTTTTAGCATAGCCAACTTTTCTTAATACCCGGGTATCCGGTATTATTTTTCCAAATAACTGGGTATACCCGGATATTTGCAATTTTGGCAGAAAACGATGGTTATAGGGTACTGCCTGTTAAGCTAGAATCATGAAATTATGCAGGAAGCAAGGTCTTATAACACAAGTCAAGTGAAAAGTCCGAGCACCGTAAATATGTAACTACATAGGCATAACATAAACATAACTTCACGCCTGTATCCCCGAAGGGGTAGGCAGAGGTATATATTTAAAATTATAAGCGGCGATTGCCCAGTGGCGTACGTAACGGACTGCGGAGACGAGGTCTCGAGTTCGATCCCCAGTCGCCCCGGGCACACCCCTCTGACTTTTCGTAGTTATGTGTGCATTAATAAATGTTAATTATCACTCGCTTAATAATGTGCCCGGTAGATGGCAATAGGCTCGCCCCCTATTACATTGGGACCTTAACGTAACTGGCGAAACGTGGGTGTGTAATACACCTCTGCCTATCCCTTCGGGGATACTGGCGTGTAGTTATGTCATGTCATGTCATGTCATGTCATGTCCTGTCATGTCATGTCATGTTATGTTATGTTATGTTATGTTATATTTAAAAATGTTATTTAAAACTTAGTTGAAACAAATCAATTTTAGTCTATTGCCAAAAGCCAAATTAGTTTGTCGCTTAACATGATATTTTAGATACAATATTAACCATATCAATACAAAGGCATATGATATATATCCTGTATCGATATTATTAGATGCGATACGATATATCCAGACATAGCAACAAATCGGCCATCGCTACTTTTTTTTTACGTGTGGAAACCCCCACGGGCTTCGGTGTCGGAATCGGACCGACTAAACCACACGGTGTCCTCCCCAAGTGTCCATTGCCGGGCACTTTTGGAGTTAGTTTAGTTATTTGTAGTGGGTGCTAATTTACTAATATTATTCTTAAAGCCGCCGCGCCACTTGGTACTTATTAATTTACCGAGATTTTTAATTTTTGATGAATTCTTTGGCCAAACTGGATACCCGGGTACCCGTATTTGACAATGAAATAGTATCGAGGCACTAATAATTTCAAATATCGGGGTATACTTACCCAGATCCGGGTATACTCACCCGGTACCCGGGTAGAAAATTCTGGTCCGTACTGTTAAAACGGCATTATTGAAATTGTAGTATGGCTAAAATCAATGAGTTCCAGGTTTACTACAAGACAAACTGTTTGGAACTAAAAATATCTCATGGTTCCGGGGGTGAGGCAGAAATGGGTGAGACGCAGAAGCTAGATAAATGAGTTAATGAATAATTTTTACGGCTATCATCATCCACACCGGTTTTCCAGCTCCGTCCAAAGTGTTCACTTTGGACCCCGAGCCCGACTTTTCCGGTAGCGACTGCCGCCTGACCTCTATAGTGCGCCTTTTTAGGGTTCCGTTGCCAAATGGCAAAAAACGGAACCATTATAGATTCGTCATGTCTGTCTGTCTGTCCGTCCGTATGTCACACAGCCACTTTTTTCCGAAACTTGAAGAGTTAACACTTGGTAAGTAGATGTATTTTGTGAACCGCATTAGGTTTTCAAACAAAAATGGAAAAAAACAATAAATTTTGGGGTCCCCATACTTATATACTGCCAGTGGGGACGCCGTTTGACCAGACGGGTGATCAGCCCTTCTATGTGGGGCCATTTCACCCATTTCCCCTATAACGACTGTCATATATATTCGTATGGCAACCGGGACCGACATCTTAACGTGCTCTCCGAGGCACGACCAGACCAATGCAAATACTCACATTCATGCATACAAATATCCACACCGAGCGGGGATCGAACCCGCGCCTCCTGCGCAGCGGCCGCTTTCAATACCGCCACGCCACGGAGGCTGCCGTCCCCATACTTAAAACTGAATCTCAAATTTTTTTTTCGTCTAACCCATTAGTTATGGTATCTATGGATAGGTCTTCAAAAATGATATTGAAGTTTATAATATATTTTTTTTCTAAACTCAATAGTTTGTGCGAGAGACACTTCCAAAGTGGTAAAATGTGTGTCTACTGTAACTTCTAAAATAAGAGAATGATAAAACTAAAAAAAATATATGATGTACCATGTAAACTTCCACCGAAAATTGGTTTGAACGAGATTCTGTAAGTAGTTTTTTTTTAATACGTCATAAATCGTAAACCGCAATTTACCTTTCATTCAATCAACTCAAATATAAAAATTTTACTTGCTGCTACGAAACCCTTCATGGGCGAGTCCGACTCGCACTTGGCTGGTTTTTATAGTCTGTATGAGGAGGGCAGGGGGGGAGGGGGGATTTTATTGTGCACCGTTAGGTACCACGTGGACATTTATTAATAAACTTAGGTTATATCATGCATGACAACATAATGTTATTAGTGGAAGTTGGCAAGGTAAGGAGCAGTGTTTTATTATTTATTACGGGAGCATGGCTTGTGTGTAGTGTAGGAGCTAGTATGCATTTTTTTATATTTAGGACACGTCAATTTGACTACACCTCGCCTGATGGTAAGCTGAAGGTAAAGTCTCAGGAAAGAGGGTCAACATTACATACACGTACCATGTTAACAATGGTGGCACTCAGCTTGACGGCCTCATCAGAAGAGGATTGTCGTCGCAACACCGCGTGACACCCACCGGTCCCACTAGTGCTGCGACCATAATCCCCCTGCCCGGCTATGCACTTGCTGACCCCTGAACTATGGAGGGATTTTCGCATACCCACCCGACCGAATTTTGTGACAAATTTGTGTCATCAAATTTCTACCACCAGTATATTTTCTGGTTATTCTACTAATATTGTAAAAGTGAAAGTTCTTCATAAACTTTTACTTTTACAATATTAGTATCTTTGTATGTTTGTCACTCAATCACGCTTAAACGTCTGAATGGATCTGGCTGAAATTTGGTACAGTGATGGATAATATAGTCTAACATGCATACGATTATCTAGCATATAAACGCTAACCCCCTAGAATAGGTTCCCATAGATTAGTAGATTAGTAACGTGGTCAGGATTCTACTATAATCTATATAGTGCCAAATTTCATCTAGATCCGATCAGCTGTTTTTGCGTGATTGTAAATAAATATATAAATAAATATTCTACGACATTCTACACAGCGCTTTCTAGTCCCAAAGTAAGCATAGTTTAACTAGCTTGTGTTATGGGTACCAGAATGCGGATAAACATACTTATATACTTTTTTTTTTGTAAATACATACATATTATACATAGAAACACCCAGACCAATGCAAATAGACATATTCATGCATACAAATATTTGCACTGAGCGGGAATCGAACCAGCGCCCCCTGTCATAGCAGTCGAATGCACTACCGCTACGCCACAGAGGCCGTTCTGTATCAATGCATTCATCCATATACTCATCCAGCAACCAATGCTCAAAAAGCTGTCCACACCAGCTCTCACATCTATCGGCGGGGGGTATCCGAGGGGATTTCCGCACGAAAAAGAAAAAAAAAGGTTCTTAATATTACCCATATTATTTTTAAGCATTTTGTATGCTTACTTTTTTCTAAAGATTTAGATTGGAAAAAGAGAACATCTAGGACGGGACTTGAACCCGCGACCAGTCCCTTACAGGGGGAACGCTCTGAGCCACCTAGACACGTCCCAGATATTCGAAATTCTCCTAATAATGTATCGGAGAATTTCGAATATCTGAGACGTGTCTATGTGGCTCAGTTGGTCAGAGCATTCCCCCTGTAAGGTCTGCAACCAGTACAATATCAGTGCCAAGGCATAGAACTACAGCTTTCCGAGGTTGCCTAAAATATGCAGCAATGCGAATCTGGAATGATCTGCCTCCACCTCTTAGGGACCTAAAATTCAAACACAGTTTTAAAGTCAAGTACAAAGCATTACTATTACAACATCAAAAGAGTATGCATTAGCACATATCTTTTCTTTTTACTAGGATGTTTTGGCCATCAACTGGATCACTCCAGAGTCGCATTTCACGGCACTTGACGGCATTGTCTGTGCATGCATGTCTTTGTTCTGGGTTCTAACTGCACTGTTTGGGCGTGCGGAGCCTCTGATGGGACGTATTGCGGGCTGAGTTGTGATTGTTATATGTATAAATGTACCTAAAGGAAATGTTAAATATTGCCAAAATTATTTAATTTTTTATTGTTGGAATGTTATAAAATTACTTACTCTTTTAACGTGCGGTATTCTTCTTGATACTTAGGTTACTTGTAGGGAATTATGTTTGTTTTTGACTTATATACGGAGCGATATTGCCTGACGACGTCAGGTGGCACACATGGGGTGACGCTGAAAATCAGTACTTGGGTGGTACCTTAGTGTATGCTGAGTGTCAATCCCTTATTGCGGACATGGCTTACATAATGTTAATACTGTTTCTATTTTTATCTACACCCATGCTATAAATCCTCTATAAAAGATTCTGAAACAGTTAGCTTATTGCCAACATTAATACATCCAATGTCATAATAACCATAATATCATCCGAACGGGTGTTATAATGTTGTATGAAATTTCATAATAACACTCCTTTCGCTTTTTCAATCTCTTCCGCGCAAAGGGTTACTCATCAGACAGCCAAATTCTTACCGCCCGATGCGTGGAATCTGTATGAGTTTCAAAAAAAGAACTGTCATTCACGCGCGTTGCATTGCACCACCACAGCCAGCGGCGGCGCGCCGTAAAAAAAAAATTAAAGCTTATTCGTTCGAATTCGAATTCCCGCTATTTTTCTTCGCTATTATTTTTGCAAATTGTTTTGTTTACTTACTATTTTATAGAGGACACATCATGGGTGTAGATAAAGTCTTGTATGCAACTGTATAATTAGGTATTAAAACACTCATGTGATACTATTATCACACTCAGCTTCGCTTCGTGTGATAAACCCACATTCATGTTTTAATACCCCTCATTATACCACAGTTGCATAAATAACTATAATATTGATTGATTTAATATCCATTTAACACGTGTTATAAATTGCCACGTAATAAGACACGTTGTCGAGTTGTCAATGCTGCCATGCTTGACAATTTTGTCATACGTAAAATGTCATACGTATGCTCAGGTGGCGGCTACCACAGATAAATAATATATTTATAGCGCCTCTTGGTCAAGGTTGTACGAGCATTCGCCGCCAGAGTAGCTCTGTTTTTATTTTTATTTTGCTATTTTGTCTTTTGTATTTGTACCTTTTTTTTTTTTTTTTTATCGTGCGGAAATCCCTTCGGATACCCCCCCGCGTGCCAGCGGGGGCGGTTATGTCGGGCTTGAACCGACTAAAACCGCACGCCGTCTCGGGTCTACAGACGCCGGGGTGTAAGGTTGCCCATAGAGCATATCCCTCGCACCCCGACTGACCCTGGGCCATCTCCGGTTTCGAGATGGCCCCCTCGGGTTTGGGAACCACGGTGTCCCCGTCTTGCCCCGGTTTGGGGGAGGGGCGCTAGTCGCCCCACCGTCCCGGCCTGCTTCTGCTGGGGTGACAGGTGGCCTCACCCGCCACCCCCAGGCCTGCGCTCATGGAGGACGGAGGTCGTTAAGCGACCTCCGGCGCCTGAGTTGCCTGCGACGCGCGGCGAGCAAGTTGCGGGCTCGGCGGACCGGGAGAGTTCTAAGTCTCTCCCGGGCTCGCTCCGCCACCTCCTTCGCGAGTATTACATGCTCGCAGAAGGAGGCGGCGGCGGCCCACGCGCTCGCGCTCCGCACCATTGCCGCAATCATGCTGCCGAGCGAGAGGACTCCCACCCCGATGGCTGCCACGAGGTCACGCCTCGGCGCCTCCCACGCCGGGCAGTCCGCCAGCGTGTGCAGCCCTGAGTCCTCGCTTTGTATTTGTACCTAATCCGCAATAAAACACTTTTCTTTCTTTCTTTCTTTCTTTTACTGGTCGCGGGTTCAAGTTCCATCCTAGATGTTCTCTTTTTCCGATCTAAATCTTTATTATATATATTATTTTATTATATTATCCATACTTATAATATAATAAAGCTGAAGAGTTTGTTTGCTTGTTTGTTTGGTTGAGCGCGCTAATCTCAGGAACTACTGGTTCGAATTAAAAAAAAAAACTTATTAGGCTATATACTATCACGCTACTACTCAGGAGAGCGTAGCAGCAATCATAACTGTCAAAAAGTCACAAGATATTGTATTTATACTAGTGACCCGCCCTTACTTCATTTCTGTTCACATGAGATTTTTAAACTCAAGCCATCGTAATATGTCCATCGGATATAACGTGTGTTTTTTTTTCATGCGTAAATACCTTGGGATACCCCCCCGCCGGCCAGCGGGGGCGGTTATCTCGGGCTTGAACCGACTAAAACCGCACACCGTCTCGGGTCTTCAGACGCCGGGGATATAACGTACATTTCAAATCCTACTAATATAATAAACGCGAAAGTTTGTAAGTATGGATGTTTGTTACTGTTTCACTCAAAAACGGCTGTACGGATCTGGCTGAAATTTGGCACAGGGATAGATTATAGTCCGGAATAACATATAGGCTATATATATATATATTTATCCAGGGAATAGGTTCCCATGGGTCGCGGGCAGAGTCGCGGGCAACAGCTAGTGGTAAAATAATTTTCACAATAGCTGCCGGTGGTTCCGAAGATTACCTCAAACATGCAAAATTCGGCCACTCTCTTCAAAATATTAGTAAGATTATATTTAATTGCATCGTCAGCCATTGTGTCATGGACTGCAACCGGCACACCATGAGAAGTCATATTATGAAACTGCCATCTTTGACTGAAGGACGGCCAGTGCCAATGACCACATAACCAAGGGCCCTTTACAATAATGGCGCAATAGGGGCTATCTATGATATGAAAGAGCTCTATGGTGTGATGCTTGAGCGTTCGCCTGCTAAGTCAGAGGCCTCAGGTTCGAGTCCCGCTGAGTGCTAATATTTGTATGCACTATTATGTATGTATTTAAAAAATAAAATGTATGTACAGTTATCGCGCGTGTTGAATGCAGGGCTACGGAAGTAAAATGTTCGTCCTCGACTGTATTCAATTCGCGAGTCTACTATAGGTATATTTATCCGCATTCTAGAACCCATATTACAAGCTAGTTCAGCTACCTATATTTATTTTTGGTCTAGCTGGCGCTGTGTAAAATGCCATAGAATTCTACAGTTGCTTGGTTCCTGAATTCTTTTTCCGGTCCCACTTCCAATGAGAATCTATTCCTGTACCTATGTGTTATTCCAGACTGTAATCTTTCCCTGTACAAAATTTCAGCCAGATCCGTCCCGCCGTTTTTGCGTGAAAGAGTTACAAACATTCGTACAACCGTACTTTTTTTTTTATACGTTTGATAACCCCCACGGGCTTCACCCCATCGGTGCTGACGATGGGGTGGGCGTGTCGGAATCGGACCGACTAAAACCACACGGTGTCCTCCCCAAGTGTCCATTGCCGGGCACCCCGAATAAGCCCTCGAAAGGATAACCCTCACAAACTTTTGCGCTTATAACTTTAGTAGGTAGGTAGTTTTTATTTTTATATTTAGGACACATCAATTTGACTTCACCTCGCCTGATGGTAAGCTGAAGGTAAAGTCTCAGGAAAGAGGGTCACCATTACATACACGTACTATGTTAACAATGGTGGTACTCAGCTTGACGGCCTCATCAAAACAGGATTGTCGTCGCAGCACCGCGTGACAGCCACCGGTCCCACTAGTGCTGCGACCACAATCCCCCTGCCCGGCTATGCACTTGCTGACCCCTGAACGCAATCAAACCGAAATTGGATTACTATGGAGGGCTTTTCGCAATCGTGCACGGTGGTACCTTTGTTTTTTTTTTTTTCGTGGGAAATCCCCTCGGATATCGGCCAGCGGGGGCGGTTATGTCGGGCTTGAACCGACTAAAACCGCACGCCGTCTCGGGTCTGCAGTGAGGTTGCCCATAGAGCATATCCCTCGCACCCCGACTGACCCTGGGCCATCTCCGGTTTCGAGATGGCCCCCTGGGGCGTGCACGGTGGTACCCACCCGGCCGAATTTTGTGACAAATTTACATACATAACATAACATAACATAACATAAACTCACGCCTATATCCCCGAAGAGGTAGGCAGAGGTGCTAGCACCCACATTTCGCCAGTTTATGTTTAGGTCCCAATGTAATAGGTGGCGAGCCTATTGCCATTAACCGGGCACTTATAAACCTGCGATAAATACACACATAACTTCGAAAAGCATCGAAAAGTCATTGGTGTGTGCCACGGTAATACCTGGGATCGAACCCGAGACCTCGTCTCAGCAGTCCATTACCCATACCACTCGGCTACCTAAAATTTATGTCATCAAATTTCTACCACCAGTAGACCAACAGTAGGGTTATAAAATTGGGGTGTGGGAAAGAAAGGGGGTGTTTGGGGCCCCACCAAGACCTACGGGGCCAATAGACGAGGCTTGCCAGGGTTGAGAGTGGGAGGTCGGATGGCAGACACTCCCATAAAAGCTGTATAAGCCAAACTAAGAGGAGTAGGAGAAGTAACCGGACCCTGGAATTGTTAGTTTTGTATGGAACCGGGAGCAATGCCGAGATTTATCATCATTCATAAAAAACATATTCTACGACATTCTACAATACCCAAAATAAGCATAAGCCTAACTGGCTCGTGGTATGGGTTCTAGAATGCGGATACACATACTTAGATAATGTTTCTTTTTAATAGGAAAGTACTTCGGACTACCTAGTTCAGGCGCACAGTGCGTAATATATTTAACTACCTATATGAGACGCCTAAGTATACACATGTAAATAAGTATATAGGTTTATATAAATATATATATCTGAGGCATATGCACTAATTATAATTCAATCACGCATGATAGATTAAGAAACTATGTAAATTGTATTGTATAATGATTACTTAAATTATTATTTCCTTTATTTAATTTTAAAAATACATATAAATTAAAGTTTTCATTACATTTTATATATACATACAAATATATTTAAAATATCTCAAATTTTTCTTCCAATTTTTAAATACATTCTATATACATATACATACAAATATATTTAAAACAATAAAAATTTTTTTTTTTAAAGTTATTGTTTTATATAAAATATAAAAATTATTATACATATTATACATAGCAAAAATTCATATTCATGCACACTAATAATTGCACTGAGCGGGAATCGAACCCGGTGATCTCTGAGTTAGCAGTCGATCGCACTACCGCTACGCCATAGCGGTCGTCATTAGTTTCATATAATGCTCTAAAAGTTTTTGTATGCAATATTATTGCATAGTGTATAAGCATTACATACAAAATTGCATACATAAACAAAAAAGTAAAAAAAATACAAAATAGTTTGTATTATTAAATTTCCCGATTCCGAACGAGAAAATTTCGACCAGGATTCTAACTCCGGACCTCTCGATCGTTACATCAACCCTTTTTAACTTCTAAGCTACCGACACTTAACTACTAAGCTACATTTTATAAAACCCAAATAATATAATCTGATCCATTGAATAAAACTATTTGTAACGGATTCTATCGCGATTAATTTGATGTTATTTTATATTTTACATTGAACTTCCGACAATATCATGTAAAATCTGATCCTTTGATTATTTACAAAGAAATTAAAAATAAAAACTCACCATCAAAAAAAGAAACACAGAATGTATAATCGCACAATAAAACACAGACACTTCACAGAAAAATACAATACAATTAAATTAAATAATACAAAATATAATTAGAATGTAAACTACTGCGGACGCTTGTTTGAAAGAATATGACAGTGATTGCAGTGTTACCTCCTATTTATCAAACCACGGCTCGCGGCTAGTCTAGGAGCTGACTGTACTAATCTTACTACTATAATAAATGCGAGCGGCTAAACCAATCTGCATGAAATCTGACATAGAGATAGATCTTACTATACTGTAGGATGTATCCTACAAACGAGAAAGTGTATGAAAATGTTTGTAATTTTTAATGTTTGCTACTCAATCATGCTTTAACGGCTGACCGATTCTTGAAATTAAAATTCGGTATAGGCATAGATTATAGTGTATAATACACATAGGCTACTTTTTTAGGGTTCCGTGTTGAGGTTTCTAATATAATTTTTTTCTAAACTGAATAGTTGACGCGAGAGACACTGCCAAAGTGGTAAAATGTGTGCCCCCCCCCCCCTGTAACTTCTAAAATAAGAGAATGATAAAACTAACAAAAAAATATGATGTACATTACCATGTAAACTTCCACCGAAAATTGGTTTGAACGAGATCTAGTGAGTAGTTTTTTTTTAATACGGCATAAATCGTAAGCCGCAATTTACCTTTCATTCAATCAAGTCAAATATAAAAAAAAATACTTGCTGCTACGGGACCCTTCATGAGCGAGTCCGTGATCGCACTTGGCCGGTTTTTATCTCTGGAATAGGTTGTAGGTTGCAGAAACGGGATCAGAATTCCACGCGTTCGAAGCCGCGGGCCACAGCTTAGCATTATACAGGCTATTTAGTCTTTCTAATGGGGAACAAGATTTAGTCTCTCGGGCTTAGGGGGAAAGACGGCAGCGGCTTCCGTAAAAGCTGTGATAAGCAAATTAAGAGCAAGAAGAAAATAACTGTGATAATGTTTTTTTTTGTAAGCATATTAGTAACCGAAATTATTAATTTTTATTTAATTCTTTATTGTACGCACACAGTAAACAATTTACTAACGTCACAGTTAAAATCAGTGTACAAAGGCGAGCTTAACTCAGAATTGAGTTTTCTCCCAGCAAACCTTTGGGGGATCGTGGAGAAGGACAACAAATGGGTAAACATACTTCCATAAGATACAAATTATAAACTTACATAGACAATACATACTAATAATAGCCGGGCAGGGGGGTTGTGGTCGCAGCACTAGTGGGACCGGTGGGTGTCACGCGGTGCTGCGACGACAATCCTCTTCTGATGAGGCCGTCAAGCTGAGTGCCACCATTGTTAACATGGTACGTGTATGTAATGGTGACCCTCTTTCCTGAGACTTTACCTTCAGCTTACCATCAGGCGAGGTCAAGGGGGGGCGAGGGAGAAGTCAAATTGACGTGTCCTAAATAGAAAAATATAAAAATAAAACATACTAATATTCCCTCTAACCCCTCCAGCTAAGCTGAAGCCACTCCTAACACAAGCACTTACTTGTGTTAGGAGTGGGTTCACGTCGGTAGTGTAATGGCCAAGATTCGAACCCGAGACCTCTCGATCATAGGGTCGACTCCTTAACCACTAAGCTACCGACGCTTATCATATTGCAGTCGTATCCTGCATTTTTTTTGCATCATGTATGATTCAATCACTGTTTAAAGCAAGCATTAAATTAACTATCTAATTTTGTATTAGAATAAGTTTAAATTTTTATTAAAAATATTACAAAGTGATGTAGGTAATCACCGCGAAATTACTTGTGTTCAGCAATTTTGCTCAGTCAATTTATCTTTTTATGCGTGCAAAAACCCCCTCTTTCTTCACCTCTATATCGGACTCGAACCGACTAAAACAGCACGGTGTGTCAAATCGGCTTGTGTGACCGGTACCAGGTAATTTAACCTTGAATAATTTGAACATTGAATTTTATTGAGTAGCAAACTTACTGGATATTAGTAATTCTCGATGGTGTCACAGGACTTATCTTTATTTCCCGGAATCCTCCTGGCGGTGTCACGGGGCTTAAAAATGTTCTTAAGAACATTCTTCCTGACACCATCAGGGTGTCACGGGGAATACGTGATTCCCCATGACACAACTGGCAATATCATTTAGTTGTGTTACGGGGAAAGAACGTAAAAAGGCAGTTATTATAAAGAATACAGTAGACTCACACTCAAATCTGTTTATTTTTTAATAAACCGTAAGTTATTGGAAAACATCCGAAGTTCTGGCGCAGGCCTTTTTCCCTAGGGTTGGAAGGTCAGACGCCTTTCGCTCTCATAAAAGCTGTATTAGCTAAAGAAGAGGAGAAGAAAGAAGTTTTTTTTTTTTTTTTTTATTTATTTTCTTACAATTGCAAATACAGGTATATGGGATGTTAAGTTCATACGTTTAGGTACACTATATTTAGCCTTGCGGCATGCAATATTATGTCAATAGAAGTTAATTAAGGAAATACAAATTTCAAATAATACAGTATTCAATGTGGGAGTCAATACAAGATCAATAGTACCTACATGTCAATAAACTAATTCTACTATACGTTTCATAACATGTCAGTATATTTGTCTACACCATATTTAGTCTTGCAGCGTGCAGTATTTTGTTCTGTTAAAGGTTAAGTAATATTAAATTAGAATAATGCAATGTCAATATGGGAGTCAATACAAAATACATAGTAACATGTCAGTAAAACGAAGTCCAATATAAGTCAACACAAAATAAACAGTGACATGTCAGCAAACTAAGTCTAATATAAGTCATATAGAATGTCAGTACACTAGACTATCACAGCTGATCACGTAAATAATCCTCCACAGAATAATAGCACTTCTCCAACAGTATTTTCTTAAGTGTAATTTTAACAATATTATTATTAGGTTCCTCTAAAATTGACTTAGGTAAGTGGTTATATATTCTAGGAGCCATGCAGAAAATACTTTTATTTAAGTAAGCTGTGGAGTTGGAAGGTATACATATTTTTAAATTATGTCTAATGCTTCTCAATTTCTCGAACATATGAGCATTCCTCTTCACAAATAGTATGGTTTCTAAAATATAGACACATGGCAGAGTCAGAATGTTCAATCTTACAAAGTAGGGTCGACAACTATCTGTTGATTTCATATTACAAATGGCCCTTACGCATTTCTTTTGAGCTTTAAATGCATATTCTACATCTGTAGCATTGCCCCAGAAAATTATACCAAACCTTATGTTTGAAGCAACATAACCATGGTAGGCGGTTAGGACTGTAGACGTACTTGAAGTTTTTGAAAGCCTATAGAGAGCGTAAGAGTACTGGTTTATTTTTGAACACAAACTTTCAATATGATTCTTCCAGTTCAAGTTCTCATCGATATTTAAACCTAAAAATTTTGCGGCTAGCACTTGTTTAATGTTCTTATTGTCATACTGTATTTTTAAGTCCACTAGTTTATTTACTCTGTTGCTGAATGTCATTAAGTTAGTTTTATCGATGTTTATTTTTAAATTATTTCGAGTGAACCAATCTATACTAGTGCACAGAGCATCGTTAATTTGGTTTTCAATGTCTTGTTTATTGTTCCCTTTAAATAAAATAGTGCTATCATCAGCAAATAGTACAGATTCTTGGTGCAATGCCTTGGGAAAATCATTTATATATATAATAAACAAAAGTGGCCCCAATACACTGCCTTGTGGTACACCAAACACAACACTCCGCTGCTCCGAAGAGTAACTCACCATCGTTTTGGTAATAGGACATAGCTTTGAGATTTGAGTGGATTGCTTTCTATCACTAAGATAAGATTTTATTAAGTCGAGTATGTTTCCTCTTATACCATAGGCATTCAGTTTATCTACTAAAATTTGATGGTCTACATAATCAAAAGCTTTCGATAGGTCCATATAGAGAGCACAGGCTTGACTTTTATTATCTATTTCAGTCATGACTGTTCTAAGAAATTTAAAGATGGCGATATTTATATCTCTATTCTTTCTAAAGCCTGATTGCTCATCAACTAACATATTTTTGTTCTCAAAGTAATTATACAAGCACTCGTAAATAACCTTCTCAAATATTTTAGACATAACTGGAATTAAAGCAATCGGTCTGTAACAACTCATATCATGTTTGTTTCCTTTTTTAAATATTGGTCTTATAAGAGTTATTTTAAGCTCTTTCGGAAATACACCATGAAATATGCACAAGTTAATTACATGGCTTAGTACAAAAGATAGTTTAATAGAGACGTGCTTCAAAATCTTAACAGAAATACCATCGTAACCGGTGCTATTTGTGGGTTTGAGATTCATAATTATTTTATTTATATCGCCAGGTAATGTTGCAGGCATAAATAACGAGTTGACATTATTACTATCATAACTTTGTGCCGAATTTATATTTAATTTAGTTACTTGGTTAATGAAAAAATTATTAAAGGAATTGGCTACTTGCCTGGGGTCGCCAATAATGTTATTGCTTACCACTATATGCTCAATTTCATCTTTCGGGACGTTACCTTTATTATTATTTATTATAGCCCAAGTGGCTTTGCATTTGTTGCTTGATTTATTGATAAAATTATCATTTTGGGCTTTCTGTGTCAGCTTTATTATTCGATCTAATCTGGACTTTAGGTCTGTAAAACTTAATTATTACGCTCAGTGCGATTTTTACGATACTGCCACAATAGACGTCTTTTTCTTTTACAGCATAGTTTTATTCCATTAGTGATCCATTTAGGCTTGGTCTTTGCATAGATTTTTATCTTTACAAGTGGAAAACAAAGATCGTAAAAGAGTCTAAACAGTTGGTAAAACTCTGTAAAGGCAGTGCTTGGATCATCACTTTCAAAGACTTCCTGAAAACTAAGGGCATTAACGCATTCTACAAATTTGTTGATATTAACTTTACGATAATCACGTTTTTCAATGTACCAATATCTATATATGTGTCTTAATTTCACTGGAATTTGGAATAATTGAGCTGTATGGTCAGATAACGCAAATTCAAAGACCTCATGGTGACTGCCTCGCATATTAGACAAAAAGTTATCAATACATTTGCCACTGTCCGGTCGTAGTGGAGCTCGGGTTCTGAACTGAAAGCCTTGAATGCAACCGGGGACAAGATGATTAGATGACGATGATGATTAGATTCATTAGGATCCAGTGTTCCGATGAGCTGTTCCAATTAGTTCCACCCTCTCCTTTCATATACAGGACAACACGTACAAGACTGAGGTATCACCCTCACATGCTTTATGGGCAACCTTACACCCCGGGTCTGTACCCGGGTCTTAGATTAAGCAACGGTAGCTAAGTGGTTAAGGAGTCGACCCGATCGAGAGGTCCCTGGTTCAAATCCTGGAAATTACACCAATTTTTCGTGTAATTGCCAGTAGAACTCTCCATACCTCGGACAGTACGTTAAGCCGTCAGTCCCGGTGGCCATACGAACACCTATGACATTTGTTACGCGTTGCTGGAGCCCTAAAAAGTCTGACAACTGGTCTAACTACAGAACGTTAATATCGCCAGTGGGTTGTGGGGGTCAGATGGAAGTCGCTTCGCTCATATGACAAGCTCTGCTTAGTTTGGGTCTGGATGGCGTTGTGTAATTTGTCCTAGAATATTTATTTATTTTATTTATTTATACTTTGTACACGTATCTTACAATTGTTAAAAAAAATAACAGTGGCACTCCGGGAGTGCTAACAGAAGTGAAAACGATCTTATTATTTTTATCGTCATAACTCCCTCCCTCCCTCCATCCCTCCCTCCATGCATCCATCCATTCTTCTATCCATCCATTGTAAATATAATATGTATGTATTTACAAGAAAAAAGTATCTAAACTAAGTATGTTTATCCGCATTCTGGAATCCATAACGCAAGCTGGTTAAACTATGCTTACTTTGGGTCTAGGAAGACCCAAAGAGAAAATTATTACTTATTTATTTATTTGTGAATATGAAAAGCGTGTCAGTACCAAAAAGTGCTCAATGCTCAAGTGCTACAAATAAGTTTTCACTTCAAAAATCATCACCATCCGAACGGCAGTCCCGATTGAAATCAAAGCTTTTTTTTTATACGTGTGAAAACCTCCACTGGCTTCACCCCATCGGTGCCGACGATGGGGTGGGCGTGTCGGAATCAGATCAACTAACGCGGTGTCCTCCCCAAGTGTCCATTGCCAGGCACTCCGGGTAAGCCCTCGAAAGGATAACCCCAGGGTTGCATCCAAAGATTATACTCTCTCCTGCCACCTAGTTTGATTTTTTGACCTTGAGATGAAAACCTACGCCAGTTCAGTTAATCAGTTGCCCCACACCACAAAAATGGTCGGTATTGACTTAATGTTGCTCTCATCTATTAGGAATTAAAAGTGTCGATAGCTTATAGTGGGTTAAATTTCATACGTCAAAATCGACTCGACCGGAGAAGCACCACCCTCTCACAGAATATCGACGCCAAGTAACAGTATTTGAACTGTTGCGTTCCGTTTGGTGAGTGAGAGTGCCGGAGCCCAAACTCCTTTCCCATCCCCTCCCAAACTCCTTTCCCACCCCCTCCCAAACTCCTTTCCCATCCCCTCCCAAACTCCTTTCCCATCCCCTTTCCTTTACATGGTCGGCAGCGCGAGTGTGACGCCACTGGTGTTGCACACGTCCATAGGCCGCGGTAACCGCTTCCCATCAGGTGGGCCGTGTGCTTGTCTGCTACCTTAGTGGTATAAAAAAAAACACAGTTCGTCTAGCCGTTGCACTGTCAAGTTCTCATAAGGTTAAATTACACTTTATGACGAGTTCTCTTTTCGTCAAGTCTTTCGTTCGTGATATTAGTTATACGACTAAACCATTATGTACTAGTAGTTAAGGAGTCGACCTTACGATTGATTACTTAGATGTCCCGAGTTCGAATCCTGGCCATTCCACTACCGACGTTAATTAAGCTTAGCTGGAGGGGTTAGGGGGAATTCTAGTAATTTCGGTTACTAATATTTAAAAAAAAAAGATGACATTAGCAATGTTAAGGTAAATCTTCGTCATAAAAGGGCTATTATTCGGTAAGCACCGGATGGTTTTATTGTTACTATATTGCTATGGCGCATACATCTATACCATAAACATAAAAATCTTATTCCAGTACGAGTTGATCTGGGTTCTACAGAGTTCCGTATAAAATTTATAACAATAATTACATTAAAGGAATGTTGCTATGTTATTTATTGACAGTATTGTCGTTTGATGGAGGTGACAAGTCAGCTTAACCGAAGATGAGAATATACTCACGACTTTTTGCCTTCGTGGTAGGCAGATATGATACACTAATATCTAGTAGTGTTATTGGTTGGGACAAAAAATGTTGCATCACGTAACACTGTGACACGATGGGAATTTTTATTTTTATTCCTATCCAGTGAAACCAATATTGCAGCGTGGGGAAAAAATTTAGGCAATGAGTAACAGCGTTTTTTTTTAATAGTTTTACTTCGGTAAAAGCGAAATCATTTTTTTTTGATAATGAGCACCGATTACAGAAACCAATAAAGTTACAATGGTGGCCCTCAGCTCGACCGCCTCATCACATGCTTTTTCACGCCCCGCTTAACGGACCCAGGACTGTAGGGAGCAGGAAAAACGTGTGCTGGTAATTAAATAAAATTGACTAAACTCTTGTCATCATCGTCATAGTTCCCATCACCTCGAGGCCATCAGAGGCCATCACCTCGAAGCCGGGGGTCCGTTTACTCTTTTTCTTCCATTGGACTCGGCTTCAGCCCTTTGACGTCCCAATTCCTAGAGGGAAGCCTGCGCCAGAGTTTCTGCCGTTAATCAACAGCTGTACCAATTAGCAGATGAGGTTAGCCAGGGCCTCCAAGATTTTAGTGGGGCATATATACTCACCTACCTCACAGATTACTTTTTTTTTTTTGAAAGAATATTAGTAACCGAAATTACTAATATTCCCCCAACCCCTCCAGCTAAGCTTAATTACTTGTGTTAGGAGTGGGTTCACATCGGTAGTGTAATGGCCCGACCCCGAGACCTCTCGATCATAGGGTCGACTCCTTAACCACTAAGCTACCGACGATATTATTGTAATTCTACATACAGTTTTTAAATTTTCATTATTTTCTTCTTTCTAAAAAAATATATATTTTTAAATTTTAGGTAACTGTCATGCGGTACCCTAAAACCAAGTGTGGGACAAATTAATTATATTATTACCGAATGGTACTTCGCAATAAAATAAATATCTGTCTGTCGTAACCTATGAAATGTTTTTAATACTTATGTTATTAAATTGGTCATGTTTTGTAACTCTATGAATAAAATTTGTTAATAACCATTGTGCTTGTATGGGAGAAATTGTTTTTTTCTCAACACATGGTACTATGCGTGATTGTTTGATAGATATGTCGCCGCGATCTGGTTAAATCAGGCAACTAATTGGACTTCTAGGCCGTTCAACAAAACAAATTTTTTAACGTGTGGAATCCCCCACGGGCTTCACCCCATTGGTGCCAACGATGAGGTAGACGTGTCGGAATCGGACCGACTAAACCACACAGTGTCCTCCCCAAGTGTCCATTGCCAGGCACCCCGGGTAAACCTTCGAAAGGATAACCCCAGGGATGCCGGCGGGAAATCGAAAGTTGAGCGAAATGTTTAACGAGATGGCTGAACCTCATATGGTCATTTAGTTAATTGAAATGACGGATGGATTTTAGTTTTTTTATTTTATGACTTAGTGAGCCATGTCAACGGATCGAAGCGATCGTGACTCACGAAGCATGAGCGCCATGATGACGATGGCCTTTTAGGTAGATTTCGATGAAATCGATCTACCTATTGGTTTCTTGACTACTGTCGAATTTAAAAAAAAATCCTCATAGGAGGTCTAGTTATGACCCCCTGAGTCCGAAATTACCACTGGTCAAAAAGTTTATATATATATATATGTATGTATGGTTCCACTTCCCAAAATTTGCGGCACTCTCACGGTCGCATTTTTGCCCCGATCGCTTTCAAACTGCGGTCAAAAATTGCTTGGGTGTAAACTTAGTTTAAGTACGTGAACGGGTGGAATCCAGCCTAAGGGGACGGTAGGGCCTCACTTTTTGTGAAATCAGTTTCTCCTCAATATTTCACGTTCCATGAAAGATATTCGAACCGTTCTAATTTTATCCCATAGTATACATGAATACCAACAACTTTTAACTATAAACCTACAAGATTAAAACTTTAACTAAAAGTGGAGGGGGGAAAAACCAAAATTTTTCGGGAAAAAAATCAATCAATCAATCAACCGGTGAACATTCTTGTGGTCGGAAACATTTTTAATCGATAGGCCATTTTTAAGTCTTAAATAAATGTCTGAAAAGTTTTTCGCTAAAAGTTACCGTTTTCGAGAAAAAAAAATTAAACTGTTTAAAGTCCGTAGTTCTCTATATAAAATAATATTAATTGGTTCACGAAATCTACCTGTGCGTTCCCCCTGCGGGAACGGATTTTGTTGTTCGTGCGTTATCACAAGTAACCTAACACTTGTAACCTAATCTATCCGAATCAGGACGCGCTGTTTTGGTGACTCCGCTTCACTCCACTCCAGCTCATTTCACACTACATTATATTCTAACTTTGAATCACTTGGTTAAGTCTTGGTCAGCCATCTTCAACTGGTTGACGAAATTACTAATATTCCCCCTAACCCCTCCAGCTAAGCTTAATTGCTTGTGTTAAGAGTGGGTTCACGTCGGTAGAGCAATGGCCAGGATTCGAACCCGGGACCTCTCGATAGTAGGGTCGACTCCTTAACCACTAAGCTACCGACGCTTGGGATAATTTTTTTTTTTATATCACTGAGGTGGCAGACAAGCACACGGCCCACCTGATGGGAAGCGGTTACCGCGGCCTATGGACGTGTGCAACACCAGTGGCGTCACACTCGCGCTGCCGACCCTGTAAAGGAAAGGGGATGGGAAAGGAGTTTGCGAGGGGATGGGAAAGGAGTTTGGGAGGGGATAGGAAAGGAGTTTGGGAGGGGATGGGAAAGGAGTTTGGGCTCTGGCACTCTCACTCACCAAACGGAACGCAACAGTTCAAATACTGTTACTTGGCGTCGATATTCTGTGAGAGGGTGGTGCTTCCCCGGTCGAGTCGGCCCATTCATGCAACGGCCAAAACGACTGTTGCTTGACTCTACCACTTCTACTTATACATACTGTTTTATCATCTACTATTGTCCTCGCAGTTTCACCTGCTATACTCGGTTCTATTAAGGATACCGCCCGCCCGCGTCTCTCATACTTGACAAGGCACTTCCCGTGGTTCTATCTATCTATAACGAAAGAAATTGCTGTTGACTGCGGCAAATGGGCATGTCCAGTGCCAAACTCCGAAACTCAAACAAAGCCAAACAAAATAACCCAATTAATTATCTTCACGCTCCTGCATAAAGTGAACAACTCCAAGTAGCCCATTGTTAAATTCAGACTTTCAGACATAGTAGTGGTACCATGTCAAAGTAAGTTCTCAAGTCGTGACCGCAAAGTAAAGAGGAACAATGCTCCGCCATTATACGATAAGGTTCTAAAACTTATAATAAGGAACTTTACTTTGTATAGGCGAGGAGACGGCAGCTGTTTTGATGAGTACTTGTTATAGAGAACAGTCGATTTTGTTTATTATATCCTGTTTATCCATACTAACAAACTCAGAGCAAAAAAAATAGAGCGTTGTCGCTTTTCTCGTGGGCCCCCCCCCCCGGTCAGCGGGGGTGGTTATGTCAGGCTTGAACCGACTAAAACCGCACACCGTCTTGGGTCTTCAGATGAAAAAAATTGAATCAACGTGGGTGCAGCAACGCAATATTATCTCCACACACTGTGTGCGTTGAGTCCGTGGCAAGTTCTCGGCAGATATTAGAAAAGAAAGAATGGAATTTTGGAGTGACTCTGGCTACTAACCAAGAAGGTTTACTCAACATTATAAAGTTAAGCAATAAGTAGTCAGGTCAGTCATAGAATGTCCACTAGTCACAATTCTTAACACATTGAGACCACTGACAGCCTTTTTATTTTACATGTGGAATGCCCCCACGGACTTCACCCCACCGGTGCCAGCGATGAGGTGGGTACGTCGGATTCAAACCAACTAAAACCACACGGTGTCCTTCCCAAGCGCCCATTGCCAGGTACCCCGGGTACGCCATCGAAATAATAACCCCAAGGTCCCCGACGGACTTCGGCCGCCTTCGCGGCATCGCCTTTGGGGTCGGGTTTGATCTCGCGACGGTGAGTTGGCAGGCGTGTGTAGGACACACACGACACGCCCCCATCTTGGCCTGCAATAAATATTCTAGGACATTCTACAAAGCGTTTTCTAGACCCAAACTAAGCATAGTTTAACTAGCTTGTGTTATGGGTTCCAGAATGCGGATAAACATACTTATATACTTTTTTTGTTGTAAATACATACATATTATACATAGAAACACTCAGACCAACCCCCGACTAACCCCCCCCCCCCAACCGGGGCAAGACGGGGACGCCCCCCGGTACATAAAAAAGGTACTTTCAACTACTTTTTTAAGGTCATATTTGAAACCAAAATTACTAATAAACCCCCCTACCCGTCCAGCTAAGCTGAATTCCTTATATTAAAAGTGGGTTTATGTCGAAGTATAATGGATTCAAACCCGGGAATCGTAAGGCGGACACCTTAACCACTAAGCTACAACTAATAAACTCTTAACCTAAACACGAAATAGATTTTTAAGATAACCATTTTTTAGAGTAATAGATTGTGTCATACCGGAAACGGATGCTGCTGGTCACGATCGGCCATCACGATCATCTTTATGACAGACAGACAGAAAGAAAGAAAAATGGCGTTTGCATCATAATTCAATAACTAAATTAATATCATTGTTGCTTTCAAGATATTAAAGTAAAAGTATAATGGCGTACGTACAGTCAGCATCAAAAGTAGGTGCTACTACATAGCGTTAAAAGTAAGTATTGCGACACAGTTTCAAGAGTTGATGATGAGTACAAAGTCACATAAACCATCAAAATTGCGCGAAAATATTTGAAAGAAAAATAGCCTAGAACTATAAAACAAATCTTTCATTTGTGATTGAACTCACACAATGGCGCTGATTTTATTGCTCGTCTTTAAATTACTTTTTTTGAACTTCGTAATTGTGAAATAAATCTATTTTTAACGGATTCTATCGCGATTTATTTGATGTTATTTTATTACTTACATTGAACCCATTTGACATTGAACATTAACATTGACCCATTGAACAATGAAATCACGATAGAATCCATTAAAAATAGTTTTATTTCAATGTGTGACATTCGCGTAAACTTCCGACAAAATCATGTGAAACAGTACGAACTGCAAACAGCAAAAAATTCCTTATTTTGTTCTATTTAACGTCGGATTAAATAATTTTAAACAGATCAGAAATGTATGAATGAATGTTTTAAACAGACAGTCTAGTTAAGACAGTTTTGTAACAGGAGAATTGGCTCCATTAGATATAGCCTTTTACAATATGTATTCGAAACAAAAGACATATCCATTACGTCATGCACAAATTGAAAGAGACTGAAGCCCAATTAAATAAATAGTGATAAAGAAACTTAACCTTAGTATCAACTAATAAGGTTGATTTTCACTAACCTAAGAAGCTTGTTACCTATTACTCTAATGATTTTATACTTTCGCGTAATTTTAAACGTTAAGGTAACATTGTACTCCATTACGAGGGAAATGCTTTTTGAGCCACCTTACACCCCGACGTCTGATGACCTGAGACGGCGTGCGGTTTTAGTCGGTTCGAGCCC
Source organism: Cybosia mesomella (assembly GCA_946251805.1). Taxonomy (NCBI): domain Eukaryota; kingdom Metazoa; phylum Arthropoda; class Insecta; order Lepidoptera; family Erebidae; genus Cybosia; species Cybosia mesomella. The sequence continues at coordinate 17,370,870 of OX276415.1, forward strand.
GACATAACCTCCCCGCTGGCTAGCGGGGGGGATATCGGAGGGGATTTCCGTACGGAAAAAAACGAAAAGGTAACTTTGTACTTTTCAACTTTTGAAATTTTGTCGCAATACTTACTTTTGACACTGCAGATATGATCATCAACTTTTGACGCTGACGGTACCTGCTAACACTGTGGTACGATGCGCCTTTTGATTCCCGTCCTGTAACACTTCCCTAACACCAATAGTTAGCAGTGTTGCTGGTTAGGAAAAAAAGGAAGGCAACGACTAACAGTGTGACACCATGGGAATTTTTTGTGGCGTAGCGGTAGTGCATTCGACTGGTACGTCAGGGGGCGTGGGTTCGATTCCCGCTCAGTGCAAATATTTGTATACATGAATATGTCTATTTGCATTGGTCTGGGTGTTTCTATGTATAATATGTATGTATTTACAATAAAGAAGTATATAAGTATGTTTATCCGCATTCTGGAAGCCATAACACAAGCTAGTTAAACTATGCTTACTTTGGGTCTAGAAAGCGCTGTGTAGAATGTCGTAGAATATTTATTTATTTTTTATTTATTTACTCGTTTGGGTGTTACCGGATGGGAATAAATTCTAAGAACGGACGCATTTTGAACCACGGGAACTACATATTGTTTTTGATTGGTTTGTCGGCTTTTCCGGGAGCGATACCAACCCCTAGAGGTGCGCCTGCGCCTGAGTCTCGTCCGTTGTTTAGCAGGTGCACCGACTAACTAACTAAAAGTCGCGCAGCGACGGATGGAGCGAGCTATGCTTGGGGTGGGTTTCTTTGAAGGATAAAATTTGAAATGAGGCCATCCGACAAAGAACTAAAGTCACCGACATAGCTCGCAGAATAAGCAAGTTGAAGTAGCAATTGGCTGGCCACATCTGCCGAAGGACCGATGGCCGATGGAGCGAACGAGTCCTAGAGTGGAGACCCCGAATCGGTAAACGGAAGGTATAGGACGTCCCCCAGCAAGATGGACGGACGACCTGAAAAAGGTAGCTGGGATAGACTGGATGCGCAAGGTGGAGGATCGGATGCTATGGCGTACAATGGGAGAGGCCTATGTCCAGCAGTGGACTGCAATAGGCTAATTGACTGACCGACTAACAGGTGATATTGATTTGAGCACCGAAGGTCTTGGTAGGGCCCTGCCCACCCCAAGAGAAGGAAGGTGAGAAGGGGTGATTTTTAAAAGTCGTCGATTATTTTCCATTGTAAAAATAACATGTACTAAATTAAATTCAAAATCCAGTATCTCCAACCGAACCATAGACAATATAATAATAAGTTGATAAGATGCAAGAACAACCGTAAAAAGATAACATTCACCCCCTAAACAAAACGTAATTAACCCTTCCCGGAAGGGAGCTTTTCACCCCCACTCCACCTTAAAATTTATTAGGGAACACTTTGTAATATCCGGCTTTTGTAACGGAAGTTGCGACATTAGAACAAAATCAGTAGATCAATCTTTGAATGCTATTTTTGTCTTTGATAAGGAGTTTGTTCGGTTCTATAGACACTGTGCTCAATATTGGAGTTTTAGTTGAGATGTTGCGATGGTGAATTTAACTTGTAAATGTTTGTTGAAAAGCTTTCAAAGGGGAAAATGAATCAAGGGGGAATGGGATTAAATGGGAAACTGTTTGATCACCTACCGCCTTCCCTTTCCACGATGTTAATCAGTATATTTTCTTCATAATATTTAATTACCTAGAATCTATGAAAGTTATAAGTTGTAGTTTAATTAAATCGATATCAATGAAGGAATAAAGGAAGAAAGGATTTTTTGGAAGAAAGGAATGAAAGTAAAAAGAAAGATTGGCCCAACAACGGCCATTTGTCAGTTATCAGATGCTAAAGGCAGGTAAAAAAAATTAGATCTAACACTATTTTATCCCATACCTACATTTTATTTCTAAAATAATAAGTTATATCTGCTATCCTGGGATTTTGTTATATAAACAAAATCTGCGTTTTTTATTTTACTATTTGTCAAATAGCAAATTGGCGCCATCTATGCATCGCTGGCAGTAACAAGTGAACATATCAAATTACAGTAGCGACATCTATGAGTCTGTGTTCGAAACGTGGAGTTATTAGACAAAGGACAAGTTTTTTTTAGACAAAGTAGTTAATATTTTTTTTACAGATTACTACTACTTACATAAAACTTGGGTAGTAAAGGTAACTTAGTTGCACAGAGAGTGTCCAATATGGCGACGGAATGGAACTGTCCTGGGGTCGATACCATTTTTTTTTTTTGTGCGGAAATCCCTTCGGATACCCTTTTTTTTTTTATTTTTTTTTATTATCGTGCGGAAATCCCTTCGGATACCCGGTTATGTCGGGCTTGCACCGACTAAAACCGCACGCCGTCTCGGGTCTTCAGACGCCGGGGTGTAAGGTTACCCATAGTGCATATCCCTCGCACCCCGGCTGACCCTGGGCCATCTCACCACTAACAGCATCGCTCATCCTGTCTCCTCTGAAAGCAGAGGAGTACGGAGAGCGATGTGTTCCCGCCACGTTGGGTATTGGCCGACGATCAATGCCAACCCTATGAAGGGGTGAAGGGGAAGCCATTGATTGATTGGTGTACCGGCCGCTCCGATTCCGTTCCCCCCGGACTGCAGCGGGATCGGAATTGGAGCGACACTCGAGGAGGTTACCCAACACACACCCCAATCCCTTCGGATACCCCCCCGCCGGTCAGCGGGGGCGGTTATGTCGGGCTTGAACCGACTAAAACTGCACACCATCTCGGGTCTTCAGACGCCGGGGTGTAAGGTTACCCATAGAGCATATCCCTCGCACTCCGACTGACCCTGGGCCATTCGCAGTGTCCCCTCTGATAACAGCAGAGGGGTACCTGGAGCGACCACCTCTCCCGCGGGCCTTGCAGGCCAGCCATACCCCGACCCCCGCGTGCAATGGGGTCAGCTGGCCCTGAAAAGGGCCGGTTGGTCAGACTCTTGGCCGTTGACGTTGACGCCAGCTACTCCAGAGGAGCAATCAATGATGCGTCATCGCCCACGTTGCCCAGGGTGCACCAAACTTGGCGGTGATCCAACCAGTCGCACCCCCTCGGGTCGATACCCGTCGTGAAAGTTGACCGTTACCAATATTATTATTTAAATAATACCTATAGCCGTGATTGTAAAAACTACCAGTGAATGGTGAAAATCTGACGAAATCAAAGTTCTATAGCTAGAACAGGGTTGTCGGACTTTTCAGGGCTCCAACTGCCCGTTAAGAATGCCACTGTAACCGATGGCTTAACGTGCTCTCTGAGGTACGGAGGGGTCTCACTGTGTTAAGAATGGTTACCCATCCTAAGACTGACCTGGATAGTATTGCTTACCCTGGCAATGTGCTTAGTGCTAACATACTCAATACCACTTAGCTACTTTTTTAGTAGTCTAGTAAAGCAAGTAATTTATTTTTCAGCTTATGTATCTGTTTAATTATTTGATCATCATCATCATCATCATCATCATCATCATCATCATCATCAACCTATGCTAGTCCACTGCTGGACATAGGTCTCCCCTAATGAGCGCCATAGCGCCCTGTCTTCAGCTTGCCGCATCCAGCATCTGCCCGCAGTTTTAATTATTTGGTACTTGCTATCAAATACTTAAAATGTTGCCTGCGTTTCCGCCCTCGTGAAATCCTGATCCCGTTCCTGCAAACCCACGGGTACGTATTCCCGGAATCATATGAATTCTATGAACACTGGACTGACTGTTCGGAACAAAAAAATTGGTATAAGTTTTTGAACGCTACTGCACATAACTTTGGCGCCACTTTTTATTGCTCTCATAGCCACAGAGTATATTAAATTTATTTCATACAATTTTATGTGACATCATCACCTGAAGTCTGTAAAGTAGTGTAAGGGCGCCAAAATTATGAATCTATGGTGAGGAATCCCGTACCCCTCCCCCGTTATCGCCTTACCCCAGAAGTGTGACAAACTTTTTGTTCTGAATTGCTTGTTATCCAGATCATAATCATAATAATATATCTTTGTATCAAATTTAATCCAGATCTATTCAGCCGTTTTTGCGTGTAATAGAACAAAGATACAAACACACAAACTGTCACGTTTATAATATACTAGCGACCCGCCCCGGCTTCGCACGGGTGCAATGGATATTATTATACATATAAACCTTCCTCTTTAATCACTCTATCTATTAAACAAGTTGAATTCCTGAGACGAGCTCAGCCGAATACAAGGGATTTTCGATCTTGCGTTTTTTTTTTTTTTTTCGATTTTTTGCGATTTTTTCTTTACCTTGCAATGGTTAACCCCAGCACGAATCTACTACCGAAAACAGCAACTCAATAGCTCATCTCCTTCATACCCAAAACCGTGACAGAAAATTGGCAACGACGACGACGTCGACGAAAACTCCTTAGCAATTGGGCTTTTCTAAAGAAAATCCCTAAAAAACCGCATCAGAATCCGTTGCGTAGTTTTAAAGATTTAAGCATACATGGGGACAGAGGGACATAGGGACAGAGAAAGCGACTTTGTTTTATACTATGTAGTGAAGGGTGATGGTATGTAAACGAGTAAAAGACCGTGTTTTACAAGAAAAATACAAATACTCATACTTTAAAGGAAGAATAAAACCGTGTTTAAGAAAAAAATACAATTAAGAAATGTGCCAGTTTCACGCTAATTGGGAAAAAAGAACGGTTTAAGCGTTTAACTGTTTCACAATTAACGCCCGCTGGTGAAACCGAGGAATTAATGAACGTGTAAAATATGTATATATATACGACTGTATAACCCCAGCGAGGTAGGCAGAGATTTATTTTACGCTTTTATTAAAATAGCTATTCTCATCCAGTTCCTGCAACTCATGGGGATGAAAGTAGATAGATAGATAGATAGAATACGCTTTATTGTACACCACATATTATTTTATAAATAATCATCTTAAGCCTAAACATATAGTAGGTATAATGGGCGGTCACCCGAGAGCGCCATCTCGAAACCGGAGATAGCCCAGGGTCAGTAGGGGTGCAGGGGAAATGCCTTATGGGCCACCTTACACCCCAGCGTCTGAAGACTCGAGACGGCTTGCGGTTTTAGTCGTTTTAAGCCCGATATAACCGCCCCCGCTGGTCGGCGGCGCCGGGGTGTAAGGTGGCCCCATAAGGCATTTCCCTCGGGCTCCCTCGGGTTTGGGAACCACGGTGACCTCGTCTTGCACCGGTTTGGGGGAAGGCCGCTAGTCGCCCCGCCGTCCCGGCCTGCTTCTGCTGGGGTGACAGGCGGCCTCACCTGCCACCCCCAGGCCTGCGCTCGTGGAGGTGCATCTGAGTCACCTATGACGCGCGGCGAGCATGTTGCGGGCTCGGCGGGCCGGGAGAGTTCTCAACCTCTCCCGGGGACGCTCCGCCCCATTGCCGCGTGCTGCCGAGCGAGAAGACCCCCCCCCCCCCCGATGGCTGCCACGAGGTCCACCAGCGTGAGCAGCAGCGAGTCCTCGCTCGCGTCGCAGTGATGGCACTCAGGCGTTGGCTCCTTCCCGATCCAGGTGGTCCCCGAAGCTCCCCTTCCCGGAGATCACTTGCGTCAGTCGGTACGAGAGGCTTCCGTGTCGCCTCTCTAGCCTATCCTCCATGATGGGCCTTACCCCCGCTATTGCGGCGTGCCCTATCTATAGTGTACCTTTTTTTTTTCCGTGCGGAAATCCCTTCGGATACCCCCCCGCTGGCCAGCGGGGGCGGTTATGTCGGGCTTGAACCGACTAAAACCGCACGCCGTCTCGGGTCTACAGACGCCGGGGTGTAAGGTTGCCCATAGAGCATATCCCTCGCACCCCGACTGACCCTGGGCCATCTCCGGTACCTGAAAATCTTGTTTATCTGAGTAATAAATTTTCTTTGTAACATTTTATCAATGTTTCTACAAACTTTAATAAAAGAAAACAAAGGTGTTTTCAATTTGAATTAATCAAACGTATGTAACCATTATTTAACTCCCGACGCAAAAACGACGAATTTTATAAGGTTGTCGTGTCTGTTTGTGTGTTTGTCGTTGGTATCGTGGCTCCCGAAAAGATGAACCGATATTGATGCGGATTTTTTTTGTTCGAAAGCCGGTATGATCGAGATGGTTCTTAGCTAATGAATGTGAAAAGAAATGAATTTTTAAATTAATGTTATAACAAGCTTATATTAACTTGGTATGTATGTTTTTATATAATGAAATGTTTGAACTCAATTTTGAAGCACTTCCAAAAGTCCGAATGATTTGTAATTTTGCACACTTATCAAGAACCGATGAAAATACAATAATTAAGAAAAAAAAAAAAATACTAAAAAAAAATATTTAAAATCACGCTAAAAAAACATCTAAAAGAATTAGTTGAAATGGTGGCATGGCCAAGGGTGGCTTACAACAATCATCATCAAGCACCCAACGCTTTAAACAATATTATTTTTTAATTATTTGAACAATTTTTTTTTTGTAAACCCTATCAACAGACGGTCTAATATCAGACATAGATGTTTGTATAAAACAGTATTAAAACTGCACCTCTTGACTTGACCCAACTCGCACCTCTCACCCCCACGAGTGCTACTCACCCGCCTATTACACTGACCTAAATCGTCCACTCCAGCCGTTGTACCCTCGAGGGCACACCTACCTATCAGAAGACGTGGCCCGTTGTGTAATTCATGTAAAAGTCGCTTTAAACTCAGCTTAAGCAACGTCAACAGAGATAATATTTAAATTATTGTTTATCCATTATTATGAGGTACACAGAGTTTGAATGACTAGATGTGCCTTCGTGATATTACAAAAATTGTTCCATTATTTAGTTTGTATAGCATTTGTTTGTTGACCGCGGCGACCTATTCTAGGGATAAACGATACTACCTATACCTAGCGCCATCTAGTGACAACAAGTTGAACTACTTCGATACTAATACGTCACAACCGATCCTAAATCGCGAAAGTGAAGTTCGCGTCCTGGTATAATATATATACAACATCCCAACGGCAACCGTTACAATAGCAAAGAGAGTACAAGCTATGGATGTAGCCGACATTGCCACGCTGATGAAGAAGAAGGAGCCATATTATCATCATCACAGCAATTTCTCAGTTGCGTCCAAAGTTTCCACATTGGTGCCCGAGGTTTATAAACTGTTTCTGATTGGTATATCGGCTTTTCCGGAAGTGACTGCTGGCTGGCCTCCCAATCCTTAGAGCTAGCGCCAGAGCCTCGTCCGCTGTTTAACAGGTGCACTAGCTGGTGAGGTTGGTGATTTATTTATTTATGAACAAACAATACAAGTTAGCATAGCATAGCAAGTATGTTATACTAGCTGTTGCCCGCGGCTCTGCCGATGTGGAATGTAGATCCCGTACCCGCTACCCATGGGAATCTATTCCAGGGACAAAAAGTTACCTATGTCCTATCCCAGACTATAATCTATCACTGTACCACATTTCAGCCAGATCCGTTCAGCCGTTCTGGCGTAATTGAGTAACAAACATCCATCAATCCATTCATCCATCCAAAGTTCCACATTTATGATATTAGTGGGAACACTTCATTACTGACAATTAACTTATTATTTTAACATGCAACTTTTATTAATATAAACAAGGCACACACAGGTGTGCTTTGACAACTAGGTTCACACTTAACTATGGTCTCCAGCTAAAAGGAGTACATTCATAGGTTCTCACCATTTGGCTTATACCATCAAACAAGTTGAATTCCTGAGACGAGCTCAGCCGAATACAAGGGATTTTCGATTTTGCTTTTTTTTTTTTTGCGATTTTTTCTTCATCTTGCAATGATTCACCCTAGCACGAATCTATTACCGAAAACAGCAACTCGATAGCTCATCTCCTTCATACCCAAAACCGTGACAGAAAATTGGCAACGACGTCGACGACAACTCGATAGCAATAGGGCTTTTCTAAAGAAAATCCCTAAAAATATATCAGCATCCGGATTCAATCGCAGCAAACCATTCAATAATGCCACCACCGTTCAAGTGGGGCAATTGACGGCCTAAGACAAGCGCCATGTTGGTGGCGTTACAAAATGGACATGTACACCCACGAAGGAGCCACATCTAGTATCTATAAAGTGGTGTCCAGTTATGCGAGGGCACGTGTGAGCTAAACCAAGTGTCTCATGCCGGTATTTTTGTGTTCATACGACCAGCGTGTACTCACATTGCCGTGTGTTGGAAACATTTGAACATGACAGGCTGTTTGCTGAAATGTTCAAGTTTTTAATTTTATGCAGCTGAGGCAGTGATTTTATATAAAAAGTAGTCGATACCTGCAGCTCAGCCCGCGTGGAGGTCTGTTATCTGTTTTTGGTCATATCTCCGGTTCTACTTAACCAATTACAATCAAACATACGGCAGATTTTAAGTCTGACTAAGACCTCTGTAATAGAAAAATTAAGAATTCAGTAGCTTTTGCGTCCAAGACAAAAATTCCAAAAAAGAAATTTTTGTTTTCGGAATCGTTCATTGCACATACCTATTTTTTTTTATATCTCCAATGTACAGACAACTAATTTACAATTTTTCGCGCGGGAATCCCGGATACCCCCCCGCCGGTCAGCGGGGGCGGTTATATCGGGCTTGAAGCGACTAAAACCGCACGCCGTCGCCGGGGTGTAAGGTTGCCCATAGAGCATATCCCTCGCACCCCGACTGACCCTGGGCCATCTCCGGTTTCGAGATGTCCCCCTCGGGTTTGGGAACCACGGTGTCCCCGTCTTGCCCCGGTTTGGGGAAGGGGCGCTATTCGCCCTACCGTCCCGGCCTGCTTCTGCTGGGGTGACAGGCGGCCTCACCTGCCATGCCCAGGCCTGCGCTCATGGAGGACGGAGGTCGTTAAGCGATCTCCGGCGCCTGAGTCGCCTGCGACGCGCGGCCAGCATGTTGCGGGCTCGGCGGGCCGGGAGAGTTCTGAACCTCTCCCGGGCGCGCTCCGCCATCTCCTTCGCGAGCATTACATGCTCGCAGAAGGAGGTGGCGGTGGCCCACGCGCTCGCGCTCCGCACCATTGCCGCAATCATGCTGCTGAGCGAGAGAGGCTTGAACCATACCTTTAAAAATCTTCAATCTGTATCTATATTTTTATGTATTCCTTAAAAAATCTATTATTTTAAAGTTACGGACTCAATCAATTTGAATTATCTGTAAGAATTATCATTATTATCATTGTGCAAAGCCAATAATAATTTTGTATACCTGTTATTTTTGTTCAATTAAGTCATAACGACTGCTAAATGATTAATCTGTGGTAAACGGTGTTGGTGGTAAATTTAATTCTACCTATATCTAAGTTAAGCAACCCTACTGTAATTTATCACTGTTTGCTTATCCAAATAAACGAAAAAAAAAACGAGTAAGGGAACCCTGGGCTGAAGATGAAAGTCTCGGATGCAATCGGGAACGACGTTAAGAAGTTTTGCTTCTTTCAGCCCCTATAGACCGACACGACTAGGAAAGTACCACCTTCTCACTTAAAGGTGCCATTTCGAAACCGCACGCAGACCGCAACTGCAGGTGAAATACATAGACACCAGTTGTGTCGCTGCGGTTGACTGCAGGTATTTGTATAAATGGAAATAAATATTTACATTGGTCTGTTCCAAGTTCGTCTCAATCCTTACTGGGCACACCGTTTTCAGTTTGCAACTGTGTGAGGATTCCTTGTCTGTTAATTGTTTCCATTATTATTTCAGAACATAACATCACGCCCGTATCTCACGTCTCTCCCGATCCGCAGAGCTCGCGAAGTGCGGAGGCAACTTAGACGTCACAGGTCGCTCAACGACCTTCGTCCTCCATGACCGCAGGTCTGGGGGTGACAGGTGGAGCCGAATCTTAGCAGAAGCAGGCCTGGGCGGCGGTGCATTCGCGCTCGCCCCCCATCTTTCTGGGGTCAAGCCAGGGACACCATGGTTCCCACACCCGAGAGCGCCATCTCGAAACCGGAGATGGCCTTGGGTCCACCGGCTTGCGAGGGAAATGCCTTATGGGCCACCTTCCATCCCGGCTTCTGAAGACCCAAGACGGTTCCTGGGGGGGAGGGGGGTTTGGGTTGTAAACGGGGGGATATCCGCACGAAAAAGAAGGGACGAATAGACTATATATATTAAAAAAAACATAAATATGTACCCGAAAGGTTAATCAGGTAACCAGGTAACTAATAATTACGTTATTACGTTTATTAATAATTAATCAGGTAACTAATAATTACGTGGGGTCAATAACTAAAGTTAAGGAAATGTTTGTTGCTTTTGCCTACCCCACCAGGGATATGCAAGAGTGATATTAGATCACAAAATAGCAAAACGTTATCTACAGTTTCTAAAACGCTTCAAAGAGGACTCATGCATAAATATACATAAATTGTGTATGCAAGTATGTGTGTATGTATTCGTGTGTGGTGGAGTGCACTCAGGGCGCAAAATGCATATATTAAAGTTGTTCTGTTAGTTCGTATGCAGAGGTTGTGCAGGCTTATTCGGAAGTGGCTTGCCTCCGCGGTAAAGAGCTTTATATCCATTAAAAATGTTTTTTTTTAATTCTTTGTTATATTTTACTAAGTTTTTAAACGTATATTTGTTTGTGACGTAGCGGTAGAGCGTTCGACTGCTAAGTCAGATGTCGGGGGATCGATTCCCGCTCTGTGCAAATATTTGTGCCTATCTATAGATACTACTATACAATTGGAACTTAGTTGCGTTTGTACATTGAAGATTTTTAAAAGGTTTTGTTAAATGAACGTTTCTGAACACAAAAATATTTTTTAGGAATTATTGTCTGTTTGTTTGCGATAGAAACTACTGATCCGATTTTGATGCTGTTTTTTTTATTTGAAAGGTCTTGTTCAGAATTGAAATCTACCGTATGTTTGTAATTGTAATTAGTTAAGTAGAACCAGAGATATGACCAAAAAACTGTAACCGACACCCGTGCGGACGCATGAATGTATGAATATATTTACATTCTTCTTGCTGTTTCATTACAAAAAATTTATGTTTATCCGTTTCCTAGAACCCATAATACAAACTAGTAACTTTGGGTCTACATAGCACTGTGCAGAATGTCTAAGGAAATTAACTTTCTGTCTTCCTAAATACAAATGGTTACTCTGTTACAGAAAATTCTAATATCGCTATCGATATACATTTATAATACTCGTATTTGACAAGTTTTCAATTCTGGACGAACGATTTTCATAAATCTGGGACCTATACAGAAGTGTACACTATAAAATTACAAAAGGACTTCTTCTTCTTCTATGATTCTGTCATATCAAAGGGTACACAGGGCCCTATGAACATCTTCGAGTCCTAAACCAACCTCACCGGCAACTAGGGACCCAAACTCTAACCGTATAAAGTGTTTTAACACTGTTTTTTGAAACTAATTGTGAAGAAAACCATTTATAAATGTAACTGATACGAAAGTGTACCATATTCAAAGTGATACGTTTTTTGTGTGTTAATAAATGTTAATAAGTGTAACAGAAATAACGTCCTAAAGTACTTGGGGGTGTACAAACTACCTTTATGTAATAATTTAGATTATAAATATAATAGGATAGTAAATTTGGCATCGTAGCATTTCGGTTAACACTTATTAACACTGTTAACAGATTAATATCTGTTACATATATATAACTGTTACACAATTGAAAGTGTTTTAACGATTAACAGATTTAATATCACATTTATAAGTGTAACACTTTCATTCTGTAACCTTTTCATAGTGTAACCCATATAATTATGTAACCTGTATGAATTTTTTTTTAAGTCCCTGCCTGCAAGTCGATGCATCTGCTAAGCAACGGACGAGCTTCTGGTGCAGGATTTCCTCTCAGGGTTGGGAGGTCAGACGGCAGTCGTTCCCGGAAAAGCCGAAATACCAATCAAAAACAATAAGCGGACCTCTCCAAAGTACAAACTTTGGTAGTCACTGTGAAATCCCTATGAGACTGATGATGGTTCTTTCATATCAAACTGTCACCCACGGTAGGCTGTTTCAGTGGGTGGAAAATTTAGCAGACCACCTAGAACTTATGTACACGGGTTTTTAGGGTTCCGTAGACAAATGGCAAATCCGCAACCCTTATAAATTGGTCATGCCTGTTTTTCTGTCCGTCCGTATGTCACAGCTACTTTTTTCCGAAACTATAAGAACTATGCTGTTGAAACTTGGTAAGTATATGTATTCTGTGAACCGCATTAAGATTTTCACACAAAAATAGAAAAATAAACTATAAATTTTGAGGGGTCCCCCATACTTAGAACTGAAACTCAAATTTTTTTTCATCAAACCCATACGTGTGTCTATGTGTGTGTGTATGTGTGTCAAAAATGATTTTGAGGTTTCTAAGATCACTTTTTGCTAAACTGAATAGTTTGCGCGAGAGACACTTCCAAAGTGGTGAAATGTAACTTCTAAAATAAGAGACTAATAAAACTAAAAAAAATATTTTAAACTGCTACCGAAAATTGGTTTGAACGAGGTCTAATAAGTAGTTCTTTTTAATACGTCATAAATCGTAGACCGCAATTTACCTTTCATTCAATCAACTCAAATATATAAATAAAAAAAACCATTTAATTTCATAAACATAAACCTTATGCATAAACCGTGAACCATTATTTTCTAATAATAAATCTGTAATAGGTGCCTAAGTAAATAATATTAATAATTTGCGCGGGGCGTGGCTTGAACGAACTACAAGAACCAACTTTTATATTATGTTACTTGCTGCTTGCCCTTCATGGGCGAGTCCGGCTCGCACTTAGCCGGTTTTTAATATTACTTTTAATTATTCTCTTCCAAGGCCTCGCGAATTACGAGTGAAAAATTTGATCAAGTCTAGCTCCGAAATCTGAATAACCAGCTTATTGTGTTAACATATTTTTTACGTAGTTGTTTTCCTTTGAGACTTATCTGCCCCAAACCGAAATATTTGCATCATAATGTCTTAGTAATTAATTTATTGACTGCAAAAAATCAAAATAGAGTATATAATTTAGGCTGTCCATGGTCCAAACGGTGAAACTTGTGTTCCAAACATTTCGTCGATTACAGCGGCCGACCTCATTGGTGGTTTCATATGGACCACTGCTAAGCAGCCGGAAGCAGTATATTCTACAAAATAGAGCATGTTATAATACTGTAAGTGTGTAAGTGTCATGGATCAACAGTTTTGTGTGCGCTTTCCAACTTTAGCTGCTTCATTTCGTACGGTTTGGAGCATGCATGGAAGTGAGACTATTGGTACCCATGTCATCTTCTACGACACCAAGTCAGCCCCACCCCTTATACCGGAGCCCGGTGAAAGTGGCATGGCCAGATGTTTGTAAGCCACGTAGGCTGGCAGTCGCCGCAGAACATGGCCGCACCAGCAAAGGCGATTCTCCTGCATTTTGTTCGCAATGCCGTGGATAGAGTTGGGACTATTTTGGAGAATAAAAGTAATATAAAAGTTCCATCCTCTTATTTAGTGTCAGTGACTCTTCAGTCTCTCTTCAATAGATCGTGTTATACAAAAATATGCAGAAACTGACGAAAATAGACTTCATCACCATGTGAATGTTAGGGCAAACCAGCTTCTCGACATCACTAATACAGTAAGAAGACTGAAATGGACGAAACCGTTCGAGTTAGTGTAGTGTTTTAGCGACAAATACATAATTTAGTGATAATTGCTGCGTACAAATAGCACATGAACAAAGTGTCTTCGCCTTAATAAAAACTAAGTTACAGGACGCATTCTTAGATTTATGTTTACGTAGTAATTTGGATGAAATTTATTTACTTATTAGTCAACAAAGCTAGATTGAAATATAAATAAAGTATTGTTTACAATACTTTATTAGGAAAAAAAATCCAATCTTTTCAATACTGAGGCACTACCAGCAACACTATGTCACCATGGGCCAGCGCCTTCGGACTTCCACCATCAAACGATCAATTCGAATTCTAAACTGTGTGGCCGACAAACCAAGTTCAATATGGTAATGTCTAAGAATCTCCATTGAAACTGCGTACGTTATGACAATGGCCCAACGAAATCAGCTGTCTCGTTACAGATCAGAATAAGTCAGTTTCAAAGGATTTCTACAGTTTTAAAGTTATTGCTGGCTCATACGTGAACACGACTTTGTACCTTTAGTTTCACACTTTTTAAGTTCAGCGATATAAGTTGTATCAACTTTTCTGAGATGCGGGCTTAATAATTCGTTCGTTAGGCTTAAAAAGTTCTGTATTACTTATTCCTAAAGGTGTTCCTGGCGATACGTGTAATGTTAAATCGAGTCTAGAGTCGAGCATTTATCCACAAGAGAAGCGGACTGAACGTTACAGTGTGCAAACTGTAATGCTACAATTTGAGCATTACATAAGGAGAACCTAGCATTACAGTTCGCAATGTCTATAGTTAATAAACTTTAGTATTCCAATGCTGGAGATAGGGCTCCTACGGAAGGTGAGACGCCGGCGACCTGAAAAGCTGTATTTCGGTGCCATGGCATATTTTGGGAGAGACCTATGTCTACAATATTTTGAGACATAACATAACATAACTTCACGCCTGTATCCCCGAAGGGGTAGACAGAGGTGTATTACACACCCACGATTCGCCAGTTATGTTAAGGTCCCTATGATGATGTTCGTCAGTCAGGGAGGCAGTATTGTAATGTAATAATACAAAATTGAATCAAGCGAATACTCCCGGTGAGGGAGCACCTTGAGAGCAAATTTATTGTTTTTTTTTTTTATATATTTAGGACACGTCAATTTGACTTCAGCTCGCCTGATGGTAAGCTGAAGGTAAAGTCTATCTCAGGAAAGAGGGTCACCATTACATACACGTACCATGTTAACAATGGTGGCACTCAGCTTGACGGCCTCATCAGAAGAGGATTGTCGTCGCAGCCCCGCGTGACACCCACCGGTCCCACTATTGCTGCGACCACAATCCCCCTGCCCGGCTATGCACTTGCTGACCCCTGAACGCAATCAAACCGAAATTGGATTACTATGGAGGGTTTTTCGCAATCGTGCACGGCGGTAACATTTTTTTTTTTTATTTCGTGCGGAAATCCCTTGGCCAGTGGCCAACCGACTAAAACCGCACACCGTCTCGGGTCTACAGACCGCCGGGGCTACCCGGCCGAATTTTGTGACAAATTTGTGTCATCAAATTTCTACCACCATTCGATTCCACCTCCATCACCAGTTCGACTACCCTCACTTAATATCAACTTATTTAAGGTAGAGTACGTCAATGTGACTTCATCCCGCGTCGCATGATGGTCACTAAAATCTAAAGGTGGAGATAATAGCCGCCAAAATTTGTGAACAACCTCAGAGACTTCGTGCATGTGCACTATGCAGACCAACCAAAAAGTCTTGCAAAAAACCAATTAGAGGGCTGGTCAACCAATGAGGCGAGCTCTTTGAGGCCGTGATTTCTTTTTTTTTATTCCAATAAGGTGGCAGACAAGCACACGGCCCACCTGATGGGAAGCGGTTACCGCGGCCTATGGACATGTGCAACACCAGTGGCGTTACACTCGCGCTGCCGACCCTGTAAAGGATAGGGGATGGGAAGGGAGTTTGGGAGGGGATGGGAAAGCAGTTTGGGAGGGGATGGGAAAGGAGCTTGGGCTCCGGCACTCTCACTCACCAAACAGAATGCAACAGTTCAAATACTGTTACTTGGCGTCGATATTGTGTGAGAGGGTGGTGCTTCCCCGGTCGAGTCGGCCCATTCATGCAACGGCCAAAACGACTGTTGCTTGACTCACAATTAGTTTTATATTACGATTAGTTTTATATTATCCAATAGCAGTTGCCCGCGGCTTCACCCGCGTGAAATTCTGATTCCATTCCCGCTACCCCTGGAATCCTATTCCACCACCGCAACCTAAACCTAAAAATATATATAAGATATACAATTGCTTTTGTTATATCTCGTAAGGTTTAGGCAGCGTTTTACTTGAAAACTCCCAGACGGCTTATTTTTTCTGATACCTCCAACAAATATCATTATATTTTAACCAATGTATACAAAAACTTGACAAATTATATACTAAAACCTGCCTCGAGAACCACTCTATCCATTAGTGAAAACAGTATGAGAATCAGTAGTCAGATGCGGCGCAGGACTTTGTTTTATAAGTAGTGAGTAGTGGTGATTGATTGATTGGAGCGCCTCCATCGTTGCACCCCGCGCTTACCATCGAAGAGACCTGAAAACGTGTTCTTCGCAACTAAAGTAAATTGCCGGGAGTTTACTGGTCATAATACTGTCGGGACGTAATGTAACATTCGCAGCGATAATTGTGTTGTGTTTTTTTTTTTTTTTATATTTTGGTCACGTCAATTTGACTTCACCTCGCCTGATGGTAAGCTGAAGGTAAAGTCTCAGGAAAGAGGGTCACCATTACATACAAGTACCATGTTAACAATGGTGGCACTCAGCTTGACGGCCTCATCAGAAGAGGATTGTCGTCGCAGCACCGCGTGACACCCACCGATCCCACTAGTGCTGCGACCACAATCCCCCTGCCCGGCTATGCACTTGCTGACCCCTGAACGCAATCAAACCGAAATTGGATTACTATGGAGGGTTTTTCGCAATCGTGCACGGTGGTACCTTTTTTTTTTTTTTATCGTGCGGAAATCCCTTCGGATACCCCCCCGCGTGCCAGCGGGGGCGGTTATGTCGGGCTTGAACCGACTAAAACCGCACGCCGTCTCGGGTCTACAGACGCCGGGGTGTAAGGTTGCCCATAGAGCATATCCCTCGCACCCTGACTGACCCTGGGCCATCTCCGGTTTCGAGATGGCCCCCTCGGGTTTGGGAACCACGGTGTCCCCGTCTTGCCCCGGTTTGGGGGAGGGGCGCTAGTCGCCCCACCGTCCCGGCCTGCTTCTGCTGGGGTGACAGGTGGCCTCACCCGCAACCCCTAGGCCTGCGCTCATGGAGGACGGAGGTCGTTAAGCGACCTCCGGCGCCTGAGTCGCCTGCGACGCGCGGCGAGCAAGTTGCGGGCTCGGCGGACCGGGAGAGTTCTAAGTCTCTCCCGGGCGCGCTCCGCCACCTCCTTCGCGAGCATTACATGCTCGCAGAAGGAGGTGGCGGCGGCCCACGCGCTCGCGCTCCGCACCATTGCCGCAATCATGCTGCCGAGCGAGAGGACTCCCACCCCGATGGCTGCCACGAGGTCACGCCTCGGCGCTTCCTACGCCGGGCAGTCCGCCAGCGTGTGCAGCCCTGAGTCCTCGCTCGCGTCGCAGTGATGACACTCAGGCGTTGGCTCCTTCCTGATCCGATGCAGGTGGTCCCCGAAGCACCCCTTCCCGGAGATCACCTGCGTCAGTCGGTACGAGAGGCTTCCGTGTCGCCTCTCCAGCCAATCCTCCATGATGGGCCTTACCGCCGCTATTGCGGCGCGTGCACGGTGGTACCTACCCGGCCGAATTTTGTGACAAATTTGTGTCATCAAATTTCTACCACCAGTAAATTTTATTTGTGTGACGCCAAAGACAGATTAAACATATCAGAATCAACCCTACATTCAGATAAATACATATTTGTTATAGCAATTCACAAGTACATCTAGGTAACCACAATATACACCTCCTTATCCTGTTAATTGATTGTGGTACACTAATGAAGGATCTATTTGTTACTGATAATCTCATTGTCGTATTTATTGAAGTATTCTCCTTGTATTTGTAGCAAGTAGTCATGTTTGTTCATGTTATACATAGTAGGGATGGGCAAAAATATCATTTGTATCGATTGACTGTATCGATTCGAATTAGAGTATGTTGTAAGGATACGTTGATTTATTGTAACGTATTATATCGATGCATATGTATTTTTCGACATTTGGTGTAACGGTACGATTTCGTCAATTTTACTATATACAGATTATTATGTTTTAAATTTATTAATTATTCAGTACATATTTTTTATCCTATACACTTATGATGTACAATTTAAAATCTAATTGGTAAAATAAAAATTTAAATCTACCTCAAATCTAAAAGCTCGGATTCTCTTATTTGATACAAGATTATTTATGTTAAAAGTATCGTTTAACAGTCATAAAAAAGGTCATAAAATTTTGGTTTGATTAGTTTCTGTAAACTCTTTAAGTTATCTTTTTATATTACGTCCATCAAATTGACTGCACCCCGCCTGATGGTAAACTGAGGTGAAATTCAAAAAGTAGTGGTTTTCCAGAGATTGTCCCTAGAATTTCGGCCCCTACCTAGACGGCCTCAACAGATGTTTTTTCACGCCTCGCTTAAAGAACCCAGGATTGTAGGAAGAAGGGAACACGTGTGCGGGTAAAGCGTTCCAGTTCTTAATGGTCCGACAAAAAAAAGAGTCACCAAACCGCTTGGTTCGGTACCTAACCCGAATATGATGATGTAGTTAGCGACAGCGGCAAAAATACGATAAATATGACGAAGAATACAATACGTATCGCTGTGTATATACGATACACATATTGTATCGATGCAAATATTCTACGAAATTCTACACAGCGCTATCTAGACTCAAAGTAACCAGAGCTTAACTAGCTTGTTTTATGGGTTCTAGATTGCGGATATACATACTTAGATACATTTTTTTTGTACATACACACATATTATACATATAAAAACCCAGACCAATGCAAATATTCATATTCATGTACATAAATTTTTGCACTGAGTGGATCCTCGACCTCTGACTTAACAGTCGAACGCTCTACAGTTTCGCCAAAAATATCATTGCATCGTAGCATTGTATCGACACTCTATAATGTCGATACGTATTACCCATCCCTACAGACGTACAATAGTAGATTTTCAGTGGTAAAGTTTAAATTAAACAGATATTAATCTGATTCTAACTCGAGCATTTATTTATCTATACTATAAATAAATAAATAAATATTCTACAACATTCTACATATCGCTTTCTAGACCCAAAGTAAGCATAGTTTTTGACTAGCTTGTGTAATGGCTTCCAGAATGCGGATAAACATACTTATATACTTCTTTTTGTAAATACGTACATATTATACATAGAAACACCAAGACCAATGGAAATAGACATATTCATGCACATGAATATTTGCACTGAGCAGGAATTGAACCCGCACCCCCTGTCGTAGCAGTCTAATGCACTACCGCTACGCCACAGAAAACCCACCACATTGAATTTTGTATTAATATTAAAGACATGCTTTTTACGCCGTTTTAGTGACTCTACAAATCGAAAAAATTGCTAAAAGACCTAGATGAGCTATTCAAAGCCGCCTTGCCCCGGTTTGGGGGAGGGGCGCTAGTCATCCCACCGTCCCGGCCTGCTTCTGCTGGGGTTACGGGCGTCCTCACCTGCCACCCCCAGGCCTGCACTCATGGAGAATGTACATACATTTTACAATTTTAATTTAATTATTTATTTACAATTTAATTCCCCGGTAGCCCCTTCGGCTAAGTTGAGTTACTTGCGTTAAGAATAGGTCCACGTCGGTAATGTAATGTCTGGGGTTCGAAACTACGACCATTCGATCGTAAGTATGACGCCTGAACCACTACACTAGTCCCGTTTCAAATGAATTTTGAAGAAGAATGCACTCTTTTTCACTTCAAATAATTAAAAAAAAACAATTTTAATTTATTGGTTCCAAAATTAAATCAAAAACTAAACATCTGTCTAAACTTCTAAATACACAATTAGGAGGGGATGTTCGCTAATGCGGCCATTCATCACCCGACTAATTCTATTGTATACGTTAATGATGCGGAAAGTATTAAGCTTAGCATGATGAGTGGACCGCTTTATCTAGGATTTGGGAAGACAAAAAACGTGGGGCTCTGGGTGTCA
Source organism: Cybosia mesomella (assembly GCA_946251805.1). Taxonomy (NCBI): domain Eukaryota; kingdom Metazoa; phylum Arthropoda; class Insecta; order Lepidoptera; family Erebidae; genus Cybosia; species Cybosia mesomella. The sequence continues at coordinate 17,390,822 of OX276415.1, forward strand.
TATGTTTGATTAAGACATAGCTATGTGTGTAATTGTTTTTGTCATAATTTTGCCTCTGTGGTTTTATTACTGACGTTCATTATGATGACCTTATAAAACTCGAAATATTATTATGGCTGTATTAACTATTCAATAAGCCTGTCTAAAATTTAGTCTAAGTCGGAATAGTGCATAAGCCTATTAGGTACCTACTATTCACGCTTAACGACCTCCGTCCTCCATGAGCGCAGGCCTGGGGTGGCGGGTGAGGCCGCCTGTCACCCCATCAGAAGCAGGCCGGGACGGTGGGCGACTAGCGCCCCTCCCCCAAACCGGGGCAAGACGGGGACACCGTGGTTCCCAAACCCGAGGGGGCCATCTCGAAACCGGAGATGGCCCAGGGTCAGTCGGGGTGCGAGGGATATGCTCTATGGGCAACCTTACACCCCGGCGTCTGTAGACCCGAGACGGCGTGCGGTTTTAGTCGGTTCAAGCCCGACATAACCGCCCCCGCTGGCACGCGGGGGGGTATCCGAAGGGATTTCCGCACGAAAAAAAAAAAAGGTACCTACTATTCAGACCAAGGCTTTCACCAATAAATATAAACGTATTTAATAACATTAAACTGTTTTAAAAACGGAGTAAAACATGAAAAATCATTTAGGTTAAACGAATTTAAGGACGAAGTTATAAGGACGTGAATTTTTTATTTTAGTGAGCGGTTTTTATTTTAGTGAGAGGATTTTATCTTTATTTTGGTAAGATTTTTAGTTAGAAGTGGATAAACCAACCTATAGGGGACGGAAACTTTTTTTTCGGCAACGTACACATTTATTCATCTCTTTAGGGATACACAGTCTGTTACAAAACTAGTGTCCGATCAATACACAAAATACATAAACATATTGTGAAATAAAAAAATATAATTAATGAAAATAAATATATTATTGAAATTTTTAATTCCATTTCCTAGATCATCCCCAAAATCTAAGAATGGGACAACACCAGATAGTCGATATCCAACAATATTTAGTGGCGGCCCATAACACCACTCCCGCTGGCGCACCGCCGCGCCCTCTTGCCTGTTTTTAAATGTTCATTTTTAAGAAGGGTATGTACACAAAGTGGCTCTTCTGTGTTGCCATAAAGTTGCAGCATAGACCTAAATTTTATTGCAGTTTTTATGGGGTTATTTTTTATCCTATTTTCTAAAAAAGATTAGTTACACAAACAGAATCTAAATTTGATATCTATATACACCTTATTTGATCGGATACTAGTCTTGTTACATATTGTATGCATCAGTGATTATATACAATAAATATAATTAAAAAGAAAGAAGCATAAAATATACTCAAATAATATATACATTTTACCATAATCTTTTAATAACACAAGCAATTTACTTTATTTTGAAGGGTTAGGGGGATACCAATAATATAGGTAACTAATATTAAAAAAAAAACTATATAACGTTATTCGTTCAGCACCATCTATTGACAGAAGAATGATACTAAAATTATCATAAAACGCCCTGAAAGGTTATTGTGTCGGCAGAGACAATATAAAGTTCACTGTTGACAGTATCTATGCATAGATCTCTCCCTGTTGATAGCAGAGGCATAACTCATATTGTCGTAAGTATACGCGAATATTACATAATACATACGAAAATAAAACTAATTTCACCGGATTACATCGCTATTTATTATGTGTTATATTTACCGGACTGCGACGAAGACAAAAGGGAGTATTTTCTTTTAAATATTATTAATAGCAATTACTTGACCCCACACACACACATCTTAGCTAAATTACTTGTGTTGGGAGTGGGTTCGCGTCGGTAGTGTAATGGCCAGGATTCGAACCCAAGACCTTTTGATCGTAGGACCGACGCCTTCCATGAACATTATGTATGTTCTTATGGACAGTACCCGACAACACACGACTCGAATTCAGCATATTTCGGGTACTTTAAGATAACCACCATTTTCAGTCTCCCCGTGAACATGGTCGCTGAAAAGCAACCGAAACGTCGGGTTCCATGTATATAATAAATAAACATCAAATTAATCGCGATAGAATACGTTAATAGTAGATTATGGTACAAGTGTGTAAAGTTGGTGATTACCGTAAAGTCGGGTACCGCCAACTGTATTATAAAACTCATTATAGTATCGCTATCTTTTTTTATTCAGTAACCTTGTAGCCTACCTACTTTGTTTAATTTCAATTTTTCCTATGAGTGAAGATAAAGTAGTGTATGAAACTGCATATAACTTATATAGGTACTTTTTTTTTTGTTTAAAAAGAATATTAGTAACCATAATTACTAATATTCCCCTTAACCCCTCCAGCTAAGCTTAATTGCTTGTATTAGGAGTGGGTTCACGTCGGTAGTGTAATGGCCAGGATTCGAACCCGGGAACTCTCGATCGTAGGGTCGACTCCTTAACCACTAAGCTACCGACGCACTCGAGTCAACCTATTATCGCATTCGGCTACGCCTTATGCGATAAACAGACTCTCGTGTTTTAATACCCCTTCTTATATGACAGTTGCATAAACTACTATTATTGAAACAATGGGTGAATGTGCAGTTGGAAAAGTTATAAACTGTTTTTCATTTTCTATTATCTTTTCTTTCTATTATCATTTCAGCTGGACTAATAGTGTAGGTAGGTGAAGTAAAATCATTTGACGTGCTTGATCGTCAGTAAAACGTGCTTGATCGTCAGTAAAACGCGCTTCAGAGTCAAGTTTAATTCTTTTTGTGATTTTGATACAAATTTATTTCTTGTTTTGTATGGAATCTTCAACGTATGATTCTGCTACACTAGGTCTGCAAGGCGAATCGCTGCTTGCAATATTGAGCTGAATGAGACATCGTGAAGCAGATTTTGAAAATTTTGAACAGTGATCATTCTTCCGTGGCAAGTCCGATTTTGAAAATTCTTTTTTAAAGTCACAACTCTGGACATGCTTTCTGAGCGTGTAAAGTTTGGTCACAGTGTCTCGAGCGGTTATCATGTAATTCCATCTGGAATTTTTTTAACAGTGATCATTCCTCTGTGGTAGCATTAATTTTTTCAAAATATATCCATAAATCTTCCTCTGATTGACCTCTTTAATCATGCCAAATTTGGTTCTGATTGGATTAGTAGTTTAGGAGGAGATCTGTGACAAAGAAAATCCTGAAGTCTGGTATAAGGAGCTTTCGCTCGACTTCGTCTCACTCAGCTCAATTACTAAATCGCCATCCAACATGACGCTTCGAAGTCATCACATCAGCTCCTGAATTAGCCAGCAATGTAGCTGAAGTTCTCCTGAAACTATGTCCAGTGTAGCTCTCAGCATCTGCTAAACCTAAAAACTTAGCAATTTCTTTAGGCATAGAACCAAATTTGTTTATACCTATAGGTTGACAGGTATATTTACCATTCTGGTAATTTTGAAAGAAACGATCATCGGTCATTGTGCCTAATTGCGGTGCGATTAGAGCCATATTATGAGTAAGTGTATTGAAAAAATAGTTTTATTTTAATAGGTATTCGAAACAAAATTTAAACATTTTGTGACAATACTGCGTAGACAATACGATGGCATATAAAATAAAATGTCAACGGTAAGAAATAATTAACTATATAATTTTGTTCTTATAATATTCTAATAGTTTGGTTTAAACTTGAATAGCGACTGGCTTCATTTGACGTCTTAGAAAACCTTGGAATCGGTGAATTAGCCCCGTAAGTTGTTCTATGTAGTTGTGTGCACATCTTTGCACCGCTCGTCCGCACACTGTTTCAATGCTTTGCTTCGCAATATCGCACTGCCTATCACTTGCATCTCAAGTGAAAACGCAGCCTTAAGTACTATACGACTACTACTGTATGTACAAAGACACCTCGCTGGAATGCAACCTCCTTCCCGCGAGGTGTATAGTTAAGTCACACGGGTTGTATCCGTCCCTATGTTAACTACGAAACGGTTGAACCGATTGTGACGTAAATTCGTCTTTAATGGTGCGACTGTTACTGGATATACCAAAAATATTGGATTTATTTGCGCCCATTTAATGATTGTATGTTTCTAAAATGTACCGCGGTGAGTATTTCGTTTCAGTAAACATAATAACTAAAATACAAGTAATAAATATTCTATGACATTTGTGACCCGAAGTGAGCATAGTTTTACTAGCTTGTGTTGTGTTGTGGCAATAGATATATTCATGCCTACACATATTTGGACTAAGCGGGAATCGAACCCGCGTCCCCTATCGTAGCAGTCGAATGCACTACCGGTACGCCACAGAGGCCGTAAAAGTATGGCTTGTTATCTTTGCACTAGTCTCAAGTCTAATCTAGTCTTCTTGATATCCCCCTCCTATCAAGGCCCGGCGGAAGTGCCAAGGCCAGACATTTTTTACCTACGTAGTCAGGTGGCTGCCGCAAAACGTGACCGCACCAGCGAAGGCGAATTTTGAAAATCGTAATTCATTATTTATTAGACAAAACATTTTCATATTAAACTAATTCGCGTATGAAAACGCCCCCTACTTGCTATTATTGCGGTGCAGTTAGTACGCAACCACAATGGAAATGGTAATTCCATGTGGCAGCGACCGGCCCCCGTGGTGAGGCCACCCACGACCACATTCGACACATTTCGATATAGATGTACGTGTTAACTGTCGTTGTGCAGTCCAATGGTAGGGTAACGTTACTATTCATAGTGAAGCTAACTTTTGTTTTTTAAAATCTTTTGTATCTGTCCATTGGAGATATAAAAAAACTCGGGTTATGTTAAAAAATCCGTTCCCGCACAGGTAGATTTCGTGAAGCAATTAATATTATTTTATATACCTAGCCTTATTTTATATAGCTACCTAACTACGGACTTTAAACAGTTTAATTTTTTTTTCTCGAAAACGGTAACTTTTAGCGAAAAACTTTTCAGACATTTATTTAAGACTTAAAAATGGCCTATCGATTAAAAATGTTTCCGACCACAAGAATGTTCACCGGTTGATTGATTGATTGATTTTTTTCCCGAAAAATTTTGGTTTTTCCCCCCTCCACTTTTAGTTAAAGTTTTAATCTTATAGGTTTGTAATTAAAAGTTGTTGGTATTCATGTATACTATGGGATAAAATTAGAACGGTTCGAATATCTTTCATGGAACGTGAAATTTTGAGGAAATACTGATTTCACAAAAAGTGAGGCCCTACCGTCCCCTTAGGCCGGATTCCACCAATTCACGAACTTAAACTAAGTTTACACCCAAGCAATTTTTTACCGCAGTTTGAAAGCGATCGGGGCAAAAATGCGACCGTGAGAGTGCCGCAAATTTTGGGAAGTGGAACCATACATACATATATATATATATATATAAACTTTTTGACCAGTGGTCATTTCGGACTCAGGGGGTCATAACTAGACCTCCTATGAAGATTTTTTTTTTAAATTCGACAGTAGTCAAGAAACCAATAGGTAGATCGATTTGATCGAAATCTACCTAATAAACGATTCTGAAACCAAAAATTTTTTTTTTTAGAATTGTCAGTTTTTTGGCGATGGATGAAAAAAACTTCTGAATGTATTTTGATGCGGTTTTTGAGCTGAGTGAGACGAAGTCGAGCGAAAGCTCCTCATATTAGACTTCAGGATTTTCTTTGTCACAGGTCTCCTCCTAAACTACTAATCCAATCAGAACCAAATTTGGCATGATTAAACAGGTCAATCAGAGGAAGGTTTATGGATATATTTTGAAAAACTTAATGCTACCACAGAGGAATGATCACCGTTAAAAAAATTCTAGATGGAATTACATAATAACCGCTCGAGACACTGTGACCAAGCTTTACACGCTCAGAAAGCATGTCCAGAGTTGTGACTTTCAAAAAGAATTTTCAAAATCGGACTTGCCACGGAGGAATGATCACTGTTCAAAATTTTCAAAATCTGATTCACTATGTCTCACTCAGCTCAACATTGCAAGCAGCGATTCACCTTGCAGACCTAGTTTTAACTTTACCGTATGTTTGATTACAATTGGTTAAGTAGAACTGGAGATATAACCAAAAACGATAATCTAGCCGAGGGCATCACTTAGTTATATTATATGTTAGTAGTATTGCCCGCGGCTTCAGTTGCGTGGTGAATTCTGATCGCGTTCCCGCTGAAACAGGACCTTATTCCAGAGATAAAAAGTACCCTATATGGCATGCCAGAATATAATCTTACCCTTTTTTTTTAAGAATGATAGGCTCACGTTTGACCTCTATCTCACCTGGTCGTAAGTGAAACTTTTTTTCCCCCTTCACTCCCTCGGGCTTCTCCTCACCGGGAGCTAACGGTGAGGTGGGCATGTCGCAGTCGAACCGACTAAAGGTGTTTCGTGACATCGACCTGTGTGGCCGGGGAATCTGGTGTGCCCTAGAAAGGATATCCCAGAGATCCCGACCGGCCCCGGCCGCCAGTAGTGGCAACCCCGACTTGATGTTAGGGATCTATAGATAAGCGTGCGCAGAAATACAACGCACCGCCACCCTGGGATAGGGATTAAATATAATCTATCCCTATACCAAATTTTAGCCAGATCCGTTCAGACGTTTTTGCGTGAAAGAGTAACAAAAATGCGTACATCCATTCTTACAAACTTTCGCGTTTATAATATTAGTAGGATTTTTAGGTAGGTAGGTATGTAAATCGTGTCAGGGTGCGAGGGATATGCTCTATGAGCAACCTTACACCCCGGCGTCTGTAGACCCGAGACGGCGTGCGGTTTTAGTCGGTTCAAGCCCGACATAACGGCCCCGGCTGGCCGGCGGGGGGTATTCAAAGGGATTTCCGCACGAAAAAAAATATTTAAGGGTTCCCCCAATAGTTTCCTAATGATCGTCGGTAGCTCAGTGGTTAAGGAGTCGACCCTACGATTGAGAGATCCCGGGTTCGAATCCTGGTCATTACACACTAGCGACGTGAACCCACTCCTAACACAAGCAATTTAGCTTAGCTGGAGGGGTTAGGGGGAATATTAGTAATTTCAGTTACTAATATTCTTAAAAAAAAAACTATCATTGGAACTGGATTTAGATAAAAATTAGAGCAATGTGTATCTGTGGATGACAAGGGAAAAGACTAATCGGTTTATAAAAGACAGAGAATCGTGGTAATAAACTTAAAAACTAATACAACCACCTTTTTGGAAGTCGGAAGTCGGTAAAAAAGAAATAATTTATTAAATCGTGAAATCTATTAGTGATTAATGACCCAAAAATGTTGTGCAGACTGATTGTACGCTAGTTCGCCCCCAATGATGGTGATTTGTACTTATAAATCTTAACACCCGGGGGTGCAATCAACACTCAATCGGGTGAAGTGTTACGAGATGGAGTCCATCAGTTGTGTGGTCAGTGAAATTAAGCTTCATGTTTTGCGGCATTATACAAGATATATTAGTATTTTTTATCACGCTTATTTTGTAGAAGTGAGGTAGAGGTGAGTGATAAATTATCATTTTTTTGTAGGGTTTTCATTGTTTGTAATTAATTATATAAGTTTTGAATTATTTTAAATTTATTTATATTTAATCTAACGAAAATATTTTTTCTTAAATCACAATATTAATATTGTAATGCATAAAAAAATATACACGCTACAGACCCAAATGAAGTATAGCGTAACTAACTTGTACTATGGGTGTTAGAATCCGAATAAACATACTTTGATGCATTTTTTTGTAAATACATACATATATAGAAATAGGAATAGATACAATAACATTAGGACACGTATATATGCCAAAAAAATCCTGTATAATTACGATATTGTTAGAGGCCGAGGTAACTAACTAAACTACTCAACTAATTAAACTAAACTAACTAATTAAACTAAACTAACTAACTAAATTATAATAATTATGATGAAAGTGGACATTAGAATTCTAGGCAGCAAGATGTCACAGTCACAACGTGTTAAAAATGATAATATGCCGAGTTTATTATGTTTTATTAAATGTCTAATAAATAATCATAACTTATGAAAGGCATTAATAGTAGCAAATAGTAGAGAGGTTATAACAGATCTGAATCAGTTCAGGCCAGTTCAGGCACAGGCAGGCGTTATATTAGGTTTACAAGTTAGATCCCTGTCGGCAGTACCTCGTTGCTTTGGTGCTAGTGTGGCGAAAAGTCGACAGACGGGCTCGATATAATTATAAATGCTGAGAGAACTTATAAGTTAATTTATTATATATTCATTATTCGATACTAAAATAATTGCATTTAAGAGCTTTAAAGTTATAAGTTTATATTGAAGGGGATAGTCGAGGCCGTCAAAAAATAGGTGATTTGTAAATTGTAATATGACAATTACTTGCACGACTTACACTGTAAAAATCACAGCGTTAGTTAGTTAGTTAGTTAGTTTACCTGGGCTGTTCCGCACTTAGCCTCTTGATTGGGCCATTGTGCGTAGCATCTTACCTCTCACTCCAACCAACCCAGATCTTCCCAAAAAGCCAGCAGCCTTTTCAGGTTTCCACATGCTTCCCGGAGAGACGTTGGTGACTGGAGGAATTTCGCCCGTTGTTCGGCCACGCTCATGCACTCTGTAAGCACATGTTGTGGCGTTTCTTCTGCCCCCATGCAGCCTCTGCACAGGGGGCTGTCCGTCACACCTATTGTAAATAGATGCTTGTTTAGAGGACAGTGACCGGTCAAGATGCCTATGACCTTGCGGATCTGGTCCCTTTTTAATCTAATGAGGTTTCGGCTAAACGTTTTTGATGCTACCGGAACTGCATTCTTTGTTTGCCTGCATCCTTCAATGTTTGTCCATTCTTTTTGATGGGTTTCTTCCGTGTTTTTCCGCAGCCAGGTTTTGACCTGTGCTTGAGGTATAGGTAGTATTGGTTCCGGTCCATATACTGTTGCCCCTGATCCTCTCTTGGCCAATTCATCGGCTGCGTCGTTGCCGAGGGAGTTGCTGTGTCCCTTGATCCATTGCAGCGTGACCTTGTTTGTGTTTGCAATGGATTGGAGTGTATTGTGACATTCCAATATGAGGACAGAGGTTATGGTGTTGCTTTTCAGAGCTTGGAGTACGGATGCACTGTCTGATATGATCTTTATATCTAGATCTTTGACGTCTCTGGCGGCAATCGTCTCCGCTGCTCTCGTTATGCCAATACATTCAGCTTGGAATATTGTACTTAGCTTGTCCAGGGTGGTTGTTATTTTGATGTTTAGGTCATTCGAGAAGACACCTGCTCCGGTACCATATGTGGTTTTAGAGCCGTCTGTGTATATCCTAACTTCTTTGACGCCAGAGCTGTCTCTTTTTTCTTCGGTAAGTTGAATATGATAATTCCTTTCGAAGACGTGGTGACATGGTATTCTGTCTACGGGCGCCTCAAGAAGTGGTATCTTCTTTAGGATTCTCTGTAGAATTTTTGAATGCTTTGTTCCAGTATTCTCTTTCCAGAGCCCATTACTTTTCAGTCTTAAGGCTGCTGCCTTGGCCTCCTCCTGTATGATTAGATGCAGCGGTCTCAGGTTTAGGAGGTGCTCTAGTGCGGCTGATGGAGTGGTTCTCATGCATCCAGTGGCTGCTGTACTCGCTAGGCGTTGTAGACTCTGGAGCTTTTCTTTCACAGTGATCAGTTCTGTTCTGGGCCACCATACAACTGATCCATAGGTTAGAGAAGGCCTGATAATTGCCGTATACAGCCAAAGTGTTATCTTTGTGTTAAGACCCCAGTTCTTACCAACGAGTCTTCTGCATTGCCAAAAAGTTATGCAGGCCTTTTTCATTTTAGCATTTATGTGGCTAGTCCAATTCAACTTATTGTCAAGTATGATGCCCAGATATTTAACTTGAGTTGTTAGGGCTAGTTTGGTATTAAATAGTTTTGGTAGTTGTAGTTCTGGTAACTTTCTTTTGTTGGTGAAAAGGATAAGTTCTGTTTTTGTCGGGTTTACTGATAATCGGTGTTCTTCGCACCATTCTTCCACAATCTGAAGGGCTGAGCGCATGACTTTGCATAGCACGTTCTCCGCCGTTCCACTTATTAGTATTGCAAGATCATCCGCATACCCGATGGTGGTGTATCTTCTCTCATTTAGTCTCTTTAGAAGACTGTCTACTACTATGTTCCATAAGAGTGGTGATAGGACGCCTCCCTGGGGGCATCCTCTGACTACCTTTGCTCTTGTGATGGTGTTACTCATCACTATCTGGACTGCTCTTTTGCTTATCAGCTGAGTGATCCAGTCCCTTATGGCTGGTTCTACCTTGCGCTTCCGTAAGGCTTCGTTAATGCTGCTGTGTACCGTTTTGTCGAAAGCCCCTTCTATATCTATGAAAGTAGCTAGTGTTGAGGCTTTGTTTGTGATAGCCGATTCTATCCTGTGCACTACCGTGTGTAGTGCAGACTCTGTTGATCTACCTTTCCTGTATGCGTGTTGCTGAGGATGTAGTGGGTTGTCTTTTAGTGTTCCATCCCTTAGGTATCGATCTACTAGTCTCTCCAACGTTTTAAGGAGGAATGATGTGAGACTAATGGGCCTGAATGATTTGGGATGTGTGTAGTCCTCCTTACCTGGTTTTGGTAGGAAGACTACTTTTGCCTCTCTCCATAATCTGGGTATGTATTTGAAGGCAATGCAGGCCCTGTAGATTGGGAGTAGATATTTTGCTATTCTTGTCAGTTGCCATTGTAGTAGTGCTGGGAATATTCCATCCAGCCCTGCAGACTTAAAGGGTTTGAAGGTTTTTATGGCCCACTCTATTTTGTCTGCAGTTACTACCTTGTTTGCGATTTCCCATTCTTGGGTTGTTGGTACACTATAGTGTTCTGGTGGCCAGTCAATGGAATCGATGGATGGTGTGACTTGACAGCCAGGGAAGTGTGTTTCCAGCAGTACTGCGCTGGTTTCATTTTCCGTATTAGTGTAAGTGCCGTCTTCTCTCTTAAGTGAGCCCATGAGGTTGAGTTCACCTTTGGCCAGGACTTTCCTTACTCTTGCGGCTTGGTTTGTCGAGTTTATGCTACTACAGAAACTCTGCCAGGCCTCAGTTCTACGATACCTGATGCGTTTCTTGTAGTATTTTTGTGCATTTTTGTATCTGTCCCAGTCCTCAGGGGTTCTGGTGTTTTTTGCTCGGTTGTAGAGCTTTCTCAGGCCTCCACGTAGTCGCTCGAGTTCTGGCCCCCACCAGGAGCTCTTTTCTGGACCTTTGGGTGTTACGACAGGACACGCTGGCTCGTAGCTTTCCAGCAGAGCTGCAGTGATAGAATGTACGTTGTGTTCTATATTATCTGTACTAAGTGTTGTGTCGGGTAGTTGTGAATCACTTAGTGCCTTGTTTAGTGAATTTGTGTACCGTGCTATATCTGTTTTGCGGGGGTTACGATATGGAACAGGGTCTGCTAGTTTACATTGAATTTGAAAGCAGATTCGGCGATGGTCCGCAAAGGATGGTTCCTTTGACACATGCCAACCCTTAATGAGGTTTGCTGCCGAGTGTGTTGCCAATGTGATATCTACTATGGTCTGACACCATGAGGTTACGAAAGTAGGTTCCGTACCTATATTTATAATGTTTAGGTTGGTTTGGAATAAGTATTCGGTTAGTAACTCACCTCTCTTGTTCGCGTCCTTACTTCCCCACAGAGGATGGTGAGCATTGCAGTGGGACCTAATCATCGGCGCAGGATGATTAAGTCCCAGGTGTGAGCCTCGCAGTGTTGTACCAGGTCGGCTAGCTCCTTTGGAGGTGGTTCGCCTTCGCCCGGCATATACACTGAAGCTAGTACTAGGATGGTTGCATTATCTGAGTGGATTTTCACAGCAGTGAGATCTCTAGAACAGAATTGGTTAAGTAAAGTGGTGTTTATAGCGTTAGGTACGAAGATGCAGGTTCTCGGTTTTTCAACCGTCGTATCTCGTATTAACTTACCGCCTATGTTATTTAGACCGCAGATGTAGTTCTTATTTATCCAGGGCTCCTGGATTAGGGCTACGGTCTTTTTGCTTACCTCCAGCACTCTGCGTAGAGTGACCGTTGCTGCTTGTTTGTGCTGGAGGTTTGTTTGGATGATGTTTACTGGATCAGGGGCTGTTAAGGACGTCATCATCATCATCGCTGATGTGTCCTCCCTGTGTCAGCGGCGAGCTACTTTCCAGCTCGCTCTTACTCTTTCGAGGAGCCTCTTTTTTTGCTCTTGAGCTGTAGCTGCCGCTGTTGCTTCCCCGGCCTGCGCTTCTTCTTGGGAGAAGAAGCGAATATACCCACTTCCCGACATGTGGGCAACTCGGCGGTCTCTCTTGGTTATCGCCTCTTTCTGGTCCTCGGGAATTCCCAGAATTAGGTGAACCACCTTCTCTTTGGAGTTCGGGTCGGTGGTTTGGTCGTCCACTGTCATGTCGTAACACTGCCAGGTATCAACTTTGTACCAAGGGTTTTGGGCCCAAAGCACTCTGCGCAGTGTTACGGCTTCGGTGATGCGGGTGTGGAGAAGAAGCCCAGCTTTCAGTCGCTTCTTCATGTCGGACTGCTTTATGACAGCCAAGGTGGTTTCGGGTATCGGGGACGTTATGCTTCTTACAGCTTTTTCAAGCCACGTAAGAGCATTGTCGTCTTCACACCACATCGCCAGCACGCCTTCCAATAGGAAGGGTCGTCCGCGGAAAGATGGAGCTTGCGCACCCGAAATCGTTGACGACAACACCGACTGCAGGATGCTGTCGTCAATGGCCTCCCTAAGCTGGTCTGCCTGGGTTTTGGTGAGGTCCCTCGGCGGAACGGTAGTGACCGCTACTCGCAGATGCGACTGACTGGCGTCCGCGTAGCTTACCGTCCGCTTGGTGCGCGGGTCAGTTTTCGCGCGTTTGGCTTCCCCTCTGGGGGACCGGGTATCATCCAGACGAGCGCGCTTCGAAGAAACTCGCTCGTTCTGGACGGGCCCTGCCCCCTTTTGTTCCTTTTCAGGAAAATTGGGAGCCGTCGCGGCGTTCCGTTGACCTCGGGCACCTCTGGGTTTCCTCCTGTGTTTCTTACTCAGTGGTAGTGGAGCGGCTGTGGCTACTGCCGTCCCCTTTGAGGTTGATGGTGTGGGTTCGCGCTGCGTTTCCGCTGCTGCGGCACCCAACCCTGTCGTCGTTTTTTTAGGTTGCAAGACCTCCCTTCTCGCGCGCCTGTTGGGGCGACTGCGTTCTGTTCGGCCGAGCCCTTTTTCGGTAGTGGCCGCCTTCGGCTGAGCATCCCTTTTGCAAGGGCGCTTGTGGCCGACGACGGTCCATTGTATGACGCTCGTGGCGTCAGATTTTGGGATAGCCTCCGAGAGGCTGGACAGGTCCAGGCTTGCGCCCGGTCCTGAACACAGGGTGCCCCCCCCAGAATACGAGGGGCAGACTGAGCTGGTAGGCTCAGTGAGGGATTCTCCGCAAGCGGTACCCTCCTGGGGTAGTTTTTCTTTGACCTGTGTTGACATTGTTTTTTAGGAGCAGAGGCTTACTCACACTACCTGCCCTAGGTGCGTGTGGTACAGTTTTCTGGGGCAATTTAGTGCCCCACGGCAATGTCTACCGGGGTGTGGTTTTAGGCCGCCACGGTTCGGCACATTTATGTAATATATCTGATGAATAGATACATATATATAATAGATATATAAAGAAAAAATAAATTTAAGGGAGAGATACATATATAAGTTGTTATAATATATAAATAAACCATTACATAAATAAACAATTTCATGCGCCTGGAGGTTTCTGTTACGTCTATTTCTTGGGAATTAGACCAATAACGGGACGACAACCTCGGGAAGGATAGTCCACCAGACTTGCTTTGAGGATCTACACGACCTGCGCTCTCCCTCAAGACCACGTCCCCCTACCCCTCAGAAGGATGGGTAGGGTAGGTCCATGCTAAGGTTTCGGGTAATAGTACCATCACAGAAACATTAGCATGTCCCCGTCCCAATCACAGCGTTTTCGAGAGCTTCGACTTTTTGGTCGCGAGAAAACTACTTACACTTAGAAACGTTTTCTGGATATTCGTTCGTGTCTTTAGGAGTAATAGGTCGTTTAGGGGTATTCGTCTCATAGCTCAAATATGATAATGATAAAGTGTTTCAGCTGTAAGTATAGTTTGTGCCATTAATAAATCAATTAGGTCATTATATATACGGGTGTTCATCATCATCTAACTGCCTACTTCTCATATTTATTTGGGGTATCTGCAAAATGCGTACTATTGATGGTGTTGATTGCACCCCCTGGTGTTAAGATTTATAAGTACAAATCACCACCATTGGGGGCGAACTAGTGTGCAATCAGTCTGCACTATATTTTTGTCAATAAAGATTATTATTGTTATTATATCCATTCCATTACTCATGTAAATAGATAAAATTTGCTCATAAACACGCTAATAAGATCTTAGGGTATGTACAAGCACATGTTTTATCGCAGACTGAGGCATGCAAATTTGCAATTAACTCAATAACCAGAAGGCTGGCTTCTTTTTAGTACAGAGAATAAGTATTGCCATACAACGTGGCAATGCTGCCAGTCTTCTGGGCACGTTACCACAGGAGGCATGCGATGCGGAGGAATTCCACGATTCATTTTAGGTTTAAGTTTCTTTTAATAATTTATTTTATTTTAGTTTTATTTATTTTAGTTAGATATAAAATTGGTAACCACATTTGTACATTTACTTATTGTAATTTAAAATAAATGAAAGATTGTTACCATTATATAAAATAAACCATTAGTTAGAGTCCTCAAAAAAAAAATTCAATACAACAGTATAAGTGGGTTAAATAAATCAATAAAATATTACTTTTTTTTTTTTTTTTTTATATTTAGGACACGTCAATTTGACTTCACCTCGCCTGATGGTAAGCTGAAGGTAAAGTCTCAGGAAAGAAGGTCACCATTACATACACGTACCATGTTAACAATGGTGGCACTCAGCTTGACGACCTCATCAGGAGAGGATTGTCGTCGCAGCACCGGGTGACACCCACCGCTCCCACTAGTGCTGCGACCACAATCCCCCTGCCCGGCTATGCACTTGCTGACCCCTGAACGCAATCAAACCGAAATTGGATTACTATGGAGGGTTTCTAAATGTTAATACT
This sequence comes from Cybosia mesomella, assembly GCA_946251805.1. Lineage (NCBI taxonomy): Eukaryota > Metazoa > Arthropoda > Insecta > Lepidoptera > Erebidae > Cybosia > Cybosia mesomella. The sequence continues at coordinate 17,405,951 of OX276415.1, forward strand.
GCAGGAACTTTTGACCAACGCAGTAGGTACTTAGTACTAAGTTGCTTAATTACGTTAAGCAACTTTTTAAAGGGCAGATTTTAACAAAAATTGTCCAAATAGAAAAAAAATTTTTCCTCGACCGAAAGATATTATTATATTATAAGATTTCTCTCACATATGAGGATAAATTTGTGTGAAAAATTATATCGATTTTGTATTGCAGAAATGTGAAATCCCGTGCAAGGCTTAGTCAAACAAGTATTTGAACATAGTCCAATTAGGTATCGAATAAACATAACATAACATAACATAACATAACATAACATAGCATAGCATAGCATAGCATAGCATAGCATAGCATAGCATAGCATAGCATAGCATAGCATAGCATAGCATAGCATAGCATAGCATAGCATAGCATAGCGTAGCATAGCATAGCATAGCATAGCATAGCCTAGCATAGCATAGCATAGCATAGCATATCATAGCATAGCATAGCATAGCATAGCATAGCATAGCATAGCATAGCATAGCATAGCATAGCATAGCATAGCATAGCATAGCATAGCATAGCATAGCATAACATAACATAACATAACATAACATAACATAACATAACATAACATAACATAACATAACATAACATAACATAACATAACATAACATAACATAACATAACATAACATAACATAACATAACATAACATAACATAACATAACATAACATAACATAACATAACATAACATAACATAACATAACATAACATAACGATTCGCCAGTTATGTTAAGGTCCCAATGTAATAGGGGGCGAGTTTATTGCCATCTACTGGGCACATTATTAAGCGAGCGATAATTAACATTTATTAATGCACACACAACTACGAAAAGTCAGAGATGTGTGCCCGGGGCGACTGGGGATCGAACTCGACTGTGGAGTATTGAATATATTTTGATTGATAAATTATTATAATGACAAACCATTTACATCATAGCGAAGTCATACTGCTTCAGGAGTTACTGTCTGTACGTACTGCGTTGACAACAAAACATTAACAAACTAAATTTAGCATAATGTTATGTGTATTATTTTATGAAAGGTTTAAAAGTTAAGGTTATCAATAAAGTAGAAATTGTTAATCTGTGGCGTAGCCGTAGTGTATTTGACTGCTACGTCAGGGGGCGCGGGTTCGATTCCCGCTCATTGCAAATATTTGTATGCATGAATATGTCTATTTGCATTGGTCTGGGTGTTTCTATGTATAATATGTATCTATTTACAAAAAAAAAGTTTATAAGTATGTTTATGCGCAGTCTGGAACTATAACACAAGCTAGTTAAACTTTGCTTACCTTGGGCCTAGAAAGCGCTGTGTAAATTGTCGTAGAATGTTTATTACATATTATTTATTTATTTATTTTACCGTTGACGGTACAATAAATAATAAATAAATATTGTTAGACAAAGTACACAACGCCATCTACACCCAAACTAAGCAGAGCTTGTCATATGGGTTGTAGTATGCGGATAAACATACTTAAATACTTTTTTTTTGTAAATAAATACATAATATACATAGAAACACCCAGACCAATACAAATATATACATTTGCACTGAGCGGGAATCGAACCCGCGACCTCTGACTTAGCAGTCGAACGCACGCAAGCTACGCCACAGAGGTCGTCAGTATACCATATCTACAATGTGCTTAGAGCATAAAATTTGATTTGCCACAACGCTGTACTCCTTGAAGAAACACAAGTTACAATTCGTCTTTCCCTGAACAAGACACATTTCTTCCCCTATCGATAACCCAGCCCGGCACTACGTTTGCCCCGGAAACCGCATTTAGAGCAAGTCGCTTGCCGGCCCCGAAATTAAATTTGCTTTCTGAACTGTAATACTGATTAAAACCATTTTCGTTCAGTTTGTGTGTGTCTAGTTTATTTTTCAACATGGTGTAGGAGAATATGGGTCTAAGTGAATCTGTTTATTTTGTAACTATCTGTTGCCTGCGGTTTCGACCCGCGTGCAATTCTCATCCCGTTACCGCAAAATACATTTTTAATAGATTTAAATCGGGAAAAGAGAACATCTAGGACAGGCTTGAAACTGTAAGGGAATAGTCGCGGGTTCAAGTCCCGTCCTAGATGTTCTCTTTTTCCGATCTAAATTTATATCTTCAATAACTATCATATTTATAAGTTAGTTATAGTAGGGTACTAACTGTTGCTGCGGTTTCGCCCGCGTATTATACTGATCGCGGTCCCGCAATCCATGGTAACCTATTCAGGGATAAAAAAGCGGCCAAGTGCGAGTCGGACTCGCCCATGAAGGGCAGCAAGTAACATAATAATGTTTTTTTTTAAATTTTATATTTGAGTTGATCGAATGAAAGGTAAATTGCGGTTTACGATTTATGAGGTATAAAACTACTTACTAGATCTAGTTCAAACCAATTCACTCACATTTTACCACTTTGGAAGTGTCTCTCGCGCAAGTTATTCAGTTTGGGTAAAAATGATATTAGGAACCTGAATATCATTTTTGAAGACCTATCCATAGACACCCTAAAAGTATGGGATGATGAAAAAAAAAAGTGTTTTAGTTCAAAGTATTGGGAACCCCCAAAATGTATTGTTCTTTTTTCTATTTTTGTGTGAAAATCTTAATGCGGCTCACAGAATATGTGGTGCCAAAGTCCGGCTTATATCGCGCCTGCGCGGGGCACCGAGCCGGTTGCTTGGCGACACAAAAATGTATGAATAAATAACAGCCTTGTTAACAATGTCATAAAATAAAAATATTTTCCTATAGTATTGATTGTCGCATATAATATAATACTTAAACTACATGTGGCGTATTTTAATAAAAAGCCTTCCGCTGTATCTATATTGGTGACCCCGACGTGACGAGCGAAGGCAAAGCAGATGATAATACGCCAGGTTGGGAAGATGCAACTAACATCGCAAGTGAACCACAACTACATTACATCTGACGCCATAAAATTTTATTACGTATTATCCCAGCTAGATCATCAATATGCGGCTGCAATGGACTCCATGGCCAATCTGATTGCCGAACTTACCAAGCAGATGCAAGTTCTTATGACGGAAGTACGTGAAGTTCGATCGAGGTCTCGCTCCAAGTACAGACGTGGTGGTAAGCAAGGACGCGACAGAAGCTTCAGCCAGCACCAGGGTCGTGGCAACAGCAATAGCCGCTCGCAATCATGCTATCGCAAGTTTCCGATCTGTTGGTATCACTTCAAGTTCCAAGATCAATCCACCAAATGCGTCAAGCCCTGCGACTTCAAGCCGGGATACACTCAGGGCAGTCGATAATGGCGGCCAACGACTGCCCCAGCTCCGGTCGCCTGTTCATCACAGATCGTCGGTCTAAAATGCAGTTACTCGTCGATGTAGGGAAACGATCTCTGTGTTTTCCCTCGTTCTGCTCTACGTGAACGCCGACCTAAAACAACTTATCAACTTTTTGCTGTAAATGTTTCTATAATCAGCACCTATGAGTACGCGCAGCTCCATCAAGACCTGGGCCTCCGTCGTGAGTACAGTTGGCAGTTCGTAGTGGCCGACGTAACGAAAGCGATCATAGGCGTCGACTTCCTATCTTTCTACAACTTAGTCGTCGACTGCCGACACAAACGCTTATTGGACAACACGACATCGATCTCAACGACTGCAGTATCCTCAACCTCAGCAGACGTCATATCATCTATTAAGACGTCATTTGGAGAATCGAAGTACATCGACATCGTGCGCGACTTTCCTGAGATCACCCGTCCTCCCGGTGTTTATCGTGAGTTTAAGCTTAACACGGTGCACTACATCAAAACCATAGATGGTCCACCAATTTACTGCACTCCGAGAAGACTGGCACCAGATAAGCTTAAAATTGCAAAGGGAGAATTCGAGGCCATGCTTAAGTGCGGAACAGCAAGACCTTCACCAAGCTGGTGGGCTTCGCCTCTTCATTTAGCGCCAAAGAAAGATAACAGTTGGAGGCCTTGTGGTGACTACCGGCAACTCAACTCACGGACAATTCCTGACCGGTATCCAATTCCTCACATTCACGATTTCGCACATCAGCTGACGGGATGCAAGATCTTCTCGACAATCGATCTCGTGAAGGCGTACAACCAAGTACCAGTGAACGCCGATGACATAGCGAAGACAGCCATCACTACGCCATTTGAATTGTACGAGTTCTCCTTCATGACGTTTGGGCTTCGGAATGCTGGTCAGACCTTTCAGCGTTTCGTTGACGAGGTTATTAGAGGTATGGACTTCGTATACGCATATTTAGACGATTTCCTCGTCTTCTCATCTGACGAAGAAACGCATAAGAAGCACTTGCGCCAGCTGTTCGCCAAGCTGAAGGAATATGGGCTCGTCATCAACCTTTCCAAATGCGTCTTTGGAGTTCCTGAGGTAAAGTTCCTGGGATATCATATAACAGCTGAGGGCACGAAGCCTTTAGAAGGTAAAGTTGAGGCCATTCAATCATTCCCTACACCAAAAACTGTAAAAGAATTGAGAAGGTTTCTAGGGATGATATATTTTTATCGCTGATTCATTCCACAAGCAGCTCAACTTCAAGCTCCATTGCATGACTTACTGACCAGTCAAAGGCTCTCATCCAGTCGAGCTGAAAGATGACCATTTAAAAGCTTTCATCGAGTGCAAAACTAGCTTCTGCAATGCAGCATTGTTGGCACATCCGGACTGCAACGCCCACCTCGCTCTGGTAACCGACGCGTCAAACTCACCAGTTGGTGCGGTTCTTCAGCAAAAGCAAGGAGATTCGTGGCAGCCACTTGCTTTTGTCTCCAAGAAGCTTATTTCACCGCAGCAAAAGTACTCACCTTATGATCGAGAACTGCTGGCCATTTACAATTCGATCAAGCACTTTAGGCACATGTTGGAAGCTCGAGTATTTACCATATTCACCGATCACAAACTTTGTGCTTTACTTTTACAACCAGCAAGTCGAATTGTTCGCCACGACAGTTTCGACATCTCGACTACATCTCCCAATTTTCAACCGACATCCGACATATTTCAGGAAAACACAACGTTGTCGCAGATACATTGTCGAGGATTGAGGAGCTTGAGAAACCAGTCGACTTAACACAGCTTGCTGAATCATAAAGCGTGGATCCAGAGCTAAAGCGAATATTAGATGGTGGTACGAGTTACTCAATCAACCTGAAGAAGTTGACAGTTCCAGGATCGAGCAAAGAACTGTACTGTGATGACAGCACTTCGACCTTGTGACCATACGTCACTCCTGAGTACAGACGGCAAGTGTTCAATAGCTTACACTCACTCAGTCATCCAGGAATAAAGACATCCGCACGACTTGTAGCTGAGCGCTTTGTGTGGCCTAGCGTGAACAAAGATTGTCGCGAATAGGCTCGTGCCTGCATAGCTTGCCAAAGATCTAAGGTAACGAGGCATGTCCAAGCACCTCTAGGAACTTACCAATTACCTAAAGCTAGATTTTTCCACGTGCATATTGACATAATCGGCCCACTGCCTCCGTCACAAGGTTACGCTAGGTTACAGGGGTACGCAAGGTTACGATACTGCCTCACTGCAATAGACCGCTTTACGCGATGGCCTGAGGTGATGCCAATGATGGATATTACAGCAGAGACAGTCGCAAAATCTCTACTCAGCGTCTGGATCTCGAGAGATCTCATTGAAAGATTCCACAGGCAGCTGAAGGCAGCAATCGCAGTCACGCGCAAGAAAACTGGACCGAAGCCTTGCCTCTCGTCTTGCTGGGAATAAGAAGCACCTTCAAAGACGATTTGCAGACTTCATCCGCAAAATTGGTTTACGGGGAGACGCTAAGGCTGCCTGGGGAATTCTTCCAACCCAGCGCAACTGGCACAACGGATCTCACTGATTTCTCTGCCCGGCTGCGTAACTTAACTCAGAATCTCCGACCGGTACCTGCATCAAGACACTGCCAGAAAAAGTCATTTGTATTCAAAGACTTACCGTCCGCCACCCACGTCTTTTTAAGAGAAGACGCCGTACGCGGCGCACTATCAGCAGCATACACAGGACCACACGCAGTTCTGGAACGAGGGAAGAAAACTTTTAAGATCAATGTGAAAAGCAAGTAAGTCACCGTGTCAGTAGACCGACTGAAGCCAGCCTTCATCTTAAAAGGAAATGACTCGCCAATAACTCCAGTATCTGGAACTCAGCCAAAAGCAAAACCAGATGAACCCGAGCCTACCACAGAAAGTAAAAAGGAAAAAGAACAGAAGAAGATCAAGACGACCAGATCAGGTCGTCGGGTAAAATTCTCTGACTGTTACCGCCCGTGAGGCGGTCTCTGAACTATTTTTGTGTTAGATAGCCCATTTATCGGGTATGGTTATAGGTAACATCACGCTATTACCCAAGAGAGCGGCGTAGTAATCTTAAATGTCAACATTTCGGACAAATTTCCCTACATGATTATGAAACTAATAAATTATGTGCATTGTATGGGATAAATTGGACCACGGGGGCGAAGCATACCGCAGGCGAAGTCGTGGGGCACAGGTAGTTGGCTACACTTAAACATCGTTACCATATATGTCACTGGCGGTTCCACCCGCGTCGAATTCTTATCCCATTCCCGAAATCTATAACCAGGGATAAAAAATAGCCTATGTGTTATTCCACCTGTTCCTACCAAATTTCAGACATATCCGTTCGGCCGTTTGATCGTCATTGAGTAACAAACATTCAAACATCTTCAAAGAATTTCACAAACCTACTAATCCTACTTAATATTATAAATGTGAATTTTTGTTAAAATGTTTGTAAGTCCCCTGGGGTTATCCTTTCGAGGGCTTACCCGGGGTACCTGGCAATGGACACTTGGGCAGGATACCGTATGGTTTTAGTCGGTTCATGCACGACATAACCCGGGGTACCCGAAGGGATTTCCGCAAGTAAAAAAAAAAGATGTTTGTAAGTTTGGATGTCTAAATAATTGTTACTCAATCACGCTCTGATAGCTAAGCTAAGGATCTGGCTGGAATTAGATTAGGAACGGGATCAGAATTCCATGTGAGTGTAGCCGCGGGCAACAGCTAGTTACATACAATATTGGGTAGAATGTAGGATCCAGATGCTATCTTCTCCCAATTTAAATTAATAAGAAAAAGAACAGACAGGAAAATATATATCCTAAATAGCTGCGTCAGCCTTTCCGAGAGATGTGCCCACTGTGTACAGTCACACAGTTGTACACGTATAGTGTTCTTAACACGCGTATGTAGTTAATTAAGGTGTAGAACAAAGAATGGCGAATTTATGTGGATCATGACTGATGGCCTTATGTGCGCAATGCGTAGGACAGAGCCTTACGTAGAGTAGACTTACTAAAACGTAATTATTGAAATTTTCAATTAATGTGTCCCTTTTGTCGATGAATATACGCTACGGTTAGTTAAGTGTGTTAAAATTATTAACACATCGACCGGTAACATTACCCACGATTGTAAATTTTGTCAGTCGTCAAAATATATATCGTGCACGCTGAGGCTGTGAAATAATCTCCCTGCTGTGGTTTTTTCAAGCGACTACAATATGGGGTTCTTCAAGAAGGGCATTTGAAGGGCATTTTTTCAGGGGCAGCAGCGCGAGTGTGACGGTCATTGGTGTTGCCGTCCATAAAACACTCGTAACCGGATAGCTTGCAGGAAAGGTTTAATGACAGCAGTGGAAACTCGTGAAGTGTGTAAGGGCAGAAGCAGATGGTGGGTTGTTGTCTCTACCTCCCCCGGAAGGAAAAAGGCGTGGGTGAATCATTTATTCTGTATAGACCATTAAAACGGGAACGGCTTAGCAAATGGACCACCGGTTTGAAACGCGGCCCCGTCCTGAGAAGACTGCGGTAAGAAACTCAGCGCTCTATTTTTTTTAGGGATTTTCTTTAGAAAAGCCCTATTGCTATCGAGTTTTCGTCGTCGTCGTTGCCAATTTTCTGTCACGGTTTTGGGTATGAAGGAGATGAGCTATCGAGTTGCTGTTTTCGGTAATAGATTCGTGCTGGGGTGAACCATTGCAAGATAAAGAAAAAATCGCAAAAAATCGCAAAAAAAAAAAACACAAAATCGAAAATCCCTTGTATTCGGCTGAGCTTGTCTCAAGAATTCAACTTGTTTGGTCTATTAGACACATGCTTAGTTAATCTAATTACAATGTTTTATTTGAGAAGCATAGTGAGAGGGCAAACAGTTCATTTCCAAGCTTGTTAATCGTCTAAATATTCTTGAATTTCATAATAACATACAACAATAACAACATAATAACAATATTTATATTGTATGTACAAAGTTCAAGAAAAATACTACTGCAACACCACTCCATTGTGTTCTTTATGCTATCTCATTATGACGTGGTAATAAAGTCGGGGTGTGCAGCGTGTAATTTGTATCTTTTGATACTGTCTACTACTGCTGTATACAGATGTTTGTAGAATGTCAACAAAATGCGGCAGAATCCCATACATTGTATGAAAAAACAAGTTGAATTCCTGAGACGAGCTCAGCCGAATACAAGGGATTTTCGATTTTGAGTTTTTTTTTTTGCGATTTTTTGCGATTTTTTCTTTATCTTGCAATGGTTCACCCCAGCACGAATCTATAACCGAAAACAGCAACTCGATAGCTCATCTCCTTCATACCCAAAACCGTGACATAAAATTGGCAACGACGACGTCGACGATGACAACTCGATAGCAATAGAGCTTTTCTAATGAAAATCCCTAAAAATACGGGCATATATGGGTTAAAGGGATGCAACAGAGGTTCGAATTACGCCACGGGTGAAGTCAGGGCGGTCAAGCTAGTATTATTATAAAGTCAGTGAGAAAACCATCTGGTATTAAGCTGAAACAGGTAAAATAAGGAAAGGTAAAACAAAATGGTTCTTCAAAAAAGAAGTGCCTACGTCAGGGACCAGCAGCATCACAATCAGGCGAACACAGGTCATCTGGAATACAAACAAGGGATGCTGCACAAAATGATCAATTCCAATGCAGCACTAACGAACTAATATTTGTGACGTCAGAGCCTTTGTAGACTGTAGGGTGAGCAGAAAAATTTTGGTGCACAATTATATTAAATAATTTAACCCCTCCAGCTAAGCTAAATTGTTTGTGTCAGGAGTGAGTTCACGTCGGTACTATAAAGATTCGAACCTGGTGCCTCTCGATCGTAAGACCGACTCCTTAACTACTACGCTACCGAGCTTTTTTATAATTTGAATTTGAATAATATAATCTAACTGCGTTAGTGTAATGAAAGCGACGAAAGTTATTGAACACGTAAACACACTTATAAAACCATTGTAGACAAAAAACCATAACACTGATAGTCCTAAAAAAATGTTTAAGAAAAAAAAAAAAAAACTGAATCTCCACACCACACCACAGAATTATCTTGATAATATTAAAATTTACAACTGATTACTTCTTGATTGATATTATTTAGTTTTAAAAAAGCGTTTGCTTTCAAGCGTCGGTAGCTTACTGGTTAAGGATTAGGCTTTACTATCGAGAGTTCCCGGGTTCGAATCCTAGCCTTTAAACTACCGACGTGAACCCGTTGCCCAGTAACCCAGCTGAAAGGGCCACGGTAATACTAATGATTTCAGTTACTAGTTACTTAGTTACTACTACTCTTTAAAAAAAAACCTGAAACTTCAATAGCTATAGATAACTTATTTGCATTACTCTTTGCAGACTGAAATAAGTGCTATTAGCAGTAGAATTTTTAATTTCCTTTTCAACGCTTTGTAAAATGTCCATACCCAACGATTCTATAAAGTTAATTAAGGTGCTCATCAGACCGATACGCTGAAGCTGTGTACTCAGATGAGTTTGACTGGAATTCAATTAATAAGTATTTAAATCAACTTCATACAATTTCTTTATCTACCAGCTTTGAGTACCTATTTTTATTATAAAGGATGTCTACACACTATAGCCGCCAACCCGCCGGCTTAACACGCCGGGCAAGGCCTAAGCTATCTATACACCAAAGCTGCTGGCTCGAAGTTGACGGTTTGTATTGCGTTTTGCTTTGGTGCGATTAACCGCTAAACAACACTTGGGAACAAGCCGCAATGCCGCCAGCTTTGGTGTGTAGATACCCTAACACTTTAATAAGCTCGACCGGTATGTATATTTGTAAATAGCGGAATCTTTGAACTAGATTTTGGAGCACTTCAAAAAGTCGGATTGATTTGAAATGTTGCACTCTTATTAAGGACCGATGACAAAGGTGATGATAATCTTTGTATACTATAAAAAAATCAAAAATTAGTTGTGTCTGACATTGGGGATATATAAAAAAACTTGATTTATGTTAAATAAAGGATTCTGAACACGTAAATATATTTTATGGAATTCTTATCTGTTTATCTGTTTGTTTATTTGTCTGTTTGTTCGCAATGGACGTAAAAATTACTGAATGGATTGAAAAAAAAGCTTAAAATTCAAAAATATATAATTGTTTACTACAACGACGAAAATAATGTTTTTACGATAGTAGCAGCATTTTCTTTGTTGTAAGAAATTGTAATTACTGGCTTTTAAAACTGAGTGGAAATCAGTTTTTATTGCTTGTTTCTTATTGGGCACTGTTGCTAATCTGGTTATAAATTTTAAAAAATCGTTCTTAAAATGAATAAACATTAATGTTTTAGGATCAATAAAATATTATCTAAGTGATATTTAAATTTAGAACTGCAAAATAAATGGACACTATATTGAAAACTGTCAATAAGAGATTTCTTTAGAATTACATCATCATTAAGTAATTGATTATTCTTTCTTAAGTAAATTAGAGTTGCTATAACAGCTTCGTGTGCCTACTGTTAAGGATAAGTTCATTATATCAGACTCACAGTATATAAAATCTATCAATTTTTATAAGTAGTGAAGATTCAATAATGAAATTATTTGATATTGTCGGAAATTGATGCGATTATTATACATTGAAATAAAACTATTTTCTACAGATTCCATCGCGATTTATTTGGTGTTATTTTATTATTTACACTGAGCCCGACGGGTATGATCTTCCCGTGACTATGGCTGCTGAGAAGCAACTGAAACGTTGGGATCAATGTAAATATAAAAAAACACTGAATAAATCGTGATAAAATAAATAAATATTTTTATATCAATTAAATTATTTGCTGTCCGTACCAACATTTCTAGTGTAGGTATTTTTATTTGAGCGCTGTCAATTTCTGAACTGTACGGTATATTTTGTGCAACTTTTGAGTGTCAATAGCTCGAAAAAGAAACCAGAACTTTAGAATTTGGAAAATTTTTATTCATTAAATTTTATAAATGTATCAAAAATTAAACGTTATTTTTCATTCTCTCTTTTTTCAAGGCAGGCATGATGCAACAATTAACACATCAACAATTTTTTTTTTTTTTTAAATATCACTTTTTTAAATATCAAATTGCTCCCATATGGAACTAGTGGTCTCTAGTACTTTGTTCAAATATAATGTAGTTTGTTGTTGGGATGTATCCCACTAAAGTCATTCTCACTTGCCGGTACACTTTCTTATTAACAGATGAGGTTATGGCGTACATACATACATTTATCAGATGCATTTCGGAGAGTGTACGCTCGAATTGCACAACTTGATACCTTCAAGCCTTTTCCACCAACGAACAAACAGACGTACAGCGATACGACACCGCTACATGGTGGATATTCCACTCATACGCACGAAACGTTTCGGCGACACACTTATTATGTGTACAGCTAAGGAGTGAAATTGCCTGCCTGAGTCTGTGTTTCCGGTAAGCTATAACCTCGGAATCTTCAAGTCTCGTGTGAATAGGTTCCTTCTAGGCAAACGTGATCCATCGTAGACCACATCGTCACTTACGGCCAGTTGAGATAGAGGTCAAACGTGAGCCTATCAAACATAAAAATTACAAAAATACTTTTAACAACTATTGTTTGTTATATTTACAGTAGCTTTTTATTTTATTTTTTTCGTGCGGAAATCCCCTCGGATACTCCCCCGCCGGCCAGCGGGGCCGGTTATGTCGGGCTTGAACCGACTAAAACCGCACGCCGTCTCGGGTCTGCAGACGCCGGGGTGTACAGTAGCTATGGTCAAAGGAAATAGCCTTTTGCCATGGTATGGCTACAAAAAGCAACCCAAATGTCAGGAACCGTTTAGGTATACAATAAAATAACTCAGAAATAAAATTAATTTAAAACAATTTAAAAGCATCGGTAGCTTATTGGTTAAGGAGTCGACCCTACGATCGAGAGGTCCCGGGTTCGAATTCTGGTCGTTACACTACCGATGTGAACCACTCCTAGCAATTACGCTTAGCCGGAGGGTTTAGGGGGAACATTAGTAATTTAGGTTACTAATATTCGAATCAGAAATGAGGAGATCCGTAGACGAACTAGATTTACCAACATAGCAGAGCGAGTCAGCAAGCTGAAGTGGCAGTGGGCTGGGCACATAGCTCGGCGAACCGATGGTCGATGGGGCCGGAAGATTCTTGAGTGGAGACCATGTGACGGCAAGCGCAGCGTAGGAAGGCCTTCCGCATGGTGGACAGACGACCTGGTCAAGAGCGCAGGGACTCGGTGGATGCAGGCCGCTACAGACCAGTCGAATTGGAAGTCGATGGGGGAGGTCTATGTTCAGCAGTGGACTTCCTACTGCTGATATGATGATGATGATGATATTCTTTTTATGAAAAAAAATAATCCAACGTCCCATTTCATTGCAGTCACTTTTTATTAGTTCGTATTTTGTGGACCGTACAGCCGTGTCTTTCATGCACCTGCCCTGTGTGTGTGTGCTCGAACGCGAAGCCTTGTGTACTTCTCGAATTGTAAGCTGAGCTTTTATTAACCTTTGTCCCTTTGCCTTCGTCTAGAGTTCTGTTTCATCGATTCTTTGGTTAAATTAAATATCTCGAGTTCACTTGCTATGATCCAGAGATACACCTTTCGGTTCTTTTACTTTCATGCATGCTGGTTGCTCGCCGGTTACTCTTGAAGATACCTTTTGTATTCGAAGAGCAGATTTTTCAATTTATTTTACGACTAGCTGTTATCCGCGGCTTCGTCCGCGTAGAGTTCTGATCCCGTGGGAATATCGGGACAAAAAGTAATCTATGATACTTAAGGATAATTCTAATCAGTTTTGTAGTTTCAGTGTTTATGTATTACAAACAAACAAAATTATTATTGCTGGCATTCCCATCTTCGCCTGTGGCGTATTTAGAACCAGTAATGATAAATTTTCATATGATGAATGGGAATCTGCCGGATTTATTGACATTTATGATTACTACTCCCCTTTCTTGAGTAGTAGTGTGATGATATAAAGCAAATAATGTGGCTTTCTATTGGTAAAAGAATTTTCAAAATCGGTTCCGTAGATCCGAAGATTACCTCCGACGACCTCACAAACCTTACCTCTTTTTAATATTAGTATAAATTAACTATAGTAGCGGGGTGCGACTGGTTGGATCACCTCCAAGTTTGGTGCACTCTGGGCAACGTGGGCGATGACGCATCATTGATTGCTCCTCTGGAGTAGCTGGCGTCAACGTCAACGGCCAAGAGTCTGACCAACCGGCCCTTTTCAGGGCCAGCTGACCCTATTGCACGAGGGGGTCGGTGTATGGCGGGCCTGCAAGGCCCGCGGGGAGGGGTGGTCGCTCCAGGTACCCCTCTGCTGTTATCAGAGGGGACACTGCGAATGGCCCAGGGTCAGTCGGAGTGCGAGGGATATGCTCTATGGGTAACCTTACACCCCGGCGTCTGTAGACCCGAGTTTGCAAGACAGACACTCCCAAAGTGGTAAAATGTGTCCCCCCCTGTAACTTCTAAAATAAGAGAATGATAAAACTAAACAAAATCTATGATGTACATTACCATGTAAACTTCCACCGAAAATTGGTTTGAACGAGATCTAGTAAGTAGTTTAGTTTTTAAAGACGTCATAAACCGCAATTTACCTTTCATTCAATTAATTCAAATATAAAAATTAAAAAAAAAACATTGTATGTTACTTGCTGCTATGGAACCCTTCATGGGCGAGTCCTACTCGCAATTGACCGCTTTTTTAAAATTTCGAATTTCGAAAAACATAAATGCCAAGTTCTATCGTAAATTACTACACTGCACCTCACTATTGACAATAAAGAACTGAAATTTACTCCTTCAAACTTAATATTTATTTTTACGAAACTTCTTCTTATCGGTTTGCATACATATCAATCCATTTCAAAGATAATCATGGAATGAGTTACGGCTATTTATTACATTTAAACACGTTATGTAAAGAAGAAAAGAAAGACAAGCAGAGAAAGAAGTACTGGGTGCTTTCTTATTTTGCAAACACGAGCTGAAACCAGAAAATATGAATTATTAGGATGGAGGATATTAGGATGAGTACAAACACGTTTGAAGAATTATAGAATCTTTTTAACCAACTTCACACAATGACACAACAACTGAATTGAACAGTGTATGTGCGTATAGCAGCCATCCGGCAAGCAGTGTGACTACATTTTTTGGCAGGTTCCAGCCTTTTTGGCAATTTTGACTAATTAACAGACAGTGTTGACATTTTTAGACGTTAGCAGGATCTGGCAGTTTACAATATAAACTGGCGTTAGATAGTAGCCTAAAGAGGTTGACAGATGTACGAAAAGGGGCATGATAATTATGACAATATTTGACACTAGCTGTGCCCGCGACTTCGTCCGCGTGGAATAAGATTTTTAGGGATTTATTGCTTTATTATTATTTTTCTAAAATTAAAGTAGCCTCAGTTAAGCCTTATAATGTTACCCCTCTGTCAGTGTAAGTCCCGTCAAAATCGGCCCAGCCGTTCCATAGATAACCTCTTTCAAACAGACAGACAGATAGAAAGACTCACAAAAATTTAAAAAATTGTATTTTTATTATAAGTATCCTGTATACATTTATGTGCAATCATTAAAAATCTGTTATTTTAATATTTTAAACAGACACTTCAATTTTATTTATTTGTATAGACATTGTCAATAATAACAGGTTGTGCATTTCGGGAGGGGGGAGGGGTGCTTTGGCTAGCTTTGTTAGTTTTCTTACCTAAGTGCGGCAGGAGCTCTAATTTTACGATGGCCACTAATTTTTGTACCTATTTAAACAAATTTAATGTCATTGTTAGCAAAATCTCAAAAATCTCAAATGTAAAAAAAAAGAACTTTGCGCGGACGTTTCATATATCCCCGTGATGTATTTAGGGTTCCGCAACCAAAGCGTAAAATGGAACCCTATTACTAAGGCTCCGCAGGACGTACGTCCGTCTGTCACCAGGCTGTATCTCATGGCTCGTGATAGCTAGAGAATTGAAATTTTCACAGATGATATATTTCTATTGCTGCTATTAAAACAAATACTAGAAAAAAAATTAAATTAGTATTTTAATTCCCATACAAGAAACGTGATTTTTACCATTTTTTTCTCGATATTAATTACGGTAATATTCACTGAATATTGACTTATATTATTCACTTTAAAGGTACCTTATTTTTTTTTGTGCGGAAATCCCTTCGGATACCCCCCCGCCGGCCAGCAGGGGCGGTTATGTCGGGCTTGAACCGACTAAAACCGCACGCCGTCTCGGGTCTACAGACGCCGGGTGTAAGGTTACCCATAGAGCATATCCCTCGCACTCCGACTGACTCTAAGTAAATAAATAAAAATAAAATAATGTTTGAAGGGGGCTCCCATATAACAGATATAATTTTATTGCCGTTATTATAGATAATGGTACGGAACCCTTCGTGCGCGAGTCCGACTCACACTTGGCCGGTCTTTTTGTTTACTATTTGTCCGTTACAAAATTATTCCTTTTATGTTATTGTCGGAATTTTAGATGATTGTCCCACATTGAAATAAAACTACTCCCTAATAAGACTCCCCGTGACCATGGCTGCTGAAAAGCAACCGAAACACCGGGTTCAATGTAAATAATAAAATATCATTAAATAAATCGCAAAAGAATCCGTTAAAAATAGTTTTATTTCAATATTATATAAAAGTAATATAAAAATAGTTTACATCTATACATCTATACATCTATACATCTATACATCTATACATCTATACATCTATACATCTATACATCTATACATCTATACATCTATACATCTATACATCTATACATCTATACATCTATACATCTATACATATATACATCTATACATCTATACATCTATACATCTATACATCTATACATCTATACATCTATACATCTATACATCTATACATCTATACATCTATACATCTATACATCTATACATCTATACATCTATACATCTATACATCTATACATCTATACATATAAATAAAATTGGAGTGTCTGTTTGTAATATTGAAATAACCGTTTTTTACTACATGTATATGAATATATTTATACGGTACATACACCAAAATAACATTTTTTACAATTTTTGTCTGTCTGTCTGTCTGTTTGTTCCGGCTAATCTCTGAAATGGCTGGACCGATTTTGACGGGACTTTCACTGGCAGAAAGGTAATATAACAACGAGTAACATAGGCTACTTTAATTTTAGGAAAAATAATAAGGGTTCCGCGCAAAAAAACTACAACCCTTTTTTTTTTTTTTATCGTGCGGAAATCCCTTCGGATACCCCCCCGCCGGCCAGCGGGGGCGGTTATGTCGGGCTTGCACCGACTAAAACCGCACGCCGTCTCGGGTCTTCAGACGCCGGGGTGTAAGGTTACCCATAGAGCATATCCCTCGCACCCCGGCTGACCCTGGGCCATCTCACCACTAACAGCATCGCTCATCCTGTCTCCTCTGAAAGCAAAGGAGTACGGAGAGCGATGTGTTCCCGCCACGTTCGGTATTGGCCGACGATCAATGCCAACCCTTTGAAGGGGTGAAGGGGAAGCCATTGACCGCCACCCAGGGTGTACCGGCCGCTCCGATTCCGTTCCCCCCGGACTGCAGCGGGATCGGAATCGGAGCGACACTCGAGGAGGTTACCCAACACACACCCCTTAAAAATCTTAATCCACGCGGACGAGGTCGCGGGCACAGCTAGTATTAATAAAACCGCATTCAAAACGATAAGAGACATAAATACGTACTGTTTATCCGTATGTCAGCATATACACAAAAACTTCATAATCCCAGTATTAAACTGAAGCATATAAATCGTCATATCTTGCAGCAACAAGACGAATTACAAGAGCTGTTGTATATCTCAGGATTGTGGTCTCATAAATCGGCTGAGTGGAATTAAGATGTATCTATGAATAAATTTCAACTTCGCTTGTGTTAAATCGGAGGGAAAATTTCGAGCGCATGGAATATTACGTTCAGTAATAAAGATTATTGGTTTATCAGATGACCTTTGTGGCGTAGCGGTAAAGTGTTCCACTGCTAAGTCAATGGTCGCAGGTTCGATTCCCGCTCATTGCAATAAGTAATCAATTTAAATCACAATTAGCAACCCGTCCTCGTTTCACTTCGGTTTATCTCTCTCGATCGTGGTTAAGGAGTCGACCTTACGATCGAGAGGTACCGGGTTCGAATCCTGGCCATTACACTACCGAGGTGAACCCACTCCTAGCACAGGTAATTAAGCTTAGCTGGAAGGGAATATTAGTAATTTTGGTTAAAATAATCTTAAAAATAATCTGCGTTTTCTTAACATATAATGATGGAAGAATTTGTCCAATAAGTCCAGTGGTTCCGTAGATTATCCTCAACATATAAACAAACTTACAAAATTCGACCTTTCTCTTTATATTTAATATTAGTATAAATGTTTAAAAGTCTAAGGGCGCGTGTCTACTGTCAATATTTATCGCGATTCGGACAATACGCAAGGTGGACAATTATACATGATTGGTCCCTACACTGGATCACGATAATGGATCGCAATATATATTGACTGTCTCCACACGGCCTAAGGGATTCCAGGTAACGTAATGCAGATAACATTTTTATTAGTTTTTCACGGCCACCCGGCCCACCTGATGGGAAGCGGTAACCGCGGCCTATGGACGTGTGCAACACCAGTGGCGTCACTCTCGCGCTGCCGACCCTGTAAAGGAAAGAGGATGGGAACGGAGTTTGGGAGGGGATGGGAAAGGAGTTTGGGAGGGGATGGGAAAGGAGTTTGGGCTCCAGCACTCTCACTCACCAAACGGAACGCAACAGTTCAAATACTGTTACTTGGCGTCGATATTCTGTGAGAGGGTGGTGCTTCCCCGGTCGAGTCGGCCCGTTCATGCAACGGCCAAAATGACTGTTGCTTGACTCTACCACTCAATCATAGACTATGGAGCGTGTTTCCAATCTTTTTAACATACTGTCAATTAAACAGTAATTATTTTGAAACTGATTTCATTATTTCTATCTAAATGCTATACCCGCACTTGTCCGGTAACCCTGGGGTTATCCTTTCGAGGGCTTACCCGCGGTGCCCGGCAATGGACACTTGGGGAGGACACCGTGTGGTTTTAGTCGGTCCGATTCTGACACGCCCACCCCATCGTCGGCACCGATGGGGTGAAGCCCGTGGGTGCTTCCGCGTAAAAAAAAATACCCGCTCATGTGTTTCCTTCTTCGTACAATCCTGGGTTCTTTGAGCAGGGCGTGGAAAAGTATCTGTCTAGGTTGTCAAGGTAGGGAATACCATTTTAGGATCGGCTGTATCTGGAATGCTGACGTATCTTCTAGAATTCACTGTAACTTCTTACCATCCAGCGGGGTGCAGTAAATTGACGGGCTAAATATATATATTTATTAAAAAAAACTTATTACTGACTAGCACTGACCCGGCAAACTTCATTCTGCCTTAGAATTAAAATATGTTGGTTACCTTATCAGCTGAATTTATTTGTTCACCCAAAACGGCGTGAGGTTTTGGTCGGTTCGCGTCCGTCTAACCATCTCCACTGACCGGCGGGGTTGATTATGTAATAAAAACTCAAAAGGCTGTAACATTACATTATATAAGAGTATAATTGGAGCTAGCGCCATCTGGGAGATGCAGTGGCCACTGTTGCGGATGGGTCGATGCGGTGTGTCAGTATGTCTAGCTGATGTCATTGCGTCGTGGTTCGGCCATTTACCGCAAGAGGTCGTGGGAAGCAATGTTGGCCGAAGCATTGTATTTCTAGAAGATTGTTTCTGATGGATAGTTCAAGAACACTCGAGAATAATTATGAGAGTATATAAACGTCGTCGTTGTGTCCCAAGTGTTTTTACTTTGTGTGTAACCGTGAGAGCGATCACTCTCAACCATACTTATCATTATATTGTGCTATTACCTTGTCGCTCGGAAAGTTGAAGTTATATGTGATTTTGGTACCCAGCATTGAACTGGTAAGTGATTTTATTCCATCGCTGTCAGTGTACTCTCATTATGGGGAGTTGATATTGATAAAAGTTCTATATCTTGGCTGCAGGGTCGTTTGGTCAAGTTAAGATCTTTGGCATTCGATTCAAACGGCATTGACTCTGAGGCGAACAATATCCGAGGTCTGGGCCGAGATCCATTGGGACGCAGATCGTAAGGGACGCTCCGGGATCTGTCCTGCCGGAGCACAACCACTGGTGCCCCGCGGAGCCTCTGGACCAAAAAGGTCAAGCAATCTTTTATTGTTATTATATTGTATTACTGCTGACCGGCGCTAGGCTGATTTGCTCTTACTGAACTGGAACACTACTGACTGGCACCGGATGAGAACCACTCCGTGACTAGCTTCTGTATATTGCTTTAATTACCTCTCTACATATAAGTGTACCTGTACCTTTTTTTTTTTTTTTCTTGCTGAAATCCCTACGGATACCCCCCCGCCGGCCAGCGGGGGCGGTTATGTCGGGCCTTCACCGACTAAAACCGCACACCGTCTCGGGTCTTAAGACGCCGGGGTGTAAGGTTACCCATAGAGCATATCCCTCGCACCCCGACTGACCCTAGGCCATCTCCGGTTTCGAGATGGCCCCCTCACTTGCTCTCCACTGTGCCATCTGCTAATCAGAGGGACACGTGGAAAGCTTCCGAACAGCCCTCAACAGGCTCGTCCTCGCCTCGGTCGGAGTTGGCCGTAGGCGGCAGCGTCTCTTCCACCCTAGGAGAGAGGCGCTGCCGTCCCCGTTGCCCAGGGTGCACCGCGTGGAGGTCCCCAACCAAGCACCTCAGTGTACCTGTACCTGTGTATTCTATGTTATATCCTTCGGTGTAACTAATTACTATATATCTGTCTGTGTGCTGTAACCTGTTACTACTCTCAAGCCTATCTCTTTGTACCTGAACTTATATATATTCTGTATCTATGTGTCTCAGTTTCCTCTTAATATATATCTGTATTTTTTTATATAGTAGCTTCTAAATATATGTATGCCAACTTGTGAGTGTTTTTCATTGGAGATCAGCTGACCCATGCACCACCTAGAACCTCTCTGACAAGGCGCCCTGGGATTAAGACCTCATTTGCTCACCTGGTCTAGCTGGTGAGTAAACATTATAGGAATATTGGTTTCAAGGTACAGTATTGGTGGATACAAATCTAGCAAATCTAAGATCATGGAAATTGGTCCACCCATTCTTGAGTTTATCCCGGTCATTAGAAAGAAAGAAAGAAAGAAAGAAAGAAACGTTTATTTGATGTATGTAAGACACATTAAACATTCCACTTAACCTAGTACATGGTTTATTAATTTATTATGTGCCTCGCGTATGCATCAAAGGGGTGTCCAGTTCAGCATATGCCAGGCGGACCTTGGCGCTGGTTTTCAACTGGAACCCATGTATGTATTTGTGTGTTGTTATGTGTGTAAATGTGAGAGTATTGTGTGATAAGTGATGTGTAAAAATCAATATATATATGTGTATAATGTATAAAGCAAAGTTATTGCAATTAAATCATTTTTATTTAGACAATTACAATTATAGTCATACATTCAATTTATAAATCACATTTAGGATGACAAAAGATAGAATGCAGCATGTCAACACCAAACTAAATGAGCGACACATTACAATTTACGCCATCCAGCCTCCGCTGCGCTTCCAAGAGATATTCGCGTAATTTCTTCTTGAATGTTGTTATTGTTTTTATGGAGCGCAAAGGTGGGGGAAGATTGTTCCATATTTTGGAGGCTGAATAGCGGAAACTACCCCTAAACGATGCGGTTCTGTGCAGTGGTATCGATAGTTGCTGCGAGCATTGTCTTCTAGGGCATGCCCTTCTGTTAGTTACCCAGCGGAGTTTGTTATATAAGTACTGCGGCTCTGCAAATCTGATAACACCGAAAAGAAGGCATGCCAAATGCATCTTTCGTCTAGTTTTCATTTTAAGCAGCGAATGTTTACTGAGATACGATGTGACATGCCCCCTAGGCGGTATCGAGAAACAGAACCGCGCACATGCATTTTGTACCCGCTGAATAAGCCGGTCCGTTCTCGCTAGCAGACGCGGACCGTAAACCACATCCGCATAGTTGATCCTAGATAGCACCAGAGCCTCCACCAGTCGCACCCTTAGTTCCTCCGAAAGATACGGTCTCATTTTATATAGAACTTTGAGTCGGTAGAAACAGCTCCGGATCGACTCCGCTATATGACGTTCAAACCTCAGGTTAGAGTCAACATACAACCCCAGGTTTCGAGCTTCAGCAACTCGGTCTATTGACTCTCCCATGAGTGCAACACTCAGAGAGGTGGGAACCGCATCGACCTGACTCTTGGTTCCAAACAACATATATTTTGTTTTGAGTGGATTCAAAACTAAACAGTTCCTATCCGACCACTCTGCTATTCGGTGGAGATCCTCATTGAGTTTCTCCACCGCCGATTGATATTCGCTCGGCTTAAAAGATAAGTACACTTGCACGTCATCAGCGTATATATGATACTGTGAGTTTTGTAGGCAGTTAATGATATCCGCGCAATATAAGTTGAACAAAATTGGTCCTAGGATTAATTACTAACACGACTTTGTTTTATACTAGCTGTTGCCCGCGGCTTAGCCCGCGTGGAATTCTGATCCCTTTCCCGTAACCCATGGGAACCTATTCCTGGGTTAAAATTACGTGAATCTTTTGTATGGGAATATAGAAAAGTTTTTTTTACTCAGGCAATTTTTTTACTTTTTTCCTCCGTAATAACCATCCTCGTACTTCAAGGAATATTATAAAAACAGAATTAGCGAAATTGGTTCAGCTGGTCTCGAGATTTGCGCTTAACAACACATTCAGCGATTCATATTTAGGGTTCCGTACCTCAAAAGGAAAAAAGGGAACCCTTATAGGATCACTTCGTTGTTCGTCCGTCCGTCCGTCTTTCAAGACCGTTTTTCTCAGGAAAGCGTGGCGGTATATATATATAAATATATCTATCTACAATAAAAAAACCGGTCAAGTGCGAGTTGGACTCGCACACCGAGGGTTCCGTACAAACCTGTAGGTATATATATACCTTTACGCGTTCATGAGAAAAGAAGTAGTAACTTTAAAATTTTCAAAAATATTTTTTATTATATGATGTAAATAAAAATTTACGGTTTTCGCAATTTTTCCTTTATCTGTACTATAAGACGTTAATTCGTACCAAATTTCTAGATTCTAAGTTCACGGGAAGTACCCTGTAGGTTTTGATTCTCGTGCGAGTTTCGAAAATTTGCGGAAATTTGCGGCATAAACGGCTGTATCTTTTGATTGCTTTGGCTTAGAAGTTTGATTTTTTCACAGCTCTAAGGGACAGTAGACTTGAGTATTAGATATAAATTTCAGTTTGATACCTCCACGCGTTCCTGAGAAAAACGGTCTAGACAGACGGATGGACGGACGGACAAAGAAGTGATCCTATAAGGGTTCCGTTTTTTCCTTTTGAGGTACGGAACCCTAAAAAACAATGTTTTGATTTGAAATGAGTTTAGTTATCCTAAGTTTAATAGTGTAACTATACCTCCGAATGTAAGATCACAAGTTTTGCTTCAACAAGTAATATCACTTAGCTATAAGGTACAGGCAAATTGAGTTGGGTCCCGACCCGGGCTCCTGAGGGGTACAGAATTATTTATTTAGAGTTCTGTGTTGTAGAATGGCAAACTAGTTCGGATTAGTTCGTAAATACGATGTTTAACCATTGGTATACGATAGTAACACATCTATATAAATCAACTTGCTAATGCTCTTGGCTATCGTGTTTTGGTCATATCTCCGGTTCTACTTAACCAATTGCAATCAAACAAACAGACAAACAGATAAACAAATAGACTAAATGAATAGTACGTAACAGTCCTCCCCCAAACCGGGGCAAGACAGGGACACCGTGGTTCCCAAACCCGAGGGGGCCATCTCGTAACCGGAGATGGCCCAGGGTCAGCCGGGGTGCGAGGGACATGCTCTATGAGTAACCTTACACCCCGGCGTCTGTAGTCCCGAAACGGCGTGCGGTTTCAGTCGGTTCAAGCCCGACATAACCGGCCCCGCTGACCGGCGGGGGGGTATCCGAAGGGATTTCCGCACGCAAAAAAAAGGTACTTAATAGTGCACATGGTCTCATGTACATATCTCGTTTGGTCTTTTATCTCGTTCGAACTTTCACATTTATAATGTTAATACGAAGTAGGATAGAAGGCGGTAGGATTATTAGGATGGGAATAATATTCTGGGATGGGGTATGGCGGTAGAGGGCTACACCAAGATCGAGGGGCAAAAGTCAAGCTCACATGCAAACCGGTGCCATCATTCGTTTCACGTAACGAACTGTTACGGTTCCCTCATGTTAATGAAAGTCCCCAGTCAGCCCGAATCTCCCTGTCCTGCACAAATTGCTAGATTAGCAGTCTGTCTACTCCCCAGCTCAGATTGAGTTTAGCTTCAATCCCATCCTATCTTCCGTCGCGGGTACATCTACCATTTCTACTACTTGCAAATTCTCACGTTTTTCTGTCTCTTTATTTCATAAGTTTTACAAGTTTTTGTACTAGTTTTTACAAGTTTTTGAACAGTTTTCTTAAAAAACAATCGTGTAGTAAATGGTGTATTTTAAAAAAACAAGTTGAATTCCTGAGACGAGCTCAGCCGAATACAAGGGATTTTCGATTTTGCGTTATTTATTTTTTTTCGATTTTTTTTTATCTTGCAATGGTTCACCCCAGCACGAATCTATTGCCGAAAACAGCAACTCGATAGCTCATCTCCTTCATACCCAAAACCGTGACAGAAAATTGGCAACGACGACGACGACGACAACTCCTTAGCAATAGGGCTTTTCTAAAGAAAATCCCTAAAAATAGATTCGAATCGTCTCTTTGTAACAGAATGGTGTCATATCGTATTCAATGACGTATATGAATTCTAAGCAAGCAGTTTAAATCAAAAAGTGTGTAACACTTCGAGGGTGAGCCGGGTACAGGGCAGGGGTACGGGTCACCTCACCATAGATTCATAATTTTAGCGGTAGTGCATTCGACTGCTACGTCATGGGGCGCGGGTTCGATTCCCACTCAGTGCAAATATTTGTATGCATGGATATGTCTATTTGCATTGGTCTGGGTGTTTCTATGTACAATAATATGTATTAACAAAAAAAAAATATAAGTATGTTTACCCGCATTCTGGAATCCATAACACAAGCTAGTTAAACTATGCTTACTTTGAGTCTAGGAAGCGTTGTGTAGAATGTCGTAGAATATATATTTATTTTATTAATGGTAGAAAAAGGTTACGTTCTACTATTTTCATTATGGAATACTAGCTTTTGCCCGGGGCTTTTATCGCGACAAAAACATAGCCTATGTCCTTTCCCAAGGTCTAATCTACCCCTGTACCAAATTTCAGCAAAATCGGCTCAGACAGACAGACAGTATTAGTAAGGATTAGTGTGGTCACATTTTAATCGTTACGTTGCCGCGTTGGTCGGTTGTGGTGATGGTCGTTCACAAATCATAAGTTAGCAAGGGAGATGTTAATCCATGAGTGTTATTATGGGTTAGAGTACACTCGTTCCAAATATGCGCAAGCGTATACGATATATGCGCAATTTCATTCGTTAATGTTACGAAAATAAGGTTTGAATCGGCGCGTACCCTTTTTTTTTTTCGTGCGGAAATCCCTTCAGATACCCCCCCGCCGGCCAGCGGGGGCGGTTATGTCGGGATTGAACCGACTAAAACCGCACGCCGTCTCGGGTCTACAGACGGTGTAAGGTTGCCCATAGAGCATAACCCTCGCACCCCGACTGCTGGCTCCTTAAGGTACCGGCGGGGTTCGACGGAGGCAAATCTGCTGCAATCGGTTATTACACAATTAATTTATAGACACCCAACACTAAATGACAGCTGTCAAAATGCACTTCTTAGATTATTTCAACTGTACTTTATAGATGACAGATGTTAATTACATATAAAACAAATTACATATTATATTCTGTGGCAATGACAGCAACAAAAACTGTCGCCATTGTCCTATCTAAAAATCTAGACATTTTTTTGCTCCGAACAGTCAGCCAGTAAACATTGAAGTTACTGATTGTATTAGTTCGATGTCGAGACCGTCGAGGTAGGGACCACCATCTGGAAGTCACCCCAGCTTCTCACCATCCAGCAGAGTGCAGTCAATTGGTGGACTGAAATAACAAAGAAAACACCGACTCCAACAGATTTCAATCAGAATAAACGTCTCAGGTGTCATCCAATCGTTTACAAACATCCAATTCTGTCCGCGCGATTCGTCCCGGTCTCATCGCCCAATAAAATTGAACCGGCGGGGTATAAATCGCGAAGGCAATAAGGAGAATATCCCCTCCTACGGGGAATCAAGAAAAAAACATTTTTAGAAACAAATCGCCGGCTCTTTGTTTAGATTAGGGTTGGGACAAGTATGTGTTTTTTATCGATATTTGCTTTTTAACTACGATTGGTTGTGATTTATTCTTACCAGGGCTTCTGGCTAAGTGTTAACCCAGTAGGTTTATTGGAAAGTAAAGCAATACTAGCCAGGTCAGTCTTTTGACGGGTGATCATTCATAACTTATTGAGACCCCTCCGTGCCTCGTAGAGCACGTTAAGCCGTCGGTTCTGGTTACCACACGATCTATGACATTCGCCATAGGTAATGGTAGAGTCAAGCAACAGTCATTTTGGCCGTTGCATGAATGGGCTGACTCGACCGGGGAATCACCACCCTCTCACAGAATATCGCCGCCAAGTAACAGTATTTGAACTGTTGCGTTCCGTTTGGTGAGTGAGAGTGCCGGAGCCCGAACTCCTTTCCCATTCCCTCCCAAACTCCTTTCCCATCCCCTTTCCTTTACAGGGTCGGCAGCGCGAGTGTGATGCCACTGGTGTTGCACACGTCCATAGGCCTTGGTAACCGCTTCCCATCAGGTGGGCCGTGTGCTCGTCTGCCACCTTAGTGGTATAAAAAAAAAAGTTATTTTGAGCTCTAAAAAGTTCAGCAATCGAGTCTACACTTCGATTCGTTTTTCAGGGATCTAATTTCCCGTAACGAATGTCACACGATGTTCGTATGGCAACCGGGCCCCACGACTTAACGTGCTCTCCAAGGCAAAGAGGGATTTAAGGGTTGTCACGCATCCTAAGATGGACCGAGCTATGCTTTGCTAACTGTAACAATAATAAATATGCTAACCATCTCATAGACGTACCACGAACCTAACTACAATTTATTAAAAGTGTATATTACTATTAGGGGCGCAATGCATTCTGCTGTTGCAATGTTGAGCTGAGAGTGCACTACATGATTGCCTACAAACGTTGGTCACTTTGGAACATTGATCATTTTGGACAAATCAGATTTTGACATTTTTGAAGGGTGATTATTTCTCCATGGTATGTTCGATTTTCAATTTTATTTTTTCTCAACCTTCCGGTTAACAAGTTGTATTTACATGCCAAGTTTGGTCAAAATTGGTCGATTAGTTTAGGAGGAGTAGCGTCACAACCGAAAATACACCGAGTGGAGTATAGAGAGCTTTTCGTTCATTAATTGTATGGAGGAATAATCACCTTCCAAAAATTTCCAAATCTGATTTCTCCAAAATGATCAATGTTGAGACCACGATTTTGGCGCCACAATGTGCAACTTAAATATTGGCTTAAGACAGAAAAAGAAAATTGAAGAAAAAGAAAATATTTAGTTACTCGTTTAATGAAATTAGATAATTTTGTACATCGTATTTCGTATCTTGGTATGTAGTATATTGAGTTATTTATTCAAGAAACATAATTTCTTTAATAACTAAAGTTGTACACTCATAACCGACGCAATATAAAATTTTATACGTCATATCTGCATTGTGACCCTTTGAGCCTATTTCCACTTTATAACACTATAAAACTAACATATTCCGCAGTAAAAGTTTTACATTCAATTGTACATGTTGTAATAAAGGGGGCCTTTCATAGTTGGGAAGTATACCTACGAGTGTTATCCAAAAACTTCTAATATTAAACTAGATGTTGCCCGCAGCTCCGCACGCGTGGAATATCGAAATAGGCGTTAAGTTTTCTGAATGGTTTCGTTGTGTTCTGCTAATTTCTCAAA
Source organism: Cybosia mesomella (assembly GCA_946251805.1). Taxonomy (NCBI): domain Eukaryota; kingdom Metazoa; phylum Arthropoda; class Insecta; order Lepidoptera; family Erebidae; genus Cybosia; species Cybosia mesomella. The sequence continues at coordinate 17,433,580 of OX276415.1, forward strand.
TTTTATTGTACTGTAAGAATATTCTACGAAGTATTAAGATAAGATAATTGAGCTGAGTGAGACGAAGTCGAGCGAAAGCTCCTCATTCCAGACTTCAGGATTTTCTTTGTCACAGGTCTCCTCCTAAACTACTAATCCAATCAGAAACAAATTTGGCATGATTAAAGAGGTCAATCAGAGGAAGGTTTATGGATATATTTTGAAAAAATTAATGCTACCACAGAGGAATGATCACCGTTAAAAAAATTCCAGATGGAATTACATAATAACCGCTCGAGACACTGTGACCAAACTTTACACGCTCAGAAAGCATGTCTAGAGTTGTGACTTTCAAAAAGAATTTTCAAAATCGGACTTGCCATGGAGGAATGATCACTGTTCAACATTTTCAAAATCTGATTCCGCAATAGCGGTCAAATCTATTGGACAAGAATCACGATGTCTCACTCAGCTCAACATTGCAAGCAGCGATTCGCCTTGCAGACCTAGTATAAGATAATGTTTATTGATTTCAACAGATTAGCTTGGCTTACTTATAGAGCAATACAGTATTTTTATATTACCATTTAGATTGCTACCATTTAGATTGCTACCATTTAGATTGATACCATTTAGATATGCTGAACATTGACAGCCATACCAGTAAAAACTGTATGACAGCTGTCAGCGCATTCCATAGTATAATAAGTACAATAACTTGATAATTTTATAATAAGAAACAAATTATACTTAGTCTTTGCCTACAAAATTTGAAGTTATGACAATATCTGGAGAAATAACAAAATGAAGTCGGTTTATGTGTTCGCGTGTCTGTGTGTGTTTGTGAGTATGTGTGTGTGCACGATGGGGTGTGTATGTGTCTGTTCGTTTATTCAAGAGAGAGAGTGTGTATGGGACAGTTTATTTACTTACTGCTTCTGTATCTAGGTAATTTAGTTGAGGAAGCCTTTGTTTGCTCTTAGATTTCGCTTCTGTATTATTTGATTTTGTGATTTTTAGTATAGTGTTGACTCTGTTCATCTTATTATTAGAAATACTGTTATGAGAAAACTTAAAAAAGATGAATTAAATCTAGCTGGCCTCATCAGACGCTTTTTCACGATCCGCTTAAAGAACCCAGGACTGTAGCAGGAAGAAAACACGAGTGCTCTTGAAGAATTACAAGTTACAATGGTGTGGCAAAGAAAAGAGGTGCCGAACTGAAAAAAATAACTTGGGTTATGGTAAAATAGCGAAAAATCTGTTTGTTCACGATTGAGCTCTGAAGTACTGAGCGGATTTTGATGCGGTATTTTCATTAGAAAGGTCTTGGTTAGACTTAAAATCTGCCGTATGTTTGATTATAATTGGTCAAGTACAATAGGATCAAAAGTCGTAATAACCGACAGCGCAATAACGGGTTTCAGCTCCTTTATATGTATATATATATATTTAACACGTGGCCAAGACGCAGCCATTTCATGAAATGATCAATTCACATTCGAAATTTAGCCTTTCGGCCATTTGACATTCAGTACCAGGCCAGGCCATTCAGGCTATTCCACCTATCGCGTAATCCCGGATTATACCACTATTTTATTTAAAATAAACACAGTCACTCCGGGAGTACTGACAGAATGAAGTAAAAACAAACTTTCTTAATCGCCAGGAAATATTTACAGAGGTAACTGCCGTTAACTGTTTTCTTCCATTTCAAAAAATGCCAAACTCGTAAATAAGTTTTCACATCAAAAACTACAATATTAGAATAATATCGACATATCGATACATTCCCAACAATACGACAGCACGTTCGTATTGTCGGCAAATCGTCACCATCAGTACATGCCACTCGGGACATAGAAACAAGTATACTCCATTTGGGTATAAGCAGAGGACTAGGTCAGACTGACAGTAAAAAAAGACTAAATGTTCAATGTGTATTTAGATTTGCATGATAAGTAGAGACCTCTGTTGGGAGGTTTATTCCTTTGATGTGATGACGTCGAAAATAGTATTTATTTTATACTAGCTGTTGCCCGTGGCTTCGCCCGCGTGGAGTTATTATTTCGTCCCCGCAACCCGTGGGAACCTATTCCAGGGATATTAAGTAGGAGTAGCCTATATTCCAGACTATAATTTATCCCTGTACCAAATATCAGCCAGATCGGTTCCCTTAGAGCGTGATTCAATAACAAACATCCAAACATCTTCACAAACTTTCATCCAGATACCTGAGCCATCCAGATACCGCACACACACACACACACACAGTCACACACACACACACACAGACCCACACATACACACACACACAGTCACAAACTTTCACATTTATACTTCTTACAAATTTAATTTGTGAGGTTATAGGGGTAATCTCTGGATTTATTGAACAGATTATGAAAATTATTTTACCAATAGAACTCCACATTATTTGTGAGTGTCATAGGCTATATATCATCACGTTACTTCTACCTTTTTTTTTTTTTTTTTATTTATCGTGCGGAAATCCCTTCGGATACCCCCCCGCCGGCCAGCGGGGGCGGTTATGTCGGGCTTGCACCGACTAAAACCGCATGCCGTCTCGGGTCTTCAGACGCCGGGGTGTAAGGTTACCCATAGAGCATATCCCTCGCACCCCGGCTGACCCTGGGCCACTAACAGCATCGCTCATCCTGTCTCCTCTGAAAGCAGAGGAGTACGGAGAGCGATGTGTTCCCGCCACGTTGGGTATTGGCCGACGATCAATGCCAACCCTATGAAGGGGTGAAGGGGAAGCCATTGACCGCCGCCCAGGGTGTACCGGCCGCTCCGATTCCGTTCCCCCCGGACTGCAGCGGGATCGGAATCGGAGCGACACTCGAGGAGGTTACCCAACACACACCCCGCGTTACTTCTACCTAGGAGCAGTAATCATAAATGTCACTAAATCCGGATTCCCCAATATTATATGAAAATTAATAAACTACATGCATAAATGGGTTAAAGGGGTGCACCGGGGATCACCACGAGTGAAGCCGGGTAGGGCCAGCTAGTTTATAAAATAGTAGAATTCAGTCTGATACCTTGTTTGCTACTTAAGTAATAACAAACATGTAAGGTGAGAAAAGGATCACGAGAGAGGAACACTATTTTTCCTTACTTCAGGGAAGTTAACCCTCCCGTGACGTGAGTTATTAGGGTACAAAAATATCAAATCAGCAACAGATCAATTTAATACAAATAAAAGGTATGACCGTTGGAGTAAGACAGACGTGAATGAGAGATGATGGGCACTTTAGACCACACGATACGGATACGATTTTTTTTTATCAATTAATTGAAAGCATTCATTTACTTAGGTTAGATAGGCTAATAATGGTATGGACTGAGAAGAGAATATGAAAGTAACATAATAACATAACATAAACTCACGCCTATATCCCCGAAGGGGTAGGCAGAGGTGCTGGCACCCACATTTCGCCAGTTTATGTTTAGGTCCCAATGTAATAGGTGGCGAGCCTATTGCCATCAACCGGGCACTTATAAACCTGCGATAAATACACACGTAACTTCGAAAAGCATCGAAAAGTCATTGGTGTGTGCCATGGTAAAACCTGGGATCGAACCCGAGACCTCGTCTCAGCAGTCCATTACCCATACCACTAGGCTACCGCGGCAGGGGTGTGTGTTGGGTAACCTCCTCGAGTGTCGCTCCGATTCCGATCCCGCTGCAGTCCGGGGGAACGGAATCGGAGCGGCCGGTACACCCTGGGCGGCGGTCAATGGCTTCCCCTTCACCCCTTCATAGGGTTGGCATTGATCGTCGGCCAATACCCAACGTGGCGGGAACACATCGCTCTCCGTACTCCTCTGCTTTCAGAGGAGACAGGATGAGCGATGCTGTTAGTGGCCCAGGGTCAGCCGGGGTGCGAGGGATATGCTCTATGGGTAACCTTACACCCCGGCGTCTGAAGACCCGAGACGGCGTGCGGTTTTAGTCGGTGCAAGCCCGACATAACCGCCCCCGCTGGCCGGCGGGGGGGTATAAAAAAAAAAAAAAAAAGGCTACCGCGGCAGTAATATTGTTAAAAAGGTACAAAGTATGGATGCAGAGGGCTTTAGGCGCTGAGGCAGGCCTAAGAAAAAATGAATAGTATGCGTGAAAGAGGATATGTCAAGGAAGGGAGTGACAGAGGAGATAACATCTTTTTTTTTTTTTTTATATATATTTTACAACATTCTACACAGCGCTTTCTAGACCCATAGTAAGCATAGTTTAACTAGCTTGTGTTATGGGTTCCAGAGTGCGGATAAACATACTTATATACTTTTTTTTTAAATACATACATATTATACATAGAAACACTCAGACCAATGCAAATAGACATATTCATGCATACAAATATTTGCACTGAGCGGGAATCGAACCCGCGCCCCCTGACGTAGCAGTCGAATGCACTACTGCTACGCCACAGAGGCCGTTACATCTGACAGGAAGGTATGGAGGAGAACGACCATGTTGCACCGACCCCAACTAATTGAGACAAAGGCAGGTAGATGATGAGACAAGCTAATAATATTTGGTGTAGAGAGCCCTAACAACATCCTTGAGGCTCAAGCTGGACGAGCCTCTGCCACAGGTGCACCGAGAGGTTCAAAAGGCAGTCGCTCTCGGAAAAGCCAACATACCAATCAAAAACCATAAGCGGACCTTGGTGTCCAAACTGCGTAATTTAAATGGAACTGAGCAATCGCTAAGAGGATGATGTTGTAGAGACGTTGCGTCTTTGTTAGAATATTTTACCAACTTTACCATGGCCAGTATGCGGATGTGATTTTTCAATGAATTTCACCCTTTCCTTTCCTATCCCCTTGTGGCGATACCACATGTACCCAGGCGACATTTAGCAACAGTAGCTCTACTACTTCGATACCACATGAAATCAGCGCCATCTAGCGACCAACAAGCTGAACTACAACCGTCTACTATATCACAACTTCCACGTGATTCCTACGTCACAATCCTGCATCGCGAAAATGAAGTTCACGCGCTGAGTAGCTTATATACAGAATCCTAGAGCCTCCGACCAGACCTTGCCTGGTCGGAGGATCCTCCTTTTGTGTTGGAGGAGCATCACACCTCGTTCCTCCACATCCTAGAGGAAAGCCAGCGCCAGAGCCTTGTGGCTTGTTCAATCTAGCAGGTGATGTTGGTTGGCCTTGAAGGTTATTGCTAGGACCCTGTACAACCCTCAGTCTTCACATAGGTAACTGTACTTCAATGTGACGGTGAACTGAATTTTAAGAAAGAAGGCAATTTTTTTATTATTGATAGGCTCACATTTGACCACTATCTCCCTTGATGGTAAGTGACGATGTGGTATACAATAAATCATGTTTACCTAAAAGGAACATAGATTCCCTGTTTATTATTCTAAATAAATAGATATATGCTCTTTCATTCTCTGTCTCGCTCACTTCGTTCCCGGGCATTTAATAAACTAGACGTGTTTTGTGGTGCTCCATTTGTATTATTAATTGTGAAGTTATTACAATAAACTGAGTGTCCAGAACCAGTGTATTTTCAATCAGACAATATTCCAAGTGTATTAAAGCCTATTCGACCTGGAGTGAATAGCCACTCGTGTCCTATCGGATCGTAAACCTTTTTTACATGACAAATATCGTACAGTGTTAACACGCCCAACATTACGCAGATTAAAATTGCCTTTTTCCGCTGACGAGACGGAGATAATATGTTCTGTTTTGATAACAAACAGTGTGTCTGTTCACTGTATTGTGTTTCGCTGTTCATGTTTGGGTCTAATCCTCAGAGGATGTTTGTTGATGGATTCAGAGGCAGCTTGTATAACGTTCAGGTGGATGAACCCCACCAAGATCTCAAGGTCCTATCCAACCTCACCTGCAAGCCGCTGATTGATGGACGAAGCTCTGGTGCTGGGTTTCCTCTCAGGGTTTGGACGGGTACTCGCTTCAGTAAAAGCCAAATAAACCAATTCATGGAAAGGATGAGTAGAAGAGCGGACACAATGTTCAAAAGTGCAATTTTTTATTTTTATTTTTTTGGACACGTCAATTTGACTTCACCTCGCCTGTTGGTAAGCTGAAGGTAAAGTCTCAGGAAAGAGGGGTACCATTACATATACGTACCATGTTAACAATGGTGGCACTCAGCTTGACGGCCTCATCAAAGAGGATTGTCGTCGCAGCACCGCGTGACACCCACCGGTCCCACTAGTGCTGCGACCACAATCCCCCTGCCCGGCTATGCACTTGCTGACCCCTGAACGCAATCAAACCGAAATTGGATTACTATGGAGGGTTTTCGCAATCGTGCACGGTGGTACCCACCCGGCCGAATTTTGTGACAAATTTGTGTCATCAAATTTCTACCACCAGTAAAAACTTTAGATACTACCTGCATTTTCTGTGTTTGCTTGTATTGCTCAGGCACCATGCTACATTGCCGTGTAGAAGGACCCGTCCCATGCCTGCTTAATTATATAGATTCATAGACCTGTCCCTTCATGGGTTATTGTTTTCAAGCGCCTGTTAAGGGGGCCGGGCAATGAATACTTGGGATGGACACCGTGTGGTTTTAGTCCGATTCTGACACGCCCATCCTACCGTTGGCACCGAAGGGGGTTAGCACACGTTAAAAAAAATCGCCTGTAACGTAGAAAGTTGCAAAATTGTGATCAAGATGTCGTTAGTTTAAACCTCACCTAGCACAGTCCCTTCTGAAGTTGCAGAACTCTAACAAATTTAAAAACTATCTTTATATTGAAATAAAGCATAATTGATGTCTAATTATATTTTTGTAATCTTCAGACAGTAATATAGACATCAATGTTTTTAGAGGATAAATTTAATATTTTTTTAGTTCTATAATAATGTCTGAATTTTTTCGATTTGATGACATTTATGATTACTGCTCTGCTCTCTTAGGTAGTAGTGTGATGATGTATAGTCTATAATCTTCTTCTATCCAACACAAAAATATTTTTCCAATTCGAACCAGTGGTTCCTAAGATTAGCGCGTTCAACCAAACAAAGAAACTCTTCAGCTTTGTAATATTAAGTATAGATAATAGAGTATAGATTAAATTACTATTCATCATCATCATCATCATCAACCTGTTCTAGTCCACTGCTGGACATAGGTCTCCCCTAATGAGCGCCATAGCCCCCTGTGAATTACTATTATGATCCTGGTATTATAAAAAATCAATATAAGGTTACAAGAATTTCCCAGCAACAAAATCATAATAATACTTGGTTGATTTCAAAAGACCTTTTTAAGAGGATAGCTGTTGAAATGAGAGTGTCACAGACCTTTGTCTACCACAGTGATATAAAGGATTGGCTATATAATCAGAAAAGTTCCTTGGCTCGCCTGAAACCGCCTAAACCGTAATCACCAGAACTAAACTCAATTGAAAATGTACAAGGAGTTTCGTGTCCGATATTGCAAATTGAAATTAGAGATCAAAGAAAGTCTTCGCACGATATTGTCAACTTTGAGTGTTCTTATGTACCTCGAAGTCCTTAAACATTAGTGATATTCTAAGAGTGTTCACTTAGAAATGTATTGCCTACTAGCTGGTCCTCTCTGGGTTCGCCCGTGGAGTATTTCGAGCCCCCGTTAAGCCATAATTATATGCCAGTAATTTATTTATTTTCAAATAATGTATGGGAATCTGCCAGATTTGTTGACATTTATGATTACGGCTCCGCTCCCTTGGAAAGTAGCACGATGATATTGCCTATAATGCTCACAAATAATGTGGCTTTCTATTGTTAGAAGAATTTTTAAAATCGGTTTTGCAGTTCCAGAGATTACCCCCTACAACCTCACAAATTGTACCTTTTTTTTTTCTTTTTTTTTTGGGCGGAAATCCCTTCGGGTACCCCCCGCCGGCCAGCGGGGGCGGTTATGTCGGGCTTGAACCGACTAAAATCGCACGCTACATCGGGTCTACAGACGCCGGGGTGTAAGGTTACCCATAGAGCATATACCTCGCACTCCGACTGACCCTGGGCCATTCGCAGTGTCCCCTCTGATAAGAGCAGAGGGGTACCTGGAGCGACCACCCTCCCCGCAGGCCTTGCAGGCGCGCCATACCCCGACCCCCTCGTGCAATGGGGTCAGCTGGCCCTGAAAAGGGCCGGTTGGTCAGACTCTTGGCCGTTGACGTTGACGCCAGCTACTCCAGAGGAGCAATCAATGATGCGTCATCGCCCACGTTGCCCAGGGTGCACCAAACTTGGAGGTGATCCAACCAGTCGCACCCCCCACAAACTGTACCTCCTTGTAATATTAGTATAGATGACAAAATATCGTGAATATTATTCGATGGGGTGAGAGAGTTAGGTGTATGGGATCCTCACCAAGTTCCTCGGTCATGAACACCAACAAGACGCGCCACCAGCCTGGGTCTGCTTTTCTGTTGCATTTAAAGCAAACGCGTGTAAAATTGGTTTTCCATGAACGCCCACATCCCGCGTTTCGGTATGGGGGCCTTAGGTAGGTTGATATAGGTCAGGCTAATGTAAAAAATGATTTATCCGTATCCATGACTTATATTCCAGAAAGCGTAAGCAGAGATGTATAAACTCTCGCCAATAACGTCACCGGATTTTGTAGGCGCATATTTCTCACTTCAGATCTTGGAAATCGACTTTGTACTTTCTACTTATTGTTGTATTCATTAAGAACTTTATTAGTATGTGACATTTGAATACCAGTACATTAATTTGACACCATCAAGCTGACCTGATGATGAATTCCGGATGTAGACGTAAAACTGTTCATCGGCTAAAACGCCTAGAATTGGGATTACTTTTCACAATAAGTAGTCCTTTACGTTAAAATTAAGCGTGTTTAGTAGTCACTACAATATTTTCATGTATTTTTATAAACAAAAGGTAGATTAAATTTGGCTAAACCAAAGCTCCATCTGCCGATATAAATAAGTGACAATAATGATTAAAGGACTCTAGCACACGGGGCTCCAATAATTTATTATTAAGTAACCAATTTCTATGCGTTGAGGTCCCTTCGGAGTTTTATGGCCGCCGATAATGTATAGAATATGCTTAAATATTGATAAATTATGATAAGTTTAAGTATGTTAGCTGTTTTTTACAAAATGTGTCTGTACAGAATTTAGTGCAGATATATTAGGATAAGATGGGATATTATACTATATTTAGCAACTTATAAAATATTGGCTCGTCGTGATGTAAGTTGACATTTTAAGCAAGCCAGAATATTGGACGTACAGTCAACGATAAAAGTAGCTATACATTCTAATTTTTAAATTACTATAGCTCTGAAACCTTGCAGCCTACTAATATTATAAATGTGAAAGATTTTGAAGATGTTTGGATGTTTAGATGTTTGTTACTCAATCACGCTCAAACAACTGAGAAGATCTGACTGAGAGTTGGTATAGGGGTAGATAATATTCTGGGATAACACATAGACTACTTTTTATACCTGGAATAGGTTATATATATAATGAATTAGGTTGCGGGACCAGGATCAGAATAACACGCGGGAGGAGGCGCGAGAAACAGTCAGTGATTTAATAAATATTATTCAGTTCAGCCGTTTTCGCGTGAAAGAGTAACAAACATTCAGCCATACAAACTTTCTCGTTTGGTCAGAATAGTAGGATAACTAGGATATTTATTTCTTATAATAATATAAACTCTTAGGTAAAATTATTTCTGTTCTTGCAGATATTTACTGCACAAACCATCCTTTTGACAAAAATAATATCCTCTCAAGCACCGCGAGCTAATTGCCGACTTGTAACCTTCCCGATGACACCTGCAGGAGACTGGACTCTATCGTGCGGTCCATGGCCCTATATAGGTGCCCAATCGCTCAACAAACTCCGTCCTCCATGAGTGCAGGCCTGGGGGTGATAGGTGGAGCTGCCTGTCACCCTAGCAACCGACTCACACAGTGTGAATACATTTCCACTCTATATTTAATGTACCAGGTCATCAGTGCAATTGGTCTGTCAGGCCAAGAATATACTTTTGCCTAATTTTTTTAATAGGGAACGCTGACATTTCAGATTTTCTTTCTAAATGTAAAAACACTGGTAAATTGAGATTTTTGTATGTATATATCATAGGATAGGATATCATCTGCATAGCTTGTGCCAAACATCAATACAGGATTTGATTTGATTGAGTTTAAAAATGAATGCTTATCTTCACCATCAGCACTTTCGGTCTCACAGACCGGGTGTACGAGATACACTATTTGACACGAGTATAAGAAGGTTAAAAATATACAGAATTTATACAAAACCTAGCTTCATTTTGTATTCGTAGCGGTGAGAAGGGTCTCCGAAGCTGTCAGTTCAGACCATTTGCGTTATTTGAGCTGTCAGCTGTTCTTAGTTTTTTTTTAAGGTTTTGGTGGGAAGTCAATTCTAAAGTGTAGTCGCTGGTGTTGATAAATTAATCCTATTCCTGTATTTTTTTTAAAAATACCAGCAACCGTAATTACTAGTATTGCCATTAATCACTCCAGCTAAATTGATTTGTTCTAGTATTGGTTTCACGTCTATAGTGTAATGGCCAGGATTCGAACCCCTCTCGATCGCAAGGCCGGCTCCTTAACCACTAAATTACCAAGCGGTTCGGTAATTCCATTCTTGCTCTTACTGTCCGGACTCTAACATCCACTCGGTAGACTTAGGCAGTACCAAATTTCTTACTCCTCGAACGCAAGTTCCGTGAAAATGAATACCAAATGCTTCGTGTATCGAGGTCGCTCGCTTAAAATTTGCTTTAATCTTAACTTTATTGTGCGAATAAACTTAAGAGTTGAGTAATGATTTTTTTTCTACCAGCACATGTGTTTCCTTCTTGTTATAATTCTGGGTCCTTTGGACGCGAAAACGAATCTGTTGATGCCATCAAAGTAAGGACCACAATTTTAGGATCGTCAGCAGCATCTGGAAACGTGAAAGTTTGTATAATTGAATGGATGTTTGTACCTTTTTCACGCTAAAACGGCTGCACGGATCTGGCTGAAATTTAGTATAAGGATAGATTATAGCCTGGAATAACACATATGCTACATTTTATTCCTGGAATAGGTTCCCATGAGAAGCAGGAACGAAAACAGAATTCCACTTAAATAAAAATACAATTCCCATGTTAAACCATTTTAATTCTTCCCGTTCCATAAAATGTTCCACCCTTACCCATTCATCTGAAATAATTCCTCTTGACAACCGTAATAAGTTGGTCTACTCAGAGCGAAAATCACCCCAAATATAATATCCGTAATAATGAAAATAAATTCAACCATATTTATAATTTCTGTCAAAAAAGTGTCAAGAACTTAGAAATAAATAAGTGGGGGCGAGTTCCCCGTTCACTAGAATAATAAGGTTACTAGTGGTGGGAAACATTCGGCTTTGAAAAAAATCGTTTCGGCTTCTTGTGATAAATATATTGTAGTCTAAAAACATTCAGTCGAATTGAAAACCTCCACCTTGAAAGAAGTTAGGTTTTGTTAATGATATTTTATGGGCCCACCGATATCTTCAGGGTCAAATCCGACAGCACATGCAAGCCGGTGTATCAGTTGATTGGTGGACAAGGCTCAGGCTTTTAGTAGGTCAGACGGCAGTCGCTCTCGTAAAAGTTAAGAAATCGAGTAGAGAAATAGGAGTAGGACAAATCTTGGAAAGAAGGTGAGTGCAGGCTTTGGATACAACTGGGATTGGGGCTCGGATGATGCTGGATATTTTTTTTTATTATGTTCATATGAGAAACGACGACCTCTGCGGCGCGGAACCCTAATACTTCTACTAAAATAAAAGTAGTGTAAATAACGCCTCACAACACAAGTTTTTGGGTTTTTGCGAAAAACCCTCCATAGTAATACAATTTCAGTTTGATTGCGTTCAGGGGTCAGCAAGTGCATAACCGGGCCGGTGGGACCGGTGGGTGTCACGCGGTGCTGCGACGACAATCCTCTTTTATGAGGCCGTCAAGCTGAGTGCCACCATTGTTAACATGATACGTGTATGTAATGGTGACCCTCTTTCCTGAGACTTTTCCTTCAGCTTACCATCAGGCGAGGTGAAATCGAATCGATCAATCATCGATCGATCAATCGAAATTGACGTGTCCTAAATATAAAAAAAAAACTGTAATGAAAAATCTGCGACAATCAGCCCAGCCATTTCGGAGATTGCCCGGAACAAACATACATACAGAATGATGAAAACTTTAAATATTGTATTTTTGTTATAAGTATACATTCACATGCAATCATTAAAACGCTGTTATTTTAATATTACAAACAGACACTTCAATTATTTTTATTTATTTGTATAAATTGCAAACGGATACTGCAATTTTCTTTATTTGTATAGATAAACTTCTGGAAATATCCAAAAGTTATAATATAGACAGATATATAAGCGGGGTCGACCAGAACATACAACATGATCAAATTAATGAATTTTTGAAAAAGGGTAGGTTAGGTTAGACACCTCGACACCGGCGGGCTTGATTGAAAGGTTTCATGATAGCAGAGGAAGCTCGTGAAGTGCGTAAGGACAGAAGCAGTTGGCTGCTAGTTTTCTATATATAAAGGTGTGAGGATATGTATGAATTTACTGGTGGTAGAAATTCGATGACACAAATTTGTCACAAAATTCGACCGGGTAGTTACCACAGTGCACGATTGCGAAATACCCTCCATAGTAATCCAATTTCGGTTTGATTGCGTTCAGGGGTCAGCAAGTGCATAGCCGGGCAGGGGGATTGTGGTCGCAGCACTAGTGGGACCGGTGGGTGTCACGCGGTGCTGCGACGACAATCCTCTTCTGATGAGGCCGTCAAGCTGAGTGCCACCATTGTTAAAAAAAAAAAAAAACTAATCTTGTATGTTAAATTTAACGCACTTCCTGGTTTCCGATTGAGACGAAATTTTGCACGCGTATATATATCGAGTGACAATGTAATATGATTTAATAGAAACTTGATTTTCAAAAAGTTTTGTAGTTCTTTTGGCGGGTTAGGGTAAAATTGTGAGAGTAAATTTTTACGATTCCTGCGCACAACGTCTTGAAAAATCATCTAAAAACCGACACCCTATAACCTAACCCACTTCCAGATAACCTAGAAACTTCATATTTGACATCAAGGTAGACTATGAGGCATACACAAAGGACAAAATCTGAATACCTATACAATAATTTAAAGGGAATTAACGCGATCATGTATATTATATACTCTTTTGAATTGCCCGACGTTTCGAACAGGTTACACTGGCCAGTGTAAACTATACCTTTTTTCTTTTTTTTTTCGTGCGGAAATCCCTTCGGATACTTCCCCGCCGGCCAGTGGGTGTGGTTATGTCGGGCTTGAACCGACTAAAACCGCACGCCGTCTCGGGTCTGCAGACGCCGGGGTGTAAGGTTGCCCATAGAGCATATCCCTCGCACCCCGACTGACCCTGGGCCATCTCCGGTTTCGAGATGGCCCCCTCGGGTTTGGGAACCACGGTGTCCCCGTCTTACCCCGGTTTGGGGGAGGGGCGCTAGTCGCCCCACCGTCCCGGCCTGCTTCTGCTGGGGTGACAGGCGGCCTCACCTGCCACCCCCAGGCCTGCGCTCATGGAGGACGGAGGTCGTTAAGCGACCTCCGGCGCCTGAGTCGCCTGCAGTGTAAACTATACCTATACATGATTTCGTTAAATACCATTAAATTATTGTATATCATGGAACGCGAAAGTTTAAAAATTAGTATAGAAAAAACCAGGAAAAATTGAAAATTATTCATAACTAGTTAATTCATTCATTCGTTAAAAATTATACGTACGAGAAAAACAAATAAAGACATTCGATAGATATTAAAACAGTCGAATGTATTCACAAAGGAGTATCATGTCATATATTTATATGTACTTGTAATGGAACGTTTCCAAATATTTTGATATAATGGCTGCGTTCCGTTCCGAATAAGATTACTGCTTTTCAAATTTTATAAATGTTGCTTTCGAAAGTATAACTTCTTACGTGCGCACATAAGTATACACACACTTTTTTTAAATAATAGTTTGTTTGATTTGTGAGTTTTGTTGTTGTTCCCAACGTATTACTGAAATATTTGATGTCAAAGGAAACGCCAAACTAGTTTGTTTCCGTAAACTATCACACGCAATAAGAGAGGCGTTTCTGTTCGGACAGCGGAAGATACCCATATAATTATAACAAGGGCAAACCGAAACGATAAATCTTAGTTTATCGTTTTGTTTTTGTATGAGATGTTTTTCTTTTACATCCGGGATAATGTGAAAAAAAGAATGAAAAAAACGATGAAAGATTTTTTCCAATAAGTGCAGTGGTTTCGAAGATTACAACAAACATAAAAATAAAAAAAGTAATCTTCTTTTTATATATAAAAATGAATTGCTGTTCGTTAGTCCCGCTAAAACTCGAGAACGGCTGAACCGATTTGGCTAATTTTGGTCTTGAATTATTTGTGGAGGTCCAGAGAAGGTTTAAAAGTTGAATAAATATGGAAGTTGTTATCGATTGAGGCAGTACGAAGTCTGCCGGGTAGCTGACCCGGCAGACTTCGTACTGCCTCAATCGATAACGTTATAATTAAATATTGTAGGACAAAGTACACAACGCTATCTAGACCCAAACTAAGCAGAACTTGTCATATGAGTTTTAGAATGCGGATAAAAATACTAAAATACATTTTTTTTGTAAATAAATCCATAATAAACATAGAAACACCCAGCCCAATGCAAATATGCATATTTGAACTGAGCGGGAATTGAACCCGCGACCTCTGGTTTAGCAGTCGAACGCACTACCGCTACGTCACAAATGTCGTCAAAATTCACAAAATTCGGCCTCTCTCTTAATAATATTAGTATAGGTTTAGATTTAGCTTCCAATTAAATCAAGCTCGGCTTTCGGCCACCGCGCCATCCTTACGGCCGTTTCCCGCAAAATAATTCCTTCACTAATTGCAAGCTTTGAAACTTCATTAGGACGCGAAATGAATTTTTATTTTTTTTAACGTCACAGCATTTACATCGCTGGTACTATAGGTAATATTTTTTTTTAGTAACGGTATTGTTTTAGGCTCTTTAATGTTTATGGTGGGTATATAATGACTAGGGTAAGATATTGTACGACATTAAATACTCTACGACATTCTACACAGCGCTATATAGACCCAAAGTAGACATAGTTTAACTAGCTTGTGTTATGGGATCTAGAATGCGGATAAACAGACTTATATACTTTTTTTTTAAAATATATACATGTTATATATAGAAGCACCCAGACCAATGCAAATAGATATATTCATCCATACATATATTTGCACTGAGCGGGAATCGAACCCGCGTCCCCTGTCGTTGCAGAGACGGTCGAAGATTTTTTGAGCCCAAGCCAAACTCACAAGCCGGTATCTCCTTTTTTTATATAGGGCACTTCAATATGAGTACACCTTGTCTGATGGTAAGCTGAAAATGAAGTCCCAAGCATGAGGGTAACCATTGCAGATACAAGTACTGCTACAATGGTGGCCATCATCAGTTCGACAGCCTCATCAGAAGCTTTTTCACGACACATTTAAAGGTCCCGGGACTGTAGGCAGAAGGAAACACGTGTGCTGGTAATTGGTATTCCAAGTTTTTATGGTGCGGGAATAAAAAAGAGCTGCTGAATTTTTGAAAGGCTTTCCTCTTGGGGTAAGGTCAGAGTTGAAGTCAAAATAATGGGCAGGAGAAGAAGGGGAGTGGACCTCGCGTTCAAAAGTGGTAACTTTGGATGCAACCTGGACAAGTGCTCAGTTATAGGGAACATAAAAAGTCCTTCAACACTTTTCCTCTCTGTCGGCCTGGCCGAGCACTTTCCATATGAGCACTTTTTGCGCAAAGAAAAATCGTGAAACTCGCTTTTTTTTAAATCCCACCATTCGTCGTCGAGACGTCACTGGGATTTTTATAACAACTTCATTTTTCTTGTAGCTGGATGAACGGATGGAGGGAAGGAGGGAGGGAGTTAGTGAGAGAGGGAGGGCGGGTTTGCTAGGAAAGGTAGGTAGGGAGGGATGTAGTGTGGATGGTAGGGATGTATGGATGATCACGATTCAAAAAATACACACGCAATTGTTAAATTTTTCACTTCCGCACTCACACACACTCTCACACACTCTCGGAGTACACTACACTAAGAAGTATGTGATTGTGTGTTACCATAGTATTATAGAGAGGAAAATAACGAGTTTAGATATAGAAAACTATTATCGTTTCGCTGTGCAAAAATACACGCTAGGGATGCCGAAGTATCTTTCAACGATACGCCTCTCTAATAAAATTACAATGATGGAATTATTTCTACAACTTATCCGGGAACTACCCGCTGTGTGGCCGTTGTGGGAAGTTTGGACTTTTGTGGGGTAAAATATGTATTTTGGTATAATTTTCTGGGGATTTTATTATTTTTAGTGGGATACATCGTGCCCGGAATAACAAGAACATAACATAAACATTACATAACATAACTTCACGCCTGTATCCCCGAAGGGGTAGGCAGAGGTGTATTACACACCCACGATTCGCCAGTTATGTTAAGGTCCCATTGTAATAGGGGGCGAGCCTATTGCCATCTACCGGGCACAATATTAAGCGAGCGATAATTACCATTTATTAAATGAATGAATTATGACAAGAACCTATATGTTTTAATATATACATGCGTCGGTAGCTTAGCGGTTAACAAGTCAGCCTTATAATTGAGAGGTTCCGGGTTCGAATCCTGGCCATAATACGACTGCCATGATCCCACTTCTAACACAAGTCATTTAGCTTAGCTGGAGGGGTTAGCGGGAATACAGGTAATTTCAGTTACTAATATTTTTGAAAACATATTTAAGGAGTAGTACACAAATATATGAGCGTCTCCAATATTGGTTGATGTGGAAAATGTGTATTGTGTGAGGGATAAGGTAATGGTGATAAAAATGGCTGCCTCTTTGGCAGCATCCATGCCGCTAATTTATACAAATAAATAAAATTGAAGTGTCTGTTTGTAATATTAACATAACAGACTTTCGCGATACTTAAAAAAAAATACAATTTTTGTCTGTGTGTCAGTCTTTCTGTCTGTTTGGAGTGGCTGGGCCAATTTTAACGGGACTGTCACTGGCAGATAGGTAACGTTACAAGGCGTAACATAGGCTACTTTAATTTTAGAAAAAATATTAGGAATTCATGCAAAAAAATTATATCCCACAAAATTGTGATTAAAATCTGATTTACCCTGAAACGGCAGGGCCGATTTTGACCGAACTTTCAATGGCAGATAGGTAATGTTACAAGGCGTAACATAAGCTACTTTAATTTTATGAAAAAAAAATAGGGTTCTGAGCAAAAGAACTAAAACCCTACATATCGAAATCCACGCCGACGAAGTCTCGAGCACAGCAAGTACTCTATAAAAACGATTCAATTTAGAACTAAATAGTTTCAGTACCTTTTTTTTTTTTTTTTTTTTTTTTTTTTTTTTTTTTTTTTTTTTTTGCCGCACCATAAAGACTTACAAATCTTTACTAACACATATATTTCTTTCTTCCCACAATACCGGGTCCATGTTATTGGGTGTGAAAAAGCATCTAATGAGTTCTCAAGCTAAAGGCCACTAATTGACTAATTGTATTATTAATTGTATGTATAACATCTTCATTTCTAGCCTTCGTTTACAGCATAAGGTGGCGTGAAGTCATATTGACGTGCATTATAGAATTACGGCATAAAAACATTTTTCGAGTCAATTCGTTCGCTGGCAACCCTGTAAACTTAGACCTGCCCTAACTACATAAGCCGGCACGTTAGTTAGTTAGTTGTTATAATTCGTTGCGATTGGTTCATCTCGCGAGGATTACCGGAATTGTTACAATCATTGACACGTGCCGAAATTGCTTATGTGTAGAAGTAAGTGATAATAGGATCGATCAGTCCGTGCAATGTTTGTGTATTGGAATTAGAAATCTAGAGTTTTAGGTGTGGTATTGTTGAAAGTTTAATTTGGGTCGGTGGCGCGAGTGTGACGCCCCTGGTGTAGCCGGACAGGGTAACCGCTTCCCATCAGACAGGCCGTGTGCTTGTCTGCCAGTTAAGTGCTATCAAAAAAAAGACTTCTCATTATTTTAATCGGATTAGTTTGTAATTATGCACACTTATCAAGTACCAATAATATTATAATAAATATTTAAAAAAACAATTAAAAAATCAAACAATTAAAGTTTAAAAACCAGGCTTTAATATAAGATCAAACTGGAAAGTAAAAAATAACTAGGTCTGCAAGGCGAATCGCTGCTTGCAATGTTGAGCTGAGTGAGACATCGTGATTTTGAAAATTTTGAACAGTGATCATTCCTCCGTGGCAAGTCCGATTTTGAAAATTCTTTTTGAAAGTCACAACTCTGGACATGCTTTCTGAGCGTGTAAAGTTTGGTCACAGTGTCTCGAGCGGTTATTATGTAATTCCATCTGGATTTTTTTTAACGGTGATCATTCTTCTGTGGTAGCATTAATTTTTTCAAAATATATCCATAAACCTTCCTCTGATTGACCTCTTTAATCATGCGAAATTTGGTTCTGATTGGATTAGTAGTTTAGGAGGAGACCTGTGACAAAGAAAATCCTGAAGTCTAGTATGAGGAGCTTTCGCTCGACTTCGTCTCACTCAGCTCAATTATTAATGACTTTGATATTTATTTTGTGTTAAAAAGCGTATTATGGTGCTTGTGGCCGAGGGTGGTATATACTCGTACAATCTAAAAAGTGCATTTTGACACATGGGTTTCACAGAACAAAGTGCATTTTGACAAATGGGTTTCACAGAACAAAGTGCATTTTGACACATGGGTTTCACAGAACAAAGACATAGAACGTAAACCTCGACATTCGAACGTAAATAAAACAATTCTTGATTAGAAGTAATTAGTCAAACAATCTTTAAATGAGTCATAATGTATAGTATTGACAATTTATTCTGTGGTATTGAGTTGAAGGAATATAATGTAAATTTCCTATTTTAGTCCCTTAGGAATGAAACTTCCGAAAATCTTCCGTAAATGGGTGCTCAGCTACAACATAAAAGTCTTTTGGACTGGTTGATGAGTTTTTAGGTATTCTGTTGTATAATTTCTTTTTTTTAAATATTTTTTACAAATAAATATGAGAAGCAATAAAAGTGGATACCTAATATTTCAGTAAAAAATACTACAATTAATTTAAAATATGATGGGTTTTATTTTTAAGAATATTAGTAACCGAAATTACTAATATTCTCCCTAACCCCTCCAGCTAAGCTAAATTGCTAAAGTGGGTTAACGTCGGTAGTGCAATGGCCAGTATACGAACCCGGACCCTCTCGATTGTAGGGTCGACTCCTTAACCACTAAGCTACCGACGCTTCAAGATAAGATGACGCTTCAGCGAGACGTCCTAAAAAGTTTGCATTCTACTATTTAAAATATGGAATTATAGTGTTGTTACATCTTTTTTTTCTTCTTTTTTTTTATACCACTAAGGTGGCAGATAATCATTACGGTGGTAAAGATTAATCTAATCATGTGATAAATCGTAAGTTAGCAAATCGGTGGTGCAAACGGTTCTTCTCACAATTGATTTGTAGACACCCAACACTTAACGACGGCTGTCAAAATGCACTTCTTAGATTATTTCAACTTGTAGTGTTCAGTATGAACAAGCAAACAAGTAAACGTTTTTTTTTGTTATAATCATTTATTTCCGTTTAACAAAATAGAAGATGAATGTTCGTTGGGTGCGATGAGTAGTGTGTGGCGTGTCTATTGAATGCGACTGGTTGGCTTGTATGACGTAGTATGTGACGTGTGTCTATGAAGTGTTTGGCTCGATACATAGATAAATCATTTATTGATGTAGCTGTTAATTGTTAACTGTCGAAGTCGCCTCGACATGTAGTATTCTGGTAAAAGTAGTTTAATTTCCCACAGCAAATTTCTTGGAAACTCCAGAAAATATCCTAATAATCCCGGCCTATTTAGGATAGAAAGCCTGCCAGCACTGGTAGGTGTGTTTCCGGCCAATCTCGAGGCGCAAAGACGTGAGGGAGGATATGTTCTATTCATCGTGACAAAATATAGAAGGTAGTTATATTGATTGCCTTTGTAGCGTAGTGGTAGTGCATTCGACTACTACGTTAGGGGCGCGGGTTCGATTCCCACTCAGTGCAAATATTTGTATGTATGAATATGTATATTTGAATAGGTCTAGGTGTTTCAATGTATAAATATGTATGTATTCACAAAAAGTAATTTTTGTATTAAGAAATTAATTGTCGGAAGTTTACGCGAATGTCACACATTGAAATAAAACTATTTTTAACGGATTCTATCGCGATTTATTTGATGTTATTTTATATTTTACATTGATCCCGACGTTTCGGTCGCTTTTCAGCAGCCATGGTGGTAGAAATTTGATGACACAAATTTGTCACAAAATTCAGCCGGGTCAGCAAGTGCATAGCCGGGCAGGGGGATTGTGGTCGCAGCACTAATGGGTGTCACGCGGTGCTGCGACGACAATCCTCTTCTGATGAGGCTGTCAAGCTGAGTGCCACTATTGTTAACATGGTACGTGTATGTAATGGTGACCCTCTTTCCTGAGACTTTACCTTCAGCTTACCATCAGGCGAGGTGAAGTCAAATTGACATGTCCTAAATATAAAACAAAAAAAAAAACAAATAAATTGCTATGGAATCCGTTAAACATAGTTTTATTTCAAAGAAATTAATTATCAAGTGACCAGTTATAAAAAAACCGTCAAGTGCGAATCGGGCTCGCACACTGACGGTTCCGTACAAAACTGAATTGAGGGACGAACTTAATGTTGTGTTTAATTATAGTATAATATGTTGATTGCGTTGACGTAGAAGTATGTTTTTTCCACAGCTTCAAGACGTTGTATATTTGATTACTTGATATTAATTTCAACTTCATACCACCACGTGTTACTGAGAAAAAGGTCTTGATAAATTTCTTTATTTTTGGAAATACATGTTTAGATAGTCGATTAAATATAGTTTTTTCTTTCTTTTAGCATAAGATGTTGCATTATTTTGGTTCAGCATTTACCATATGGCATGAAAACATAGCATTAAACAGTATAATTAAATCAATAAAAAAAAAAAGCCCAGTGGCGTACGTAACGGACTGCTGAGACGAAGTCTCGAGTTCGATCCCCAGTCGCCCCGGGCACACATCTCTGACTTTTCGTAGTTATGTGTGCATTAATTAATGTTAATTATCGCTTGCTTAATAATGTGCCCGGTAGATGGCAATAGGTTCACCCCCTATTACATTGGGACCTAAACATAACGGGCGAATCGTGGGTGTGTAATGCACCTCTGCCTACCCCTTCGGGGATACAGGCGTGAAGTTATGTTATGTTAGGTTATATAAAAAAGTGTTAAAATTTACCCATTAAAATCGGCTTTAAATTATATATTGGAATTATTATGTAATTCAATGAAATTTTGAAGCAATTAGTATGTTAACGTTTCCTTTAATTTGGTTTGATAAAAGTTAATATCTAGGATGGGACTTGAACCCGCGACCAGTCCCTTACTGGGGGAATACTCAGATCAACTTAATTAAGCATCGTTAGCTAGTGGTTAAGGAATCGAACCTACGATCGACCGAGGTGAACCCTCTCATAACACAAGCAATTAAGCTTAGCTGGAGGGGTTAGGGGGAATATTAGTAATTTCGGTTCTTAACATTCTTTTTATGTAACGGATTCTATGGCGAGTTATTTGATGTTATTTTATATTTTACATTAATCCGTTACGTTAAAAATAGTTTTATTTCAATGTGTGACATTCGCGTAAACTTCCGACACTATAACATTCTTGTTCTAAAAAATTAAACTAAGCTGAGTATACTACATAGGTACTTCAAAATTTCATTAAATGAATGTGGCGGAGTAATCTAAAAACAATGTTTAAAAATAACCGGCCAAGTGCGAGTTGGACTCGCCCTTGAAGAGTTCCGTAGCAGCAAGTAAAATTTTTATATTTGCGTTGATTGAATGAAAGGTAAATTGCGGTTTACGATTTATAAGGTTTAAAAAAAACTACTTCTAGATCTCGTTCAAACCAATTTTCGGTGGAAGTTTACATGGTAATGTACGTCATATATTTTTTTTAGTTTTATCATTCTCTTATTTTGGAAGTTACAGGGGGGCGGGGGACACATTTTACGACTTTGGAAGTGTCTCTCGCGCAAACTATTCAGTTTAGAAAAAAATATATTAGAAATCTCAATATCATTTTTGAAGACCTATCCATAGATAACCCGTATGGATTTGAAGAAAAAAATTAGTTTGAAAATATTAATGCGGTTAACAGAATACATCTACTTATATTTTCAACAGCTTAGTTCTTATAGTTTCGTAAAAAAGTGGCTGTGACATATTGACGGACAGACAGACAGACATGACGAATCTATAAGGGTTCTGTTTTTGCCATTTGACAACCGAACCCAAAAAATGAATGTAACTTAATTCATTATTGCCATAGTTCGCAAGAATTACGGTAGATGGTTGGAATTTCGAATATCTAGGACGTGTCCAGGTAACTCAGTTGGTCGAGTATTCCCTCTGTAAGGGACTAGTCGGGGGTTCAAGTCCCGTCTTGGATGATCACTTTTCGGAACTAAATCTATTATATAATTGTTTTAATGATTAAAGATTCTTCTTTTTCAAAGTCGGTTAAGAGGATTACGGCTACAATTCAGCTGCATCTCCAGTGTGGCACAACTCCGGGTTTTGTGAGAGCCACTTACACGCGAAAAGGAACAAAGAAGAAATTGATTTTTTTTAACCGCTTCCTAAGAGATAATGCTAGTTCAGATTAAATGGAGGTGGCTTATTATACTCGTAAATTAGATTGTTGAATATTTTCTTTGTAACATAACATTATTTTTCACGAAGAGGTAGACAGAGGAGTATTACTAACTGGTTTTAGTCCCACCTTTTATCTATTGCCATCACTTGAGCACTTTTTCCTGATTCTAAGCTGCTACTGAGACTTTCAATAACAATATAAATATCTGACTCGAAAATCGAACTCTCATTAAAAGATTCTTGAATTTTCTTATCAAAATTTATGTGACCTCTGTTACAATATTTTTGTATACTTCTAACAAAAAGCAAGGACATGGTCTATTTGATGGTACTTGCTTACACACGAGTGGTCTCGTATAAGAACACAGCAAAAAATCTCACAAATCGAATGTTTTTTTAAAGATTACATACTAGTGGTGGTGTTATCAAATTTCTACTGGTGGTAGAAATTTGATGACACAAATTTGTCACAAAATTCGGCCGGGTGGGTACCACCGTGCACGATTGCGAAAAACCCTCCATAGTGATCCAATTTCATTTGATTGCGTTCAAGGGTCAGCAAGTGCATAGCCGGGCAGGGGGATTGTGGTCGCAGCGCTAGTGGGACCAGCGGGTGTCACGCGGTGCTGCGACGACAATCCTCTTCTGATGAGGCCGTCAAGCTGTGTGCCACCATTGTTAACATGGTACGTGTATGTAATGGTGACCCTCTTTCCTGAGACTTTACCTTCAGCTTACCATCAGGCGAGGTGAAGTCAAATTGACGTGTCCTAAATATAAAAAAAAAAAGTAACCGGAAATACTAGAATTCCCGTTAACCCCTCCAGCTAAGCTAAATTGCCTTTGAAGGGTTGGGTTCACGTTGGTAGTGTTATGTTCATTATTTGACTCCGGGATCTCTAAGGCTAAGGCTGTCTACTTAACCACTAAACTGCTGACACTACTAGGTAAGGAATAAATCCTGGGAAAAACTAGGTTATACCATGTCTTTTTATTTATGTAATCTCAAGCTCCAAGAATAAAAAGTACTGAACCCAAAATCTTTCCATACTTAATTTATATTCCAAAATCTATCTCCACATAATACTAACATTCTATCGTAGACAACTCGTAGCACCGCTTCCGTCGACATCTACGGCGTAGCCACATTATAAAAACAGTGCTACGAGCGATGTAAGTTTAATTCAGCAATGTATCACTAATCTAGACTTCAAGTGATTTAAAGTACCTATTTATTTTATAAGAAGAAGAAAGAAATAAGATACGTTGCTTGTTTTTCTCGTTAACTTAACTACAAAGCGTGGTGGTAGAACGGTTGACTGCCAAGTCGAGATTCGATTTCCGCTCATTGCAAATATTTGTATGCACGAATATGTCTATATGCATTGGTTTTTAGGGATTTTCTTTAGAAAAGCCCTATTGCTATCGAGTTGTCGTCGTTGCCAATTTTCTGTCACGGTTTTGGGTATGAAGGAGATGAGCTATCGAGTTGCTGTTTTCGGTAATAGATTCGTGCTGAGGTGAACCATTGCAAGATAAAGAAAATATCGCAAAAATCGCAAAAAAAAAATGCAAAATCGAAAATCCCTTGTATTCGGCTGAGCTCGTCTCAGGAATTCAACTTGTTCTATCTATATATAGAGAATTTATTTATTCTTTAATTTTTACTTTTTATTTTATTCTAATATATTTGTATCTAATATATTTATTCACATTTTAGCACCAAAAATATAAACAATGCTTCGCCCACGTGGAATTCTGAAACAGTGATTTTTTTAAATTTATCTTATAAACAGTATTTCTTTTTGTCTTGCAAACACAAAAAAGATTTAGATCGAAAAAAGTCAACAGCCAGGACGGGATTTGAACTTCCGACCAGTACCTTTCTGGGGAAGAATATTCTGACCAACTGAGCTACCTTATAACAGTTTTTCTCACTAGTGTTATTCACCGGCTAGTCCAGGTGAGCAACAGAGCTTCCTAATCTCAGGGCGCCTTTCACAGAGGTTCTAGGTGGAGCATAGGTCACCTGATCTCCAATGAAACGCAATACACAGTTGTACACACATATATTTAGATACAGAGAAAACGCAAAGACACAGATGGTTATACAGAAGTATTACACATGAATGAGAAACATAGATATCAATAGAAGTGAGTTTAGCAGCTCTAAAATGATATAGACTTAAACAGATAACAATTTTCAACAAACATAACAAATCTTCTCAACAAGGCAGCATCACCCAGTTATTAGCACAGTTAGATTTGTACAATGTTGAGGGTGTGTATTTCTACCTGATGCCAGCCAGTAGTGGCACACCTAGGTGTATAATACACCAGCCTCACGCCGGTCAGCAGTAATAAAGTAACCAGGCAATGATTAAAGGAACGGATACATGACCTTGTTCAGTTCAGGTAATCTTGTGACCGTCAGTGGTTGGGGACCGGCAAAGCAGATTCCGGAGCCTCCCTAGTGATCTGCGTTCTCAAGGTCTCGGCCTCAGAGTATATGTCCTTTTTAAATTGTATAATGGGTTTTCTCCCAGAACTAACGACCCTGTTATGAAGATACACATCTTTTATCAATAACACATCTCCATTATGCGAATAGATTAACAGCAATTAAAAGAACAACTTACTAGATCAAATCTGGGAACACACACAAACTATAACCTCCAAACTGAAGGTATTCTTTGTTGCACTATAAGTATTTCAGACAATAAATTTTCAGAGTAGAGGACTAATGACCTCTTAAATAACAAATAAAAATCGTCGCCCTCTGACGGGGATTTGCTACAGACCGCCACATCGATTGCAACCACCGTAGTTGCGACCGTGTCCTACAGATGGCGCTAACCACAATTAATTCTAAATATCAATTAATTCTGTATATTCAGTAATGTAATCGTTACAACCTGGACAGGTAACAATTCATTTGTTTTCACATTTTCATTTCATTTTTTTTTGTTTTGTTTCTGTTTTTATCTTTAAGTATGCATACCTTCTTGTTTGTAATTTTATTATATTTACGTTCTGTGTGCGAACATGACGTCACGAGTGGCCCTATCTGCAAACCAGCGCTGTGTATATCTCACGGTATGCGTAGCATTTATGCTGAGATGGAGCCTTTTTCGGAGTCGCACAGTAATATTGTTAGATTTTCATGTATTATGCTACTGTATGTTCATTGTGCATGTCCAGAACTAAATGTTTTTCTTTCTAACGTATAGTTACCCCAAGACGTAGGTCGTGTCCAGGTCTCTCTGCTTACCCCAATAGGAGAGAAGCGTGACTTCATGTATGTAAGTAGTTTTGGAACAATATTTTCTAATTACCAAATTACGTAAACGCGTTACTGTGTGGTTTAACTCTTAAACTTCTGGTCGTAATAGCAATTCTCTAACTGTTAGTCATTAGCTGGTAATCATTGCTAAGTGCGTTCGTACGGAATATGCGCAATCATGGCTGCAGGGTCAACGGCCTCAGGACTGGCGTACTAGGCAATCTCATTTTATTAACTTACACACTAGAAGCATTTATGTGTGAAGAATGTGGTTTGATATTTGAGGACATGGGCCTACTAATCTGTAACAATATATATGAAACAAGTAGCTATAATGATAACCGCGATAATCTCGAGAACGGGTCTTCGATTTGTATACGCCTTTACTGTGCCTTTTTGTTGTTTTTTTAGCAGAAATCTCTAAGGGGACCCCTCCATCGGCAGTGGAGGTGGTTATGTCGGACTTGAACCTCACTACGTCTCGGGACTGTATGCCGGGGCGCAAGAAGAGATTCCCGACATAAATACAGCTAATAAGGTAACCAACATAATTTGATTCTAAGGTAGAACGAAGGTATAGTTAGTATATAATGTATATATAGATGTATATATGTGCACAGGGTTTGTTTTTTTTTCGTGCCGAAATCCCTTCGGATACTGCCCCGCCGACCAGCGGAGGTGGTTATGTCGAGCTTGAACCGACTAAAACCACATGCCGTCTTGGGTCTTCAGACGCCGGGGTGTAAGGTTGCCCATAGAACATATCCCTCGCACCCCGACAGACCCTGGGCCATCTCCGGTTTCGAGATGGCCCCCTCGGTATGCACAGGGCCCTATCAACTTCTTTGTGGCCCAAGTCAACCTCGCCTACCAGTCGATGCACCTGCTAAATGATGGACGAGGCTCTGGCGCAGGATTTCCACTCTGGGTTAGGAGGTCAGCCGACATACCAATCAAAAATTTTACGGCCTCTGTGGCATAGCGGTAGTGCATTCGACTGCTACGACAGGAGGCGCGGGTTCGATTCCCGCTCAGTGCAAATATTTGTATGCATGAATATGTCTATTTGCATTGGTCTGGGTGTTTCTATGTATAATATGTGTGTATATATATGTGTTTAGAAAAAAAAGTATATAAGTATGTTTATCCGCATTCTGGAACCCATAACACAAGCTAGTTAAGCTATGTTTACTTTGGGTCTAGAAAGCGCTGTGTAGAATGTTGTAGAATATTTATTTATTTATTTATTATTTATAAATCCATAAGCGGACTTTGGGCACTAAACTGCAAACTTAGGACGCAATTGTGAAATTGCTGAGAGGATGACGATGAATGTTATACATGAAAGTTTATGAAGATATTTGAATGTTAGGATGTTTTTTACTTAATCACGCTCAAACAGTTGAACGGATCAGGCTGAAATTTAATGATGGAATGACGTATAGGCTGTAATAAGTTCCCAAAGGTTGCGGGAACAGCATGAGAATTCTACGGGTGCTGCAGCGGGCAACAGCTAATATTCTTAATAAAAAAAACAGTGGCACTCCGGGAGTGCTGACAGAAGTGAAAACTGGAACAATTACGTGTGTATTTTTTTAATCATCAGTAAATATTTACAGATGTGTCGGTAATAGAGTCGCGAATTCAATTGCTTTTTCCCCATCTCAATAATGACCTACGCGCCTTACGGAGTTTTCGCTTAAAAAAAAACGACGGGTTGCACTACGGGAGTGCCGGCAGAAGTGAAAACTTGAATATTAACGTTGTGCATTTTGATATTTTGGAATGGTTAGGGAATAATTTTGCAGGCCGCGGTAGCCTAGTGGTATGGGTAATGGACTGCTGAGACGAGGTCTCGGTTTCGATCCCTGGTTTTACCATGGCACACACCAATGACTTTTCGATGCTTTTCGAAGTTATGTGTGTATTTATCGCAGGTTTATAAGTGCCCGGTTAATGGCAATAGGCTCGCCACCTATTACATTGGGACCTAAACATAAACTGGCGAAATGTGGGTGCTAGCACCTCTGCCTACCCCTTCGGGGATATAGGCGTGAGTTTATGTTATGTTATGTTATGTTATAATTTTGCAAGAATTGCTTTAATTATCAGTGTAAAAGTACTATCATTTATGTGGTAACATACAATATTCATTTATTGCGCTATCGTACACAAACATGACAATTTATATTACATTAAAACTTTAACACTTCAGAATAATATAATATTATAATATAAATATATAGTATATGCACTTTGTTTAATTTCCATTTTATATCAATAGATTTATGGCACAATATAATATATATAATAGAATAAATATTATAAAAAGTTATATGATGAGAAAAAGTGTTTCTTGGGCCTCGGCCGGAATTGATCTCAGTCTTAATGAAGTCAAGGACCACTCATTAGACGAACGCACCACCAAGGTTATTAAGTACACTGTGAAATTAACGCTTCTATATTTGTTGTCTTACGATCAGTCACGTGGTTTACTGACGCGAGTTTAACCTTTATTACCCATTACAAAAAAGTGCACAACGCCGCTAAAGAAGTTTTCACTTCAAAAAAGAATTGCAAGATTGTTAATTGTTAAAATATATCGCAGCCCTATATTCACCGCGCGTCTAACCATCCCGCCTTAGAACGTAAGCGAACATTAGTTGAACGCATTAGTTAATTATTTTACTAATTACCAATCCACTCACGTATTCCATCTTGAAGCTTTGTTCTAATTAGGAGGAAGGTGGGCGTTATGTGGGTATTATTTTCCACTGAATAAATTAGTAGTAGTAGAAAGGGATGCTTAGATGGTTCGGACACACAGATGATGGAAGAAAGGAGATTGACCAAACATATTTATCAGAAACGAGCAAAGCGGTAAAGGTCCACCAAGGCGTACGCATGCCAATCGAATCGAGGACATTTTGAAGAAAGACCAGGTCATAAGTATCCGTAACGTGCATGTATGAAAACAGTTATGAAAGTGGTAGAAGCGAAAGGCGTATGCCAAGATCGTAGCAAGTGGAAAGATGTTGTCTCTGCCTACCCCAATGTGAAAGAGGCGTGACTATATGTATGGATGTGAATAAATTAGCAGTGCTTGCCCGAGACAGATCAGAACTTGCAAAATTATATTGCTATA
Organism: Cybosia mesomella; assembly: GCA_946251805.1. Lineage (NCBI taxonomy): Eukaryota > Metazoa > Arthropoda > Insecta > Lepidoptera > Erebidae > Cybosia > Cybosia mesomella. The sequence continues at coordinate 17,462,960 of OX276415.1, forward strand.
AAGAAATTTAATTGAAAATTTATTTATTGATGAAAAAAGTAGTAATGATAAAATTAGTATGTAAAGTAAGTATTGTAAAGCCGGCAAGCAGGAGGTCGAGCAGTTACTGGGACATCTGAATTCAATTCATCCTAAAATCAAGTTCACGTATGAATTGGAATCGGACAGAAGCTTACCTTTCCTGGATGTGAGGGTGACATGTCGGACTGATGGATCCCTAACGCACACGGTCTACAGGAAACCAACGCACACCGACAGGTATCTGAACGCTCTATCTCACCACCACCCTCGCCATCTACAGTCTGTCGCGAATTCACTGCTGAACAGAGCACGGGACCTTTGTGACGTGGAATTCTTGGAGAGCGAGCTGTCTCACGTACAAAGGGTCCTTAGGTGGAACGGCTACAAGGTGAACGGCCGAAAATCCAGACGGAAAGGGAAGGAAAGACATCCGGACGCTCAAAGGCAACCAGCGTTCATGCCGTACGTGAAAGGGGTAACGGATAAAGTTGGGACAGTACTAGAAAA